>VSWD01000005.1:110344794-111674794 GCA_033119305.1 Pinctada imbricata
AGATTTTTTCTAAGTTGCTGTATCTTTGTATATGAATTTGAATTCATATTAGACAAATGCTTTCTGTGATCATGTGACATCTTTTCTCTATCTTTCTTTATCTTTCAGTCAGAGTAGAAGAAATGAACAATTGTAAGGTAGATATTTTGATCTTACTCCAAAGAATGTTTTAAAAGCACCAGACGTTTTATTTAATTAGAGTAATTCTAGGTAACTAGTTACACAAATATATGATTAAGAACAATGTAAGGATAATTTTTCCTCTCACATGTTTAATAAGCTTTAGTCAAGATATTCTAGCATTCGCCTTGTAATTGAATGGTACATCTTGGAAAACTTGTCTCATTTATACTTCCTTATCCTCTTTTTCTCAGGAGGAGGTATCTTTACATTTCCGAGCTACACATTTAGACAAGAAAGATTTCTTTGGTAAATCTGACCCATACCTGGTGTTTTATAGGGCCAATGAGGATAACAGGTCTGTTTGTCTGATTTTTAATGTACATAATACAGTCAAACCTGTGATAGACGGTCAGCTTTGGGAAAAACCAAACATGGCTGCTTAAGACAGGTGGCCTTTCATTCCAGGTTGGCCATATAGGGAACCATAACTGATCATACTATCTTAGGTGCAAGTACGGTATATTTTCGATCTATTCTTGAACAAATAAAGTGATATGTTTATGATTATGCATATCCGTGTAATAAATGCATTAAAATTAACATTTCTACTAGTAAATATCCATTATTCAAACACACAAATTTACTTTTTCTTCTAAAAATGGCCGCTGAAAACAGTATAGGAAGCAATTTCGGTCAGAATTTTGTTGACCTCTGCCTGCGTTACGAGAGTGGCTGTTGATGTAGGTTTTTTATATAGCAAATCATGTTCGGGGAGTAAAATAAAGTGACCGTTTACAGCGAGTGACAGTAGAAAACGAGTGACCACAAGGGCAGGTTTTACTGTAGCTTAAATACTACATGCATCTATTTGTATTCTTAAATCAGGCTTATTATTCAGTTTTGAAAATAGATATGAAAAAGACTTACCACTATGTGTGTTTAAAAGTGTTGAAGTATTGTTAATTGTGAAACTACTAGTTCTTATACCAGTTTTTTAGTTATATATAAGGTATATATACAAATGATAAAGTGTTTAATGTAAATACTCACTGAACTATTTATTTCTGTAGCTATACAATTGTACATAAAACAGAAGTGATAAAGAACACACTTAATCCCACATGGAAACCATTCACCATCCACGCCCGAGCTCTCTGTAACGGAGACTATGACAGGTAAGTTTTATATGTACCAGTCTTTATCGACTTAATATACTTTAATGTAGAATATTGTAAGAGGCCTTAGATACACTTTTGTAATATATAAATTTAGTTCACTGTAAAATACCCTTTTTAAAACTTTTTTAGGAAGGTATTTTTAATCCTATAGATCCATCTGCCCCTTGTAATGCCATTTTGATGTCCTTCACTGTTGGTAGTATGAACCACAGTTTGATGATATACGTTTACATTTAAAATGAAATAAACATACAATGTATTATCCATGCTAATTAGGATATCTGATATTTATAGTACTAATTTTTTTTTTTTTTTTTTTTTTTTTTTTTTTTTTAATGGCCTCCTTCCTCCCCTTTAGCCATCCATCTCCACCATTTATTATGTATGAGATATGTACAGATTTTTAATGTACCATACCGTCAGCTAGTTTAGCATCGTCACATGTTACATTATCTCTTATTGTTTTAAATTCAAATGTCAGAATCTTACTCATCTTCTACCTATAATTCCTATAAATGCATACCCTCTTAATACTTAGAAACTATCATTTGTGTTTTTCTAGATTAGACTGGGCTGTCCCTGTCCAACCTCATCTAACAAAATAAATGTTCATATTACTGTAGTATAGCAATACATGTAGTTCATTATTTTCAAAATATGGAATTCTTGAAAATGTAAAATAAAACGATTGTATTAGTAGCTAACGGTATGGCACTTACAATCTAAGTATACATATATATTCTATACACTGATGAACAAGTTAAAGATAAATCCTGAAACAGCGACATCATCTGTCCGATTTGTTTTATTTATAACTGCTACAGTCAAATTTTATGACATTAAGGAATAAAATTATCTGTGTGCCCAGTCTATTTCAGTATAGCGATCCAGTTATCACTGACTGATTTGACTGGCCACACAGGATATTTTTTAGATAATTATCATTATGATGTCGTCATCTCTGGGAGTATAATACATACATATATATATACATACAGTCATACACAACAAAATGGTAAAGCATTTAACATATATCATGTACATCTTCAAATGTATACTGGTGAAAATACTTGTTATAACGGTTCCATAGGGATACACACTGGGGCCATTTTTAGAGAAAGAGAGAGAGAGAAAAAAAAAAAAAAAGAATATGGACAATGTCATTACGAAAAAAAAAAAAAAAAAAGAATAAAGAAAGAAAAAGAAAAAAAATAGTCATACGTTTGCATATGGATAATATAGTACTAATTTTGATATGAGTACATGTAATGACTGTGTGAATGAATGTATAATTCATAAACAATATGATGGCAAACTTGACCTTGCTGAACTGAATAGAAATCAGCTTAATAAATTGTGCTGCCATGACAAAAGTAGAAATGTTATTGATTATGCCATGTTTGTTGTGTTTTACAGGAGTATCAGGGTAGAATGTTATGATTGGGACAGTGACGGAGGGTATGTATGTCTGTGTGTCTACTTGTATGTCTGTTTGTATGTGTTTTACAGGAGTATAAGGGTGGAATGTTATGACTGGGACAGTGATGGAGGATATGTATGTCTGTCTGTCTACTTGTATGTCTGTGTGTATGTGTTTTACAGGAGTATCAGGGTGGAATGTTATGACTGGGACAGTGATGGAGGATATGTATGTCTGCGTGTCTACTTGTATGTCTGTGTGTATGTGTTTTACAGGAATATCAGGGTAAAATGTTATGATTGGGACAGTGACAGAGGGTATGTATGTCTGTGTGTCTACTTGTATGTCTGTGTGTATGTGTTTTACATGAGTATCAGGGTAGAATGTTATGATTGGGACAGTGATGGAGGGTATGTATGTCTGTGTGTATGTCTGTATGAGTCTGTTTGTGAGGATGTATGTGTCAGTGAACATGTGTGTTGTTTGCCTCTTCAAGTTCAAACAAACATTTTGAATTTATTGATGTCATAAATTCATGTTATTTGTACAATTCATAGGGTAAAGTCATGATTTTTTAAGTGATAACCACAACCCATATTCTCTTGCAGTATTTCTACATGTACGTGGACTTTATAAACATAAGCAAAATTGTAATCCAAATTATATGGATGATTAGTATAATTATCATACTATAACCATTGATAAAGAACCATATAAAGCAAAACAGTCACAAAACGTCTTGCTTACATGTATACACACTTGGCACTGTATGCACTCAGCATGTACTAAATCTTGTTTGTTGTTTACAGTCATGATCTGATAGGGGAATTCACCACCAATCTACGAGAGCTGAGCAGAGGAGCCGGATCTAACAACCAGTTCCCTGTATGTACCATTCAATAAAAATAAAAATTACAAATACTTATTATATCCCTGAAAACAAAGCTTGGGGTATGTAGGAATCATTCTGTCTGTCTGTCCATAAGTCATGTGTGGACTACAATATGAATTTTTAATCACTGAATGGATTTGAATAATATTTCTTAGAATTGTTGTCCAGGACCCTTAGGTGTGTCACGACCTTGAACCAAAGTTGCATCTGCAAGGTCACAGTGAAAAGAGATAACAAAATCTTACTTATATCAGCAAAGAATAAATGTTATAATCAATTCATGAACCATTAGATTTTTATAGTGCTGAGCAATACTATTGATATCAGCTTTTACATCAGTATTTGTTTTCCTCAAGTATAAACATCGGTTTACCATCATCATCTGTTTGTCCAACTGTTACACAAAAAGCATCTGGGCATTCAAAATATGACATCAAATTATTAGTATGTGGAATATTGTATAATACTGTATGTGGACGAAAATCTTGACCAAGGTTATTGGTCACTTGGACACAACATAAAGTGGTTGAGAGGGAGGCTTTTTACAAGAACCTCATCTTGTTTGTAAAGAAATGTTTCTCTTTTTCTAGGTGATTCATCCTAAGAAAAAACAAAAGAAAAAGAAGTACAAAAATTCAGGAGAGGTTGGTTTTACTTTTTTCTTTATATAAATCCTCAATGACTGGATATGCAGTGCAGAACAAAAACTTAAGTCTTTAATGTATGACAGAATGTGGGTATTTATAATTAACAGAAAGTGTTTTCCAGACATTCTTTTCATATCTGATGACTATGAATTCAATGTATCTCAAAGAAAGCCTTACTTTGGTGTTATCTTTGATGTAATATTTGCATGTTTGTATCTTGTGGTAAATACAATTTGATAATTTTACCCCCCCCCCAAAAAAAAAATCTAAGATTGTCACAAACTCATCGTACTTTTTGTAAAGATTTCAACTTATTTGACTGAAACATGTTCTAACACATATTGAAATAATGCAATGGTACATTTGTACATGCATTACATAATAATACATTTACAATGCTGATTACATGTACTAATTATTACACTGAGTTCTTTGTTATAATTCATACGTGATGTTTACAGGTGATATTACTGTTATAATTCATGCGTGATGTTTACAGGTGATATTACTGTTATAATTCATGCGTGATGTTTACAGGTGATATTACTGTTATAATTCATGCGTGATGTTTACAGGTGATATTACTGTTATAATTCATGCGTGTTGTTTACAGGTGATATTACTGTTATAATTCATGCGTGATGTTTACAGGTGATATTACTGTTATAATTCATACGTGATGTTTACAGGTGATATTACTGTTATAATTCATACGTGATGTTTACAGGTGATATTACTGTTATAATTCATACGTGATGTTTACAGGTGATATTACTGTTATAATTCATGCGTGATGTTTACAGGTGATATTACTGCTATAATTCATGCGTGATGTTTACTGGTGATATTACTGTTATAATAATTCATACGTGATGTTTACAGGTGATATTACTATTATAATTCATGCGTGATGTTTACAGGTGATATTACTGTTATAATAATTCATATGTGATGTTTACAGGTGATATTACTGTTATAATTCATGCGTGATGTTTACAGGTGATATTACTGTTATAATTCATGCGTGATGTTTACAGGTGATATTACTGTTATAATTCATGCGTGATGTTTACAGGTGATATTACTGTTATAATTCATGCGTGATGTTTACAGGTGATATTACTGTTATAATTCATACGTGATGTTTACAGGTGATATTACTGTTATAATTCATGCGTGATGTTTACAGGTGATATTACTGGAGTGTGGAATACACCAGCAGCATACCTTCCTTGATTACATACAGTCTGGGTAAATTATTTACATCTTCATACCTTACCTTTACGGATATCCTTAATTCTTTCTCCATGTATGCTCAGAAACCTTTGCTCACCTCAATCTCGTAGGACATTTTCAGAATGTTTTTCGAAATATTCTATTGTCATCAAAATTTTGCTGATCAAGATCAAAGTTATGTTCTTCTCCGAGTCGTATAAAAATAATTGTAGAAATCAATCAACATACACGGAAGAACATATTGTTTTAGTAATTACATATAAATATAAATGTATTAAAGTTATCATCATTTCTCTCCTTGTTCTCTACCCTCTGCACATGTCCATTCACATATTTCTGTTATGTATACACATGGCTTTCTTTCTTTTCATGACCTAATTTGCTGGGATGTGACCTTTAATATTTGTAGTGGGTATGTTTATTGATTTCTAATTTGCCTTTTAACATGTCTCAAATATTCAAATTTACACTTTACAAATGTTTTTACTCAATCAAATGAAAATTGTTGAGAGCTTATCAGTGTTAAAATTGACAAGATCTTTATTTTCATTACATTTAGGACGGAGATGAATTTCACTGTAGCAGTCGACTTTACAGCTTCTAACGGCAATCCTTCATCACCTACCTCACTTCACTATCTCAACCCATATGGTACGCCAAACAGCTACGCCGCGGCTATACAAGCCGTAGGAGAGATCATACAGGACTATGACAGGTAGAATATCTTCTCTTTACCACTTATAGCTTTACTTCACTATCTCCACCGATACAGTACACCAAATAGCTACGCCGCGGCTATACAAGCTGTAGGAGAGATCATACAGGACTATGACAGGTAGAATATCTTAACTCTTTACCACTTATAGCTTTACTTCACTATCTCCACCGATACAGTACACCAAATAGCTACGCCGCGGCTATACAAGCTCTAGGAGAGATCATACAGGACTATGACTGGTAGAATATCTTAACTCTTTACCACTTATGGCTTTACTTCACTATCTCAACCCATATGGTACATCAAACAGCTACGCTGCGGCTATACAAGCCGTAGGAGAGATCATACAGGACTATGACAGGTAGAATATCTTAACTCTTTACCACTTATGGCTTTACTTCACTATCTCAACCCATATGGTACATCAAACAGCTACGCTGCGGCTATACAAGCCGTAGGAGAGATCATACAGGACTATGACAGGTAGAATATCTTAACTCTTTACCACTTATGGCTTTACCAACACTATCTCCACCAATACAGTACACCAAACAGCTATGCCGCGGCTATACAAGCTGTAGGAGAGATCATACAGGACTATGACTGGTAGAATATCTTAACTCTTTACCACTTATAGCTTTACTTCACTATCTCCACCAATACAGTACACCAAACAGCTACGCCGCGGCTATACAAGCTGTAGGAGAGATCATACAGGACTATGACTGGTAGAATATCTTCTCTTTACCACTTATAGCTGTACTTCACTATATGAGACTTCACAATAGAAACAGCGATGTTGGCAGTTATTTGCAAGAAATGGAGTCAGAATTATAACATATAACAAGTAATTTTGATAAATTATGTGATATTTCATGTGATAAAAAGAATCTCAAATGATGTTTCTATTCCATACAGTATTTATGAAACTTGTTGTATGATTTTAATCCCCTAGCCAAGGAGATGTAAAATTCACACAACTCATTTTATAAATACTGTATGAAATAGAAAATCATTTGAGATTCTATATGTATCTAATTGCCCTCTGTATTGAATATTTCAGTGACAAGTTGTTCCCAGCTCTAGGTTTTGGTGCCAGGATGAGTGATGGATCTGTACATCATGAATTTGCCATGGTAAGCTTCATATTGTTGTTTGCTCAATGTGATACTACATACAATAACATGTATCAATATTAACAAAAAAAAATTTCTCAAATTCACCATTTGAACTAAAATTTCAATAGATTTTTGGGCACTTACACATTCTTGATTCTTGTTACTATTTTGTTCTTATAGAATTTCAACCCATCTAACCCGTATTGTCAAGGCATAAGTGGAGTACTCCAGGCCTATTATAACTCGCTACAAAAGGTTCAGCTTTATGGACCTACAAACTTTGCACCTGTCATAAACCATGTTGCCAGGTAACTGTTATTAATCAGATTTCCATATTACTTAAAGGTATATGTGTATTTGTTTATATATATACATGTATATATGCCTTTATTTCTGTATTAAAGATATTAAAAAACATTGTACACGAATAATGTCTAGAAAAGTATGTAACATACCATACGTTGTTAAAAAAGATCAGAGAAGATAAGATGCTATCGTGGCTGAAAATTAAGTTTATGTATACTTTATTTAAACTCAAATGAATTACACTGTTCAAATTTTTGACAGGTTTGCTCAAGCCATGCCCAATGGAACCAACTATTTTGTACTGTTGATCATCACAGATGGTGTTATTACAGATATGCCACAAACTTGTCAAGCCATTGTTAACGTAAGTAAAGGTCACAGGTCAAGGTCATATCTGTCAGCTAACATCAGGTACTAATTACAGATGGTGTTATTACAGATATGCCACAAACTTGTCAAGCCATTGTTAATGTAAGTAAAGGTCACATGTCAAGGTCATATCAGTCAACTAACATCAGGTACTAATCATCACAGATGGTGTTAATACAGATATGCCACAAACTTGTCAAGCCATTGTTAACGTAAGTAAAGGTCACAGGTCAAGGTCATATCTGTCAGCTAACATCAGGTACTAATCATCACAGATGGTGTTATTACAGATATGCCACAAACTTGTCAAGCCATTGTAAATGTAAGTAAAGGTCACAGGTCAAGGTCATATCAGTCAAATAACATCAGGTACTAATCATCACAGATGGTGTTATTACAGATATGCCACAAACTTGTCAAGCTATTGTTAACATAAGTAAAGGTTACAGGTCAAGGTCATATCTGTCAGCTAACATCAGGTACTTATTACAGATGGTGTTATTACAGATATGCCACAAACTTGTCAAGCCATTCTTAACGTAAGTAAAGGTCACAGGTCAAGGTCATATCAGTCAACTAACATCAAATACTAATCATCACAGATGGTGTTATTACAGATATGCCACAAACTTGTCAAGCCATTTTTAACGTAAGTAAAGGTCACAGGTCAAGGTCATATCAGTCAACTAACATCAGATACTAATCATCACAGATGGTGTTATTACAGATATGCCACAAACTTGTCAAGCCATTGTTAACGTAAGTAAAGGTCACAGGTCAAGGTCATATTAGTCAACTAACATCAGATACTGTTAATCATAATTTTGCCTATTTGATGGTGAAACCTTTCAAGATTATCTGTTTGATGCATACTTGATCAGTAAAATAACATTTACATGTATAAGGAAGGTTCATTCTGTTGATGAAGATAATTTCATGAGATTAAAACTTTGTATTCAGACCAATGAAAGAGATAACTTGTGGAGTGGGTTGGTGGTATGGGCTTGTATTACATGTATATCAACTATTCATTATTTACAAGATCTGTTTGAAAGATAATAGTATTATAAAATACATAGGAACAATGTAGATTGTATACTTTGATATTTGTAGGCTTCCAGATTACCCATGTCCATCATCATTGTAGGTGTGGGGGATGCTGATTTCACAGGTACAGTTATATAGAATCATGTCAAAATATACAAATGACAAGCAACATGTAATCCTTAATTATTAACCTGTCAACAAAGTTGACTATCTTTCCATTGACACAATATTGTGTTCTGCATGAGTTACAGTTGACCTACATGTATAGGGATGGATTGCCTTCTGTCAAGAGGAAGGAGGGGGGAAGCAAAGGCAAAAGGTCACAGCACCATCATTTCAAAGGTTTGCAATGTCCTTGACTTGGCAAGCCTCATTTTGGATTGCAGATCTTTGATATTTCACGAGTGTAGAAAATGGGTGATTCTATTATTAAAGTACTCGGAATGAGTTCTCCAGCACTGCCGACATCTTTGATTGAATGTACTCTTTAGTTGCACCCTTAACAAAACTTTATATCTATTCCCTCTAACCTTTACTCAGTACCACTGTACTATATTTCAGCCATGAACATTCTGGATGGAGATGACGTTAGAGTGTCGGCTAACGGCCAGTACGCAGAGAGAGACATTGTTCAGGTAAGATCAGTGACATCTGCCCATATTTATGGTACATAAATATACTTGCTAATATTACGTCAGGTTTTGGTCGACAAGAATCTTGAGTTTTTGTGGAGTGTACCTAGATTTTTCTTTATTTTATAGTATCGTTTTCTTTTTCAGTTTGTACCGTTCAGTGACTTTGTTAATAGAGGGACCTCACAAATGAGCCAGGCTGCTCTTGCCAAAGAAGTATTAGCAGAAATACCAGAACAATTCCTGTCATATATGAAGAAACATAACATCAAACCAAAGATTCAAGCTAACGCACCACCATCCTAGTCACAAAACTTTATATTTTCATAACACTTAAAAACAGAACCATTGTGCAATATAGAAACCATGTAAACAGACCATTATCAGTTCTTTGTGTGTACATGTATCAGTACTTTCTTCAAATACACTCTTACAAACAGTATTGTTAAGGAGGCTCAATAATCGTTTGACGTCATCATATTCCCGGCGTCAATACTGGTTCGAATAGTACCGAGTGCGGTTTCGGTCTTCAAACTCCTCTAATTCGCTTGTTTTTTGACAGATTTCGACAAGTTTGGTATCGATGGAACCAGAAAATTATCATCTACAATCTGAATGTAATAAATATACAGTCAAATATATCGTTAAATCTATATAGACAAAAATATCCCGTAAGTGAGAAACCCTGGCTACCGCCGTAGACGTATGTTTTCATAACATGATCATCGAAAATGCAACTGCTTGTTGCTTGGGAACAAAATGAAGTAGGTAATTTTTAAGTCAGCAATCAAACAGGATATTTCTTGGAGATTTTAGCGATATCACAGATAAGATATCTTAAATTTACTTTCTCTAAAATTTTTGTAAATATAATTTTTCTTCAATTTTGTCAACTTTCGTACTTTGCAGCGAGATGTTATAAAATAAAGTTTCCCTATTCAAAAACTTTGAGCGAGTGAATTTTAGTTTTAACCCTACTTTTTTCAAAGACATATCCATTTTACAGATAAGTGCACGCATTATCCAGAACGAGGGAGGTGAGTGACGTCCACTTATTGACCTTGAACGTCAAAATGTTTAAAAACGCCTCCGTTTACTTTTTTCTATTTCTCTTATTCATATTTCCGTATTTCCGACACCCGGCGATCTGTAACCATCTTCGTTGTACTTTGAAAAAAATGCTTATTTTACATTGTTAACTCCTTTTAAAATATAACTATATCGAGAAATTTCATCTTCTGTGTTACTTATTTCAGAATCGCCCCCTTCTTTAAACATTATTGAGAACCCTACCCGTCCCCCTAAAAATCGTTACTATGACAACCAAGCATTATGAATCAGGATGAACGATAACATGAACTTTTTTATAATTTTTTTGGAAGAACCGGGTTCGTCGTTGAGAAATATGGAAAAGAAAATAACTTCTGACAAAGACTTATTATCACTTTGATGACAAATAAGGGTACTGGGTACTTTTTTGTTAAATTTTCATTTCGGGTGGGGGTGCCCAAAATGTACGTTTCGGGAACAGTTTTAGCTATTTCACTCTTTGAAAGCATTATCTATAGAGAAATAGACATATTTGATTATATTATGGTGAAAATAATTACAAGAATGGTTTCAATGTGGAATTAATATCCCTATATCATGTATTTATCTATCAAAATTCATTGTTTTGCGACAGATCTCGGAATTGGTTTACACATGTATATTCAGAGGTCCACCAGTCAAACAAATTAACGATGATATGCAATCTTAATTACAAATATAAATCATCAGATATGAATATCAAATAAACAGAAGAATTTTTTTTTTCTCTGACAAAGAATTCTTGGATTATTGAGCCACCTTAAAGTACAGGTACTGACTATCAAGCATAAATATGGATATATCCATGACAAGATTTCAATATAGATTTTACCTTGTTTATCCATCCTTTAATCTCTAATAACATACATGTAGTTTTTGGCATAATATTTTTCTATGTATGAGTATACAACTCTTTTAACCCCCAGTGTTTTAATATTGAATACAGTATCAAGATGGTGCTCTTTTTAAATATCAATAATCATCTTGTAATCAAGAATTTCTTCTGTTGTACGGGACGGATGTCAGATTTTGTAAAACCCTATACCTGATTACATGTACACGCTTATAAACAGTTGTAGATATTGATGCGTTATACCTGTACCATGTATTTGTTATCATCATTGCATTACATGTTTGTTTGTGAGCTTCTGGCCTTATACATGTGTTGTGTTGTGTATCATATCCACATGTAAATATGACAAAAATGTTTATTTATAATTTGTATGTACAATGTATAACCTTCTTACTTTTATACTTTTTTTTTTATTTACATGTATGTCTAGTGGCATTAGGAATTTATCCCATTTTGAATTTAAAATAAATTACTGTTATTAAACTTAGTATCATAATAGTATACTTTTTTAAAATTGATGTGTTTGCTGGATTCATTACTCATTACCATCTGTGGATTGTATTGTTTTTACGGTTGGGTGATTCTGTTACTCGGAAATTTGATTTGAAGTACAGTAAATTTTTAATTATCGAAAACTCCCAATATTATTATGCACTTCTTTCAGTTATACAAATGTGACTTTGAAGATGGAGTCTTAAATTTTATAAATACTGCAAATATTTGTCTTTGCAAAATTCTAGCATACTATTACATCTGTATTTGTTTTAGTTCAAAGAAAACTTGTTTAAATTTTGAAATGCATTACATGTTTTATCCATTTGACACCTTTTTAATCTGTCATTTGTGTAGTATGATATACATGTACCCGTACGATGACAAATAATACTGACTGAAATCTCGTGACCAATCAAATATTAGTTCATGATCATTTACTTCCCTCAAGCTTCTTTCACTTAACAAGGATTATGTAGATTCTTTTATTACCATTTCTATCAGTAAAATATTCATGGAAATTGATCCCTTTCTTCTTTATGGGTGTTGTATATATATTCATCATAAGTTGAAAATATCAGAAAGACAAACTTCGACGTATTCAGAAGTTGTATTAAGCCTTTGTCCCTATATATTTCTATTGATTTTAAACCTTGCAGATCATAGAAAATCAAAAGCAAATGCTGAACATTTCACTCTACTGAAGTTAGTGGCTATTTGCTTTTTAAACAAAAAACATAAAAATTAAGCAAACTTGGCATAAAATGATGTTTTAATGTACAGACTATTTCTTAAGTAATTTTCTTACAGTAAGATTAATTTTAAAGACTTCTACAAGATGTTTTGTTTGAAATTACATATAGCAAAAACTATTCATTGACTGCGTCCGTTTGTCTGACAATAATAACGGGACATGTGGTGTGATGAGTGACGTAGTCGCTAACACTCCCCATAAACGTCCTCCGTAACGTACCCAGTCCTCTGGAACCAATCACAATCATCGTAGCATTCTCAGCTTGCGCCAACTTAATAATTGCCTCCCCTGGTTTCCCTGCAGCACGGACAGTGAACCCATTAATCTGAAAGTAAAAGTAGAATGAACATTTCCAATCTATAAAAGATAATGCTTTAAAAGCTGAAATATCTGTTATTATATTCATATACTAAATGAAGTTTGGCACAGGAAGTATTGGGGTTTATTTACAGTATGTGCCTACTGAATCACAAGATTAAAATTTAAACTAATGATTTGATTGATGTCCTACACTCCATATTAGGTTAGTGATTTCTGATCTGTTGTCAGCGTGTTGCATTCAGACAAAAGTAAAGTTACCCCGTATTTATCTATATCCTCCCTGAGTCTCGCCACTAATAACTTGATGTTACTTTCCTCCTTACGAGCTAACTCGCTCATTTTGTCAGGGTCACAAGTTAAATAAGCTGAAAATAGTAAATAGGTATAAATTATGTCAAGGTCACTTGTAAATTAAGACGAAAATAGTAAAAATATATCAATTTTGTCAAGGACACAGATTAAATAAGATGAAAATAGTTCAATGTGTAAAATTTGCCAGGGTCACAGGTCAAATAAGCTATAAATAGTAAAAACGTATCTTGTTTTATCAAGGTCACTGGTCAAATAAGGAGCAATATACCATATCTTATTATATCAAGGCCACAAGTCAAATAAGCTGAAAATAGTTAAACTATCTATTATGTCAAGGTCACAGGTCAAATAAGCTATGTCAGGGTCACAGGTCAAATAAGCTGAAAATAGTAATTACGTATCAGTTATGTCAAGGTCACAGGTCAAATAAGTTACGAATATTGAAATTAAAGGTCAGGACTCGGCAGTAAGATGAGCTGATAATAGTCAAAGCATCTTTTACGTTTTTAACTTATGTAACAGCCTTGTAGAGTTTAGACTTTTAAAATCACTCTCCATGAACTGGCTACAATGATGTCCAAGAGCACATCAATTTGCTGAAGGCCTTTATGATATACATGTAGCCATATTCACATAGTTAGCCAAAGTTTTATATTTTTTCTGATGTTCCCATACTGTATGGTACTCACGTGCGTTAGTAAGAGATCTGTACTCGGGGCAGTGTACCAGTATCACCTTATTATCACTTCTGTGAACATTGTCTATGTACCCTGTTAAAATAAGAACATTGTCTATGTACACTGGTAAAATAAGAGCATTATCTATGTACCCTGGTAAAATCAGTCTCCTTTTTATCTTGCAAACTTACAATATTGTTTTCACATATATTTTTCCAAATTACGCTGTGATGTTATTTGTGATGTCTTACTGTTTCTGAAGTTTTCATGTATGAGGCATTCTCATTTCTCGGGCTTTTACTTTTTTCATTTTAACAATCTTTAGGGCCATTTTCTTCTATCCATTCCTGTGTTTTATTTCAATATTATCAGTTGAATAAAATGTTTAAGACAAATTAAAATTCATTGTTTCTCTACTTGCCTCATAAAATTTTAATTTCTCACGGACGAGCGTACTTATATAGTGTGGCGTCGTCCGTACGTCATGATATTGTGGGCAGGATATTCACGTACAGACTGAAAAATTAGCTCTACGATATTCATAATTGTCAATTATCAGAATGAAAAATCTGTCAAGATCAAATGTTGTGATCGCGGACCTCGTATACTCTAAGTGACATTGGCTGTTACAGTACTGTTTTTGTAGCCAATAATAAGGCGTCTTCGCAGCATATTTAGGCAATGAAAAAAGTGTCGGGTCAGTTTTATGTGAATACAGTGTCGCAAAGTGAACAAAAATGTTAGATATAGGGGTCTTGTAACAACACACGAGAGGAATGTGCGTGTGCAAATTCCATCTTTTAGGATTAAAGTGTTTTTAAAGCATTATGCCAATTGCTAAAGTAACTTGAAAAGCTCGTAGCACCTAGGATGTTCAATGTAATGCGCGTCGCCCAGTGTTTAAAAATATCTAGCAGAAACAAAATGCAATACCCGTTTTGAACAGGAGGTCGATAACAGATATCTATACAAGACTTACACTGAAATGCGTTGTTTGAATGTTGACTACCGTCCATGGCTATGACCACCTTGTGTCCGCCTCCTTCTCCCCCACCCCCTCCACTACCAGCTGATGCCATCTTCTACAACCTCTCCTCTCCTCCGGCCTATAGGGATACTGTGACAAGGAGCTTTATAATACATGTCTACTCCAGATATCCATGACGGATCCTGTACTGTCATCGATTGTCGACATGTGATCATGTCGCTTATAATTCTATGATAAACGGGTCCTAATGCACGCGCGGAGCTAGGACAATGACTAGGGTAACCCTGCATGGTCGAGAACAAGATGATAGTACAGAGGGAGAGAGATCACAAGATCGTAATTTGATGTCTTGGTAAACTTTTCTGTATAATACATGTATTTCATCTGCAGTATACAGCTAAGTACCGTGCCTTTTCCTAAGTACTCCACTGCCATGTTGCGTCCGTGATGGACCGACCTCCGATCTTCATCAACTTGATCTAAACCAACAATACAATAGTCGGCTCCATGTACATACCATAAATAATAAACACGTACATATCATAAATAATAAACACAGTATATACATGATGGTAAGAGAAATAGGAAACCTCCACGATACGCATGCCATTCTCGTGTTACAAAGAATGATACACAACTAGATATTCAGAGTCTAGTTTTCATTCAGAAATATATACGTTAACCAAGCAGCATAACTTACATGTAGTAGGAAAGGGTGTTGTCAATAATATGCAGATTTTTATTTTTAAAAAATGGCTAAATAAACATAATCCGTAAAAGGTATGGCTTTCGTATTTGGATTATGACGAAATTCAATCAGACTTACTATGTCATGTTTCACGCCCATTTACACGATTTACTCTTTACGTTTTCGGCGATACGAGTTGAAAAATAAAATTCAATACTTCTGCATGACGCCATCCGACCGAGTGACTCTCTCCAACTTTCTATATCCGCGCCTTAGCTCTCCAAGTCCTTATGCTTTTCTCATTAAGGTAACGCTAAAGTCAAAATGGACGCCTAGCAGCTCAAGTAGTAAAAATGTGTATATCTTTTTTCTCTCTGTGCCTATTACTTTCAAACTTTGCATGTAACTACATATAAGTACACACTATACATTTACAGTAATGGCCTCTTCATGACAAGCCCATGTCTTAACCAATACTCCATATAATTTATGAAAATTATTGTTTTCCTACCCAATTTTTCAATAAGTTCAGCTGTTATATACTAGAAAAATAAAAATTGAAACTTTGGCAACAGAAAAATATGTTTTGATACTAGTGCATGCGGGATTTGAAATTGCGCGCCACTTTTGTACAGTTCTGAATGGAGGCCGTTTGTATGTCACTTTGTCGAGATGGAGGTCGCCATATTTGATTTGGTGAGTAGCCAATTTCATCTCAATTTAATGCATGATCTAATGGGTGACAGCCCATATTTCTGAAAGTATTCAAGTAAGAGACCCATATATTTTTTAAAACACGTGGTACCTGTTTATTTCTAGTCATTTGAATGTACTATTTCAACTGTATAATTTCGGTCTTCCCTCTTCGATCAAAATGAAAGTACGTCAAATTCCTGCGCGAATTTTTACGTTTGAGAAACGTATATGAATGTTGATAAAACAGTCTCTTACTTTCGTAGACATAATATAAATTACTATATCTATTCTACAAAAGCACATAGGAGAGATTATATATAAAGGTTTGTCGTCATTATATCGAACTACTTTTCGTTGGAAGTATTTCCCCTCTTTGCGTTCGAAGGTCTGCAGTTGGCACGAAAGAGAAAATAAACAATCGAGAGAAAATCTGCTTTGTTCAGACGTAAGACAGGTACTGTAAACAATATTTGGTGGCTATAAGAATTTATTGACGCACGTCTGAAAGAGATCGGACAAGATTTTGCCCTTCTAAAACTTAAATTCACTCGATCAATTTGGCCTAAAAGTCATGACGTCACATGGTGAAAACATCGACAAAAATTTCTATTTTTTTAAATATTAATACAAAAATATACCGAAATATATCCAATATTTGCAATTGACATAAGATGCAACAACAATTATTTTGAAATAATTGACATTTCTGTCAAGTTTTTGTCAAAGTGTTGTATGGAAGCCAAAAATGGTCATTCACGCATGTGTATGGTATTTTAGATGTAAATAGTGTTTACAACAACATTGATACCTCATACTCAGATATTTTGTACCTGAACAGTACTCACATTTGCTCTTGGATCTTTGGTATACTCTTTCGCATAGAAAACAATTGTTTTCTGCTTAATATTTGTATAACTGTTAAAAGACAGCAAGTGTGAACAGCAGTATGTCAATTCGTACCATTACCTTCTTTTCCTGCAATTTCCTACAATGCCTACTAACAAATGGTTTCAATATTTCGCCAGTATCTTACATGTTATTTCTTATTGGTATAGTTCATGTTTGTGTGAAGGCTTCAATTCCTGCCTATATACGATGCAAGCCGATTGTGATCTCAACAGTGATTGGGAAGGACAGAGACCATGCACAAAGACTATGATAGTCCCATTTATAGATGGCACATATTGATTCCGAGTACTTTCTTATATTAAGAAATGGCCCATTAAAATGGTAAAAAAAATAATGGAAAATGGCCCATTTACAATATTTCATAATATTATAGTTATACATGTATTAACAGTTGCACACACAATCTACTGATAAGAAATATTGTGTGTGACAGGCAAAAACTTGAAGCTATATTAAGTCGAGACCTGTTTTCCTTTGCATTTTTGGTGTAATTTTCAGAGATGTTGAAAACTTTTAAGGCATGCCAGTCATTTTGAAAATGATGCCAGTCCGAACAAAGTACATGTGTATTGTGTAGCAAAACTTTAAACCTTTTGCCAGTATGAATGTAATTTTGCCGGTGAAATCCTTCTGACTGGTACTTTTCAGCATCACTGAATTATTTTGCAATTTACTTAAAATTACATTCTACTCTTTTGCTGCTAAATTTTATGTCTTAAATGAATTATCATGCGAAATAACTTTTTGCAAATTTGTCAGCAAGCGAATAGACATGTGTATGTTAATTCTTTGTCACTTCAGCGTTTGAATGAATCTATTCTATACCAAAGACATAGGCAAGCATGTGATTTATAAAGATTTGCTACAATGTTGAAGCAGGGAAATTCTATATTTCTTCATACGTTAAGCATAACAAAGTCTATGTTTTACTCAAAATTACAAAGATTACTCCTCATGAGGTAACCCATTTTAGGAATGCAAATTCATATAAATGCTTAAGTTTATATCTAATTTTGCTTGACATCATTTTGATTTTGATGTCTTTGCTCTTTTCCTCAACAAAAGTTTCATTTACATGTATCATGAATTTAGCATTAGTTCTTTGATTTCACTTTCATTGGTTTCTTGTCACCAAGACGATGTTTGAATATCCCTTCAAATTTCTTGTATGATTATTTTATTATCATAGCAAAGTGACCTGACCAGGTTGAGTTTATTTTCACCTGGTTATCAAAAGATTAAAAAAATAAGCCGTTCAAAATTACAGATAACAAGTATTAACTTAATTAATATAATAGATCTATCATATACCCTAATGTAGGGCTGTCACGATTCACCGTGGTTCTTGATTCACCGCGGTTCTCGATTCACCACCCGGTTCTCGATTCACCGCTGTTCTTGATAACGGTTCGATACACAATACAAGATTAGGCTGTATCATTGACTTACAGTTCATTTTTGGCATTTTAGTTTTATCTTTAAAAATTCAACATGGCGATGCTGAACGCCGAGTCGTCAAAGATAACTTCTGAGTTTTGTACTTTGTTTCTAGTCAATACAATATATTCTCAAATCATTCAAGTTATGAATGATCTTAATTTGTTGTTTTAATAAAATATTTGACGAATTACAGAAATGCCTCCATATCTACATTAAAAATGTTGTATCGTGATATGAATCGTATCGTGAGTAAATATCTTGATACATATCATATCGTGAGCTTAGCGTATCGTGACAGCCCTACCGTAAAATTTTTGTCAACTCGTTTCAGACGCTTGATTCAAGAAGTTCCACCCGGTCATGCCACAAAATGCATGATTACTGAAGATGACTAGATTAAATTGTTTAGTTTAATTTGTTTCATATAATTAATGGTCAATGAATTAGTCGCTTGTCTGTCTACAAAGTCATTGAAAATGCGTTTTGAGTCATGAAAAAGTAATGGAATTTTGGTATAGAATTTCCGTATGAACCTTGGAATGGAGCAAAATTATCAAACAGTATGGAATCTTTTAGGAATTGTTACACCTCTATACAGTATACCATATGAATTCAACTACCAGAAACAATTCATCAAATACTTCTGTTCACACTTACTGCCTTTTTACAGTAAAGTACAAAAAAAAAAGCTTTTATTGTGCATAAAATTTTGACCCACCATATAATTCATTGACTCCAATATATTACTTTTTATACCACTAGCCTATTAAAAGACAGATATTTGCATTGCTAAATTTTCAGTAGCTCCGGGCATTTGGCTACACCAGATTTTTTTTAATTATATGATGTAACTGGGTATGATTGCCATCCAATTCAATGAATATGACATCACTTCATAGTTTGTATATTTTTTTGCATACATCATATCTATGCCCAAAATATGAAAATGTCTCAAAATTTTTATAATGAATACCAAATTGGATAAATCTGTTTGAAGAAATATTTTGAATTGCATTTTGAATACAAATTTGCTTTATATTTTTTAGGAATTCAATATGTTCTACGTGGAGTGGAAAGAATCATGAACCAAAAAGGCCTTTCAATATATTTGGTATCGAAAGGAAAATGTACTACTGCTACATACAGTCTAAGATTGACATGGATACCTGCAAACATTATGTGGTTCAAGGAGATGTGGTGTGTATCTTACAGTATTATACTTGAAATCTTGTATTAAGACTTTCAACAACTTTTCGATACATTTGGAACAATTTTTAAAATTCAATTTACAAATGTGAAAGTTAGAATGTTAGAAAAAGATCCTTACAACAGCATTTTACAGACAATTTATTGATTAATACATGATATGCAGTATTAGAAAGTTCTTAATACCACTTAAGACTTGTAATATGGTCTTACAATATATACATTGTTTTGATTTTGGATTCAATTCCTGTCTGGAGCCAATAAATATTATATATTCTAAATATGCTGTCATTTAAAGCAGAGTTGCCTTGCTCTTATTATTAATTATTACAACTTCAAAATGATTTATAAGTTTTGTGTAATCTTGCAATAAGGGCAATCATACATGAAGATATAAATATTCATACATTCAATATAAAGCAGTCAATACCCATTGATAAATTGATGATGAATTTATAACAATTCGACAGTGGGCTTACATATCGTCATATTTATATATAAATGCATATATATGTTTAATACTTTTGTTATTAGGGACTTATGATATTTTTTCTCTTTGCAGTTGATTCCTGTACAGAATTCCTGTGTATTTCTGAGGATGAATGAACAGCTATGGTTGTAGAATGGACTTCTCTCGAATACCTAACGTACATTCAGTATGTGATTTATTCACATAAATTACATTATAAGTGATAAGAAGTTTAACACTTTAAAATTTTTCCCCTTATACTTCAGAAAGAAGTGGTGCTATAGAAATAAAATTCTAACATGAATTGAGATTTTCTCCCTTTATGTACCATAGAACTCGCCTGATGTAAAATCTTCAACAAACTTCCAGTTCGCTAAGCTCCACCCATGCGCGTGCTATAGAGCCTGTGCAGAACAATATAAGAATAGAAATAACAACTAGTCTAAGATAGCTGTGATTTGTTGTCCAGTAATTTCCTGAGTCGCATGAACCAATCAAATTATCACCTCGCTGCGAGGTGATAATTTGATTGGTTCATGTGACGAGGGGAATTACTGGACAACAGACCACGGCTAGCTAGTTGTTATTTCTTAAATATTATACACAAACATTTTTTTCAACAACCTAGCATTTTAGTGAAAATATTGTTTGTTACATGTTGTATGTAGTTAAGATGGGAATAGATTCAGACTCATGCATTTGACTAGGTAAATAGGTAAATTTTGATAAAGTCTACTGTGAAATAATTTTAATAATTGTTACATGTATATATCTAAAATGAAGGAGATAAATTTGTATATAATATTATAATAGCTTAAAATGAAATGTCACAAAAAGATAGGAGAATTAATGTAAACTTTTCTTAAAATTTGACATTTGCTTACAAATTTCATCAATGTTTCAGTTTTTTTCCTGAGTGACGAAGAATGGTTGCACATTCAGCTTTACTACAGATATTTCCAGATGAAAGACAGAATATGAGTAAGTATAAAGCAAAGTAATCAACAGCTTGTGTCTAAATTGTGATTTGTTTTTTTGTTTTGTTTTTTGTTTTTTTTATTGGGGGGGGGGGGGGGGGGTTGATCATGAGTATATACATGTATAAACGTACAGTGTGTTTGCATTTTAATGAAAAAATGGAATGTGATAAATAAAAAAAACTCATCTTTTTTTTTAGTGTTTTTTTCATTTTTGTACAATGAATGTTTCCTGAAAACAGTAATAGAAAATTCACATTGTCACCATATATTACATTTTATATTAGCTTGGAAAAAAAATTAAATGTTAAATAAAGTGAGTTTCCTTGAAATAGTACCTTCTATACAGTACATAATAAAACATTTGTTGACATTAGTGATTCATTTCAACTTGGTGATTTTTATTAAGGACCCCCCCCCCCCCTTTCGTCTTCTCTTATATTTGAATATCATTATTATTCATTTTAGTATATACATGTATACTTTCATGCTAGTCTCGTTATCAATATACATGTACAATATCAGGTAACTATGATTTAACTGTTGGATCATAAATTCAAATAAATTGTTGGCACTGCAAGGACACCATACTTTTTACAACATGAAAGTAGTCCCCAATATGGCCGACATTTTAAGATTTTTATATCAATAATTTCAGGCCAGATTATAACAATTTGTTTGAATATATTAAAAACTCACATCTAGCTTGCACTAGACCTAACTTTAACCATCAATAATTCTGCATTGTTTAGGTGAAAGCTGTTATCTTAACCTTGCTGAACTGTGTGAAATGGAAGGAGTGAAAAAAATGACATTACTCCAAGCCAACACTCTGTGGAGAAAAGTTGATACCATGATTGTATGCAGCTTTTCATGACAATCAATTTGATGTATAACATTGTATATGTATCTTGAAAATAAGCGAAAAAATCTGATTAAATCTGTAAGTCCAAATTTGTGTTTAGCGTTACCTTAATTGTTAAGAACTCTGAACTTCAGGATCTTCAGATTATAATCTGTCTCTATAACAGTTGACATTATCTTTATGGTTATTGGCAATTGCAGTAATTTGTCATGCGACTCTTAGAAACAGATAATATGCGAAAACGCATGGGTTTTTTGCTTTTTTTTCCAACTGGATATTAATATTATATTAACAAATCACTACGACATACAATTAAAATGCCCAATCACAAATCCGAAATATCAGAATGTTGATTTTAATTGCACATCTATAGGCATCCAAAGTAAAAGTAATCTGAAAAATTTTAAATCTAAAATAAAGTTTAGACTTGGCTTTATCATATATGTAAAAATAAAGCCTGTGTTTGTGAAACACGAATGCCCCCGGTGGCATCTTTGTTAGTATAAACTTCATTTTCTGTTAATTATGTGAAAGGTCAAGGTCAACAATTTTGGAATCAATGGAAAGGTCTTGTCACAAGGAATACACGTGAAATATGAAAGCCCTATCACTTAGCATTCAAAAGTTATTCCAAATGTCAAAATTTTTGAAAAGTAGGTCAAAGGTCAAGGTCACGAGGTCAAAACTTTTGGTATCAATGGAAAGGTCTTGTCACAAGGAACACACATGTGAAATATGAAAGCCGTATCACTTTCCATTCAAAAGTTATGCCCAATGTTAAAGTTTTTGAAAAGTAGGTCAAAACTCAAGGTCAAGAGGTCAAACATTTTCGTATCAATGGAAAGGTCTTGTCACAAGGAATACACATGTGAAATATGAAAGCTCTATCACCTTCCATTTCAAAGTTAAGCCCAATGTTAAAGTTTTTTTTCAGACAGACTAACAGACAAACAGGCCAAAAACTATATGCCCCCGGAATCGGCTATTCCGGGTGCATAAAACGTTGTGTAAGCCTGTTTTCTTTTGGGGAAAAGGCTACCAAAAAAAAAAAAAAAAAAAAAAAAAAAAGGAAAAAAAAAGCTTATTTTTTAGATTGTATGGCCAAAATACTATTGCAATCATTAATTATTTGAAAGTTTTTTCTTGTATTTTGATAGAGGCTTACTTCATCTTTATTAAAATAGAATTTGAATTTCCTTGGATTAAAAATAACTGTTTTATAAAAATAAGAAAAAAATGTTTGCCATGGTAACATATGTTTCCCATAACTTTTTCACGGTTTTTGAAAAAGCTCTTTGTATTGAATATATTCCAACAATTTTCATCTGTTCATCATGATGCAAATTTTTTTTTTAAATAACTCTCTGAAGTTGCAACATGAGTAATATTGTAGACCATAGTTACCGTTGCCAAGGTAACTTATGTACATAGCAACATGTGGGTTTATCTTGAATTTGCTCATTTCATAAAATAAATTCCATTTCCTTATTATATATCCATCGAGAGAGAAGAAAAATTGGAAAATACGAACAGCATTTTGAAATCAATATATTAAAATAAGCTAATTATGTTGTCATTGTAACCAGCCTTTTTGACAATATCGGTGAGCTTATTCAAAATTTTAGGAACGAATCTTTAGGATACGTAAAAAAATCTTCCATTAATGTCGTATATAGACCATATTATAGAGCTTCAAAGTAGCTCAATTTTGCCAGTTTCTCACCTTTATAGACCGTTGTCATGGTAACCAGATGACCTAAAAATAAAACTTTGGTCAATGTACTTTTTTTCATTGGTCTCTACTTATGTGTGAAATTTCATGAAAAATCGGAGACCATGCATGCCGAAATTGTTTAAATGATTGTAGAGAATTGCTATTATCCATTTTTTGCTTCTTCGCGATATTGCTTAGAAGTTTCACCAAACCTAGACAGTATAATCCCGTCTCTGTATGCCGCCGATCTTGATCTGTCTCTTGAGCGACAGAGAGGGGATTATTCTGTCTACTAGAAATATTACAGGAAATACTGAGCTTTCCCAACCAAATTGACGTACGTTTTTCGACCCAATTGTCGACTCCGATTAAGAAATTGTACGTAGACCTCGCCGCAGCACAGAATTTCGGTAAATATTACATGTTCTAGTTCGAACAATTTCACAGCAAAGAAAGTGCACTATCAGATTGTGGCCAATGGTTGGGCTGATTTATTCGGCAACCTTTGCTCAGAATGCAGCTCTACAATATTTGTTATGTTTAAAATATGCTTACATGTTATATATCGATGGCAATAGGCTCATTTGAGCTAAGTTGAGTGTTTCGCCGTGAGTCTTGCAAAAGTTTAAAAAATACCAAAGTCAGTTCTGAATGTTAATTAAGGATAGACAGATGAACACAGGGAAACCACATGTTTTACCAATGCGGGTCCAATGAACAGTATATTCTGCCTAATTTTGATTGGCGATTCAAGCAATTTAATCATCAAACTAAATGACAAATGAATGAAGTTTCAGTTTTTATTCCATTAAAAATATGTAAATAACTTCTTCATAAACATACAAAGAACAGTAAACATAGAAGTATTGCAAGGTAAACAATAAAATGATTATAACGATCCAATGAATTGAATTCCATATTACATTTGTACTAATTAAAAAATATTCTGATGTTATAATGAATTGCACATATTCCTTCGTAGTTACTACGTCGATATTCAATTCAGCTACACACTTTTAAAAACATTTTTGCGTTAAAAAAGGACAGCAAAGCATATATACATTACAACGTTTTATAATTTATTGTAGTAGTTCTCATTATTAGTACTCAAGTATCCTGTTATATGTCAGACTTGATCTATAAATACGATATTTATTACCGCTATCGTATCAAAAAAGACCCCCCCCCCCCCAAAAAAATAAATAAGACAAGGTTTATATGCCATACTCAACGTTTAAAACAAGTATGTTTACGTAAAGCTTGGTCAAGAATGATATGCAACTCCTATAAAATATGAGGCGACACAAACGAACGGATACATCTTGCTAAATATAAAATTTACCCAGTCTCTTAATTAGAAAGGTTCTGGTTATAAATTGGATTTCATGTTTTGTATTGTAAATCTTTATAACAAAATAAAAACCAATCGTAAATAGTAAATACTAGGATTTCATTCTTAACATAAAACCCTGTATTCATATATGTCTATTTGCACTACCATTTGTTCATGTACAAAATACAGCATTGTCGCTTTTGTGGTCAGTCATTTGGTATTCCAAATATTAAAGAACAGCAACTATATCTGGCCACGTACCTTCCGACAGCATGAAAACAATATTACTAGTACGGCCCCTGCTTCCTCGTAGAACACAGTGAGAATGATATGACCTTAGTCAAAATAGTGACCTAATGACAACCTTTGACCATTGGCACAAAGTCTGATACTAGTACTATATATATTCCTTTAATCCACGTGAGAAGGAAATAAAGATCCAGACAAGAGTTATTCCAACAATACACTATACATCATAATTAATATTTTAGTATGGTCCATACTGGGTTAATCCTGATATACATCCTAGACAAGGATATTAGTGTACCATAGGCTAAAAACATGACCTTGTTTTAAAGTAATAAGACAACGTCTTCACAAACTGAACATATAATTATTTACCAAATTTTTAAAAATTTGATCCTTGAAGGCATGTAGAAACTAATGGCCCGGTCAAAGATTCATCATATTTGATTTGCATATATGAGTTGATCTTTGTTCGTGATCAAGTCAAACTGACCATCTGTACTATAGTCTAATACTGAAGTAATGTATCGAATAATTACAAATTATACCGTACAATGAGCTTGTTGCTACGGCGGGCTGTCGCAAATTGATATTTGCTTGTTTGTTTGTTTATTGATTGAGGAGAATGAATACTTACAAATTATACCGTACAATGAGCACCAACCGCCTAAAGATAATCAGGTTTGGGTAAAATAATCGTCTTGATATGCGGACGGGCAGACAGTCGACCGGACAGACTGACATCGCTACACTTTTATTTACTTCCTGGCGAAAGACGTGTTTTATAGATAAACTATTCAAAAATCAAACAATACTGTTACAGTAAACCTTTCAAAAAGCTGTGATTGAGAGACAACGACACTTCTGTGTTGTAGGAATATCCAGGATACAGAGGTATTTGATGTACTCAGGTACAACCTCATACAACTAAATCATACAGATAACATGGATAGTGGGGAGTGTTATAGGACATTACTATTATACCAATATTTATACACTACCCCTGAGTATTGACCTCTTTTGTCGCTCCTATCTCAATGACAAAAGTATGTGAATTATCTTATCGGAATGAACTTCAGGGAATTCCGATAAAAATGGAGATATTTTGTTACATTGATTTGTACAATTGACTGTGTTAACGGGTAGATACGTACGCACTCACTCTATAAAAGGCATGGAAAATGGATCCATTTGATCGAACGAGCTACATATATATATTATTCTATCCTTCGTGGCTGGCGATGTTTGCCAAGTAATTTTGACAATACCGAGTACTATCTGACCTTTTTTGTTCTATTTGAATTTTTATTTAATTCATCCTCTTCCTTTTCTAGCATGCCTTTTTTCATAGAAGTCCACATCCTGTATATCGTATTTAACTTAGGGACGTGGAAAAATGCTAGTTTAAAGTTTGTATCGTTTTTGAATCTCTCTGGAGCCAACCTTCCATTCAACATGTACATGTCATTCAGTCGTTTTTGAACTACATTAATTTTTTTGGCAAGAGCACCTGTTATATAATAATCATCGACCCAGAAAAACGGCGTGTCGAAGGACGCTTCGTACATCCGCCTTATTACGTCTGCGCTGAGAATGAAAGCGGAACCGGAACAATATGGCGGAAAATAATCCAATCCAAAGTCGTCTTTTGGTATATACCATTTACTCTTCTTGTCGCGTAATACTTTCATTCTGACCCACTGATTGCAGAGTATTAAATCTTTTGTTCCATAACTTTTTGTTATCACATGTCGTATGTGATCGTTGATTTTAAATATATTGACTAGAATATCATCGTCGGTTTTAAGGGCAAATGTTGCCTTTTTACAATAAGTTGATATCCATTTTAATGCACAAATCCCTTTGTATGTTAAATTCCTGTATGAATCCATGAAATCTTCTTGAACAATATCTCCATAGTGATCGTGCTCTAATTTCACTTTGTTCATAACTTTTCTGTCGGCCACCTTTCCCATTACGAAAACAAGGCGGGCTTGGAACTTGGTCAGTATCTGGGCGTCACCCCATGTATGACGTATGATTTGACGCTTTCTGAAGTTTAAAGGCGCTGTATGAACATATATTATGAGGTATACGTCGATTTTCGCACATATATTCACAGGGTTCAGGACGTACGCAAAATCATGAGGATTTACGGATATTCTTCGAGGCTTCGCTCTTTCTGGAAATGACGTCGTCGCACCTGCACCTCTTCCTTTGTTTAAATGGCGGGTTGTGTCTAATGATGACAATGTTGTTCTTACTGGCTCTACCTGGTCTTGATGTAGTTGCCATGGCAACCGTTTGTGATATTGCTGATTTGCCCTATTGAAGAGCAATGAGTAAACGAACACAATAAACAGAAAAACGACGGTAACACATTTGTACAGGAACGAAGAGCGAGGAAACATTATGCAGCATACTTTGTGTTCTTCCTCACCTCGCCATTACACCCGTGTCTCCGATTTAACATCCTGGTAATAATTTCCTCGAACGAGATGTTGACTTTCCCCGGAAGTGACTTCATATCGTGACCTCTGAAATAGACGGAAATATACAAGTAGTGTATGTAGGATGCAATGTGCATTCACGTCAATGGAAAGTAAAACAAATCAACTACACATTAAATTCATATGCATACAAAACTTTGATTTCTACCCTGATCAGATTCAAAGACAAAACACATGTATACGAATTTAAAGATTTGTCCATCGAAGAATGGACGCTTTAAGATTCATTTCTGTTCGATAGAAAATTCCATTGTGTTCATATGTGATAGAATTTAGCCCCGAACAATGAAATCACTGGATTGAAGAAATAGCAAAATATCCCAAGGGAGTTTTAATTAATTCATGTGGCCAACGGATGGTCAAATAAACATTTCATCTTAATGCGATGGAACCGATAAATACATACTCAGTCTATACCTGTCCATAAAGCTACAAGTCTGCTTTATGTCTAGTTTTAAACTAGAATAACACCTGATGTACAGGTACAGACGGCTGCTTCATGATACAAAGTCTAGATGTCTCAAAAAGCAATTTAAAGTACTTAAAGAAAATCAAAACTTTAAAATCAACACTTTTACTTAAAGAAAATAAAAACTTTGAAATCGCTCTTTTTTCCCTCATTATCTTAGTGATCGATATGTCTTCGTAAAAATCATATGATCGCTATGTATACCTTCTTTTGTTAACATCTCATCATCATAACGCAAATTGCACGATATCAGTTCTAATAAAATCTTTTAACTTCATAAATCTAAAGTTTAACTGTGGGACCGTATCTACAATTTACTTACCATTTATGTGCCAAATTCATTCCCAAATGAAGTGTACAAAAATGATGTAGAATGGGATATTGTCGTTATCAACTAACTAAAGAGACTGTAGGTCAAGCACCATATACTCACGTGACTTTAGGCAGATACGATAAAATTTACATCCGGCGTGCACTCACATTGATAATAATGTTAAACACTGATTTCTCACACAAGTTACTTTAATCCAGAATGAAGAAGGAAATCATTATATAAAGTTCCTCAAAGCGCTGTACTGTGTACATATGAAATTAAATAAAACGATTGAAAGCGGATTAATTATTATTTCCCCCTTAAACATGTTTTAAAATATACATATACCAACAAACAATAATGTCTCTGTACCCTGTATATCGTCCTGGATAATTCCCCCATTCTTGTGAGGACATACCCAGATTCCGTGCCCTGTTCTCATTTTCGAAGGAATCAGATTACTTTGACATACTTTATCGATTAATAAATGTATTGATTTTGAGGGTCACGTGCAGTGTTGTGTTTGAGATGATTAAAGTCTAGCCCCCTAATCACAATAAGAGGTTTGTATTGTAACTGATATTGTTTTTACTTCAGCTTTATGCAGATTTCGGATGGGATTACGTGCAAGTCCGATATCAGGATATGATATTATTGTATCATGGAAACGGAGAAATGATGATGTTTGCATAATTACAATTAAGGTAAGGTTAGCAATTTCAGAACGATAACTCTTAGCGAAACGCGAGATGGCGCTGTAATTGAACACAGATCAGTTCGGCGTTTGAATACGATGTCTTTCAAGGTTTAAGCGTTTAGATGACATTGATTGTAGCGATATTTCGTCAAAGTTGGAAGAAGAAGGGAAAGAAATCATATTTACGTCAGTTCAACGCTCACAAATAAGTATTCTATTTAGATCATGATAATGATAATTGTGTTGGTGCTACTTGTACCGTCGATCCTGCAAAAGACGACAGCTGGAGGACAGGCAGGCGAGTCGTTGAGCTGCAGACACAGACAGTGCAGTTCGTAGCAGCAGCAGATGTATTATGCAACATGCGACGCGATGCCCAGCTGAACCTGGGGTACATAGAGAGGGAGAGGAGAGTTGGGCTGTGTCTGATTGTACATAAGGTGCCAAAGAACAGTGTGCAATGACCCAGACAGGAAATCAAGCAACAGAGGACTTGATCAAAGCTAGCATTTGGTAACCATATATTATTTCTAAGGTTGTCTGTAATATCAGAAATAGAAAAATTGAAGATTTCTCTACTTTATTGGCATATTTTCCGACTAAGATTTATACAGGGGGATAAATCTCGAACTCTCATAACTAAGGGTATATGGTATATGTCTGTTCGACCAATTCTATGCTCAAAGACAAAGTGAAAGAAAAAAGTTTTACTGTAGATGGGGATATTTCTATATCAATTTTAGTGTGACGTCGTCGATGTACTCCATAGACTCAGTGTTAATCGAGATCTATCCCCCTATATAAATTTCAATTGCAAAAATTGCCGACAAAGTACAGCAGAAAGCTTCAATATTCCGAGTTGTTCTAAAGTGAGCTGCTGTTAGCGTCCAACTTATATGATAATGAGTTATAATGATTCGTCATTACACAATAAATAAAGTGTAATATTACTGAATAAATACATAAAAGAATAGAAATTCAGTCAGTAGGTTTGAAATTTCAGAGGACCCTTCTGTTACCAACCAATCCCCCTTCTGAATATTCCCTCATGCAAGGTGGTACATGTATTTTGTGCATTGTTTGAACTCATTTATCTTATGTGATCTACATGTAAGTATATTACATGTATATATGTAGGCATCCATTTTGAAAATGATATGTAGGTCAAAAGCTCTCTGGAGCTATATACCTGTACTTATACTGACGTTAAATAAATCCACCATACTCTGTAAAGCAGAAACAGCACCTTTCAAATACCAGTAACTAGTGGATCTATCACAGTGTGTATTTATTGTAATACTTTTATATGAGATATACAGGTACAATGACTGTATTTGTCTATTCAAATTCAAGTTCGCCTAAATAGGAATTCTTAATTTGAAAATAAATGTTGAAATGTTTATCCCATATTACTTTCATAAATGAATTTTTATTGTACATGTGTAATCACGTTCGTGTTTGAAAACGTACAAATGACAGTCTCGCATTTTCTTTTATAAAACTGAACTGTGTTAGTAAAACTTAGTTAGAAATTTGAAATTTAGGTCTGGCATGATAAAACTTCCTCCGGTACATCAATTCTTCTAATCTGCATACTATATAGCTTTTAACAAACTACATATATACAATAACCATTAAAACTGTGTTATTAAAGAAACAACATGTGTTCGATTTCATACAGAGTTTTGGTGTACTTTCGATTCATTTTCTCAGAAACTTATGCACTTCATTGACCATATTGACCAACGTATATTGATCTAGAGCAGATGAACATATGTAAAGACATACTTACTAAAATGTGCAATTTTCTCAGTGAGATTACACAGGGATGCAGTTAACATTGGAAATAAGGAGCTGCACTGTTTCAATGCACAAAGAGAAGAGGGGGGGGGGGGGGGGGGTGCATGGGAGGTCAGGAAAAAAACCTCTTTACGATTAATCCATACATACATTTTTCTCATAGTCATAACCATAAATGCAAGATTCCCCATTTCAAATATTTCCAAGTCTGCATGGCATTCTTTGTACTAAAATTGTCCAGACAACCAGACTTGTTTGTGGTTAATGTTGATTAACCGTAATGTTGTACAGAAAGACGAAATGCATGCTCATTTTAAAATGTTGAGGGACTTTTGAAAGATTGGCTCATGAACAGCAATTAATAAATAATGATTTCTTATTCTTATCTAGCCTAGCTATTCTCCAATTTGGTAAATGATGTGCCCCCCCCCCCCCAAAAAAAATAATTGTGGGCCCCTGAAATTACAACAATAGGGACCCACATGGCGACTGGTCAGTAAAAGTTACATTTTTTGTATATTAAGCACTGACGATGTAGTACACCATATTTTGTTTCTACTGCATGTACATTGTACCTCAGTATAGAATTTTAGCAATGCAGGTCTAAAAATGTCGGTCTGCGTTTACATTTTTCCTTAGTACATGTACTATGTAGTCCCACCACACCATCTTTAAGGTTGTTTTATTTTAAATCTAATTTTCACATTTTTACAATTATAGGTAAACCTGTGCAGTGGAGACTCACAGAAAACTGATTTGTTGGTAAAGGCAGGATGGGACAATATACATTTTCAATTCCTAGATTCAGATGGTAATTAAAACAAGTCTTTCAGCTATGTACTAAGACCTGAGCAGCACAATTCTCTAGGTTAAAGCTATTGTTGCAGATAATGATACTTGAAAATAACATTGTGAGCAGTACTAGTTTACAGACTGTCACTAAATGCTTGGTTGTACGTAACTACATTGTACTTTAAAATTTCCATGAAAAATTGCATTGATAAGAGAAAATATTATTGAAGTCAAAGTGAATATGTTTTGTATGCCAAGATCACAGCCCTGGAAAGGAGATTTATAGTGAAAATTGTAGTGTTATTTGCATTCTACCTGTCTTTTCTTGACCTGACTATAATAGTCACAAATGAAACAAAGATCATTAGATAAGCAATGAAAAGGATGACTTAAATATTAAGCTTATTTTCAAATTTCGCTGGATAGAAGCAATTGTTCAAGGATTTTGAAAAATAAGATATTTTGAATTAATACATTTACAGATTCCAATGCAGATGGTCTGCGGATTAAGAAAAAGAAAATGTCAGCAACATAATTTGATTGCCTAAAGATCCTTTTCCACAAGTGCTGCATTGAATCAACATCTATTGCTTGGCAACTGTCTTTACCACACTGAAAATTCCATGTCGGATCGAGCGAAGGTGGCATATGGGGAGAGAAGCCTGGTGAAACTTTGGGTCCAAAGGTCAAGTTAGAGGACACAATAAAAGTGTGTAATGCACCTACATGTATCAATATGACAAATACCAGAAATATTTCCTATCATTTAAGGATATGCCCTATTGATCTGAGATCAAAAGGTCAAGGTCATGGGACTGTGGTAGTTTATTGATAATTATACCCCCGCAAACGAAGTTAAGGGGGGTATATAGGAATCACCCTGTCCGTCTGTCTGTCCGTCCAGTTAAGAAGTTTTGAAAGCAGATATCTTTTATACTACATTTCAGTACCATAACTTTTGACCCCGTGACCTTGTGACCTTGACCCTCACCCTATACAACATTTTATGTTAAGAAGTTTTGAAAGCAGATTACTCTTATACTATTAATGGTATGCCTTTCATATTTCATACACACCTTCACCATTAAGAGTACTACATTTTGGTACCATGACTTTTGACCTTGTGACCTTGACCTTCACCCATTACAACATTTTATGTTAAGATGTTTTGTAAGCAGTTTTCTTTTATACTATTAATGGTATGCCTTTCATATTTCATACACACATTCACCATAAAGAGTACTACATTTTGGTACCATGACTTTTGACCGTGTAACCTTGTGACCTTGACCTTCACCCTATACAACATTTAATTTTTATGCTAAGATGTTTTGAAAGCAGATTTCTTCTATACTATTAATGGTAGGCTTTTCACATTGCATCATAAATGGTCCCATTTATAAAAAGTGGGGGTGGGGGTGGGGGTATAATTCGTCCACTTAAGGACAGTTCTAGTTACGGAATATTACGACCATAGACTGCGAAATTCATGTAAATGTAAGGTATGGCTTCTTTAATCTGTCTTTACAAATTGTACTACAAGAAATTATTCATTCTTGGTGCAGGTTTTTTTGTTCAATCCAACACAATGCATCTATGATACACCTTGAACTTGTGATATAATTGTATATCTTTTCACAGACAATACATACATTGTATATGATGAAAAAAAATTGTATATGTGAAGAATTGAGAATACAATATTGAATGCTTCTGTAACAATGTTTATAGAAAGGATGAGTGTTGATGCTATAAATCTTAATGCTGAATGTGATTAGGGATTTAAGAGTAGAGAAATGGTTTGATAAAAATTTGCATTTGATTGTGTAAGAATAATATTCAACAAATTTATCTCCCCTTTATTAAAAAATGTGGGGGCATATAATTTAATTATTACCTATCCATTTGTCTTTCATCTTGTCAGCAAAAGCTTTAATTTTGCCATAAAAATTCTTGAATCCTTAGTGATTAGGACTGTTATATTTCATATGTATTCTTTGTGGCAAGATATTCCCATCAATATCAAAAGTTTTGACTTCGAGATCACAACCTTGGAGTTTGACCTACTTTAAAAAAAACTTAAACCTTTGCCATTTAATGTCAAATCCATTTGTCCTTTTTGTCTGAAAAACTTTAACCTTGGCCATAATTCTTTAATGGTTTGTGATAGGGCTTTCATATTTTACATATGTATTGCTTATTTCAAGACCTTTCTATTGATACCAAGAATGTTGACTTTGACCATTGAGTATGACCTACCTTTAACACTGCAGCTGTTTTACTGATAAAAATGCCAACAGAGAATTTTCTTATGAATTAATAATTTTGATGATACCTTAAAATTATAACTATGCAGTATTTGTCCAGGACTACTATTATCGCCTTTTGAATATATGTGATACAAATGTCCATTAACATTGAAAATATGCTAATTTGATAGGCTGGATTTCTCAAATATCATTTTTGGCGGGAAAATCTACAGCTGCTGTTGCCATGGCAACGGAGTGAGGTTTCTAAGTTTTCATTCTGTGAAACATATATAATAGTTATATCATTATGCACAAAAATGTATAGATAAGTTTTTGGATTTTAGCTCTGTTCCAAGAAGGACAAAATGAAAAATAACTTAAAATGTTGTAAAAATGTCTTTAAAGCAATGCTACCCGTGGCTGTTTATGTAATATTTCCCCGAGAAGGAACTCGGGTACATACAAGTTTAATTAGCTTATAATAATGAGAATATCAATTTCTTTTTGTCATTACTTTTTTACTAAACAGAAGGACGTATAACAGGGAAGTTTTCATCTTTTTTGTTGCCATGGCAACCGTTTCTTTTTTAACCAAAATTGTTAAAGTAACGATTTTTTCATAATGAGGTATACCATTACTGAATATACTTTGATATTTTGATATTGTGAACATTGTTTAGATGAAATTTAATAGTTTTGTCACTTTTTGTCCTGTGAATCTCATAATTTTGGATAATAAAGGTAGATATATTGATTTTATATGAAATTGAGATTTATCTTGTTTTTGACCTATTTCTGCAAGAAAATGAAACGGGCAATTTTTAATTGAACTCCATCATTTGATAGAGAAATCCTTCCTGATTTCAGTGATGTGTATAATGTTTGTATAATTTTTCCAGTTTGAATTTGCTAACCTTACCTTAAGAATTGAATGTTTATTTTTGCCATTTTATTGGATGATGAAATGTCAGTTGTCGTATCACAAATTGTGTAAAACCGCGTAGCGTAGCGAAGCGGTTTTACGCAAAATTTGTGATACGACAACTGACATTTCATCATCCAATAAAATGGCAAAAATAAACATTCAATACTTATAATTACCAAACATATGAATTTATTCCAAATTCGCACAAATTCTAAGGAAAATAAACGATTGAGTACGTGGCGTATGAAAATATTTAACTGGTACGAACTAGTTCCCTAACTACAAAAATACTCGAGAGGAAAAAAAGCGAGCCGACATTTAATCTGGAAAAAAGCATTTTCCCCTTCAGAACCTCAGCATGTTTTACCTATTTGCACTTACTGCTGTACTGTTATGACGTAATTTGTGACGCGTTGTTTATCGAAGGCAGCAGACATGACAGTTGAAAGTAGAACATGAAGCAATTTGTGTTGGGATTTATACGGACTCTCAGACAGCATTTCATGTACATGTAGATCTTATGTGTGAAGAAAAAAATACACGTTGTTAAGATCTACAGGTATCGGAATATCAGCTGTAATTTTTTTCTTAGGAATCAGAACGAAATCGGCAACACAAGTTTGGTAAGTCGCGATTGCGTAGCTTTTGCTCAGTACTTTCAAATTTATTCATCCTTCATGTTGGATATCCATGTGTATTACATTAATTTCGATAATTTTAGAAAAATAAAGGACAAGTTTTTTCATGCATTTCTAATAGGTCAATCCAAATTTCCCTAGAAACACAAGAAATCCGTCAACAAACTGCCGTTCATGTTCACTTGTTGCAGTTTTCAAATCATGCGCGTAGCAACCGATGTAATTTCTGCAAACATTCACAGTACTGTGCTGTGATGTTTATCAGTCGACACATGGAACTGTCTCTAGTTTTAATGGATTATTTGAGACCATTTGTATTGTTTATTTCATGCGTTAGACAATTCTTGATTTCTGTTGCGTAAGTGTGAAAGTAGTTCCGGTCAATTTTGACATTTTATCATCTCATAACGGAAGTCACAATAAATGCGATCGACCAATCAAAATGCTTAGAATCAGATAAACAAACACATTTGGTAATTATATGTGTTTTACTGCATTAGGGGCGTTAAAAAGTATTATGTAAATCTGTTTAATTCAGCGTCTATAAGCGCCTAGCCCATGAGCATAGGCTTACGTTAAAAAATCAATGTATATTCTATTTCATATGATTTTACATTTGCAGGATGTCTATCCTTAAAATAAAACATGTTTCTTTTTCACTTACAAGTGCTTTCATAGCTCTCTTCGATTATCTTCCCTTGATGACGTCACATATGACAAGTTTACCCAAATTTTTTTTACATAAATCATTAAAGTACCGACAGCACAGATATAGGTTAAATGTAACTCGCGGCCAAAAGCATGTTACATTAATTTATTAATGCATTTCATTTACTTACATATGCATTGGTTTTATTTTTCTAACATTTTCTGTTTAGTTATATCAACATGTAAAATTTAAAAGAATACATGTACAACCCAATGACATGGATGGACAATGATGTATTTACATACTGTATAGATGAACATACAAACATGTCTGCGCAAATACATGTAATATTTTCTTTTCAGTCGACATAATTTCTTGCAAGCTTTTAAATTCTAAAGAAAAAGAAAGGATCGAAGTGATATAATGGTACAATTAAGGTACATGTTGATACATGTTAATTAGTACTGCATGTATAATGTAACTTACCCATCAAACAGATCTACGAGTTTTTATCGAGCATTAACATTTCCGTATCACATATAATAGACAGAAATGATTTTCCCCTAAAACCTGTGTTGTTTCATACCGTTTATAAGTTTTACATAAGTTGGCACCTCTGCCCTAATGATGTTGCTACAAGACTTTATAATCGTATAAACATGCCCAATCCGCCCCCTGACGACCTGCATCAACGTCCAAAACATGTAAGATTGCCATAATATGCTGCACATGTGAAATTGATATTCATATTGTACATTTCTCAGTATCCTCTGCGTTAAAGACGCATCCTGACTTACTTGTACGAGGCAAACTATAATTATAATTTTTGGCAAAATATAAGTCTGAATATCTTTAATAATAATTTGTGCGCGAAGGAACGAAATAATATTTCGAGGGAACGAAATATTATTTCGTGGGAACGAAATAATTCTCCCTTTTGCGCATGTGCAGACTTCTGTATGCGGCAGTGCCATACATGTATATGGAAATTTTCAATTAAATTATAGATTATACATATTATAATAAAAGATCCAAGTCAAAGCCCAAAATGAAGTTCACTACTGGTAGATCAGAATTTATGGTTAAAAAATGTAGTACTCTTTGATTTGGAATGTGTGAATAAATACGAAGAGTGTAAAGAATTTTTTTTTCATTTCTATTATGATTATTTAAATACTATGTACAAGGTCAAGGTCGAAAGTTCACTTGGTCAACAATCATGTTGACAAAATGTAGTATTCCTTACGAATGACAGGACTGCATTTCATAGAGTGAAAGAAGTCTTTTTATAATTTTTATAACTTTTTAACCAGACAGGGTGATTCTAAAATGTCCCATAAACTTCGTTTTTGAATCTTTGATTCCCTATTTCAAATAATTCCTTTACAGCAGACTGTCTCATTTTGACGTCTTCAACTGTGTAATCTTAAAAGTTCACTGGTGTACGCATGCGTAGAGGCATAAATTATTTCGTTCCCACGAAATAATTATTTCGTTCCCTCGAAAAATTATTTCGTTCCAACAAAATAATATTTCGAGGGAACGAATTTTTTTCTCACGGCCCCTTACGGTCACCGTAAAAATTACTTTTCTTAAAAATTATTAAAAATAAGAGAAAGACAGACCTACGTAAGATCCTGGCCGGGGGACTATCAGTCATCTATTATACAACGAACGATAAAACTATAGTCAAAAGGTGCGGACAGGTGAAACAGCAGGTGAGGGTAATTGATTACAGGATTATATACAGATCATTCTACATCATCACTCACATAACGTGTTTTATGAAACCTAATCCTCACATCATACAGTTTTAAGCTTTGTATAAGAGCCAATGTACCATCTAGATTCTATGAGCGCGGTACTGAAGTCTGCCTTTCATCTCTTACATCGGCCAATTAGGAGCTGCTGTGGGTGAAATAAAGGCAAATATACCAAGTCTTGCTTTTATCACTTTGTAATGAAGGTTTACATACAGAATGACATAACAACAATATGAATTTACATCAATCTTGATTTCAGTATACTAGGGTAAGACTGAAACATCTGAATTCTCATATCAGCCATAATTCTAGTTTGAATTGTTTCCAAAATATTTATTATATTGTTATTCCTCAATTTGAAGTATTTCCCATGTACATTGCTTTTTGAATGAGGAAATATTGATGTATATTGATATGGGGACAGAGATAAAAGGTAAGAGGATTTCCTGTTATAATATCACTATAGAATCACAACAAAGCTGATTGGTAGGTGGAACTTAATCTACAAATACCAGATGTATGTTAACAGGGACTGGTTATGCGCCTGTGCTTTATATCCAGGCGTGTAACTAGATAATACAAGCACAGTTTATGTCGCGCAAAATATAGGCATCGTACATGCATAAGATATAAGAACGTTATTGAAGGACCAATTAATTACGAATGTATGTTGCAGATAAAGAACGCAATCTTTTTGTGCATATATGCCGCAGTCATATTAATTAACAGGTACATGTGTATTGTGTATGCAGATGGCGTTTTCCCCTTTCAACCATTTTCTTTTGTTTACAAAACCTATCAGTACGATGAGGCAAACTATAGGAAAAATAAACCCAAAAATATTGTCCTATATTCGTTAAATCAGTTATCCTAATGAGTGTAGGTGAAAAGATATCAATATACGAGGGCTGATTGATATGTTGTGAGCCTCGGTTTTCTGGGTTGCAGAAGGTATTCTGCTCATAGATTATCTCCAAAAAGGACAAATAATCAATGGCACATACTATGCTTCACTTCTGACACAGTTACGAGAAAATATTAAACTTAATTGCCGCGGATAGCTTACTAGTTAAAGGTGTGTCGTTCCAACAACAATTCACAAGTCTGTCACTGCCATGGCTGCCATTCATAATTGTGGCTTTAATTTGATAGAGCATCCGCCATATTCACCTGATCTTGCTCCATCAGACTTTCATCTATTCCCAAAACTGAAAGCCGCTTTCAGTCCGATGATGACGTCACACCTGCAGTGGATGGCTTTCTGACCAGTCAAGATAAGGAGTTCTTTAAAAGTGGCATTGATGCCCTTAACCACCGGTGGCAAAAGTGTATAGATACTGAAGGGCATTATGTAGAAAAATAATGCAAAATGTCTGATAAAATTCAAATCCTTAAATACGAGGCTCACAATATATCAATCAGCCCTCGTAGTTGATACATATTTTATTTTGTACTTTGAAATCGAAAATGTGATGTTTGCGTGTCTTCATTTGTGTTTTGACGACATCAAAGTTCTCAATAATTATCGTCTTGCTACCATTACACTTTGGTCATTAACTACATGTCATCGGCACTCGTCAAGTGAAGTTCCATGCAAGTTCAAAGCAAAATGTTGGGAAATATTGCAGGAAATGTAAAAGAGTAGCCGATAAAAGTGCTTTCTTATTAACCCCCCCCTCCCAACCCCCCCCCCCAAAAAAAACAAAAAAAACAAAAACAAAAACAAAAATAAAACAAAACAAAACTGTACAACACACATCATACTCCGCATTTCAGTATCGATGTTGGAGAAAGGCACATCACACACAGAGACCACAGGGAAATATCACGCTAATACCGTTTGCAGTATTTACTATATATGTGTTAAAGGGATCTAACTCGACGTTTAACGAAAAATCGACAAGTCATCTTTAAGTCTTCAGAAATAGGCTAATAAATGTCAAAACCTATTTTCTGTGGTATATTTCGATAGATTAATTCATACTGAATCTTCATACGAAATTTGAAATCAGTACCTCCCATACGAGCCGAGATATGCCCAATACCGCTCTCTTATAAGTGCCGCATTTCTAGGTCGGACAAAAAGGTGTCCGATAATAATCAGGCATCAGTGATCAACTTGAGGCACCGCTTGACCATTCAATGATGCGAACATCTCAAATACATAACATTGCATGAAATAGTCCCATATATGCTTAGTACAATTTCAAATAAAGTCTTTTTTGACGACTTTGAAATAAGAAAAAGCGTCGGATTTAAGCGAGATTAAATTCAACATGTGCAGAGTTATGAAAGACATATACGTGCATGCAAAGAGGTAGCTATATGAGGGACTTTCATATACCAGCGATATTTGAGATGGTAAAAAGCATGTGAAGAGTAGATAATCATGCAGTTGTATGTCTTTGACGTGTTCGGACGTTTAAACGATCAAGCAGTAACCAAATTTTGTCTATACTGCTTGATTATCACCGGACACCTTTTTGTCCGACCTAGAAATGCGGCGCTCATAAGAGAGCGGTATTGGGCATATCTCGGCTCGTAAGGGAGGTGCTGATTTCAAATTTCGTATGAAGATTCAGTATGAATTAATCTATCGAAATATACCACAGAAAATAGGTTTTGACATTGATTAGCCTATTTCTGAAGACTTAAAGATGACTTGTCGATTTTTCGTTAAACGCCGAGTTAGATCCCTTTAACACATATATATAGTAAATACAGCAACCGGTATTAACGTGATAAATCCCTGTGACAGAGACCAACACTGCTTACTAACACATTCATGATGGCATACATCAATTTTGCAATTTCTCTAGCTTTTGTTTCACTTATATGAAATATATGATGTCCGTATGCCCATATTTTAAGGTCAGGGGGATTATACGAGTCTCATTTTCCCGTGGTCTACAATTGGTATATATCGAAATCTCATTATTCAAAATTTGTATATACTTTATATATCTTGAGATGTGCTCTCCTTATTCATCTTTGTATATATATTCAATGTATATATTTACATGTATATAGCAGATGTCTGCCTTTTGAAGGTTTTCTACTTCTTTTTCCTTCATATCATAAAAATTTCCTTATACTACATCCGTCTATGGAGGAAATATCACCGACGGACGGACTTACAGCTGAACTCTTTCAGCTATGGAATCAGAGTCCTGATCTTGAGATGTGCTCTCCTTATTCATCTTTACAGTAATTATAGGGTTAGATCGATATAACAAATGAAGCTTCCATCTAATGGCTATTATTACGTGAATTTTGGAGTGACATACGCCGAGGGAATACCAGTAGAAGTCTTGCTTCATATATCTTGTCCCCTAGATGGAACCGCTAATAAAATTAGCAAACAGAGCAATTTAAGGCTATATATTGGTTGACTTGCTTACACAGCAGAATTTGGCCACAGGCTGCCTGCGGTCAGGACGGCGCTGTCTATCCCCTGATCAACTTTATTGATGATACTGTATATACTAATCTAATCATGCCTCGCCTTGTTATCGCCAGCCAATTGTAGACCACGGGAAAATGAGACTCGTATAATCCCCCTGACCTTAAACAGTGTCTGCATCATAAACAGTCGTGTTTGGTCAAGCACATTGTATGCTTTACGTAGTGCCAAAAAAAAAAAAAATAAAAGAAACAAAACAAAACAAATGATACATTGCAAAAGCCGTATGCAACATGACGATAGATGTAGCAAAATACAATAAATTCACCGTCTCTAGTAATAATCATGCTAGATTTTTTTGTTGGAATTCTTGTTATATGAATGGTTAACGTCTTCAAATTCAATAGCATCATTTAAGAATAAATTTGCAGCATGGACCAGACTTGCACGTTTCGGGTACTTAACCCTCGTCAGTGATCCTCAATCTAAACAATGTAAAGTGTAAAAGTTATTATGTTCAAAAATGTACTAAAAGACGTAGCAGGATGGGTGGGATATGATGCTACAGGGCTCACGTTTTAGAAATTTCATGAAATTTTGATGACAGAAATTTTCGAATGCATTAATTGAAGAAACGATCAACCGAAGTTGATCGAATTTGGCTACATGTGCCCTCGGGGACTCCTGGTCCACCAGCAGTGACACTCACCAACTGGTACAAATCTTTAACGTCAATTCATATTCAATAGCATCATTTAAGAATAAACCAGCATGGACCAGACTGCACGTTGCTGGCCATTTCTTGTTTCCCACCTGTGTTGAGTCCTTTTGAAACTGCAAAATCTACCTGACAGCAAGGAGGATTGCTATAGTCCTATAATATAAATTTCCGACCTTGTTATTTGGAGGGGGTCATGCTTGCCATAGGATCATATATTATAGGACTAGGAGGACCCCCCCCCCAAAAAAAAAGAAGCCAAGCAACAGAAACAAAATAAAAACAAATTCTCAACTTAAGGTCAAATTTCAAAGTGTCCTATACGACATATTTGAAATATTGAATATGTCAGAGGACAAAAGAATAAACTAAAATCAGTGTTGCTTATTTGCTATACAACATATAGTATGAAAAATAATATCATGAAAAATACATTCTAATTTGCTCGGATTTATAGTTTTGGTTTGTTTTCATGTGTCGAGGTTTAAAATCCGCACGAGGACGCATAACAAAAATAAGAAATTACCTCAATATGAAAATCACAGGAAGTACTTTGTTAAAGTCAAATCGTCAAAGTAAATATTTTAATTCAATTTTCAAAATATATGTTGTATATGAGAGGGAAATAAACAAGTTTTGAAATGAGAAAATTTTGAAATGAGAAAAAACATTGAAGAAAGGAAGACCGAGAATCCTTATTTTCAGCTTCAAATACTTACAATTAACAAAAAAATATATATGTGCAAGACAAAAACATTTTTTTTGCATTTGTATTTGTATATATAATAATAAAAAGTAAGAGTCAAAGGACAATTAAAAATTATATCACCAATTTAAAAAGTTTACGTACTGTAAAACTTCAGTCGTTTTACCTACATACAATTCTAACGATATCTCTGGTATACAGTGTTTTTTTTTTTAATTCTAATAAGCATTCTTAATTAACAAGAAATGTACAACTACAAAGTATATTTTAGCATCATTTTATAAGAGCGAGCCTGTCAGATGAAGATAAAACTTCCTTCCTACGCTGCCGTCCATGTTACAGCAGATATTGATCTCCTTTGATGGCTGTTATAGAAGTGTAGATATGTAGATCAATCACCCTGATACCCGAGATACTAACAATACATTCGACTCCCGATTCCTTGTAATGAATACAACCCACACCATAGACTGAGAGGATCCATAGAGCTGATACAGAATTAATAATAAATCAGCGGTGTACTTACTTGAACGATGTGGTAAGAACTTTTCACCTGTGAAGACTTTATCCAGATCAAAGATCACCCTTTGGTATCACAGCTTCCCTGCCTCTCTGTTTAAAAGGAAATCGATAGCAGATCAATCAATAGTAAATAGCGGGTCTCTGTCGAACTTCAGTTACATTGTCGTCTTGACAAACTGTATTTGTTATGTGTAATTGTGACAATTTACAGAGCCAAATAAAAACCTTTCTGCTTCCACGCGTGCAGGCATTGGTTTCTTTTCCATGGGAATTAGGTATTGATTTTTACAGAGAATTCTCGGCACAGAGTAAGTCGATAAAATGGTGATGTCGGATATGGCTTTCTCAGCTTCATGCATGTTTGAATGTCGAAGAAAACATTCCAATGCAACTCAGTTCAGGTTGGAAATGACTTGACGGACCAGCCATTCCCAAATATGGATTGTAAACATGATCAAGTTTACATGAAATCATCAGTGAAATGTTACATGACCTACGGTTTTTGTCTATAGTTAATCTATTTCCCCCAAAAATCACACTTAAATTCCAAAAGAGGAATTATGAAAAATCACATGAGAAAATAAGACTCAAAACCTGGAAGTCAGCACAAAATGTCCTATTTATAAGCGCATCTTGAAGTTTTTCATTCATCCCTTGTTCAGTTCAAGCAAATCAATGGATTAGCAGTGTTAACAAATGATTAGTCTTTGGTGAGAATTTGTATAAAAATGTTCCCGTATTTCACCAAAATATCGAATTTTTTTCCCAAATGGGACAGGCACAGGCACCTTCCCCGAAATAGAAAAAAAAAACCTGCTTTCTGAAAGATCGTTGATTTACATGGACTCGCTCCATATGGCAGAGCACGCACTAATTCTTGCTTTCGATACACATTACGTCAGATCTGCTATTAATAGTGGGCTAATAGAAATATAGAATGAGCAGGCTTTAAATCATAACAACAAAATGTGCGTTCTTCGGAAACCTCTTGGCTAAGTGGGAAGTACATGTGCAATCATCCGGATTATGACACCATCTGCTAGTCATCTACGTGGCAAATGTAAACGTCTTCAAATTGAATAGCATCATTTAAGAACAGATAAATTGGCAACGTGGACCAGACATGCACGTTTCGGGTAGTAAACCCTCATCAGTGATCCTCAAATCTAAACAATGTAATATGCAAAAAAAGTATGAAAGTTACTTTGTCGAAAAAGCGTATCGAAAGACGTAGCAGGATGTGTGGGATATGATGCTACAGGACCCACTTTTTAGAAATTTCAAGAAATTTTGATAACAGAGATTTAGAATGCGCTTGTTAAAGAAACGATCAACCGAAATTGATCCGAAGTGTAAAGTCAGCCCGGACTTGGTTTAGCTTACAAGTACGTTTTTCCGTCTCCTTTTTTGGGTATTCCCGTTTGTACATAAGTTTGCGCTTGACGGGGTAAATCCTCCTCCATTATGATAGAATTTGCTTATAGTTAATATCTATAGGCAACAATGACTTTAAATATTGGAAAATATGTCAAAGGAAAAAAATTCAAATCAAGCATTTTATAGACTCAGTAGATCCATTTACAAAGTTTGTTCGAAATACAAGTAGTCAATTTGACTGACGCATTCATCGGCAGACCGAGAAAATTTTTCCAGGGGCTGGGGGGTTATGGTTTGAGAAACAAAATGTAGGATCCAGGTAAAATCGGAAAAAATAAGCAATTTTGGCAAATGCCAGGGGGTCCCTGAACTATCACCCTGACTGATTCGATTTGCATTTGACAATGATTCGTCGAATTCGAGGTTATGAAGCACTTATTTAGTGTCCCCCTCCCATTCTATCGTATGATGGAGTGGGAGGGGCACTAAACAAGTGCCTGTGGTCTGAAGAAATGAAATTCTTAAACGTCTGCTAGCAATCGGATATGTAAAGGAATAGATCTGGGCCTATTTATCATCTTTTAAACTTCTTTTGATACTGAGACACTAACCGCATTCGTCGAATTCGAGGTTATCAAGCACAGGCACTTGTTTAGTGCCCCCTCCCATTTCTATCATAACCCCAACCACAGGGTGTAATTTAAAAGAAAAATGTTTTATCTTTTAATTGTAGCTCTCCTTACAACCAAATACTTACCTTCATGTAGGCTGTGTCATGCATCACACAGGCCTGTTATCATAATTTTGAAACCTCCCGCGCCCCCCGACTTCGTTACTGATGTGGAGCTTGCGGTTGCCGCTTCTGAACCGGAAGTGGGCGAAAATGAAAACATGGAAAAAGATAAAATTTTGGAGAACTCGAAAAGAAGCAAATTATGAAATAATTGATTGTTGAGTGATCCTTGGAGGCATGCCAGGTTGGCGACCTGACTGTCTGAGAGGCTCTGTTTATGAGCCAAGTAAGTATTGTTGGTCAGAGGAAAGAGGCGACCGCTCTGTCGGAGGAATTTTTGTAAGAGTTAAAACGAGTGATTTTCATCTTGTATATCTATTAGAATTAAATGTAACGGCTATATTTGTTTCAGTATTATGCATGCAAAGCGTTCATCTGAGTTTTAATATTCTATCTTCTATCTGGATTTTTCGCTGAAAAGTTTTAGCTCGAATTTCCTCTGAAAGTTCTTGGTTTCTTGTCTTCTTCGAAATTTTCAAGAGGTTAACATGAACCAGTGAAGCAGCTATGGACACCTCTCCTGGTCAGCTCAGTAAGAGCCTATGACAGGAATGTCATATTTTGCCCTTTTCACCCTCCTCGGGGGTGATCCAGGGTAGTTGCAGTGCCATGGAGAAGTGATATATTGCCGTTTCTTCTCCAGTGCATTCCATTATGCAGAACGATCCTATTCTGATACTGGAAGAAAAACAGTGCCAGAATTACTTCACCGTAGCAACAATGGATAGAGGAAAATCTTGATATAAAAAAAATCCAAAAAGAAAGTCATAAATGATTTTAAAATAGTTTTAATTTAACTTATCTTGTCAAATGTTTATAATTTCTTGTGATACCTGTCATCCATACTGAAATTTCTAATTACAAGGAAAATTTCCAGCACTGTAAGGAGATCGTAACAATGTCCACCAGTCTCAAACGTCTGTGGTAGACATGTCAGTTAATCCAATCCGATCAGCTTGAATAGCGCATTCCATTGCCAGAAACAGCCGGATGCCTGTGATAGTCGGCTTGAAGAGTTCTACAGAGCTCATGTTATTTGTTGTACTGTATATATAACTGACTCAAAATAAAATTTACTTAATTACTTACGGATCAACCAGAACGTTCCACATAAAGGAATGCACCCCAGGATTTGATGTTGGAACTTGGGGAGGAGGGGCAAACATTTTCAAGTTCAAGAGAATGTGCCAAAGTGCTCCTCTCAACTCTACATTCCTGACTCCATATCCATGGCAGGGTGTATTGCCATCTCAAAAGAAACAAAAAGCTGGTTCGAATATGATTTCCTCTGATTACATGTATAATTATTTATATGTTTTGCCAGATTGCAAAGCTAAATTTGTCTATAAAATGGAAAGGTTCATCTGTCTGTCTATCAATCAATCAGTCAGTCTGTCCATCCTTCATTCTTTCTGTCTATGTCAACATTTTTATGTACCTGTTGCTTTTAAGTCTGTAAGGAGAAAACTGTTTGCAGTAGGAACTTGTAATTTTACATGATAGATGATACAATGTAGATCTTGATCAATCTAAAGCAGGAACAAATTTTTACCTTGACTTTTGTCCTTGAGATATCAAATACATAATTTGTATTTAAGCCAATACATGTAGAGAGAAAACTTTGAGGAGTATTGACAAATTACTTTACTTGAAAACTTGAAGTTTGACCTACTTTTCAAAAACTTCAACCTTTGGTTATTTATCTCTTAAACTGTAAGGGGTAGGTTTTCCATACTTCACATGTGAATTCCTTATGACAAAACCTTTCATTTGAGACCTTCACTATTGGCCAAGTGACCTTGACCTTGAAGTTTTGGCATATGTTGTAAAACTTTAAGCTTGACTGTATCTCTTGGGTCTTGAATCGAAAGCAGAATGGCTTTCATATTTTATGTGAAGATTGCTTGTGACAAGACCTACCTTTTGAGACCTTGACCTTGAACTTTGACCTACATTCCAAAAAGATTGAAATTGGCTACATCTCTTGCACTGTAAAGGGTAGGGCCTTGATATTTCATATGTAGATTCTTTTTGACAATACCTTTGATAAGTATAATAAACATCAACTAAAACTTGACACTTATTTACTTGTTTATTTACTCATAGTATGCATTGTATAAAGAGCTGAAAATATCTGCCTTTAATTTCTAAAATAGCACCTGTTATGATTCGTAATGAAAACCTATATATTTTCCCATTCCTATAACTTATAAGAACCTGTATGTGTCAAAGAGGGAAAAGTTACAGTATCTTACTTTCTAACTAATTTGGTTATTGTTGTGTGTTTCAGAGGGAGTTCGCTACAAGTCAACAGCTGATGGAATAATAGATTTAGGAGTTCATGTGGAGGGTAATGTAGAAAACTGTATTGTTATTCTATCAGAACCACTTTCTTTTTAGTTTGGTTTAATCATATTTTATTTCAAAAAGCAGAAAAAGGATTGGGCAAAAGTTTTCACAACATTATATAATGCCCTCTCCTTTCTTCTAAATGGTATCATTATACTTTTATCAATAAATGGTACTGGTATCATTATATTTTTTGTATTTGAATGTAGAATTCGAAGACAAGAAATTAATGATTGTATAATTAAATTATGGTATCACACGACTTGTATATATTCATGTACGTCCCTACATGTAGCTAGAAGTCTCCAGTCCCAGCTCCCCAGACAGCTCAAAACAGCTACATTATACTGCTTATCACTTGTTTAATGTGTCAGAAAGCCTTTAATAAATATCTAGGTGTGAAGAGTGACAGCAGTAATACTAGTATGGTATTAATGTTATTCACATTGCTTTTTCACGTAAGCATGGTAAAATAATATATCAAGTTTATTTCTGGATTGTCATTTCAGGAAACTGCATCATATAAATGTTTAAACTACATGTATATGTATTTATAATACTAACTTTGACTATTTGTAGATGATTACAGGGGCATAGCTACAGTTGAATTATATAAAGTATCTGGGAGTGGATTGGGATTAATAGTTGCAGGTATGTTACATATACATTGCAACCAAATCATCTTTTGTTATGACTTATAGATATTTGTGCTGTAATGTACATTTTGTAGATGCTAAGATCACCGTTGTTTGTAAGTTTCAACAGAAGTAGAACTTTTACATTCACATGTGAGTTTATATCTTATTAATTATGAAGCTTAGTTATTTAGATGTAAGAATGGAACTTAAAGTTTTTTTTCTATTTTTAAACCCTTTCACACTAACATGTCTTTTAGTGTACATGCAAATTTGCATACAAATGAACTTACATGCTTGGTTTAATATCAGTCTATGACATTTAAATTTCCCTACAAACAGGTGGAACAGATAAAGATTCACCTCCCCATATTTCAAGTTTCAGAATTGGAGGGATAGCTCACAGGTATGCTAACTTCTTACCTGTAAATTCTGTGTCATCACCAGTATGAAATATGACAAGTAGATATTGACAGTGACACATGTAGATGCATCTATTCACAGTAAGAATATTAAAGAGTGTAAAAGGTAGAGTAATTAATTAAACTAGGAAAGGTATACAGTTGGTTGTTTTTGGTCTGGTGAAATAATCCAGCCCTCACGATAGCTGTATAAGAACATATTATGTTGGTTTTCAGATCCAATGCCCTGTCTGTAGGTGATAACATAGTGTCAGTGAATGGTATAAGAACATGTTATGTTGGTTTTCAGATCTGATGCCCTGTCTGTAGGTGATAACATAGTGTCAGTGAATGGTATAAGAACATATTATCTTGGTTTTCAGATCTGATGCCCTGTCTGTAGGTGATAACATAGTGTCAGTGAATGGTATAAGAGCATGTTATGTTGGTTTTTCAGATCCAATGCCCTGTCTATAGATGATAACATAGTGTCAGTGAATGGTATAAGAACATGTTATGTTGGTTTTTCAAATCCAATGCCCTGTCTGTAGGTGATAACATATTGTCAGTGAATGGTATAAGAACATGTTATGTTGGTTTTCAGATTTGATGCCCTGTCTATAGATGATAACATAGTGTCAGTGAATGGTATAAGAACATGTTATCTTGGTTTTCAGATCCAATGCCCTGTCTATAGGTGATAACATAGTGTCAGTGAATGGTATAAGAACATGTTATGTTGGTTTTCAGATCCAATGCCCTGTCTATAGGTGATAACATAGTGTCAGTGAATGGTATAAGAACATGCTATGTTGGTTTTCAGATCAGATGCCCTGTCTATAGGTGATAACATAGTGTCAGTGAATGGTATAAGAACATGTTATCTTGGTTTTCAGATTTGATGCCCTGTCTATAGGTGATAACATAGTGTCAGTGAATGGTATAAGAACATGTTATGTTGGTTTTCAGATCCAATGCCCTGTCTGTAGGTGATAACATAGTGTCAGTGAATGGTATAAGAACATGTTATGTTGGTTTTCAGATCCAATGCCCTGTCTATAGGTGATAACATAGTGTCAGTGAATGGTATAAGAACATGTTATGTTGGTTTTCAGATCCAATGCCCTGTCTGTAGGTGATAACATAGTGTCAGTGAATGGTATAAGAACATGTTATCTTGGTTTTCAGATCCAATGCCCTGTTTGTAGGTGATAACATAGTGTCAGTGAATGGTATAAGAACATGTTATGTTGGTTTTCAGATCCAATGCCCTGTCTATAGGTGATAACATAGTGTCAGTGAATGGTATAAGAACATGCTATGTTGGTTTTCAGATCTGATGCCCTGTCTATAGGTGATAACATAGTGTCAGTGAATGGTATAAGAACATGTTATCTTGGTTTTTCAGATCCAATGCCCTGTCTATAGGTGATAACATAGGGTCAGTGAATGGTATAAGAACATGTTATCTTGGTTTTCAGATCTGATGCCCTGTCTGTAGGTGATAACATAGTGTCAGTGAATGGTATAAGAACATGCTATGTTGGTTTTCAGATCAGATGCCCTGTCTATAGGTGATAACATAGTGTCAGTGAATGGTATAAGAACATGTTATCTTGGTTTTCAGATCCAATGCTTTGTCTATAGGTGATAACATAGGGTCAGTGAATGGTATAAGAACATGCTATGTTTGTTTTCAGATCTGATGCCCTGTCTATAGGTGATAACATAGTGTCAGTGAATGGTATAAGAACTTCCGGCATGAAGCATGATGAGGTTATAAACCTGATAAAGAACGCGGAGGATCACGTGATACTAGAGGTGGAATACCAACTGCCCGACACTAGTAAGTAACATTATAAAAACCAAAATGAATTATGTGTAGAGACACTTAAAATTTCCTGTTTCTCTTTTAATATGGATTCTCTGTAAAAACCTAAAACAGCTGGCCACGGCATGTCATGGATTTTGATGAAACTTTCTGTAATTATCATACTTAATGTAAAAACAATGAAAACAAACCATATTGTTATATTTGAACAACGGTTGCCATGGTAACGGGGTCAATCTATTTGACACCCCCATAAATATGAGAGATAAGACATATTGTGGCATTCTGTTGCCATGGAAACCATGGTCAAAATTTACTTAATGAACACAAAAACTTTTCTTTGTAAGTTCAACTCTAACAAAAATAACTTTTTCGGGGGAGGGGGTTATCAGGTAGTTGTTGATATTCAGTCAAATTATGTGAAAATTTAGCAAAAATAAGGTCTAATTATCGGGTCATTTTTGGCCTGTTTTTGACTATTTTGAAGGTTAAAAACCATTATTCCGTGAATGTTATTGGTATTTAACATCACCTTGCCAAAATAAATGTCTATAGCTGGAAAAAATCAAGAAATAAAATTTATGGTGAAACTCACCATTTTGTCATGAATGCCAATTAAAATCCGTTGCTATAGCAACTTGGAATCCATATTACCATATACCGCATATTTAAAAACATTGTTTTTCCTCATGTTTGAGTCCTATGTTTATGAATTAGCATACATGAATACAAATTATATTAATCATTATCAATTGACCTTCAAATCATTTCAAGGTCACCTGTCCAAATCTCAAGGTCATTTCTAACTTTAGACTAAAATTAAGACAAAAATCAGGATTTCCAATTAATTTAAATTGATTTATCTTACTTATTTCATTAGATATTTTGATTTTTAGCTCGCCGGGACGAATGTCCGGAGAGCTATTGTCATACCCCCGGTGTCAGCGTTGGCGTCTGCGTCTGCGTCTGCGTCTGCGTGCGCGTGCACAAAAACTTCAACATTGCTTATAACTTTTAAACCAATACAGATTGGGCTTTGATATTTCACATGTGCATTCCTTGTGACAAGACCTTTCCATGGATACCAAAATTTTTGACCTTGTGACCTTGACCTTGGAGATTGACCTACTTTTGAAAAACTTTAACCTTGGCCATATTTTTTGAATGGTAAGTGATAGGGCTTTGATATTTCACATGTGTATTCCTTGTGACAAGACGTTTCCATGGATACCAAAATTTTTGACCTTGTGACCTTGACCTTGGAGATTGACCTACTTTTGAAAAACTTTAACCTTGGCCATATTTTTTGAATGGTAAGTGATAGGGCTTTGATATTTCACATGTGTATTCCTTGTGACAAGACGTTTCCATGGATACCAAAATTTTTGACCTTGTGACCTTGACCTTGGAGATTGACCTACTTTTGAAAAACTTTAACCTTGGTCATATTTTTTGAATGGTAAGTGATAGGGCTTTGATATTTCACATGTGTATTCCTTGTGACAAGACGTTTCCATGGATACCAAAATTTTTGACCTTGTGACCTTGACCTTGGAGATGATTGACCTACTTTTGAAAAACTTTAACCTTGGCCATATTTTTTGAATGGTAAGTGATAGGGCTTTGATATTTCACATGTGTATTCCTTGTGACAAGACGTTTCCATGGATACCAAAATTTTTGACCTTGTGACCTTGACCTTGGAGATGATTGACCTACTTTTGAAAAACTTTAAGGTTGGCCATATTTTTTGATTGGTAAGTGATAGGGCTTTGATATTTCACATGTGCGTTCCTTATGATAAGACCTTTTTTATTGTTGTTGTTGCAATTTACATATGGTTGCCACCGGCGAGCTATGTTGTCATTCTGACAAGTCTGGTAAATATTTACAGTTGAACAACCGATCAAAAGAAGAAGAATTCATCACAATTATGTTAGATTGTATTTCACTTCTATGTATAACGATCTTTTAAAAGAGCATAAAATTGAGATTTTCTAAAATTTTCTCGTAAAATATGTGACATTTTTTTGAGTCTTCATTGGGCTTTGATAAATGTGATACTCATCCCAACAAATAATACATTTATCATACTTTTACGGATAATTTGATTGTTTTGCCAAGGTTCCATACTGTTTACTGTTGATCGTGTCTCTTTTTAGTGAAAAACCACAAAATTTGGCCTGAAAATAGCAAATATTTTCAATGACCTTGAAAATTGAGCAAATGACCTTGACATTTTCTCAAGGTCACGATAACATCAAATGGTCTTTAATACATCTACATACCAAGTTTTGTAGCGATAGCAGGCATACATCTGTAGAAATTAGCTTTTTACTTATGACAGGTATTTACACCTTCGTACCAAATGTTGCCATGGTAACCTATTTCAAAGGCATGTAATCAGAAAAATCTCACTTCTAGATAAAATTCCTTCGATTCCCATGAAGGCCTAGGAAAATTCTCTTGAGGAAATAGTCAAATGTATTTCAAATCTTGTGCAATTGCATTATTACTCTTGTCAAAATTAAGTAAAATATAGGTAAAATAAGGCCTAAATTGGCCGAAAATGGCTCATTTTGAATAAGAATTTTTTCTTGAAATTGAAGCAAATTTACATGACACACAGAAAGAAGGAGCATTGAAAAATCAAATTGTATCAACCTAAGAGGATTTAAATAATCTTTTCGGAAAATTACATATACATTCAACATTTGTTTCCATGGTAACGGGATGCATAAAAATGCCTTGTTTAAAGGTGTTTTTATACAAAACCTTGGTTACCATGGCAACGGAACGTCGGAGAAAAAAATGGAAGTTTAATTCGCTCTGAGGACATCATATTTACCTTATACACAAAAAATAACCAAAATCTGAGACATGTCGTGGCCAAACATGTCTGATTTTTTAGGTTTTTACATAGAATCCATATTAAATGCTGAATAAAACTTTCAATTTGCCTAGTCTTATTTCTTCTTTAAAATGAAACAATAAAGTGATTTGTCAAGTCTTGTATTTATCAACTTTCAGAAGAAAAGGGCTTTACTAAAAGGGGGTAAAAATTGCTCACCATTTATAACTTAAGATTACTAACCTGCTGGAGATTATGATATAGAGTATCAGTTTTATCTGATTTGCCAATAAAAAATTGTTTGGTCTGATCAAATCTGACTTTATATCTAGTATTATTTGGACCCATAAAAAGTCCCAGAATGTAAGACATTTCAAGTATTATTTAATATAAACTTTCTACTAGTTTATAGTTCCAAGAGTATTTGAGAGAAAAACCGTTCAAACCATTTAGATGTTTAAATGAATTTAACTATTTAGATGCCAGAAAATAAGTAAAAAGTATGTTGTTATACAGCTTTTTGTAGTTCCCATTCAGTACAGAGTAAGCAGCATGAGATTGTATTGGAAAGAGATGGTAGCAGCTTTGGCTTTACATTAAGGGGAGGCTACCATGAACTGCAGCACAAGGCGCGTCCACTGGTGGTCACTAATATCAGACCTGGGGGACCTGCTGATAGGTAAGATAGTAGAAAGTTACATGTAATATATTGTATTTTCAGTACACTAGGGTAGAGATAGCTACAGTAAAACTATCCTTAAAATTTAGCAATATTTTGGTGAATTCTTCACGTTTCTGCAAGTCTCAATAATTTTTGGGATGGCTCAATTTCTAAGCATTCATAATGTATATTTTTAACCTCTTGATCTATTTTTAGCACATGTATAATTAAAAAAAAAAACTTGATTTTTCATAAATTTTTTAGAGAGGGTTCCATGAAGATAGGGGACAGAATTCTGGCTGTAAATGATTACAACGTGGCTCACTTCAGTCTGTCGGAGGTATCCCGATTCCTACATGCTAGTGGTGATGATGTAGAACTCACATTGGAATACGATGTATCTATCATGGGTATGTAGTGATACATGATATTATACATGAACCGTGCTTATTGGTTCATTCATGTATATGTACATGTTCATTGTAATAACTAGAAATGGAAAGGATTGCATTTTTGTTTTGAAATCGACAATTGTGGTGCATATGAAATAAATAAATTGTGCCCCTATCTTCGTTTTCATGTATTTACGCCGATTCTAAACTTGTATTTTTTTCCTCTTTTTAGCTCACCTGAGCGAAGCTCAAGTGAGCTATTGTCATAGCGCACCGTCCGGCGTCCGTCCGTCGTCCGTCGTCCGGCGTCGTCCGTCGTAAACTTTTCACATTTTCGACTTCTTCTCCAGAACGGCTGAAGGGATTTTGATGAAACTTGGTAGGTATGAAGTACTCATGGTCCCCTACAAGTGTTGTTGTTTTTCGTCCGGATCTGTCAACAGGTGGCGCCACCACAGCCAAAAGTAGGTCACGGGGGGTACCCTCCTTTGACAAACTTCTTCTTCAGAACCGAAGCATGTATCGACAAACCGAAAGCATCAGGATGATCTAGAGAGATGTCTTAAGAAGTGTTGTTATTTTTGGTTCCACTTCGAAGTCAAATTTTTGACGCGTTTTTGACGTCTTTTCGGACTTAGTCAGAAATGCACATTTTTGCACTATTTCTTTAAATAACTCAATAAGTGTATGATTTTACACACTCATTTACTACATATTTATCATATTTAACTTACTTAATGCTTTGATATGTATTTTATGCTTAAATTTTATTTTTTTTGATTTTTTATGAATTTTTTTCTTATGTAAAAAGGAAGGGGGGGGGTGATTTTCATACATTTTCTGCTTCTTTTCTATAACCACTCTTCAGATTGTCATGACAATTTGTAGGTATGAGGTACTCATGCATGGTACCCTACAAGTGAAAGAATTTTGTCAAGATATCCACTTTTGGATTTTTAAGGAATATTTTTTAGCTCACCTGAGCAAAGCTCAAGTGAGCTATTGTCATAGCGCACCGTCCGGCGTCCGTCGTCTGTCGTCTGTCCGTCGTCTGTCGTCCGTCATAAACTTTTCAACATTTTCGACTTCTTCTCCAGAACCACTGAAAAGATTTTCATGAAACTTGGTAGGAATGAAGTACTCATGGTCCCCTACAAGTGTTGTTGTTTTTCGTCCGGATCCATCAACAGGTGGCGCCACCAGAGGCAAAAGTAGGTCACATGGGGTACCATCCTTTGACAAACTTTTTCTTCAGAACGGAAGCACGTATCGACAAACCGAAAGCATCAGGATGATCTAGAGAGATGTCTTAAGAAGTGTCGTTATTTTTGGTTCCACTCGGAAGTCCAATTTTTGACGTCTTTTCGGACTTCGTCAGAAATGCACATTTTTGCACTATTTCTTTAAATAACTCAATATGTGTATGATTTTACACATTCATTTACTGCACATTTATCACATTTAAGTTACTAAATGCTTTGATATGTATTTTATACTGAAATTTTAATTTTTTGATGTTTTATGAATTATTTTCTTATGTGAAAAGGAAAGGGGGGGGGGGGGTGATTTTCATACATATTCAACTTCTTCTCCAGAACTGCTGAACAGATTTTTATGAGTATTTTTTCAATCATGAATAGATATGTTTACTGTGAACATGGACCCAAGGCTTGTAAGTTCAAGTTCTGGTACCCTGGTAACTTTAGTTTCGTATAAGTTGGTACATGTTCATGTATGCAAGAGTTGTCTTTCTTTAATATTGATTTATGTTTTTGAGGTTTAAATTTTTGGATTATCGATTCATTTGAATGTTATATATTTTAAATTATTAAATAGGTATGGAAAAGGAAACTAAATAATTTTAAAAAGATGAATAAGTATTTTCAAATTTATCTTGTGAAGACTTGGATATACAACTTTGAAATTACAATATTGAGAGCAGCTCAAAATATTAATGTAAGAACAGATCAATATTATCAATAACACAGTGAAAAGATGGGGAGGGGGTCTGTTATTTTGCTTTAGCTTCTGTATAACTATCTCTCTCGGGTTACTTAGATTACTCAAGAAGAAGGGGGGGATGATTTTCATACATATTCAACTTCTTCTCCAGAACCACTGAACAGATTTTCGTTAAACTTCGTAGGAATGAAGAAATCATGGTCCCCTACAAGTATTGTTGTTTTTAGCTCACCTGAGCGAAGCTCAAGTGAGCTATTGTCATAGCGCGTCGTCCGTCCATCGTCCGTCCGTCCGACGTAAACTTTTAACATTTTCGATATCTTTTCTGCAACCGCTGCACAGAATTTCACGAAATTTCACAGGAAGCAAGTACTCAATGCCCTCTATCGAATTTGTGTTTTTCAAGCCGATCGGAAATCCAAAATGGCCGCCACAGGCTCTGATTGGCTGACACATTTTCGACTTCTCTTCTAAAACTGCATCACAGAATTTCATGAAGCTTCACAGGAAGCAAGTACTCAATGCCCTCTACCAAGTTTGTGTTTTTCGAGCCGATCGGAAATCCAAGATGGCCGCCACAGGCTCTGATTGGCTGACACATTTTTTACTTCTCGTCCGAAACCGCTGCACAGAATTTCATGAAACTTCACAGGAAGCAATTACTCAATGCCCTCTACCAAGTTTGTGTTTTCCGAGCCGATCGGAAATCCAAGATGGCCGCCACAGGCTCTAATTGGCTGACACATTCTCGACTTCTCATCTGAAACCGCTGCACAGAATTTCATGAAACTTTAGGGAAGCAACTACTCAATGCCCTCTACCAAGTTCGTGTTTTTCGAGCCAATAGGAAATCCAAGATGGCCGCCACAGACTGATTGACTGACACATTTTCGACTTCTCCTCTCAAACGGCTGCATAGAATTTCACAAACCTTCACAGGAAGCAAGTACTGATTGCTCTCTACCAAGTTTGTGTTTTTCGAGCTGATCAGAAATCCAAGATGGCCGCCACAGGCTCTGATTGGCTGACAAATTTTCGACTTCTCCTCTGAAACCGCTGTGCAGAATTTCATGAAACTTCACAGGATGCAAGTACTCATACCCTCTATCAAGTTTACGTTTTTGGAGCCTATCGGAAATCCAAGATGGCCGCCACAGGCTCTGATTGGCTGACGCATTTTCAACTTCTCCTCTGAAACTGCTTCACACAATTTCTTGAAACTTCACAGGACGCAAGTACTCATTGCCCTCTACTTAGTTTTTTTTTTTTTTTTTTCGAGCCGATTTGAAATCCAAGATGTCCTCTATAGGCTCTATTTGAATGACACATTTTTGACTTATCCTCTTAAACTACTGCACAGAATGTCACCAAACTTTACAGGAAGTAACTTGTACACCTTGTCCTTCTCAAAGCTTCACTAAAAGCGATTTCCTTCAGGTTTTGACTTTGATTGAAAACATACATACAGTCTCCTCAGGTGAGCGATGTGGCCCCCTTGGGCCTCTTGTTTTTAATTCCAATGAAAAAAATTGTATGGTCATCATCAAAAAGTAGGGTCGGTTGGGAAAGTGGAGACACACATATTTTTTGGGGGGCCCAATGTTTTGACACCATGAACTGATTAAAACTAGGCTACTTCTTGATCATTTGAGGCCACAATAATTGTTATTACAGGGCATATATTTTGCAATATGAGAATTGAAGAAGTGAAGCTGTTGATGGTTTTTGTAAATGCTTTTACATGTATCTCTATTTTACAGATGTTGTAAGGAATGCCCAGGGTCCTTTGTTGGTGGAGATAGATAAGCCCCCTGGGTGTGACCTGGGTATAGGGCTGGCACAGACATCACATAAGGGTGTCCGTTGTCTGTGTGTGGAATCAGTACATCCAATGAGCACTGCCGACAGGTAAACATTGTAAACAGACGGTCAAAAGTCCCCTGGGTGTGACCTTGGTATAGGGGTGTCATAGACATCACATAAGGGTGTCCGCTGTCTATGTACGGAATCTGTATGTCAAATGAGTACCGTTGACAGGTAAAATATTTTCTCTCATACTGCGTATATGTTCAGTGTTGGACATTGGACAATTTTAGGTAAAAATCGTGTCCGTCCAATTAATGTCCCAACTGTGCCGGACCAAAATGTCTGATAAGGCGCGTGTGGAGGAAGGGAACAAGGAGATTACAACACATTGTTTCGTAAAGTAAATTGTTGCTTTATTCGTCATATAATTTTTAGTCTGGTAAGTTATTGTTTGGTCTGATAAAGTTTTGAGCTTCATAGGACCGAATGTCCTGTTTAAAAGATTTGAGACCTTTGCGAACACTGTCAATATTACAGAGCAAGCCCATGAAATATGATTATGTGAGCTACATGTGTATCACATATCACTTGACAGCTGTATCACACATCACATGACGCTATTGTTTCAATTGTTTACGCTATTGTGACGTCATTATTTTAGCCCGCAAACAACCTTACTAGCGGCAATGTGGCAATAAAACTTCTATCTTATATAATTGTTTTTCTTTATATTTTGTGGTAATATTTTGAAAAGTCTAATATTTCTAGTTTATCCTTATAGGATAAACCATTTTCAGTGGCGCTGAATTGAAAAGAATTAATCGGCAAGCCTTGGGTTTAAATGATTTTGAGACCCTTTGGGTTTAACTGATGTATCTTTCATTGAAGACCACGAAAGAGTCTTACAGTTCATTGACAGACAACGGGACAAAAATCATAATGCATTGATTATCATTTTAATAATTTATAGACACTTGTACAGGTTTGTCAGGAAATGTGTGGAGAGGACAGGAAAGGGGGCAGGGGACTATAACAAAATGAATTCCAAACACTTTTGTGCTAATATGATATAGTTATAGTAATAAAATGGATAATTATAGAATAGAAATCTTGAATTGTTCATCAGTTTGAAATGTAAATTCTAACAAAACTTCTTTCAGATGTGGAGCTGTGAATATTGGTGATCACATACTGTGTATAGATGGGTGTTTTACTGAGCACATGTCCATTGCTGAGGCAAATCAACTACTACGATCTAATGCTGACGATATGATCAAACTAGAAATACTACCCGTCCGAATTGTGGAGCAACAAAACTCCAGAGATAGTATAAATAAAAATGGAATCATTGTGGGAACAGGTAAACACACAAGGATTTTATAGGTTTCTTTAATACATACAATAGTTTTTATTTATGTTTATATTTAGTGTAAGACATGTAAATGTAGGACAGAGAAATGATCATATCATGAATTTACTAGATAAAAGCTAAAAATCTATTACATGTATAGACATATACATTTGTATTTTTGTAAAAGGTCAAAACACTGCCAAAATTCCTCAAGGTTGCAGTGGGACTTTTTGTGACTTTGTAATTTTAACTACATTTAGTTAACCGTTGCTTTGATTTCCTTGAAAAGAAATACAGTAAGTGCCCATCAAGAAGTTATTGCTTTTCATCGAATACTTGCAAATTCAACATACCTTACTAAAATTTATTCCACAAATAACATAATGCATATCTTTCCCTTGATAAAACTTGAGCATGTAATGATGTTCTGGTTTGGCCCTGACCTCAGAGTCAGATATTATACTGTTACTTTATATTATGCATGAAGTTTGTAATGAGCACTATGTCATGATGCACAAATTTATGTATTTATCAATATTGTAATATATATGTTGTCATTATCATTGCACTGGTTTGGCTTGCATGATGAATGCAAACAAAGTCATCATCCATGATTGTACGTGTATACGTGTATTTTCCTATCTCCGTATTTACACGTTTGCAGGGCGACTGAGCATGCCCAGTATGTCGTCTGCTGCTTCCTTTCCTGCTCTACCCTCCTCCCTATCCACTCCTTTAGGACTTGCCAATAATAAGGCCATGGGGTCTACTATATCTTCAGCTCCTTTTGGTTCCAACACCCTGCGCAGGTCAGGACGTAAGTCTGCCATGTACGTGGTGGACAGGAAGCAGTCATCCTGTAGTAAGTTCATGTAGATTTTACCCTTACTTCACCGATTTATAAAATTCTCTTTGTGAACATCATGAACATGGTGAAGTCTAAATGCTTTCTTTCATTTAAGTATCATTTCATGGTACATTTGCTTATATAGGATATGATAAAAAGTTTATTTTCTGAAAGTGTATGTGAACATTTCATCTTTACCTGAATATTGTATACTCTTACCACCTCTCTTGACACTTGTATATTCTCTACATGTATTTCTTTTCCACATATTCTGTGTAATTCTGCACCTTGTAGCTTGAGCACTTGTTACCCTTCACTATTATATACAGTAAGATTTTGATAGTTTACATAAACTACATGTAGACTTAACTTTTCACACTTTCCAGTGTCAATTTCCTCGACGGCTACGTCAGTGATGGTCAATAACCAGGTATGTCACAGTGAGACGGTAGATGTACCGTTAGTGGGTGACAGTCGTGGGATAGGCCTGATCATAGACAGCAGTATGGGGGAGTGTCTGGTTGTGTCGGCAATCGTCCCTGGTGGAGTAGCTGAAAGGTATGTATGTCTACACTTTAACATCTGTATAAAACAATTTGTCTTTGTCTCTGTCTGTCCGTCTGTCTCCTTATTGACATGAAAGATATTAAGGCTTGAAAAGTGGAGTAGCTGAAAGGTTCATGTATATATGTTTTATTGAATGACATGCAATTTATCTATGATTATACGTGACTTGCATTTGAAAAAAATTATTACTATCAAGAAAATGGCATTGAATTTGTCTCTGTCAATGTTTCTCCTTATAGACATTTTAAGAGACGTTATCTTAGGGCTTAGGAAATTCATTCTAGGCTCAAATTATCATGCAATGAAGAGTCTACAAAGTCTGAGATCAAAGGTCAAGGTCTCATTTAAAACAGCTCATTAACAAGAGGAAGAAGCTGTCAATTTCGGAGACCAGAAGTCATGGTCACGGCTTCTAAAACAGCCTATATCTGGAGTATCTATTACCACTGCAGTAATCTTGTTAATTGATTTCTTTAAGCAATACTCAGGCATTGCTGTATAATAAAGCATGTCTCATTATCGATATTCTTACTTGTACAAATTAAAATCTAATAAAATCCACAAGTGTAACTTTTTCAAGTATGAATCTGAAATGTACATACATACTGACATCTGACTTCATACAGGTGTGGTGTTATACAAGAGGGGGATCGTATAGTGTCATACAATGGACAGGACGTATATAACATGTTAGCGGAGGATGTCAACAAGTGGTTACGGGAACCTCGACAAAGATGTGAGCTACAAATAGAATTTGATGTCACTGAATCTGTCATGCCCAGCTCTGGAGTGTTCATAGTCAAACTGCCTAACTACCCAAAGGACATAGGATTGTCTGTCAATGGTGAGTTTTTATTTGAAATGTGGAATGTCCAAGGCTCAAGTATAAATGATTAAATGAAATATAAAAAAATACATGTATATGAAAATTTTATCTTCAAAACTTAAACAGTTGCCAGTGCTAAATTTTAGAATAAAGGAAAATATCTAGAAATTTAAATGCTAGAATATTCTGTCAGAAATTTATAATAAACGTTGTGTTGCAGTTACGAGAAACCATGATCTGACAATTACAAACGTGAAGAAAGGCAGTATAGCATACAGGTGTGGATCCCTACAGAGGGGAGATAAGATACTAGCTATCGGTGACCACGATACCGAGGGTCTGTCACTGGATGAAGCCATGCTCCTACTACAATCTGCTGAGGATATCATCAAGCTAAAGCTGAGACGAGAGGAAAAAGAGAGTGGTAAGGGAGTAGTGTTAAGTTGTCTTGAATGGGGACCTTGACATAAGTACAATAAAAATATTTATATTAATGAAGTATGCACCAATTCTTTGAAAAGGAATAACATCTTGAACATTCTGTGATCTTTTCTGTTATAGATGAGATAAATGATGATAGTACAGTGTACACTGTAGAACTGCAAAGACGTGGCGGCCCCCTCGGTATTACAATATCAGGGACAGATAACCCAGGAGATCCCATTGTAATTTCTGATATCATTCCAAAAGGCCTAGCAGACAGGTAAGTTGGTCTTAAATATGGGATCAGATTGCTCATTATAAATACACCAGGTTGTTGATTATAACTATAGTGCAAGTTTATATTTGACTGCCTTATATAATCATAATGTTGATAAGTACATAGCATATACTGTTGGCTATTATTATCTTCTTAGAATTTCTAGTGTTTTCATTTTGGATTCTCTCAACTCATCACAGTGACATTGCATCATGATTTGTTTTGACTTGAAAGTTAAATTTTTGGTCTGACATAATTTTGCCCCACAGAACTGGTGCCATTCATATAGGAGATTTACTACTGGCTATAAATAACATGTCTACGAAAGGTAGAACATTAACGGAGGCAACTGTCATGCTGCAGAATGCCGGGGATCTAGTCAACCTCAAAATAGCCAGACCTCAGGAACTATCGAGTAAGTTCACTTATTAAACTATAGGAGTAATGTTAGTTTCGTACCTTACCAGATAACGGATCCGTACGTCTAACAGATTGAAAAATTACTGAAATTCTTAGTCCGTTGCTCATCCGTTTGCAAAAAAAATTGACACTGCCTCTGCTTGAGGCTCTTGCAACTAGTATGGAACCGATATGTACCGTATGAGTACCGGAGATCTACCGGACATGTAACGGACTTCACCATACGAGTAATGGAGGAGCACTGGATAAAATGGAAATGCAATGTGTAAGAACAGGACAAAAAGGAAGATTAACAGAAATCTGTTATTCAACCGTTGGTCTCTGGTAGGTGTCCATTTTGTCCTCATTTTGTCAGATTCGGTTCGTGGCCTGAGTCTACTGGACATCATCGGACACCTAGCGGATATCAATGAACACATAGCAGACAGTTACCGGAGTTGTATCGAAGAGTAACGAACAAAATGGATACCAATGGACACCTAACGTATAAGTAATGAAGGCCTTAGTCCGTTCTGTCCGGTTGCAAGTTTTGAGCATGCTCAAAACTTTCCAACGGACACCAGCTGATATAGCCGGACAAGTAACTGATGAAGGGGAGATTTAACGGACAGCTAACAGATGGAAACGGAGACCAACAGATTGAAAAATTTTGTTATTCATTACTCGTCTGTTCGCCTTATCCGGCTAGGTGTGACTGAGGTATAAGGGTTACTGTAAAAGTGGTTATTTTCACGGGGGTAAAATTTCACTATTTTAAGATTTAGACGATTGGCGTGGGGGAAATGTGCACGGTAAAAATGTCTTTTCCATTGTAAGAATGCAACTTTTCATGAAATGTTCGTGAAATCCCTCTATTCGCGAAAAATGCGAAAATAACCCCCACACGAAAATTCACCTTATTTGACAATCAAGTCCAGTCTGTTCTAATTTACAAAGGTGATTCTTAATTAAGGATAACAAAAACCTATTGATTTTAAGATGAAATGGTCAGTTCTGCTACTTACATATAAAAAAATTGACCAAAATAGCTCTGGATATTTATGGTCATAGTTAAGTGAAAGTTCCCACAAAATAGTATATTAGGTATATTGATTTTATACCCTGAAAGGGAATGCAAGGCTTTGTGATTTCTTATCCTAATTTTCATGTTATATATGGAGTAATAGATAAATTTTGTATTTTTTTCAGAATTAAAAAGCAAGAGAGGATTATTTGTAAGTACACAAATTTCCATTATGGATGTAGATATCCATGAAATATTGGGATAAGACTTTTACAGGAATTGAACAATGATTATGTAGTCTTGATTTTATTTACTTTTTATGAGGTCATTTCCATTATTGCTTTTCCATTTTAGAATGATAGATCCACAACCAAGGCTGGTAGTGTAGATAGTGCCATGGAATCCTGGGATAGCTTGTTACATGATACGGGTAACTATGGTAACCATGCCAGTGGCCATAACTTACAGGGTACTAATATGTCAGTCGCTAAACCAGCCCCCAGAAAACAGAGTTCAAAAAGCTCAAAGTCAGGTAATGTTACAGTACCCTTACAGCACCATACATTTACATTTATATTATAGCACCATACTCTACACATACATGTATGACACCTTAAATTAAGGCAGTTTTCACTTTTGACTTCACATGTATGTGCATACCACATAATACAGTTATGATGCTCTAGTATTATTGCACTTTACAGTGATTCCTTTTTTCTTTACTTCTGATAAAAAATCTTTTCTGTATACATGTATAATGAACAAATACAAAACAATCCTTCATTTGTTTGTCATTATAGTAAATTTTTGTACTAACCAAAGAATTTCTGATTTTGTTTCAGTGTTTAGCAGTCAGCCGTCAAATTCCATTTGTGCAAGCCGAGACAGACTGACAGACCTCAGTTACTCAGATACAGACTGGGATAACCTTAGTAACGGTAGTCATAGCAACCAAGATTACGGTGAAGGGGAAGCGTTAGAATGGGTCAAGAAATGTCAGGAGTACGCTAACTCAGAAATGCTACAGCAGATAAGTCAGAGTCTACAACAAAAAAGTACGGCTAGTCTCGACAGAAGGTCAAGGTCATCTGATGGAAGGTCAAAGGTCAAACATAGTCTGAATGATGAAACTAAAAAAAGTTTTGTAAGTGAAGTAGAGCTTCAGAGAGCTGTAAGTAAAGACAGGAAGAAGAGTCGGCCAGTCAGAGCGTCTAAATCTAACGCTGAGATGTATCAAAACCATGTAAAAACCATATTTTCTCCCTCCCCAGTACAGCTCCATAAGATAAAGCTAGTGAAGGTCTCACCGTCAGAGGATTTTGGGTTTGGACTGTCAGATGGGATGTATGAGAAGGGTGTGTACATCAGTGGTGTGAGGGAGGGCAGCATTGCTGATATGGCTGGACTGCGTCAGTTTGACAGAATACTACAGGTAAACATTACATGCTTATTACAGGTAAAAATGTGCAAATTACAGGTGAATGTGTAAATTACAGGTAAATGTTCAAATCACTGGTAATTATGTGTAAGTTACAGCTAAAAAATCTGTGCAAATAACTAAGATTTGAAAATCAGTAGTAGTAGAATGTTTATAATATCTCTCTAAATAGATTTCAATGGTCAATTTTTCGAGTATGTATACTGATCATAACCTTGTGTTAATTTGTCAGGTTTTTGAGTTCTTAAAAACTAGCTTAGAAATTATATCATACTAAATTGAAACTTTCTTTTATTTTTTCAATGGATCAATTGCACATTATAAGCAAAATATCAAATTAAATATGTAATGTCTGTACTCTGAATATCCATTGAAGTATGAAATTGTCCATTATGATCAGAAATAATGTAATATTCCAAATGAAGCTTCTTTTATCCGTCTCATTATATGTAAGGAGATTAAATTTGAATGTTGTTAATTTTATTTTTACAGATAAATGGGAAAAGAACTCGAGATTTTGATTGTTCTTTAACCATTCCCTTGATAGCCGAGGCAGGCAGCAAAATGTCGTTGATAGTAAGTCGTAACCCTGTCGCTAAGTCCAACAGTCTTGATAATCGTAAAACGTTCGGTGTCCAACCGTTCAGAGAATATCGATCATGTGACGAAAATCATGAATACTCCAACATCAGTGTCGTATCCGCAGAAATTCACAGTCCTAAAAGTGTATGAATCGCTTATGTACATTAGAATTATATGTTTATGATTTCATACAGTAGCTTTATATGTTTATAATATTGTGGAATTTACCACCCAATTTGCATAATACAAGTCTTAAGTATGATCTGTGTTAATGAATACTCGTAGAAAATCTGCATTTATTATGTCTGTTTAAGATGTTTTCTACCTTGTTGATTTACAGTGAAATAGTTGAAAAGCCCCATCATTACACGAGTGGGAGAAAATTGTTTTTGTGCTGTTTGTTCTAGTGTAACCATTACTTCTAGACACAGGCACTTGTTTAGTAACCCTTCCCACTCTATCATACCTCCTTTTTACACATTGTTAGGGAGGGGATATGATAGAGTGGGAGAGGGCACTAAACAAGTGTCTGTGCTTATAGACTATGTGCACTATTCACATTTGGTATTAACCCTTCGAATAACACCAAAAGTTATCCATTACACTTACCTATCAAGTTGAAGAAAAATAAATTATACTGCTTAGATTTTTGGGGGGAAAATGAGGAATATTGATTCTTCATGGTAATTCAGCATATCATGCATATTTCTTACGTTCTCTTTGTACAGAAGCATATCCTTTTAGTTTGTCAATGACCTGGTAATACTGCATGTGTATTCACTTTAGCGGGATTCATTTTTGGCCGGATTGCAAAGCAATTCCGGTCTATAGATTGACGATGTCCGTCTGCCGTCAATATTTTGGTTAAAGTTTCTGGTTGAGGCAAATTCTAAGGAACTATATGCAGTAGAAACTTTATATTATACATGAAGGTTGCCCATGACAAAACCTTTCAATTTATGCCGAAACATTTGACCTAGTGACCTTGACCTTGGACTTTGACCTAGTTAAAGATTTTGGTTAAAGTTCCTGGTTTAAGCAAAATCTAAGGATCTGTATGCAGTAGAAACCTTATATAATAAATTTAAGTTGCCCATGATGAGACCTTTCAATTTATGCTGTAACATTGGACCTAGTGACCTTGACCTTGGACTTTAACCTAGTTAAAGATTTTGGTTAAAGTTTCTGGTTTAAGCAAAATCTAAGGAACTGTATGCAGTAGAAACTTTATATTATACATGTAGGTTGCCTCTGACAAGACCTCTCAATGTATGCTGTAAAATTTGACCTAGTGACCTTGACCCAGTTGGTGACAAAAACTTACTTTGCAATCCGGCCATACTGTCTTTAGCGGTGTTTTATTAGTGTAGTTAGCACTATAAATACTGCTCTAGTTCAAGACTATGCTAAATTATTGAACTTCTATGGATAACTGTTGAAAATAAGTCGTGCGCTAATTTATGATTATGCTAATATTTTAATTTGCCCATTTTTGCCCGGTTTGCAGTAAAATTTTGTTGCGCTAAAGCACACATACAGTAATATAAATCTGAGGCATAGTGTTTCATAAATTCTACATATTCTGATATTTGTGATAGATTAATATGACAATGCTCCTTTGTCTGACTTCTTTGTTCATTTTTAGACACTTTAAAGGTTGTACACAATTTTTTTGTGAATAAGAAATGTATTAAAATGACATATCAAAGATAGTTTTTGATAATATAAATTTTTTACATATATTTGTTGAAAAGACAAAGAATTGACTTAATTCACTGTAGGCTTTAGTCGATGGTTGACAAGCTGAGTCGCACAGCCAAATTCAAATTTTGCTCACGTTTAAATTGTTGATTTTATGAGATCGAGAGGTTGACTTGATGCTATATATTTGTACAAAGAATGTTTATTTTTGAGGCGTGTCTAGACCCGGATATTAGTGTTTATAGATCTATATTCTCATCTATTCTTTCCATTTCTGTATTGGTGCATTTGTATACGCCTGTTGAACATATTGTGTGTATGGTTTTTGAAGTGTTGATGCTTAAAGTAACTTATTTGTCACAACCTTCATTATACCCTCCGCAAACAAAGTTTGGGGGGTATATAGGAAACACCCTGTCCGTCTGTCCGTCTGTCCATCCGTCCGGTTAAGAAGTTCGTAAAGCAGATAACTCTCTAAGCATAAGTGATAGGGCTTTCAAATTTCATACATGCATTCACCATAATAAGTACTACATTTTGATACCAAGACATTTGACCTTGTGACCTTGACCTTGAACTTTGACCTTGTATATATATATAGATTCCTATGTCATACATGAATCCGTGTAGAGAAAAACGTCCTGCGGGGGGTATAATTCGTCACTTTAGGGCAGTTCTAGTTTATATGTTGATGAGCATAACTATTGTTGAATAGTATAATTAACTTAAAGACCACCATATTGTGCATGTAAAGGGGATAGAGCTCAGAAACTAGTCATAATGTGTTCTGGATTTGTAGATCTGACTTCATATGGATTATGGAATAATGAAGAGTAATCTGTACCTAGGTAATAATATCTTTTCTTGTTGATGGTTCAACAGAATGTAACATTACAGGCAATACTCTCTAGTCATGCAACTTGTCTACTTACTGTACAAGGTTTTAATAGGAATAGACTGAGTTCAACTTTCATTTGCTATATGACTTTTGTCTTAAGCAGCCATTAAGTTGATGTGCCATCAAACCTTTTGCTTCGTACATCAAGAACATTACTTGTACTATGTAGATATATATGTAGATACATGTAGTTCAACTGTGAGCTATTATATGCTCTGCCAGTACATCTATCTTAAACATAAATTATAGGCATCTACAATGAATTTGATGTCTTAATTTTGTGGACATATTTATTATATATAAACTCCAGCATATCTTCTGTCAGCTTGACAATCATGTACAATATATATGTACATACTGTTATTTGCCATGAGAAACTTGTAGCCCCATTTATATAACCTCTGTATAAACACTGTATTGTGATAAGGATGTATCATTCCAGTAGGGATTGTTAATATAAATGTACGTTGTATACATTGATGACATGAAATAATAATACAAAGACCACCATTGTATTGCTAATTTTCTACAAATAGATACATGTATTGTGTCAGAGAAGTTTAAGTTTCTTGTTTGCCCTTTCAGGCATGACTGTCAGGATATACAAAACACTATATAGTCTGTTCATTTGTCTGTCAGTCTGTCCTATTCACCACTTTTCTTCCCATATTTGTGAAGTACATGTATATTTCGACTCTGACGTAATGTGTAGACTTCTTGTCATAATCAATTTTTAGCTCGCCGGGACGAAAAAGTCTGGAGAGCTAATGCCATACCCTCGGCGTCATTGTCGTTGTTGTCGTCCGTAGACAAAACTTTAACCTGGGCTATATCTCTTGAACTATAAGGGGTAGGGCTTTGATATTTCACATGTAGATACCTTGTGACGAGACCTTTCATTTGAGACCATGACCTTTGACCTAGTGACCTTGGCCTTGGACTTTGACCTTCTTTTCAAAAACTTTAACCTGGTTTCTGACAAAAACCTGTATAGGCGAGCTATGTAATCTTTGATTACCCTATGTTTTTTCGTATCATTTATTAACAACAGGGTATTACATGTAGAGACAAAAGATCACAATCAACTTTCTTACATCAGTAAATTAATATAGTCATATTGTTTATTCAAAATGGTTTATTGTGGGAATTTATTATAGAGATATGATTTGTGTACATGTACATTATAGACATCAAACATTACATTTGACTAATGTAATGCATTGTTTAACAAACGAGAGAGATTCATAGACTTACTTTCCTTTAAAATGCCAATTTCAATTACCGGTATATGTTACAGGAAGTGTATAGCCCCAATAGCAATACTTCAAGATATAGATTTCTTTTATCATTGAATTTCTGTACCTTCTTATGTATCTATTGTTTCTTTATGTTTTCATTTTTTTATTTTTTTCCTTTTTTTTTTTTTTTGTTTAAGAAAGATGACCATGTATACACCATCATACTTCATTGATTTCACAGTCCACTTACATTTACAGATATCTTTATGAGACTAGTGCAATATGACTTTACATTCATCATTAGGCTAGTGCTATACATGTACATGTACTTTATAAAGATGTTAGCTTTCTCTTGGTTTCGGGGCACTGTGATGTACCTACACTGTTTAAGAATTATAAATTCATGTCAAGGCAAGAGATCTGTATATCAAGATATATGATTTAAAATTATACTCTGAAACTTTTACTATATTAAGATAGAAATAAGTGAATCTTAGACTTATGTGTATGCAAAGTATCAGATTTATGTACATTTGTAATTTGAAAATTCTGTGTTGCATAATTAAATTATATTGTTAATTATTTTTATAATAGTTTTCAGGAATTTGATCGATCATCATTTGAAAAAGCCATTTATTTATTCCACGAGAAATCATTTCATTTCATAAAACATTCCATTTATTTGTTTTCAGGCTTTATGTTTCATAAATTACATGTGGCATTTGTTATTTTGCATTCTTTTTTTTGATTGGTTCTCCTTTTGTTTCTACATTTTGATTGGTTCTTATTCATTATCTACATTTTGATTGGCTCTTATTCATTATCTACATTTTGATTGGATTTCATTAGTAATCTTTTCAAAAGCAGGAAGTTAGGAATAAGTAAATCAGACAACTTTATATATTTCTTTATTCTTCTGTAAATTTGTTAAAAAGACATTCCTATCTAAGTGGAGCTTAGATGAAGCTTTGAACATCTTAAGATTAATTGATTAACTTTATCATCAACCTTTTGTATTGGGTATGACATAAAAACAAATGTGTTAAATTAGATTTACACCATCATATTGAATATCCTACCTACTTAGACTCATAATGAACTGACGCACAAATTATTTAGCCGTTTGAATTATTTGTGATGGTACCAAGAATTAATTTGCATATTGTATGATAAACAGATTGTTTGTATAAAAAAAATTTAAATCTAGAAAACGGTTTGATTTACAAATCAGGAAATTATATCACCTGATATATCCTGTGAAATGATTTTTTTGCTTCATATTTGATACTGTTTTGTTCTGTTACCTATTTGTTATCATGATAGTATGATCTTGGTGCTTTGTTAGAATACTCACTGTTATTCTCTGTAGTTGTTACATTATTATGAAGTCCCCCAATCATTGCTATGTATTACACTATGAAATTTATATTTACTTCTTTACAATTAATAATGTCATTAAAATTGGTTTACCTACCTTTGTCAATTTAAAAAGGTGTTCTATGATAGACCTATCAGGAAAGTTCATTCTTCAAAGAAAAGTCATTTTCATCCATAAAACTTTAAAAATCTCAAATGGATTTTAAAGATATAGGTATCAAATAGAGGTAGATGATAGGTCGCCTATGATATTAATTAAGGCTTTAGTATTTCTACTTTACTGTCATCTATAAAAAAACTTGATTGATATAGCTAGTACGAGTTGGTTTATATTAAGACATCACCTAGAATAAGGTAGATTACAATATGACAGTTTCAGAGCAAGGAAAATTACATATAAAGAACAAGTGTTAGATTTTATAACATAATATAGAAATAATCTACATGTAACAATGTATAAAAATATAAAACAGTATCTGTCATTTGGTATATACGGTATAGGACTAGTTACAGAAAATATGTGAAAAGATATATATTTAGGTAATACAATGTAGTTTCATATATTCAAATCTATTTCTCAAACTGTGCCAGTAACACTAAATCAATGAGGTGCCATTTCCTTGCCTTTAAAATTGTGTCGTATAATGATTTACTTTTACTATTAAATTAACCTTCAATATAACAGACATATAATATGTATGTTTACTATAACTGCATTACTGTTGGTCTAACTTTTATGTATCATATTAGAAAATCAGGGAAGTTTTGAAAAGGTAACACTTTAATGTTCAGTGATTCTTAAAATATGAAAGGTACACTGCAATTTTTATTAGCTCACCTGAGCCATAGGCTCAAGTGAGCTATTGTCATAGTGTTGCGTCTGTCGTCCGTCGTCCGTCGTCGTCGTCGTCGTCCGTCGTCCGTCGTCGTAAACTTTTCACATTTTAAACTTCTTCTCCAGAACGGCTGAAGGGATTTTGATGAAACTTGGTAGGTATGAAGTACTCATGGTCCCCTACAAGTGTTGTTGTTTTTCGTCCGGATCTGTCAACAGGTGGCGCCACCACAGCCAAAAGTAGGTCACGGGGGGTACCCTCCTTTGACAAACTTCTTCTTCAGAACCGAAGCATGTATCGACAAACCGAAAGCATCAGGATGATCTAGAGAGATGTCTTAAGAAGTGTTGTTATTTTTGGTTTCACTTCGAAGTCAAATTTTTGACGCGTTTTTGACGTCTTTTCGGACTTAGTCAGAAATGCACATTTTTGCACTATTTCTTTAAATAACTCAATAAGTGTATGATTTTACACACTCATTTACTGCATATTTATCATATTTAACTTACTTAATGCTCTGATATGTATTTTAGGCTTAAATTTTATTTTTTTGATTTTTTATGAATTTTTTTCTTATGTAAAAAGGAAGGGGGGGGGGGGGGTTGATTTTCATACATTTTCTGCTTCTTTTCTATAACCACTCTTCAGATTGTCATGACAATTTGTAGGTATGAGGTACTTATGCATGGTACCCTACAAGTGAAAGAATTTTGTCAAGATATCCACTTTTGGATTTTTAAGGAATATTTTTTAAGATTGTACATAGGTATAATGTATGTTTTCCATGCCAAATGGACCCATGGGGAGTAGCTTCAAACCCCGGCGGGACCCCAACAATTTTTTTTTCCCTTTTTCAGTTTTTTTTTCTCTTTTTATTTTTATATTTATCGCTAGAAATGAAACTGTGAAAGAATTTTGTCAAAATATCAACTTTTAGATTTTTAATGATTTTTTAAATAAGACAAGCTATAGCTAGTTTGGCTTTGTGTACTTATTTTCATACTTCGAATTAACTTGGCCACATACGCTATCAAATATACGCTGAATTTATTTTAAGATGTTGACTTTTTGTGTCGCCTGCGAAGCACAGCGACACTTAGGGATCACTTTGTCTGTTGTTCGTCTGTCCGTCCATCCGTCCCTCCGTCTGTCCGTCTGTCTGTCACACTTGGGTGTCACACCCCATAACTTTTGATTGGTAAGTGATAGGGCTTTGATATTTCACATGTGTATTCCTTGTGACAAGACCTTTATACACATATCATAATTTTTGACCTTGACCCAGATATTTGACCTACTTTTCTAGAAATCTAATATTGGCTATATCTCTTGATTGATTAGTGATAGGGCTTTGATATTTCACATGTGTATTCCTTGTGATTAGACCTTTCTACACATACTTGCACAAGTGATTCATCTTTGGATGCTGAGGTGAACCCATGCATCGGATGCAGCATCTGACCTACATTTTCCGCTTGAGTGATTTGGATAAGAAGTTTGGGGTAGCTCAGTATCTGACAAAGTACTAATGCTACAGTAACCAAACTTGCACAAGTGATTCATCTTTGGATGCCGAGATGGACCCATGCATCGGATGCAGCATCTGACCTACTTTTTCCACTTGAGTGATTTCGCTTTTAAAAGCCAATATTGAGCAGAGTATAAGTGCTACATGTACCAAACTTGCATATTGGATGTATCTTTGATCAAACTTTCATAAAATGACCTTGACCTACTTTTTCCGCTTGAGTGATTTTGCCTTTAAAAGCCAATATTGAGCAAAGTATAAGTGCTAGATGTACCAAACTTGCATATTGGATGTATCTTTGATCAAACTTTCATAAAATGACCTTGACCTACTTTTTCCGCTTGAGTGATTTTGCCTTTAAAAGCCAATATTGAGCAAAGTATAACTGCTACATGTACCAAACTTGCATATTGGATGTATCTTTGATCAAACTTTCATAAAATGACCTTGACCTACTTTTTCTGCTTGAGTGGTTTTGCCTTTAAAAGCCAATATACATGTACTAAGGTGAGCTTCGTAATCTGTGATTACCTATGTTTTACCTCGTGCACTTGCCCTATATATTTGACCTACTTTTCAACAAATCTATGATTTGCTATATCTTTTGAATGGTAAGTGATAGGGCTTTGATATTTCACATTTGTATTCCTTATGAAAAGACCTTTCTAAACATTCCATAATTTTTAACCTAGTGACCTTGCCCTTGATATTTGACCTAATTTCAATAAAAAAAAAAAATCTGCTATGCAGGCGACACAAGCATTCCTTGGATTGCTTTTTTTTTCATACATGCATATTTCAGAACAATTTCCCTATTTAATGATTATTTTCTCTGTCTTATTTCTGTATCTATGGTAAACATAGTCGCCATATATCTTGTGTTACAGATTTGATTGGTTCAATACCTCCTTGCCCCTTTAGTAGGGGTAACTACAGGAAATAAAAAGGTGCACACTAAAAATTTTGACTGACTTGAAATGCCCGGAAGTCTGTAAAATTGGTCTTTTTTGATTGCGAATCTTTGGCACGCATAAAAATGTAAAGAAAAAGGGGGGGGGGGGGGTCATGCATGTCCTTTTTTCGCAAATTTCACTTTTTTTACAGGAACTCTGCGTCCTCATCGAAAATGTTCCGAATTTTGCATATTTTCAAACCTATCTGTAGATTGCATAAAAGACAAGATCAAGTTCGAAGTTAAATTTATCACGACTATTGATTCAATATGCTAAAAAAACATTTCCAAGCACCGCATTTCAGCATATTTACCGAAAATAATTTGTCCAAGTGGCTTCACTGGGTCATGAGGAATAATTTGTCCAAGTGGCTTCACTGGGTCATGAGGCTTCACTACACCGTACACTGCTGTTTGGAAAATAAATTGGCTCAATTTCTGCACAACTCACTTGAATTAATATTGTCCGCTAACATCTTGTCTGTGTTAATTGGATTAACACGATTTTGACTGTACGTTACATGTATTAAGATGAAGTCAATACTATTCAAAAGCTCTCATTCATAGATTTCTGTATAATTTAATATGAATAAAGGCAAAACCGAAAAGTCTTTGTTTTTTATGCTTCCGGAATCAAAGATACGGGGGCATATAGTTTTTGGCCTGTCCGTCTGTCTGTTTGTCCGAAAAACTTTACATTGGGCATAACTTTTGATAGGAAGGTGATAGAGCTTTCATATTTCACATGTGTATTCCTTGTGACAATACCTTTCCATTGATACCAAAATTTTTGACCTCGTGACCTTGACCTTGACCTTTGACCTACTTTTCAAAAACTTTAACATTGGGCATAACTTTTGAATGGTTAGTGATAGGGCTTTCATATTGTACATGTGTATTCTTTGTGACAAGATCTTTCCATTGATACCAACATTACTCTGACCCTGACCTCTCACATACTTAACAGAAAATGGTGTTTATACCAACAAAGATGCCACCGCGGGGCATTTGTGTTTCACAAACACAGGCTTTATTATTTTCTGGCATACTAGCTATTAATAATGAAAGGTTTGGTGTTCAATTTTAAATAAACTTAATTTATGAAATCATTTCATTGTTTTATTCTGTTTCTGTTGCACATTAATGTGGAAATTTACAAAATGATTTTATTTTTGATGTTGCATAATCGAACTATACTAGCTTGGCATATGACTTTGGATCGCATAATCCACCTTTTCAAATCAGTAAAAAAGTTGTTGTTTTGAAATGTGACTATTTTCTCTTGTTTGTACTTTTAAAGGTTGTCTGAAAAAAAACTTGTCTGCATCCGGCAAAAATCTTGTTAGAAAGGTTGTGGGCTAAAATCCTGGTACTGGCACTATCAGTATTCAATGTCAGTATGTCAATTAGAGCGTGCATGGGTATCAGGTGAGCGTTGTGCCCCCTGGGGCTCTTGTTTGGTACCAAATAAGTAACTGTTAGCTTGAAAAGTTATGAGGACAGGAAATCTTGATATTCCTTGAAATTCATATTTATATACACTTCTTGATCTGATATTGAGGGAGGAAATACTCAAAATGAAAATTCTCTGAAACTAGATATTAATAATTGAGAAATATGATTTTTTTTTCTACTTTAGACAGAAACTTGTAGTTTTTCAGCTATGTTCGAAATGATTATATTTCAATGACTTACTTTCTTTTTCTGATTTTAATAAATGCTAAAGAAAATGATTTGTCTTTATAGTTATTGAAACAAGTAACAAATATGTATGTACTGTGGTTGAGCAAACATTCCTCCTAATTCATGATATTCTAACATGACTTGAGATTTTCTCCCTATATGTACCATAGAACTCGCCTGGTTTAAAATCTCCAACAAACTTCCAGTTCGCTACACTCTGCCCATGCACGTGTTATAGAACTCGTGCAGAACAATATTAGAATAGAAATAATAACCATCTAACTGTGATTCGTTGTCCAGTAATGCCCCTCATCGCATGAACCAATCAAATTTATTGATTGGTTCATGCGACTCAGATAATTATTAGACAACAAACCACGGCTAGCTAGTTGTTATTTCTTAATTAAACATTTTTGGAAGGATCAGGGAAATATCTCCATGTCGATTCTTATGGAGAGTTTGACATCAAGACATGAAGACAAGACATCTAATACCAATTCTTACATAAAAGCTTCTAAAGATAGATTCCATTGATGCTCAATTTTGTGATCTATTGTGAGTGCTGTTGAGATTGTTGTCAGGATCTTCTTTATCTCATTTGTGTCACACTTATGCCCTTTGCAGTGTGGAGCTCGTGAAAAAGTTGGTGTGACAATTAGTGTTTTGGATATTTTTCTCTGACATGGTCTCCATAGCACTTTCTAACCCTAGACAGTGCATGTATTTTAGATATTGTTTTCATTTTTGTACATGAACATCAACAGCAGTTGCGGCTAGCCAAACAGGGGATGCTTACTCCTCCCGGGTACCTGGTCCCACCTCTAGCTTGCTAGGGATCCGTCAATGCTCAATTGGTGCTCTATTGTGGATGCCATTCTTCTTTAATTCTGATGTTTACTGAATAGTATCATTGGCAGAGTTCTTAACTGTCTTGCTTGATTTTTGTTGTTCAAATATTTCAGTTGATTATTCTTTTCTTAGTCATATTCAGACGCTTGTGTATCTTATATATTTTTTTAGCCCCTGAATATTTGGTCTTAGATATGGTTGTGTCACTTAAACAACCAGAAGAGCTCGAGTCTCATCAGAGACATCTAGTTTTAAAATGAATTACAATGTATAAAGATTTAACAAATATGCAATAAATGTATAATGATGAGTAATACTACATGTTTAGAAAAAGCAAAAATATGTAATGGTTCAGAATGCATGGTCTAACAAGATAACCTTCATCAAAGGTCAGGAACTACTCAAACGTCCATTATAATATTCATTACTTAAAATTAAGTTGCACAAAATTTCTTTCTTCATACGACTTTTCAAATATGTACACCACGCTTCCTCACGACAAAATTAATAAACAATTGTCCAAACTCATTAAATGGTGTTTTGGTCGAGAGGGGAAGACTTGCAATTTGTACATCTGAATCAAAGGGTTTCTATTCCGCTACAGAATACAAATCATGGACATGTGGTGATCTGTGTATTATTGCCTTGTCCTTCCTTTTGGACAACATTTATGTAAGACTTGGTAAGAAACTCTACAAGCAAAGTTGCAGGGATCCCTATGGGTACTAATTCAGCACCTCTTGTTGCAGATTTATTTCTATATACGTATGAAAAAGAATTTATCCAAAATCTTCAAAAGCAAAGAAAACATGATGTGAAATGTTTCATTGGTACTTCTAGGTACCTGGACGATATTCTTATCGACAATCCTGTTTTTGAAAAGTATCAAAATGTTATTTGTCCACAGGAATTGACTCTGAACAAGGCAAACGTTACAAACACAGAAACACCATTTTTGGACCTAAATTGTTAATGGAGAGATTCATACAAGTGTGAATGACAAAAGAGATGAATTGGATTCAACATAGTAAATTTTCCCTGGCTTTACGGTGATGTTCCAAGATTACCGTATCTAGATATATGATATATACATTTTATGCTAGAGCATGAACTGATGTTTTGGATTTTCATTGTAGAAATTTACAAATCACCAAGAAACTTTTAGGTCAAGGTTTTCCTTCCACAAACTAGTAAAAACTTTCTGGAAATTTTACAAAAAATATTGTCAACTTCTTTTGAAGATCGGACTCATACAAGCAACAGAGTATATTACTTTGGGTATTTCACAACCTGCATCATATGGTGACATGATTAACAAAATAAGAAGGATACAAGGTAGACAGAATTACCATCGAAATTGTGTTAGAATCATCAAACGCCTTTTAAACCTTGGATATGATCCTTCTGTCACCAGACGGACTCGTGGCTTGGTACTGAACCAATTTACAGCCTTGTAGCAGCGCATTCTTAAGAATTGCACTTCAACTGACTGACTTTGACGACGGGACTCCTTGACGGGCCCTGTCCAAACCTCTTTAAAGAAGACATGGCCCCGACCATCTGTCCTCTCTTAATCTCAGTCGGACTCCTCGGGTGATAACATGCATGAGTTCGTTACAACCGGCAGAGCACGGACTGTATTTCGTACGCCTTATGTTTTTATATCCATTTACATATCCATCTGTGTGTTTTATGGGCCCCTGCTTCATGCTGTCTGTTTATATGGTCATCTTACAATGAGGAGGTTATTTTACACCATAACTGTACGTTCTTCGATACCTCTTGGTAATCTCAAAAGTGGGAGGGATGTGCACACGTAATCCGGACAACCACACCGTCTGCTACTGACGTGGCAGATGGCCATCCTAAGTCGACACCGATTGCCCATTGGTCTCGTTGGTTTATGTGTCATTTGTGTTTGATGGTTCTATGTGATTTGGCGTTCCTGTACCATTTGTGTCTCTTTCTGAGCGTGTCTGCTTTGTGTTTTTGTAGTGGGTTTTGGGGGGTTTTGCTGTAGGTACTGCAACCGGATGCTGTTGGAAATTCCATCCTTTCTTTCCTGTATCCCAAACAAAATGATCAACAAATCAAGTAGGCCCAGTGCTTAGGCATTTAAGTAACATATTATCCACCTTAGATATTACATCTAGGATAATACTCGAAAATAGATATGACAATGCTAATCAGTTGTCTCCCTCATCAAAGATCAGACAATACCAAAACAATACCAAAACAATAGATATTGTCTCTTGGGTCCGTTATGATATTCATTAATAAAAATCGAGTTGCAGAAAAAGTCTTTTCAGTGGGACCAAACAAATGTTCTTGACATTGATCGCATGAATTTTTAATTGTAGAAAGCAACAGATTACGCAACTTTAAGTTGTAAAGACGCGTTGTGTAAAAATGTAAATAGGCAGTCCATGTGAACATGATGCTAAGCATAATACCCTAAAACAAATATGACAGTAATAATCTGGTAATAGACAAAAATAGTTCTCCATTTTGGAAGCATCAGTATGATTTTAAAAGTATGATATCTAAAACAAAAATTTTGAATTTTTTAATGCAAAAGTGAAGATTCATAAAAACGACGAAAATGAAAATGAAGTGAACTATTAAATATTTTTGATATGGCACAAATAATATTGCAATAATTACAGGTAACTTTGAGCTTCTAATATCTAGCTAGGTACGTGGAACAACAGAAAATATAAGAAAGTATAAAAAATATATACAATATCCTTGTGAGACATTTATCACACTTAGTACATGTATTGGGTATATCGGTCATATCAATCGGAAACTGTCCTGATTGGTCTTGTCATAAACAAGATTATTTCCCTGGTCTATGTATCAGTCTCTTTAACAGATATAGATCGGCCTAGATCTAACGAGCTGTATGGAGGCGGGGCATCTCCCTCGTTTTTGGTGACCTCATCGTATGTAGGTGGTCCCTTAAATTCTGTCCTGGGTGAAGGGTCCTCTGGCTCTGCTGACTGTCCATTTTGACCATTATTGGACATCAGGTCGGCTATCACTGCTATCATAAGGGGAGCTGTCACAGCAAAAAGAACACAATCAAATTTCATTTATGATTCAGTGTTGCTACTTTGTTTGGAAGGTTGGGGGGGGGGGGGGGGTTGAGGGTTGAATAATTAGTGAAATTACTATTACCTTTGGCTTTTTCGAGAGAAGAACATCAACAGACTTCCATTCCACATTGCCTTACCATATCCATTTGCCATTTGTTGTGCCGCTCGCCTTCTTTGAAGATTCGCCCTCCTCCTCGCCCTGACACCACAACACGTACCCAAACAACATATCATCAAAGCCAACACAAACACCACAAATACAGTGGGGTAGATCTGGAAGCTGGCAAATAAAGTATTCTGTCAAAGGTGCCACGTGCTCTATATATGTGCAATATATCCATCTAACATTAAATGTATAGAACATTTTATTGAATATATTTATGTAGATAAATATAGGATCTCAAATGAATTTTCATTTCATACGATGTATTATGAAACGAGTTGTGTGTATATCCCCAAGCATTGGCGAGGGGGTATAAAACGCACGACGAGTTTCATAATACATCGTATGAAATGAAAATTCATTTGAGATTCTCTTCATCACATGATATTGCCTAAAATGTGTATTTCTAACGTGAAATCAACGTTTCCGAGAACTACTGAGGCGAACCACGCCGTGATCTAGAAGTCGTCTGCTACGCCATGAAATGTAGTGTCCCCATCGTATAGATATTCTGTGCGTAAGAGAAAAGTATTTCAATTTTGAATCGTATCTTAATGCAAGAATTAATTCAACAACAACAATTCTAATCATTGATATTGACTCTGGGTCTGAATTTAACAGTTGACCGATATTTGAAAGGTCACATTTGTCAACGTTTATGTGATGAGGTTCTAAACTTGACCAATCGCATTCAAGCAGAGCGATATGTAACGTGTTATCATATCATATATTTATGAAATGGCTTTATGAAACTGCATAACGGGTGTATCATGTGATAATATGAATATATTCAATGGATTACTTTATACAATTGTCTTTCTTTTGGTGTTTTTGGACACACTATATTTGTGTAATACCTGTCTTACACCTGTCGATATATGTACGTCTTTGATGAAACATTTTGTCAATATTGGTCAATATATATTCTATTACAAAATGTTCTATTGTCTCATCACTGCCTGAGCCCGAATAAGAAGAAAAGGAAGATACCCATATACATGATATAAAATTATGAAGAGGACAAGTCTAAACTTGACCGAAAAGATTCTGCCAAAGAACCTGCAAGGGACACAGCTGTGCTACCTTTTGGTTTTAGAAAATTTTCATTACATCTTTTGACGGAGATAAATATCTTTCAAGTCAAATGCCGAAACACTGCAAAACTATGCGAATGATATACTCGGGGACTAAATAATTCACTAGTAGAGATACCTACCTAGAGGTTGAAATTGTCAATATCGAAATTGTAAAACTTCAGTGCACCATATGCGCATCTCAACAAGTTATGTCTCATTATGATATAATTATCATTATCTTATGTTATGTCTCATTATGATATAATTATCATTATCTTATGTTATGTCTCATTATGATATAATTATCATTATCTTATGTTATGTCTCATTATGATATAATTATCATCATCTTATGTTATGTCTCATTATGATATAATTATCATTATCTTATGAGCGAACCAGAATTGAAGATTAAAATTTCCTTTCAGAGATTGCAGCTTACCCTGAGCTAAAGCAATTAGTAGGCCTACTTCCTGGTGTAACCTCTATGGGAAGCGTGGAATTTGGCGTGGTGGACCGTGAACTCGAACCTAACAAAAGAAAAGGCAAACGTTTTGTACGGGCATCATTTTAACCGTCAAGTTTAGGTTGATAGATATATTGTATAAATAAAGATAAGAATACTATGTTGACTTCTGGGATGATGTGTTTTAAAAACATCTTCAAATTCGCTAGCATCATTTAAGAACAGATAAATTAACAGCATGGACCAGACATGCATGTTTCGGGTACTTAACCCTCGTCAGTGATCCTCAATCTAAACAATGTAATATGACCAAATCTGTGAAAATTATTATGTTAAAAAATGTACCGAAAGATGTAGCAGGATGGGTGGGATATGATGCAATAGGACCCACGTTTTAGAAATTTCGAGAAAGAAGAAGGTGCGGTAACATGCCATATCGGCTCTATTTTCAAAGTTGTTCATATATCAATAATATTCTAGTTTTTAAAATGTCAAATATATGGTGAATCCATATCAGGAAAGCTTGTTTTGATTTCACAGTCCTATATTGAATAATACGTCTCTAAAAACGTTGAAACCATTGAAAATATCAATTAATGAGCGAAATTTCGACAAAAATTTATGAAATTAAAGCCCCCTTCACACTTTCATGGATCGAGCCACGACTCCGCAACGACCCCAAAAAAGGTCTATCCGTGGCGAGTCGGGACGCAAAATGTTCGATGAATCATGAACCTACGACTCCAGTACGGATTGCAACGGGTTGATACGATTCGAGAACGGATATAGCTACGGATAGCCAAGGGTTGCTACGGATATCGTCCCGACATTGCTACGGATTGCTACGGCACGTGTACGGATAGATACGGATAGGTACGGATTGCTAGGGATTACCACGACTCAAGCACGGATAGCCGCGATTCGCACCAGGATAGCTACGACTTCAGTACGGATTGGTAGGACTGGCTTGAATTTCCTATGCATTTTTAATCCATAATTATTGACTAAAACACCGAATATTTTCAAATTGAGATGGTCTCACTTGTTCTATATCAGTATTGAGGTTTTATACATGCCTTTATATCATAACCTGAAATTGAATAATTGAAGTATTAACTCATATATTGACCGAAAAATGCACAGAAACCTAATAGATTTGAAGTTAATATACGACACAATCCTTGGCTATCCGTAGCACCCCGTAGGTGAGTCGTAACAATCCGTAGCAGAGTCGTAGCAATTTAGCAGTTTTTCTCGATCCGTAGCTATCCGTGGCCCGATCCGTGAAAGTGTGAAGGGGGTTTAAAGTATCGATCCAGGCCTTGCCCATGATAATTTTTCTACCAATCGATGGAATTCTGATCGGCCTTTAAATTTGCATAAAAATATTGTGGGCGAGGCCTGGATCATAGATGAATTTTGAAGATTTGTATGCAAAATATGAGGGCAAATGACGCCAGAACAAGACGTCATACATCACGCGCGTGACGTTACGAGGGCTCAAAAATATGTCGCAGTATTTTCTCAAACATTCAACATTGCAATAAGTGATAATTAGTGCGGCTAGCCAACAGGGGATGCTTACTCCTCCCGGGCATCTGGTCCCACCTCTGGCTTGCTAGGGGTCCGTCGATGTTTAATTTTGTGCTCTATTGTGAGTGCTGTTGAGATTATCGTCAGGATCTTCTTTAACTCATTTGTGTCACACTTATGCCCTTTGCCGTGTGGAGCCCGTAAAAAAGTTCCCCGCGAGGGGTTTGACAGTAAGTGTTTTGAATATACTTCCCTGACATTGTCGCCATAGCACTTTCTATACAGACATAGCGTCTGACAGTGCATGAATTTTATATATTTTCATTTCCATGCTTTATTAACATCGCGGCTAGCCAACAGGGGATGCTTACTCCTCCCGGGCACCTGGTCCCACCTCTGGCTTGCTAGGGGTCCGTCGATGTTTAATTTTGTGCTCTATTGTGAGTGCTGTTGAGATTATCGCCAGGATCTTCTTTAACTCATTAATAGTTCGTTTATCAAAGCATTTTTCGTCAAAATTATTGGGCCGATATAAGGGGTTAGCGCACCTACATGTAGTCCTTTGGTAACAGAAATTTTCGAATACGTTGAAGAGACAGACAATCAACCTAAGTTGATCGAACTTGGCAACATGCATGTGCCCTCGGGGACTCCTGGTCCACCAACAGTGACACTCACCAAGTAGTACAAATGTTAAACGTCTTCAAATTCGATAGTATCATTTAAGAACAGATAAATGTACAGCATGGACCAGACATGCACGTTTCGGGTACTAAACCCTCGTCAGTGATCCTCAATCTAAACAATGTAATAAGGTCAAAGAGTGTGAAAATTATTACGTTCAAAAATGTACCGAAAGATGTAGCAGGAGGGTTGAAATATGATGTAATAGGACCCACGTTTCAGAAATTTCAAGAAATGTGTTAACAAAAATTTTCGAATACGTTGAAGAGACAGACAATCAACCGAAGTTGATCGAACTTGACTACATGTGCCCTCGGGGACTCCTGGTCCACCAGTAGTGACACTCACCAAGTGGTACAAAAGTTAAACGTCTTCAAAATCATTTGATGGAGTTGGAACTGCCTTTTTGGTTTTTACAATTAAGTTGTTGCCAGAAAATCCGAATATTAAGACATGTGAATTATTTGAAAATATTATTAATTCATTGTCATTTGGCTTAACAGTATAACCCTAGTATAAACAATGGAACACTACTGTGTGTTATTACAAAGGAAAGCTGTATGAAGCACAGACACCGTTAACCGGGGCATATTGTTTCTGACAGTTATACAATGGTACATGTACTAGTAATTTAAGGTGGCATTTCTAAATTTGAAGGTTTCTTCTTTTATCTTTTTTTTTCATAGATTGGTTTTGCCACATCGAATTGAGAAGGACTATATTCCATTGTTCTAAAACCAAATTTTAGAAGAAAAAAACTTGGGGGAAATGAGAGCCAAATCAATGATACAAGCCAAGTATGCAATGTGTTTTGAAATTCAGTCGTTTCGCTTAGAGTTCATCTGAATCGAATCTACATTATGACCGCAGTGAAAATGATAGCCTCTTTTATCAGACCCGTATACAAAACAGTTTTTTAAAGTACCATCAGTGAATGAAAATCAAACTCAAAACCTGAAATCAGTTTAAAAAAAAATCACAATCTAATGGCTGACACATTCCTTAGAAACATTAATAAAACAGAACTTTCTCACGAGAAAAGACAAACAGGACAAACAGACGGACACAATAACACATCTCCATAAAACACGAAGGACAACTTTATCTCATGAAAAATCTCTTGGACAGAGTCAAGTGCAAGTACGGAATGCATTGTAGATGGCGCTTCAAAAGAGATGATGTGCTAATTAGTACAGTTTAAACATATTCAAATATCACATGAATCATGTTACATATATGATACAAGTTATAGTACCCAGTGGCGGATCTAGGATTTCAGAAAAGGGAGGGCCCAAAGTTTCAGCTCGAAGAAAATTGTTCAAAGAAAAACTGACAAGCAAAAAAAAAAAAAAAAAAAAAAAAAAAAAGGTCGAAGACGAAAAAAAAAAGACCTCCAAAACCTGAAGCTCAAGACTGGTGATCTTAATTAATAAGTTGGGGGGAGGGGGGGTTCATTCCAACTGGATGTTGCATTTAGAAGATAGAGTTTCTTGATACGTTTACTTAAGTTTATAGGTATACTGGCGAGCGTAGCGAGCCGGAAAATTTTAAGATTTGAAGTTTTCTGTTTTTGTTTTGGTTCAGTCATCCATACATGTATATATACATACATGTATATATATTGTTCTAAATTGGCGAGCGGAGCGAGCCGGGAAATTTTTGGAATAGATGGTTACATTTTGTCATAAGATTACAATATCTCTCTCATTTTCCATCCTCTATTTTTGTTTGACCAATTGGGGAAGGTTGGGAAGATTAGGGCATTTCAACCCCACTATCCACCTGTCTAAACTGGTTAGATCGGCCCATGAAAATGAAGCATTTGGTAATTATTCAAGTGTTAATTTAATTTTGAATTTGTATATGTTTATGACATATGAATCCGTTCAATCACGATGACAAAGAAAGTTTAAGACAAAGTGAAGACGAAAAAATAGACAGCTAATGAAAAATTAAGTGTGGCGAGCGAAGCGAGCCGAATATTTCCCCAAAAGTAAAGAGATTAAGCATAAAAAGAGTATTCTGAATCAATAACTTTGGGTGAAAAAAGGGGGGGGGGGGGGCGGGCCCCCTGGGCCCCCCCTCTAAATCCGCCACTGGTACCGAAGTAAATAGGACTAAGGAGGAAACTTAAAAGTTATTTAAATTTCTCTCTTCGTATCATTTGAAAATAAGGGGGTCCGCTCATTGACCTCGGTATGAGAACTTAGAATAAGGCAATTGCCAAATAATTGTAGCAGCCATCCTAAAAAATTAAGTGTACACTGTAATTGATAAATACAACCATAGTGTTGTACATGGGAAATTGACCCTCATTATATATTTTAGTAATCAATTCAATTATGATTTTTGAAAAAAAAAGATATTTTCATTTTTGCTTCATGGGCAACAATACGACAGTGCATTTGTTTTGTTTGATTAAAAATTGTGTTATAAACCCCCTCCCCCTCTCTTATCGATCAAAGGAAAATGAAAATGCGATGTAATCAGTCAGATGGGCACTACATCACGTACATGTGCATGCTACTTGATTTACGAAACCTAAGTGTATTGAATTATTAATATTTCTACAGCTACACAGCTGACCAACTGTGTCAATTCTTCTTAACTCAAAGCATTGAGCTTCACTACTTTCGATTTGCGTGTACCAACATATTATTCGGAGTGTGAGAATATGACCTCTTGTGGTTTTTTTGTGTTTCATGGTTGGTGTCCCTTGTCCTTTTTGTGTCTTTTTCTGTGGATATCTGCTCTTTGTTTTTGCAGTGGGTGTTTTGGAGTTTTGCTGTGGGTTCTGCAACCGAGTGTTGTTGGAGATCCTCTCCTTTCTCTTATTTTCATAAAGGGAAAATTCATGTTTTCTCTGTGAGTCCTTGTCATTTTCCATCAGGCAGTTCCATGTCTAAGATTGTCCTTAATGATGTTTCGAAGTTGTCTGAAGAATTCATGAACAGCAAAGAAGCTTTGAAATCAATTTTCTAAAAGTACGAGATTTTACGCAATTGCAATTCATTTTATTGGAAAATAAGATAATTCTCTATGAGATTCTACAATAACATGATTTGAGTCTCTATAAACACATTGATTACCTGTAACATGGTCGAAGGAAATGACAAAAAAGAAAAACTTTACAAGTCCGCCATAAGAAATATCGTCCATGTTTATTTAATCACATACACTATGGGTACACAAACTTTGTATGTCTTATGTATTAGATGCATGAATACCTCTCTATTTAAACACCCAGGAACTTGTTTGTCTTTTATTACGTACAAACATCTGAAGTAACACTGGTTTATACATTGCATAATGTATGTACTACTAGATTGGATAATGTCAATGACTGAGCTGTCGTAAATTCTTCTAATTCCAATATTAAGAACACAAGAATGAAAAGTCGGAATTGTTCAATGTTTCCATTTTAAAATCAATAATGATCACGTCAACACGTTTTCGATTCGAAAACTATGTGCCATTGGTATGTTGGTTTAGACTAGGTTCCATTCATGGTACGCACAAAATGTTTTGCATGAAAGTGTTGTCAATACCATCGGCTTTGACAATCCGGCGGATGCCACTCTGGCATCCTTGGGCATTTCGAAAATTTGGTGTAAAAGTGAAATTTTTCGAAGAAAAGAAAAACGTTGAAAATAGGAAAAATTCAATTACTTTTTCCATGCTGCAGCTAGATCAACAAATGTGGTACCAAAAGAACGACAATGTAATTGTCTTTAAGTCTCAAGCAAACAAGCAAAATTTACCAATTCACTAATCAATAAAATGGGGAAAACTATGGATTTTCGATGAAAATACAATTTCTTCTTTCGAACTGTAGCTAAATAAACAATTTTGGTACCAAACGCTCAATAAATGTATTGCCTTTCATTTTAAATAATACAGAAGTCAGATAAGCAATTTGCTGGTACGAAAAATTGGGAAAAGCAATTACTTCTGGATGAAAATTGGCTGATAATTTGCGAAATGCAATGAACTTTTTCAAACTGTAGTTAGTACGAGATACAACAATCATGGTACCAAAAGAAAGATTTTTTTATTGTCTTTTATCCTGAGTTCGTTTTAAGCAATTTGCTCATAAATCAAGTGGGAAGAGACCAATGAGGGAGAACACTTTGATTTTGATGGGTTTTTTTTTTTACAGAAAAAGTTGAAACTTTGAAAAATGCAAAACGTTTACAGAAAATCTAGAACAAAGATATGTTTATTCAAGTCAACATTTCTTGAAAACAATTTACTGGTTCATGGATTCTTGTAGCAAGTTTTTGAAATACATGGGTGAAATTAGAGGCATTGTTCAAAAGGAAGCGGCTACTGTTAGAAATGTTTCCAATGAGGTTGACAGCAGCGAACTTAGAGGGATTCCAAGCTCTTGCCACCGATAAAATTCTGGTATCCCAACCAAAATCGTATCAGTATGATTTTGATGAGAGAATGCTTTGGTACAAATGTTGGAATTGAGCAATCCTTTTCAGATTGATTTTACAATAATTTGTGGAGGAGGCCTCTTACTATATCAGTTGGAATATAGTCTATGATACATAGATGACTTCTGCCAGGGTTGTGGAGTTATTATCAACTCTTGAAGTGGATCGTAGAGACATGCTTAGTCGTGACGTTGTTCTAATCCCTACGTCAATGTTTGTCGAAAAGACGACTTCATCTTTGCAACTTCGAAATATGTTCTTAAAATAAGCTCCAGGGTATTCAGTCGACAAGAATGCTTAGGAGGTTATGATTGATTGATGTATGCAGGACTCTGGTGTATCAACTGACCATTAAATGGCAGAATTAATACCTTGATTGTTTCTGGCCGTATATTTCTAAAAAAAAAAAAAAAAAAAATGAACACTTCAGATGTTCAATAATACGTAAGTGTTCCAACTATTTACCTTCTTGAGGAAAGTTTTAAACCAATTTTGATGCACCAGGCATGTGTTAGAAAAATCCTCATCAGTGATGCTTTCAATCCATGACATATCCAAAATCCTCTCAAGCAGCGCCCCTGACCCTATTTTCTGAACTTGAAATTGCTATCACTTTGCAGAGAGCAAATTCAAATCATATCTAATTGACACATACTTAACATCACAATAAAAGATTCAGTCAGGAAAGCTACCTCTCTGAAAATGAAGTGCAACTGATTTATATTACATGTACTTGCAATCAGTTGATCCATCCGATTGATATAGAGCTCGCATTCTAAACATCATAGGTTCTCACGAGGTTCCTGCTGAAGTCACTAAAGATGTAGGTATTGAGAGAGTAGATATGAGAACTGATCACGATGATGGATATCATCAACATATGATGGCATTGGAGAGACAAAGGTTGTTCTCCGGGAATGTTTTGAAGTGGTATTCCGTGTCAAATTTCAGAAAAGTTTATTCAGATTTTGAAAAGATGGTGACTGAGGCGACCACATTCATAGAGGATTACTAGTGTTTAGAGAATCTAGACAGTATATCTGATGTCAGGTTCAGTGTACGGTTGAATGAAATGGGCAATAAAAGTTCAAAACTCTTGGATGACCATAACCACCAACAGTTAATTGAAGTATTTCAATAAAATGTTAAAAAAGGCATATTTTTAATTAGCCATGCATAAGGAAGCATTCTTTTAAAAGATGCAGTTCAATCAAACCTGGATCTGCAAAAAGAATTTAAAAAAAAAAACTTTGCGACCTATAATTGTGACAATATTTTGCTAATCTCGTCTGTACCTCTCTCTATCTTTTCTGTTGATTTGTTGCAGTTGCACATGAAATCTGAGTTGTGTAACCAACAGATGTGATAAAATCTGTGCTCAATTTTCTTTAATTCTGTAAATGTATTGGAACAGGGAATTGTCAGAGTACAACGCAAAGGAGGCATTCATGCATGGATATTTTGATCAACCATGTAAGAGGGTTTCTTTGTTCGAAGTAGTTGCACACAAGTATTACAATTGCATGTTGGCGAAACGACAAGGCAGTAAGAAAGAAGGTGACCTTCAACAAAACTGGGTTGCAGCACCAACATCAACACTTCAAAACACCTCAAGTAAAACAGAGAAGACACACACAGCAAGATACACAAAACGGACAGGGAACAGCAAACACGACATCAATTATCAAACAAGCAATGCATGGATTATGCAGTTAAAATGGAACATTCTTTTCGTGAAATGTTGCGTGATATAATAAAAGCATATCAGATCCCCCTTTCCAGAATGATCAGTGACATTCTACATTGTGATTGAATGGCTGTCACCGTCACCAAATAAGACATACTTACCTGATCTGTACATCAAAATGTACATCGAGACAATCACCGAATTTGACAGGTTTCCATGGAGCTGTTGCGACGGGTGTTACATGCAATCAGGAGACGCTGACTCTCCCCGGGCACCTGGTCTCACTTCGGAATGTTGTTCATTCCGGGGTTGGCAACCGTTCTCACGATTTGGCCTTGCCTTCTCGACTTTAAGACTGAACAACTGTTAGGTACTTCTTTGATGTTTATTGTAAGATAATGATAGGACGTTTATTCTATTTGGAATGGTATATCTAGATTCGAAAAAATACATGTTGCTTAGGCACGGTCAATTTGATATTCATGGGTGCAAATCTAAAATGATCAATAATAAATTATTTTAATACTAAAATCGTTGTTCTAGAATTTCTTTAAACCGATTGCATCACAATTTAAAACCTTTTTTCAGTGAAAAAAAAACCCCAAAGCAAGAAGATTAAATTTTCTTGAGTGGAATTCTGAATTTAAATCAATACAATCATTGTTCTTGTGGTACCGCAAACGTTGTTCTAACTACAGCATGAAAAAAGCATTGCAATATCCCAATTTTCAGCGATTTTTCATTCAAAATTCATTCTTTTCCCAAAATTCGTACTGGCAAATTGCTAATCTGACATTTAAAATGAAAGGCAATAAATAAATTGTGCGTTTGGTACAAAAATTGTTATTTTATCTACAGTATGAAAAAATATATGATATTTTCCCAATTTTCAACGATTTTTCATCGAAAATCCATTATAGTTTTCACCATTTTATGGACGACTAAATTCATAAACTGACCTTGAGACTTAAAAGCAATGACAATGCCGTTCTTTTGATACCAAATTTATTGTTCTAGCTACAGCACGGAAAAAGTAATTGCGTTTTCCCAATTTTCAACGATTTTTCATTGAAAAATATCACGTTTACCCCAAAATTTCGAAATACCAAAGGATGCCAGAGCGGCATCCGCCGGATTATCAAAGTAGAGAGTATTGACATCACTTTCATGCAAAAACAGTTTGTGCGTACCAATTTTTAGGGTTCCCCCAAAAATTGCCATTTGGCAACTAGACCAGTATGAGATAATCCAATATCTGAATATGTGAACTCACCGAAGAACTATCAAAATGGTTACCAAAACCATTTACTGTGTTATTGAGATACTTACATTTCCCAGCTCACCAAACATTGTGCTCTCATGATTCCGATTTCCTCTGTAAAATGTTCCAGGGACTGAACATCCGATTTTTCTCATTTCAAATGATTAAAGAATAATGTAGAATAGGCTTAAATTTTCGATCGTAAAAATGTGGTGTTAAGCTAGATGGGAAATATAACAACACACTGTTAGCATTACAATGGATGCCAACTGTGCACCATTTCTTTTTTATTTTTTGTCTTACGAGGGCTGATTGATATGTTGTGAACCTCGTATTCATAAATTTGAATTTTATCATATATTTTGCATTATTCTACATAATCCCCTTCAGAATCTTTACACTTTTGTCACCGGTATTTAATGGCCTCAGTGCCACTCTTAAAGAATTCCTTATCTTGACTTATCAGAAAGCCATCCGCTGCACGTATGACGTCATCATCGTACTGAAACGGGGTGCCAGAAGTAGCTGCTTTCATTTTAGGGAATAGAAGAAAGTCTGATGAAGTAAGGTGGATGTTCAAGCAAATTAAAGTCACAATCATGAATGACCGCCATTACAGTAACAGACTTGTGAACAGGAGCATTGTCCTGATGGAACAACACACCTTTAGTGACCTTTACGTGGCGCTTAAGTTTAATATGTTCCCGTAACTGTGAAGCATAGTATGTGCCAACTGTTGATTGTTTGTCCTTTTTGGAGATAATCTATCCCAGATAAATTAAGTGGCGGCCGCCAGATAATTTAAGTAGCGGTCATTACATAATTTACAAATAAATCAAAACGAAATCAATGCATAACATGTTCTTTCTATTCTAGGGTGCTGAATTCATCTTCTCTTTTAATCTATTTGGTATGAAAGATGCAAAATAACCAGATGAAATGTAACAAAATATTTATCTGGCGGCCGCCAGATAATTAAGTTGCGGCCGCCAGATATTTAAGTGGCGGCAGCCACATAATTATCTGGCGGCCGCCACTTAATATATCTGACGGCCGCCACTTAATTTATTTGGCGGCCGCCACTTAATTCATCTGGCGGCCACCAGATAATTAAGTGGCGGCCGCCAGACAAATTAATAGCCATTCTCTGTAAGGACCAAAATCGTTCGGCACGGCATGTCATGGATTTTGATGATTTTCGGTATAATGGGTATATATTAAGTACTGACCATGAAAATAACACTTTTCGGCCAATGTGACCTCTGGTTGCCATGGTAACGAGGTCATTCTATTTATAGCACTTTTGGGACCATGAAATAAGCCAGCTCCGGAGACATCGTTGCCATGGATACCACTGTAACAGCTTGTTCATCTTTATATAATCTTTTCTTCCTTACTTCCATTCTTACTTAGTACACTTAGATATGTGATATTAATTACAGGAAGCTTATTGTATTAAGCCAAAATAAGTCAAAATGAAGCGAAAAATAGAGGTGAAAATAAGGGCCAATTTAGTGTGTTTTTGACCATTTTCAATCTTAAATATCACAAAAGGCACCAATAGGAGACTAGTGATTTTCATCAATAGAAATGTATGTTTATTGACAAATAAAATGAACGAAAAATTGGAGTGGGTATTGAGTTTTACCTAAATTCTGTCGTCAAAGACCGTTGCCATGGCAACATTAGACCTTTTTGCTTATTTCATACTATCTTTGAAATTGATTTTATTCCTCTTTAGAGTTACATAAGATTGTCAAAATGTATGCATGTATAGATATGATTTATATCTTTTACACAAGAACAATTAAAATGTTCAAGGTCATTGGCTTGATGTTCAAGGTCATTTATACTTTGAGACTCAAATTTTGCATAAAATATTGCTTTTTTAATTTTTTTGTTACCGATTTTAGTGATTTTTTTATTTAAATATTTTCATAGGTTATATATATTATGAAAGCACATGAATATAAGAAAGATAAATCTTAGAATTTATTGAATTGTAGTAATTCAATAGGAAAATATTTTTCCGTCAAAAAACAAGAAAAATACAGATTTTGTCCCTATTTTATCAAAATATTCACCAAGAATTTAGATATTCGATGATGTGAAGAAACGTAATCAATAGTTCTAAGAAATAAGTGATACATTTATCATTTTATGGCAAATAACTGTTAAGTTCAATATTTCAAGGTTTCTAAAATATTGACACCTTCATTTTATGAAAAATCAGTATTTTTCGTCAAATCTGGTCACTTAAAGTTTAATGACCTTGAAAATTCAGTGGGTGACCTTGAAATATTTTCAAGGTCATTTTTATATCAAAACGCCTCTGATAGATGTATACATGAACTTCTGTTCCAATATCATGCGTAGATCGTTTGATAGAGGTTGTGTTTAAATTCATCGTTGAAAACCTTTCAGCCGATTGTTGCCATAGCAACTAAATTTGATGCTGCTTTGCAATAAAAGGTCAAATTAGCCCAATTAATTTTTTGTATTCATGTACAGTTCAAAGATGATACTAATTGGATAACTAGAATTTGGACTTCAAAAATTGGTGCTTTTATGAAATTTTCAACCTTGCAAAACAGTAAAAACATGCAAAAAAGGGCCTTTAAGTGCCCAAAACAGAGCCATTTGATACCCTGTTTTGGCCCAATCTTTCATCTTGTATACACAAAGCATCCGAGATGAATGTAAAAAACTTTACAAATATGCATAATAATAAGGATTAAAAGAAAATAATCAAAGCAATTTCAGATTAAAAAAGTACCTGTTTCCATGGCAACGAAGCCTACAAATATGCCTGGTCCTATAGATTTTCCCGATTTTTGAAACTTCAGACACGGTTACCATGGCAACGACAACCTTTTTGAAAAAACTGGGGTTGATTTACATACTAGTGCTTCATATTGAACTTCCATACCAAAAATCTCAAAAATCCATGACATGCCGTGCCAACATGTCTTGAAATTCTTTGGTTCTTACAGAGAATTGCTGTTAAGTGGCGGTCGCCAGATAATTATTTGGCGGCCGCCAGATAATTAAGTGGCGGCCGCCAGATAATTATGTTGCGACCGCCAGATAAATTATTTGGCGGCCGCCAGATAGATTTTAATTCATACCTGCCACCTAATGGCTTCCGTAGATATTGGCCTTGCAGTGTTGTATTGATGTATGTATACATACCCTTGCTTTTAGGTGAAAACACAATAAAAAGCTCTTCATTTCTGTTTTTAATTAAAAAATTTTGATCATAAGTTATATAATTTTAACAAATATACAATAAAGATACGATATATGTATTGATTGAGTAATATTGCATGATTGAAAATGTTGAGAAAAAAAAGCAAAAAAAAAAAAAATTATAATAATAAAATAAAATAAAAAAATAAATAGAAAAAAAAAAAAATAAAATAAGAAGTAATAAAATAAATAAATAAAAACGATTAAGAATGCATTGTCTAACATGATAAATTCGAGGTGCCAGTTTTACAAAAATACTTACGGAAAAATTAAGTATTCTCTAACTCTTGTTCGCATAGTACTTCCTATAAACTAGAAATCGCAATGTTTTGTCTCTGAATCTGCATCTAGTATGTAGAAATGCTATTAGAAAGGACAATATAATCTAAAATGAAAAAGATGTTAAGTTTTTAGAAATGATGATGTAAGTTACGAAAATTCCTAAAATTCTTCGTAAGTATTTTTTTTGTAAAACTAGCACCTGATGTCTCCCTCACCAAAGACCAGATTATACCAAAAGGAATTCCGTCTTTTCGATTTTACAGTTCCACGTTCGATTTGTGCAGGTATCTGACGTAAAAGCATTGTGACGTCATCAAATTCCTTTGAAAACGTCATATATGTAACTCTGTTTCCCTGAATTTCATGCTGGTTTCCATAGAATTTGATGACGTCACAATGCGTTGACGTCAGATACCTGCACAAATGGGAAGTAACTCTGTATTTCGAAAACACCGAATAACGTATTATCTCAGTGGTCCGTTGTAAAATTCATTACTACAAAAAGAAATGCGGCCAAATGGAGGGACAAACAAATGTTGGCCTTTGTTCAGTCTGTTCAGACCAGGACTATAGAGGCTAAAAAAACTTTTAAGAACTTTTTTTGGAGTTTCTTTGCTAAAAGAAGGATTTTCTATTGTTTAATAGTGTTGATTTTTTTTAGTTTGTACTGTGAATTATTTAAAAATCGTATTGTTTACCTATAAAGTACTGTCTTGTCGGAGATCCCATCCCTTCTTGAACATTATCGCATGCATAGAATAGTAAGGTATGAGAGCGACAGAATATACGACTAAAAGAAGCCATGATATGCAGTGAAAATAACGTAAATTGGCAGTCCGGATATTACATGTAATCATTATGCAAAGGATAAGGTGTACTCGATCCAATGCAAAAAAAAAAAAAATAACCCCCCCCCCAAAAAAACCCCCCAAAAAACCCCAGGGCAGACATTCACAGAAAGAGACGCAAAAGGGACAAGGAACACCAACTCGCACCATAGAAACATGAAACATAAATGACCACACATAAACCAACGAGACCATGTAACGTACATGAATCTTGTGGGTGATTTTCAAAACTTAAGTTCGTGTAAGAGATGAAAATGAGCGATTCAATATCTTTATATATGGCACGAAGGGTATTGCAATCAATACAGATTAATAGAACTTCATGAACACCTAATATAAACATGATATCAAAAGGCAGTTGGATATAAGAGGGTATCATCAATTATGTGTGAAATCACAGTCGCATTGTATTAATACGGAAGTGTTCCAACACTTAACCTTTCTTTATGAAAATTGTCAACCAAATTTAGTTCTCTAAACACGTGTTTCGGATAGTAAATCCTCGTCAGTGGTACTAAATCAAACGCCGAGGTGATTTTCAGACACAGCCCAGTGTATTTTAGTAGTAGCGCCCTCTAGTTTTATGTTTTGAATTTCAATTTTGCGAAGAGTGCGCGGCTCCAAATTTTCCTGTATATGTCGGTTATATCAGTAAACCTCAGGATAACAGAAAAGTATTGGTCTTTGTCGATCATAGCACGGTAATATCATTAACAGAAATATTTCCATTTTCTACTATGTATAATTCCCTTTTACAGAGCGGCTTAGATCTAGTGAGGTGTATGGAGGCGGGGCATCTCCCTCGATTTTGGTGACCTCATCGTATGTAGGTGGTCCCTTAAATTCTGTCCTGGGTGGTGGTTCCTCCGGCTCTGCTGACTGCTGACCATCTTGACCATTATTGGACATCAGGTCAGCTATCACTGCTATCATCAGGGTAGCTGTTACAGCAAAAAGAACACAATCAAATTAGCTTAATTATCATGATTATTATTTGTTGTATTCGTATATTCCTACTCTCTGTAGGTGCAACCACGAATTGGGGTTAATAGTTTTCCTCGTTTTTTCCTTCCTTTTAGTCTTGTTCTGTTTTTTTATTTTTGGTTGCTTTGCTATGTTTTCGTTTCGTTTTTGTTCGTTTTTCTGTTAGGAAGGGAAGCTAGATAGTTTTTTGGGAGGGGGAGGGGATAATTTTCTTAGACATATGTCAATGGTACTGTTTATTTTGATGGTCTTCCTTGAATTACAGACTGAAACCTGGGCTGATGTGTTTTGGTTATGTAGCATTTCCCCGAAGACGTTTGAAGAAGAAAGTTTAAGTGTACTTTGAATCTATTCAATGTAATTTTCATAAATAAGTTTTAAATATTAATAAACTCCCATTCTCCATGCCCTTACCGTATCCATTGACCATCTGACGTTGTTGTGCTGCTCTCCGTCGCTGAAGATTCGCCCTCCTCCTCGCCGTGACGCCACAACATGTACCCAAACAACATATCATCAAAGCCAACACAAACACCACAAATACTGTAGGGTAGATCTTGAAGCTGGTAAATAACAAGGTGCATAATACGTGCTTTATATATATATATATCCAATGTATCGGAGATAGGTTTATATATTAAGCTTTGAGCTTTTTCCAAATCCCGTAAATTTCATCGCTTATGAATTGTGCGAATATTGTTTGTTTCTCGAATGAATATAAATGTTTAAAACAAAGTGACCATCTTACATCAAAGTACAAAACATTCTATTGGCTTTAAATCATAGATTGAGTCTAAACAGAGCTTTATTGCAGCTTACCGTGAGTCATTTGGATCTCCTGGTGTTATTTCTAACGGAGGCGTAGACCCTGGTGTTGTGAACCTTGAGCTTAAGCCTACCAAAATACAACAAAGAACAGTGGGTAACAGTTTTAACTGTCCAGTATTGGTGGATAAATGTATTGATAAGAAACACTTTGTTGACCTCTGGGATAATGATGGTCTTTTGAAATCATTTGATAGAGTTAGAATTGCCTTTTTGTTTTGTACAACAATTAAAGGGTACTAAAAATATCCTAATTTTAAGACATGGCAATGACAATGAAAAATAGCTCTGAAAGTAATTGTCAAAATTCGGCTTGTTAGTACCACCCCATTATGGAAATGACGTACTTGTATACGTTAAATACGAATTGTTACTTAAAAATGACATTGATATAATGCCAAGGTAAGGACTATTATATAATTCTAGAAGAATTTTTCAAAAGAAATGGGAACAAAGAACCACGCCAATAACCAAAACAAGTTAATGCTGATGTACCTATGCATGTTTCAGAGATTCATTTCTTATGCTTGCCAATATGAAAGCTTAATAAAAAAAAAAGCCATGCATCTGAACCTACCATGAATAAGATCCTATGCCGTCATAAAATTGGTCACATCGAAACATCAGACCTTTTTTTTATCAGAAAGGGGATCTCCAACAACACTCGGTTGTAGCACCCACAGCAAAACTCCAAAACACCCAAAAAACATAAAACAAAAACACAGAGCAGACAGAAAGAGACGTAAAAGGGACAAGGAACACCAAAGAAACATGAAACACAAAATGCCATACATAAACAAACGAGACCAATGGGCAACCCATATGCCTACACAATAAAACTCTCTTATATACCCTCATGATCTTTGTTCCTTTTTTGATGACCAATAATGCCTTTTGAAAAAGATGTTTTCATTTTTGCTCCCACTGTTAAGAGTTGCTTGACAACATGACAATACATTTTTTTGTTTGATTAAAATTCAATTACAAACGTGACGACTTCAATTTCAGCATAACAAACTTTCCTTTTCTGAGTAGCAACATCCCTTCATCGCCTGCTTATGGCGTGTCCATATCTCAGTTGATACGCTATGCCAGAGCAAGTACCAAATATACGGATTTTGTTCTGAGAGCTAGGCGTCTTTCAGATAAGCTTCTCAGTCAGAGATATGTTTGTGACCGACTAACATCGTCACTGAGGAAGTTCTACGGTCGATATGGGGAACTCGTTATACACTATGATGTCCCACTCTCCAGAATGGTGGATGATATTCTGTCATAGACCATTTGAACCATCAAACCAAAGATTGTACCCTATGTCTTCCGAAATGGAAGTTACCGGATGTGACAGTTCTACCGAATTGAAGCGGCGGGTGTTGCATGCAGGCAGGAGATGCTTACTCTTCCTGGGCACATGGTCTCACTCTCATGTCGGGAGTCCGCTTCTTTTCATGTGGTGGAGGTTTTCGTTTGTTTGCTTTGGTTTCTGTTTTATCCTGATTTTGTATGCCTTCGGTTTCTGATTTCTGAATTATCGATTTTGTGCTGTATACAGGGATATGGTCATTATCCATATTTCATTGTACCTTCCTGTTTCGAAATATTAATACGGAAGTGTTCCAACTCTATACCTTCTTAAAGACAATTTCAAACCAATTTTCGTGCACCAGACACGTGTTTCGAATATTAAGTTCTTATCAGTGATGCTTCCACCCTACAGGAAATTTGGAGCCGCGCACTCTCTGTAAAGTAAATGTACAAATCTAAATTCAAAAAATAAAAGAGGGCGCTACTGAAATGAATTTTGGTGGCTACTCTGGAAGCATCACTGATGAGAATTTGATATTCGAAACACGTGGCAGGTGCAGAAAAATAGGTTTGGAATTTTCTTCATGAAGGTATAGAGTTGGAACACTTCCGTATTATTATTCTTACCAGAGTGCTTTTCATACGCCACCCAAATTCATTTCACTAGCGCCCTCTGGTTTTACTTTTAGAATTTAAATTATAGAGAGTGCGCTCCAAATTTCCTGTAGGGTCGATTCAGTAGCATACCAAATAAAATCTATGTTCAAAATAGCATTGGAGGGATGGTGCTAAGGTGTTAAACTCCTTTAATTTCGATGATATTTTGAAATAAGTAATAGTTCGTTGAATATAGATGAGGAATTTGACATTGAGTATGATGTGGTATCAATCATCATAGAATTTAGTCATATATGAGTATAATAATCTAAACATTTTCTTTGTATAAATACTTTACAGGGAAATACAGTCAGGAAAAGTGTCATCGTCCAATATGATCCCAAAGCGAATCAAAAGGACATTGCATGCGCACTTGATTTTTATAAATTGGTATCGTAAATCCTTACGGGAAAATATATATCTGATCAACTGTGTTTATAGTACTCAATTTATAGGGTACGACCATTTGATCTTGGGGGGGGGGCTTCCAAAATTTACCGGGTCAAATTATTTATTTCAACGCAAAGCCGGCCGGACAATTTTGAAAAACAAAAAAACAAAAAAACAAAAAACAAAACAACAACAACAACAACAGGAAGACCCCCATACACAAAATGTAAATGTCATATAATTTGACTCCAACTAAATTACACTAATCATTTACGGAATACAAGACTTTCTGGACACTACACTTAGTCTATATACACATATTCTTAACTGAATTTTCACAGCACATGGGGAGAGGGGTATGCCATGAAAGTTTATGATATGTCAAGCAGGCGGTTAGTTTGTACTACAGGCATTGTAAAGCTTATCATATTTTTAAAATGAAAAAAATGCATTTGCAAATGCAATGAAAATAAATCTGAGTGAAAGGCGAACAAAGCTAGTTTTTTGGCAGTGTTGCTAGCGAAGGAAGCTGAATTTTGTTTTAGTGCATGGCGAGAGACTCTAGCCGAAGATTTTTGGAATTTGAACAAATGTGGGTCCTACAACCAAAGCGTCAGATGATTTACTTTCAACATTTTCTGGTCATATAATACTTATTTCCAAAAAGTGCCAGCCCCCCCCCCCCCTCCCTAAGAATTGTTCATCTCCAACTGAAAGCATCGAACTTGAGCCATTTGTTTGTACTAGCACGACACCGAATATTTATTCAACTGTTACAACACATTTCCACATATATATTCATCTCATTATAATGTGTCTTCGTTAATTATTCAGTGTACGAGAATTTGACCTCTTATTTCATACAAGGATTATAGATGTGCCTGATCTTTCTCACCGAGTCTTTTCATGTTTATCAGTCAGTTCAGATATGTCCAAGATTATCCTCGTCCAGATAAAAAAGTACAGTTCGGAGAATACCCGCGCCATGAACGACAAAAGCTTTCATTTTCTAAACATACATGATCTTACGTAACTCATGTCAAAGGAAAATAAGGTATTTATTTGAGATTGAAAATAAATTTCTATAAATCTATGACATTCTACATCATTTGAATCTTTATGAACACATTAATAATTACCTGTGACATGGTCGAAGGAAATGACAAAAACGATAAAGATTTTAAGTCCGCCATGAGAAATATCGTCCATGTTTTTTTTAAATCACATACACTATGGGTACACAAACTTTGCATGTCTAATATATGTACTCCGATGCATGAATGCCTCTCTATTTAAAACACCCGGATTTATTACATGCAAACAACTGAAGTAACACTTGTTTATATCGTATGTATAGGGAATTATGTCAACTACTGAGATGTCATAAATTCCATTTCTGTCATTTTTCTGACAGTTAAGAAATTCCAATTTTAAAACCAGAATGCTTCGATGATTCCATATATAAATTATTAGTAATTTTCACCCTAAAATATGTCTTTCGTTTTTCTTCGAGTCACCATATTGATACAGATACGAATGAGTTGAAAAAGAACGATCCAGAATATTAACACAGCTAGCTTTTTGTTTTACCAAATGACACAGAAAATTGCCAAAAATCCCGTTACAAACCATGATGATCCAGAAACTGCATTCCTTTGGTATTTATATTCCTTAGCTCATTAGATACCATGCAACGTTTTGGAACTATTCAGTGAAATGTGTTAGGGATTAAATGCTAAGTATGCTGTAAAGTCGATAATTTCCTATTTAAAAACCCAAAAGGATAATTAAGATTGTGATAAAATTACCGATCGATGATAATTCATGTTGTATTTGATTAGATGGTGCGGTTGCCAACACACTGTTAGCATTCCAATGCGCGCCAACTATGTACCGTTAATAATGCAAAACCAAAATCATCCAGTTTTTGCTCCTTTAAAGAATAAACAGCAGTCAGTCCTTTTGATCAATGTCTTTCCCTACTTTGTTTGTAACACAGGGGGACGCAGTGAAATTCTGAAATACATAAATAACGCCAAATTACACATTAGAAAATGGATGAGCGTTATCTTTTTTCGCCAGTTGTTTTTTTTGTTTGGATGTTTTGTGTTATGTCCGTTGTTTGAAATCTTTTGCTTTTTTGATTTTTCTGTAGTATATTTTCTTCTTGATAAAATACAACATAAATTGTCATCCAAACACAGAAATACTTGTTATTTATTATCAGACATGAATAATGACTTACTCCTCAGCATCAACATGGTATGGGAATTCTGACCTTATATGTACTGTTGCGGGTTTTTTGTTTTTACTTCGTTGTAAAAAGAAACAGATATGAAGATCGTATTTCAAATATCTTTTGGAAGTCTGTCAATATGGCGTCAGCAATGAGTAACAATATGAAATATGCCTTATTCAGGTCTTTAAAGAGATAAACCTAATTCAGGTATCCAAGCCCTTATTCAGAACTTGTTAACTGCCTGCTATTCTGCTTCTACAGCTACTGATAATTATCAAGTAAATCAATGCTTATATATACATGGTGAATCACGTGATCAAAAAGCGACATCTATTAGAACAATTGTAAACAATAATCAAGAACGATAATAAAGATATTTACAATGAATGATACAATAATTAACAGTCCATATATACCTATTTGTGATAGGAATGAGATAACTTATCTCGATTGTCTGTGTGTGCACGAAAAAGTAACGTCGAACCATTTTTTCCATTCGAATGATATTTGATTCTTTCCAGAAAAAAACATCGTTCGATATTTCGGATAGCAAGCCAGCATTTACACAAGAACTTTCTCTGTCAATTCTTGTTCAAGCAGTGGTTAAACGTTCCATTCTGACTCTTTGATCCTTGGAAACCCATTGCCATATTTAAGCATATTACCTTACCCAAAATTATTCTATTGTAGACAGCATTTTCGGTACAATTATTCTGAAATTCTTGTCAAATTATGTTTTGCCTTGTAAGAATTGTCTGTCGAAATGAATCTATGAGGTAATATCGTTTACTAAACAAACGTAAGAAATTGTATTAAATGAGTCACATTGCTGAATTTATATTGCATGGGAAATAAAATTGACATGGTTAGCTATATGCGCAATATTTCAGTATCTCTTCCTGGTTCTAGTGATGTATCAATTCATGTGTGAAAGTTTTACAACATCTACTTATAATTATCCTGTTTAAACCACCCTTGCCTGCGTCATGCGAACCAAAAAAAAAAAAAAAAAAAAAAAAAAAAAAAAAAAAAAGAGAGAAAAAGAGATTTATTGAGTAATCTTGACGGCGTTTTGACCTTTTTTAGTTATCGTGCTATGTTAGTCTAGTAGGAATGGGGCCTCCTGTACGTCCAGATATGCAAATTTTTAAACCTACATTTTTAGAAGCCTTTTGATGCCAGGAATACGAAAATCAATGTCCCCAAGAAAAATTCCCAGGCCACGTGGTCTTTTGGCGGCCATTTTGGTGGCCATCTTTGAATTTTGAAGGAATTACATATTTTGACTCTATCATTGAACCAGACATGATAGAAAGACATATAAGCCAAGTATCCAAACTGTTTTTTTTTCACAAACAATCGTATGGAGAACTCTGGGTAATCGGATTAGTGGGAGGGTTGTGCGCACGTAATCCAGGATAACCACACCATCTGATACTTGCGCGGCAGATGGTCGTCGTAAGTCCTTTGCCAATTGTTCTCGTTGGTTTATGTGTGGTCTTCTGTGTGTTTCATGTTTCTATGGTGTGAGTTGGTGTTCCTTGTCACTTTTGCGTCTCTTTATGTGGAGTTCTGCTCTGCGTTTTTGCATCGGCTGTTTTGGAGTTTTGCTGTGGGTGCTGCAACCTAGTGATCTGTTGTTTGGGATCCCCTCCTTTTATTCAAATAGCAAAAAACAACTTTGAGGATAGATATTCAAGTAAAACCAAACATATTTTAGATATGGAAATCTTTTTTTCTCAACAAATTTACATTTACAATGTATATTTGCAGATTTAACTAATGTCATATTGGATCAAAGCAAACGAAAGTTTCTTTTTAATCAATACATCATCATTGTGGAACAATTAATTTAAATCATCCTCTTGTTCCTGATCATTCTGATCTTCACACTCCTGTATCGTTGTCTCCAATTAGTCAGTGAGTGACTGTGAAAGTATAGGTTCGCATGACCAAAGAGGTTCCAACAAACCATAGACCATTTTCCATAGCCCTGACAATCATCAAAAGGTTTGAATATTTCAATTGAAGGATTTCATCTACATCTACATCTACATCAGTACGTCAATCCATCACACTTGATGACTACATGACGGCGCAATGCGCAAACAGACCATAAAATTTAAAAGAAAAAGTTTAAAAGGATAATTTACATATATACAAAAATGTCGAATATTTAATATGATGAGCTCAGATGGTTCTGAACCAGTGTTTTAAACTGGTTCAGAGAGGATGCAGTAATGATCGAATGGGGGAGAGAATTCCAGAGCACAACGGAGTGTGGAAAGAAACTATATTTGAAGTAGTCTGTGCGCGTACTGAAGGTTTGATAATGTAGTGGGTGGTTGTGTCTGGTAAGGAGTTGTGTGGGTGGTGTTATGTATTCTTGTGGGTTAATGGTAACTAAATTATGGGAAATTTTATAAAGCATTGTTAGTCTCTGTGCGTTTCTTCTGTTTTCGAGTGTAGGCCAGTTTAAATGATTTAACATGTCTGTGACACTGCTCGTGTTGTGATATCTGTGTGTAACGTAACGTGCTGCTCTTCTCTGTGTCATTTCTAATTTGTCTTTGTGTTTTTCTGTGTGTGGTGACCATACGGTTGAACAATATTCTAAATTGGATCTGACAAGTGATTTGTAGGCCTGTGATTTAGTATCTTCATTTTTGATTTGCAAGTTACGTTTCAAAAATCCTAAAATTTTGTTTGCTTTTGTAGTGATGTTGTTAATGTGTGGTTCCCATGACATGTTGTGTGAGATTGTGATACCTAAGTATTTAGCTGTGTCAACTGTTTCTAACTTGTGTCCTTTGAGAATGTAAGAGTATTTGTGTGGATTACGTGAGCGTGTGATGCTAAGTGAGTTGCATTTCTGTGGGTGGAATTGCATACCCCATGTTGTTTCCCAGTGTGCAAGATTATTTAGGTCATTTTGTAGTGTCAAGCAGTCATCTGTGTGTTTAATTTGTCTGTATAAGATACAATCATCTGCAAAAAGTCTTGTTTTAGAAGAAAGGGTTGCGGTAGGTCATTTATGAAAATAAGGAATAGTAAGGGCCCAAGGACAGAGCCCTGGGGAACCCCGCTGACTACAGGCATTTGACTAGATGCCTCACCATCAAGTACCACTTGCTGGACCCTATCCCTAAGGAAAGCTGATACCCATCCCAAGGTGGTTCCCCTAATATCATAATTGTCCAGCTTTCTCAGTAACTTATGGTGAGGCACCTTGTCAAATGCCTTAGAAAAATCTAAAATTATGAGATCTGTTTGGATGTTTGAATGCAAGTTCTGTGTGAGTTCATGTATGAGTGTGATGAGTTGTGTTTCGCAGCTTCTTTTCGCTCTAAAACCATGTTGGCAGTCTACAAGGATTTGGAAAGTGTCAAGGTGATCTAAGATGTTACTTACTACAATATGTTCAAGTAATTTACAACAAATACAAGTTAAAGAAACAGGTCTATAATTACTGGCCAAACATTTGTCCCCTTTTTTGAAAATAGGAATCACATTTGCCCTTTGCCCCCTTTCCAGAGATTTGTTGAAGATGTATGTTAGGTGTGGTGCAAGTTGCGTTGAGTATTGTTTGAGTATGCGAGCTGGAATTTGGTCTGGTCCTGTTGCTTTTGATGTGTCTAAGTTATTAAGAAGTTTTTCTGTTCCTTTTGTTGTGATATGTATGTTCTGCATGGATGGATAATTTTCTGAAAGTGTAGGAAGTTCTTCATTGATGTTTTCAGGTGTAAATATAGAATGACATTGTCTGTTGAGTATTTCTGCTTTCTGTTTTGTATCATCAACCAGTAACCCCTCTGATCTTAGTGGGGCTACTCTGGTGTTGTCTTTTTTCATGTTATTTATGTAGTTCCAAAATTTCTTTTGTTTCTGTGATGTTTCTACTGATTCATCGTAGCAAATAATGTTCTCTAGATAGTCCCAGTATGCGTTTCGTGTTTCTCGTTGTATTTTTGTGTTGTTTTGGTGTATGAGTGCTTTTTCATGTTTTTAAACATTTTTTTTCTTTTTCTAATCAGGAACTTGATTTTCTTATTAATCCATGGTTGTTTCCTTTTGGAGTTCTTTATCATTTTGGTAGGTATGTGATTGTCCATTATGTTAGTGACTTCCGTCTTAAATATGTTCCAAAGTTGATCTATGTCTACCGGTAGATCTTTATCATTGTGCTGTTTTTTCAAGTCAATGTTGATAAATTCTTCCTTAATCTTGTCACTGTTAGCTTTTGCATAGAGATATATTTTTCTAGGTGGTTTCTTTATTTTTCTTGGTTTGATGCTTGATTCCACATATACGATTTCATGGTCTGATATACCTGGGATAATTTCTACTTTGTTGATGAGAGAGCTGTTACTTGTGACTCATTTGTGAAAAAGATATCAAGTGTTGATTTGGATGTGTCAGTAATGTGGGTGGGTCTATTAACTACTTGTTCTAAGTGATTGTTGTGGCAGATGTCTATTAACTGTTTGCATTGTCTTGTGTTTTGTGCTTTTGGTTTTATTGTATAATTGTCCCATTCAATTCCTCCCAAGTTAAAGTCTCCCCCTAACCATACATGTGCATTTTCACTATTTCTGATTCTTTGTATGTTTGTGTCTAAGTATTTCAAGTATTCCTCGTCTGCCTGTCTTGGGGTTTGTAGAAACTGCCAATATAAAGGTCAGGTGATCCTATGATCTGGACCTTGACCCATAATTGCTCACTTATGTCGTCTGTCTTCAAGTCAATGGGCTTGGAGCTTAAGTATTGGTCAGCTATCAAGATAAAAACTCCCCCATGAGGGTCACTTGCTCTGTCGTTTCTATATCGGATTTGTCAGCCCTTTTGTATAATGTCAGTTCATGGTTCATCCCGTAGATGAAAAATTCATAATTCAAAATTAATTCTTTAGAAACTTATCTTTGATTCGATGGTTAAGTTATCAAAAAATTATTGTGCTGATCATTTTCTTCAACATGAGTGATCTTACTTTGCATGCTGATTTATCCCTGGTTTATCCATACATGAAGCATGTGAACGCTTCTGTCGTCGTGATATTCTAAGGTAATAAATCACAAATTAAGGTTTCTGAAATGAAGATGGAATTCATGGAAAAAGTGTACATCAGGCTCAGAAAAATAGAGGTCGTATATATCTCATATAAATGAAGTATTTACATACTTGCTGAATTGTTTCATGATATTTTGGTTTACTCTTTAGTGGTCAATCTTTACCCTTGCCCTTGAGTTCGCTCATGGTATCTTCAGAGAAAACATACAACCCAAGAAGACATGAGCAGTAATTAGGTTCAAGGAATTGGCTAAGTCATACTGGTTTTCAATTTGTGTTAGTATTTCCCCGTCCCATTATCAATAAAGACAAGTGCAACAGTCTGGCATGGTGAAGATCGAATCATCATGAAGATGTTAAACGTCTTCAAATTGAATAGCATCATTTAAGAACAGATAAATTTGCAGCATTGATCAGACATGCACATTTCGGGTACTTAATCCTCGTCAGTGATCCTCAATCTAAACAATGTAATATGGCCAAAATTTATTGAGAAAGTTATTATGTCCAAAAATGTACCGAAAGACGTAGCAGGATGGGTGGGATATGAAAATATCAGTATTTGGAATCACAACTACAGCTGATTTATATTCCAACTTCACTGCGTACGTGGAAAAAGTAACTCTGGTATCTGTATTTCTAAAACCTGGGTCCTGAAGCATCATATCTCAGCCATTTTGCTACGTCTTTCGGTATATTTAGGACATAATTTTCACAGATTTTGGTCATATTACATTGTTTAGATTGAGGATCACTGACGAGGGTTTATTACCCGAAACGTGCATGTCTGGTTCATGCTGTAAATTTCTCTGCGCTAAAATGATGATAATGAATTTGAAGACGTTAAACATTTGTACCACTTGGTGAGTGTCACTGCTGGCGGACCAAGAGTCCCCGAGGGCACATGTAGCCAAGTTCGATAAATTTCTGTTGGTCGTTTCTTCAAACGCATTTGAAAATTTCTGTTTACAAAGTTTTCTCAAATTTCTAAAACCTGGGTCCTGAAGCATCATATCCCAGCCATTTTGCTACGTCTTTCGGTATATTTAGGACATAATTTTCGCAGATTTTGGTTATATAACATTGTTTAGATTGAGGATCACTGACGAGGGTTTATTACCCGAAACGTGCACGTCTGGTCCATGCTGTAAATTTCTCTGCTCTAAAATGATGCTAATGAATTTAAAGACGTTAATCATTCGTTAGAGAAGCAGGATCCTGACCATCTGTCCTCACTTGAGAGTCAGTCGGATTCCTCGCTCCAGCTGTCAGAACATGGCAGAACACGGACTGCTTTGTACGCCCTATGTTTTATGTCCATTTACATATTCATCGGACTGTGTTACATTTTGTACTTGGGCCCCTGCGTTTTGCTGTCTTGTTTGTGAAGTCATCTTAAAGTGAGCTATATACACAAATTAACGGGTAACTGGATAACCATGTCAATTGAGATCATGTGGAAGATGACCGTCCTTAGTCGGCGCTGATTGTTCCTGCATTGATCTCGTTGGTTTATGTGTAGCCTTTTGTGTTTGGTGTATTGATGTTGTATTTGGTCCGTTTTGCGTCCCTTTTTGTGCCTGCTTACTCGTGTTTTTGCATAGGAGCTATTCGGTGTTTTGCTGTTGCTGCTATCTCTAATGACAAATATGGATAATGACAATACACCACGATACTGCACAAAATTGATAATTAAGAAAATCACTAACCGAAGTCATACAAAATAGGGATGAAACAGGAACCAACGCAAAAAAAAAAAAAAAAAAAAAAATCCACCCAAGAAAAGAAGCGAACTCCCAATATTGGAGTGAGATCAGTTGCCAAGGAAGAGTCAGCATCTCCTGCTTGCATGCAACACCCGTTGCTTCAATTCGGTAGAATTTTTCAAATCCGTTACTTCCATTTCGGAAGATACAAGTACATTCAGTGGTTGGATGGTTCAAATGGTCTATGACAGATTATCATCCACCATTCCGGACAGTGGGACATCATAGTGTGTGGCGAGTTCCCCGAATCGACCGTAGAACTTCCTCAGTGACGATGTTATTCTGTCACAAACGTATCCCGGACTGAGAAGCTTATCTGAAAGACGCTTAGCTCTCAGAAAAAATATGTATATTTGGTACTTGCTCTGGTACAGCGTAACAATTGAGATAGGAACACGCCATAAGCAGGCGATTAAGGGATGTTACTACTCAGAAAAAGAAAGATACCTAATCTTGTTGGAGATCCCCTCCTTTTTTAGATATATAGATCTCACTAGAGAATCGTCATTCTTCGAAAGAATAGTACTCCAAGAGGCATTGAAGAATACCAACCTTGTTAATTTTGTTTAAAACCCCTTAAGCTGTATCAAGACTGTGGTACTGGAGTAGGAGGATATTTCATAAGCCCAAAAAGGTATATCAGGAGATCTAGACACCATGATTTGACAAGAAGTATGACTGTACTCGATATTGAGCTACCTGCAAGTAAAATACACTTTACGTTTTAAAAACTGCTTGATCCCTCCATATTCAAGATGGAAATACTAGTACTTTCTTTCATTCCCTGGTAATTCTTCGACTTTCCTTCGGTGACATCTGCTTGGAAATACCTGATACATCAAAACATACTGGACCAGATGATTCGTATCATTTAGATTCCATAAAAACACATGGACAATTTCTCAGAGGATTCTCTCGAAAATATATTGTCGAAGGCCAAGCAACAGGGAAACCAAGTGATTAAAAACTATTCTTGCAAATGAGGATAACAAAGCACAACTTTGTCCATTTCTTTTACAGATAAACTCGGGTGCGTGTAAAATATATTCCCTAGTTGTGATACAAATACCAGATTTTTCCTTCGTTCGAAGTATGCAGTGGCATTGCATACTTCAAATGAAGAAGTATGTCTTGCTGTCACCAGACGGACTCTTGAAATGGTATATGTACTTAACCAATCTACAGTCAATGTCCAATCCACGTTAGAGAAGACAGGGCCTCGCTATAGCCAGCAAAGCACGAACTCAATTTCGTACACCCTCTGTTTTATGCTCACCCAAGCGAAGCTCAAGTGAGCTATTGTCATAGCGCACCGTCCGGCGTCTGTCCGTCAATTCCTCAATCCGTCCGACGTCTTTTCACGTTTTCGACTTCTTCTTCAGAAGCACTGAAGGGATTTTGATGACACTTTCGTCCATGTCTATATTTAATGTCTAACGCGAAATCTTCAATGCGAAGGTATGAATGAAGTACACATGGTCCCCTACAAGTGTTTTTGCTTTTCGTCCAGATATGTTGACAGGTGGCACCACCACAGCCAAAAGTAGGTCACGGGGGTGCCCCCCTTTGACAAACTTCTTCAGAACCGAAGCACATATTGACGAATGTTAAACGTCTTCAAATTCAATAGCATCATTTAAGAACAGATAAATTTGCAGCATGGACCAGACATGCACGTTAACCCTCGTCAGTGATCCTCATTCTAAACAATATGGCCAAAGACTGTGAAAATTGTTTCCACAATGTACCGAAAGATGTAGCAGGAAGGGTGGGATATGATGCTACAGGACCCACGTTTTAGAAATTTCAAGAAATTTTGATAACAGAAATTTTCGAATGCGTTGAAGAAACGATTAACCGAAGTAGATCGAACTTGACTATACGTGCCCTCGGGGACTCATGGTCCGCCAGCAATGACACTCACCAAGTGGTACAAATGTAAAACGTCTTCAAATTCAATAGATTCATTTAAGAACAGATAAAGATTTTATTTGGATATGCTTCTGAATCGGCCCTACAGGAAAGTTGGAGTCACACACTTTCTGAAAAGTATATACACAAATTTAAATTCTAAAAATAAAACCAGAGGGCGCTAGTGAAATAAATTTGGGTAGCTTATGAAAAGAACTTATTTTATATTCGAAACACGTGTCTGGTGCATGAAAATTGGTTTGAAATTTTCTTCAAGAGGTATAGAGTTGGAATTCTTCCGTATTATTAAGAAGGCAAGAGAATTGATGCCGATAACATTGCTCATGTCTACTCAATGCGGGAAACGGATAAACTAAAATCGATCATGGATGAGATAAAACAAAAGTTACTTGAGCTTATCACGCTAAGATAGATGACCTTGAGACGAAACGAACTGAAATCAGAAGTGAAATATCTCAAAGAAAAATTCGAAGAAAAAAATGTCCTGCAACTACTGTCACAAAAAGGGTAACTTTAAATGTGAGTGCAGAAAGCTCAAAGCACATGAACAGCGTACTAAAATGACTGAAATAAAAATCTTAAAGATGATCATCAAGGCCAAATACAAACAAATGCAAATTGTGGAATAGGTGGATATCTCGGTAGCTCAGAAATATTTATTGAGATTTCTATAGTTGACACGACACTGGAGCTTCTCTCTCGATCATTTCTAAGGGTGTGTTTGTCGAATTAGAAATAAGCATCTCATTGAACCTATTATTTTTTTACAAGAACATAATTGCTGCTAACGGTAAGCCGTTCAAAGTTTATGCTGAGTATCAATGAAGATTGGAAAGAGATCATACAATGCATCATGCTGATCTATGTTCTGACAGAGTATTTCATCTGGATAATGTTGGATAATTTTTGTGTCTTTGACATTCAGCAACAGAAAATAACCATTCAGAATCCATTTCTCTCGTCAAAATAATGGACATTTTGGATGTTGTTTCCGAAACAATAAACTCACCGCCCAAGTGTAATGTAATGTCTGTCTTGAGGACGGATTGGAGCTTCCGCATGGTGATAGTTTGATTGAGTTAGATGATAATTTTCTTGCCTCTGACAGTGAACCCATTGGCAAAGTATTAGTAAGAAGAAAGGAGGGGATCTCCAACAACACTAGGTTGCAACACCAACAAAGAGCAAAACCCCAAAACACCCATTGCAAAAAAAAAAAAACAAAAAAAAAAAAAAACACACACACAGAACAGACACCCACAGAAAGAGACGTAAAAGGAACAAGGAACACCAACTCACACCACAGAAACATTAAACATAAAAGACCGCACATAAACCAACGAGACCAATGGGCAACCGACGCCGACTTAGGACGGCCATTTGCCACGTAAGTAGCAGACGGTGTGGTTATCCTGGATTACGTGCGCACAACCTATTCCGATTTCCCATAGGTATCGAAGAACGCACAATTATGGTGTAAAACAACCTCCTCACCGTTAGATGACCACACAGTAACAATGAGCAAGTGCCTATACGTATCATGAACATTTCTGATGATGTAAAAGTAATAAGAGCCCGAATTGTTGTTGCAAACCTATCACCAGCTGACGTTGTGACAACTGAACCAGACGCTGATTCGTCAGGGCACACATGGACAAAAACTTACCATCCTACTTGGAATAGCTGCTCATCGGTCATCTGCAAATCTAACTAAGGAGAAGAAATCAGAAGTAAAAGAGTTCCTTCTTAAACCCTCAGCTCTTTTTGTTGTGAGTGAAAAGGAATTTGGGTGAGCTTAACTGGTAAAGCATAGGATCAATACCGGACAGCGAGGTCCAATTAAAGAATACCAGTTCACTTACGTCAGACCCTTGACCAACGCATTGATGATATGTTGCAAACCTTCGTCCAGTCCATGGGCATCAGTTATGGTTTTGGCTAGAAAGAAGGATGGATCAACTCAATTTGGATGGATTACCGAAAGTTAAATGATGTAACATTTAAAGATGTCTACCCTTTTCCAGGAATCGACGAAACCTTAGATCACCTTGCCGGAGCATGCTGGTTCTCAACCTTAAATATGTCATCTGGATACTGGCAAGTGGAAATTGACAAGAAGTTGATGAGAATGATTGCGTAAAGACTGCATTTACAACAAAACGAGGCTTGTATCGATTTAAGGTTATGCCTTTCTTGCTAGGTAACGCCCCGGCAATTTTTGAGAGACTGATGAAAATGGTTCTAAGTGGCTTACAATGACATTATGATTGTTGGAAAGACATTTCATCAAATGCTAGAGAACCTTGACTCTATCTTTAGTCGCCTATCATCAGCTGGCTAGAACATGCTATCTTTTTGCTAAGAAAGTTGAGATTTTGGGACATATTATATCGGTAAAGGCAGTTTCAACTGGTCCCAGGAAAGTTGTCACTGTACAAGACTGGACAGAGCCTACCTCAGTAAAAGAGCTGCGTTTCATCAGGGGATTCGCAACGGTAGTAAGCCTTTACACAAGTTAACAAGTTCTGATACGAAATTTGCATGGTCAGAGGAGTGTCAAGAAGCATTTGATTCATTATTGAAGAACAAGCTTACCGACTCACCAATACTGGCGTTTCCAGACTTTATCTAACCTTTCATTCTTGACGTATGCAAGTTTGGCATCGGAGCAGTTTTATCTCAAAGAATAAACGAAGAGGAAAAGGTTATAGCCTGTAGCAAATCGTGTCCTCTCCAAATCTGAAAGGTAATATTGAGTCATTCGTAAAGAACTTCTTGTGGTTGTAACATATGTAATGTTAAACGTCTTTAAATTCAATAGCATCATTTAAAACCTGATAAATTTACAGCATGGACCAGACATGCACGTTTTGGGTACTAAACCCTCGTCAGTGATAATCAGTCTAAACAATGTAATATGGCCAAAAAGTATGAAACGTATTATGTCCAAAATGTACCAAAGGAAGTAGCAGAATGGGTGGGATATGATGCTACAGGACCCACGTTTTAAAAAATTTCAAGAGATTTTGTAACAGAAAATTTCAAATATGTTGAAGAGACAGACGATCAACCGAAGTTGATCGAACTTGGCTACATGTGCCCTCGGGGACTCTTGGTCCACCAGCAGTGACACTCACCAAGTAGTTGAAATGTTAAACGTCTTTAAATTCAATAGCATCATTTAAAACCTGATAAATTTACAGCATGGACCAGACATGCACGTTTCGGGTACTAAACCCTCGTCAGTGATAAAACATAAAACACTTTCTCCACTACCTGTGCGGAAGGCAGTTTACCGTAAGGACAGATAATAGCTCTCTCAGATGGTTGTTAAAGAAACCCTGAGGAACAAATGGCTCGTTGGCTTGAAACTCTTGCAATGTTTAACATGACCGTTAAGCATAGACCCGGAACTCAGCATAAGAATGCAGACTCACTGAGCTGGAAACCATGTAAGCAGTGTAAATTTGATCCTACATGGGAAGATAAAGCCACTGCTCAGTCAAGTCAAAAACATCTCATTGGACGTAGGATCTCTCTCGGAACTCCAAAAGGAGGATATTGAAATAAGTAATGTGAGAGAATGGCTTGAGAACAAACAGAAACCCACTTCTCTTTCTGTGGCTGTCTACTCTGTGTTTTTGCATTGGGTATTTTGGAGTTTTCTTCTAGAAATCCATGATGATATGCTCTATCGACGTTGGACTGAAGGTTCAACTCTCAAGGCTATAGTACCGTTCAGTGAAAGACTGCATGTATTGAAATATAGCCATGATCACAAAACGTCAGCGTGTTACGAAGACTCTGAGTAAAATCAGACATTCTAAATATTTGCCAAGTCTGCAACGGGATGTTCGACTTTAGGGAGCAACCATTTGATTTTTAGAGGGGGGGGGGGGGTCAGGAAGACTTTGCAAAAAAAAAAAAAAAAATAATAATAATAAAAAAAAAATATCCGGATTAAGATTTTAGGGGAAAAAAATTCCGGATCATGATATTGCCCCCCTTCCGATCTTCCACATGCCCGGTAAACACTTCTTTGTGTGTCATAAACTAAGTACAAATGATAATGAAACAAACTTGAATAAAATTCAAAAGTCATTAGCACCATATAATCTGACTGCGTTGAGTATGATTTAACTGAAAAGATTATAGGTTTCATATACCATTCCAGAAATTTAAAAAGAAGTGATCTGCTAGCAAGAGATACCTAATTTATTTACTCTTCCTTGGAACCTGATCTCATTCCGTGTTTGATATTTAATATGGCCGAAAAATCCTGCTGAATGATTTAAACTTTCAGAGTAATTTTCATTATTGGAAAATTGAAAAAAAAATAATCCGGCGAAAACTTTTTTCCGACTCTTCAAATGGCTGAAAAAATTTTTCCGGCTGGCAGAAGTCTTCATCACCCCCCCACAATACAAAACAATCCCTTATATTGCTGTTTGCGAATTATGTACAAAGTCAAAGGGACTCACGAAAACAAAACGAGCTCTCATGAAACTTCTGCATTTCCTATGGAGCGTATTGCGATGGACATAGTTGGAGAAATTCCACTCACCGAGAGGGTAACAGATACCATGAAGTAGACGTGTTTGATTACTTTACCAAGTGAATAGAGACCTTTGCAATGTCCAACATAGAGGCTATACAGTAACTGATGTTGTCGGAGAAATTGTAGCTCGATTCGGAGTTCCCAATATCATCCATTCAGATCAGGCAAACTGTTTGAGGGGAAGGTACTTACTGTTTTTAACATTAAGACGACTAGGACAACACCCTACCACCCGCAATCGGACTGTATGGTCGAGAGGTTAAACAAAACCATGATGTCCATGTTCATAACACTCGTTGACGAACACCACTAAATTTGGACAGTTTACTGCCTTATATCCTAATGGCATACAGAACTGTGGAATAGGAGTCGACAGGGTGCAGTCCCAGTTATCTCGTGTTAAGGCGAGAGGTAAAGTAACTCCTCTCGATATCGCATATGAAATGTCAACATCTATTACGATAATCCATTCAAATCAATGGTCTTGGGAGTTAAAAGAGAGACTCGAAACAGCCCACAGTCTTGCCAGACAATACACATCATAGGCTATGCTACGACAAAATTCTGTTCATGATCAGAAATTGTCGCACCTGTTCACTTTCCAAGATACAGTACGTACCAGGAGATTCACAACGAGATCGCGTTGATGGAGTAAGCTTACTCCATAATTCCCCAGAGTAATTTCTCTTTCTTCCTCCTTGCCTCCTTTGTTTACTCCATAGGAAACGCCATGCCCGCCGAGGATTTCCTCCAAAATACAGCGCGGGGCTTTATGGGCGGAGCTTAGTGGATCGAAGGCGGAGCTAATATGAATGCGTAATTCCCTCATCATCGGCTAAATTCGCGATCTTTTAATGACACGCTTCTTGTTGAATGAGGGAACAAAAAGATATTAGAGATTGACTTTGACACTGTATGTACAGTATTCTAATTCTTTCTATTGTGATTTTTGGAATCTGGTTTCTGCTTTTGTGTTTGACTTTCATTCTCTCATTCTATGGATATTGATGAGATATAATAACGTCAATACACAAATTGATAATTTTAAATAAAAACCTAATGGATGTAATTTACATGTACATGAATTGCCGTGGAAAACTGATCGGGCAGGGCGGGACTCAGTTTCACCTGGTCATCAGTAGCGTTTACTTTTCACCAGCTGATATCATCTTCCCGGTATAAAAATGACATGTATTGAGTATATACTCTAATTACTAATGCACGCACAATCTCTCCTACCGTAAATTATTTTAACTCGTCTCATTAATTGAATTATCCCCGCCCGGTCAGATAGTGCACATGAAATCTTTAAACCCATACAAATATTATATAACGTACATTATTATAAGCCACTATCAAGAGTTACTTAATATTAGACAATGCTTACAATATCTACAACATCTTCATTCTTTTTTTATATTCAAACAGTCACAGATATATTCGACACTTGTGAGAAAAGGGTCAAAGTACAAATGTACCGTAAAGGTTCACCCAGATAAACATATCATTATTAATTATTTTACTCCGATTCAGTGGAGCATCATTACATGCAGGTCTATTTTCTTTAGCTCAGATGCATTGTGTTTACGTATATGTAAAACAAAGGACTTATATAAGTCCTTGGTAAAACGTTTCGTAGAATTTTTTTAGATAAATTCTCAGACATCGAATGTATTTCTTCTGCCCATCCCTTTTTCTCATATATACATAGATATATATACATGTATTTATTTCCCGCCGGGACACAAGTACATGATCAGTGATTAGGAAGAATATTAAAGAGTTCATGAGACAAACGTCCCTTACGTTTAAAAATAATGGGACATTTTCGTACTTAATGCGCCAAATAAATAAATCAATGAAGCTTCCCGATTAACATGATTAAAGAGAAGACACCAGCTATAAAGTAACCTAGAGCAACAGATGTAAACTGTAAAATTTTTAGGTAAAATCAGGAATGCATGTGTAAATATTTCACAGAGAATTCAATTCTATGGTTTTGCCGTTTGACATTGTAATAAGGCCACTTTCATGTACGTGTAAATATCAGCTGTTATGAAACACGACCCTGCAGCAATCATTTGAAAATTTAGAAAGATCCGTTTCACAGGAAAGTACATTTATCTTCGTGTATACGTTGAACAAAATCATATTTTAATATGTGATACTCTAAAAATATCAACACTGCTAGCAATATCTCAGCAGTTCTCGCCGTTGTTGTGAGTATTTAAATAAAAATCAGTACCTTTACACTTGAAGTGAACGGTGACTGTTGCACTTCGTTGAACCACCTGAATTTTGATTTTGACGAGTGTCGACTTTTCGATGCTTCACTGACTGTTCCGATTTTTCTCATATCAATTATACGGGAGAATTGATTAGACTCTGAATATAGACTGATAGAGAATTTCAATCTTCATCTATAGTTATTAAATATTTTGCTTTACGTCCTAAACTTTTCCTAAAAGGTATCCTCCCGCCAGGCATGAAAACACATAAACACGTGATCAATATGAAGATATTTGGAGAGGATGACTGAAAACATAAAAGATAAAAAATAGAGATGTACATGTATAATGCTGACCTTTTTTTATATAAAAACCACTATTGTCACCTAAAATTAACGATAGTACAGGCAATTTTACGGAATTTAATATCATATACTGATTTTTTAACCCTCCCCCATGCATGTTTGTGTGCGCGTGGTTTTTTTTTCTGAGCGTCCGCGGACGTAAAACAAAAGAGTTATAGTTACCGTACTATGGCCTTACTTTGCATACACGTACATTGTCAGTAAACTACATGTGCATGTACATTCAGTTGAAAATCAATAAATGAAGAATGTTTTAGATCCGCCCGTGTGAGTTGACTTGTAAACCCGTGAACTCGTTTTTTTTCACGATAGTTTAAAATGTAACGTGAAAATTCACGATTGAATGGTTAGATACCAGTAAAATGATTTGTAAAAGTACCTTAAATCAAAAGAATGCCAAACAATAAAAATATCGGATTCTTCTTTCAACAAGCCAAATAAATAAATAAATAAATAAATGAAATAATAAATAAGAAAAAAAATAAATAAATAAAAAGGCATTACAACGGAAAAAAGTTGCACGTGCAATCGAACAATCCTCTTCCTTTCCGACCTTGAGGTTTTAAGTAATATTTAATTTTTGCAATTTTTTTTAATCTTTAATTATTCATAATATACAATGTAGAAATATTGGCGTCATGCTTGAATTAATGTATGTGATCTGAACGGAGCAATGTACATATACATACTCAATTACTTGCAATATCAACGGGAAGGATTTTTTTTTCAGTGCGCAAAGTGGGAAATTTTACTCAATACATACATGATGTGTCAGTAATATGTCTACTAGGTGAACAACAATTGGCTTCGAACCGTTGCAAACTATACAAAAGACTTCCTGAGACATGCGCATGTGAAGTACACGTGTCAGTCATATGTACATTAATAGCCTATCTGTAGGACGGCTGGTTATTCAAACTTCGCACCGCAAAATGTCATTGTAGGTATTGTACTTATAAAACTTTAAAGTATACATAATGGTTAGATAAAGATATTTATTATCTCAAAACTGAAAAAAAATATGAGAATAAATTTTCAAAAAAAAAATGAACGAATAAATAAATAAATAAGTAAATAAATAAATAAATAAATAAAAACTTGCGAATAATAATGAATTTTACAATTTACATTGTTTTCAAAATGTTACGAAATGTACCATTTTTCTTCGTGACTCTATTTTCTTTACATTGTATTATCCATAACCGAATAAACATCCGGTGGTGTCAATCATACATCACATAACATGACCGCGCCTTTGATTTTCCGCAGTTGAGAAATTTTCTGCGGGTAGTCCCCGAGCCCTCGTCTGTTTTAGGGGATAGTATAAATTCCTTGCAGTCCTTCCCTTGCTCGCCTGATATACTTTAGTTTATGGATGAACCCTAGTATAAAGTGAAAATCTCAAAATCTGCCTGCATGTGTTTCGCCGAAATCAAAGAAAAAAAAACTCTCTTACAGATGCTCTTGTCGCTCATTTCCTTATCTTTTTCCCCGATTCCTTCAAAGATTCCCTATATAAACCTTTTATGTAAAAAGATATTGAAATACAGAAAGAAAGAAATAAAAAAAAAAACATTTATTAATTTATATTCCAAGTTTCGCGGATAAATTTACAAACAGAAAAAAAAAAGCAAATGAACACAGTAATTCAATCTTACTAGCAATTAATTCGAGAAAAGCAAAGTCTCGCCCTATCAAATGGTCGGGTACGGCGTTCCACTTGCGTATACTTTCTTGTCCTTTCAATGAGTGAAAACGGCCATGATATATACGAGAAAAACAGAGAAAATATGCTCCAGATTGCACCATTGTATTCAATTTTTTCAAACCGTATTCTCCCGACTCGGCACTTAGTGCCTCGATCGATACAATCCCACTTTCCCCCTCTGGACCCGCCCCTGGTGCTGAGATAGTCAAGAGACCTCAGATTTGTTAATGCTGATTTTTTCACTTCATATTCTATGTACTTGAAAATTCTTATTAAATAACGTAATCTTCTCTGTCCTTTCTATAATAGGATAGGAGAAGCTTCTTCTTTTTTATGTCTTTATTGCTTTCAGTTTTACATGTAAATTGTTTTATTTAATGATTCAGTTTTTTCTTCTCACCTTTCTAAATAAAGAAAAGACGTAAATTTTCTAATCAAATGCAAATTTGGCCTTATTCTTATACAGAAACGTCTCTTTTATAAAGTAAATAAACTGACCCTGGTAAAGCTTTTTTCGCGCCTTTGCTGGCCATGTCGCCGGCAATGCAAGAGCTACATGTAAATATAACGACCACTTTGTCCACCTCCCGGTTGGGTGTCTTCCCGGAATGCCCACATTTTAAATGAAATATATTCCCGGAATGCCCACATGCAAAAGACAATGGGTGTTGTTTTATCAAATAAGAAAGTCCAATTACCGTATATGATCAGATAAATTAGGTAGAATATTTTCAAATTTCACAATATTTTCCGTCGTATTGATGAATCTGACTACGATTTTTAAAAGAATTTGATACGAGAAGGATCAGCAATCATTTTGAAATATTTGAAGAGAAAGAAAACCCACATATTATTTTTTCTTATTTTTGTTTTTGTACGGCATGCAGAAGTCAACATGTTCAGGATTTTCTAAGGAAAAGGCGGATCAAGAAAAGTTTTAAAAGCTAGGGCAGTGAGTTCAGCCCATGAGGGTATTCCAGCCGTAAATTCAAGTAAAAGCTAGGAAAAAATCAGCAATTTTTGCAAATTCCAGGCAGGACCTGACCCTCTACCCATCACTCTAGATCTATGTTTATTGTTCATATTTAATAAAATGATCATGACCTCGAATTTAAAACAGATTTTATAAGAAGTTTGTAAACAAAGATCTGTGGCCAATCCAGCTATTGGGTTAGGGGGACGTAAAATTGGCAAGGGATCTGGTGACTGCCGAGGTCCCCAGTGAGTCCAGGGCAGGGCCCTGGTAGGGGAGAAAGGGGAGGGGGGGGCAAAGCCCCTTGAAAGCTCTTGCATTTCAGCCTTTTAGGAACCATTTTCTTGACTGTAATTTGTGAAAGAATGGAAATAATACGGAAGTGTTCCAACTCTAATACCTTCTTGAAGAAAATTTTCATGCATGCACCAAATCAAATTGGTTGTTTGGTTTCCTTGGGTGTTTTGGGGCTATTTCTGACTAACTTCGTAGATTTATTTAGGAAACAGTAATTAATGCTTCCAAAAGCATGTTATAAGTGTCCCATCGTTGGGCACTGCCGGGGGTGGGGCACTGACTGTAATATCATGTAATATGAACCATGAATCTTCTTGTAGTGCTATATAAGTGTATATGTATTTATTATATTTAATACCTTGCATTTGTTTCGTAAATATTATCGACAAAAAAAAATGCAGAAACTTACAATAAAATATAAAATAGTGAAATAAACATTTCTGTATAATTTCTGTATCATTTTGCGTTCTTATTTATGACATTGAAAAATTTTACGGTAAAAGAATTAATTGCCACTAAGTCTTGTTTTAGTAAATTCATGTATTCCCGGAATGCCCACAAAATAATTCAATACTACCTGTCGGTACATCAAAGATTGTGGGCATTCATTTCTGTCCGTCAGTCTTGTAGTAAGATATAGCTGCAACTCATCAATCAATCAATCAATCAATCAATCAATCAATCAATCAATCAATCAATCAATCAATCAATCAATCAATCAATCAATCAATTTTAGAAACAATTTTTAAGATATAGTGATACAAATATACAATATTCATGCGAGGGAATTAAATAAAAAAGTGATCTGAGAGAGAGATGTTACTTTGATGGCTTTAAGGAGGGGGCAAGCATGACTTGTTTTATGAATAGATACAGAATGAACATGCACACATAGTTTGCGAAATAGTCTTTTTAATTTATAACATGGCCAGGTCGCTTTACAGGTCAAAATAATTATCATTTATTGGCTTAGGGTTTAACACGCGAAAGCCGACATGTTTGTGCGGTTGGATTCTTAGTTGTAATGACCGAATGCGATATTATACTTTTTACTGCAATTTTATAAAAATGATCACCTGGAAAATTAAATTCATTCTGCATTGTTTGCATATAATAATTCAGTTCATTTAATAGAACTTTTACAAGATTATCTAGCTTGTTCGTGAGTTTCATTTCAAAGATCGCAAGGAAAAAATGCATGTATCATACAAAACACCATTCGACGTACACGAAATAAACATGAACGAACATCAGAAAAGACAAGGTGAGATCAGGTGCCCGTTTCTCTATCAGGCGAGGTAAATGCCATTCCTACAAGACATGTAAAAAGTGAAGAATAAATTTTGAAATGAAATCTAACGTCAAGCAAACGTCTGTATTTCACCCGAAACCCCCCCCCCCCCTCTGCAAGCACTCTCGGACTTGTTCTTTGGCTGAGTCCAAAACACATTCGATATCCCTCTAGACATTATATTCAGAGATCATGTACATGTAGCTTACCTCATCACTACTTACAAGCCAGGTGTTATTAAACATGTTAAAGTTCACTTAACCTCAAGCCATTGCACAGCGGGTGTTACTGATAAAACTCGTACTTCTATAAAGGACCACGGAGAAATCAATTTTATAGATAAAATCTTAATCCCCATTAATGTTCTCTCGTAAAATGAGCATGTGGTCATTTAAATTTAAAACAAATATATTTATAAAAGTGTCTCCTCCAAACAGAGGTCGGAAATCTAAAATCAATGAAAATGTCGTTCTTTAAAAGTAAAAAAAAAAAAAAGAAGAATGTATAGAGAAGGAACGCCGCTTATAAGCTTATAATGAGGATTTAAAATCATCACATAATCAAATTCTCTGGGAGCAAATGAGGAAAATGGCTATATTTCTAGAGCAAAAGGTTGCTGACAAACTTCAAATTGATAGAAATTGCATGTGTTAAACGTACATGAGACTATGGGGTGAGAAACAAAACTTTTTTGTGGAAAAAAAAGTTCAAATAAAGGAAGAACAAAAAGACTTGATGATAAGGATTAACAAAACGTCTCCCAACGATATATCTCTCGTGGAAAAAAGATCTCGTTAAAAAGAATTGTAACAAATCAGTGCTGAAAGATTCACAGATGCAAATCTCCTTTATACGGAGGTATTCATGGAATATTTATATGATAAAGAAGTACTTATACTGAAATTCTTTGATGAGGCCGGTTTCAATTCTCATGACTGCACAAAAGGTGAGCGCAATTTAAGTTTTTAGATCATCAAAATCTCCAAATGTAACACTCAGTCTATTAATTGGATTGCATGTATTGTAATGTCATAGAGGGAGCCACTGACATTCCTCAATATCTTAGATTTTTAAGAAGCACTAGATGCTTAATATACTGAAATTGGAGAAAATGCGTTGAATTCGGGCGATATATTAGTAGCCGACAACGCACCTGTTCATCGACACCAAGGGGGTCGAGCCCTTTCCAGTTTTATTTTAGAAATTTTGGTGTAGAATATGTTAATACACCCTCCAGTTATGTATCCCGTTGAAATGGCTTTCAGCAAAATTAGAATCATTTTAAAAGTAACTTTTTGTGTCATGAAAATTTAACTTCTGTGCGATTTACCTAGCTGTATCAAGCGCGGATCTAGAGGGGGGGGGGGGGGGGGGGTCCGGACCCCCCCCCCCCCTGGAATTTTCGAAGCATAGTTTGATAACGCTTTAAAATATACATATTTCATAAGATTAAGTCCCGATTACCCTTTTTTGTTATAACATTTGAAAAATAACATGAATTTGTATTAAAAATCTTTCATTTTTATTCATTTTTGGTCCACATTTCAAAATTTTCCCGGGCTCGCCTACGCTCGCCAGATTTTATTGCATATACATATCAATTTCAAATGATGCTTACCTTTGCAACCCGTTATACATTGTACATCTTTGTCAATAAACAAGTACAATTAACTGAATAAATACAGTAATAGAGGATGCAAATAGTATTATTGTCTGTCCTTTTTATTCAAACTCTGACAAATTTTCGCTGGCTCGCTACCGCTCGCCAGAAGACTAAGTTACATATAATTTGATTATTTATCAAGAACAGCGCGGTGGAAATTCAAGATTTTCTCCTTGTTTTTTTTTTTTTTGGGTTTTTTTTTGTTTGTTTGTTTGTTTGGTTGTTTTTTTTTTTTTGCTTTTCAAAAAATTTAGGACCAATGAATTTTAGGACCCCTCCTGGAAAAAAATCCTGGAGCCGCCCATGTGTATAAAGTGCCTCAAAGATCATAACACTAGCAAATTCTAAACAAAAAAGGATTTGCAAGCTGACAGTTTGGGAAGTACATGTATAAGAATGAAAGAGTCATATTTTTCTTCTCAAAAGAAATTACATAGAGGTGCGGCGCTCCCGTAAAATATTTATGAAAGGCCTCAGTCCAAATTCAACCTTCACTACAGTTCGGGTTAATTTAATACATCTTCTTTCATTGTGTCTTCAAAAATTAAAACTGCATTATTTGTACTACTGTATATTTATTTGTCATTCATTGGAGATTCGAATGAAAAAAATCCCATAATTTGTACCGGTTTACAAAAATGTACTGTGTTTGTCAGCCAAAGGAGTTACTGCAAATGGTACTCAACGCGTAATTACTCTTTGAAAGCGGAATTTCTTTTTATTGGTGCATTATTCATGCGATTAAACCAGATCTATACATGCTCCTGATTGTTTTATGTCGCGTAGCGACAAATTCCACGCGACATAAACATGATAAATAAAATCGGGATCATGTAGAGATCTGGTTTTAATCAGATTGGTGAATAAACATTCGATATCAGTGTACAGTAAACGCATCTATCATAAACCTGAATAAAGACTTCGCATTTTAGTGAATACTAAAGGGGGTGGTCATGGTGAAAGGGAGGTTGGAGGAAGGGGCGAGAGGAGCTAGGGGGTAAGGACCCCCCTTAAAATTGTCATAAGTACCAGGACAAATGTAAGAATAGAATGAGGGAACCACACCAATAAGTGTTCAATGTAGGAATTTCTCTGATTTTATACAGTTTACTACAGATTTTGTTTTTACTTTGACACTATCAAGAGGAAGACAGCCCCAACGCGTAATTACTCTTTGAAAGCGGAATTTCTCTTTTAAGCGTTGCATTATTATTAAGCTGAAAAAAAAAAAACATACTGTACGATTCTCATTGATTCGTCTAGATTAAACGCTTCTCATTAACCTGAATAAAGACTTCGCATTTTATACTTTAGGGGTTGGATAGGGTGAATAGGAGGTGGGAGGAAGGGAGGAGAGGAGGGAAAGAGGGGATGGAGGGAAGGGGAGGGAGAAGTTAAGGACCCCTTGATATTTGTCCTTATACCTAGAAAAATGAAAAAAAAAAGATTTGGGAACGAATAAAGGACCGAATACCATCCACCCTCCCCAAAAAACAAGTGCGAATCGGGAGGGGTGGTTTAAGAACCCCCTGAAATTTGTCATAGTACCCGGAAATGTAAGATTTGGGAAGGAATAAAGAATGACCGAACAACCCCCCCCCCCTTCCCTCTCCTCTGCTTCGAATCGAAAATCGTTTATCACTTTCATTATTAATCTGACATATAGAAAAGGAACAAAAACATTATAACGTAAGCCTGTTCGATTACAAATGAGGCTGGAGCTCCCTCACTTTTTGGTGTTAGTTTCTTGATTCGCTTCCAAAAACTGATTTTTTTTTTCTTTTTAATTTTGCAAAAAATGTATGTGCGGATCAAGAACAGAGTAACTCGAAACTGTAATCTAACCCTTATCTACTGATAATGAAACAGGTACAGGTAAGGCACGGTCCATTTGATATTCGGGGGTGGGGGGTTGCTCGAAAAAAAAATTGCTCTGATTTTGATAAATAAAATGAATTTGCTTATGGTATGACAGAAGAAATAATCTTGCTCTTACAAGTAATCCGAATTTGAAGAATTAATATAAGATTTCGCTTGAAATTCAGGAAAATTTTCCGGCTTCGCTCGCTGCAGTTTTCAATTCATATTACAAAAATTGCGTCCTTTATCAGGAGACAATTTCTTGGGAATCGCATGTTCATTCATATGCATCATTGATTAATAATGATGCGCCACTAAAAAGAGAAATTCCGCTTTAAAAGAGTAATTACGCGTTGGGACTGTCTTACTCGTGGCGTAGTGTCAATTTAAGGTACTACAAATCTGTAGGATCTATAGAATCACACAATTGATACATCTTCAGGTAAACGATCAAATACCTTATAAGGAAAAGACCAAATGGGGATGGGGGGCGGGGGTTAAGGACCCCTGAATAATATAAAGTCCTAAGTCTTAATATTTGTATCATCGTCTCTTTGGTTTTTTTAATTTATCTTTTGCTTGTCAGCTTTTCTGTGAACAATTTTCTTTGAAGCTGGGCTCTCCCCTCCTTTCTGAAATCCTGGATCCACCACTGGTACATGTATATTATAAATGACCTGCGACCCGAGAAACATAATGCATGTGCATACATGATGACGTACGTGCCTGAGTTAGTAAATAGACATTGTCTTGACTGTATTGTCTATATTTTTTCATATTTCATCTAAAAAGTGAGGGAGCAAGGGTGAACGCTGGTTCCTGCTCGAGATTTTCAGCTATTACTGATAACGGATCATAACAATTGCTGAAAAATTAACAAAGGTCTATACTTTCGATGCCTTCTAAAATATGCTTCCGTGATAAAAAAAAAATACCGTTCAAACACGATAGAATAAAAAATAACTATCAATGAATTAAACATTTAATTTACTTGGTATCGTACAGCATTAAATTAAATTTTATACGTAAGTGTGCAATCGTTTACATGTATATGTAAATAGATTACATCAATGTGAAGTATCCAGAGTACGGATTTAGAAGCTATTCCGTATGAACGGGAAAATGATTTGCATAACTCATAATACTTTTAATATTCATCTTACTGCAAAGTCGTGCGTTACAGTACTTGAATCTATAAATGTATGCAAAAATTCGTTTCATTGTCTATCAGGAAACAAATCTTATTTTTCCTTCCATCAGATACATCGAATGATATAATGTATTTTACACATCCAATATTCAGGTGTTTATAAAATACAAGAGTAGGATAAACAATTATGTATTTCTTTTTTCCCATGTTTTCTTTATTACAGTTTTGCTTCCTATATTATTTGCTGGTTTATTAATTCATATTCATTTTTCGTACATCACAGGAAATTAAAACTACAGACATGTGTAGACTGCCTATTTAACATCTATGGGTTTCTATATCTCTACGTACTTAATCCTGAATATTGCATTGTTATAAATGTAGTATATCTATGCGGATATGTAAGATAATGATTCTTTAAATTGTTACAACATTTATAGAATCGTTCTTAGGAAAACATTTACTGTACGTACAGATCTAGCGTATTGTTAAAACAGTTGTTTGACTAGCCTATCGCGATTCTACTCTCTACAAAGAGATTTTACGCGACTCGAGATGCTCCGTCAAGCGAATATAAGCCCCGCCTACAAGCACTCGGTGTTTACCCCGGCTAATAATTAAATATGCATAAGCGCCGCCTCCGTTCATTAGCCCCGCCCACAAACACTCCGAGTTTTTCGGGGTAAAGTTTGTTCGCGTTGAGCCCGCTTTGCCCCTCACCAGCCCTCCTAAAAGCCCTCCACCTGATGGAGGAATTGGCCTTTACTCGTTAAATTTTTACTCCATCGATGGCGATCTCGTTGTAAAACTCGTGATAGGTACTGTATTTAGTGGATAAATCTCCGAATTTTACTAAGTAATCGAGGGGACCATATAAGGTTTACTCTATTTATCATTCTTTCCTATGATTTAAGCATCTTGCGTATTGACAATTAAGGCTTTACTATAGGAATCAGGAATATCCAATCTGACATTCAACCTTGAACCACTTCCTTAGCTCAATCTTCATTTTTGAGTCAAAGTGAGCTTGATTTATATTATCTATATGATTAAATTGATTTCCCATTATTTATCTTGATCAGTATCCCTAGCCTTTTTATTTCGTGTTCTAGCCCAGCAAGGTATGTGGGGGATCCACTTGTTACTTCACCGCTTCTCTAATTCTTTCTATTGATTTCTGTTTTAACATAATAATTTAACTTATCATTGGGTTTCACGTCACTAAGACAACAGTAATTGATTTTAAAAGTCAGATGTCAAGAGTTTACTTCGGATGTTAATCAAACTTTTGCAAGCGAGTTGCCAAAGTGAGAGGAGAACACTTATTCATTTTAAAGTCAAGGTCATAGTTAGGTGCTCTGGGAATTAATTAAAGGTGACTGGATAAAAACAATTTATGTTCTAAAATGTTGTTGCTATGCGAGGCATGCCTATGCGTTTCGTTCATATACATTGTTTTTTGATACATCGATACGATAATCATGAAGAGATCTTTTATATTGCTGTATAAGAGTATTATTTATTCTCTAAAAGTACAATTCAAATTAAAAACAAAACAAAGAGGATAAAAAAAAAAGACCAAGATGTGTACAAATAACCTCTCTTTCAAGACATTGAAGTATGTCCGGCCGTGAAACTCATACGCCTCCATTGCAAAAATGAATACCATAATCATAAAATTTACCACGTAAACAAATGGTAAAGATTCCCGATATTAAAAATGAGAACGATAAAAATATGGCACAAGTAAGGCAGCACAAAATGACATAAAACTGAAGTGGAATGAAAATTGATATTGGATATCATGTGACTTTGAAAAAAAATTGTATTCATGAATGTTTTGTAGACGTTAAGCCTGATCGTTTAAAGTTGTGTTGGTCTTGCAGAAGCAGTACGATCTCAGAAACCTCTCCGACATACAGACAGACTGGTTTCCATATTTGTTTATTCTTATAACATCTCCCAAAACCTCAAAATGTTGTCCTTTAGTTTGGATACTAGCCTCAAAGAGAGCTCTACCAGGGGACGTCCTTATAATAACCAGATAACGGCGAGATTCTGATTGGTAATAGCCGACGAAAGACAAGATTGGGTTTGGTTTTGATTTAGATTTAGGATTTGTGAAAATTAAATTAACATTTTCGATGTTTTGTAGATTCAAATATGGCACTTATCCGTGACACCTTTCAGGATATTATTGATATGATCTAGTACATGACGTGCCATGTCTCTGGCCAACCTATCACTGCTGGATACACTACGAGATTTATAACATGGACAAAACTCCTCTTTGATAAAGGCATCGGAACAAGATCGTTTTTCCGGAATTTTACGAAAGAGACTGATGCCTCGCGGAAGACGATCATTTTCTTGGAAATCTTTTTCCATAATGAAGTCACTATTCAATAATTTAACCAATGTTTCGTGTAGGTCATATGCTGTTGCCAACCGCTGGGTGTTGGTTTGAAGAGCGTCTATAAGATGAGGGAATCGTGACGTGAGAACTCGCGGAATAACAATAGAGAGTAGAGGCATCCGATCCTCAATACGGCCGACATTTGTATTTCTCCTAGCACTAATTCTTGGACCATGATCACTGAAGAAAATAAGTACAGCTCTTTCTAAATGTTTAGTAGAACCTAACCAAGAGAAGAACTCCGCGAACGAGCGGTCAGCGAGTTCCAAATAGTTCGGTTCATCGTGTGATAAGGAATTTATCCATGTTAATGAAAATTTCTGCTCCTTGTCATAGCCATCTATGAACTTTTTGAGATATTCAATTATGGTTTGATGTTTTGGCATGTTAGTATAGCAATGTGAACCATCAATATTCGTGGAATGTACTTTGTTGACGGCAAGTAGGAATGGTCTCATGTAATGATCAAATATAGGGTTCTTGAAGCCTTTTTGAAGAGCAAATGTTCCATACTTAACCCAGTCCTCCGCATATAGAATGGGCATTCCTTTCGCTTTGAAATCTTTCCACATAAAAGGAATGCTATCTAAATGCTCTTTCCATGATGATATGTTAACGAGCTTTGGTATTGGTTGTTTACCCGTCAGAACCGGAACTAGATTGACGAACGTGCTCTCTTCGACTTTAGTGTATCCTTGAAATATATAGGAACCCGGAAGTGATTTTAACACTTTCATTGTTTGTGGAAGCCTTCGTTCAGCAGCAAGTCTGGACATGGAATCCACTCCAAACAAGAAGACGCTGACATTTGTGTTGGTTTCCTCCACCAATTTCCTTTTCGCGCGAACGCTTTTAAAATCAGCCTTCATGTGAATCTTACCGTAAACTTTGGCACGTTTGAGATTTGTACATGAGACGTAGAAAAAATCGGCAGGAATATAAATGGAGGAGGTGATGTTTATTTTCTTGTTAAGTTCTACTATAAAGTCCGTTTTTCTGCGAATGATCTGATATGAACAAGTTATGTTGGATCCCACATGTTGAATGGCTGACTGGTTTAGATGTAAAACACCATCATTTGTAACGTATACGAGATCTTTCCATTTAGCACAGTTGAGTGGCTTTGGATGCCAGTTGAACTTCAAGATTTCCGGATCCAGGGGATCCTCCTTAGGTATGCTGCACGTACCGTCCGTAATGTTAAACTCGTCATACTGGAACGTTAATGTGTGAGTCGTGCTACTGAGGAAGTTCGCGATGAGTGTTAATGTTAGGAATAAGAGAACAAAACATAATATCTGGCGAAATCTTTGACGGGAGTACATATCCGCATATTGTCACGTACTGTCTTTAAATCTGAAAGAAAAAAATATATGGCTAAAGATATTGAATAATTTATCATTTTGAAAATCATTGTCATACGTATCTAACAAATAAAATCCTGAAAGATCATTGGATAATCCGTACCATGTGACCGCCGTGTATATGTTAGGTTTCCGAATTTATAAGAATACAACACAGTGACGTCATGAAAACCCATTGTTCCTGACGTCACAGCGATTTTTCTCGGTAAACAATCCAAACGTCGAGAACTTTTGCTCGGCAACAGGTCCCCGGTTTACAGTAAAAATGTTTTAATGACTGAAAGCTTAATTCAAAGTTTCCGCTAAAATTTATTTTTTCTTCGATTTTGTAATTTTGAATAAAGCATTACAAGGCTAGAAAGCTGTTTAGTATGAAATTCTGCTCAGGACGAAAGATTAAAAAATCTGTACATTTGGTAAAATTAGTAGAATCTATCACCGGGTGCGATCATATTGACTTAGGAATGAATCTCATATTTTTCCTGTTGATGCAGGTATCACCCAAAAAATTGGACAGAAAACTGCATCAATGCGCGTAGCGCGTTTAAGCAAAACATTTTTTGTCCATTTTTTTTTGGGTGATACCTGCATCAACAGGAAAAAATATAAGATTCATTTCTTATCATCTATTTATGGAAAACAGACTGTTTTCTTGGATCTAAAAACAATCAATCACCGCACTATATTTCGTAAGTAAGAGGGTTTCGCAGTGATTTGTCTCATGGACACGATGGTTGGATTTCCTTGTCAATGATCAAACCCAGTGACTGATTATTTTTCTCTCTGTTTCTGAAATATCATATATATCAAAAATAATAATTTCCATACGCGCTTTTGCCATGTTTTTTTTTAATCCAGCTGAAAAGCGTCAGTCTTTTATGACGGCATACTTATAACGTTCTCACTTGTAGCTTATCATCCACTCCCTGATCGATTTCAGTGTCATTTTGCACATTTCATTTCTGTAAATATGGGAGAAATAGTAAATCCTGTAGTATTTTAAAATAAATGGTATCTTTTAAGTATAAAATGACTGACACCGACTTTTCGTTAAGTTCAAACATATTTCATTCAGAAATAAAACCTGTGTTCCTGAAACACGAATGCCCCGTCGGCATCTTTGTAAGTACTAATATGTGTTCTGTTCAGAAGGTGAAAGGTCAAGGTCAAGAGGTAAAAAATATTGGTATCAATGGAAAGGAATACACATGTAAAATATCACTTATAATGCAACGGACAGACAGACAGACAGACAGACAGACAGACAGACAGACATACAAAAACTATATGCCCCCGAATCTTTGATTCCGGGGGCATAAAAGGACTGGATTGGGCATTAGTTATACGAACATTAATATGCTCAGCATGTAATATTGCCTTAATCCAAAAGTTCTACATTTGTAACTAGTGCCCATAGGGTTTCTTGAAAGAGTTAATGTTGACAATTAAAAATAGTAAATGTCAAATGCCATTCATGTATTTAAGAGGAATAAAGGGGAGGGATAGAAAACCATGCTATGACACCGTAATGAGAAACTGGGGGGTGGGGGGGTCAGGAAAAATTTTTGTTATCCTTTTTCAAAGGAATTGCCCCCCCCCCCCCAGTATTTGTTCTCATTTTTCGGATAAAACTTTCAAATACACATAACGGAACAGTTCCGTTTCCTCTATACTAGACTCCTCCCTGCTAAATAATACATGTATTTTTTCCGCCTATGACGAGGTTATAGCTAATGGCTGAAGGCAGATATTGACATCCGTGCTATTTCTCTGTATTTTCATCAATTTTTCTCAAGTTCTTTAAGATTTATGTTTTGTTTCGTTTCGTTTCGATCTGTTTCGTTTCGTTGTTTCGTTTCGATTTTTTTCGTTTCGTTTTTGTTTCGTTTCGCACTTTACAGGGACCCACAAATGTGATTGGTGTCATGAAATCATAAAAATTCTCGATTTATTACTTGCTCCCCATTCTCATTCCTCATTCTATTATATGGGTTTCGTTAGTTTCTACTGTTTTTCCTATGTATTATATGACTTTTGTTAGTTTCTATTGTTTTTCCTTTGTATTATATGACTTTTGTTAGTTTCTGTTGTTTTTCTTACGTATTATATGGCTTTTGTTAGTTTCTGTTGTTTTTCCTTTGTATTTTATGGTTTTTGTTAGTTTCTGTTGTTTTTTCTATGTATTATATGACTTTTGTTAGTATCTGTTGTTTTTCCTTTGTATTATATGGCTTTTGTTAGTTTCTGTTGTTTTTCCTTTGTACTATATGATTTTTGTTGTTTCTGTGTATTTCCTTTGTATTATATGGCTTTTGTTAGTTTCTGTTGTTTTTCCATTGTAATTTATGAGTTTCGTTTGTTTCTGTTGTTTTTTCTTTGTATTATATAACTTTTGTTAGTTTCTGTGCATTTCCTTTGCATTTTATGATTTTTGTTAGTTTCTGTTGTTTTTCCTTCGTATTATATGGCTTTTGTTAGTTTCTGTTGTTTTTCCTTTGTATTTTATGATTTTTGTTAGTTTCTGTTGTTTTTCCTTTGTATTATATGACTTTTGTTAGTTTCTGTTGTTTTTCCTTTGTATTATATGACTTTTGTTAGTTTCTGTTGTTTTTCCTTTGTATTATATGAGTTTCGTTTGTTTCAGTTGTTTTTTCTTTGTATTTTATGGTTTTTGTTAGTTTCTGTTGTTTTTCCTTCGTATTATATGGCTTTTGTTAGTATCTGTTGTGTTCCCTTTGTCTTATATGACTCTTGTTAGTTTCTGTTGTTTTTCCATTGTATTTTATGATTTTCGTTTGTTTCTGTTTCTTTTCCTTTGTGTTATATGACTTTCGTTTGTTTCTGTTGTTTTTTCTTTGTATTATGTGACTTTTGTTGTTTCTGTGTTTTTCCTTTGTATTATATGGCTTTTGTTAGTTTCTGTTGTTTTCCCTTTGTATTTTATGATTTTCATTAGTTTCTGTTTCTTTTCCTTTGTGTTATATGACTTTTGTTAGTTTCTGTGCTTTTCCTTTGTTTTGTATTATGTTTGTTGTTTCTGTTGTTTTTCCTTTGTATTATATGACTTTTGTTAGTTTCTGTTGTTTTTCCTATGTATTTTATGGCTTTTGTTAGTTTCTGTTGTTTTTCCTTTGTATTATATGACTTTTGTTAGTTTCTGTGTTTTTCCTTTGTTTTGTATTATGTTTCAAATTGTTAGTTTCTGTTGTTTGATCTTGCATTAAATGAGTTTCGTTAGTTTTTGTGGTTTTGTCCTTAGATTATACTTGTTTTCTTGGTTTAAGTTTTTTATTGTCTTTTGAATAAACTAATTCTGTTTTTTCTGTTATGTGTCTTTGGTTTATACGAATTTGTTAGTATTTGTTGTTGTTTTTGTGCTCTTGGAATATATCAATTATGTTAGTTCTCTGATTATATGAGTTGTGTTAGTTTCTGTCATTTTGCTCTTAGAATTATATGCGTTTTGTTAATTTTTGTTCTCTTTTTCTTGTATCATATGAGTTTTGTTGGTTCATTTTTTTATGGTCCTTGGTATAAATAAATTCTAATTCGTTTGGATTATGTGAAATTTACTAATGACAATTTTTGTTTTGCCCTTAGAATATATTTTGTTACTTTTTGTTGTTTTGCCCTTGGATTATATTATTTTCTTTTTTTTTGTCCTTTTGATTAAATGAGGTTGGTTAGTTTCTGTTGTTTTGCTTTTGGGTTAAATGATTTTTATTAATTTCTGTTGTTTGGCTCTTGACCATGAATTGTACCAATTTTGTTAGTCTCTTGTGTTATATGAGTTTTGTTAATTTCTGTTGATTTGCTTTTGGCCATGAATTATTTGAATTTTGTTATTTTACTCTTAGATGGCTACATTTGAGCCAAGCAAATAAAAGGCTCTGAAGTTGCTCGTCTTCTTTGTAAAGAATCTGTTAAGAAACAGTTTTCATGGATCCTGCATCCTACAAAAGCTGAGCAGTATACACTTGAAAAATATGTAGCATGAGCGTGGATCGAACACGAGACCTTCAACATGGTATGCGGCATGCTAACCGGACGCTCTACCACTACGCCTCCGGGGACGTTAACCCTCCGCCCACTCCTTATTCAAGTAGACGCTTCAAATTACCTTCTAACCTATACTTGGATTAATTGAGTTTTTTTTTTAGTTTTCGTTTTTGCTAGTTAAATAGTTTACTTTCTGTTGTTTTTCTCTTGGATTATACGCATTTTGTAAGTTCCTGTTTTAATTAATATGATATTATCGTATTGTATAATCTGATTATAATATTTGTAAGTTTCTATTATTTTTCGCTAGTTTTATATTAGTTTTGTCATATCTTGCTGTTTTGATGTTGAGTTATATAGTTTGTTTATTTCTGTTCTTGTGCTCTACGATTATGTAAATTTTGTTGGTTTCTGTTGTCTGCTTCAAGATTTAATATGTTTTGTTGGTCTCTGTTGTCTGCTCCTAGATTAAATATGTTTTGTTGGTTTATGTCGTCTGCTTCTAGATTAAAAATGTTTTGTTGGTTTATGTCGTCTGCTTCTAGATTCAATATGTTTTGTTAGTTTATGTCGTCTGCTGCTAGATTAAATATGCTTTGTGGGTTTTTGTTGTCAGCTCCAAGAATAAATATGTTTTGATGGTTTCTGTTGACTGCTCCTAGATTAAATATGTTTTGATGGTTACTGTTGTCTGCTCCTAGATTAAATATGTTTTGATGGTTTCTGTTGTCTGCTCCTTGATTAAGTATGTTTTGTTGGTTTCTGTTGTTTGCTCCTAGAATAAATATGTTTTGATGGTTTCTGTTGTCTGCTCCTTGATTAAATATGTTTTTTTTAGTTTCTGTTGTTTGCTCCTAGATTAGATATGTTTTGTTGGTTTCTGTTGTCTGCTCCTAGATTAAATATGTTTTGTTGGTTTCTGTTGTCTGCTCCTAGATTAAATATGTTTTGTTGGTTTCTGTTGTCTGCTCCTAGAATAAATATGTTTTGATGGTTTCTGTTGTCTGCTCCTTGATTAAATATGTTTTGTTGGTTTCTGTTGTCTGCTCCTAGAATAAATATGTTTTGATGGTTTCTGTTGTCTGCTCCTAGATTAAATATGTTTTGTTGGTTTCTGTTGTCTGCTCCTAGAATAAATATGTTTTGATGGTTTCTGTTGTCTGCTCCTTGATTAAATATGTTTTGTTGGTTTCTGTTGTTTGCTCCTAGAATAAATATGTTTTGATGGTTTCTGTTGTCTGCTCCTTGATTAAATATGTTTTGTGGGTTTCTGTTGTCTGCTCCTTGATTAAATATGTTTTGTGGGTTTCTGTTGTCTGCTCCTTGATTAAATATGTTTTGTTGGTTTCTGTTGTCTGCTCCTAGATTAAATATGTTTTGTTGGTTTCTGTTGTCTGCTCCTAGATTAAATATGTTTTGTTGGTTTCTGTTGTCTGCTCCTAGATTAAATATGTTTTGTTGGTTTCTGTTGTCAGCTCCAAGAATAAATATGTTTTGATGGTTTCTGTTGACTGCTCCTAGATTAAATATGTTTTGATGGTTTCTGTTGTCTGCTCCTTGATTAAATATGTTTTGTGGGTGTCTGTTGTCTGCTCCTTGATTAAATATGTTTTGTTGGTTTCTGTTGTCTGCTCCTAGATTAAATATGTTTTGTTGGTTTCTGTTGTCTGCTCCTTGATTAAATATGTTTTGATTATTTCTGTTGTCTGCTCCTAGATTAAATATGTTTTGTGGGTTTCTGTTGTCAGCTCCTAGAATAAATATGTTTTGATGGTGTCTTTTGACTGCTCCTAGATTAAATATATTTTGTGGGTTTCTGTTGTCTGCTCCTAGATTAGTTATGTTGTGTTGGTTTCTGTTGTCAGCTCCTAGAATAAATATGTTTTGTTGGCTTCTGTTGTCTGCTCCTTGATTAAATATGTTTTGATTATTTCTGTTGTCTGCTCCTTGATTAAATATGTTTTGTGGGTTTCTGTTGTCTGCTTCTAGATTAAATATGTTTTAATAGTTTCTGTTGTTTGCTCCTAGATTAAATATGTTTTGTTGGTTTCTGTTGTTTGCTCCTAGATTAAATATATTTTGTGGGTTTCTGTTGTCTGCTCCTAGAATAAATATGTTTTGATGGTGTCTATTGACTGCTCCTAGATTAAATATGTTTTGTTGGTTTCTGTTGTCTGCTCCTTGATTAAATATGTTTTTTTTTAGTTTCTGTTGTTTGCTCCTAGATTAGATATGTTTTGTTGGTTTCTGTTGTCTGCTCCTTGATTAAATATGTTTTGATTATTTCTGTTGTCTGCTCCTAGATTAAATATGTTTTGTGGGTTTCTGTTGTCAGCTCCAAGAATAAATATGTTTTGATGGTGTCTAATGACTGCTCCTAGATTCAATATGTTTTGATGGTTTCTGTTGTCTGCTCCTTGATTAAATATGTTTTGTTGGTTTCTGTTGTCTGCTCCTTGATTAAATATGCTTTGTTGGTGTCTGTTGTCTGCTCCTTGATTAAATATGTTTTGTTGGTTTCTGTTGTCTGCTCCTTGATTAAATATGCTTTGTTGGTGTCTGTTGTCTGCTCCTTGATTAAATATGTTTTGTTGGTTTCTGTTGTCTGCTCTCCTAGATTAAATATGTTTTGTTGGTTTCTGTTGTCTGCTCCTTGATTAAATATGTTTTAATTATTTCTGTTGTCTGCTCCTAGATTAAATATGTTTTGTGGGTTTCTGTTGTCAGCTCCTAGAATAAATATGTTTTGATGGTGTCTATTGACTGCTCCTAGATTAAATATGTTTTGTTGGTTTCTGTTGTCTGCTCCTAGATTAAATATATTTTGTGGGTTTCTGTTGTCTGCTCCTAGAATAAATATGTTTTGATGGTGTCTATTGACTGCTCCTAGATTAAATATGTTTTGTTGGTTTCTGTTGTCTGCTCCTTGATTAAATATGTTTTTTTTTTTAGTTTCTGTTGTTTGCTCCTAGATTAGATATGTTTTGTTGGTTTCTGTTGTCAGCTCCAAGAATAAATATGTTTTGATGGTGTCTAATGACTGCTCCTAGATTCAATATGTTTTGTTGGTTTCTGTTGTCTGCTCCTAGATTAAATATGTTTTGTTGGTTACTGTTGTCAGCTCCTAGAAAAAATATGTTTTGTTGGTTTCTGTTGTCAGCTCCTAGATTAAATATGTTTTGTTGGTTTCTGTTGTCTGCTCCTAGATTAAATATGTTTTGTTGGTTACTGTTGTCAGCTCCTTGATTAAATATGTTTTGATGGTTACTGTTGTCAGCTCCTTGATTAGATATGTTTTGATGGTTTCTGTTGTCTGCTCCTAGATTAAATATGTTTTGTTGGTTTCTGTTGTCAGCTCCTAGAATAAATATGTTTTGATGGTGTCTATTGACTGCTCCTAGATTAAATATGCTTTGTTAGTTTATGTCGTCTGCTCCTTTATTAAATATGTTTTGTTGTTTTCTGTTGTTTACTCCTTGATTAAATATGTTTTGTTGGTTTCTGTTGTTTACTCCTTGATTAAATATGTCTTGATGGTTTCTGTTGACTGCTCCTAGATTAAATATGTTTTGTTGGTTACTGTTGTCTGCTCCTTGATTAAATATGTTTTGTTGGTTTCTGTTGTCAGCTCCTAGATTAAATATGTTTTATTGGTTTCTGTTGTCTGCTCCTTTATTAAATATGTTTTGTTGTTTCTGTTGTCTGCTCCTTGATTAAATATGTTTTGTTGGTGTCTGTTGTCAGCTCCTAGAATAAATATGGTTTGTTGGTTTCTGTTGACTGCTTCTAGATTAAATATGTTTTGTTAGTTTCTGTTGTTTGCTCCTAGATTAAATATGTTTTGTTGGTTTCTGTTGTCTGCTCCTAGAATAAATATGGTTTGTGGGTTTCTGTCGTCTGCTCCTTGATTAAATATGTTTTGATGGTGTCTATTGACTGCTCCTTGATTAAATATGTTTTGTTGGTTTCTGTTGTCTGCTTCTTTATTAAATATGTTTTGTTGTTTTCTGTTGTTTGCTCCTTGTTTAATATGTTTTGTTGGTGTCTGTTGTCAGCTCCTAGAATAAATATGATTTGTGGGTTTCTGTCGTCTGCTCCTTGATTAAATATGTTTTGTTAGTTTCCGCTGTCTACTCCTAGATTAAATATGTTTTTTTGGTTTCTGTTGTCTGCTCCTAGATTAAATATATTTTGTTGGTTTCTGTTGTCAGCTCCTAGAATAAATATGGTTTGTGGGTTTCTGTCGTCTGCTCCTAGATTAAATATGTTTTGTTGGTTTCTGTTGTCTGCTCCTTGATTAAATATGTTTTGTTGGTTTCTGTTGTCTGCTCCTAGATTAAATATGTTTTGTTGTTTTCTGTTGACTGCTCCTTGATTAAATATGTTTTGTTGGTTTCTGTTGTCTGCTCCTAGATTCAATATGTTTTGTTAGTTTCTGTTGTTTTGCCCTTGAATGATATGACATTTATTAGTTTCTATTGTTACTGCCTTTCTTATATTAGTTGTGCTAGTTTCTACTGTTATTACTTTTCTTATATTAGATGTGTTAGTATCTGTTGTTATTCTCTTTGATTATATTAAGACTTTTTCGTGTTTCTGAAGTTTTCTTCTTCGTTTTATTATGTTAATTTAAATGTTTTCCTTTAGATTATTTGTTTATAATACATGTTTCTGTTGCTTTGCTTCTGGATTGTATAATGTTTTGTTAGGTTCTTTTTATCTGTAGTTTTGTCCTTGAATTATATTTGCTTTGTTTATTTTCTGTGGTTTTGCTCTTGGATTATGTATACTAGTATTTTCTTAAATTCTGTACTTTTCTCTTTGATTCTATAGGTTTTGTTAGATCTTGTGTTTGCCCCTATGTTGTACGTTGTTGTCTTACCATTTTGTTTTGTATGGCTTTAGTTTTTACATTATCTTTCGTGCCTTTTTTTAACTTCAAAGTTAATCAAAATAGAGACCAAGAGTCTCTGACGTCTCCGACGTACAGACAGACAGTTAGACAGATAGATGAATAGTGGAGACATGGGAATTGATACAGAACACAGTAATTCATATGGCAAGCACGATAAATGTATATTTGACTTAGAGTAGGGTTATGACAGATGCATTTGCTATTTTATTTATCACTGTTTCATGGCTTTATTGATTTCAAAATATTAATAAATTGTTTTTAGTCGTGCTGTCTCCAATGAAACGTGTTTGTAAAAATGGAGAAAATATCAACTAAATTGAAAACAGTAAATGCATGTGGGCCGTTTTAAGCCGTGTCTTCCGAAGATCCATGTATTAAAAACAGATGGTGTGCATTACGAAGTTTTATTTCTCCGGTTTGAAAAGCTTATTATTGTCCAAGTTATGGATTAAGTATGGTACTGGGGATACAATGTACACGTATAGACATTTTAGGAGGAAACTCCAAATATCTGGAAAGTTGTACAAAAATGATTGCTGTTATTACCAAAACATGATATTGAAAATATTTAAAGTAATTGAAAACATTTAAATTTATTGTAAACATTAAGTTTGATTAAATATTTCATATTTCTTTGTCATACGTGTAGTAGTCATAATGCAAATATCATGATTACATTTTTTATCATGATTACATTTTTGTTTAAGCCCCTAGGTGAATGAAAATTAAAATGTAATCATATATGATACAAATATAAACATTTTGGCTGCAAGATGTTTAAACTTACTCATCCTATTACAACGATCACGATAAAATAACCATGGGAATGTCGATGTCATCCGTGTGTGCATGGCAAAAACAAATACGGAAATAATCACATGTTATTATTTAAAAAAAAAACCCAGTATTGTATACCTCTTTCTCCAGCTTGTTCACGTTTATTGAATATCACATTGATTGATGCCTTTGACCATGTTGACGCTATCCTAAAAGTTCAAACACAAAATTCGAACATTAAGACTATAATCAAAGGGGCTGTCATGTATCCTCTCTCTATTTCATAAAGTGTTCCCTATTCTGTAATGAGATGTAATGACACAAATAACAATAAGCATGATAAGGAAACGAATATAATTTTTAAGAGAAATACGGAAATCATTTAGGAAAAATAAACATTTGCTGAACGTTTCATTATATTATGACTTGCAAGGCTTTAGATGAAATAAGAAATAATTTGATACCCAGAAAATTTTACCTTCACCCTAATTCTTTCACGTTTTATAATTTATTTTCTTGTCAGGATAAAATTACAGTTATTAATCTTTGTAAATTCATTGATATTGTTTACGAGAGAGTTAACCCTCCAGATTAGAAACTTATGTAGAAATTTAAGTAGTATAGCGCATGCATTAAATTAAGTTGATTTGATTTTGTATTGTATATATATTTTCTCAATATGTTGATGATGAGAAACAAAATAAACTTGTAAACTTGCTGCATATGCATTACACAGACAAGGAACCGCCAGACGGCGCCGCCGACCATTTGATGTAATGTTACCATGGATATCAGATGCAATTTATTCGGAATGCCAACATTTAGTCAAGCTAATAGTAAATTCCTTTTCCCGACATAGTTTTGATGAAACTTAACAGATTATCATAAATGTGATGTCCTCTTATCCTAATTAATTCACGTAACGCACATATTTGTATTTTTACCTAATGCCAACTGATTAACAGGTGGTTTAACAATTTAATATGCTCATATTATCTATATTTCATACGCGATCTTGTGACACAAAGGAGAACAAAAATTTTGTCAACTGAGTAGAAAAAATTGCATTGGACATGAGATTTTATTTCATTATCGATTAAATATGCTTTTACATGCAATCAACCAAAAATAAAGCATTTAAAAACAGAACAAAATTTGTTGATATGTTGATCGATGTAGAAACACGTTACACACGCGCTGAGTAAACGTTTTGCAGTCGCTGTTAAGGGGACAACCATGGGGGGGGGCGCTTGCAAATTTTTTTCGGATCAGAATATTCATTTTCAACGCAGGGCCGGCTGGAGTATTTATTTACAGTAACTCAAGGTCAGAATATTTATTTTGAACCTGGAAAAAAACCAAACAAACCCAAGAATATATGCACCCACCCCCAAATATTACATTGTATATCAAATAAATATGCCATCAATTATTTACAGTGTGCACGACTTTCTTGGCACTACAATAAGTCTATATACATATGAATGTACATGTATCACCTGCATATTCTAAATTGAGTTTTACAGCACATTGGGAGAGGGGTATGCCTTTTAGTGTAAGGCTAGCGAAGAGAGCCTAGTAATTTTGGAAATTTGTTTCAGTGAATGGCGTGCGAAGCATGCCGATTTTTTTTTTATTTTGAACACTTATGTGGGCCAGAATATTTATTTCTGCAATAAAGAGGATCAGATTATTTATTTTCAACATTTTCTGTGTCAAAATATTTATTTCCAAAAACTGCCAGCCCCCCGCCCCCTCTCAGGATTAAATGGTCGTCCCCTAACGATCAGAAAGCGGCTTTCTAATCACTGCAAAAAAATTCCATACGTTGTCAAACGCTGTACATAGTGCAATCTAATTAAAATCAGATCTTGTCACAGTACTCAGAAAAACGAGGAACAAGTAGATCTGATTTCAATTAGATTGGCTGTAATGTGACAGGGCCTTTAAAATAGATACATACAATTAATTCAGAGAATTTGAATAATATGTTTAAGAATACCAAAATTAAACAACACCCACCAGGAAAATATCAAAATGTGAAAACACTCAACAATTACTAAGTAAGGTCAAAACACAAATACTCCACCATGAAACAACACAACAAATATAAGAAAACACTTGAGGTAAGATCAAAAACCAAATATTCTATCATGACATCCACAGCGACCAGGCAAAAACATACAACAAAACATGCACTAGAGAACGCGAGGAGGGTCAAATAAGGTCAGATATATATACTCTCAACATGATGACACTGACGATGACATTGTCCTAATCAGAAATGCTACGGTATCGATTTCGTCAATATAGGATCAAATTTGCTCCGTACCAATCTAAGAATCCTGCTCTTACCTTATTTATGGTAAAGAGATGTAGTCCAAATTTTGACTGAGCACAGCCAGGTTATATTTCTGCTCCCAATGCGACGTCTACAAATCGATGATGATCAAGACCGCCTCACGTCACACGTCTGATTCCATTTTGGCATCAACTCGGTGCTCCACGTTTACCGTACACGTCCGTGTATGTGTTACACCAAATCCCAACGTAAACACAAAAGGACGTGAATTACAAATGATGTCATTTATCAAGCGAAGGCTTTGTGAAGGAGGCAGTCGTCAATAGAAATGCGCGAAGATGAATCGTTGATTTATTTCACGACAACCACAACTTTAACATGTTTAACGGTTTTAGCAAGACATATGTTAAGTTCCATCTTGTTTCCTAAAATTGTTCTGAAGTTCGTTTGATAGAAAAACGACTTAGTTAGGTTGAGTCGTATATAAATCCATCAACGTAGGGAAGTTCAGAATATTCAGGAAGCGATGAACTGTAGATAACACATATACTAGTTATAGTATACAAATGAATATGTTTATTTACATGCACATCCCCATAGCCTCCTCAGTATCACGTAAGGTTGGCGCGTATGTTGGATGTAGTATTCTCATTGTGTACAGCGCATCTCTCGTCATGTCTCGTGCCTTGGGCAATGTGTGCTAGTGCAAGAATTATTACGTTTATATGAAATCTGCCACTGTGTGTACTCCCTAGTGTAGGGGTTAACGTACAGTAGGTCAGACGTTTATTCTGAACTACCTACCAGTAGTGTAGCGTACGTTAAACTCAAATTTGTGTACAATTTATTTGTCAAACATTATGCTTTAGTTTTTTAAACTCAAAAAAAAAAAAAAAAAAAACATTTCACTTATAAAATAAATAAACATAAAGCGTAGCATGACATCGCATATGGCAACACAGTTTTTGAGTATCTTTTTTTACTTAATTGTTATAAAAAGGATTTCCTAGACTTCCAAGATGTTTATTAATAAATCTCTTTTAATTGTGACCTTGACCTATGAGCGATAACCTTGAAACTTCTCGCCATGGAAAAGTCATATGCAGTGTTGAAAACCCGCGGTAGTTTCCTCTTTACTACGTATTGCCAACCGTGACCTTGTTCTTTGGCCATGACCTTGAAAATGTCCTTTTATTATGGGCAGCTCAGATGCAACTGCCTTAGTGAAGTGTGACCTCGAAATTGTTCTGAAGTTTTAATTCACGCAAATAATAAACAAGATAAAATATTTGAAAAGCTCCAGTTTTTTCTGCTATATATATATAATCAGGCTTTGCGGAAGCAACCAAAGTATCAATGAAATGCATGAACATATATTATAATTTAACATCGATCTTTATAGGGATAAAAAAAATCAAAACTATCATACAATATGTAAGGATGTACAAATGACTGATATTGTAATATTGGACAATTATGTCCTTGTCATCTAACAATTAAAGCTTGTTCATTAAGTCATAATGAGTCGATCGTAAGCAATGTAGGCCACGTAGTTATTTCAGCCAATGATGAAGTTTTTCCTACAAAGACACACAAATGTAATCAATAAACTTTTTACAGAAAAGTTTATTGGCAAATGTATGGAGGCTATTTTTGCGTGCAGACATCCAATAAACAATTAGTTTTAGTTTTGTCAGAAAAGTTCTCTTTTCAATATTTGCTGATTTAGAAGTAATTTTGTCAAATAAAGTTGTCTTCTCATTTTTCTGTTCTTTGATTACGAAGTCTTTTCTGTTCAGATCTGTAATGATTACTCGGTGTATGAACAGTCAATCCACAGGCAACAGCCAATCGGAGCGAATCTGGTGAGAGAGCTAAACTCTCATTGGTCATTGCACTATTGCCGGGTATCCAATCACGTGGCCGAGGAAGACAGAGTACCAGCAGCAATCCAACAGCCAACGACAGGGCGGTATATTGAGGAACTTCACTCGTGTTACAGGTATACTGTAAGGAAGCATCGGAGATGTTGATAAGACAGTTTCCAATGTACAATATGACAGGTTGTGCGCCCTCCGATCCTGTTAACCAATGCCAAGACATCAGGCCAGATACACAATGGAAAAACTTCAAGCACAATGCACCTGGAAATTGATAAACATGTGAAATCAAAGATTACATAGCTCGCCGTAAAAATCAAACGACTTCTAAAATCCAAAAAGTAATGTCATGAAGAATCTATGCATCTAATATTCGTCCTATCCCTTAAAGAGATTAAGATACAGCCAGATTATGAGTAACCAAAAGTAGGTTAAAGGTCGAGGTCAAGGTCACTACATTATTGGTCATTGTCTCAAATAAGAGGTCTTGATAATGATAAATATATGCATGAAATATAAAATTCCCTTCCCTTGTAGTTGAAGAGATGAAGACCATGCAAACTAAATTTCACACGTAGGTCAGAGTTCAAGTTCAAGGTCATTTGGTCAAAGGTCATAGTCTCAAGTGAAAGTCTGATCACAAGGTATCAAAACCCCACCCCTTCATAGCCAAGGTTAAAAATTTTGAAAAGAAGGCAAATGGTCAAGGTCAGTAGGTCAAAGGACATTGTCTCGAATGAAAGGTCTCATAACAAAGAATGGTACAATGAAATACGAGTTTATGCGTTGCATTTTGGAAATAATTAAGAGGGTAGTTTTTGCTTAATTTCTTTTTGTTTTTCACTCTTGTTTAAGATTTCTCTTGCATACATGAATATAATTTTGCTCAATAATTTATAAGGAGAGGAATTTATATAAGCTTGTACATGTAGCTATAGCTTTCTTTCCAATCCTTGTTATTGTATATTTTCATATGTAATTTCTACTGAATTTGAAGTCAATGAATATGTTTAAACTAAACTAAAGAATCTACATGTGAATTATTAAAGCAATACCCCTTATAGTTCAAGAGATATAGCCCAGGTTAAAGTTTATGAAAAGTAGGTCAAAGTCCAAGGTCAAGGTAACTAGGCCAAAAGGTATGATCTCAAATGAAAGGTCTTGTCTCTAGGCATCTACATATGAAATATCAGAGCCCTACCCCTTATAGTTTAAGAGATATAGCCCAGGTTAATGTTTTGTCTACGGACGACGACGCCGAGGGTATGGCATTAGCTTTCCAAACTTTTTCGTCCTGGCGAGCTAAAATCGAGTTATTTCTTTTACTGAAATATCAAATGAGAATTATTAGAGCTACTAAATTGAAACAATTTATGTGGGATCATATATATATGTAACAGATGTACATGTATGTCGAACGTGCGCCAAGGTCCGTGTACTAAACCACAATTCAATTTTCCATTTCGGAAACATTAATGAAAAATTGAAAATTGAATCAATTTTTCATTTTTCATTTTCAATTTAGTAAATGAAAAATGGAAAATTGAACCAATTTTCCATTTTTCATTTTAAAATTTCAAATTGAAAAACGAAAATGGAAAATGGACTCAAATACGCTGTATTAAACCACAATTCAATTTTCCATTGCAAAAGTAAAAAACGAAAATGGAAAATTGAACCCATTTTCAATTTTCAATTTTCATTTTGAAAATGAAAAATGAAAAATTGGTTCAATTTTTCATTTTTCATTATAAAAATGAAAATTGAAAATGGGTTCAATTTTCAATTTTCCTTTTTAAAATTTTATTTTCTTAATGAAAAATAGAAAATGGACTGTAAAAGGCTGTACTAAACCACAATTCAATTTCCTTTCCAAAATCCGTAATGGAAAATGAAAAATTGAGTCAATTTTCCATTGTTGCACTCCGCGCGCTAATGCAAAAATGAAAAATGAAAAATTGAATCCATTTTCAATTTTTCATTTTTCATTTTCGTTTTAACGACACACGACCTGCACACCCCTATCTCTATAATCCAGAGGTCCAGCGATTAGCCAATCAGAGCGCTCGGTTAAACGTAAACCGACAGTTTGCCCTTTCTCTCGTTTCGCAAATAAACAGTCGTAAGAATTTTGTGGAAATAACATTTTATATGTTTTGTTTTTTGAAATGATATTATGAAATATGTTATCTTAGACAAATTTATGCAGCTCTCTCGTATTTTTTATAACATAGCTAATTGACAAGGCAATGCAATAAGCTTATTAAAAGATCATGGACTTCTAAAAAAAGTTTCCTTGTGTTATCGCCTATATTTCGAGTGAATCTACCAGAATTGTGCTTTTTGCATAAAAAGAACTATGGACACTTAATTCGTATGAAGTTGAAAGTAATCCCTTTTTGAATAATTCATAACATGGTTGACGTCTGTGTTGTCAAAAGGTTATTCTACTACCACCGCTGTATATCCGGTAATCCTTTGGATGGTTGTACACTATCAAGGGCGGATCTAGAGTGGAAAGCGGGAGGTTGGGTGTTGCATCGGCCCAAGGGGTCGATCCGAGGCACGAAATGCCCAGTGGAGGAGGGTACGGGAGGTAGATGTTCGGGGGGCCTCCCCGGGAATTAAGAAAAAAAAGAATAAAATTGTGCAATCTGAAGCATATTTTCTCCTTATCATCTCGAATATCAGGACCATTTTAGGGATACCCTTTCAAATTAGTAGTCAGAGCCTGGGTTTATCTCGATCTTTTTTTTTTCAGATTATTTGTACTTTAATACTTATTGTTTATTTGTCCCCGCAGTTACATGGATATAGAATTAGAATATTGGTATGATATGGTGCAAAATTTGTTTTCTTCATTTTGGTTTGTTTGTTTGTTTGTTTTTACATAATTTCCAAATCCAATGTTTAATACATGTACATTTATATGTTTTAAACAAAATGTGAAGATTAAAAAAAAGATCCTTCTATAAGCATAAAAGCGTGAAGGTTACTATCCCCGTGCCATTTACATGTTTTGTAAATCATTTGACATGTTTATATGATTGTTCATTTCCGATAAAATGTAGAAATTGAAATGAAAGATATGATTACTACTTGGAATAAGGACCAATTTTCGGGCATACCAGAAACCCCCTGCGCGATGTACATTACAAAACTACTCAATAAAATATTGTTAGTACGACCAAATTTAGAACCTAAAAAGAATTGTATTTACAACCTCAATAAATTCTCTATTAAGGTGAATACATTAAAACAAAATCTTTCTAATTGGTGAATTGCTGACCATTGAGCAATTTCTACTGATGCTTTTGCAGGGTTTTTTCGATTGCTGATGTCACCAAAATAAAGCGAAACCCGGGGGGGTTTCCATGGGGGGGGGGGGGTATTGCCCACCACCACCACCACCACCCACCCCCTAAATCCGCCCTATTGAAACTTAAATGGTTTGATAGATATTGATTTCTAGTATCTAGATAGTAGATATCTAATTTTCATTCCGATATTTTGATTACGTCATGGGAAAATAAATGTTAAACATTGGCGGAATCAAGGGGGGGACACGCCCCCCCCCCCCCCCCCCTGAAATCTGCAAATCATAGGTAAAACGATCATTTTCCATAAACAAAGAGTAAATATTAATAATTATTAACTACTTGTTAGTTAATATAATTGTCAAATGCATCAATTTCAATTCATTAATCAATTTCAGTCATGAAAATGGGTCCAATAAGGCTGAAATTCGTTACCTTCTGGGGGGGGGGGGCGAAGTGGTCCCCCTAATAGGGCTCTGCCCTGGACCCGCTCGGGACCTAAGCGGTCCCAGGACCCCTCGCCAATTTTACGCCCCCTCTAACTCAAAAGCTGGATCCGCCACTGATAAAGTTTTCCATCTTCTCCATCGCCTGCTGAACAGCGCATGCCTCCATGTGACACATGTATATCAAACATTAATATTGTTTTCATAGTACAAAAATGTAATTATCTCCTCTACATGTTATCCACATGATAGATTTACTGTAGTAGTGAAATTGCAGATTTCTTGAATGATATTAAGTTTCTTAACAAGTACTACATTTGTATATTGTATTTGGTTTCTTTTATAAATAAATTTTAATCTGTAATAATCAAATATTCTTGTGCATATTGCATATCAAGATATATGGTTAAAAATGGGGGGGGGGGGAGGTTGAGCACTTTGCCGAATTTTCACTAAAATATTAGTTTACCATCTATTATTTTGATTGATCAGTGCCGGGCGTAGCTTCGATGTGGACGGTAAGCAGGGGCCGGCGGGCCTAAATCCTCAAATGGGGGGGGGGGGGGGGGTGCATAATCATACACTTTTTGTGGAATGACTCGCAAGGCATGAGGGGTCTATGTGGGGAGGGTATAATGGAAGTTGATATCCCTACATCTGGAAAGGGGTTCGGGGGTCTCCCCGAGAATATTTTGAAAAAAAAGTCAAGCAAATCTGTACTCTCTGTCCCATGAATGCGTCATGTCATGGTTTGGCAAACCTACAAACGGATAACTTTTGCGCCAAAAAAAAAAAAACAACCTGCAAGTAACATTCTTCATGGAAAAAAAATATTTAAATCACAAACCCCTCGCGCTTTTATACAAGTGAAAAATCTGTGAAGTCCGATTAAATCTAAAAATCAAAATATGGGGAATGTAAAACGATTTTTAAAAATGCCTCGGATTACACCATTTTGTCATAAAAATCCGAAAATTTCGCGTACGATTTTAGATTTTTTTGGGGTCTCTTTGTTCATTTTTTTCCAAGATATACAAGGATCATTGAATCGATTTATTTTGATTTTGACCATGCATAGCACCATAACCTTTAAAATCGGCTTGAGCAACGATCATGCCGGCTCGCTTGATGTCAGTGACGCTGCGCGTGCAAACAACGTCTACCCCTGCGTTAATCCAATTATCTAATTAGCAGTTACTCCGTTTATTGAATCGCCAATTTAACTTTTGACTGTCAGAGTGAAACAAGTATTAATATTCAATGTCTTTTAAAACGACATTATTCAAAGCGTGTTCACGTTACAAAACCGTTGGACTTCATGTGCAAGATGTGCCCTCTATGTTGATACAATAAAATCAACAGAAAGTCTGAAACATGGGCTACTTTTATGTTACTTTCACGGTGGTTTCAGTAACACATTAAAAAAATTTTATTTTAAAAACAAAACATATAACATGTTATTTCCACAATAGCAACTGTTTATTTGCGAAGCGAGAGAAAAGGGCAAGCTGCCGATAGAGACTTTTGTTTACGTTTGAAACGAGCGCTCTGATTGGCTATTCGCTGGACCTCTGGATTATAGAGATAGGGGTGTGCAGGTCGTGTGTCGTTAAAACGAAAATGAAAAATGAAAAATTGAAAATGGATTCAATTTTTCATTTTTCATTTTTGCATTAGCGCGCGGAGTGTAAAAATGGAAAATTGACTCAATTTTTCATTTTCCATTACGGATTTTGGAAAGGAAAATTGAATTGTGGTTTAGTACAGCCTATTACAGTCCATTTTCTATTTTTCATTAAGAAAATAAAATTTTAAAAAGGAAAAATGAAAATTGAACCCATTTTCAATTTTCAATTTTCAATTTTCACTTTTAAAATGAAAAATGAAAAATTGAATCAATTTTTCATTTTTCATTTTCAAAATGAAAATTGAAAATTGAAAATGGGTTCAATTTTCAATTTCCTTTTTTTACTTTTGCAATGGAAAATTGAATTGTGGTTTAATACAGCGTATTTGAGTCCATTTTCCATTTTCGTTTTTCAATTTGAAATTTTAAAATGAAAAATGGAAAATTGGTTCAATTTTCCATTTTTCATTTACTAAATTGAAAATGAAAAATGAAAAATTGATTCAATTTTCCATTTTTCATTAACATTTCCAAAATGGAAAATTGAATTGTGGTTTAGTACACGGACCCGCCAATCGATGTGAATGTTGGTATAATTGTCATGTCACGTGATACATATTCCGTAGAAAATAGATTATACCTTTTCTCTAGGTAATCATATATGCACTTTCTTTTCTCAATATGCATGCGACTACAAGCTGCGTCAATTCTAGAGTACGATCTTATTATTTTATGTTAATGTATCTATTTTTTGCCTGTCAATCCCATATAACATGCCGATTTGTAGATTTATGTTACAGGTTTGTGAACATGGATGGATTCAACTTTTAATCAGAATGCAAAGATACACCGGGAATCACTGATTTAAGTTTTCATAAAAAATCTCGCTTTATCAATCTTCTTTTTAAAAGAAAACGAGACATTTTCATAAAAGTTTCATTTTGCATCACAAATAGAGGAAGAAAGGCCTTAGAGTCGCATGTAGCTTTACGCTTTGAGTCGTTCAACAAGACAATCTATATGAAATTATGAAATGAAAAACCTTGAGAAACTGTAAATGTATGAATTATTTCAACCAAAACAAAAATCAATACATTGAAAAAATCTCTATAATAAACATGCAAACTCTTAAAATCTTAAATGCAACACAGAACGGAACTATTTCCCTTCTCGCCTCTGAATCTTCCATAATTACGTGACCCGAACTAAAAAATTTTAGCACTGTATGACGACAAAACGCACACTTTATACCGGTATGTATATGGTGGACGACAGACCGACAAACAAACAAAGAAAATTACTAGCAAGACAGGATACGTAAGGCGAAACGTCACCTGTATCACAATTTGAAAATGTTCAATAGAAAGTTTGTGATTTAAATGTATATATATGTACAACCTATGTAATTCCCTGAGATGCAACTATTAAAAGGAACGTGCTGCATTTCGTGCATTAACACTCGTGACGTCACAATGCATGAGATCTAAAGAAACATGCCGCGACGGCTGTTCTAACTTGCAAACTGAACCCGCGGTGATCTGAATTTTAACGTCACCCTTTTACCCAGAAAATGCGATTTCAGAAAACGAAAATGAAATAGATAATTATGGTGCATATATATAGAATAAATGTCATAAATTGTGTTTTTTTACGGGTATGCAACACACAGCAAGTGCATTTATTGCACGATAAATGCACTTGCTGTGTGTTGCATACCCGTAACAAAACACAAATTAAGACACTTATCCTCTATTTGAAGCGATGTAGGTGCTTGCCCACAAACCGGATTATCACTCCCTCTATGTCTTTGTGTAAAGGTGGCCTGACCTCTTAGCTGATTTCATGATGCTTTTTTCTGTATCGATTTGTATTTGCCAGTTAAACTGAATATATTTGTTAATTACAGCGTTATACCTTTGTTTGTTTCAGGATTTATACTCCAGTGGGCCGTGAGGATTGCCCAGTCCCCGTCATTATCTTTGATTAACACCGCCCTCTCCGACAGTCCGGGGTCTAACGTCACATTCCTGTCCGGATCCATTACCTGGATAAGAAGAAATAAAACTTCTCCGTTTTTAAAATATGCGTTAAACTGGCAGGAAAAAAAAAATGTGGAATGTCATTTTCATTATGTTGATTTATAACGAATCAGATGATGGCTAAGGCCGACCAACCCACAATGATTCCCGCTTCTATTTTGCCTATAACCCCTTATTTAAAAAATCCGATGGTCTTTCTTGATTGGCCAATTTCAAGAAGTAAAACTAAAATTTAAACTATGTTGCAAACTCATCAAGTTTTTATCTACGTATCAAAATGTGTAATTTTGAATTACAAACATTGAATTTCCACCCAGAACCACCGTACACAAGCTAAGAAATCCACTTTTCAAGTTCTACGACGAAGTGAACCGGAAGCTTACAAATCTACCTCTATCGAATCTAATTGGAAGAGAGCTTGAATTTTTATCCCAAAAATAGTTGAAAGCAGAGACACTTTGTCGGAGGGAAAGGACCCAAGAAAGTGTTAACCATTTTTCTTAAGGTGTTTTTCGATGAAAGTTTAAAAATATCTTATTTTTGTTTCTTTTTTTTACATTAAGCATTTCATGCTTGCAATAAACAAATCAAGCGCGTTTGTAGGAATCTTTATATGACTGATTGACTCTGAGGATCAAATTACCAGAGATGGCAGAGGGAGATGTGAAGAATCTATAAGATGACCACAGCAGACAAGGTTCCCTGGATCCATCCCCTGATATATGTGAAAGCCAGACATTATCCTGTGTGGATTGTGGAACACTTTACAGTTTAACACCGTCTGCTCTGTCGCGCTCAACAGTCTGTAACAAAGAAATCCATTTATAGATTTTATTTATTAATCAGAGCAAAACTGTTTCTCTTACATTTCATGAACTTAAGTGACAAAATTAAATATTACCAGTCTGTGCATGCAAAGAAAACGTAGGATCAAAGCATCAAGCGTCATGCTCTCAGGACTGATCTATATTTTTATGCATGTTTGAGATAATAAAATATATCTGAAGCTGAGGTAATTTTAGGAAAATATACGAAAAGCAATTAAGGTGGTATAAAATCAATACCTGTGCTGAGCCAGGTAGCAGGCGCCACATTGTGTACATGGATCACCGTCCAGTGGTTCTACAGGAAATGACGTGTCCAGATCGCCAGGCTGGACACAGACTTTGTAATCACCCACAGTAAGCTTGACCGTTGTTTCCGGGTATATTTCCCTCACTATACCACTTATATGAAGATTGTTGTCCGCGCTTTTACCTTTTAGGGACAGACATGAGTAGAAGGGGTGGATAGTTGATTTTGCAGAAACGAAACCGGATACGTCAAGAAATTTCTCGCAGTTATCGTATTTATGAAATATTTTTCCATTTTTAACTAAAAGTTGAATCTTTATCATCTCATTAGTAGATTTTAATACAAAGTCTGAAAGTTCTCCTCGTGTCCAAACGAGATTGGGTCCCTCCAGTCTGAATTGACGCTCACTTCCGCTGTTGTCGAGATACTTCATTTCAATGATAAAGTCAAAGCCATATTCCCCGTCTGGTGGCCACTCAAGAGCAACATTTTCCAAAGATAAGATTACTTGACTTTTTTCACTATTGTTATTTGTGATTCCAAAGTCACAGTTTTGTAAATTATGATAAAGTCCGCGTGAAACTTTCCCGCGAAACATCGCGCCGGCCATACTGTATTCGCATCCAAACATTTGTCTCCATAATTTGATGGTATCATTTGTACCATTGGATAGAATGGTACCCTCGGAGCGATCGTTCGTAGTGTCGTCATGATTAAAAAATCGTCCCAGTATTTTCAGTGAATCTACTTTATATATAAGGGGATGGAGTTGATGTGTGTGCCACATCAGGTCGTTGTCAAAGCACGGTACAAGATAGGCGTCTCTTGCATATTTTCGGAGAAACAAAAACATTTTGTAGCGAAGTTCGCTAAGTGACAGAAACTTTCTATCAAGGTAATGCGGGAGTGATACGTTATAAAAGAACGCACACTGACGGGAAGTCGCCGCAGTCAAGTCGTATGCGATTTTGGAATCGTAGTTTTCAACGTTTTCCGATTTTATAGGTCCTACTGGCAAATCAATCTCAAACGGCTCGTTTGGATAGGCTTCTTCCCATAGAGATTTTGACCGCTTAAGGGCTTGAGCCCTGTCAAACCTTCTGTACAGTTTATGATTTACGGTATTCTGGAAAAACTTGATGCAATCTTTCTCGTAAAGTACTGGTGCTAGGAGATGACAGTGCCAAATCCATTCAATATCCAATGGTGCGGTCAGTCTCTCATCCAGGTGTTTGGCCGCCAGGGGTAGCCAGAGGTTCTCGTATCTACTGATGGCGTTCTGTACATACTGACCATGGTATAGACAGGGGTGCTTGTCAACGTCAGTCAGGAACTCAATGTGAGCTAAGGCGGCCTCCACCATGTCCAGGCTGAACCTGATCTGCCGTGCGGACTGGGACGCCTCGGCATGGCTCACTATACAAAATTAAAATTAAATATGTAAATCTTTTGTTTTGTACTTTAAATACATGTACTAGTATGTTCAATGTTAATGAACACTAGAGTTGGGTATCGTCAGTGAAAATCATATTGCGATATTTTTCATTTGAAATATTCCGATATATTACAATACATTGCATGTGCATGAAGTTATGAGAAATTGACAGAAAAGTTTGGAAAATAACAGCAAACTACACTGATATTTAGTTAAAAGATAAAATTGTCTGCTATTTGATAGAAGAAAAATACATACTGTAGACTCCCTCTATGAACACACACTTTATTTATCATTAAAGTTGTGTACATGTATGCACATGTATGTTAGTTCGCTGTCTGTCTGCCTGTCGGTCGGTCGGTCGGTCAGTCAGTTAGTCTCATTCATAGTCTATAGATAATGTTTGACAACTAGTATAGGATATATCATAGTTATTATTGGAGGTATGAAAGGTAATATAAATGCCAAGAACGACGTACAGTGTTTTCCATCGCCGAATTCAAGTCTTGGAATTTTCTTGTGATCCATGTCTGCGGACATGATTATAGCACCTGGAATATGAAAGAAACAATCGATGGAATATGTCAGACCCACAAAGCTGACAGAAAATAATGTTTTAACGACGATATGCCTTGTACTCTTTTCCCTTTTATTTCTTGATTTCAATAAACTATAGAATATCACTTTTATTCTAGAAATGGGTTGGCGGGTGGTGGTCGGAGGTTCCTATATACAGACTTGCAGCTGGAATGGAGTATACATGTACTACATGTATATGTATTTAATGTATCAATCAAAGAATGTATGTATCTATATGATCATCAAGCGTGTGGAGATTACAAGGCAGTTCTACAAAAGAAGATATATTTAATTAAACCAGAATTCGAATTTGGAATACAGAAAATGTTAGCTTAAATAATAGAAAAATATATTTGGTTTCAACTTCACGCAATACATTTCATTAATGAATATATGAATGGTGAGGGTGTCAGCAATTATAGCCGCATACAGCCCTTCCCAAAATCATTGTAAGTTACCCCCTCCCTCTTTCAGGGAACTCGTCGTGATCAAGACTTTACATTCTGCTGTCTAGATTTTTTTTTTCAAATAAAAGGGTTTTATTTTGTGGATTAATTGCAGAAACTCATTTTCGACATTAGTATACAGATAATCGTCCAGAGATCAAGGTTTACATGTGCAGATCTAAAGCGGGCTGGTCAGAACTCCTCTATTTGACAAGAAGGCTGATATTTTCTCATTTCAACATGTAATTTTCTTAAAATTTTAACCCCCCCTTTATGGTGAGGGACTGTCTGACACTCTCAACCAGCTCTGACCGGACTGATCCCCCTTTACAGAAGCTTTTCTCTAGACTTAATGAAGTATCGCATCATAGGCTTCACGTGGTTTCTACAAGTACCTCTCAGGAGAGACCCTCCCCTTCCCGTATGCACATGTACTGGTTGGGTACATATTATCGCCGGGTACATATTATCGCCACTTCATTTATATCTCCGCATATTGTTGATGTAGGAATATCATTTTTTCACCATTATTACAACTTTGATGCATGAAAAGGTATACAAAATTTCAAATAATTCCATTCCCTGCAAATACTAAATTCTATGATAGAAAGTCGGCAAATCTGAATGTATTTCCCCAACCTCTTGGGGGAAAGGGTAGGTCACTTTGTCCTTCTATATCTCTTTGGTTTTTGAGAAAAATTGTATCAATTTTACACATACAAAAAGAAGAAAGTTCAAAGATTTAAATTATGTAAATTTTGTCCAAAAATTCTGAGATTTTTAGTAAGAACGGGAGGAGGTGGCGATAATATGTACCCTCCCTTCGTTCAAACTTGGCCCAACCCTTACGTCTAAGAATCACGAGTTAACAAGAACCAATTGTTAGATTTTCATGACAGTTGGAAGAAATGTGTATCAAGGGTTATTCTTCTTTCTGTGCAAATTTCATTAAATTGCATGAGGAAATAAAAATTTTAGAGTCTAAAACATTGAAAAAAAGGCGATAATATGTGCCCGACCAGTATAGTGATTATCAGTGAGCTTAGAGCACAAACGCAAATCCAGGAAGGAAGCTTAAACAGCCACGGAAGGAAGGGGGGGGGGCATGGGATCCGACCATTTAACGAGACAAATGTTTACGTCAATTCAAGACAGTAAGACAGAAAAGTAAACCAAGTCCCGAATTCGGAGAGGAAGGGCGGATGGGGGGGGGGGGGGGGGGTAGGTGGGTGGATTGGCTTTAGTTCCTCTGGAACTTAACCGAAAAGGAGGAAAACATAACCCATACTTTCTCATCCCATTTTTTCATTTCTAAGTTTTATTTGTTATAGTAGTTTGATTTGTTTTAAGCTATGTCCCCAACCATTGCATGGTTAAGCTGTAAATCGACCATCGAATATCGTATAAAAATACATGTAATCCGGCAGGAAAAGACGACTATCGATCTGACATGAAGCCCAGGTCTCAATGATGAATCAGCACATACTCTGACACAGCATCTCTGTCCACAAATGGATTCTACAATATCTTCCATGGAATGTAAATCATATTGATCCTGCCCCGCCACTCTGGTCATAAATAGGCAATATGAGAACCGTACTTGGTACAATCCTTTAGTGGCCTTACAAAATCTTTGTTCAAGTATGGGAGTACACATAAAATACTTCACAGGAACAGTAAAATTCTTTTTTCTGCCTAGCTATTGATGAAACTTTTTCATTATGCAGACTACTCCAATCACATTATAGTTACGATTGCGAAGAAGAATTTTGCAATATTGAATAAATTTTATGGACGGAACTTCGGAAGAAGGGTAACTCTTTTCTGTTTACGCAACGATAAACAAACACTGTCATTGTCTAGTTATTGCTTTTATGACTTTTAAAGTAACAATAAAGAAGAAGTGTGTATAATCAGATTTTAAAAAGAAAACAGTACATCTTATGTCATGAATACATGATATTGTCGATATGAAAGGAAGAAGATGGATACCCTACCTTTTAATTCTCACCTGTGCAGGTATATCTCACCTGTTGTTTACATTATCTACGCTGAAGAGTACTTTCAAGGTACATAACTCCAAATAAATGCTATGTAAAATTTTGTAAACCGGTTTGTGTTGAGTGACAGATAGTTTGAAAAAGTCCCGACAGATCCGTTGAAGGGAACCCCTATATTCCTTTGAAATCAGCAAGTACATGTATATAGTACAATTTTTGTGATCCATGTAACTTTAAATACTCGAATTTCGGTAGGTATTTCGGACCATTTTTTAAATCTTGGTTTATTCATGCTGATATAAATTAATACAAATGTATACGTGTATGTTTTTTTTATATCTTTTATATCATCAGGATGCATGCCATCTAGGAAAAGAAAATCCCCTTAGGCCATTATGTGAAACTCATCACTCATATTTGAATTAGATGAAACCCCCTCCCCCCCCCCCAAAAAAACCCCATGCAAGCAATTTTAAAAGCGCCATTTACTTCATACAGCTCTATGCAATTTTACTACATTAATTTTTATTTTCTAAGTTTTCTTCTTATTGTCAATTCTATCATGGTTTTTCTTTATGATCAAATTATACTTCTATTCAATCATCGAGTAATTCTGACTAAGAATGTAAGGGAAAATGTCTTTTTCTGAATTATAAATAATAGTATTTCACTATTTCTTCTTTCTACAGTGAAAATATGGTATTTGAGAAATGAATACATTCGTTTGACCCTGCAAATTTCTCCTTCGTACTTAAATTGCCCGTATTAAAATTATAAAAAAGAAAAGTTCGTTCGCTCGCTCTTTATCTTTTCCAGAAATTCCCCAAGAAGAACAAGTAATCAAATTAGCATGCTCTAACAAGCAAGTTACAAAATTTTGTTCCAGGGTCAGGATCCCCCCTGTGTTTCTTGTTTGTATGTGGTCGTCTTGCAGTATGAAGATTATTATAGTTCTTCGGCTTCTCTGGGTAACCTGAAAAGTGGTAGGGTATACGCACATAATTCGGATAATAACACCATTTGCTACTGACATGGCAGATGGCCTTTCTTAGTCGGCACCGTTTGCCCATTCGTCTAGTTGGTTTATATGTAGTCTTGTGTGTTTATTGTGTTGATGTTGTGAGTGTCTGTGTTTTATCTTTGGGTGTTTCGGTGTGTTGTTGTCCTTGTCTGTGTTTTCCCTTTGGGTGTTTACGTCTCTTGTTGTGAGTGTCTGTGTTTTCCCTTTGGGTGTTTCGGTGTGTTGTTGTCCTTGTCTGTGTTTTCCCTTTGGGTGTTTACGTCTCTTGTTGTGAGTGTCTGTGTTTTCCCTTTGGGTGTTTACGTCTCTTGTTGTGAGTGTCTGTGTTTTCCCTTTGGGTGTTTACGTCTCTTGTTGTGAGTGTCTGTGTTTTCCCTTTGGGTGTTTCGGTGTGTTGTTGTCCTTGTCTGTGTTTTCCCTTTGGGTGTTTACGTCTCTTGTTGTGAGTGTCTGTGTTTTCCCTTTGGGTGTTTACGTCTCTTGTTGTGAGTGTCTGTGTTTTCCCTTTGGGTGTTTCGGTGTGTTGTTGTCCTTGTCTGTGTTTTCCCTTTGGGTGTTTACGTCTCTTGTTGTGAGTGTCTGTGTTTTCCCTTTGGGTGTTTACGTCTCTTGTTGTGAGTGTCTGTGTTTTCCCTTTGGGTGTTTCGGTGTGTTGTTGTCCTTGTCTGTGTTTTCCCTTTGGGTGTTTACGTCTCTTGTTGTGAGTGTCTGTGTTTTCCCTTTGGGTGTTTACGTCTCTTGTTGTGAGTGTCTGTGTTTTCCCTTTGGGTGTTTACGTCTCTTGTTGTAAGTGCCTGTGTTTTTCCTTTGGGTGTTTACGTCTCTTGTTGAGAGTGCCTGTGTGTTTCCTTTGGGTGTTTACGTCTCTTTTTGTGAGTACCTGTGTTTTTCCTTTGGGGATTTACGTCTCTTGTTGTGAGTGCCTGTGTTTTCCCTTTGGGTGTTTACGTCTCTTGTTGTGAGTGTCTGTGTGTTTCCTTTGGGTGTTTACGTCTCTTGTTGTGAGTACCTGTGTTTTTCCTTTGGGGATTTACGTCTCTTGTTGTGAGTGTCTGTGTTTTCCCTTTGGGTGTTTACGTCTCTTGTTGTAAGTGCCTGTGTTTTTCCTTTGGGTGTTTACGTCTCTTGTTGTGAGTGCCTGTGTGTTTCCTTTGGGTGTTTACGTCTCTTGTTGTGAGTACCTGTGTTTTTCCTTTGGGGATTTACGTCTCTTGTTGTGAGTGCCTGTGTTTTACCTTTGGGTGTTTACGTCTCTTGTTGTGAGTACCTGTGTTTTTCCTTTGGGGATTTACGTCTCTTGTTGTGAGTGCCTGTGTTTTACCTTTGGGTGTTTACGTCTCTTGTTGTGAGTACCTGTGTTTTTCCTTTGGGTGTTTACGTCTCTTGTTGTAAGTGCCTGTGTTTTACCTTTGGGTGTTTACGTCTCTTGTTGTGAGTGCCTGTGTTTTTCCTTTGGGTGTTTACGTCTCTTGTTGTGAGTGCCTGTGTTTTACCTTTGGGTGTTTAGGTCTCTTGTTGTGAGTACCTGTGTTTTACCTTTGGGTGTTTAGGTGTGTTGCTATTGGTGCTGCAAACCGAATCCTATTGGAGATTCCATCCTTTCTTGAAAAAAAAGGAACTCAAAGATACATTCTGTGATACAAAGTGATTGAGGACTTGAGAACAACCAATCTCCTACACGTGTGTCCGATTTCAGTTCCGCTTTTCTTCACTTAGAAATCTACATGTTGCAAGCCTGTGCCGCCTATGACCTTGTTTGCGAGTTGGAGAACAACCTGACAGAAAAACACGATGGACAGACGGGTGTTTTCGAGGGTTTACGTGACTACATGGATAGATTTGACAGGCACACGTACAATAATTCCTGGTCAGCTTGAAATAGTCAGAAGGACTTGCAGACAGAACACATACAGCACGATGTTATACGAGATGACAATCTGAAATTCCTGAGATACTGAGACAGATAGACAGACCTCAAATGAATGTACTGTAGATCGAAAGAAACTCCGTGATTTGCGAGGCACATGTAACATCATTGGACAGATAGAGCATACTAGCAGAAACGTTAGTATACAAACTGTGGTAAACTGACCTCTCTCTCTCTCTCTCTCTCTCTCTCTCTCTCTCTCTCTCTCTCTCTCTCTCACCTTTTCTGGGTACTTTGTACTAGTAATATGTTGCCACAGGCAAAGTACATATTATACCTGTTAACCTTATACGTCAATATATTCATAATTATTTATCATCTAATAAGGGAAAATCTAATTGTATTGTACTTGACATTTTGACATAAAGGAATCATATGGGCCCGTTTTGTAAGGTAATGAAAAATTAGAATCTAAATATAATAGATAGAATATCAATTCACCTAAAATTAAAAATTGTTCAAATGACGTTTAATTGAATTACGTGAATCTATATGCTAACGTTTGGAAAAAAAGAGTAAAACATGTATTTTATCCTGAATGCCCTGTTTTATATGCAGTTGTCCGTTGCCGTCACCATCACGGTAGTACTATATGTAGGAACGGTAAACACGACATGGTTCATGGTACGACCTCCATCACAATGCTCCGGTAAGTACTTTAGTCTATCTTTACCATAAGGCCAGAGTAAAATATATTGTTTTACGTCCCGAACTTTTTCTGAAAAGCACCCTCCCGCCAGGCATTAGTACACACAAACACAAGATCAATATGAAGGACTATTGAAAGGAAGGCTGAAAACATAAAAGAAAAATATCTTTCTCAAGTGAAGTGGATAATCCTGACTTAAACAACTATTATCTCCAGATATAAATGATGCATGACTTAGGCATTTTATGGTATTGATGATCATTTACTGTTATTTTTTTTATCTGAAAAATGCGTGTTTGTGTGTGTTTTTTTTTTCTGAGTAATTTTCCAAAAAGGTACCCGCCCGCGGACGTAAAACAAAATATTTAATAACTACGGCCTAATGTATAATAGGGACAAGTTCAAGCATTTCAAAATAAAACTATTTTCAGGATCTAGCGGCTACTAAAGTGTGCCGGGAGCCTTACAAGTAGGGATAATCTTTTCCATACGCCTGTCTATCGTTTTTAACACTTGATTGCAAAACATCGAGGTACTTGACCGTCTATCGTGTTTCAGGTTGAACTTTTGTATTTTATACATCGGTTGAGTAAAATATATATTGTGGAGATGAGTTCGAGGAGAGAAGGTCAAAGGCCAATGTCAATTATTTGCCTTATATGGTTTATATATCAGTACTTTGGTTGTAGAACAAGTGTTCTCGAGTGGTTTTCATATTCCATGCATAGGTTCAATACATATATACATAATGTATGTTTTCAATTCTTTTAATAGCACCACGATCTCCGGATGAGAAACCTTTCTATTTTGGATCCTCCGATCTCTTCTGCACGACAACCGGCGTTGACATTTCCATTCCTGGGCTTCGTCGGAAACGCAGTGCGCCTGCGCGTGACGTCATGGAGCTTGTGCATAGCTGGATTTACTATGATGGACTTTACTTCGAATTTGGAGTGGATCCTGAGTATGGATTTAAAATGCCTTTCAGTTCGTCTAGTAAAGTCGCCATGTTTACAGGTCTGCCATATTTGGGATACAAGTGTCCATGGAGACGCGAGCCTTTCCCAGCCGGGTACAGCTCACTTCCGGTTGGCTGTCTTCAACGCTGTGCTTCAAGGTACGAGGTGTTCCTAGGTCGTTACAGCACACTTTTCAACAACTGTCATCATTTTTCGAACCTGATATCAGACATATTATGTTCCAATCAATGCCCCTCTTGGTGTGATATGTAACGTATTATACATATCTTCATAATGCTTATATTATATTAATATGTGCACATAATATTTACATTTATCAGTCTCTTACTTTTCATTTTCCAAATAAGTCTGTGTGAATCGTTAGATGACGTGTATGATGTATCTGAGGGGGATGTTTCCATAGCCAAATACATGTTCAGTTATTTCAAGATATCGTTGACATCATTTGTTATCTATAAAGGTTGAAGCCATGAATAATATCCATTTATACTATTCAAAATATTCAAAACCATTGAGGATTAAAGGGGTTAATTTTTGTTTGTTTGGGATGCTTTGTTGATTTTCTTTTTGTTTAGCTCTTGTTTAAAAGACATAAAATGTTCACATTTACATTAAATAGAAGTTATCGCTTTTGTATACATGTACATATCAGCAAGAATGACGGCCGGGTTAGCGCAGTGGTAGCGCGCTCGCTTCTCACCTCTAAGGTCCCGGGTTCAAATCCCAGATTCGGCGAAGGATCTCACGTGGGAGGGTAGGTGGTCCCCCACCCAGGCCTCTGCAGGAGGTTTTTCTCCGGGTACTCCGGTTTCCTCCTGCTCCTTGGACCCCCTCACGCCAACATCTGAGCCAACGTGAGACATTAATATAAGTTGTGTAACTTGTTTGTTAAACGTTTTAAAATAAATAAAGTTTATCAGCAAGAAGTACATGTACTAGTAGCACTGACAAAGATTTTAAGACACCAAAAATTCTCAGGTACTTAATTTGGTATGAAGTCTCTGCCAAACTTTGTAATATAAAATAATTTATGCAGAGAAATATATCTAGGAACAAATGTCGCTGGGGGTCAGGGATCCATTTCTACTTTTACTTCACATTCAATATATCAAAAAGATGATACTTCAATCGTTTAATTTCCATTGTCATTTTCAAGAAACAAAGATTCTGATTGGCTGAGAAATTTTGTTGATACATCCATCAACACAAATTTTCACGGAAGTCTATTTATAGCATTATTTTCCCTAAAACACGAATGAATTTGTTGCTGAAAATACGATTTGTTGATGTTTGCTTATCATTTCAAGGGTGCTATTTCTTTTCTACTTACTAAAGAATTAACTGTGCATGTAAAATTTGCTCAATTGGTCATTATTCCAAAGATATAGAGAGACGATCATTCGCTGTTTAAATAATGGCGGCTGCCGTAACTTATTCTGGCAGACGTATCACTGCGCAACCCTCCGAACAAACGAATGTAGTGCGGTGATTGATTGATTTTAGATTCAAGAAAACAGTCTGTTTTTCATAAGAAGATGATAATAAAATGATAAGAAATAAACTTATATTTTTTCTGTTGATGCAGGTATCAATCGAAAAATCGGACAGAAAACTTTTGCATCAACGCGCTACGCGCATTGAACAGAAAACTTTTGCATCAACGCGCTACGCGCATTGATGCAGTTTTCTGTCCAATTTTTCTGTGATACCTGCATCAACAGAAAAAATACAAGATTCATTTCTTAAATAACTTCCATGAGAATAGAATTAAGAAATCGCCAAATCAGCGAAATCGCACCCGCTGTTGAACTTTAATCTTATAACTCAAGCAATGCTTTTATGGACCATTTGGAAAATTCCGCAAGCAGGTGCGATGTAGGATATTTGGCGTTCCCCCAATATTTTTTGTGTCGCATGCGTTTTTTTATCTTATCATGGTTAAACTGATTTTAATGATCACATCATCCAAACCCGATCTTGTCAATAAGTATTATAGATTATAACGGTACAAAAAGAAAGACGAACCCTTAATTTTATCTACATTAGAAAATAAATAAATATACACCTGAAACATTACAACATTCAAAATCTGTGCAAATGAGAAATAAGCGGAATGTACAGATGTGTATCTAGCCACAATGTGCTTCTAATGTCCTATTCACTAAAACCAGAGCACCCTTTTTTGGCGATTTATTCTGTCGTCTGAAGAATTTTGCCATAAATTATTGTTTCCGAGAATTTACCTCCTTTAGTCGTAACTGGAAATTAACTTCAATTTACCCTATCAGCTGCCTTCAAACCGCAATATGAAAAATAAAATGTATACTGGAAATTCTAATGCACTCCGTTTGTAACGCGCATTCTGATTGGTCGAGCGATTATCAAACTGCAAGGGGATTCACGTCATGCGTTGCTATGGCGACGTCGTTAAAAGCAGACGTTTTCTAGCTTGTTACTGACCAAAGCATTAGAATAGGGTTACCATACTGATGTTTTACAAAAACTGACAGGGTATCGATGAATCCCTTGTCAGAAATACCTATTTTACCGCTCGACTGAAGCCCCGCGGTAAAACTCAATTTCTGACAGGGGATTCGCCGATACCCTGTCAGTTTTTGTAAAACACACGCATGGTAACCCCTAATTCCCATGTTAATTTCACGCCGCCACCATATTGTTCTCCGTGTCAACAATAGTAAACAGTGACGTCAAAGGCTCCGACGTCACACATTTTCAGCGATTTTACTATAGAAAATCCCCGTAGACTTTATATTTTCCGTCCTATTTCTAACCTAACTGACGCACAGCCAAAACAATTGTATTTTCTGTTACGACTAAAGGAGTACTATAAAATTGATATCTTTTTGGAAGATGACAATATCATATTTTAGAGAAAACCGGGAAAACAGGGTGCTCTGGAATTAGTGAACACGACAGTAGGTTCAGATGTCCAACTTAATCAAGATGCCAGCATCGATCAAATTGAATTGAAATAAAATGTAAGCATATATGTGTAACGAAAACGGTGGCATGTGCATACTCTTCATGTTCCCAAGTATCGTTTGTAGAGAAGAGTGGGTACTCTGTAATACTTCATGGCTTTATCCAATATCCCTTTTTTATTTTGGTAAACTTGCCAACAGCTGAAATCTATTGGTCGAATAAAGTCATGACGTCGTATCAGTCTCGCAGAAAAGTGCACGTGTTTCTGATCAATCACAGTTCTTAAAATGGCCCTAGTGTCAATGTTTGTTTCGTTTGCATACATGAGCGTTGTCTCTCTAGACACCAGTTGACCTATAAGGAATAAAAGGGAAAAGTAGTTATTTGAAGTTTAAAAAACATACTAGATCTAGATATGACAATCTTAGAGTATAACCCCATTGTTACCATCATTTATGTTGTTTGAAAATATTTGCAATAACTGGAAATTGATTTTACTTAGCAGCATAATCAGGATTAAAGAAACAATTACCCAGTAATCCATTTGAATGCTTGCTCATAACTCCAGGTCTTATAACTTCAAAATTCAGATACTGTAATGAATGTTTCCCTTGTGCCATTCGTCTGATGACGTATAATGTTCCATCAGAGTCCTCGATATGTACTGAATGCTTTATTATATCAACATGTACACTTCCCAGGCTATGGTGACTTAGAACAAAGTCTAATTCCTTTCCATTAAGTATCACCTGTGACTTGGTGGCCAGTAAACTCAGATGTGGATACATTATATGTATCTCACCAATATATGATCTGCGCTTGTTTTGTTTGTCTCTCTTTGGCGATGTTACCATACCGGCGTTTATAATTAATCCTGTAAAACATTCCAAAATTGTTCTAAATTCGTTTTTACAATAAAACACAATAAATATCTCTGGTGTATGAATTCCATTGCTTCGTTACTTTGTTTTATGCAGATACATTAGTAGGCTTCTGTTTCTTGTTCTGTAAATTGTTATAACAAAATCTTACACTATATTAGAACAACGGCAAGTGGTATATGAAAGACCTTAGATTCGTGCTTATAACAACAAAAAGAACCCCTTTTCAAATGTCAGATCTTTTTCACAATAAAGGAATCGAGAAATTGGTCTTAAGGGCATTCAGTTTTAGGATATATATCCTTTATATTTGAATCAGTTTCACCTTATTGTATATAAAACCGATGTGTAGTGACATTTGATGAGGTTACCGTAGGAAATATTGAAATTCTGGGTACTTCCCAAATAGACTCATTTTCCATTGTCAACTATGGCAAAATCAAAATTAAACTCAATAACTTTTTTTTTATTGTTGTTTGATTTTCCTTCATATTTGGAATACGATATATTGGATATTCTACTAATTGATTGAAACGAAGAATTTGAAACCTTTCCATACAGTCCTTTTGGTAAAATAACATAATTTTTTATCTTTAAAATATTTTTCAAAGAACTTCATAATGGAAATCGTAGTTATCTTTCTTTGTACGTCAGAAATACAGAATACTCTTCGGTATGAAGATTAAAAAAATTTCGGTGCCGGATATGTCCTTAAGATAAGCATATTATGTTCAAAAGAGCTGTGTGACTTTCTTAAATCTTGAATCGCGATACCTGCTACTTCATTACTAGTATGACAAATATGGATAATGACCATATCCCAATACACAGTACAAAATCGATAATTCAGAAAACCATAAACCGAAGGCATACAAAATCAGGATAAAACAAAAACCAAAGCCAACAAAGAAAAAACACCCACCATATGAAAAGAAGCGAACTCCCAACATTGGAGTGAGACCAGGTGCCTAGGAAGAGTAAGCATCTCCTGCTTGCATGCAACACTCGTCACTTCAATTCGGTAGAATTATCACATCCGGTTACTTCCATTTCGGAAGATACAAGTAATTCGGTGATTGGATGGTTCAAATGGTCTAAGACAGAATATCATCCAGCATTCTGGAGAGTGGGACACCATAATGTATGACGAATTCCCCATATCGACCATAGAACTTCCTCAGTGACGATGTTAGTCGGTCACAAACGTATCCCTGGCTGATAAACTTATCTGAAAGACGCCTATCTCTCAGAGTAAAATCTTATAATCTGTATGTTAGTTTTGCAGCTATTTTCAGCGTCAACTCACGTTCGGACTCAGAAAAAAAACGAATATGAGATTTAAAACAAAAACCCTTCAAAATCATACCTTTTGATCTATTTTCGACAAGCCTTACTGCTGTTCTTCGCGGAAAGCTGATATCGAAACAAATCGGTAACATGAGTCCGGGAACTGTAGCTACAAAATGTGGATCACCTCCTCCTGAAATACAAAGTGTTCTTTGACAATGCATGGATTTTCAAGTTATACATATTGATATGGGGAAATGTAGATTAGTAAAGATACCGTTGATGACCTTGTATGATCGTTCACTGAAAAGTATCTGTTTAATTTAGAAATTTCTATACAGATGAGACGATTGTAATCACATATACTGGATAACCTCATAATGCTAACTTCGCGGTCAAGTTTGCTCCTCCTCCAGTCTCAATGTTTCCGACTGTTGTTTTGCGTATCCCTTATTTATATTTTGCTTGGGTCACTGCAAAGCTGCCTTGTCGGAAATCTTACTTTTGAACATTTTCATCTTCTTTGCTGTCGCATTTATATAATCATCTCCTGCTTGCATACAACACCCGTCACTTCAATTCGGTAGAATTGTCCCATTCGGTTACTTCCATTTCGGAAGATACAAGTACATCCGTTGGTTGGATGGTTCAAATGGTCTAAGACAAAATATCATCCACCATTCCGGAGAGTGGCATATTCATAATAATTAATATTCAGGGAATTGCATTTTTGAATTATAGATTACATCTTATTCCTTCAGTGAATCTATTCAAGGTGGCGCCACTAACAATGATTTTTAGTAATTATTTTTTTCTAAATTCTGATACCGGGGTCAGTCAGCGAAAATATACCCGTTAATTTTACATAGTGCAGCGAGAGAAATTAAGCTTTTTAAAGCTTCGTTTTTGGTCCTACTTACTTAGATTCTCTACTTGCATTATACATATATGTAAGATGATGCATGTGATATTTGATTATGTTTAAACTTTGCTAATTAGCACAGCGCCTCCTTCAGTGTATTCCGTATTTGTACTAAACTCTGGTGATCGTTCATATGATAAATGCGTTAAAGAAGATCCTGACGAAAATCTCAACAGCACTCACAATAGAGCACAAAATTAAGCATCGACGGACCCCTAGCAAGCTAGAGGTGGGACCAGGTGCCCGGGAGGAGTAAGCATCCCCTGTTGGCTAACCGCACCCGCCGTCGATGTTTACGCACGAAAATGAAAACAATTTATGAAACTCATACACTGTCTGACGTTGTCTATATAGAAAGTGTTATGGCGACAAAGTCAGGGAAATATATTCAAAACACTTACTGTCAAACCCCTCGCGGGGAACTTTTTTACGAGCTCCACACGGCAAAGGGCATAAAGTTGCTCTTCGTGTTTCGTTGTCTCCGTCTATTTGTCCGATTTGTTTTGCGCAATAGTTGTGTTTTATATTTTTTCAAGATTCTTTGTTTGCCTTTTGATTCTGATTTCGGGTTTTGTGTTTGACTTTCATTCACAGATCTAATTGTATGCAAAAGGACTAGGTAATGACAGATGTTAAACGTCTTCAAATTCTAGAGCATCATTTAAGAACAGATATATTTACAGCATGAACCAGACATGCACGTTCCGATTAATTAACCCTCGTCCATGATCCTCATTTTAACCAATGTAATATGGCCAAAGAATGTGAAAGTTATTATGTCCAAAATGTACCGAAATACATAGCACAATGGGTGGGATATGATGCTACAGGACCCATGTTTAAGAAATTTCAAGAAATTTCAAGAAATTTTGGTAACAGAATTTTTCGAATAAGTTGAAGAAACGATCAACCGAAGTTGATCGAACTTGGCTACATGTGCTCTCGGGGACTCCTAGTCCACCAGCAGTGACACTCACTAAGTAGTACAAATGAGTTATGCCAGCAGGGAGAAACCCTTTACTCTAAGAATTATCTATGAAAATTGGTGTAAGAAAATTTACAAATATTTTCAAGTCAGTTCAGAGGCAGTGAAACTTGGCAAACGGTATTACATGGGACTGACAGTCCACCAGCAGACCTAGATACCAACCCACTGAAATTATAAATTATATTGAAATATATATTCTATCTAAAAAGTTAAGTACACCATGTGCGCATGTCTAAACAGTAATGCTCGAGGCCGAAAGGAAGAACTCCACAAAATAAATGTATTAAAAGTGAAATACTAAACATGACCTAAAATGTATGCCGAAGAGCCAGTAATGGACAGAGTTATTTCATCAGAGAGATACCTCTTATTTTTAGAATAATATTAGAAAGTTTATAAATATATTTCAAGACAGTTCAAAATTTGTGAATGAAAGTCAAATCCCAGACCCCAAACTACAATCCAAAAATTGTATATAAACAATAGGCATACAAATTGTTAAAAAATAGATGAAACAAAACAAATATATGGAGGAGATCGTCAACATTGGCCAAACAGACGGAGACAACAATGCAGGACTATAGGAATATAGGAAACATGGTGAAACTAGGTGAACGTTGAATAACGCATTCAATTCTAACGTACATGTATGAATTATTTTCGTCTTAAAATTTGTTCTCCACCTTGATGAAGAGAAGACGTATTATGATATTCCTAAACGCCTAGTTTTCATGTGCTTTAACGGGATTTGTGAAATTTATTTTACATTCAACCTTGACGAAGTCAGCAGGGTGCACAACAACAGAGCACATAACGTCAAACACTGTCAAGTATATAGTTCCCTGTGTTATACTCAGATAAGCTCCCTCAACCTAACTTTACAAGAATGGCTTGCACTTCTTCTATATCATCTAAATCTGCATCATCAACGTTCTTATCTTACAGTAAAAACGAAGTTAATCGTAATCACCCTTTCATCTATCACAATGATAAGGGAACGCGTGGTTTACGCCACGTGATTTATGTGAATATATCCACAGGTGCCAATATTCCGGATAAAGAAGCTTAACATAGATCTTGTCCTTGTGAATATTCCAAGGTTGTACTATTATTTTCTTACCTCCGTAATACTGCTTAGGTTTGTAAGATGATTCGTCCGACGTATATAAAACATCATTAGAATCTGAAAAAATATAATATCTAATTATTACATTGTGTTGTAGATCTTTTCCATGATTGTATATGAAATATGCTGATATAAGCCATAAAATGTTTTAGGGTTATAGCAGTTAAAGCGCATACAATGCTGTTGGTGTGGCCATCCAATTCATGAACGTGTAACCCTCCCAACTATCTGATTAAAAGATTCCACAACAGGCACATTGTTGCTCAAAGCCTTAAGTTTAGAGAAGACAGGTGAAGACTCAATCACGCTGCACCCCACGTCTTGGTTACGTACAAAAAGTCATGAAAATCTGATAGACGTGGTCATACATGGTAATTTTTGTTCGACTTGGCTTGGCTGTGCTTTGTACTGGGTATGACCGTTGACGGCTGTTCCACTCCTGAAACACTGACAAAGCATGGCTTACCACGTCAAACCTTGTCTCTAAGGCTAAAACTAGGATCGCACGTTCGCTATAAGCCGCTATTCCCTATGATACTAACGCGTTACACACGTCCGACGACCGTGCTGTGCCCGTGATAGACCGCTAAAGTTTCGCATCTTACCGCGTTTTAAGTTTTAATCACTGCCGGAAAACGAATTATCACTTATGTTTCGAGAGAGTTGCTGCACGTCTTCACCAAGTGTATCGCGAGATAAACCTTCGAGCAATTCAAAATGTTTGCCGCGTCCAACACCGTTCCGATATTTCCTCCTCGTCATGCCACATATATAAATAATCTGTATCCTGCCACGACTATAAATCAATTGTAGCTCGTCTGGAACTCGGCATCTAGACGAACGACATCGTCTGCTTCACGGAATACCTTATTTTGACGGATTTTGGTCGTGATAAGACTGTGACCGGGCATTTAGGATAGGCACACCAAAAAAGTTTTGAAGACACGACAAAGACAAAGATAAAATACATGGTCAGACAGAGGGACAAGGACAAACAAGTTAAAAAGACACAGTCACCAATAACAAAAACCAAACAAACAAAAGAACCACAATAATTATTTTGAATTGTCCATTACCTAATGATATACCAGTGTTCTTAGAATTGACATTGTCTGTTTCCACTGTCAGTTGTGTTAACGGTGTCAGAAGGCCATACTGGAAAAGATGTAGATTCGTTAAATAAAAAAAAATGATATAAAAAAAATATATATATATAATAAAAAATAATAATAGTTAAAAAAAAAGAAATAAAAAAAAAAATAAAATAAAAAATAGAAATAGATAAATAAATAAATAAACAAAAATAAATAAAACAGATTTCTTGTATGATTAAGAAATGAATATCTTACTTTTGGTGTTCATGGGTGTATAATTCTGGTTGGTTACATTGTACGAAGCGAAGCGATTCCCGGAAAGTTCGAACGTGTCCAATCAGATTTATACAACCATGAACACCAAAAGTAAGATATTCATTACTTATACTTACATTTATTCTACGTGTAATTATAGATCATTTTCATTTGCACGTATATCGCACCTTTTGCCTGTAACGACGTCAAATGTATTTTAACGTTGGTAAATTCAGAACTCCTTACATGCAAAACATGAACTTGACGTCAGAATATTCAATTGTAGTTGCCTAATAGGCGTTTAACATGGGGAATTTTCTAGTAATATAAATATATGAATAATAATAATAATTTAATCAGCATGGTTCATAGAATCTATCACGACGTTGCGATTGAGACAAGGGAATCTCAACCGAGTATAAAAAATTCAGTCCACGACAATACTTGCCAAGTGGATGCGTAAGGTAGTGACGACGATTTCTGAACCGTAGTGCACAAAATTTTGCAAGTCCATTTAATATTCGATGTTTAGAATTCGTCATCCCTCCCTTACGTTGGTTTTTTTCTCCCTCGTAGAGGACTGAGAAATACAATCGACTTAAAGTGTCTAGTACTAGTAACTAATCTGTTTTTACATAACGCCTGTTTGGTTGTGATAGCGATGGCGTCACAGAGCGAGATTAATATAATATTACACCACCGTGAGTGTGTGATGGCGAAATCACCTGAGAGTACAACATTTTGCCATGACCAGGCTTGCCAAGACATGGACAAGCAAAGTTTTGTACTCGAGGGTTGAGAATTTGCCATTCCTCCATCATGGCGGTGTTTGATTAGTTTTCGCCCACGTCGTTGACTGAGAAAACAACTTATAGTGTCTGGTATAGTTAATTGTTGTTTTGCGTCCATAACGTCGCTTTGGCAATGATAGCGATTGCATTAGAGGGAGAAAATGATGACGTTAGATGGTGAGATCGATTGATCTAACCTCAGAAAAAATTGAGAGTTTTTAGTCTCAACCGGGAGAATGATTAATCTCACCCTAGGAATAATTGATAGTAATTCAATATAATCTAACACCACAGTGAGGGAGGGATGGTAATTTCTCAACACGAGTGTTCAAAATTGTGCAAGTCCATGACAAGTCTTGTCGAGTCATGGACAACCAAATATTACACGAGAGTTGGGAATTAGCCATCCCTCCCTCATGGTGGTGTAAGATTATATTACTCTCAAATTTTCCTTGGTGGTGTTTGATTGTTTTTCTCCCACGTTATCGACTATCTAGAGTGTCTGTTATAATCACAAGTTTGCCTTACTTCCATAACGTCGCTTTGGTAGTGATGACTTCAGAGGGTGAGATCGATGACGTCAGAGGGTGAGATCGATTTAATTCACCCCAGGGAAATTTGAGAGTTCTCAGTCTCAAGTTGGAGAAAGGAAGACCTCATACTTCCATATCTACGGTTTTTAGTCAATCTTGAGACATAAGTGAGTGAGATAAAATGCCTATGAAAATATACCTTTAGTGATAGGTCCAGTATATTTTTTCGAAGTTCATCACGTTCTGATGGATACAGAACCCTACTAGATAACTCCCGCAACTTTTCTTTTACTGTCATGAATGCCCACATCTTCTCCAGTGAAGGTCTCTGTTGGGCAGGATTTGCCATATCTGATTTATTGTGCAAAGTCGATATATCTTTTCCTTCAATTTGAATATCGAAATTGTCGTCAAGGCTGACCCCAGATATTGAAGCGTTAAATAAGGAAGAAGAAATATTAGATTCTGTGATCTTTCCCGATATTCTCAATTCTGAACCGTCCAAATATCTTGCAAATTTTGCCACGGTTACACTTGAGCTTCCGTTAGGATACACGAATTCAAGGTCTTTCAGAAGCGTAACGGCAACTTCATCATAGAAACCGCTTATCTGCTGGTCTGATTTATCATTATCATACACTCGTTGTAAAGACCCTTGATTCTGAGCAGCCATCTTACGAACAAAGTCGTCATCCGTATTATTACCAAAAACGAGGCTAAATATAGGGATGTCATTGATATTTGCATTTCTTATGGCTTGTAGCGTTTCATTCTTTTGTTTATAAATAGCACCATCAGTGAGAAAGAAAATGATATGCGATCTCCGAGAAGAATCGAATCTGTTAAGGAACTGAATAGCATCAATAAGAGCATCTTTTATGTTGGTCCCTAAAACGAAATAAAAGTTTGGCTTTATATTATGTTTCATTTGCTGAAAACAAAGGAAATATCTCGGGTACAAGGGCTGATTGATATGTTGCGAGCCTCGGTTTTCTGGGATGCGGAAGGTACTCTGCTGATAGACAAACAATCAATGACACATACTCTGCTTCACTTCTGATACAGTTACGAGAAAATATTAAACTATAGCGTCGCGGAGAGCTCACTTGTTAAAGTTGTGTTGTTCCGTCAAGACAAAACTCCTGTTCACAAGTCTGCCACTGACATTCATGATTGTGGCTTTAATTTGATTGAGCTTCCGCCTTATTCACCTGATCTTGCTCCATTAGACTTTCATCTATTCCCGTATTTGAATGCAGCTATTTCTGGCACCCACTTTCAGTCCGATGATGACGTTATACATGTACTTGCAGTGGTACTTAGGCACTTAAACACCGGTGGCAAAAATGTATAGGTACTGAAAGGGACATGTAAAAAAATAATGCAAATTGTGTGATAAAATTCCAATTCTTCAATACGAGTCTCACAACATATGAATCAGCCCTCGTATAAAGGTAACGCGTGAACGTCTATTATATTTTTTTCCAAATTAATCTTCACCTACCTCCACCAGCCACAAATGAATCCACGTGGTGCTTTGCAAATGATTTTGTCAGATTTGCGGAAACAAACAGATATTGTTGGTTCATAAATGTTGATCTGGACTCGAAGGAAATGATGCCGAATCTATCTCCATCTTGCAGAGCCTCAAGAATTTCAAACATGGCCGCCTTTAGTTTGTTCATTTTATTTCCCGTCATTGAACCACTAACATCAAGCACAAACATGATATCTTTCGGAATAGGTCGCAACCCAATGGGAGAGAAAAGGTGAGTGAAGTAGGAATCTTCTATCTACAAAGTAGATTTACATCCTGTTAAATGTTATCATTGAAATACTATCATTATATTATTTCTTGAATGTGCTTCACATTCAACAGTGTAACAAAATGGGAATATTTTTGTACACATGGGGATCCCGCCACCCATACCAGTTAAACTTTTCATATTCAGTACGCAGTTAAACATTAGTATTACTAGAGGAAAAGAGCGGATCTAAATTAGGAAAGTTTATTTTGTGGCAAGGCGATTGGTCAGCCTTTAGTATCTTATATTAAGCAATACCTTGGTCAATTTTTAATACTTACAAATAAGTCTCCCCCGTCATTTCCTCTCTCCATATCGTAGGTTATTATGACCTTATTTGGCACTTCATTGCTGTTGGAACCAACATAACTAAGATGAGCGACGTTTTGCTGGGGTCTGTATACCGTGAACTCTGATACTCTTTCTTTAATACATTATAAAACATAACAGAACATTGAAGTGGCCCAACTCGTAACCTTCTTGAATAAAATTTCAAACCAGACACGTGTTTCGTACAGTAAATCTTGATCAGTGTTACTTCAGATAGTTTTTATATATTGTTCATTTTCGTGCGTGAACATACATCGACGGCGGGTGTGGCTAGCCAACAGGGGATGCTTACTCATCTCGGGCACCTGGTCCCACCTCTAGCTTGCTAGAGGTTCGTCGATGCTCAGTTTTGTGCTCTATTGTGAGTTCTGTTGAGGTTATCGTCAGGATCTTCTTAAACTCATTAAAGTCAACGTTTGCTCCTATTAAGAATGGTTTGGTTGTTGTGTTTTTTCAATACCCTAGTTTACATGCCAATTGATTCGCACTTTTGAATTCGGATTTGGGATTTGTATTGCAGTGCTTTATCGAATCAGAGTCGATGCATGAACAAGTTATGTCATGATTACTTTACTATGCAGCCTGAGCTTTTCGAAATAAAAAATAATTCCCTTCCTTGAGTACGGTCCCTTTTCTTGGGGGACCTCTGTGTATAGTGATAGGTAGGATGGTATTGTACCAGCGATCCGGATAACGACACAATTTGATAGATATCACAATTGGTGGTACCGGCATATATCGCGGCTAGTCAAATGTTTCAATCTGTCTGCTTTGTGTGCTGTTCAATTCTGTTTGAGTGATTTCATGTTCTCGTTGTCCCCATTTAATCTTGAACAGGGTGGTTTTTTGTCCATTATTTATTTCGGACTTGTAAGGGTGCTCTGCTGTGGTCAATCCATACGTTCCATATCTTTTACGAAAAATGTTAACACGAATTTTACCTTAAAACTTTACATATTAGGGATTCATGCATATTAGCATTTACATCGGATCAGGTATTTTATTTAGTGTATTGCTCAATCAAAAATAATAGAATATACGCGAGTATACAATTCTTGTTACATTAATATCACATCAAATGTGTTTTACATAGACAAAGCGATTCTAAGTGTGTACCTGTTCCTGATATGTTTGTCTTCAGAGAGATGAGGTCACGTGGCTCCCTTATCATGATGTTCAGATTGATTCGTTCTGGCTTCATGTGTTGCAGAAATAACTCATAGGGGATGCGACCTTTCCTTCTGTGTAGGACTTGTTGGTATGTCAGATATAGGGTGGTGTTACCGTTAGATGGCAAAGGCGCCTTAATTTTCAAACGATGAACATCTGAAGGGCTTAAAATGAAGCGCCGAAATATGAAAAAAATTCAAAGGTTATGAAGTATTTGATTTTATTTCAAACGAAGGTAATTATATATGAATGGAAAGATGGAATTTTTTCAAAAGTTGCAAAATATTTTATTTTATTTCAAACGAATAAAAATACATAAGATATAACGATATAATGCAGTTAGTTCATACATATCTAAACGTTGTTGTTTATTTCTTGCAAATTCAGGTTTTCGCTCTGCTATCTGACCTTGGTACAACCTATTAGACACTTTCCTTGAATATGAGAATGAACAGATCATGAATATTAAACAAAGTATAAATATGAGGTACACTGTACTTTATTACAACGCTTGAAAGTCTTATTCTGTGAAAATATCATTTTTTTACATACATAATATTTCATTAACTGATGCATAATAAAGTAGAAAATGATTCGACTTCAAAATTTCAGCTAACGCAAAAATAAGATATGTGAAACTGATAAGATAATTATTAAACATGAAAAATTTATCTAAAATAATCAAACTTATTCCTATTTTTGATAATAAAGAAAGCTAACATTGAGAAGTTGGAGACAAAAGCTTCACTCGGTATAAGCTGTTGATACACAAATTGTGTTGTTTGTGGTCCTTTATTCATGGCAAAGATAATGACGTCAGTTGTGGCAAACCGGAGTTGTATCTCTGTCCTGATATCAACATTGTACTCTGTTCTCGCCTACAAATAAAAATAAACATCGAAAAGGCAAGGCAAAACAATCAGAATATCCATTGGAACGGCTGCTAACCTCGGAATGAACAACATCCTGAGGTGAGACCAGGTGCCCGGGGAGAGTCAGCATCTCCTGAAAATTAGAAGGATCAAAGGTAGACAGAATTACTATCGAAAATGCGTCAGAATCATCAAACGCCTCTTATACCGTGGATATGATCCTAATGTCACCAGACGGACACTAGGCTTGGTACTTGACCAATCTACAGTCTTGTACCAGCGCATCCTTAATACTTGCACGCTGACTGACTGTGACGACGGGACTCCATGATGGGCCCTGTCCAAACCTCTTTAGAGAAGACAGGGCCCCGACCACCTGTCCTCTCTGAATGTCAGTCGGACTCCTTGGGTGATAACATACATTAGCTCGCTACAGCCGGCAGAGCACAGGTCGTATCACGCATGCCCTCTTTTTATATCAATTTACATATTCATCTGTGTTGCTTGGGCCCCTGCGTCTTGCGGTCTTGTTTGTGTGTGGTCATCTGACAGTGAGGAGGTTGTTTTACACCACAATTGTACGTTCTTCGAGACCTCTGGGTAATCGGAATAGTGGGAGGGTTGTGCGCACGTAATCCAGGATAACCACACCGTCTGCTACTGACGAGGCAGATGGCCGTCCTAAGTCGGCACCGTTTGCTCATTGGTCTCGTTGGTTTATGTGTAGTCATTTGTGTTTTATGTTTTTCTGTGATTTGACGTTCATTGTACTACTGCGTCTCTTTCTGTGTGTGTCATTTTTGTGTTTTACAGTGGGTGTTTTGGGAGGTTGCTGTTGATGCTGCAACTAGGTGTTGTTGGAGATCCCCTCCTTTCTGATTGCATGCAACACCCGTCGCAACATCACCATGAAAACTTGTCAAATACGGTGATTGTCTCGATGTACATATTGATGTACATATCAGGTAAATACTTCTTGTTTGGTGATGATGACAGCCATTCAATCGCAATCCAGAATGTGACTGATAATTCTGGAAATTGTGATCTGATATGTTAAAGAAAAATAAACACATGTTACGGAAAGTAATGCTATTAAATAAAAGGACTTTTCATATTTCAATATGATGAAAAAATTTGACTTACTTAATTATAATATCTTTAAAACATTAATTATTTAGTGACAGTTCAAATTTACTGTAGAAGTCAATTTTTGCGGCGCTGCTTACAAGTAAATTGCTATAGATTTAACTCTGAAATTTTGTATTTTTCAAACAGAATGTTTAAGTTGATAATTTCCATTATTATTTCTATGAAACGATGACTCTGATTGGCCGAGAAAATTTGTTGATACCTGCATCAACAGAAACCAGAAATACGCGTTTAGCAACGTCATAATCAACGTCGTTAGCACAATTTCAAAGCTGCAAATAAACATTGAAAAGCGACAAAATGAAATGATAAGTAATCAATGCAATATTTGTTTTGCTTGATCAAGGTGTCCAAAAATTGAGGGAAAACTTATGCATCTTGCGCTTGCGTTACAATGATTTCTCAAGTTATTTCAGTGTTCGCCGTCTTTCTATTCTACAATGGTAGATTCCACAGAAAGTTACCAGGCTTTGGGATCAATGGAATTGCATTTATCAATTGAAGTGCACATGTTTTTCTTCATCGAATTTATTTAGGGCGACACAATTTACAATCATATTGGTAATACCGTGGTCAAACTGTGGGTAAGACCAAAACAGAGATTGGGATGGGCTTTGGCTTCCCTTTTTGGTCCTACGTACTTGGGTACTATACTTTTATTAGATAAATGAAAATAATAAGTATGGTGCGTTTTGACAATGCCACCTACAGTGTATTCAGCACTTTCACTTGAGATAGTTCATTAGATAAGTTGTCCTTCGTGTTTATGTGTAGCTGTGTCATTGTCTACGTCTATTTGTCCGATTTTTCGTTTCGCGTGGGATAGTTCTGTTTTGTATTTTTATCCAAAATTTTTGGAATATGGTTTCGGGGTTTTTGTTTGACATTCACAAAGCGAAGCTTATTAAGACTCCATGACTCCGTTTTCAGTTTTGAGTTGTATGGGGTATCATGGGGAAGAGGGTGGCGGTGATATGGAATCTCGCGTAAAGTTCATACAACAAAAACTGGAAATCAAAGTTATCGTGTCACTGGAATCACGAGCTTGCAAATGCGTTCCTTTGACATTGAACAGAGCTTAATGCACGTTAGAAAGAAATCTTTTATAAACAATTTATACAACAGTTACGTAATACTGGATTCTGAAATCAAAATGGAAGCACAGCTTAAATGAGATTTAAAGAGATCATTCTGTACGTATGAAATGCGCTATCTTGAGCAGTTTCTATTTGTTACAGATTTTGTGTCTGTTATACTCGGAATGATAAGGTATTAATGTTTATCACTTTCCAATCTGACGTTTTTATATAATGGTAATGTAAATGGACATGAACATATGCTCTATTCTTATTTTACTCAGAATTCTATTTGATATCTTTGATTCTGACACAATTTATAGCTTCGTATTTAAGAACGTGAGATCCTATTATATTTGATAACTATAAAGATTTGTAGAAATATAGTAGACAGACACAGCATAGTATACCCTATTTTTGTATCTAATGATGTCTATCTAAACATATCTACTGATATCAAAAATCGAAATTATTCATTTTCTTTGAACATCAGTTGCTATTGTGAGTGTTGTTGAGATTATTGTCAGGATCTTCTTTAACTCATTTGAAAAGAAACAAAGATCACCCTTTATGCAAAATACTTATAAACCGCAGTTTATGACTCAGTATTATTCGTACATAATATTAAAATTAAACTTAATTCTGTAAATAATCAATGTTAAACGTCTTCTAATTCAATAGCATCAACTGGACCAGACATGCACGATTCGGGTACTTAACCCTCGTCAGTGATCATCAATCTATACAATGTAATATGGCCAAATATTGAGAAAGTTATTATGTTCAAAAATGTACCGAAAGACGTAGGAGGATGGGTTGGATATGATGCTACAGGACCCAGGATTTGGGAATTTCAAGAAATTTTGATAACAGAAATTTACGAATGCGTTGAAGAAACGATCAACCGAAGTTGATCGAACTTGGCCACATGTGCCCTAGAGGACTCCTGGTCCACCAGCAGTGACACTCACCAAGTGGTAAAAATGTTAAACGTCTTGAAATTCAATAGCATCATTGGCTGTTGGTTGCTTCTTTGATGTTAATTTAGAACAGATAAATTCTAAAAACTAGAGAACAATTACTACTACAAGAGATTTCCTTAAAATATGCCAATGATTGTTCAATTTTCAAAATAAATATTTCGAATGAAATATGCATCTGTTGTTAATAAATAATTTAAAAATGAAATGAAATACCAAATCGTCACATTTTAAAATCATAGCCAGTTTATATCAATCACCTGAGATGCGCATATTGTACACTAAATTATAATGGTATACATGTAATTATATATTGCTGATGGAAGTCCGCGAGGTTATCGATCAGTGCATCAATACGCTCTTTGAATTTATACTTTGAATATATCCTTTTATGGGTTGTTATTTGGTTTGATGTTTTCTTTGCTTTGTTTATTTGGTGTGGATGTTCCAATTGATTCTTTGTCTCCGTATGTGATGAAGTTGATATTGTCTGAGACTAACAGTCCATAAACATTGCTTTTTTCACAACAAAAATATTTTAGAGAATGAAAATATTTTAAAACACTATAACGTCTCGTTATCTACAACTAATTGAGGTAAAATACGAGTATCTTAGACTCAAACCATCAAAAAACCACCCATTTTGACATTCCCATCGGTTTTGACTTGTTCTGCAGATGTTGCAAGCAAGAAGGATATGATTATTCCTCCCGGGAACCTGGTACATGTATCATCTAAATTTTGGATCCCCTTTACAGAACGATTTACTTATCTTGTTTATTTGTAGATTTTTAAGGTTTTGTACAAAATGTATGCTAATCTGTAATGCTTTTTGGATTAGAATTTTGGGTTATGAATGACTTTCACGAACGGATTCATACAAATCTAGATTGTTTAATGGTTATGGGCCCATGAAGCTGCCTTCAAAGATTTTAGTGTTCCTAGTCATATTGAGATTTCTACTTATCTTGTCAAATATTGATGCTCTAAGTCCATATAAGTACGAAACAGAATGTGAACGGATGAGACTTGCTGACAGTAAATGCTTTCCCGAACTCAAGATTTTTCATACTTTTTACCGTTTTTTGTAGATATCCAGTGAGATATTTTCCTTTGGTTAGTATCCTACTTGCATTGTTACATGTTTACGAGAAATTCTCATGAGAATGGATTATCCCTATATGATCTCCCTAAGTCAGTAAAAGAAGCTGATTTGAAAAATAATCTAGCTTTTGATCAAACAGAATTGGGAGATTAATCATTCCTTTTATCATCTTATCATTTTGTTGAAAAAGGAGCAATGATAAGAACAGCCAAAACAGATCTGGGTTACCATCTATAATTAATAACTGTTACTTTAATACTTTAATTCTGTGATTATAATTCATACATTCATATAGATCTATATATTAAGCCAACTAGATTGTGATATGATTTCCAACATTGTCATGTATTGTCATAAGATTGATTTGTTGGTTTATTTATTTATCATTATGCTTTCTGTTCATACATAGTGCCTACAAGGGCCCATCTTAGTCAATAAACTATCTTATCTTATATAATGCTGTCCTTCTGGTTTCAACGTAGACTTGCTCAAGTCCTTATATCAGATAAAGTTATATGAAGAGAACTGCGATTATCAATTTTTTTCAATTAGAATAGAAAATGCCCCTTTTAAAACTATGAGCAAATCAGAGAAGACGACTTTTCCTTGCTAGTAAAGAAATTTCACTTTTTAAATATATATTTGATTTTGAAATCATTTGATATAAGGACTTGAGCAAGCTCCGTAGTCTCCGTCTTGTTGTGATCACTGGTACGTCGTCATGTTGGAGATCTCCTCCATATCTTATCATTACATTTCTTATTATAATATCTTTCATGTCAAGAATGTTAACAATTTCATATCTATACATGTATAAATGACAAATCATTCACCTCGAGCCAAACTTCGGGTAGCCTTGTTAACCTAAATACGGTACTTTTAAAAACAATAAGATCAACTGAGTTTGTTTTGGCTCCAAATTTTCCAAAGTAATATAAACAGGGCGAATCTCTTTATGTTACTTTTAAAAGATTAAATCAAACATGAAAATAAGAAAAAAAGTAAGACTCATGATAAATGCTGTTTAAAATCTTTCAAAACAAACTTAAATGCATAAAAGAGCATCTTTTTATGGGATTCCGGCTGAGTGACAGATAATAACGATATAAGATCTGCACTTCACGGATGTTGTACTAGGGATATATAAAAATGATAAAATATGCCGATGAGTATATAGCTAGTGGTTTAAACTTGATTAACCGCAAGTTATTATTTTTATGAATGTGAAAACATGAAAACTTAAGTTTCTTCGTAATGGGAAATTAAGTATCTACGTACCTCACACCAAGTTGATTATAATTATTCATTATTTTTTACCACTCTCCAAAAGTACATAACCTTGTTAGTGTTTATTATCCAAGAAGAGTAGATAAGATGGGTGTATATGTAAACAAGGATTTATATTAAGATAACGACAAAGCAGAACATATGTGCTGCGTTCATATTACTAGGATTTTGATCGGTTGCAATTGCATGCATTCAAGCTGTTATTTGCACCTTGATACTTAACATAAGATAGAACCTAATGAAGCTAAGGTTTGATGTATATAAGCTGATATAAATGAGAAATCATCACACGCAGATCAACTAAGCTTAAGAGATAAATATTCGTAATCCATTGTTTTCGAAGAAGATTTTGTATTTCAGGAAACTTTGCTTGACCTGCGTCTGCTTCATCCGTGTTGTTTGCTATAAAGATTTTATGTCCATTTTATTTTCAAATGCATTATGTCTGGTCAGGGGATATTGGCCTTTCTCAACAACCTCTAAATTTAAGGAGGTTTGTTGAAGGGTTATGCTTTACGGATGCTTACACGCGTGTCCTAAATCAAACGAAATGATAAACAATCGAAAAATAGAACAATCTCAAACAAATAAACACATCCGAACACATGAACGAGATTGCAGGAAATAGCAGACATAATTTAAAAAAAAAATCATACCTCCTAAAGTAACGGGAAAAAAGAGAACACCCATACGAAGAGGACCAACAAATTATCAATTGATCCAAGCTATGACATCACGGAATGCAAGCAAGGACATCACGAAATGCAAATGACAAAACATAAATGAAGGAAGAGTAATGTGAACCCGGGATGTCTTAGGAGGATCATCTGCTTTAGGAATGGTGTAATTACCCGGATTACATTGAGAAAACCCTCCAACCTATCCTGATACTGAGAGGTATTCCATGTCACACAGTCACTACGGGATTAGACATGATTAGAAATTTATTTAATAAGAAAACACAATGTATGTATTAGAGTTTTGTATTGGAATGTCAACAAACGTTAGACCTAAGTATAAGGAAGTGCAAAACAATTTAAAAGTTCTAAAAAGAAAATCTCAATATAGAAAACAAATATGAATTAAATTCTCCAAGGCAAAACTCTCAACTGAAACTTTTCGCATGTGTGTAATTTTCGCGTACTGCGGCAGAGACGATTATATCGCAAATATTTCCATCAAATCATTATGGCGAAATTCTCCCTAGCAAAAATAACCACTTTTACACTAACGTTAATCAGACTTGCCGCTATTTTACGAAGTTAAAACAAGGGGATCAACATAAACACTAATGAAGAAACTTCTTTATCATCCATAGGATAATTCAAGGAATGTCAATTTAAGAAAAAAAAATGTTATAGTACAGTCGAATTTCAAAATTCGAATAAGACCTTTCCTTGTACATGTAGAACGTACGGTATCAAACTTGTGCAGTCACTATCCTTTTGTATTATTCATTTTATTCTTTTTTGATTTTTATAGATAAAATAAAATAACTTTTCGTATTTTACTTTTATGCTCAGATAATTTAGAAAAGTGAGTTCAAAAGTGTCATATTTAACTAAAATCTAACAAAAATGAAAATGGTCAAGAAAACTAAAAGGATCGAGAAAATAGGCAAAAATGATTATACCTACCGTATGAACATGTTCTCCTGCAACCACATAAAATACCGTGCAAAAATTGAGAATAATGAACACAAAATCCATTGAAAATGAAACCATATTTACTACATTTTCTTCCTTCTTGTAATCAATTTATTCGTTCACAATTCACATTTAGATAGAATGAAAATCTCTAATATGACAACTTCATCTTGAGCATACGTCATACGCAGTTATCTTATAAACAACTAAACATCAGCGACCCACAAGGGCGTGCATTAACTTTACTATAACCAAAACATTTCTGTTCCATTTATTATGCTACGAAACAATGATGACGTTTACTTCGGTCATCAAAAGATCGTTTGAAGAGTCATAACAAATCAGAATGAAAGTCAAACACGAAAGCCTAAATTAGATTCAAAAATAACAATGGGAAGGTTTCCAAATCTTGGAAAAAAATATATAAAACAGATCTTCCTTACGCGAAAAGAAAAAAAAATCATAACTATAAGAAGAAAACTCATGTTTATACTAAAAACCTTGCCATTTTGAAGACAAGGTTGTGAATCCCGATAAATATCATGTACGTAATGTAGATAATCATTTTGTATTTATATCGAATGGCCGTCCGTGATGATCTTATGGTGCACATTCGTCTTCCTCCTCAAAAGTACTTTGTGAGGAAACTAGATTGAATCCAAAATCATCTCTTTAGTGATACACACTGGCAAAAATTATCCCGTTTAAAATTTTGATATCGAGTTTCAAAACTGAAGTTTTTGTGCATGTAGCTTTTGCAATGTCCAGCGTTAATTCTTCCAGGAAAAATTTCATGCTTATATATGCAAAATCAACAGGGTTCTAAATAGTCATAATATTAATGAAATCAAGATACCTAGAAAAACTTTTAATACATGATTCCAAATAATAAGATTTCCTTTGCTTTTGAAAATCTTGAATACATTTTTCTTTATTAGTGGATAAAAATAAATCTACAACAAGAGGCGGGTGGTAAGAACCTCTACAGACAGTGTATCCCTATTGGTTTTAGTCAAATCTAACATTCATGTCTTCAACGTGGAAGGAAAAGACATTGTACAGGACATCACATAACAATGATTTGTTGTTTGCCATGGCAAAGAAACATTGTGATTCAGATGTACAAATATAAGTTTTACCGTGTCGTTCAAAACGGAAGGAGGGGATCTCTAACTAGACTCGGTTACAGCACCCACAGAAAAACATCCCCGGTGAAGACACAGAGTAGATACACAAACAACAAGAGTCGGTTACAGCACCCACATCATAACATCAAAACATCCCCAGTGAAGACACAGAGTAGATACACAAATAACAAGAGTCGGTTACAGCACCCACATCATAACATCACAACATCCCCGGTGAAGACACAGAGTAGATACACAAACAACAAGAGTCGGTTACAGCACCCACATCATAACATCACAACATCCCCGGTGAAGACACAGAGTAGATACACAAACAACAAGAGTCGGTTACAGCACCCACATCATAACATCAAAACATCCCCGGTGAAGACACAGAGTAGATACACAAACAACAAGAGTCGGTTACAGCACCCACATCATAACATCAAAACATCCCCAGTGAAGACACAGAGTAGATACAGAAACAACAAGAGTCGGTTACAGCACCCACATCATAACATCAAAACATCCCCGGTGAAGACACAGAGTAGATACACAAACAACAAGAGTCGGTTACAGCACCCACAGCAAATCATCAAAACATCCCCAGTGAAGACACAGAGTAGATACACAAACAACAAGAGTCGGTTACAGCACCCACATCATAACATCAAAACATCCCCGGTGAAGACACAGAGTAGATACACAAACAACAAGAGTCGGTTACAGCACCCACATCATAACATCACAACATCCCCGGTGAAGACACAGAGTAGATACACAAACAACAAGAGTCGGTTACAGCACCCACATCATAACATCACAACATCCCCGGTGAAGACACAGAGTAGATACACAAACAACAAGAGTCGGTTACAGCACCCACATCATAACATCAAAACATCCCCAGTGAAGACACAGAGTAGATACACAAACAACAAGAGTCGGTTACAGCACCCACATCATAACATCAAAACATCCCCGGTGAAGACACAGAGTAGATACACAAACAACAAGAGTCGGTTACAGCACCCACATCATAACATCACAACATCCCCGGTGAAGACACAGAGTAGATACACAAACAACAAGAGTCGGTTACAGCACCCACATCATAACATCACAACATCCCCGGTGAAGACACAGAGTAGATACACAAACAACAAGAGTCGGTTACAGCACCCACATCATAACATCACAACATCCCCAGTGAAGACACAGAGTAGATACACAAACAACAAGAGTCGGTTACAGCACCCACATCATAACATCACAACATCCCCAGTGAAGACACAGAGTAGATACACAAATAACAAGAGTCGGTTACAGCACCCACATCATAACATCACAACATCCCCAGTGAAGACACAGAGTAGATACACAAATAACAAGAGTCGGTTACAGCACCCACATCATAACATCACAACATCCCCGGTGAAGACACAGAGTAGATACACAAACAACAAGAGTCGGTTACAGCACCCACATCATAACATCAAAACATCCCCAGTGAAGACACAGAGTAGATACACAAACAACAAGAGTCGGTTACAGCACCCACATCATAACATCAAAACATCCCCGGTGAAGACACAGAGTAGATACACAAATAACAAGAGTCGGTTACAGCACCCACATCATAACATCACAACATCCCCGGTGAAGACACAGAGTAGATACACAAACAACAAGAGTCGGTTACAGCACCCACATCATAACATCAAAACATCCCCAGTGAAGACACAGAGTAGATACACAAACAACAAGAGTCGGTTACAGCACCCACATCATAACATCAAAACATCCCCGGTGAAGACACAGAGTAGATACACAAATAACAAGAGTCGGTTACAGCACCCACATCATAACATCACAACATCCCCGGTGAAGACACAGAGTAGATACACAAACAACAAGAGTCGGTTACAGCACCCACATCATAACATCAAAACATCCCCAGTGAAGACACAGAGTAGATACACAAACAACAAGAGTCGGTTACAGCACCCACATTATAACATCACAACATCCCCGGTGAAGACACAGAGTAGATACACAAACAACAAGAGTCGGTTACAGCACCCACATCATAACATCACAACATCCCCGGTGAAGACACAGAGTAGATACACAAACAACAAGAGTCGGTTACAGCACCCACATCATAACATCACAACATCCCCGGTGAAGACACAGAGTAGATACACAAACAACAAGAGTCGGTTACAGCACCCACATCATAACATCACAACATCCCCAGTGAAGACACAGAGTAGATACACAAACAACAAGAGTCGGTTACAGCACCCACATCATAACATCACAACATCCCCAGTGAAGACACAGAGTAGATACACAAATAACAAGAGTCGGTTACAGCACCCACATCATAACATCAAAACATCCCCAGTGAAGACACAGAGTAGATACACAAATAACAAGTGTCGGTTACAGCACCCACATCATAACATCACAACATCCCCGGTGAAGACACAGAGTAGATACACAAACAACAAGAGTCGGTTACAGCACCCACATCATAACATCACAACATCCCCGGTGAAGACACAGAGTAGATACACAAACAACAAGAGTCGGTTACAGCACCCACATCATAACATCAAAACATCCCCAGTGAAGACACAGAGTAGATACACAAACAACAAGAGTCGGTTACAGCACCCACATCATAACATCAAAACATCTCCGGTGAAGACACAGAGTAGATACACAAATAACAAGTGTCGGTTACAGCACCCACATCATAACATCAAAACATCCCGAGTGAAGACACAGAGTAGATACACAAATAACAAGAGTCGGTTACAGCACCCACATCAAAACATCAAAACATCCCCAGTGAAGACACAGAGTAGATACACAAATAACAAGAGTCGGTTACAGCACCCACATCAAAACATCACAACATCCCCAGTGAAGACACAGAGTAGATACACAAATAACAACAGTCGGTTACAGCACCCACAGCAAAACATCCCCAGTGAAGACACAGAGTAGATACACAAACAACAAGTGTCGGTTACAGCACCCACATCATAACATCAAAACATCCCCAGTGAAGACACAGAGTAGATACACAAATAACAAGTGTCGGTTACAGCACCCACATCATAACATCAAAACATCCCCAGTGAAGACACAGAGTAGATACACAAATAACAAGAGTCGGTTACAGCACCCACATCAAAACATCAAAACATCCCCAGTGAAGACACAGAGTAGATACACAAATAACAAGTGTCACAAGAGGGAAAAAGGACACCAATTAGGACATCTAAACAGTTCCCAAGTTCCTTGCCATGTGTTCCTTTATCGCCGTTAGAGCTCACGTCAGATCAATGAGTCATCCTTCCAAGATGAGTGTAACTTGATCTTGTTGTGAACTATGACAAAACCTACTTTGTAAAAGAAAAGTCTGATTCTGAAAATAAGTACACTGAAACAGATATTATTCAGATGTTAAACTTTTTGATCGACAACATTTTTGTGGTGTTTGGAGGAAAGGTCTTTCAGCAAATTGTCGGAATTCCAATGGGGACCAATTGTGCCCCACTCCTTGCCGACATTTTCCTTTACTCGTACGAAGCTGAATTCATTCAATCTTTGGTCTCTGAAGGGAAAAGATACTTAGCTTCTGACTTCAACTTCACTTATAGATACATAGACGATGTGTTGTCCATCAATAATCCGAAATTCGCAGATTACCTGAGCAGAATCTTTCCTTCAGAGCTTGAAGTCAAAGAAACTACAGAGACAAATAATTCAGCATCCTATTTGGACATAATGTTGTCCTACGACACTGATGGTCACATGAACACCTCACTCTATGACAAACGTGACGACTTCAATTTCAGCATTACAAACTTTCCTTTTCTGAGTAGCAACACCCCTTCATCACCTGCTTATGGCGTGTTCATATCTCAGTTGTTACGCTATGCCAGAGCAAGTACGAAATATACGGATTTTGTTCTGAGAGCTAGGCGTCTTTCAGATAAGCTTCTCAGTCAGGGATATGTTTGTGACCGACAAACATCGTCACTGAGGAAGTTATACGGTCGATACGGGGAACTCGTCATACACTATGATGTCCCACTCTCCAGAATGGTGGGTGATATTCTGTCATAGACCATTTGAACCATCCTACCCAAGATTGTACTCTATGTCTTCCGAAATGGAAGTTACCGGATGTGACAGTTCTACCGAATTGAAGCGGCGGGTGTTGCATGCAAGCAGGAGATGCTTACTCTTCCTGGGCACCTGATCTCACTCCCATATCGGGAGTTCGGTTCTTTTCATGTGGTGGAGGTTTTTGTTTGTTTGCTTTGGTTCCTGTTTTGTCCTGATTTTGTATGCCTTCGGTTTCTGATTTTCTGAATTATCGATTTTGTGCTGTATACAGGGATATGGTCATTATCCATATTTGTCATTTTTACCACTGTCCATGTGTCACTGCTGGTGGACAAATTGTCCCCGAGGGCACTTGTCGGGCAGTATTTTGCTTCAATGGATAGTACACAAGAGACCTACAAAGTGGCTGGGGCGTCGCCCACTATAAAAAGGCCCCAACCTGTTGCGTCTACGGACACATACGCAACAGGTAATTTAGGTGTCCCTAGAATTAGACTACATGACATTAGAGACGAGACATTTGTAGTGAGTAGAAACCATGAGTTTTGGTACAAACATGCAGACGGGTATATTAAAATCAAGCCCTGTAAGATTGAAGTGGTCGATATACTAAAAGAGCACCAATTTTCACCAAGCGATTGCTCAGTTTCTAAGTGCGGCACGAAGAACTGCAAAACTTGTAACATCCTTATAACAGACACTTCATTCTCAAGTAATCTCACAAAACAAACATTTAACACGCATAGTTTTGAAAACCTAAACTGTATGACATCTAATGTTGTGTACGGAATAGAGTGCTCACTTTGTGGATTGATTTATGTGGGTGAAACCAAAGGTAAGCTCCGAACCAGAATGACAGGACATCGGTCAAAAATAAATAATAAAGGAAGTCAACTTCTTTACCGGCATTTTGACCAGGCCGATCATTCTGTCTTATCTATGAGAGTCAGAATCCTGGAGAAAATATATCACCCCACAAACAATCCCAATTTGAGCACACCTTTCCGTCGCAACAGAGAAGAGTTCTGGATAAAAACTCTTAACACTGCAGCGCCCTATGGGTGCAACGATAATATAAGCAGATTAGGAAACTTTACAAGTCCAGGTTGTCAATCGGTAAATGTGAATAGCTTATTCAACAGACCACAAAGAAGACCTCGAAGTCATGGCATTCGTAAATATAATAGGCCGGAGATACATAGTTTCTACTTCGATGACTTGGTTCCATTTTTGAATGAGCCCCTAGGCCTGCATTATATTCGTACCAAATTATACTCTGTTCCTTTACGGAAGTTACATGAAATCTACGAATATACGAAGGACCTCACTTATACCGATACACGTTCCCAAGAATACAGACTACAAGGAGTCATCTTGGACATTTGTACCTTTCGTTTATTTCAAGCAGTTAGATCAGATAAATCAGAGGAGAAAACAAACCGTCCTTTCATTAAAGTAAAATTTGCAAACAAAGGTATTGATAAATTGAATCTTGGTCAAATTTTGAATCACAAAACTGTCACAGTAAAAATTCCACCATATTTCAAAAGACAAGAAACTCCTTGTATTTCATATAGCTACACACCAACAGTTGCATCTAAAATTTACAATTACAAACGATTCTTGCAGTGCATTGATTTAAGTAATCCCTCACTACATCCACTTCCTTGCGAATGTTCTTCATCGGATTTTAACTACTCTCCTTGTGGACACGTTATTACAGGTGACCTTAGTATAGTCAAGAACGACAAGTTGAGAGATTTGTTAAAAAAGGGTCCCAAATACAGAGAAAGTGTGTCCTTTACATGGAACCAAAATTTCAAAATTATCATGGATTCTTGTGAGGAATATGCAAGACGTTGGGCAAAGAAAGAGGATGTACAGCTCGACACACTTTCCGAATGGATAAAATCCATCAGAGGGTTACTTTTATCTAGAATTAACCGATTAAAATCAACTGTAAGCACCAGATTCGAGTCTATATTTAAAGACCCTGATGTTCTCACAGAGCTTACCTACCTCCAAGAACATTATGTCATCACACCAGCGGACAAAGCCTCAAATAATTACACATTTACTTGCAAAAAGTTCTATTTCGAAAGTCTAGTTAAAGAGTTGGGTTTAAATTCGACACATGGAAATCCCACTTACACCCCAACAAACCTTTCTGCCTCTGAAATAATAGATAACCACAAATCAGCTCTTTCTTCCTTTGGCTTCCAAACTAACAATTTAGATTTAGATTTACCATACTTATACTGCATACCTAAAATGCATAAGAATCCGTACAAACAACGTTTCATCGCTGGTTCCTCAAAATGTTCTACCAAATCTGTATCGATCTTACTCACCAAAGTTTTATCTGAAATCAAATCTGGGCTTCAAAAATATTGTTCGACAGTATATTCTCGCAGTGGTATCAACCAGATGTGGATTTTAAAGAATTCGAAGGAACTTTTAGAACATCTGAAATCCACTCATTTTAGTAAAGTTCATTCGATCAAAGCCTTTGATTTTTCGACACTTTACACTACAATTCCACATTCTAAATTGAAAGAAAGACTCGCAAAAATTATAAGTAATGCGTTTACAAGTAAGAACGGTAATTGCAAATACAAATTTATTGTTGTGAACTATGACAAAACTTACTTTGTAAAAGAAAAGTCTGATTCTGAAAATAAGTACACTGAAACAGATATTATTCAGATGTTAAACTTTTTGATCGACAACATTTTTGTGGTGTTTGGAGGAAAGGTCTTTCAGCAAATTGTCGGAATTCCAATGGGGACCAATTGTGCCCCACTCCTTGCCGACATTTTCCTTTACTCGTACGAAGCTGAATTCATTCAATCTTTGGTCTCTGAAGGGAAAAGATACTTAGCTTCTGACTTCAACTTCACTTATAGATACATAGACGATGTGTTGTCCATCAATAATCCGAAATTCGCAGATTACCTGAGCAGAATCTATCCTTCAGAGCTTGAAGTCAAAGAAACTACAGAGACAAATAATTCAGCATCCTATTTGGACATAATGTTGTCCTACGACACTGATGGTCACATGAACACCTCACTCTATGACAAACGTGACGACTTCAATTTCAGCATTACAAACTTTCCTTTTCTGAGTAGCAACATCCCTTCATCGCCTGCTTATGGCGTGTTCATATCTCAGTTGATACGCTATGCCAGAGCAAGTACGAAATATACGGATTTTGTTCTGAGAGCTAGGCGTCTTTCAGATAATCTTCTCAGTCAGGGATATGTTTGTGACCGACTAACATCGTCACTGAGGAAGTTCTACGGTCGATACGGGGAACTCGTCATACACTATGATGTCCCACTCTCCAGAATGGTGGCTGATATTCTGTCATAGACCATTTGAACCATCCTACCCAAGATTGTACTCTTTGTCTTCCGAAATGGAAGTTACCGGATGTGACAGTTCTACCGAATTGAAGCGGCGGGTGTTGCATGCAAGCAGGAGATGCTTACTCTTCCTGGGCACCTGATCTCACTCCCATATCGGGAGTTCGCTTCTTTTCATGTGGTGGAGGTTTTTGTTTGTTTGCTTTGGTTCCTGTTTTGTCCTTATTTTGTATGCCTTCGGTTTTCGATTTTGTGCTGTATACAGGGATATGGTCATTATCCATATTTGTCACTTCATTGTATTTCGAAATACCGCTGTCATGGTTGATACAGTATCTCTCATTGAAGCAAATTTTAAAAAAAAATGTTAAGATTAAAGTGTTCTGAAATGGAAGATGAAACCTTGTTTTTGACTTTTCTTTGCATTTTTAAGTTTGAATTATATTTCAAATCAGTGAATGAAAGAAAAGAAAAGGATCTCCAGCACTGACACAGCGGAACAAACCCACATGAAGGCGACACATAAATGAAATCAGACAAAACTACAACCCGCAACAGGAAACAACAATATGCAACATCATACAAAACAGACACAAACAGCCGAAACAGACTAACATGTACACACTTACTATTAAAGACAACATATAAATGGAAGGATTGCAATGTGCAACCGGGCATCTCAATGGTGTGGTTATCCGGATAACGTGCACACAATCCTTCCACTTATCGGGATACACAGAGGTCTCCTTGGACACACGATTGCTGTATAACATACAACTTCTCGCTGTAAGGTGACATCACAAACAAGATAGTTAAACACAGCTGCCTCATATAACACATATTATATGTAAATGGATATAAAAAATCTATGGCATGCGTATAACATTCCGTGCTCTGCTGGCGGAAGCGAGTTCAAATCAATCATCCGAGAAGTCTTACCAACTTTCAGACAGGACAGAGGATCAGCACAACGTCTTCAAGTCTTCTCTGACGAGATTTCAGATGGTCGTCCAAAGTCGGCACCGGTTGCCAATTGGTATCGTTCGTTTATGTGTTGTCTTTTCTGTTACATATTTCTATGGCGTGAGTTTGTGTTCCTTGTCCCTTTTGTAATTATTTCTGTGAGTGTCTACTCTTTGTTTTTACATCGGGTGTTTTGGGGTTTTGCTGTGGGTGCTGCAACCGAGTACTATTTTATCACGATGACCTTATGACAATTACCCTCGCATATTACTACCTGTTAATTTGCATGGTCAATTTCATGTTGAAAAGCTGGGTTGTATGTGATATTTGAATTTTTACATTTTTATTAGGAGTGAAGAGGGTCCCGTCTCCCCTTGGGTATCCATTCTTCATACAAACCTCAACTCAGTCTTTATCCTATCCTTACCGATAAAACTCCATTATCGAGTATTTAATCCCTGTGACCATACGTTACATTGTCACTGAGGAAGTTCTACGGTCGAAAATGGGGAACTCCTCATACACTATGGTGTCCCACTCTCCAGAATGGTAGATGATATTCTGTCATTGACCATTTGAACTATCCAACCAAAGAATGTACTCCATGTCTTCCGAAATTGAAGTAACCGGATGTGACAGTTCTACCGAATTGAAGCGGTGGGTGTTGCATGCAAGCAAGGAATGCTTACTCTTCCTCTCCCATATCGGGAGTTCACTTCTTTTCATATTTTGGAGCTTTTGTTTTTTTGCTTTGGTTCCTGTTTTTATCCCGATTTTATATGCCTTCGGTTTCTTATTTTCTAAATTTTCGATTTTGTGCTGTATACAGGGATATGGTCATTATCAATATTTGTCATTTTAAAAGCTCATATAATTGGGAAAATGAAACATTTTCACCACTTTTTCTGTGGAATGTATTGCGCAAAGGTAAATGTCTATTAGTAAACCAAATCAAAATAAATAGCCAGATAAGATTTTTGAATCCGGAATAAATGTTATGACTGCAATGTGATTCAAGATCGGCACAACCACTCCTTTCCTTACATAATACAGCTACCTTAAAGATACCCTAGGTCTCGTCAAGATAAATCCATAAATCAACTATTTGTGTCAAAATTTTAATGCAAACAAGTCTATCATGCTTAGAAATTAGAAACTGGCTGGTTACAATAATCACATATGCCCTCACTACTGAGCTATGCTAAATTATTGCTTATAAAATGGGTACCCTAATATATCCTACTTTTCTCCGTAGAAGACCGATTGCGAACACGTGTAAGCACTTATTTGCATAAGGCTAGTGCTGTATCAAAACAAAACAACATGGCGGACGGATAACACATTGGACGAAAATGAATCGAGAATCAGTGTTATCAAAATCTGAAAAGAGAAATGTAATGGACAAATAGAATCGTCACAAAACTTAATCTACTGTACAACATGTCCTACGTGCAATGACTTTTATATTGAACAAACTGGTAGATTAATAGATCGAGTCCGAGTACACAAACAGCAATTCAGGAACACCCCGTGCTCAAAATATTTCGATGAATGCGGTAAAGGGAGATTTGGAATATTTCCCTTCTATAAAATGAAAAACAGTGACGAAATTTTCGTCGTGCGAAAGAAGATTACTTTATTGAACGTTTTAAACCACCCCTTAACAGAAAATAATGTAAACGCAAGTATCATTGTATTATGATAAGCAAAGCGTCATGCAATATACAATAGCGTGAAGTATCGATAGACAATAACTTAGCTACAATATTCTGTCTGAAGAGCCGCAAGGCGAAAGCGCTTACGGAATAAAGAAAACTGATCAAAATGTGATATTCTCAATTTTATTGGATTTATTTACTCTGTTCCAAAGAATTTATTAATACGGTAACTACATATTAATATATATATTCACAGTCTAAATCAAATATTAAAACACAATAAAAAATCATAACTAAATAAAGGTTAATTTTCATTCAGGATTTGGTAATCAAACGCACATGTGTATAGCTACACCTGCCTCCCATTCAAGCCGTCATACACTATTACACGTTGTTAGTCATTTGAAAGTGTTCGATTATCCACGTTCAAAATGGTTATTTGAATAGACATGATATCAACTTTGTATTTGCAATTAATGAAATATTAGTGAGTTAATCTTTTTTGAGAATTTCAAAAAGACTGTTTACGTGGTTTACTACATGTTTCGTAGTAATCCCACGATGTGAAATTCATTCAAGCAATTTGCTGATCGTGGTAGCGTGTTCAGTTTGACCATAGTAAACGTGACATATTTCTACATACTGTATATGCAAATAACAATTTCCGAAGTCTACAGAAATCATGTGTACCAGAGAGTAAAAACGTCTATAAAACAAAAATGTGAGAGATAGATTATGCAAGTAATATATATTTTCGTGGGTGAACATCGACGGCTGGTGCGGCTAGCCAAACAGGGGATGCTTACTCCTCCTGGGCACCTGGTCCCACCTCTAGCCTGCTAGGGGTCCGTCGATGCTAAATTGTGTACTCTATTATGAGTGCTGTTGAGATTATCGTCAGGATCTTCTTTAACTCATTTGTGTCACACTTATGCCCTTTGCCGTGTGGAGCTCGTAAAAAAGTTCCCCACGAGGGGTTTGACAGTAAGTGTTTTGAATATTTTCCCTGACATGGTCGCCATAGCACTTTATATATGGACATCACCTCAGACAGTACATGTATTTCAGATGGTTTTCATTTTCGTGCGTGAACATCGACGGCGGATGTGGCTAGCCAAACAGGGGGTGCTTACTCCTCCCGGGCACCTGGTGCCACCTCTAGCCTGCTAGGGGTCCGTCGATGCTCAGTTATGTGCTCCACTGTGAGTACTGTTGAGATTATCGTCAGGATCTTCTTTAACTCATAGATGTTCAAATGGTAGTACTTTTAAAAAGCTGTTTACGGTAAACTTCTTTATTGACAGTTCAATCCCCGTTAGCCTATTTGTACCTTTAAGTTTACCTTGAGTTGAGAAATATGTCAAGTTAAAAAATTTCAATCGCTGGCTCCTTGAGATTTTTTTACTCTGCCCTACTGAGCACAAACTTTGACTTGATGTGTCGTTTACTGCGGTAAAGCTCAGATTTCAAGTCTTTCAAAATCTAATAGAAATTCGACATAACATGATTTAAATACATTCTTGTCCATCATACCCTTATGTATGCAGAGTGAACCTAAATGTCTTTAAAAAAGCCATGTGACCCACTATGCAGAAGGTTAAATGGATATTAAGGACGAATAACCAATGGTGATATGGCTTATAAAAGGTAAGTTTTATTGTGTGTTATATATAAAACGTTCTTGGCTATGTTTAAGAATTGTCGATAATGAAATATTTTTTCTATTATAAAATTTCAGTGCATGGTCACACATGTATAAATCACAGTGAAATATTTTTTTTTCGATCATTCAATTTGGTATAAACTGAATGAAGAAAATGAATGCGAAACTTATTATTCTGGCTTATTTTAATAAAAAAGCGTTTTCTTATCTTCTTACAATCTGAATGTTAAACGTCTTCAAATTCAATAGCATCATTTAAGAAAAGATAAATTTGCAGCATGGACCAGACATGCACGTTTCGGGTACTAATCCTCAATCTAAACAATGTAATATGGCCAAAAAGAGTGAGAGTAATTATGTCTTAAAATGTACCGAAAGACGTAGCAGGATGGGTGGGATATGATGCTACAGGACTCACGATTTAGAGATTCCAAGAAATTTTGATTACAGAAATTTTGAATGCATTGAAGAAACGATAAACGATCAATGTCATTCATTCCGAGGTTCGCAACCTTTCCGATGGAATTTTTTATGATTTTGCCTTGCCTTCTGGAATTTGAGACTGAATATCTCATAGGTACTTCTTTGATATTTATTTCCATATCTAATTATGCATTCTAAAACGTAAAGAGTTTAATACGGAAGTGTTCCAACTCTTAAGCCCCTTCACACTTTCACGGATCGAGCCAAGACTCCGCTACGACTCCAAAAAAGGTCTATCCGTGGCGAGTCGGGACGCAAATTGTTCGATGAACCATGAACCTACGGCTCCAGTACGGATTGCTACGGGTTGATACGAATCGAGTACGGATAGCTACGGATAGCTAAGGATTGCTACGAATATCGTCCCGATATCGCTACGGATTGCTACGACACGCGTACGGATAGATACGGATTGCTACGACACGAGTACGGATAGGTACGGATTGCTAAGGATTACCACGACTCGAGTACGGATAACCACGATTCGCACAAGGATAGCTACGACTTCAGTACGGATTGGTAGGACTAGCTTGAATTTCCTATGCATTTTTAATCTACAATTATTTACTAAAACACCGAATATTTTCAAATTGAGAAGGTCTCACTTGTTTTATAACAGTATTGAGGTTTTATACATGCCTTTATATCATGACCTGGAATTGAATAGTTGAAGTATTAACTCATATATTGACCGAAAAACGCACAGAAACCTAGTAAATTTGAAGTTTATATAAGACACAATCCTTGGCTATCCGTAGCAGCCCGTAGAAGAGTCGTAGCAATCCGTAGCAAAGTCGTAGCAATCCGTAGCAGAGTCGTAGCAATCCGTAGCAGAGTCGTAGCAATCCGTAGCAGAATCGTATTGATATTTTTATCACAAAAATGGTCCCGGATTGCTACGGATGCGCTACGGGTTGCTACGACTCCACTACGGATAGCTACGACTCCACTACGGGTTGCTAAGACTCCCCTACGACTCGCTGCGACAAATCTATCCGTAGCAGAGTCGTGGGAAATTTTGAACATGTTCAAAAATTTTCTGTCTCATCCCGGATAGCTACGGATTGCCAAGGATAGCTACGACTTGTCACGACTAATGCCGGATCGAGCTACGGATTGCTACGGATAGCTACGGATGTAAAATTTTTCTTGATCCGTTACGGTAGCTATCCGTGGCCCGATCCGTGAAAGTGTGAAAGGGGCTTAATACACATGTCCAAGAATGTGAAAGTCAGACAATTGATAAAAAGCTTATTCATGCTCTGTGCTTCAAGATCTATACAGGAATAAATAATTTATTGTGGAAAAGGTTTCGATACAGCTACAAAAGCACTTAGCCACATAAAGTGATGAATGTTTTTCAGAGATGATGATCTTATTTAGAGTAACAAAAACATTTTTAACATCTTACATTTCTCCTTCCTTTATAAATGTTATCCTTCAAAAATAAGAAATTATATGAATACATTTGAATCAAAAATAAAGTTTGTCTAGTTACGGCCTTAGAATCGGAGCTAGGATTAGAGGACTGTCAAAATATAATCAAACTGTAGTCAATTTATCAAGGATCAGTAAATGAAATGATAAATATGGATAATGCCCATATCCCAATACACAGTATCAAATCGTTAATTCAGAAAATCATAAACCGAAGGCATACAAAATCTGGATTAAAAAGAACTAAAGCAAACAAACAAAAACCTCCAACACATGAAAAGAAGGAAACCTTTCATATGGGAGTGAAACCAGGTGTCCAGAAAGAGTCAGCATCTCCTGTTTGCATGCAAAACCAATCGCTTCAATTCGGTATAATTGTCACATCCGGTTACTTTCATTTCGGAAGATACAATTATATTCTGTGGTTGGATGGTTCAAATATATTTCACCATTCCAAACGACTTTAGTCGTTTAAAAATGTATCACTGACTTTTGATATATGTTATACTGTCGTGGGTTTATGCAGTCATATCATACAGACAAAATAATTTCAGATGGGACGTATTCAATATTAAATTTCAGCGTGACTTCGCCGAGTTTAACACTGAGCCTATGGAGAAAGTCACGACGCCACGTGAAAAATAGCATGGGAATGGCCAACCGAAAACAAATTTTGTCTATTAAGTTTGATTGCCAGCACTGACTATTATATTGTATAACTTTTACCAAAATTTATGACCAAGTCAGATAGATCTATTGAATGGTATTAATTTCATTTATATTTTGCATGATAAAGAAGTCAAAATCGCGATTATCCAGTTTCCGAAGTTAGCCGCGCCGACAGTAGGTCACTTAATGTATCGTGTTGCAAGGTCTTTGTAGTACGACATATTCATTCTGAATGGGTAAAGACAAAGTAGGGCGTCACACTCTAATAACCAGTGAAATACAAAGAAAATGCATTTAAATTGGAACCTGTTTTTCGGATTTAATCTTAATGTCATATGGTTTAGAAAGCAAGTATGTAAAATAATAAAAACGCTTTTCATCTCCAATAACTGTAAGATGAAGAGCAATGCTAATTAGAATTTCTTCAGCATGTAATGCCACTCTTTACTTATGAAAAGCACTTTGGCTGGAAGCATCACTGATGAGAATGCAATATTCGAAACACGTGTTTGGTGCATGAAAATTAGTTTGAAATTTTCTTCAAGAAGATAAAGAGTTGGAACATTTCCGTATTATTCATAATCCGACAAAGTGAGAACATCCACTCTTTATTTGTTTTTTAAATAGAATTTGATAACTTTTTGGTGAATCTTATGTTTACTAAACTCTGAAACTTTACATCGCCTCACTACAATGTGTTCCAACTCGTAACCTTCTTGTACAGTATATCAAAGATATTTTAACGGATCAGACACGTGTTTCCGCTAGTAAATCCTTATCAGAAGTATTTCAAGATAAGTAATTTTAACATAAGCAATTTATGGTAGTCCATCCATAACTTAAGTGACAAATATGGACAATGACCATATCGCAATACACAGTACAAAGTCAATAATTTTGAAAATCATAAACTGAGGGCATGCAAAATCAGGATAAAACAAGCCAAAGCAAACAAACAAAAGCCTCTACCACATGAAAAGAAGCAAACTCCCAATATGGGAGTGAGATCAGGTGCCCAGGAAGAGTCAGCATCTCCTGCTTTTATGCAACATCCGTCGCTTCAATTCGGCAGAAATATCACAGCCGGTTACGTCCATTTCGGAAGACACAAGTATTGTCTGTGGTTTGATGGTTCAAATAGTCTAAGACTATATCATCCACCATTATGGACAATGGAACATCATAGTGTATGACGAGTTCCCCATATCGACCTGGAACTTCCTCAGTGACGATGTTAGTCGATCACAAACGTAATCCTGACTGAGAAGATTATCTGAAAGACGCCCAACTCTCCGAACAAAATATGTATATTTGTTTTTTGCTCTGGTATAACGTATCAATTGAGATATGAACACGCCATAAGCAAGCGATGAAGGAATGTTGCTACTCAGAAAAGGAAAAATTGTGATGTTGAAACTGAAGTAGTCACGTTTAACATAGAGTGAGGTGTTCACATGACCATCAGTGTCATAGGACAGCATTATGTCCAAACAGGATGCTAAAGATTGAAAAACTTCAGCTTCGTACGAGTAAAGAAAAATGTCGGCAAGGAGTGGGGCACAATTAGTCCCAATTGGAATTCCGGCAATTTGTTGGAAGGCATTTCCTCTCCAAACATCACAAAAATGTTGTCGATGAGGATGTTTAACATCTGAAGCATCATCATTCCCTTTTCGTTTAACATCTGAATCATATCTGTTTCAGTGTACTTATTTTCAGTATCGGACTTTTCTTTTACAAAATAGGTTTTGTCATAGTTAACAACAATAAATTTGTATTTGCGATTGCCGTTCTTACTTGTAGACGCAATACTTAAGTCTTTCTTTCAATTTAGAATGTGGGTTTGTAGTGGTAAGTGTCGAAAAATCAAAGTGATAAGATAGTGCACAAGTTACTATTCCATCTTATTACAATTTGTAATAGATGTACCAAACATTGAAACCGATTTAACAAATGTTGATGTCAGGGGATTGCCATAAAAAATCTCCGACATTTTACGAATTAGATATTTTTTTTTTCGAAAAAAAAACCCAAACACTTATTTACGTATATTTTTTTGAAAAGGTCTTACCGAGACGGTCAAATTAAAATTTATTTAAATAAAAGCGGACTTGAAACCAAAATGTTATTAGCAGAAAGAACTTTCATGGCCTAAAATTGTATTGTGTGTAAATTTATTTCTTAGCTTTAAGGCATTAGATGTATAACGAGGGATAATTGGTTCACTCATTTCTTAAGATTGGAATTCTAAACTTAAGACATAGTAATAATATAGAATAATGTAAAAATTATTGAAAATTTTCCAATTTAATTTTGTTTTTGATAAAAGTTAGTTCTTACAAGAGTTATCGGCCCATGGAGTTAACATTGTACTCTATGGAAGAGGTAAGAATTGATATTTCAGCCATATTTTCCTAGAAACTGACGGGGACTCAAATATGGATGGATTAAAAATGTCTGAAAATTGACTTTTATCAAAATTCAAGGAAAAAGCTCAATTTCACCGTTTAGATCTTTCGCAATTGATTGTTAAAGTTTTCTCCATCAAGGGGAGATAACTCTAAAATATGAACTATTTCAAAAATCCTCTTTCCTATTCCCATCATTAGAGCATAAAAGTTTGTGCAACATCAAAAGCGATAGGGAAATATAAAATAATTCATACACAACATTTCATTATTTTGGACTGATTCCCTTCATTATATATCTAAAACCTTAAATACAAGTATTGTTGTCGTGTTTGGTACCAAATAAGAATGAAGACCTGCAGATGAAAATGAAAATGAAATTCAAAAAATGTTAGAATTAAGACTTTATATTTTGCAACTGAGTTTGTCGGCACACCAAAGTCTTGCCGGATATCAGTAGGGTAACCCTAACCATTACCCTGACCCCACTCCAAATGTCCTGCAGGATAATGATTTAGAAATTGTGATGTGTGAACAAGACCGTAATGAATAATGTAGTTACCTTTACTGTACAGTTTGATAACTATTGAGAATTACTTTGAAAAATCTTTGAATTACACTTTATTTTATCAATTACGAATGAAGAGTTTAAAATTTCGACGCCTTAACAACTGTCATTTTGTTTCTAAAAACGACGTTTCTGTATTACGACGCAATCCATTTGGTCCAGCTGAAGGTAATGTATTTTCTTTGATGTTTATTTGCAGATGGTAATTATGGGCAGTAGTCTAGTATGGCACCTCAGAACACTTTTTGAATTTGGCGCCCAATGACGTCATCAAACTTTGGACCAATCAGAGACGGATATTCAAATTAAGGCTATTGATAGGATATGGAAATACCCATGTCTATAAATAGAATCTATCTTTAGAAGCTGTCCTCTTTTCCTTCACCCATACCACCCCTCCCCCCCCCCCCCCGCTGGGCTTGACCGGAAGTATCATATTTACAAATGTATACATCAACCTTGTATAGACATGCACCGACATGTTATATAAGAACGCATACCTCTTTTTGGAGATTTAAATAGTTCTTTTAACGCGATCAGAAACATGATACCTTCACCAGGTAAAGGTTGAATAGGGTGCGCGTCTGCTATTATGTTTGATCCCATTGAAATTCACATAGTGTGAAGCGCCCATTGACGATTTTTAAAAGTTTAAATGAACAGGTTATATCATGCTACCTGTAAATTTAGAGTACAAAGGGTAAACAGTTAGTGTACAATTCCGTCATAGTGTCTGAAGTAATTCACTCCTCCTCCTCCTCCTCCTCACCACCACCACTACCACCACCACCACCACCACCACCAACACCCTCTCCACCCCTTCTCATTCTAATCAACGTCAAGGTATATTTCAATTAGCAGCAAATGGAAATACAACAAAATGTGGTGGTGGTGGTGGTGGTGGTGGTGGTAGATGGTGGTGGTGGTAGTGGTGGTGGTGGTGAGGAGGAGATAACATATAACATGTCGGTGCATGTCTTTACAAGGTTGATGTATACATTTGTAAATATGATACTTCCGGTCAAGCCCAGCGGGGGGGGGGGGGGGGTTGGTATGGGTGAAGGAGAAGAGGACAGCTTCTAAAGATAGATTCTATTTTTAGACATGGGTATTTCCATATCCTATCAATAGCCTTAATTTGAATATCCGTCTCTGATTGGTCCAAAGTTTGATGACGTCATTGGGCGCCAAATTCAAAAAGTGTTCTGAGGTGCCATACTAGACTACTATGGGCAAATATCAACCATCTGCTTAACATTGCAGTGTAAAGGAGTAAAATTCAGATTGTAAATATAGCCATTTGTTATTCAACAAAGGAGGGGATCTCCAACAACACTAGGTTGCAGCACCCACAGGAAACCCCAAAAACACAGAGTAAACAAGCACAGAAAGAGACACAAAAGGGACAAGGAATGTCAACACAGTAACATCAAACACAAAGGACTACACATAAACCAACGAGACCAATGGGCAACCGGTGCGGACCACATACTTGATATGAAAAAAATGAAGTTGTGTATTCTCTTGCATGTATATATCATAATTTCAAAAGAAGATGACCATTTGACAGCAGTTCTATAAATCTCTGGATCCTAAGATGAGCTTTTATTGTTAAAAATAGATTAAACACTTCCAAACAACCATGATTCGGGAATAAATAGGTGTAATAAAGTATGTTACGCAGAAGGTATGCATCCCCATCAAGGTGAGGGTGAGAGGGTGTGTGTAAGTGTGTGTGATGCAATGGATCTTGTGCATGTTTACATACATGTTATTAAGTGTTCAGTGTTACGTGTATTTGTGTTGACAATTTAGGCTGGCTTTGTGCAAGGCAGATGCTATGTCTGTACATTAAAGCCTAAGGTTTAAAGAAAGAAAATATTCGGATATTCACATCTAATATGCATCTTTCATTTTTTCTATGATGGAATGTGTTTAATAACAGCGTTCCTTTTATTGCAGATATCTCCTAGCAACGGGTCTCTTCATCCTTTTATGTTCTGCAATGATATGCATGAGGTTAGATATTATTGCTATAGGAGAGATTACAGCATCTGAAAATGAAGGTATACCAATAAGATCATGGCGGACGAAGTTTCATTCAAGTCCAAGGGAGAAGAAAAAAAGACATTTCTACTTTCTAAAGACTCCTAAGTGTGGAAGCTCAACCATTACCCTCTTATTTGAAAGATTTGGTTATCAGAATAACGTAACATTTCTCTTGCCTTCAAGAGTTGGTTTTGTTTATTTCGAAAAAATATTAAGGAATATACAGGCACTGAAAGGAAAGCAAAGTGAAATGTTCGTTCGTCATTCAGTATACAACAGAGCTGCCATAGAGAAAATTCTCCCCAAAGACACGGTGTATATTGGCCTTGTAAGAGAACCACTGGCGCATTTTATATCTTCTTTTATATATTTCAAATATAAGGCAAAACTTGACTTCATGGTTCAGATGCCAGGAAAAGATGTGAATGGTGCCTTATCCTGGTATCTGAACAACACAGCCAAATATAGGACCAAACACGAACAGGAGTTTAGATATTTAAACAACATGATGGCGTTCTCTTTCGGATTTCCGACTGTGAATATGCAAAAAGTCAGTGTAGAAAAAATAGACCAGTTCTTAAGAAAGCTTGATGCTGAATTTGATCTGGTTATAGTATTAGAGTATTTTGATGAATCTCTAGTATTAATGAAAAGGTTAATGTCGTGGTCGACGAAGGACATTATATACATACAACAATTGAACATGGCCGTTAAGGATAAGGATTCGGTCAGGGATTCGCTGACCGACGGAGATCGACTACGTCATAAACAATTAGAGTACGTAGATTTTGCTATATACAACCATTTTATGATAAGACTATTGAAAAAGATTCACGATGAAGGTATATCGTTTCAAAGAGAGCTTGAAGACTACCGGGCGGCAAGATCTGTCGCTAGTCAGTTTTGTGAACATCATAAGCCAAACGAAGAACTACAATACATTACTAAAAACTTGAAGGAAGAAATCAAGATAAATTCGAATGATTGTGATTTTATGAAATTAAATGGCAAGGATATCTGGAAATTGGTTATACAGACCAAGAGATACACCATCGTTCCTGTAGACTGACATATTTTAAAAGGCTGTCTTTTTTTAAGATTCCAAGACATTTATTTGCAGTCTGATACTTTATTTAACATTTCCTTCCCATCTATCTTTATACAGAAAGAAAACCTCTGTTGGATACGATGTATAATATTCCATACTGTAAGAATACGTCAAACGGGAACGTTCATTTGATTCCACACTACTATAACAAAACATGTTCATGTACATGACAGACAGACAGACAGATAGGCAGTTGATCACACGGGTTCCCATATACCTCAAAATTTCGTTGTGGGGGTTATAAAAAGCTTCCAAACGCCTAAAAATGGTTGATCATTTTATCTCTTATAACAAATATCAAATAGATCGATTTACTACTTCCATAAGGTAGGTACACTTTCAGCAAGGAGTACATAATGATCTATAATCAACAAAGCAAGATTATTATAAAGTGTATTTACTGTTTCGTGTATTTATAAGCAGTGTTAATACAGATATATACACCAAGACAAAAGTTAAGCAACAGCGAAATTGTTTTTAATGCAAAATGCTGGATTGATAAAAATATTTGAAAATAATGTATCATGATATAGATCTGACCTTTGGCGAAGACAATATTACTTCATTTAACATAATTGTATTATGCAACTTATTTTATCGGGATCGAAATGAGGACGGGTATGATTTTAAACAATTCAAGTTAGACATTCACCGTGGGGTATCACGTGATACAAAAAATGATATGTTCCACGGGAATCCCCTTTGATTGAACCAAGTAAATACTGTCTAAATCTACTTTATATGAACTCGTTTTAGGCCTATCATATGGTCATTATTATCAATGATATGATGGTAATTTATTCTGGTCAAGAATAGACGTGTATTCGGAGAACACTTAGACAGAAATTTTTCAGTGCTCGCCACATCTTATGATATGGTGCACGGACAGATACAAAATTTTCTGTTTAAGTGTTCTCCAAATACACGTCTATTCTTAACCAGAATAAATAACCATAATATAATTTATAATAATGACCATATGATAGGCCTAAAATAAATTCATATAAAGTAGATTTAGACAGTATTTACTTGGTTCAATCAAAGGGGACTCCCGTGGAACATATCATTTGTGTATCACGTGATACCCCACGGTGACATTAAGTTAAAGAAATTGATTTATCTTGTAGAATTCGCTGTTCAGCATGGTTGCAATGAATCAAATTGTTTATCTGATGGAATTCAAAGCTGAATATGTATTAAAAATGATGATATAATGTTGATTATCCCTTCGGAATTGGGGGTAAATGTCTTTGAAAAATATCGTGTCAAAAATCGCGTTCATGAAACCGGAAGTGAAGTTAGCCGCCTACGTACAGGAAGAACAATCACACAAACATAAAGGCCATGAATAAGATATTTTGGGGTTGTTTTTTTCATAACTATCGTTTTTATCAAAGAAATAAAGTTTGACAACGGTATCTTTATGGATGCTTTTTCTGTATTTTCTTTAAGATAACACCTTTGTGACCACTATTTTCTGGAATGTTTAACTCAATCCTAGTTTGACCAATATCCATCTTCATGTAGGAGAACCACCTGCCAAAATGTCACTTCCGGTTAGGAGATGAATCCGTCGAATCGTAAAGTTTCTCTTTTTATTTCAAAATTAAAAACCGGATGTGCATCCCGTTCGACCAAATTGCGGAATCATTTGGCTGAAAGTCATCATTAACATCGTTGAACATGGAATATAGAGCAAATATGAGCAACAAATGTCTTTAACGGGAATTATCGGAAATTTATTAACAAGAGCGATTGAGAGAGGGTAGTTGGGATAAACCTCAACCGGAAGTCGACTGAATGAATACAATACTAATTTTATGAAAGAATACCGTATTAGATTTGTGAATCTTGAGCCTAATCTAGTTTATCTCTTTTTCAAGTACCTGTTTCCTTATTTTTTCAATACCTTTCTTCAAACTTTATTCTACATTGTTTTCCCTCAAAAATACCTTCTTTTGATTTGAGGCTCTATCCAAGCCAAATGTTTCAATTTCGATATCATATTAGTGTTATATGTTAGCAAAAGGTATAAGGTCATCTACAAAAGAATTGGTATTTGATATATTTTACGAAAAATTCTCGGTGCTATCGTTTAAAGTATAAGAATTCCGAATTATTTGCGTAACTTTTGTCTGGGTGTATAGTTATATTACATTACTGTCATCATTCTTCAAAGCCGAAATCATGAACAAAAAAAATGTGAAATAAACATAGCTTGTGGTTCTTTCCCTTTTTTCGTATGTACATGTGGCTATAGATAGTAATTGTTTTGCAGTGGTTGGATTGTTACTTTACCTTGCAATTGTTGCTTTATGCTGTCGTCACACTGTGCCGATTTGGACATCCAATGGAAACAGATATATGTAATTATTCAAATTCGGGTCTGATCTTGAATGATGAAGACGCCTGTTTGTATTCTCTATTGTTTTACACCACAATTGTACGTTCTTCGAGACCTTTGGGTAATCGGAAAAGTGGGAGGGTTGTGCGCACCTTCTGCTATTTCCGTGGCAGATGGCCGTCCTAAGTCGGCACCGGTTGCCCATTGGTCTCGTTGGTTTATGTGTAGTCCTTTGTGTTTTATGTTTCTGTGTTGTGCGTTGACGTTCCTTGTCCCTTATGCGTCTCTTTCTGTACTTGTCTCCTTTGTGTTTTTGCATTGAGTGTTTTGGGGTTTTGCTGTGGGTGCTGCAACCTGGTGTTGTTTGAGATCCCCTCCTTTGCTCTATGTAGAATCGACAACTTGACAAAATGCATGATGGAGGACGATTGGATGAAACATATCCGAGATATATCCTTTTGCATTTAAAAAAGATGCTACGTCATAAAGGAGTACCCTGTTATATCATAACCAAAAAGTACACTAAAATATGTCGACATGGACATTATGAGCTCAATAATAAGTCGGAAAATGGTCTATTGCAAATTATAGTTAAAACCATATGGCAAATATCTACCTACTATCGCTTTTTTTCGTAAACTATACATTTAAAGGACCATTCTTTATATAAAGGTCAGACATGTAAAAGTCACACAGTCAACTATGAACAAGTTCAAAAGAAAGGAGGGGATCTCCAACAACACTAGGTTGCAGCACCCACAGCAAAATCCCAAAACACCCATGCTAAAAACACAGAACAGATACCCACAGAAAGAGACGCAAAAGGGACAAGGAACACCAACTCACAACATAGAAACATGAAACATAAAAGACTACACATAAACCAACGAGACCAATGGGCAACCGGTGCCGACTTAGGACGGCCATCTGCCACGTAAATAGCAGACGGTGTGGTTATCCTGGATTACGTGCGCACAACCCCCCCACTATTCCGATTTCCCAGAGGTCTCGAAGAACACACAATTATGGTGTCAAACAACCTCCTCACTGTTAGATGACCACACACAAACAAGACCGTAAAACACAGGGGTCCAAGCAACATATATGAATATGTAAATTCAAGTTCAATTTATTCAGTTAATCCAACTTAATGGAATACAGAACACTTAGATAATATGGAGACTATGGGATGTCCCTACGCCTAACAGTATCTATGGTAGTTGCAGAAATGTGTGCCTATCAGCTTATTTTGTATTATGGCTATGTATTGTATTGCTTTATGTCAGTTTATTCCTATTCAGATTTGACCATATCAATTAAACCGCCATTTAATAAGTTTTGATAATTGATATATAATATTATTATGAAGAAGCGTGATGTAGTTTTTATAGAAAACCTATGATTAAATTGAATTGGATATGAAATATCTTCATTTCATTTTGTCAATCACATTCCGTGAATTTTTATGGACCAAAATTATTTAAATTATTCTTGTTTAAAACAATTTTACAGTATCTTTTACAGTATCACCGTTAGTACTGACGTTAGACTTCTAGACAGAATTGTAGTGGAGCAGTTGATAGAGATAGCAATGTAAGGTCATTCTTACAAGCTCAGAATCCGTGATTTAAAGACGTTTAACATTTCAACAACTATCATATTTTAAAGATTGCGAGCCTCACCTCACGGCTTTATTTTTACCATAATCAAATGTCAAATAAAACTAGGTTTTCATGTAGAGAATAAGTTTTTTGTTACGGCTATGCAACACACAGCAAGTGCATTTATCGTATCATTCCACTCGCCCGTTCTATGTTTGGCATTTCCGTAATTGACTCCGTCATCACAGCATAACGTCATTATTGAGAACCCGGAGATAGCAGGTTCACGGACGTTATGATATAAATAAAGCATTTTATTTTTGAGCGCTTTGCAAAATATTACTCTCTAGAAATCTGACGTCAACACTCACGGCGAATAAATGAAGACGTGGCAAGATCTTGTGAAACTTAACAGGAATGATGTAAACTTCTTTTGGTCTATTAAGAATTCAGGGGATGAAATTGACAAAAGTGTCTTCATACGACTTTTCTAACATGTACAACACGTTTCCTTACGCAAAATTAATGATCGATTATCCAAACTAATTAAATGGTGTTTTGATCGAAAGGGGAAAACTTACATTTGTACGTCTGAATCAATGGGTTTCTTTTCCGCTAAGGAATACAAATCAAACAAATTATGGATATGTACATGTAGTGACCTGTGTAAATACATTGTCCTTCCTCTTGGACAACATTTATGTTAGATTTGGTGAGAATCTTCACAAGCAGGTTATAGGAATGACTATGGTTATTAAATGCGCGTCTCCTGTTGCAGATTTATTTTATACACGAATGAAAAATAATTTATCCAAAATCTTCACAAGCAAAAGAAACATGATGATATGAAATGTTTCATTGGAACTTCTAGGTACCTGGGTGATATTCTTGCTGTTGACAATCCTATTTTTGAAAAATATAAAAATGACATATATCCACAAGAATTGATGCTAAACAAGGCAAACGTAACAAACCCAAAAACACCATTAATGGAAATGAATATCAAAATTGTTAATGGAGAGATTCATACAAGTGTGTATGACACAAGAGATGATTTTAGATTCAACAAAGTGATGTTCCCCTGGCTTGATGGTGATGTTCCTAGATTACCGTCATACGGTATTTTTATTTCACAGCTTATCCGGTACGCTAGAGATTTTTTGGATTGTAGTAGTAGATTTATGGAAAAATTACCAAGACACTTTTAGGTCAAGGTTTTCGCTTTCATAAACTAATAAAGACTTTCTGGAAATTTTAGAAAAAAATATTGTCAGCTTCTTCTGAAATTCAGACCCATACAAGCAACAGAGTATATTAATTTGTGTATTTCACATCCTGACCTTTATGGTGACATAAGAAGGATCGAGGGAGACAGAATTAACGTCGAAATTGTGTTAGAATCATCAAGCGTCTTTTATACCGTGGATATGATCCTGCTGTCACATTTGGCTACTGACTATTTGTAGTGTCTTCTACACTAGATCTTAATTCACCCTTCATCGATAATTTCATTATGATATTTTTATGGTCGACATGTATCAAAAGTGTCCATTTTGCGTCTTTTTCTGTGCGTATCTGCTCTGTGTTTTTGCATCGGATGTTTTGGAGTTTTGCTGTGGGCGCTACGACCTAGTGTTGTTTGAGATCCCCTCCTTTGTTTTGGCTTGGTACTTGGCCAATCTACAGCCTTGTTCCAGCGCATTCTAAGGAATTGCACTCTGACTGACTGTGACAACAGGACTCCATGACGGTTCATCTCCAAACCTTTTTAAAGAACGAACCCGACCTCCTGTCCTCTCTGAATCTCAGTCGGATTCCCCGGTTGATAACATGCATGAGCTCGCTCTAGCACGGAAGAACACACGGAATGTGTTTCGCACGCCTTCTCTTTTTATATCCATTGACATATCCATCTGTGTGTTTCTTGGGCCTTTGCGTCATGAGTCTATTTGCATGGTCATCTTACAGTGGGAAGGTTATATTACACCACAAAATTTTGCATTCTTCGAGACCTTCAAGAAATCGGTGTGCACACGTAATCCGGATAACCACACCGTATCCTACTGGTGTGGCAGATTGCCTTCCTAAGTCGGCACTGATTGCCAATTGGTCTCGTAGGTTTATGTGTAGTCATTTGTGTTTGATGTTTCTATGTAATTGGTGTTCCTTGTGCCTTTTGTGGCTCTTTCTGTGGGTGTCTGCTATGTGTTTTTGCATTGGGTGTTTCGAGGTTTTGCTGTGGGTGCTGCAACCGATAGTTGTTGGAGATCCCCTCCTTTCTTTTACAACACTCGCTTTCATTGTACAACAGTCTCGTATAGACCGAGATTTAATGCGTTTGCATCGCATAACGGTAACTTTATATCCGTTTGTAGTGTGGAGCAATAACACTTGTTTCCGGTGACTTGTTGTTTAAAGTGTAATATTCACTTCTTTCCAGCTCTGTCGCATTAAAGAAGCTTTGTTTTGGCACACTATTAATTTGACATCATATATTATTTTGCTATTTTGGAAACGTGTCATTTTATCCATAAATATCATCGAAATTAATTAGGTTACAATGTAACATCCTAGCACCATTCCACAAATGCTCTTTTGGACAAAGATTATTTTTACATGTAACAATGTTACTTAATGGACCCTACAGGAAATTATGAGCCTCGCATTCTTTGCAAAGTTCATAAATTGAAATTAAAAAAATAAAACTAAAGGGCGCTACTAAAATACAGTGGGATGTGTCTGATAATCACTTCGGCATTTTATTAAGTACCATTGAATAGGATTTATTATTCAAAGTGCGTGTATAGTGCATTAGAATCGGTTTGAAATTTTCTTCAAGAAGGTAGTTGGAGCACTTCTGTATTATTTTAGATCGTGCGACCATTGTGCGATCACTTTTTCACATGCGATTATGTCGGCAACAGTCGGAACAAGCAATCGCTTTGGATAATTAAAACAAAAGAAAATGATCATGTGTCGTAAATTATAAGTGTAGTACATTTCAATCAATCACTTTCGTGTACACCAATGGTAAACAAGAAGGATTTTAATTAACAATGGAATACATCGGGAGCTATGGGCATATGCACTCAAATCAATAGATTTTTCGAAAATGCCTTACTGCGTTACAGAGGTTTTACTTCCTTCTTAGTTTCATATATATACGATGTTAATGTAGTGAACAGGAGTTGTCAGGTACAGATATAAGAAATCAAAATATAAAGAGGATGTATCTTGATGGCTGTAATATGGTTTCACATAATGGATGATGGCGTATTCCTGTTATCTTGACCATGGCGACTTTATGTGTCTTAACATCACACAGTAGCGGAATAATGCGAGTAAGTCCTCTTTCAAGACTTGTTTCCATCTTCTTATATTATGACGGGGTAAATGATCCAGCATCCATTCTTTGAGTTTTAATACATCAATTTTATCTGGTAATCTAGAGGTAAAGACGAACTGGGTAGCTCTCTTTGACATATAATTTTTCTTTGCTTACCGAAATTACTCTTTAAGTAAATTTTATTTGTGGCATCAATCAATCTTCCTGCTGTAAGTCTCAGGAGGCCTTGTCAGAGATGTGGAATATGAATGCCATATCACTTACTCCTATAAAGTTTTAGGCAATGGGTACATATTAAGACAGACAGGTAGATGATTAGCATGACGTAACACTGGACATGCATGATGAAAAAATTAAATGTCAACGCGAATAAAAAAAATCAAATATACCTGCAATATTCGATTCGGAAACATGGAAATGAATAAATACACGTAATAAACCATGGACATATTTAGAATACCAAAAATAGATTTTATTGTCCGATTAATCGGAAAAATCATTTGATATAGTGCCATCTAAATTTTTTTAGATATATTGGTGCAAAATGTGTAGGTGTAAATGAAAAGGCATTGCTCGTGACAGAGAATATTTGAAATAAAAAGATGATTCTTTTGTCGACAAGAAGCGTTTGATTATGTCAGTATTGAATACAGATGTTGTAGAAACCATAGTTTGGATTCATGTATAATAAATAAGGAAAATCAAATCCAATTTCATTGGGATTGAATGATCATACATAAAATATTTCAGGAAGCAGACTATAGCGCGAATGAGATATTCCACTTCTAAAGAGATTCTTGACATATAACCAAAACCTTATCGTAAATTTGTGTTTATTTAGGGCAACGATCGATTCTTTTTCAGTAATGAACGAAAACGAGAAGCAAGCTTTGCAGGAGTTACACGTCCAGATAACAAGCTCACTCGATGCGAACATAGTTCTTGGTTATTTCTATGCTGATGGATACCTAACAGAAGCAGAGGTTCTAGAACTCCGAGAAATCCCTTATACCAACGAGAGGACGGAACGATTCATTTTCAAGGTAAAGGATAGGTGTAGTTTCGATTTTTTTCTTGAGCGACTTTTGAATCAGGATATCAGTTTCTTGCTGAAGATATCAAGGCAAAGCTAGACGACATAAGCGGACTAGATCATAGTGTGGTTGATAAAGGAGAAAATGAAGCACCGGATGTTCCTCCACATATGAGAAAAGTAAGTGTGTACAATAAAAGGTGGAGACATAAATCATCTTACATAGCACATGAACTGACGAGACTTGTCCATGATGGCCACTACGATAAATTCATGCAATACAGAATAAAACTTGTAGACAGATGGTACAATAACATGGAGAACCCAAACATTGATATGGAGGCAAATTTGAATATGCAGACCAAGCTTTCGCAGCTCTAGATACTGAAATATCAATGAAACGTATCAAGTACGAGAACAATCTGGCCATGGATCCGGTTTTTGGTGAATTTGAAAATCTGATTCCGTACACTTCAGATCCGATAGTTGCCTCTATGACATTCTTAGCTCGAAAGTCTTCCTGCCTTGGTTATCGGAAAACCAGTCACTGCGGGCCTGGAAAGAATTAAGTATGCAAAGGTTCACTCTGAGTCCGTATCCCCATGTCGTGAATCAGGCATGGTCTTCTATATAGAATTCAACATGCTCGCTCAAAAATACGAGCATGATGGTCCAACAACGCATCTGAAATCTAGACTTATCGAGACAGCTAAAAAGAGTATTGGACATTTCAACGACGAAAGAAATGAAGATGTACGAACAGACTTCAAAAGAATGCTTTTACTTAAAATAGCAAATGTTCACTTGGGAATTGGAACATTCGGTAATGCTATCACAGGCAGCTGAAGTATCAGATTCTGATCTAAGTAGTGCTAAAACGATACTCGACGAACTCGAAGAACCTGAATTTTGGGGTCGTATGGAGAAAAGACGTAAAATGTTTTATCATATCGCTAAATCGAGGCTATTCTTCCATAGGAAACAATTCGATCTTGCACAAACGCATGCATTGTCTGCGCAGAGTCTGTCTAAAATCGGTGGTTTTAAAAAAGAACTACCGTATATAGAGGAACTACTAGCTGACCAAGTCTTAGAAAGTTCTGATGCTGACAAAAGTACAAGTACACTAGATGCTTATTGGCTGACGTACACTGAATATACACTTTGTTGGTGTTACTATGTGTGTTGCTGTTGGTGCTGCAACAGAGTCTTGTTGGAGATCCCCTCCTTTCTTATCAAACAGGATTGGCTTAGTCTTCCTGGACACATGATCTCAATTGAACTTGTATACTTGTATGCTTCATAATTGTACAACGCACAGTGTATAGATGACACTTTCTACGTAAACCGAGTTTTTTGTTTGTGTTCATATATAAAATTTCAAAGATTCAATCTGAGTTACGCGATAGAATATATTTCGTTTTCTATTGTTTATACTGGAAGATGACTATGTCTCCATACTATTACCATACAAGATACACTTGGACATCAATGGACCTATAACCACACGAGATACACTGAGACATAAATGGACCTATTACCATAGGTGAATTACCATAGGTGATACACTCGGACATCAATGGACCTATAACCACACGAGATACACTGAGACATAAATGGACCTATTACCAAAGGAGATACACTCGGACATCAATGGACCTATTACTATGCGAGATACACTGGGACATCAATGGACCTATTACCATACGAGATACACTGGGGCATCAGTGGACCTATTGCCATACGAGACACTGGGACATCATTGGACCTATTACCATACGAGATACACTTGGGCATCAGTGAACCTATTACTATGCGAGATACACTGGGACATAAATGGACATATTACTATACGAGACACACTGGGACATCAATGGACCTATAACCACACGAGATAAACTGGGACTTCAATGGACCTATTACCATACGAGATACACTGGAACATCAATGGACCTATTACCTTACGAGACACTTGGGCATCAGTGGACCTATTGCCATACGAGACACACTGGGACATCATTGGACCTACTACCATACAAGATACACTGGGGCATCAGTGAACCTATTACCATACGAGATACACTGGGACATCAATGGACATATTACTATACGAGACACACTGGGACATCATTGGACCTATTACCATGAGATACACTGGGGCATTAGTAAACCTATTACCATACGAGATACAATGGGACATCAATGGACATATAACTATACGAGATACACTGGGGCATCAATGGACCTTTTACCATACAAGATACACTTGGACATCAATGGACATATAACCATACGAGATACACTGGGGCATCAATGGACCTTTCACCATACGAGATACACTTGGATATTAATGGACCTTTTACCATACGAGATACACTGGGACATCAATGGACCTATTACCATACGAGATACACTTGGACATCAATGGACCTATTATTATGCGAGGAAAGGGAATGATCTCCAGCATGACCACCCTGCACTCACCCAGCGAAACAAACCCACAAGAAAGTGACACATAAATGTCATCATTCCAAACTACAAATTGCAAAAAGACACAACGATATTCACAAGATCATCATACAAAACAATCGTAACAGACGTGCAGAAATATCAAACATTGATGACATCACATAAAAGGAAGGAGTCCAATGTGCACCTAGCGCCGACTTTGGACGGCCATCTGCTATTACCAAATGGTGTGGTTATCCGGATTACGTGCGCACTGCCCTCCCACTTATCCGGATACACTGGACCTATTACCATGCAAAATACACTGGGACATCAATGGACCTTTTACCCTGCAAAATACACTAGGACATAAATTGACCTTTAACCATGCAAGATACATCGGGCATCGATGGACCAATTACCATACGAGATACATTAGGACATCAATGGACCTATTACTATGCGAGATACACTCGGACAACAATGGACCTATTACCATACGAGATACACTGGGACATCAATGGACCTATTACTATACGAGATACACTCGGACATCAATGGACCTATTACCATACGAGATACACTGAGACATAAATGGACCTATTACCATACGAGATACACTGAGACATAAACGGACCTATTACCATACGAGATACACTGGGACATCAATGGACCTATTACTATACGAGATACACTGGGACAACAATGGACCTATTACCATACGAGATACACTGAGACATAAATGGACCTATTACCATACGAGATACACTGAGACATAAACGGACCTATTACCATACGAGATACAATGGGACATCAATGGACCTATTACTATACGAGATACACTGGGACAACAATGGACCTATTACCATACGAGATACACTGGGACATCAATGGACCTATTACCATACGAGAAACACTGGGGCAACAATGGACCTATAACAATACGAGATACACTGGGACATCAATGGACCTATTACTATACGAGATACACTGGGACAACAACTGACCTATTACCATACGAGATACACTGGGACATCAATGGACCTATTACTATACGAGGTACACTGGGACATCAATGAACCTATTACCATACGAGATACACTGGGACATCAATGGACCTATTACCATACGAGATACACTGAGACATAAATGGACCTATTACCATAGGTGATACACTCGGACATCAATGGACCTATTACCATACGAGATACACTGGGACATCAATGGACCTATTACTATAGGAGATACACTGGGACATCAATGGACCTATTACCATACGAGATACACTGAGACATAAATGGACCTATTACCATACGAGATACACTGAGACATAAATGGACCTATTACCATACGAGATACACTAGGACATCAATGGACCTATTACTATACGAGATACACTGGGACAACAATGGACCTATTACCATACGAGATACACTGGGACATCAATGGACCTCTTACTATACGAGATACACTGGGACATCAATGGACCTATTACCATACGAGATACACTGGGACATCAATGGACCTATTACCATACGAGATACACTGGGACATCAATGGACCTATTACCATACGAGATACACTGAGACATCAATGGACCTATTACCATAGGTGATACACTCGGACAACAATGGACCTATTACCATATTAAATACACTGGGACATCAATGGACCTATTACTATACGAGATACACTTGGACATCAATGGACCTATTACTATGCGAGATACACTGGGACATCAATGGACTTATTATCATACTAGATACACTGGGACATCAATGGACCTATCACCCTGCAATATACACTGGGACATCAATGGACCTATTACTATGCGAGATACACTGGGACATCAATGGACTTATTATCATACTAGATACACTGGGACATCAATGGACCTATCACCCTGCAATATACACTGGGACATCAATGGACATATTACCATACGAGATACATTGGGACATTTATGGTCATATTACCATACGAGATACACTGGGACATAAATGGACCTATTACCATACGAGATACAGTGGGACATCAATGGACCTATTACCATACGAGATACACTGGGACATCAATGAACCTATTACCATACGAGATACAGTGGGACATCAATGGACCTATTACCCTACGAGATACACTGGGACATCAATGGACCTATTACCAAACGAGATTCAGTGGGACATCAATGGACCTATTACCATGTGAGATACACTTGGACATCAATGGACCTATTACCATGGAACATTAATGGACGTCTGTTTGGAATGCAAAATAAATAAAAGATGTTTGCCTATGTTTTCGAAAAGAGACCTATTGATATTTGATGAACCATGTTAAACTTGTATTCGAATAACTTAAAGCAATAGATTGTATGACTTTAAGTCACGTTTTAACCACGATTCAGAGATGAAAAGATGGTATTATGAACGATGTTAGGGATCGTCTCCTTACCTTTGTTGATTTACCATTCTAATAAGAAATACAAAAGCATTAAAAGAAGATATATACTTTATATACTGTGTTCAATAGAAGTCTTTTCACATTCTATTTTTTGTGATTTATAATATGATAACTGATTTGAATAAAGAGCATGACAAAATAATATAAAGCATAGGCAGTACAAGTCTGCATTGCTAAAAACAAAGTAAGATTATTACTTAGAATATAAGATTTCAATACAAGTAATTACAGAGCATCTAAACCGACATTTAGGTAATCTTCTTGGGCGTGTTCTGAAGACTGACACACTCTGCTTAATCCACGAGCATAGTTTGTGAATCAACAAATGTAGAGTGTCACCGCAAAAATAATTTACTTGTAATTTGTTGTGAAAATGAAATCTAGAAAAATTGTCATGTCAATGGATTTATACGTCTTTGAATGTCATAGAGACCATATAAATCTTTGATTATGTGATTCTAGTATATTTAATGTTTCAGTATACAAAAGGGTTTTTATGCCGGGTAAGTGACCTCGTCACGCCAAACACAGCGAAACTTCTGCGTATAATTGACCATTTGACTCGTATATTATATATTGTTACACTTTCTATCAAACATAGGTAATCACAGATTACGAAGCTCACCTCGTGACAGCAAAATTCAATTCAAACATATTTCTAAGAACATGTATATTGGCTTTTAAAGGCAAAACCACTCAAGCAGAAAAAGTAGGTCAAGGTCATTTTATGAAAGTTTGATCACAGATACATCCAATATGCAAGTTTGGTACATGTAGCAGTTATACTTTGCTCAATATTGGCTTTATAGAGCAAAATCACTCAAGCAGAAAAAGTAGGTCAAGGTCATTTTATGAAAGATTGATCAAAGATACATCCAATATGCAAGTTTGGTACATGTATCACTTATACTTTGCTCAATATTGGCTTTTAAAGGCAAAATCACTCAAGCGGAAAAAGTAGGTCGAGGTCATTTTATGAAAGTTTGATCAAAGATACATCTAATATGCAAGTTTGGAACATCTAGCACTTATACTTTGCTCAATATTGGCTGTAAAAGGCAAAATCACTCAAGCGGAAAAAGTAGGTCAAGGTCATTTTATGAAAGTTTGATCAAAGATACATCCAATATGCAAGTTTGGTACATGTAGCACATATACTTTGCTCAATATTGGCTTTTAAAAGCGAAATCACTCAAGTGGAAAAAGTAGGTCAGATGCTGCATCCGATGCATGGGTCCATCTCGGCACCCAAAGATGAATCACTTGTGCAAGTTTGTTTACTGTAGCATTAGTACTTTGTCAGATACTGAGCTACCCCAAAACTTCTTATCCAAATCACTCAAGCGGAAAATGTAAGTCAGATGCTGCATCTGATGCATGGGTTCACCTCAGCATCCAAAGATGAATCACTTGTGCAAGTTTGGTTACTGAAGCATTAGTACTTTGTCAGATTCTGAGCTACCCCAAACTTCTTAACCAGGTCACCTCAGCATCCAAAGATGAATTACTTGTGCCAGTTTGTTTACTGTAGCATTAGTACTTTGTCAGATACTGAACTACCCCAAACTTCTTAACCAAGTCACTCAAGCGGAAAATGTAGGTCAGATGCTGCATCCGATGCATGGGTTCACCTCAGCATCCAATTGAATCACTTGTGCAAGTTTGGTTACTGTAGCATTAGTACTTTGTCAGATACTGAGCTACCCCAAACTTCTTAACCGGACGCGGACGCGGACGCGCACTCAACTTCGTCGAGGTGAGCTAAAAATTAGATTAAATATATTAATTCATCATTGCTAATATTTAAGTTTCATGACAAATAAAAAGTTAAAGCAGTGCAGGTGATGAATATTTGTATGAATAATTCCTTTCAAGAATATTGTTTCCGGGACGATGTACCAAATATTTATGGGACCACAACGAACGTCAGGCGTGCCTGTTGATTGTTGGTGATTTCTTCTTGAAGTACATGATTCAGATTCCATCTTGGAGACAGAAATGGAAGAGAAGCAGATCTCAGAAATCCTTGAGGTCGTTCACGCCCATTACCGTAGTTAACCTGTAACATCATCAGGCCTGTTTTATATTTATATTTTCTAATTTTTGATACACCCTGGCTTGGATAAAAGTTCTTCTGGTGCCATTTCAAATGTAAAGAGAGTGCATTTTCATAACATGTTCTCATAAACCTCAATGTCAAATAAAATCAATAGCAGGTATGAGAAGATATATTTGGAATATATTTTTTCTACGTCATAAAAAAACTGTTTTTGTGTTTAATACATCTTGGAATGTATTTAGAAATCTTGATATGTACTTTAAAAATCTTGTTAAGTATGTCTCAAAACATTTGATGTATCTTTTCTGTTTTCATTTATCGACGGCGGGTGCGGCTGGCCAACAGGGGATGCTTACTCCTCCCGGGCACCTGGGCCCACCTCTAGCGTACTAGGGGTCCGTCGATGCTAAATTTGGTGCTCTATTTTGAGTGCTGTTGAGATTATCGTCAGGGTCTTCTTTAACTCATTTATTAACTTGTGATACATAATGCGTATTTTAAGATCTTGATATGTATTTAATAAACCTTTTTGGCGTGTTCATTAATTTAGGAAATACTCAGACATAGAATCATCAATGCTTTCCGTAGGGTATTTCATTCTGGTCTTTTAAATTTTCTCCTCTACTTTCTACAATGTATAATTTTCAATATGTTATTTGTGTCGTGATAACTCTCAAAAGGTCCATGAAAGTTATTATACCCATTCTAGATAGATATCAATCTTCATAAAATTATACCCAATATAACGTAATGTAATACCTTTTACGATGACACCTCAGTTGGTAGATCATTACTTTAACCTTTTTTGCAAACCTCTTACTTAATCAAGCAGTATCTCTTGAACTGTAAGAGGTTGGGCTTTCATATTTTCGTTAATACTCCTCAAAGCTTCCAAAGGATGTCGTGACATTTTACCTAATGATCTTAGTCTTGGACTGTGTACATCTTTCAGTATGTTTTTACAAGCAAACACCCAAACATCCATCCAGCGAGCAACTTTTCTTGTCTTACAAGGCTCATTGTCATTATGTTTTCCTTCTTCGAAAGTAAAAAACTCAAACGATACTTCCACTCCATACGTTATTCATCAAACTCATTGTGTGAATAAATACTGTCGCCAAGAAAATCGTATATCTGACGAAGCCATATTTAGAATTAATGAAAACACAAGATATTTTAACACACATCAAGATGTATTGAACACATGACAAGGTTTTAAAATACAAATAAAGATATTTCCATCAGCATATCAAGATTTTATCTTATACGTAACAAGATTTTTTTAACATATACGGAGATTTGCTCATACATACCAAGATTCATTGAATGCATAACAAGTTTTTTTTAAATAAATATATATCAAGATTTTTTAAGTCCACATAATAGTTTTTTGAATATACATCACAAGTTTTTAAACATAAATCCCAAGATTTGAAAAACTTCATTTTTTTCATACACATCAAGATACTGAATTCTACAACATTTTACATGCCATAAAAATATGCTGTCACGTTAGATACTTATAAAATACTTACCATCATTGCTTGGCAAAGTCGGAATACTGTATTTACAGACTCATTAGAGCTAACAAGAATTCTAAACTCTAGGTCATCCGCCCTGATATCAATATCTGAAAAAAAAACAATGACTTTGACAAAGCAGGAAGAACTTTTTTAATTTGTCGATTGCAGACAAGTGTGGCTAAATTTCTACAATTATCTTTCTAGTTTTTGATGAAATTTTACTTTTACTCTTGGCGAATTACAATTTTGATATACATGCATATAAAAAAAATAAATAGGTCTAATGCACTCTTCAGTATCGTGAATTTTCCAATATTGGGAGTAAACATCTGTAAAAGAGTTTCATTTTGATGGCAGGAATGAGAATTTTAAGCTTGATCGAGAAATATACTTGTCAATTATTTTTCTTCTTCTTTAAAACGTGCTTACCATAGTATCTATTTTGGTTATTATCTGTGAGAACAGCAAATACCAAGATCAATAAAACCATATACGAATGTTGGAGGACACTGTCAAGGTCATCATCTCCCTTTGAATAATTTTCTCCCCGAAAGCCATACGGAATAAAAGACCACAGTATATCCCCCTGAAACTCCGGAGAGGAAATAGACGGGCTGTTGTATGGGTCAGTGCAGATTTGTCTTGTAGCATGAGTCGAGGGTACGGCCAGTAAAACTAACATAAAGACCATCCAATTTCCGAGGTTCAGATTTCTCTTCTATAAAAAAATAAAAATACAAATGTATATATATGTTGTGAGTATATGCGCGTTCATTGACATCATTATAAACTTATTCATATTAATTTGGGCTGCTTATGAAAAGCACTTTGGCTGGAAGCATCACTGATTAGAATTTAATATTCGAAACACGTATCTGGTGCATCAAAATTGGTTTGAAATTGTCTTCAAGGAGGTATAGAGTTGGAACCCCTCCGCATTATTATTCATATAAATTGAATAATACAACGCAAGATTTTGATTCATGTTTTCTTAGATGATAAATAAATTAGTCATAACTAGTAAAAATTATGTAACCAGTTGTTTGAAGAAAAAATCAATGTCATTCTGTACATTTTTATATACTATATTCGGCCATTAAAATGATACAGAAAGAAAGACATGCATACATTAATGATGAACAAGTGTACCTGGTTTTCTTGTTTGAATAAGCTTTTCGAGTTCCCTTTTTCCTTTAGCTTAATCGTGGATTCTTGTATTTGGTCATTCTTTTTCTCCTCTAGAAAAGGTGACTTTTGAAACTTTGTCGCTGTTTGGGTCACTCGCTTTCGTATATTACTTGTATCTTTGCATCCGTCTCTTACATCGGATTCTCTTGTATAACCTTTTCCGTTGCCCCCATTTACAGTCGTACCGTTATCTTTTTCATCTATTTGATGTATAGACATTACATTCACCATATTGAAGTTAAGGTCACATGTTGTGTATTTGGTGTCTTTAACCTTACACGTAGGTCCCAAACCATCCTGATCTGATTTGTCTGCAGCTGTAACATGTATTTCCATAAATCCATCTTCATTATCTGTATTCCTCTCTCTTTGTTCTTTTCCATCTTGACCGTTTCCTTCCTCTGGTAGGACTGACTTCACTTTCAGTTGTTTGTTACCATTTTGTATTTCAGCATCAATGTTAATGGGTGTGAGAGAAATTATAGGATGAGAACCAGTCCTGGTGTCGACGACTGATCCATAGACTAGAACTCCTACTGATTGTGTTCCTTCAAATTGGTCCTTGCTCTCACCAATGGCTAAATCCTTGTCATCTCTCTTTTCACAAATGGTCATAGCTACCTCCAATGATTCATTGTTTTCGTTCATACTAATTTCAAGGTCCTGAATGTGGTCTTCCACTGTCTCAGACGGTTTCCAGCAATAGTTCGTTGTCTCCTGGGGTTCCTTACCGGTGGTACAGAGATCAGGTTGTGAAGATACATTTACCCATGAAACCAATCTTGCTTCAGAATACTTTGAATCATCATTTTTGAAATAGGAGCTACATGTATCATCTTCATCCAAAAGGAAATCATGGAATCCAGGGTCAATTTTCGCATAATGGAATGAAGTGTCTTCTGATGTTGGAAGGAAACTTGTGTTTGGGTCCACCAAATTAGTTTCTGGTACGAATGCATCCTCTGTGCAAGTTTTCATACAAGTCTCCCAAGGGAAATACTCAGACATGGAATCATCAATGCTTTCTGTAGGGTATCTCATTTTGGTCTTTTCAATTTTCTCCTGTACTTTCTACAAGGTGTAATATTCAATACGATATTTGTGTTATGATAAAGACAAAATCATAAAGTACTTGGAAGTTAGGATACCTATTCTATATAGATATTTAAATAGAATATAAACGTTGCACTATTTTTCATCAAATGATACCCAATTTATTCATAGACATGACGTAATGTTATGCCTTTCCCGATTTAGCTTCAGACTTTTACCTACTTTTGAAAAACTCTAAATTAATCAGGCAATATCCCTTGAACAGAAAGAGGTAGGTTGAAATATTTCTTTTAGAGGGAGGGATGATACAAAAAAAAACCAACACAAACACTCAAATACAAAATAAATCTAAGTATAAGTATAAATATAAATAAGTATATGAGTATAAATAAGTGTATCTTTATTTCTAAGAGGTAGGGTGAATACTCCTTAGAGCTTTCATATGACATCGCATGACCTTAGCCATGGACTATACATGTTAAACGTCTTCAAATTGAATATCATCATTTAAGAACAGATAAATTGGCAGCATGGACCAGACATGCACGTTTCGGGTACTTAACCCTCGTCAGTGATCCTCAAATCTAAACAATGTAATATGCCAAAAAATATGAAAGTTACTATGTCGAAAAATCGCACCGAAAGACGTAGCAGGATGGGTGGGATATGATGCTGCAGGGCCCACTTTTTAGAAATTTCAAGAAATTTTGATAACAGAAATTTTAGAATGCGTTGAAGAAACGATCAACCGAAATTGATCGAACTTGGCTACATGAAGTCGTAATGTTATGCCTTTCGCGATCAGATGTACATATTTCAGGACGTTTTTTTTACAAGCAAACATACATCCAGAGAGCAAGTTGTCTTTCTGACAATGCTTGTTGTCAGTATGTTTTCCTACATCGAGTGTAAGAAACTTAAATACCTCACAAGTCTTATGATTGTAAAATCATGTATATAGCATTAAAAATGTGTTCTTTTATTATGCTATGTGTAAACAATAAAAATGTATATTGTGATGAGCTACTTTCGATTTGTGACGTCTCGTGATTTTGAGATTTTATAACCTTTTTATCATATTGCTCAAACATTCTATCTTCTTCCACATGAATTTGTTAACAGAGCATCTATATATACAGTAATCATACCTGATTTAGTTTGACCACAGCCTGACTACTTGAGTAGATGCCGCCGTACACCCTGAGACAGTTGACCTTACAAGTACAGGTAATCGTACAGGTGTACCTCCTACGCACAATAGGTATCATGTGGGTAGTGTATTATTTAAATTTAAATAGACCTAACCACGGTTCGTCTATTGCAACATCATTTTTAACTATAGCATTTAAAGGGTAATTTTTCATTTTTTGTCAACAGTAACTGTTGATAATTTTTTCTGCATCTTATCTGCATCATCTGCCTGCAGATAAAGCAGCCAACTTCACCATATTCATTTGAAAACGTTACTACTGTAGTAGTGGACGAGTGGTGGTGCGTGTAAATCAGACAAAACAATATGATTTTTCTATATTTATTCAAAAGTACTTTCTTTATTCAACAAAACCAATAAACAGAAACAAAAGTCGTCGTAATAGCCAAAATAGTATTCAAATCAAATGCCAAAATGCTTGAATCAAATCAATCCAAACTCTTCAAAATATCGTTTTCAAATAATATCAAATAAATCATATAACCAAAATTACCAAAGTCAAATATCAAACCAGACCAAATCAAAGAGACAAAATGTTTCTATTTCTTGTTCTATTAGTCAGAAGTCGACTAGAGAGGCTTTTATAGCCAGAAAGTCTGGCAGCACACTGCACTGAGCTCGCTGAACGCTCGCTTTATATACTGCTTGATCACATGGCAGTTACCGAACTATGATATATAACAATCAATCTGATTGGCTAAAGATAAGAGTTCTTATCTATGTATCTATAAATAGCGTATAGGTAAAAAGTAAAGATAAAAATAGATCAATATCGATTACATAGACCCGTTCTTCTACATTCCTCCCCCCTTATAAAGAAAATGGTTAAATTTCTTAACACTCAAAGTGACATATTTCATGACAAATAAACAAATCATATGATTGAAAAACGTAATACATATCGACCGTTTATGGTATATCATTCCTAAAACTATAGAATCAAAATCACAAGCATTGTAACCAAACAATATCAAAGATAATCGGACATATTTTCATGTGCAAGATAAAGTGTCAAAACGTTTGTATCTGAAAATGAAATACATGTAGTTATAGGAGCAAATATTGATTGAAGTAAATTGCAGTAAGTGACATATGATAAACAACAAAAATATGTATAAACAAAATCATAAAACAAGTCATAGAAATGAAAAGTGAGTTTCTGAAAAAGAAAAGAGAAGTTAATGTCAGTAGTTCACAGCACTGTTGAAGGACTGGTGATCGGACGCGAAAAGTTCATTATTTCACACTGTTGTTAACGGTCGCGAATGTTCGAATGTTCATCACTGCTACACGTACGGACGCGAAAAATGTTCATGATGTTTAGTAATCTTCATGGTAACTGTATCATTCACTGGAAACGGAAGTAAGTTGAATCGAAGGGCACATCATCGGTCATCGCTGGATATTTTCTACGATAAATGCATCGGAATTCGCCTAGGTATTCTTCCCATCACGTCTGGGGCATTTCACATCTAGGTCACGTCTATCCGGTAACTGGATCCGGTCATCTCATGGTCAAAATAGACGTCCAAAATCGGACTATAACTTAGTCCGGTAACTCTAACTGTCACCATAAACATTGACGGTACTCGTTTACAGAAACGAAGTTCCAAAATTTCAATCCCAAAGCACAGCAAAATACAATAAACCAACAACTATCAATAAGATAAATGAGCCGCACTGCCAAGAAACTATTCCTCAAAAGACACCAACCAAAATAAATGACAAAATATCAAACTAAAGTCACGTAAATCAAGCTCCGAAAATAATTTTATCCAACGAAATAGATTTATAGAAAATCTGTAAAATCAATCCAACTAATCAATTCCTAAATTTCAAATATACTCTTGTAACTTTCCTACCAAAATACAACAAATATCCTACCGGCGACGCCAATGTAGTAGTGGACGAGTGGTGGTGCGTGTAAATGTAAACGTCTTCAAATTGAATAAATCAGACAAAACAATATGATTTTTCTATATTTATTCAAAAGTACTTTCTTTATTCAACAAAACCAATAAACAGAAACAAAAGTCGTCGTAATAGCCAAAATAGTATTCAAATCAAATGCCAAAATGCTCGAATCAAATCAATCCAAACTCTTCAAAATATCGTATTCAAATAATATCAAATAAATCATATAACCAAAATTACCAAAGTCAAATATCAAACCAGACCAAATCAAAGAGACAAAATGTTTCTATTTCTTGTTCTATTAGTCAGAAGTCGACTAGAGAGGCTTTTATAGCCAGAAAGTCTGGCAGCACACTGCACTGAGCTCGCTGAACGCTCGCTTTATATACTGCTTGATCACATGGCAGTTACCGAACTATGATATATAACAATCAATCTGATTGGCTAAAGATAAGAGTTCTTATCTATGTATCTATAAATAGCGTATAGGTAAAAAGTAAAGATAAAAATAGATCAATATCGATTACGTAGACCCGTTCTGCTACATTCCTCCCCCCTTATAAAGAAAATGGTTAAATTTCTTAACACTCAAAGTGACATATTTCATGACAAATAAACAAATCATATGATTGAAAAACGTAATACATATCGACCGTTTATGGTATATCATTCCTAAAACTATAGAATCAAAATCACAAGCATTGTAACCAAACAATATCAAAGATAATCGGACATATTTTCATGTGCAAGATAAAGTGTCAAAACGTTTGTATCTGAAAATGAAATACATGTAGTTATAGGAGCAAATATTGATTGAAGTAAATTGCAGTAAGTGACATATGATAAACAACAAAAATATGTATAAACAAAATCATAAAACAAGTCATAGAAATGAAAAGTGAGTTTCTGAAAAAGAAAAGAGAAGTTAATGTCAGTAGTTCACAGCACTGTTGAAGGACTGGTGATCGGACGCGAAAAGTTCATTATTTCACACTGTTGTTAACGGTCGCGAATGTTCGAATGTTCATCACTGCTACACGTACGGACGCGAAAAATGTTCATGATGTTTAGTAATCTTCATGGTAACTGTATCATTCACTGGAAACGGAAGTAAGTTGAATCGAAGGGCACATCATCGGTCATCGCTGGATATTTTCTACGATAAATGCATCGGAATTCGCCTAGGTATTCTTCCCATCACGTCTGGGGCATTTCACATCTAGGTCACGTCTATCCGGTAACTGGATCCGGTCATCTCATGGTCAAAATAGACGTCCAAAATCGGACTATAACTTAGTCCGGTAACTCTAACTGTCACCATAAACATTGACGGTACTCGTTTACAGAAACGAAGTTCCAAAATTTCAATCCCAAAGCAAAGCAAAATACAATAAACCAACAACTATCAATAAGATAAATGAGCCGCACTGCCAAGAAACTATTCCTCAAAAGACACCAACCAAAATAAATGACAAAATATCAAACTAAAGTCACGTAAATCAAGCTCCGAAAATAATTTTATCCAACGAAATAGATTTATAGAAAATCTGTAAAATCAATCCAACTAATCAATTCCTAAATTTCAAATATACTCTTGTAACTTTCCTACCAAAATACAACAAATATCCTACCGGCGACGCCAATGTAGTAGTGGACGAGTGGTGGTGCGTGTAAATGTAAACGTCTTCAAATTGAATAAATCAGACAAAACAATATGATTTTTCTATATTTATTCAAAAGTACTTTCTTTATTCAACAAAACCAATAAACAGAAACAAAAGTCGTCGTAATAGCCAAAATAGTATTCAAATCAAATGCCAAAATGCTCGAATCAAATCAATCCAAACTCTTCAAAATATCGTATTCAAATAATATCAAATAAATCATATAACCAAAATTACCAAAGTCAAATATCAAACCAGACCAAATCAAAGAGACAAAATGTTTCTATTTCTTGTTCTATTAGTCAGAAGTCGACTAGAGAGGCTTTTATAGCCAGAAAGTCTGGCAGCACACTGCACTGAGCTCGCTGAACGCTCGCTTTATATACTGCTTGATCACATGGCAGTTACCGAACTATGATATATAACAATCAATCTGATTGGCTAAAGATAAGAGTTCTTATCTATGTATCTATAAATAGCGTATAGGTAAAAAGTAAAGATAAAAATAGATCAATATCGATTACATAGACCCGTTCTGCTACACTACATATCAACTTTAGTTTCGGAACTTTCGTTCACAAATACTTATATCAAAAGCAATGAAAGTGTCCCTAACATTATGAGCAAACATGACAGTGGAATTTTTCATTCAACATCCCTATTTCTAAATTTGATCTTCCTTCAATACATACCAAAACTGCACAAGTCTCCTCACAAATTTCAATACATTGCTAATTCTAGCAACTTTTGTCTTGACAATCTCACGTCAGCACTCACGACGATAAAGGATTACGTAGCAAAATATTTTGAAACTGTTTTGATCTATTATAAATTCAGGGGATATTATTGACAAAATCAAATCTAGAAATTTTTAAGTCGGTACGATTTCTTCATACGACTTTTCAAATATGTACACCACGCTTCCTCGCGTCAAAAATAATGATCGGTTGTCCAAACTCATCAAATGGTGCTTTGATCGAGAGTGGTAAAACTATATTGAACATCTGAATCGAAGGGTTTCTTTTCCTCTACAGAATACAAATCATGGACATGTAGTGACCTGTAAATTGATTTGTCCTTCCTCTTTTTTTAACATTTATGTAAGATTTGGTGAGAATCTCTAGAAGCAGGTTGTATTGGTACTTATTGTGCGCCTCATGTTGCAGATTTATTTTTATACACGTATTAAAAAAATTATCTAAAATCTTCAAATGCAAAGAAAATATGATTATTTGAAATGTTTCATTGGTAACTCTATGTACCTGGATGGTATTCTTACTATCGACAATCCTGTTTTTGAAAAGTATAAAAATGTTGTTTATCCACAAAAATTGACTCTAAACAAGGCAAACATAACAAACACAAAAACACAATTTTGTTACCTAAATATCAAAATTGTTAATGGGGAGATTCATACAAGTGTGTACGACAAAAGAGATGATTTTAGATTCAACATAGTAAATTTTCCCTGGCTTGACGGTGATGTTCCTAGATTAACGTCGTCATCCGGTATGCTAGAGCATGTACTGATGTCTTGGATTCTCATAGTTGAAACTTACAAATTACCAAGAAACTTTTAGGTCAAGGTTTTTGCTTTCACAAACTAGTAAAGACTTTCTGGAAATTTTACAAACATTATTGTCAGGTTCTTTTGAAATTCGGACCCATACAAGCAACAGAGTATATTACTCTAGGTATTTTCACAACCTGCATTTTATGGTGACAAAGTTAACAAAATAAGAAGGGTCATAGGTAGACAGAATTACCATCTACATTGTGTTAGAATCATCAAACACCTTTTATACCGTGGATTCAATCCTTTTATCGTCAGACGAGCACTTGGCTTGGTACTGGACCAATCAATAGCTTTGTACCAGCGCATTCTTAAGAATTGCACTATGAATGACTGTGACCACAGGACTCCATGGCGGACCTTTTTCCTTACCTCTTAAGAAAAGACAGGGCCTCGACCACCTGTCCTCTTCGAATGTCAGTCGGACTCCTCGGATGATAACATACATAAGCTCGCTACAGCCGGGAGAGCACAGACTGTATTTCGTACGCAAATGTTTTTATATGCATGTTTGTTTCTTGGGTTCCCTGCTGTCTGCTTGAGTGGTCATCTTACAGTGTGGAGGTTATTTTACACCATACTTGTGCGTTCTTCGAGATCTCTGGGGTATCGGAAGAGTGAGAGGGTTGTGCGCGCGAAATCCGGATAACCACATCGTCTGCTACTGGCGTGGCAGATGGCCGTCCAGATTGCCCAGTGGTCTCGTTGGTTATGTGTAGTCATTTGTGTTTCATGATTCTATTTGATTTAGTGTGCCTTGTATCTTTTGCGTCTCTTGCTGTGCGTGTTTGCTCTGTGTTTTTACATGGGATGTTTTTGGGTTTTGTCGTGGGTACTGCAACCGTGTGTTAATAGAGATTACTTCCTTTGTTTTAGATATAATACACAAGCCGCTTTGATTACAGTGATTTCGACGTTTATATGCAGCAAAGAATCGTCATATAAGTTTTTCAGCAAGTGTTCATGTAATAAACAAAATGCATACAGTGATTTTAATTGAGACTTCTGAAGTAAACTATTGATAGTTTCAACAGTTGTTTCTTTCAATAGATACATAATTTTTCGTTAACCATATACGCGCGCTTCAAAATTATGTATCATCAATGATGCTGAAGGCCGTTATAAGGGAAATCCAATTAGGATATGAACACGTACATGTAAGGGTTATTCTAAAACTAACTTTAATTGTGTGCTAAACTGTAAAATGAGAACTGACAAATCCAAGAGGGAGATTCAGTCCATTTGAAGAAAGGAGGGGATCAGGACTCGGTTATAGCAAAACACCCAAGTGCGAAAACAATAGCAAGGCAAGAAACGTGAAAGGGAGAAGTAAGACCAAGATCAAAGACGACATAGAACACTTAAATAAACCACCAAGACCAATGGGCAACTGGTGCCAACATAGGATGGTCATCTGTTAGTAGCAAATCATGTGGTTATAACATGTAAGATTGCGTACACATGTGTAAGTCAGTAGTTTCAAAAAACAAAGAATTTGTGTGTTTAATAGCCTCCTCACTGTGAGATGACAACACAAAGACAGTACAACGAAGGGGTCGAAGGAAAAGCAGCTGAACATGTGTGAGATGACGACACAAAGACAGCATAACGAAGGGGTCGAAGGAAAAGCAGCTGAATATGTGTAAGATGACGACAAAAAGACAGCATAACGATGGGGTCGAAGGAAAAGCAGCTGAACATGTGTAAGATGACGACATAAAGACAGCATAACGAAGGGGTCGAGGGAAAAGCAGCTGAATATGTGTAAGATGACGACATAAAGACAGCATAACAAAGGGGTCGATGGAAAAAAACAGCTGAATATGTGTAAGATGACGACACAAAGACAGAAAAACGATGGGGTTGAAGGAAAAGCAGCTGAACATGTGTAAGATGACGACATAAAGACAGCATAACGAAGGGGTCGAAGGAAAAGCAGCTGAATATGTGTAAGATGCAACATAAAGACAGCATAACGATGGGGTCGAAGGAAAAGCAGCTGAACATGTGTAAGATGACGACATAAAGACAGCATAACGAAGGGGTCGAAGGAAAAAGCAGCTGAATATGTGTAAGATAACGACACAAAGACAGCATAACGAAGGGATAAAGGAAAAGCAGCTGAATATGTGTAAGATGACGACATTAAGGCAGCATAACAAAGGGGTCGAAGGAAAAGCAGCTGAATATGTGTAAGATGACGACATAAAGACGGCATAACGAAGGGCTAGATGGAAAAGCAGCTGAATATGTGTAAGATGACGACATAAAGGCAGCATAACGATGGGGTCGAAGGAAAAGCAGCTGAACATGTGTAAGATGACGACATAAAGACAGCATAACGAAGGGGTCGAAGGAAAAAGCAGCTGAATGTGTGTAAGATAACGACACAAAGACAGCATAACGAAGGGGTCGAAGGAAAAGCAGCTGAATATGTGTAAGATGACGACATAAAGGCAGCATAACAAAGGGGTCGAAGGAAAAGCAACTGAACATGTGTAAGATGACGACACAAAGACAGTTTAACGAAGGGGTCGAAGGAAAAGCAGCTGAATATGTGTAAGATGACGACATAAAGACAGCATAACGATGGGGTCGAAGGAAAAAACAGCTGAATATTTATGAGATGACGACACAAAGACAGCATAACGAAGGGGTCGAAGGAAAAGCAGCTGAATAATTTATTATGTGTAAGATGACGCATAAGAAGACAGCATAACGAAGGGGGTCGAAGGAAAAGCAGCTGAATATGTGTAAGATGACGACACAAAGACAGCATAACGAAGGGGTCGAGGGAAAAGCAGCTGAATATGTGTAAGATGACGACATAAAGACATCATAACGAAGGGGTCGAAGGAAAAAACAGCTGAATATGTGTAAGATGACGACATAAAGACAGCATAACGAAGGGGTCGATGGAAAAAAACAGCTGAATATGTGTAAGATGACGACACAAAGACAGCATAACGAAGGGGTCGAAGGAAAAGCAGATGAATATGTGTAAGATGACGACACAAAGACAGCATAACGAAGGGGTCGAAGGAAAAGCAGATGAATATGTGTAAGATGACGACACAAAGACATCATAACGAAGGGGTCGAAGGAAAAGCAGATGAATATGTGTAAGATGACGACACAAAGACAGCATAACGAAGGGGTCGAAGGAAAAGCAGATGAATATGTGTAAGATGACGACACAAAGACAGCATAACGAAGGGGTCGAAGGAAAAAGCAGCTGAATATGTGTAAGATAACGACACAAAGACAGCATAACGAAGGGATAAAGGAAAAGCAGCTGAATATGTGTAAGATGACGACATTAAGGCAGCATAACAAAGGGGTCGAAGGAAAAGCAGCTGAATATGTGTAAGATGACGACATAAAGACGGCATAACGAAGGGCTAGATGGAAAAGCAGCTGAATATGTGTAAGATGACGACATAAAGGCAGCATAACGATGGGGTCGAAGGAAAAGCAGCTGAACATGTGTAAGATGACGACATAAAGACAGCATAACGAAGGGGTCGAAGGAAAAAGCAGCTGAATGTGTGTAAGATAACGACACAAAGACAGCATAACGAAGGGGTCGAAGGAAAAGCAGCTGAATATGTGTAAGATGACGACATAAAGGCAGCATAACAAAGGGGTCGAAGGAAAAGCAACTGAACATGTGTAAGATGACGACACAAAGACAGTTTAACGAAGGGGTCGAAGGAAAAGCAGCTGAATATGTGTAAGATGACGACATAAAGACAGCATAACGATGGGGTCGAAGGAAAAAACAGCTGAATATTTATGAGATGACGACACAAAGACAGCATAACGAAGGGGTCGAAGGAAAAGCAGCTGAATAATTTATTATGTGTAAGATGACGCATAAGAAGACAGCATAACGAAGGGGGTCGAAGGAAAAGCAGCTGAATATGTGTAAGATGACGACACAAAGACAGCATAACGAAGGGGTCGAGGGAAAAGCAGCTGAATATGTGTAAGATGACGACATAAAGACATCATAACGAAGGGGTCGAAGGAAAAAACAGCTGAATATGTGTAAGATGACGACATAAAGACAGCATAACGAAGGGGTCGATGGAAAAAACAGCTGAATATGTGTAAGATGACGACACAAAGACAGCATAACGAAGGGGTCGAAGGAAAAGCAGATGAATATGTGTAAGATGACGACACAAAGACAGCATAACGAAGGGGTCGAAGGAAAAGCAGATGAATATGTGTAAGATGACGACACAAAGACATCATAACGAAGGGGTCGAAGGAAAAGCAGATGAATATGTGTAAGATGACGACACAAAGACAGCATAACGAAGGGGTCGAAGGAAAAGCAGATGAATATGTGTAAGATGACGACACAAAGACAGCATAACGAAGGGGTCGAAGGAAAAGCAGCTGAATATGTGTAAGATGACGACATAAAGACAGCATAACGAAAGGGTCGAAGGAAAAGCAGCTGAATATGTGTTAGTTTTAGAAAAGAAATACTTCTTTCAACAGTTGCGTAGTTTAGTTCTCGGTCATTTCTGGGGGGGGGGGGGGGTCACACGATGTTTTGACATCGAGCATCACTGATGATTTATAATTTGTTGAAATGCGCATATGGTGCACTGAATTGTCATTTAGAATATATATTTCAATACGATAATTTCAACTTATATTTCTATAAAAACCAACTTTCAGAACCCCTCTGTAATTCAAGGAAATGTAACACTCATATAATAGCGAGCGAAGCTCGCCCTTATGGTAACGCGTATACACATTTCTTATTGAGAAAATATGCTGAATCGAAGAATGAGAATGTACTACTATGCTTTCAAAAATTTTCGTCCCTTCGCAGACAGAGTTGCTGCGGAGATGCTGGATATTGCCATTTAAAATTTTTTTATGACTCAAAGTAGACGTATATGTTATACTCAATTTTTGTTTATAAGTTAAATTTATTGAAATCATTTTTCGTAAATCAGGTAACGATAAAGCATCAACAAGCCGGCGTAACCACGGGAAATCCGACATTTCCGGTTTTAAACGAGACGTTTCGCTCTGATTGCTTTTCTCGTCTCGGGTGGTTTCGTACTGTCAGAAGTCGGAATATGTTTGTTTTTTCTTTTGTTCTTAAGTAATTGATTTTCGGCTAGCCTAAACATTATCAAGTTCTTACAAAATAAAAATGAATTATAAAGAACTATATTTTTAAAGAACCATATTTTAAGCCCCCCTTTAAAATGTTCATCTGCAGGTTTAGTAGATCAAATTTCCACTCGCCTTATACTACCTTTTTTGGCAATCATCAAACAGAAAGTTTTGTAAGATAAGATAAACCATCATAGTCAAAATAAAAAAGAAAGATATTTTTTTATTTTATATAATCATATCTATTTTCTCTCCGCTCGCACAAAAGGCTTTGCCTTGATTCATATTAGTGAAACGATGGTTATAAGTATGCTGTGACAATTCCTTTGATACTATTAGTTTGTCCTTGTTGAGCGGAATCCTCTTGAAAAACACCGAAGGAAGAGCAATATAAATTTTTCTTTAAGTTTCATAAATGAGAACAATATTTAGAGCAATATAAAGCCGTCCTGACATTTTAATATCGGCATTTAAACTATCAATGACCAAGTTTATAAGGTATATGACGATCATTTAACGTATTAATCCTATCAAATGTATAACATACCCGGATGAGTGGAGAATTCAATCTAACCACTTATCTTGTGAGATTATTCTCTGTTCTTAATCTTTTGAAATGTGTATTCTATGTACAGTCAGAAGTAATTAACTGTAAGACGAATGTAATAGTAAAACTACGTGACAATCTATTCTTATTTTCCTACGACAACAATAATAATGCTGATTTGTTGGGCAATTTCTTTAAAGCGACACAATAGAGGGGATTGATCTCCCCTGATCTTGATTGTGTTGTCCTAGCGAAATGGACAAATACAAAGAAAACCAAGTAACAAGTCTTCTCCATTGTAAGATAACGATGTAGCGTGTACAGTAGTGCGAGGTCTTATGATTCATCCAAACGTGAAAGGTGAAACTTTCAATTTAGGATATGAAATCGAACTTTAATATTAAATGTGTATTTCATATAGTTCGATACAAGGGGAATATTGAAAGACCTAGAGGGTTCATTAAAATGTGTAACACATGCTGGGAGGAATTTGTCTGATAGATTTTAATGATGGAATGTGTTCTACGACATTGCATTTAGTATAATACTGAAATCATGTGTAACAATATTACTTGATGATTAATACTGTCATAAATGGAAACCGAGAATAATGAGGGAACACCGACTAATGAACCAGATACGGATGTGTATTCAAGCAATTCAGCACGGAACATAACGAACGAAACAGCCCGCCCGGATTCCTCTGAACATTTATTTACAAGGCGACAAAATGCGTCAAGGACTCTGCACAACTCTTATCAACACATCAGGAACAATGACGCTATCCCTCGCAGGAACCAAACATCGCCATCGGATCAGATGATCGGGAATGGTGTTACGGGTCGTTCTCGGGTCCGAATCGACACGTGTAATACACAGAACCGAGTCGGGAGTGGGACATCCCGGCGGAGTCTGGCAGAAACTGATTTAAGTGACAATAACGATGATAACGACGATGATCGTGACGATGACAGATTCCTCATCCCTGTTCTACCTCTGGAGATATCGGTCGTGTGTTGTGTTCTTAACTTTATTATTCCAGGATTAGGTAGGTATACGCTGTAAAAAATACTCAAAATAATGAATGTTAGCCCGAGGAGATATTTTACCAATATTTGAATCGAAAATGATATTGAATTACATGTCGAAATTTGAATTAAAGACTGGATATTACATCTAAGCATTATGCACTTTTATACTTCTCTGGAATCTAATGTGGTCAGTCAGCTCCGAGGCTCTGAATTTGGTCTCATAAATGGCATTTCGAGTTGTTCATATGGTCCTTTTTTCTTGACGGCCTCTCGAGTGTAAGAAACCCAACCGATACTTCCATTCCATACATTATTCATGAAACTCATTGTGTAAAAAAAAAAAAAAATACTTTCGCCAAGTAAATCGTATATATATGACGAAGCCTATATATAAAATTAATGAAAACACAAGATGTTTTAACGCACATCAAGATGTATTGAATACATGACATGATTTTTAATACAAATCAAGATATTTCTTTAAGCATATCAAGATTTATCTAATACATAACAAGAAATTTGTCATATAGGAAGATTTTATCAAACATACCAAGATTCATTGAATGTATAAAAAGATTTTTTTAAATATATATCAAGATTTTTTAGTTCCATATAATAGGTTTTTGAATACTGGTGCAAGACGAGTGGCCGCCTATTTTTCAGGGTTTCTTGCTAATAAAATTTGTAATCGATGAAATATTTATTTTTAATATTTGATTGAAACTTTGGATGGACAATGATGTACCTTTATAACACTGGATTATATATGATTTTCTCTGAAAAATTTGATTATTTTGTTTATATAATGTCTTAAAGTGTAACTGAAACTGGAACTGGACACTTTTTGCAAGACTGCAGGATAAGTTACCGCCTATTTGGCTCCTTTTTCTGTAAACTTACATATTTTGTTCCATTGCTTTCATAGTGATAAAAGTAATCTTTACTTGATAGTATAGTGCCTTTTTATGAAAAAATCCCAGAGCAAACGACCACATTGATAGATTGAATACACCTACCCTCTCCCCAACCCCAGAATCCATGTCAATAATCCTCTTCTTTTTATTTTAACAAATCTAGCAAACGGATGAGATTATTTTTTCATAATCAGGAAAATATTTGTCTTAAAGCCTTCTGACAAATTTTCATGTCATAATTTCAACCCCAAGTTCCTCTAAAATGCAGTAGGCGGTAACTTGTTTTGGGCGGCAACTTGTCCTCGACCAGTATACATTACACACAAGTTTTTATACATAAATCCAAAGATTTTGAAAAACATCAAATTTTTTTTCATACTCATCAAGATACTGAATTCTACAACATTTTACATGCCATAAAAATTTGATGCCACGTTTGATACTTATAATGTTAAATGTCTTCAAATTCAATAGCATCATTTAAGAGCTGATAAATTTTCAGCATGAATTACTTTTATACTTCACTAAAATCTAATATGGTCAGTCTAGTCAGCTCCGTGGCTTTGACTTTGGTCTTGTAGCATTTCGAGTTGTTCATATGGTCTTTTTTTTCTTTTGTTGCTGTGTAAACTTATGTATCCCTCATAAACTTAACCCCCCCCCAGTTTCTGAAATTGTATAATTATTATAATAATTATGTTAGGTACAGTTATAGCAGGTTTTAGTGTCCTCTGCTGCGGCAAGCCAAGTGACATCACAAAGCGCCAATCATGTGGTTCGTGTCTGGCGACCATCGGAATAGGAATTCTACAACTACTGATGGTATCCTGCTTTCTGATTGGCTGGGTGTGGAGTGGAATATGGGGCGTGTCCCTTGTATCTATGTCTAGTAAGATGAATAGAACATTTATTGTTTATTTCATTTATTCAAGATTGCATATTTTAAAAATGCATATCTGAAAATAAAATAGAATAAATTCTTTTTGAGATAAATGCATAGATAATACTAGAAATGTGGAGGAGTCAATGAATTCAGTTCCTAGACAAAAGAAAGGAAGGAATCTCAAACAACCCTCGGCTACAGCAAAACCCCAAAATATCCAATGCAAAACGCAAAACAGACATACACAGAGACACAAAAGGGACAAGGTACACAAACTTACCAAAGATACGGTACATGAAACATAAACCAAAGGGAACAATGGACAACCGGTGCTGACTTAGGACGGCCATCTGCTATGCAAGTAACAGACAGTGTTGTTATCCGGATTACGTGCGTACAACCTTCCACTTTTTCGATTGACAAGAGGTCTCGAAGAACGCACAATTGTGGTGTAAAATAACCACCTCACTGTAAGATGAGCTTATATACAAACAGACATCATGTCGCAGGGGTCCAAGAAACACACAGATGGATATGTAAACGTACATGTATATAAAAATAGAAGGCATACGAAATACAGTCCGTGCTCTGCCAGCTGTAGCGAGCTCATGCATGTGATAGATAAATCTATTAAAAATCAACAGATTATTTTGATAGGAATATTATACAAAATTAGTATTTAAGGTAGGGAGAAATATAAAGTTATCGAATAGCATGTTATGAAATAAAATATTCAAAGAATAAGTCATTGATGAGTGATGGAAAGATGTGAATAGAAAAAACCCAATATGAATTGTTTTCAGTGGATTATTACAAGGAGGATCCCGGTAGCCACTGGCGGCGTCCACGGCGACCTCGCTCCACCCTCATCTACCCACTCAGGGCCAGATCTAATACTCGTTACCACAGTCCGCCCCCGCCCTATCAGATGTACTCCTCCCCTCCCCCGGGATACTACGCCCCAGACGAGGACCTGGAGGAGGCTGCCAGGATAGCCGGTACAGAACTACCTACGGATAATCAGGAGGTGAGAGGTCGTGAAGAAAAACTTCGTCTCTGTTATACTAATATTATTAAAGATGCACGTGTGCAAAGTATTATCGTAATATACATGTACTTATATACAGTCATGCAAAAGTTGGAATATTATAGACTTGGTTGAACTTGTCTCGATGACATTTTTCTATGATATCTAAACTCTAAAATTTCATGCACATCGTGAATATATCTTACATTGTATTGGATTATTTTAACTTAATATTAGTTTTAATGCTTTTAGAAATTTCTCTTGATTATGATTCCTTTCTTCTCCCAACATTATCTGAAATATTAATAATTGTTTTGATAACCTGATTTCATTAAAGCCGTCCCAAAGAGTGGTACAGACCTCCGGGAGGGACACACGGACATACTGGCAGTGTAATGTATGCCGTAAGCAGAATGAATCTGGGGATCAAAAGGTAAAAAAAAAAAGAAGTTCAGTCTAATTTATAATTCAAGACATTGATGTATGTAACGCCATCGCTATCTTATGATGATATATTTCAATATATTGGATGGTTTAATCAATATATGCGGTGGTAAGTACATTATATGCGGTGGTTAGTACATTATATGCGGTGCTAAGTACATTATATGGAGTGTTTAGTACATTATATGCGGTGTTAAGAACATTATATGGGGTAGTACGTACATTATATGCGGTGCTAAGAACATTATATGCGGTGGTAAGTACATTATACGCTGTGCTAAGAACATTATATGCAGTGGTAAGTACATTATATGGAGTGCTAAGTACATTATATGGAGTACTTAGTACATTATATGCGGTGTTAAAAACATCATATGGGGTGGTACGTACATTATATGGGGTGCTAAGTACATTATATATATGCGGTGCTAAGTACATTATATGGGGTGGTATGTTCATTACATGGGGTGGTTAGTACATTATATGCGGTGCTAAGTACATTATATGCAGTGCTTAGTACATTATATGCGGTGCTAAGAACATTATATGGGGTGGTGAGTACATTATATGCGGTGCTTAGTTCGTTATGTGGTGATTTAGTTATGATAAACATTCTGATGACCAAGATTTAACATTTTTGAGACTCGGTTTATCATTAACCCAAAAGGACACATAAACATAAAAGGAAGGATTCAACATTTTTCCCAGCTCTATCATGGGGGGGGGGGTGGAAAACAAGACCGGTATTTGGGTCAAAATAAGCATTTTTACACAGAAAACAATGGAAAACGGAAACGCTTTTACACAACAGCCTCCCCCCCCCCTCGCTTTACAATGCCACATTCACCACTGAAGGTGTAAATCAATAAAACACATTTTCTGGACAAGTGGGGTTCTGAAGCGAGGGGGGAAACAATGTCCACAGGCAAAAACGAAAAAAGGGGGATGGATGACTATTTTAAAATTTATCTCTAGAGCGATATTAAAAGTAGGTTATAATTGCCATCTTTCTCTTTTTATATCATGGAACAATCTATTCATAGTGTGTTCCGATCAAACATTTAACCGTTTGGAAGGAAATAAATTTGTCTATATCTACACCGTGTGTATTTCGCGCCAGAAAGCTACATAAGTGGCCGAAAAGAAAGAAATACATGTACAACCGGGTTTTTTTTCAGTTTCTGGATTTCAGAGATTGCCGATTACATTGATATTCTTAAAACAGGGTGACGTGAAAATTCTATATCATTATTTTTTTTTATTCTAATTAGAATAAAAAAAAATAATGATATAGAATTTTCACGTCACCCTGTTTTTTTTTCTCTCTCTCTCTTAGACCACGTAAATTGAATATCAAAGGCTTAAATAAAAATTATAATTTATATATTAGTATCGTAGTGTTACAGAATTAATCTACTCTTTACTAATATCACATAATTTATCTGTACTGTACAAAGCTCTTCTAATAAGTACAAGCATATACAATATACGGAAACAGTGCCTATTGATATCATGGTGCCTCTCACTTTAAAAAAAGCAAGAACTTTGTAAAAATTTTGAAAAATGAAATATACCAGACCAGGCCAGGATCGTACTCGCGACCTTGGTAGTTGCAGTCCTGCGTCTTCACCACTACCCCACCGCAGCGTTGCGTGTAAGTGATGAAATTGTAGAATAGATTTCACTGATTGCCAAAGATTTAATCTTTTCACTGTTTTGATTAAAATACAATGAAATATACCTCAATAAAACAACATAGTATTTATTTTATCTTCTCAGATAAATATTGTGTTTAAAGGCCACAAAAACGTAGAAACGAGGAGTATCTTAACGTAGCTGCGATCCGAGTCTCAGAAATGTTTAATCTTGGTCATAAGAATGTTTATCATAACGAAATCACCACATAACGAACTAAGCACCGCATATAATGTACTCACCACCCCATATAATGTTCTTAGCACTGCATATAATGTACTCACCACCCCATATAATGTTCTTAGCACCGCATATAATGTACTAATCACTGCATATAATGTACTTAGCACCGCATATAATGTACTAACCACCCCATGTAATGAACATACCACCCCATATAATGTACTTAGCACCGCATATAATGTACTTAGCACCCCATATAATGTACGTACCACCCCATATAATGTTTTTAACACCGCATATAATGTACTAAGCACTCCATATAATGTACTTAGCACTCCATATAATGTACTTACCAGCGCATATAATGTTCTTTACACAGCATATAATGTACTTACCACCGCATATAATGTTCTTAGCACCGCATATAATGTACTTATCACCGCATATAATGTTCTTAGCACCGCATATAATGTACGTACCACCGCATATAATGTTCTTTACACCGCATATAATGTACTAAGCACTCCATATAATGTACTTAGCACCGCATATAATGTACTAACCACCGCATATAATGTACTTACCACCGCATATATTGATTAAACCATCCAATATATTGAAATATATCATCATAAGACAGCGATGGCGTTCCATATTGATGTGTCCCACCTCGTTAACTTCTTGAAGAAAATTTCAAACCAATTCAAATGCACCAGACACGTGTTTAGGACAGTGACTCCTCATCAGCAAAGTTATTTCAGTAGCACCCTCTAGTTTGATTTCAAGTTGACTACATGTATAAGTTTGAATACGAATTATGTACAGAGTTCGCTTAATCCATCATTTTGTCCAAATTAACATCCGAGATGATAGCTCAAAAGCCGTTCGAATTTCAACAGCGTTTTTAAAATTGTTTGGTTCCTAATCAAGATGGTACATGTTTTGTGATGAGTAAGTCCATTTCTACTCTCCCGAATCTATATGAGGGAAAAATACGATATACATGGGAATTTTCCCGAGAAGAAAGGGACTAACTTCTCTCGTAAAAAGTGCTTGTGGTCAAATGTCATTTACACGGTGCGAATCTCGCAACGCAGAACAATCGGTTTTCGATATGTTTGTGCAATATGGATCATTTATTACAAAAAGGTGTAATAATGTCTTAGCTATTAGTTGTATCCAAAATAAGGTGATTAACACATAAACACGATCGGCGCTCTACTTTCGCTTTCATCTACATGAATCTTCAGCTTTACAAAAAGGTAATATTGTATTATTTTGGATAAAACTCGAAGTAAAGGCATCCTTGCACTGTATCACATTCTCCTTTTTGTGATGAATTACCCTTTTCAGACGAAAATACAGAAAAACTTCATGTTCTGCGTTGCGAGATTACCCACCGTGTTTTAGGAAAAATTAAAGGATTACCCACCTTGTTTTAGGAAAACTTGAAGACTCAAAATTTCGTCCATCGCAATTTTGGTCTATAGGTACCAAAATAATCTTGAGTTATCTTCTACATTGTATAACAAACGTTTCAACAGAGCATGTGTCTTACATTTATTATATTTGTTGTTGCTGTAAATGATATAAAGATGAATATTCGCTAGTTTACAGTATCTTTATTTACATTTTTTTTTCAGAACAAGTGTCGGCGATGTTTTGAGACTGTGTGTAACGATTGTCATAATAAACACGTTACAGCTCCCAGCGGACAGAAGATACTGGTCTGTGATTTATGTTACGGGGAGGTAGGCTTGTTGTTATCAACTCCAGGTTATCCAGATCTGGGACTGCCTGTAGCCCCTACAGACGAAGATATGGGGCTGAACACGGCCCCTACAGACTCCCATCATTCCGTCCATGACACACTGTGATAGTTTTATAGTTAACATTGATCTGCCGGTGTTATTTGCCAAAGAAAGAGTAAACCTCAGAGATTTTTACTATGAATTTATTATAATTGTTTTTTCATATGAAAATGTATCATGTTTACTATGATTTGTAACTTTTATTTTACCTCATTGGTTATGACCAGCAAGTCGCATTTATCATTGTATATACATGTAAAATATTCTCAGATATACGTATGTAACTTTTATATGATTTGCTACACGAAGAAAAATAAAAAAGGTGAATGATTCAGTTCCTTTTTTAAAACGTGATCAATATGCATGCATACTAGCGAAAAAAGAAAATGGGGTTGAAGCAAACTTGCATGTATTTCGCTGTACAAAATAATGTACTTTAATTTGTATTTCATTGTCAAAATTATAATTTCACATTACATTTATCGTTACTCATTTGGTACAGATTTTGTTTTTTTTTTTTTGCACATTCTAATTTATCAAAGGAAAAAAAAAGATTCAAATGTCAGATAATCTGAAATGACAATCATTTGAAACTTTTGAAAAATTCACAATCTGAGGCAATATGAACGCTTAGAATTATGTAGTAATGCTCTCGCATTGTTTCATCAAGGTTCAGTACAATATACCATAAGAAGCGTTAACGTAAAGTGTTTGACGTAAAAACTGAGTAAATTCATACCAAAATGACTTTTTGGAAAAGATGTGTCCATGATGATGGTAAAAATAGCAAATTAACTCTCTGATTTTGAATAACGTTAGCTAACGAAGTGTCTGCACGTGTGTTATCCTGGCTCAAAGTGACGTTACGCTGATGCTAACGTAAATGGACTAGCCGAACTCAGAGTCACGGACAGACAAACCGGTCAATATTTTTCTTCGCGTTTTCTGATATTAGCTGTCAATAGCCAATTTTTTTCTGCATTCAAAAAGGTGGACAAAATAAGGTCACACGAGCATGAATTCCTCACTATCGCCATTTTGTCATACGTCATACATGTAGGTGTCCGTCATTGCCTTTTGCGTTCATGTTTCCGAATTTTAAATTACCTAAGATTAAGCAAGCCAAGCATGCCATAATATACTCAAATCTGATTTTAGGACGAATGAATTCTTTCATAGTTTCTTTTCTCCGTTAGTATAGCTTCTCTGGAGTAAATAGCACAATATAGAATAAATGCTCTTTGAATACATGTGAAAAAACGTGTGAAACTTGCAAGGTTTGTCTGCATCATTTCGTTCTGTTCGCTATTCCAGCTTGGTCCTAGAACCAGGAAGGACAAGGCAGTGGTTATTTTTGTGACCTTGGGGTTAAAAAAAAAGGATTGATAGCGATCTGAGAGTTATCTTTCTTTTGTCATAAGCTCCTACAGCTTGGATCGATAACGTATTGGAGAAAGTATTATTGTATGGTAAAAAGTGTCAGTCAATGAAAAAAATAATATGCAAAAATTAAAGATATCGGTACCGGTACATCAGTTTCTGATTCAGGTTCCATAAAATAAATTGCTATTGTTATTAACAACAAAGCACATGCATTACTTACGGTGGTCGTGAAAGGGGGGGGGGGGGGGGGTTATGAAAAAAAAAATCTCATGAGAACAAAATAACTTTCAAGGGAACGATGTAATATTTCGAGGGTACGAAACAATATATATGTGTCTACGCACGCGTACGCAATGTCAAATTGGATATCTTTGAAATGAGAAATTAAGGAATTGTTTGAAATTGCCTTGTATTCAAAATTTACTATGTTTGTGTTTGAAACACGTTGATTATGAATTTTCACTGGTTGATGGTTGTTATACATAATTATATGTTTTAATACATTAAGTTGGGCTCCAACCGCCACTCCCTCAAAGTATAAATTCGTCCCACAAAATAAGTTTTATTTTTTTTTTAATCCAAGAAGATAAATTATACTCCAACTCTAATACTATTTATTTTTCTCGAATACCAGTTTATTCACTTTCATTCTTATAAATTCTTAGGAATTCTGCCCCATCACAATTCATTCATTTATTTCATCAGCAAGTAATACAGTGATAAATGTTTAAAATAGAAAAAGAACCACAAATACATTTGTACAACCACGTACACAGCCTCATATGGAATTCATGTGAAATTTACATGAACTTTACATAAAAGTTCTCATGAAATTTATGTGAAACGAACACGAACATGAAATTTACATTATTTTTTTTTTTACATGAAATTCATGTGAAGTTTCCGTCATGATTTTTATGTGAATTCAATTTCGCAAGAAGGTCACAAAGAAAATTCATGTGAATTTTTTTTCCACAAATCCTATGTGAATTTCAAATGAACTTTCATGTGAAATTTACATGATGCTCATTTCATATGAATTTCATATGAGGCACAATTGGCTGTGTACATATAATGAATTTCTTCCTGGAAGAAATCAACATGAAGTTGTCTTTCTTTGACTAGATTGATGTTCCCCGTTTTGATAAACAATGCTTTAAAAGAAAGGATATTGCCAACATACTCATATTCCGAATATCACCTCGTTAATAGTTTTGTTATGTGTAGAGCGTCAACGATAGTAACTATTTTGACATATTCACTTTAATCTAGCATGAAAATAAAGACGATAAAGTAGCTGCATATTATGCAGAAAACGGACGAGTTCATGTTTGAAATTCAGACAATAGTTTGGTTTATATTTAAAAAAAATTAAACTTTCTTTTACGAAAAGGGGTGATTAAACAATTATAGCAAAATATGAATAAAAAATAACAAAGAAGAAATCAACAGTAATGACAGCATCGCTTTTTCAATAACAATGAAGCATCCAGTGTAATAACACATGAAAATTAACACAGACAGAGAAACTGTCATCCAATTGAAGAGAAGTGAACTCCCAAACAGGAGTGGGAGGCAAGAGCATTCCCTGTCTTTTACAACGTCTAGTGAAACAAGCACAGTAAGAACTTTTACACCGTTACGGAACTACACTGCTAAAAATATTAAGGGAGAAAGGTTTCTACTTTCAAATCACACATGTTTGCAGCTGCTTATTCTATATGATGAACATGAAGATATTAAGACATATCTACTGTCCTGTTCACTAATTCCAGAGCACCCTGTTTTCCCGGTTTTCTCTAAAATATGATAATGTCATCCTCCAAAAAGATATCAATTTAATAGTACTCCTTTAGTCGTAACAGAAAATACCATTGTTTTGGCTGTGCGTCAATTCAGTTAGAAATAGGACGGAACGGGGATTTTCTATAGTAAAATCGCTGAAAATGTGTGACGTCGGAGGCTTTGACGTCACTGTTTACTATTGTTGACACGGAGAAAAATATGGCGGCGGCTTGAAATTAACATAGGAATTTCCCGTAGCCATTTTATTTTTCATATTGCGTTTTGAAGGCAGCTGATAGGGTAAGTTGAAGTTAATTTCCAGTTACGACTAAAGGAGGTCAATCCTCGGAAACGATAATTTATAGCAAAATTCTTCAGACGACAGAATAAATCGCTAAACAGGGTGCTCTGGATTTAGTGAACATGACAGTAATAGTCATTTCTTTATTACGAATGTCTGTATTGAACAGATTAACCATATACACATGATAAAAGTTGATGATGTAGCCTTGCTTAGCCCAAAAGATATAACATTCTATGTACCATTAAATTACAATGGAAAAATCGCTCCTTTAATTTTTTGAGCAGTGTATATTGAATGAAGGAATCATTGCAATATTTTTTTGGTTGATCGAGGTATCAACACCAAAAATTGAGGGAAAACTTATGCATCATGCGCGGATGCAGTTTTCCCTCAATTTTTGGTGTTGATACCTCGATCAACCAAAAAAAAAAATATTACAATGATTCCTTATCGTTTCATTTCAACGTTTATTTGCAGCTTTGAAATTGTGTTGCCAACGACTTTGCTTCTGACGTTGCTAAGCGCGTACTTCCGGTTTTGGTTGATGCAGGTATCATTTAATTTCCACTGTCATTTTCAAGAAACGAAGATTCTGATTGGCTGAGAAATTTTGTTGATACATCGATCAACACAATTTTTCACGGAAGTCTATTTATAGCACTATTTTTAGAACTGGGGGTTCCCTCAAACACGAATGAACTCGTTGCTGAAAATACAATTTATAGATATTTGTTTATCATTTCAAGGGTACCATTTCTTTTCTACTTACTCAAAAATTAACAGTGCATGTAGAATTTGCTCAAACTAGTCCTTATTCCAAAGATATAGAGAGACGACCGTTCGCTGTTTGAATCATGGCGGCTGCCATAACTTGTTTTGGCAGCAGTATCACTGCGAAATCTTTCGACTTACGAAATAAAGTGCGGTGATTGATCGTTCTTAGATCCAAGAAAACAGTCTGTTTTCCATAATTAAATGATAAGAAATGAATCTTATATTTTTTCTGTTGATGCAGGTATCACCCGAAAAATTGGACAGAAAACTTTTGCATCAACGCGCTACGCGCATTGATGCAGTTTTCTGTCCAATTTTTCGGGTGATACCTGCATCAACAGAAAAAATATAAGATTCATTTCTTAAATCAACACAATTTTTCGGCCAATCAGAATGTTTGTTTCTTAAGAATGACTATGGAAATTAAATGATTCCGTTGTCCTAAGACATATTAAAATTAAAATTTAAATATGCAGTAATGACGACTTGAACACATTTCTATAATCACACCATACAAAATTGATATATTGGTGTGTAAGTGCGAGCGAAAGTGTGTGAATGTAGTAAAAAATAAAAAAAAAACCCCAAAATGTGTAGTAATTATTATTACATAACAATGAATGTAGTAGTTTGGGAATAAAAAAAAAAAAAAAATAAATGATCATGATTTAGCACACCTTATTTTAAATCTTTTATTTCAAAAGCATACCCTCCTCCGAAGACCTCTGGTATTGTTTTCCGATTTTCATTGCTTTTTTAAAGTATGCATTAAAGTGGAAGATTTTAACTCTAAAAGAATGTCAATGCGATAAGTGACATTTTCTATTTTTGATCTGACTATGCTGGCTTGAAGATATTCTAGGAATTAAGATAAATGAATAAGTCACGTTGTCAGATACAAGTCTATAAGTCCGGATCCCGGATCTTTTTGTGCGATGCCATTTCGAAATTACTGCGTTCCTGTCTGGTAAAACATTGTATGGAACCAGCCAATAAATGGCGCGGATTGTCCGGATTAATGTACAAACGTTCTAAATGAAGCTTTGACGGGAAAAGGGGATCTTTAATCAAACTTCCATTAATTCATTAAGCGGTTGACATGGAGATTTTTTCTAAAAAGGATATCTTATTTGTCAGTGTTTGCTTTCTCCTGGCTAGTGATTACAGTTTGGGGAAGCGGATATAGATCTATTTATAACAGGACAGCCACGTCGGCCGACTACAGAGACTTAATGAAATCAAATGCCATCTTACATCAACTCTTTTTATGGCCTATTACCCTGCAATGTAATTGCTACCACGAACAGATATTTCTTTTATTTTTCCATTTTGTGATCACTTTGTAAAACGGCCACAATTATAGTGATTCAAAGATGATACTTAATAAATCAACCAATCTGATAGAGTTAAAGCACGATGTTAAATACATGCATGAATTCGAATATGACTTCATTCCGTTCATTCACATTATTTTTTGTTTATAAAAACTCATAAAAATTCTAACTTTCACGATTAATAGGTATATCATGAAGTATTTTTCATCTTCATGATATTTAGATTTTTGCGAAATTGTTTTATTTCAAAATTTCATTTTAAATTCAAGTTTGATTAATTACAAATTTTAAGACAAATTTCGAATCGAAATTTCTTTATATCGTTGTAAATAATTTTATCTTTTATCAGAAAGCGGTCAGTTAAACCCTAATTGTAAGTAAGCTGACACTTTAATTGAGGTAAAGAAATCGGGTCTTTTATGTGTCAGTACTTTGTTTACGCGCATTGCGCAACTTGATTACTCTGGTCACCTTTAGGACTATTTTAAGACTCTGGCCAAGGAAGTTCTTTATGTTGACAATGAGGCCCACGAAAGGTTTTATTTATTGATTTCAAGCAGATATATTAAGATAATTAAATGTAATTATCCCTCAAGAGCCTGTCTTTGTTCTGGTCGGGTATTTTACGTCACTGGCCAGTAGAGGCCAGAATAGGTTTATTGTCAATTGAATTATTTACTTTAATACTGAGAAAATGTAAATTAACCTTTATGGAACCTCATTGAATTGTTATTTGCTCGTTTCATGTAACTTGTTATTTTTATTATTCTCGATGCCTTTTATCGGCAGTTGGAACTAGACACTCAAGCTAGTAGTACCCATCTGCATTTCGGAATTATATTAAAGTTGTAAAATCCATATTCATCGTTTTCCTGTCCATTCTTATGTACGCCATTGTTATCGTCATCACCTGACATCATCGTTCGGACAACTACGTCCTAGGAGCACGCATAAGCCTCCTCATATTCAACGTTTTTCTACGGTACCTAACAGCGCACCACGCCGCACCAAGTTAGGGTACCACTCTATTTAGGGATAAGGACACATCCCTGCGTAACACCGCACCCTCGTCTTCACCCGGTGTTAGTTGGTGATAGAATCTGGCGTATTACCTTTTATAGCGTAATACCGATCCTGCGTACCTTGAGCCGCAAAGCGAGAATTCCCCCAATCACAATGGACAGATGAATAACTCACAGAACATGGAATACAACTTGCGACCACAGTGGAGGCAGTGGACTTGCGCCACCTGTCAGCATCCAACGTGTGGACGTTGTGGACTTTCCCACGCATACAATAATTGTTATGCCGTTAACAGACAGTGTTTCATATGCCACAATTACGGACACTACGGAAGAATGTGTAGAACTTTACTACCAACACGGAAAAGTATGAATATAAGGACATCTAAGGAAAAATCTTCGAAAAAGAAAGTAAGAGACTCTTTACGTTTATCTTCGTACCTAGACAGAAAGCGAATCATGCGAGAGTTACCATTTTCTTCGCTTCGTTTTGGATCATTTAGAGAAACTGTACAAAACAACAATATCTTAAAAGAAGAACTCTTAAATGTGAAAGAAAAATTAGTGAAGTCTAGTGCATTAAAACAAGAATTACAATGTGCGCTCGAAAGAGAAAGAATACTCGAACAGAAATTATCAGCAACCGAAAATCGGAATACAGAATTATCAGTGCGTCTACAAAGCATTTCACAGGAAAAGGTCCAAACCCAAATCACAGAGAAGTTGACCGCCGAAATCGTGGATTTACGAAAACAACTTGAGGACAAACATAAGCACTGTGATTATGTATTACAATATCTTTGTGACACGGAGGCTAGCTACGAGAGAAAGCTAAAGGAAGAGAAAGAGATTTCAGAATTACAGAGACAATGCTATGCTAAAGTTGAACAGAATATGGTGAAGAAATATGAAGATCTGAAAGCCTCCCTTGAAAGAGACATAGAAATTCTGAGACAACACCGAATGAATCAAAACGAACCACAAGGACGTCCGAACGAATCTAACATGTATCAGACTAATCAGTGCCACCTATCACATACAAATTCGTTTCGTAACAACACACGATCTAGCAGAAATTACAGAGGACGCGGACGCTATTGAACCAGACGCGAGGACGCATTTGAGCTACAACCGGGAAATATGCATTAGAAACAATTATCTTCATTATTTTGGACATTGAAATTTCATTTAATTTTTGAAAGTATTTCTGACATTCTTTTCAATTATCATTTATATCATTTACACCAAATTCCTTATTGTGTTTAACTTTTATTCTGTTTATTTGTCGCAAAATTTACTTTATTCTTAAACATGTTGTATAACTTTCATTTAAATCTTCGGGGACGAAGATTCCCGGACCAAGGAGGGATTTATCATGAAGTATTTTTCATCTTCATGATATTTAGATTTTTGCGAAATTGTTTTATTTCAAAATTTCATTTTAAATTCAAGTTTGATTAATTACAAATTTTAAGACAAATTTCGAATCGAAATTTCTTTATATCGTTGTAAATAATTTTATCTTTTATCAGAAAGCGGTCAGTTAAACCCTAATTGTAAGTAAGCTGACACTTTAATTGAGGTAAAGAAATCGGGTCTTTTATGTGTCAGTACTTTGTTTACGCGCATTGCGCAACTTGATTACTCTGGTCACCTTTAGGACTATTTTAAGACTCTGGCCAAGGAAGTTCTTTATGTTGACAATGAGGCCCACGAAAGGTTTTATTTATTGATTTCAAGCAGATATATTAAGATAATTAAATGTAATTATCCCTCAAGAGCCTGTCTTTGTTCTGGTCGGGTATTTTACGTCACTGGCCAGTAGAGGCCAGAATAGGTTTATTGTCAATTGAATTATTTACTTTAATACTGAGAAAATGTAAATTAACCTTTATGGAACCTCATTGAATTGTTATTTGCTCGTTTCATGTAACTTGTTATTTTTATTATTCTCGATGCCTTTTATCGGCAGTTGGAACTAGACACTCAAGCTAGTAGTACCCATCTGCATTTCGGAATTATATTAAAGTTGTAAAATCCATATTCATCGTTTTCCTGTCCATTCTTATGTACGCCATTGTTATCGTCATCACCTGACATCATCGTTCGGACAACTACGTCCTAGGAGCACGCATAAGCCTCCTCATATTCAACGTTTTTCTACGGTACCTAACAGCGCACCACGCCGCACCAAGTTAGGGTACCACTCTATTTAGGGATAAGGACACATCCCTGCGTAACACCACACCTGCGTTTTCACCCGGTGTTAGGTATTTCAAATATAACCATTTTTGTTAAGAAAATGTATACATAAGATGATCATTCTTTTCGCGTTGCATAAATTGTAAAAACAACGGTGGCCGTAAAGGGCCGTGTGAAAAATAAAATTTATTTCGTTCCCTCGAAATGTTAATTCGTTCTTACGAATTAATTTTATTTTTAACACGGCCCTTTACGGCCACCGTAAAAAAAAAAACAACGCCTTACACCTGACTTATACTGTAACGTGTACCATGTGTAAGACATCACTTGTCGACAATTGGAGAAAAAATCCAAAGAATAATATTGTGTTTTATGGATTCTTTATATTGTTAAAAAACAAACACTTGTACAATATTGCATAACAAACTCCGTGGAATCGGCAAAGAGGACTAAATACGCCGCACTTCCGACTTCACAGATACACTTACAGAGTATTGGTGATATTTCAATTATCCTACAAAGCTGTTATAACGTTATATTGATTGCAAAATGGTTTCTTTTTCCGTAATTTAAAGTTACTTCAATAAGTTGACATTGCTATTTTGAATTTTCTCATGTCCATTTCTGCCTGCACCCAGTTGGGGACACATCAAGTGGGATCCGATCGCTCGATAACACTTTCAGATCACCGTTCTCTGAATTCTACTGAGAAATGAAACACTCTGGAACAATAAGTGTTTCTTCTTTGTCAAATAAGTCTGCAACAAAAATCTATCAGGTGTCTTTTCACAAATTATCGATTTTCGGTGAGAAATGATTACTTTCAAAGATATAAAATAAAAAAAAATGTCTTGAGCACTTGGGGGCTTTTATTAAAAATGTCTTTGTAAATGAGGTAAGAGTGGGTTTCATTGTTTAAAATAAACTTCCATGGTGTTTTTGTAAATTGTAGTCCATAAAAGGCGCTTATTTTGGAAGTCAGTTCTGCATTGTCATGATCATAAAGCATATGCATTCAGAACTATCATTAAACAAATTTCACCTTTTTGTGTCGACGAGGTTTATAGATCGATGTTGGCTTGTCCTCCATATTTCATTCTTTCTTCGTTTTAACTAATAATTGTGCTTTTGAATTATCTTTATTAAAAGTACGCTTTTCAGAAGAAAAAGAAGCAATTTAATAAATATGTATCAACAATTTTTAGTGTATAAAATTTTGTTTCTAGACTGTCATCATACAGATAAGCAATGAAAAGTACACTTTGCATTGGCACTATATACGTATATCTTCAACGATGAAAACATAAATTCGTGTCTGGTGCATGATAAATTGATTCTAAATTTTCTTCAAGAAGGATTCACGACGGGCATCGTCAGAAAAGACATGACCCTGTACCATCTGTGTTTCCGTAAAGTTGGTCAGATTACTCGGATGATCGTTCATGACCAAACATCAGATTTTGGAGTAAGTTTTGTTTTATGCATGCGTACATGTATCATGATTTTGATATTATGTAGTTGGTATCGTTTTGGTTAGGACTTTCATATTTCCGTATATGACAATTAACAGTACAGCGTACAAAACTACATTGCATAGAAACCATTGAAAGAAACCGGGAATTTTTGAAAATCAGTTCAAGTTATGCTAAAATTCGATTAATTTATAGTAAAACTGACTTTGAGGAAACGAGATTAACGTATACAATACGAAAATTTTATGAATAATTTGAGTATAAATACCTTTGTTGGTGGCACTGTTTACATTAATTTGTGCTGTGTAGCGTAAATGTAAACTGTTATTGATCTTATCCCTTCTGATTAATCTGAAATTTTGTGATCAGTTCAAAAATATTTAAACAAATAGAAAGTTTATGTTAATTATTATTTTTGAATTTTCTGTGTTTCTATTATGTAATGGCAGATTCCACAAGAAATTATTACGTTAAACTTTACAGACTTTTGGATCAATAGAATTACATTTTTCAATTGTAGCTACTAGTGTACATCGAATTTATTTTCTTGTTCTATGTCGGCATACCGTGGCCAATGAGCGAAGCTCCGCCCTTGTTTTGGGATAACACTAAGACAGAAATTGTGATGAGCTTTGGGCTTCCTTTTTAGTCCTTCTTTTTTGAAAACTAGACTTGCATTAGACATGTAATATATGATTATGTCTAACGCGTCCTACAATGCATTCCACACTTGTACTGAACTCTGGAGAAGTTGTCCGTCGGGTTTTTTTCTGTTTCTGTGGAGATGTGTCATTGCCTCAGTCTGTTTGTCTATTTCTGTGGAGATGTGTCATTGCCTCAGTCTGTTTGTCTATTTCTGTGGAGATGTGTCATTGCCTCAGTCTGTTTGTCTATTTCTGTGGAGATGTGTCATTGCCTCAGTCTGTTTGTCTATTTCTGTGGAGATGTGTCATTGCCTCAGTCTGTTTGTCTATTTCTGTGGAGATGTGTCATTGTCTCAGTCTGTTTGTCTATTTCTGTGGAGATGTGTCATTGCCTCAGTCTGTTTGTCTATTTCTGTGGAGATGTGTCATTGCCTCAGTCTGTTTGTCTATTTCTGTGGAGATGTGTCATTGCCTCAGTCTGTTTGTCTATTTCTGTGGAGATGTGTCATTGCCTCAGTCTGTTTGTCTATTTCTGTGGAGATGTGTCATTGCCTCAGTCTGTTTGTCTATTTCTGTGGAGATGTGTCATTGCCTCAGTCTGTTTGTCTATTTCTGTGGAGATGTGTCATTGCCTCAGTCTGTTTGTCTATTTCTCTTTTGTATTATTTTCCAGAAATTGTAAGCCATTCGATTGTGAATTTTCTAAACATCTTTAAAAGAAGTGAGAACTTCGGATGATACATGTAAAGTATCTTTTGGATTGTCAATTAAACGTATACAAGTGTTTTGAAAAAAAAATGTAGAGTCTTTTGAAAGATTTTACTGTCTCCGTACATGAGCACGTGATTTTCCTCTGTATATAAGCTTATTTTTACTTTGATCTATTATTGTACTGACTTTTATAGTGGCACTTTACATCCAGTCTCGATGGGCCAACTTTTGCCTGCAATTAATTGAATGTCTGCTTTAACGTACGCCATGTTTGTTCTGCAGATTCCATTCAAGTGGACGGCGTGGTAATAAATGGAGGACGGCGCATCCAGTCCTCGTGAGGACCCGACACAATCTCCTGCATTTACATTGCTTAGTACAATGATCTATTGAAATATGAGAAAATCTCTCATCTGTACGATGATACCATTCAAAAGGTTGTTTCTGATGCTTTTGACCATATTGCGAAATCCTCTGAGGGCTTCTTTCCTTTGAAATATTTCTCCCAGCCCTTCTCCAGCACTTGAATAACAATGTGGTTCCGTGATTGTCAAGAAATAATATAAACCTCGGCGTTATGTGTTGTCATACTGTCGTATTACGCTCACAAATGGTATTCAACCTAGAGCTGATGTAATAATTTCTAATACTTGACATTTCTCTTATTAAATCTTCTTTTGTGTCAGCAGAAAAAAAATATTGATAGCTGAACGATTTAATCATTTAGCTAGAATCTGGATTGCTGGTTCTGTTACAACCTTTATACAGTCAGGCAACATTATGAGCGTTAAAATCAGATACCTTTTTGGTCAAAAGGTTCCACGTTTATTTTTAAATAAGTTCTTTTACGAAAAGAATAAACAAATAAATAGATAGAAATAAATATGTAGTGATGAATAAATGGAAATAAATCAATAAAGATAGAATAAAAAAATTACCTTTAGTTTTATCTTTTAAGTTGACCAAACTTTGTCAAATTTGAAATTGACACGTTTATATTCATTTTGAAAGTTGACACTTATAATTTTCCACATAGAAATTAATATTTAATATAAAAGGCATGTGTCTTACACAGATACCAGATTTGTTTTGCTCCTAGCGGTCCCTGTGTTATATAAAAAACAATATGCGCATCGTCGCCCCTGAATTGGTGATCGTGAATTATTTATTTTGTGTACCCCACTAAGTCTCTGTCCCAGGATGTCTTATGGAAATCCGGCTGCCGAGGGTCTCTAGGCACGGAAGGAGTAACCCGACCATTTCCTGTCGTCTGCTTTGTAGCAGACTATCAGAACGGGCGGGAATTTCAATTCTCACGCTTTTCGTCACATGTGGCCCGACATTTGCCATCATTTTGACACCTTTTCTGAATTTTTAATGAATGCAACGATTCATTAATTTTTGAATATTGTGTTTTAGGTATTCATTTTTTCTGTCATTGAGATAATGTTTGAGTAATTTTTTAACGTTTTGTTCTTCTAGACTAAAGTGGGTGACTTATAAACAGAGTTGAAAAAAAATTGAATCTGCATTAAACTTAAGCTATTTTATCTAAACGACATGTAATGTTCCCATTGATAAAGAGAATATATGTTTGTTTGTTTTTTTCTTTAGAGAAAATATTTAGAGTTTATTAAATGTTTACATAAACGACAAGGATATTAAATAGTGATGAAAAAAAAAAACCAAAACAAAACAAAACAATTGTCGAGGCAATATTCAACTTGATCTTCTCGGAAGACATAATATATAGACCCCTTTATATACACTTTTTTTAAAGCAAAGTGCTAAATGAATGATAAAAAATCAATCAAACGAACCAAAGAAAATCGACAAACAGAAACAAAAATAAAGAAAAGAATATGTTGGGTTTTTTTTTTTCGTTCATTTTGATTTCTTTATCCATCAAAATCATTTGTATGTGTAATCAAATTGAATCGACATCCCATTTCCTTCTCTATTGTAAACAGTATACTACCCAGAGGAATTTAATCGAACAAAAAATAGTCGTCCCTTAACAGTAGATTTATTGTTGTACGGAAATCATCTTTTATCATACTCAGAAAATAAACATATCTTCATTTGTGTCCAAGAATTTATAATAAACACTAAGCGATTTACATGATTTTCATCTCATGACATATATTTACTGTACCAGGTACATAGGATCTTATCTATAGTTATCATCTTCTTTACTTAGAGTAGCATTATTGTTTACAGAATCACCTTCATGTGATTGTTTTGTTCATTATTCATTTTCTATGTGGTAATTATGTTTCTATGAATCATCTGTGATTCCCAAGAAATTCAAGAATGTAAATTTAAGCATTTTAGATTCTAACTATACTATACAATTGCATTCTATTTTTATTCATACCCTATTAGAAATTATACTATTATGTAACAAAATAATTTGTCATTCCTATTGTCAGTGATTACTTGATGTTCGCTCTTTGATTTTTATCTTACTTAATATTCTACCTTTCAAAAACATTCTATCGTACTTATGACCATCTTTCAAACATGTAAGTGCAATGATAATAGGGAGACGAATTAGTATAAGCAGATCTGCTTTTTTTCAAATCCCTTCCTGCATTTATATATATGGAATTGTAATTGAATGCTTTTTTTGAATAAATACTGTTTAAACCAAAATCATTTGTACTTTGTCTTCTTTTTTTTCAGATTATCTGGGCTTGGAATGGTTGGTTAAATCTAATGAATATTTTTAAAAACACGATTCGGGTTTTGTTGTTGTTGTTGTTTTTTTTTTCCGTTTCCGTGTCATCTTATTTCTTTCGTTTCCGTATCATCTCATTTTTTTTTTCGTTTCCGTATCATCTCCTTTTTTCCATTTCCGTATCATCTTCGATACAATAACGATCTCGGCCTTACACATACGCTCCATAGTCGGGCATCATTATGCTCAGTTTTTAACAAAGGAAACATATAATATTTATTTAGATACTCATGAGAGAAAAATATTTTCATTACTTTTAATTTCCAATGTGTACACACACCGACAGCTAAAAGGCGTAGAATCCCTGACAATCACTGAAAAAGAACGTGCCGCAATATTCCAAATTATATACAAACACAACATTAATTTGAAGTGTTTAACCTGAATTCTCCTGGGATTTCATCACCCCTACTTCGATTAAAGACCAAAATGTGCATTTTCTAATTACTTTCCGTCAATACGATGAGTATGTCATATAAAATTCTATATTAGCGCATCTTTTCCCAGGGAAGCAATTTTCCCTTTATCTGCTGTGCCGTATTGTCTTAACCACTTATAAACGGTTCGTTTCTTTCATTTCATCTCGCTGCGACACTAATTAAATTGCAAAAAGACACCCCAAATATCAAACTAATCTTGATTGTATATTTCAGTCAGTAATCATCAACTAGTTCGCCAATGCGCGCGTTTGTTTGCTGATCCATTTGATTAACAATTTGCAATTTTCCACAGGTGCGGACAGAGAGTTGTTTATGATGAAAGGTAGGGAGTCTGTACGATGTGGCAAAGCTCAGGATTTTGTCTTCGATCAAAAGGTGTCCACAATTATCAAAATTATCAAGTTTTCACCTTTTAAAAATGAATGATAAATTTGCTTCATTGAATACCTTTTATTATCAGTAAATTTCATTCTGATAAAAATTGGTTTAAATTCATGATTTAAATGTCTTATCCAGACAATGTTATGATTTATTACAGGAATGATTGCGAATTTGATGGTCACAACTGAAGCAAAACAAATTTGATCCATTTTTACAGGATAATTGTGCGGAAAATATGGACAGTTATTATCAAGAATTATGAACTTAATTAATTTTTAAAAAGTACAACTGCTGCAGAGACTTGATCTTGCGTTGATGGTTACATCTACATGAATGGAATTTAATGAATCTGTATTTTGAACCCCCTCCCCCCCCCCCAAAAAAAAAAACGAAACGAAACAAAAGAATAAGATAAGTTGCCGAGCTGATTGGTCTTAGAATAGAAAATCTAATCTATTAAGAAATTATTGAACAGCAAAGGGGAAGGGGAGGGGGGGGTGTACCTCTCAGAGGTATTCAAACAACCTTCAGAGATATATAGGTGAGAGTCTTTTTCTTCACTTATGAGGTTTCGACGTTGTCAACATGGTATCCCGTTGTCACAGTTGATGCTTAAATGTGATGTGCATAAACGAGTGTTACTCAGAAACCAAGAGTATTGTTAAGCCAAAGGAACGTTGTATCACGCTCGGTTGTCTACGTGTGTTTTTTTTTTTTCTTTTTTTTTTTTTGGTCAATTGTTAATTCAAAATGATTTAAGTTGGTGACTTGACTTTTAAGGATGGTAACGTGGATATATGAATGATTTTCATCTGCAGAATTTAGACCCCCGCCCTACCCGATTTAAACGACTCAAGAGGTCCTTTCGGTAGCAGTCAATTAATGCAAACTATTTTGGAGTCAAAGACCATCATTGAATTTCACGAAAATGAATCTTTGTATTGATCGATTACATTACATTACTTATTCCTGGTTATTGATTTCAAATTAATTAATTACATTATAAGAGAAGGTAAATCAAATGCCATTTGGATTTCTATATTGTACCTGCAAGACAAGAAAGAGAACAAAAACAAAAGTCAACCAGAAATACTTAAGCAAATGCAATATCTTTTAACTGTGTCGCATAAAATTTACAGATATGACAAGACAAAAAAGTCATAGTAATTACTTCCAGAATGAAATTATCAATTAGCTTTTACCTGTGATAAGCACCACAGGTGAGCCCAGGTAAATGCACTCTGCTGAATTACGACTTTACAGAGTGTTTGTCTCCGATTGACTCACCGCCGATATCCATCTAGGTGAACAGTCAGGTTACAAACAGTTCCCTTATTTCTCAACTATCATTGGCGTATAAATGCAATTGCCAAGTGATAAGCAGGCAAATAAATCAAAAATTGAGCTGGAATAGAGAGTCGGCATCCATGGTCGGATTGCTCTGTCGGCGGGTATCAGTAAGATAGCCCAGTGTATTAATGATGCCGATGGCCTTTGTTAGTCGTCCATTCGTTCCGCTAACTTTTATTCATCGACAATGATAACTTTCATTCAAATTGTTGCTGATAGTATTGAATTAGTCTAAAATCACTGCTACAAAGGCAATGCGCGTTTATAGAAGGCGGAAATTAATTAAGGTGATCTTTCCGGGGAAATTTCCAGGTATATTTTCTGGCCTAGTGTTACAAAGGAAATATCAGAAAGTGCTCATGCGGATGCTGAATCGTCAAATGACCACAATTTAAAACTTGCTTTAAATCCATTACATTCTATAGAATCATATTGTTATCTCATAATTATACGATACCTCTTCTTTGAAAAAAGTCCATAAACAACCAGAGCAGCTGTTTCTGTTAAACGACAACTTCCTTTGGTATAATAAAGTTCACTAATCATACATGTCAATGTGCTTTTTGTTTCTATTCAGTAAGTTGTTTTATTGTTACTGTCGGATTGCACAGATCGGATTGCACGACTTGTTGTTCCGTCGTGATAGATTTTAAAATTGATAGAAAAGAAAAGGTCTCCATATTGACCACTGTACAACCTCCGCTGATAAACACACACGCAAGTGAATAAAAAAGAGACGAACTAAGGATACTATATTATACATAAATCATAGAACGAAATTTCTCACATGACTAAATTGGCAGAATTTAATAAAAGTTCATTTCCTGTGTAAAAGCATATTTCCTTTCGGACAAAATTAGTTTCTTTTTTCTTTACACCATATGCACTTATCACAAAGCTTCTCGAATAGTAAAGAATTGCTACACAAGTAAGAACAAACGCGCTTAGCCTTTATCAAGGGCAAATCAGGTTAATTCAAAAGTGAATGAACACGAGTAAGAGTAATTTGTACATATCCCTGACTGCAATGCTTTTATTTGTATACATCATACAGAGTTTCAAAATTATATATACTTTCTATGAATTTTTTACAATGTCAGGTTTTCATCAGCCGGCTATTAAGAAAATCAGGATGAAGGTAATGATATAATTATGGCAACAAGATGTACTCTATTCTTTAAGAATGCGTTTATAATAATTGAGTTGCGATCCTGTACTTTTTCAAGAAAGCATGCACATGGATTAGACAGTGCTGTACACATTTTTTATCAAGAATTTGAAAGCCTTTGATTGTGATTTTTTAAATCTAATTTCGGGTTTTATGTTCGACTTTCATTTACAGATTTTTCGCGAGCTGCACCAAACTTTTATTTGTATATTATGCATGCATATATTACATTGTTTAGATTGAGGATTACAGACAAGGGTTTAGTACCCGTAACGTGCATGTCTGGTCCATGCTGAAAATTTATTTGTTTTTTAATGATGCTATTGAATTTGAAGACGTTTAACGTTTGTACCACTTGGTGAGTGTCACTGATGGTGGATCAGGAGTCCCCGAGGGCACATGTAGCCAATTTCGATCAACTTCGGTTGATCGTTTCTTCAACGCATTCGAAAATTTCCGTTATCAAAATTTCTTGAAATTTCTAAAACTTGGGTCCTGTAGCATCATACCCCACCCATCCTGCTATTCCTTTCAGTGCATTTTTGGAAATAAGAACTTTCACACTCTTTGGTCATGTTACACTGTTTTAGACTGAGGATCACTGACGAGGGTTAAGTACCCGAAACGTGCATGTCAAGCCCATGCTGAAAATTTATCTGTTTTTAAATGATGCTATTGAATTTGAAGACATTTAACATTTGTACAGGTCCTATTCAAAGGCATAATCAGATCAAAATGTGGCAAAAACCATTGTAGGGTTGATGATGATATTTGTCGAAAAATATTGGAGAGGCGGTGTTCTAATTTTAGCAATTGATGATCCACTTGTCATATCCTTAAAAGGGATAATTTTTAAAGGTTAAAATAAGCGTTTAAAATTCCATTTAAAAACCTAGGATATTATTATGACTAATAATCATATTAAATATTTTTGATGTCTCTGTGTATAGGTGATTTCTTTCTGTTTTGAGCGCCCACCGGATGGTCTTGATGAAGATATTTTACTTTATCTTCTAATTATTTCTTTATACTCTGCTGCCAGAAAGGTCTTTGTAGATTCAGGGTAACCTCATTTAGGTAAATGACATGTTGCTCACATTTCTTTTTAACATAAATCTTGATAAAAAAAAAAAAAGCACTTTGCTGTTCAAAAAATGTAGGTGCATATCAATCAAAGACAAAATAAAACTTGTGGAAATCAGAATGTCATTTTCCTTCCCTCGTTCACATATGGGAACATCATCGCACTTGAGCTATTGTCTCGCGCGTCATTCTTGACGCTTACAAACGAATTGACCAGTTTATCTCGGTGGGTACCTCCAATTTAAGATGCGTCTAAATAATGGATCTCAGCATGTGTGAAAAGAACAATTCACGCCTCCGCTAGTTTGTACTCCTCGACGATCTGGCTCATAGTGATAGTTTTTGTGTCTTGTGCATACTTGGTAGACCATCATCGAAGCAGGAATCGAGCGGGAGAGAAAACTTACAGAGGGGCACGCCTTTCGTTTAGCGCTATATTCGTAGGTTATATTTTTATCTGTAGGGTATGGCCATTATTAGTTTGGTGTCAACCTAACCGCATCTGTTAATTATTCTTAAAAGATAACAGTTTGGCTCATTCAAAGATGCTTGTATTTATTTCTTATAGGATGGGAAAGCGAAGTTGGAGTTGACGCACCCACTTATTCCGAATTTAAAGATAAAGAAAATATTAGCCGATTATTAAATAAAAACAAAGTGTGTAAACTTTGCCACCAGAGCCGAAACCTTTGTTTTCAAATAATGTCGAAGGATTCAAACTCTGTACCTTCTTGAAGAAAATTCCAAACCAATTTCCATGCACCAGACACGTCTTTCGAATATCAAATTCAAGACACAGTGTACCAAACAAGCATATTTTGTACAATAAATTCTCATCAGTGGTACTTCAAGCAAAAAAAAAAAAAATGAAAATGAAAAATAAATACTTTAATTTACCAGTTCAGGCATCTCATATTTTTACTTTATATCTATCATGGGTGTAAAATGTTTTGGATTCATTTAGCGCCACCTACAGCGTATTCCACACTTGCACGTGACTCTGGAGATTGTCCATTAGATGAAGTTGTCGTCCGTGTTTCTATGGCACCCTGTTATTGTCTCCGTCTGTTTGTCCTTTTTCACTTTTTTATGTAAGAAAGTTCTTTTTAAAATTGTTTCAAGAATTTATAAGCCTTTTGATTATGTAAATTGGAATCTGATTTTGGCTTTTATGTTTGATTTTAATTCACTGATTAGGGCTTAACCAAGGATCCATGCAGTCCCGTAATGGTTCAACCAAAATATAACGATGATAACTTAATACTTTGTTTTCAAAGCTCCTTGCATTTCCAAGACTATAAAGATTCATGTAGAATCTATTGTACATGTATTATGAAAATATGTACAAAGAAAGAAAATCGAAGAAAATAATTTTACAATATTTATTCAGACAATAATAACGATACAGGACGTCTATAAATACACAAAAATGTATTCAACATGTATTCTGAAATATAATTAAAAATTGGTATTTTCTATAATGATAAATTAATTGCTTCTTTTATCTTTATCCCCAAACGACTGACTGTAATAAGCAAAATCTTAATCTTATGTATAAAAATTGATATTCAACTTGAATTCTTGATCCTAAGGTTCTAATTTTTGTGACTGCTTGAAGAGAAACCCCCTTTGATTATAGGCGAGAAAATAAACCCTTCAATTTCAGAAGCATGGCACCAAGCAATAGTATCGGGAATATGGTAACATTTAGAAAGGTTGGAAATTATTCACTACGCTTGCTCATTACTGAAAGTATGATATTCCATTGGGATCGCTGCTCAATTCACATATCATCACCCCATTAATATTTACAGCTGTTATAGAGGAAATTAATACAATCCGCAGAATATACCGTAATCTATATATCACAATTAGAATAAAAATTAATTTTCATATTTCAAAAGTATGTGTATTTTAAAAATATTCACTGAAAGATACAAACTACTGAACTAAGTTATTTCATTCATCTTTTCACACCCTACATCATATTCGCAATAAATTCAACGATTAAAGCATGTAATGTGAAATATTATCACAGATTAAATCAACTTTCATTATGATTTATTATTCATTCGTAAACAACCATCTGGCCGGGTCCTTTAACCCGTCATAGGTTTGGTTTAATATAAAGATGTAGAATGTGTAAAGTGGCGACAAGGCCTTTGCGCATTATGATTCAATTCATTTCTGGCGATTATATTAAACGATTGCGTCCGTCGGGGTGACATTTAACACACGGAGTATTGTGCATGTCATCTCGATTATCATCCCTTGATGATGCTCTCTGAATATTTCATTTTCAAACTTACGATAGCAGTGAACACAGTGCCACTTTTTATCACCCCTATGGGAATGCATATTTTTCTTCAATAAAAGCTTTTCTTTGTGCGCTTTTCATCAATGTTCTTATTACATAAAATTAGACAATTTGTGCATAAATTCAGTCGTATTTGGTCCAACCACATAATTGGAAAAAATACCTCTTTGGCAATTCAAAGCAGAACCCTGTCCGAAAAACTGCGCCCTTGCTGCCAGATACGGGTTTTGTGACAAACCTGCGGGCGAGAAAGCCGTGGAACCTCTACTGAGAATATTTCCGGTTCCTGTCAAAGAATCCGGCGACGATGGTACCGAGGATGGCATCTGAGATCCGTCGTGTAGTTTTCTCATATGTTTCTTCAGATCAAAGTTGCGACAGAAGCCTTTTGCGCACACCGGGCATGTAAATGGCTTTTTCTCGTTATGGGTGTGCATATGGAATGTCAAATTGTATATCTGATGGAACGCCTTGTTACAGATATTACATTTATACTGCTTCTCGGCGCTGTGTGTTAGTTTATGGTTCTTGTAGTTTCCTTTTTGATGGAAGCCTTTTCCACAATATTCACACACGAACGGCTTATAGCCGAGGTGGATCCGCATATGCGTGTTAAGTGTGGAACTCCTGTTGAAGGCCTTTCCACATGTGGCGCACTTATGTGGCTTCTCCGATGTGTGGATTATTTTGTGTCGGCATAGGGTGCTGGCTTGGCGGAAACCCTTACCACATATTTTGCAGATAAAGGGTCTTGCCCCAGTGTGTACAGGCATGTGTCTTGTTAAGTTATAATGCGCGTTAAAAACCTTGCCACACTCTGGACATGTGAATGTCTTTTGATTCTTATTCACATTTTTCTTGAATTTCGATATACTGGTGTCAGAAATTCCTACTTCTTCTGCCTTACTTTTTTCACTGTCCACGTTCCGTTCTAAATTGTCTCCAACATGTTTGACTTTTGTTTCTTCCTTTTTGTCCTTTTCCTTCTTTTCTTCTTCAAAAGATGAAAAACATTTCGACACTTGGTACGATTGCGAGAACAAACTTGGTCTGATCATATCATTAGATTTCTCTGAATCAGGCAGACTTGTCATTCCAAAATTCAGTTCCTTATGTCTAACAGGGGACATGTGCTGGTGAGCGTATGTATAATTCCTGAGTAAGTAGCTCTGGTACTCTTCCATGGTCATCCGTCCAAATAGGAAAGCAGGATGAACCAGATGTCCATAACCCGCTGATAACAAAGACTGATGATCCTGTAGATTCTTATAGTAACCCATCGTGTTCTTTCTGCTGAAATCAGCAGCTCTAAGGGCAGATCCCGGCCGATGGAAATAAGATTGGAATGAAAGAGTCTGGTGCTCATTCAGTTTCTTCTCTTTCTCCATGTAGGACCATTCGCCAACAGAGGTGGAGGGTTTCCTACGTCTATCTTCTTTTTCAATATTTCCCAGATGTGAGACAATTTCAGCATCTTTATTTGTTCTCTTTCCAGAATCAGTTTCAATCAGACTTTCTATAGAAAAGGCGAGTTTTGGTCTGCCACTAGAGTTCTCTTTTTCGGAACCCGGCGATATGGATTCATTGTACTCCATCTACAAATAATTATAATGTGCTTTACATCTTTTCACATAAAATTTTATTCGGTTTAATTCGTTGAAAGAATTAATATTCGATGCAATTCGAAAAATTGTAAAAGTAATGTAATTTCTACAAAATAGAAAAAAAAAAATCAACGAAAAATTTGTTATTATGAAAAGAAATGCATTTTACGTATATAGATTTTTCCAAAAATTGTATATATTTTTTATGAAATTAAAAGAAATAAAAGTTGATGTATGGATTAATATAATGAAAATTAAATCTTACCTTTTATCTTTCTTTTTGAAAATGACCAAAATAAAAAGGGCGACAAGTTAACTCGATTTCCTAATCTGATCGACTAAACAGCGGCGACTGACAAATCCCGAATAATTAAAAGGAATTTATGATGAACATCTTTGAATTCGTCATTTTCAAATACAAGTTAAGCATTTGATTATACATGGAATATTGTCAGTTAGATTTCTGACTGATGATAGGTCAATTGAGAGCCTTTCTTCCGTAGTGTTAGAAAGATCAATATTTGCCATCGGTCGACCAATCAAAACACTTGATACATTATCGTTAGATGCACTAGACTTCACAAAAGCTCATTAAAGATACAAATTCCTGCCTTTACTGTATAAAGAGACATTATCAAATAAGATGGGCGGGGCTAAGACGGATAGATTAAAGAGTATGTTCTTTATACGGGAGGTATGGATAAAGTCCTTTCCATTCCGCACAGTCAATGCTGTATGATAGCAATAAATCACATCTTAAAAAGCTTTGAGTTTACTATAATTCCTAAACAGCCAGAATTTATTTGGACAAATTTCTTTTTAGTGTAGCAGATGAATATAATTTGCTATGCATTTTATCCTGTATACTTAGGATGAAAAGATGGAATGCTCAGATCTTACACTATCATTAAACCAATATAAAAATTATAGGAAAGAGAACAACAAAAGATGCAGGTGCTCCAGTCCTCCTACTTAACTTTCAAATTTAAAGATCAGTAATTATATCAAGTTTCTATGATTAACATTGAGCTTTCTCCCCTATATCTCTCGATATCGTGATAATGGTATGAGAGATTTGGAATTTACTTTTATCCGTAGAAAATACACCGGCGGTTCACTTAAGGTATCGCTACTAAAATGGACAAAGTTGGAAATTTAGAATATCAGAAGAAAAGTGTGTATGTCGATGATTCAAAATACGGTTATCCATTTTTCCTGCAAAAATAAAAGAAAAAAATATATCATTTAGTTTGATAATTGATTTGCTATTGAATATTTACAATTAAAAGGATAATTACAAATTCTTGAAAAAAAATATATAAGAGAACTTTCTCACGAGGAAAGAAAAACCGGAAAATAGACGGAGATAATAACAAAGAACTATTGAAACACGAATGTCAACAATCTCTAAAGAAGAACCTCCAAAGTCCAGTACAAACAAAGAATTCATTATAGGTGGCACTGTAAAATGAATGATTTAATCTCAGAATTTATTAGTAAAGTAAACATATCAAAATAATTTGTTTTATACTATATTATACTTCATATAATCTTTCAGTTGTATTATGAAAAACGAAGCGTCAAAAAACAGATAGCAGAAAGAAGAAAGTGATTTCCAAGAAGAGTTCTAATATGCCAAACTCAAAACCCATTTAAAATTTGAAAAACAAATCATTTACAAAGAAGGAACACACATAGCAAAAATACAAACAAACAATATAACAGAAACTTCAACATCAATGACAATGATTAGGAATAAATAGATAAACAAATACGCACTACGAATAATGCACACTACAACAAAAAGTCGAATTTATTAAACAACGACAAAAGAGAATTGTCTAAACAAGAGATCAAATAAACAAATAAGCAATAATATGAAAACAACGCATAAAATGAGGGAGAACAATTTGAGTTTGGGGCCAGTTTTGGACAAACATCTGCTCTGTATATATATATATAGGTAGCGAATGGTATGATTATGCAGAAAACATGCCAATAACCCTACCATTTATATGGATACACAATTGAAGACACAGTTCTGGAAACAGAAAAACTTCTCTCTGAAAAATGACACCACAAAAAAGACATTAAGACACAGGGGCCTCTTAATTATGTCCTATTTTAAATAGAGTCTGTTGTTATCATTTTCTATCTAAATTTTCATTTTTTAAAAATATATTTCCACGGAAAGTCAATAGAATCCTTGTTTTTATTATTCTATAAAAAGAGAGTGACTGTCTACAAAGCCAAAAAGGCAACTTATCTATATGAAATATATGTATATATGTATCATTTGGTACCGATACAGCATACATTTAAAAAAATATATAAGAATGAAATTTACCCGCATGAAATGACACTTAATAAAGCAAACGTTACAAACACAGAAACACAATGTTTAGACCTAGAGTAAATATTAATTAAAAATGGCGATTATATCGTTTAGATAACAGTTGGCGATTAAATTTTTTTAAAACATATGCAATGTATATACAGATATTGTCTTTCTTTCCTATATTCGATAGGTAAAAATGGTTAAAAATAATATCACAAGAAGCTGATCTATCAGATCCATCAGGGTTTAGAAAGTACATGTATATAGATTGACATAAGAATACATTCTCCCTTGATCTTAGTAAGGACTTCTACATTTTACCGTAGGTATACCCCGTGAGCTACATTTCGGACATTATTTTAATCTTTCAAAGCCTTTAGAAAGAGAGTACAGTGTAATCGTGTAAATGATTTAGAAAAAAATCTGATTGGTAAAGGAAATTTTTGAAAAACATAAAAGATGAAGTTTACCCGCATGAATTGACACTCAATAAACCAAACGTTACGAACACAGAAACACAATTTTAATACATATAATCAAACTTGTCAAGGGAACGAGTGTTTGTGACAATAGAGATAAGTTTGGATTCTTCCCTGGACTGACGGAGATTTTCCAAGGCTACCGTCACACGTAATTGAAATATCTCAACCCATCCGGTACGCTAGAATGTGCACCAATGTTTTTGATTTTCACAGGAGAAAAATACGTCTCCAAAATATTTGGATCAGGGTTTCCGCTTTGATAAACTAGTTAAGTTTATCAAGAAATTCTACAAAAATGAATCTCACCTTATTTTGAAATTCGGATCTATACATACAACTGGAAGTTTCACAACCTGCCTTTTATGATGACAAAATAAACAAAATAAGAAGGATCAAGATCAAGGGTAAACAGAATTTCCATCGAAAATGCGTCAATTGCACAAAAATAAGCAGAGTGCGCCACTGAAATGAATTTTGGCTGGGTCTAAAATCACTTTGGTTTGAAGCATCTCTGATGAGGATTTTTAAAATAGCCGAAACACGTGTCTGGTGCATAATAAATTATATGAAATTCTTGGAAAAGGTCCCAAGTGTCATAAGTCTTTATGTGGGAACGTTTTCATTGACTTTATCTACTCGTTGTTGTTGTAATACTATGTCCATAGATTGTTGCCATTGTTATATAAGTTTATAGTCCCAATATTGAATACGGAAGTGTTCCAACTCTATACCTTCTTGAAGAAAATTAAAAAAAAATAATTCTGCACCAGACACGTGTTTCGGATATTTAAAAACATTCATCAGTGATGCTTCAAGCCAAAGCGATTTTTAAACACAGCCAAAATTCATTAACCAGTGTTCACTAAATCTAGTTTCTTTTAAAATTTTGGCAAGTCATGCAAAATTCACAATTCTTTTACACATGAAGATGCACTGTAGTACATATATTTAATTGAAAGAATACAGTCTCTAAATTGATTCCACGCAGTTATGTTTCTGAGTTTCGAAGCAATAACCTTAATTACTACGAAAAGAATTCATTTGAGTGGAGGCACCTGTAACGCATTCCGGTTTTACACCGGGGCTCTTTGGAAATTGCTCATATTCAAATATAGTGTTATCCTACATGTTTTAATGATGTAATCTTATCGATGCTTATGTCTTTGTTGTTTTACAATGGGGCTCTTTGGAAATTATTCGGGAATATAATAAAAGCATATCAGATCCCCCTTTCCAGGATGATCAGTGACATTCTGGATCATTATTGAATGGCTGTCATCCTCACCAAACAAGACTTGCCTGATGTGTACATCAATATATACATCGAGACAATCACCGCATTTGACAAGTTTCCATGGAGCTGTTGCGACGGGTGTTGCATGCAATCAGGAGACGCTGACTCTCCCCGGGGCACCTGATCTCACTTCGGAATTTTATTCATTCCGAGGTTCGCAACCGCCCCTATTGAAAATCTGATGATTTTGCCTTGCCTTCTTTACTTTGAGATTGAATGAATGATTGGTACTTCTTTAATGATTATCATATTCAAATATAGTGTTATCCTTCGTGTTTCAATGATGTAATCTTATCGATGCTTATGCCTTTGTTGTCTCCGTTTCTTTGTTTTTTTTTTTGTCTAATATGTGTGTGTTTCGCTGTGATCTCTGCAATGTCGTTATTTTGGGGAATCCACTCCTTACATCAACACTACAAGCTCAATTCTGGACAATTTTGGACATGCGTGTTTCGGATAATGGTACCAGAAGCCAAAGCTAGTTTTGCAAGGCCTTAGTTGCTAGTAATGAGACCAATCAGTTCAGTTAGGACAAAGTCTATTTCAGAATTCATCCTATGAGAAGTAAAATAAAATGATCAGACCTTTAGATGATGAAAATAATTAGTGTAAGATTTGTGGCAGTATAAAAAAGGAGAAATTGCTGATCCACAAGTCCTTGACACTTTCGGTGTCAGTATGACCCTGTATGTTCTTTGTTTCCCCATGAAATATGTATGATTTAACCATTTATAGCTACAATCTTAACTTGTAACTTAATCAAAAGCTCAAGAAAACGCTCCCTTTTATGATTGGGGTTCGTGCTATAGCGATTCTATTGTCGTTCGTGTACCCTCGGGAGCCTGCGAATCATCACAGTGAGATACCCCAATCTCGCTACGGGATATAAAATTGTTTATTGGGGTTTAAACGATTAGGCACACAATAAAATGGCTAATAATACCAGAGCGATGATCATTTTCTCACCTTTTAAACAGTCAAAATGACAAACAGTCAAAAGAACTCGTCATTGTAACTAGCGCAAGCGCCTCCGGAACCAAGACACAATGAAGTTTAGATTTTATCTTAAGTAGGCTGAAACCGTATCGCGGTATTTTTCGTGGCTGCCTGTCATACCTAATACGTATATTTTCACGAGACTTTATGCGGTTTTAAGAGTAGCTTACTAAAAGACTTATTTGATATAAAATCCTCAAAAGACGAGAGTTGAATTTTGCTCCGAGATAGAATTAAAATTGAAAATTTTCAACAAAGTTTGAACTTGTTTAAGAGTACAGTTTTAACGAAATTCTTCTATCTGTATAAAATAGAGGAAATGTCAGTGCGGACAAAGAAAATAAAACAGTAAAAAAATAATACTGTTTAATGTAACTAAATATTTTGAGATATTATAATTATAGAATAGTGTGACCATTTATTCATAAAATTATTCATATCTTACTGAATTTATGAAGACAATTAAATCATACAAGTCTCTATAAATATAAAAAGGAAAAGTTTCCTTCAGTTTGCGAAATGACCACAAGACTAAAGCTCCGAAATTGTTTTTAAATCAGTGAATAAAAGTCAAAACTTGAAACACAAAACCCGCAATGAGATTCAAAAGGTCACAACCATGCAAAGGCCGACAAATACTTGAGAAAAAATCTTACGAGAAAAGAAAAGAGGACGAAACAGAGACAACGACAACTTATTTATTTATCTTAATATATTTTAGAATGAAAAATAATTCATTTCGACAAATAATTTACAAAAGTTGTACGTTATTATGTACAAATAACTCCCGAGGAATAAAACAAGAGTCGCAATGATAATTTTGTATACCATTAAAAAGAAGTTTCCCTCAAAATCGTGTAGAGGTACCAGTGATACAATGTATTATTGTGTCGGATTGGCCAACAGTCTCAGAAAGGGACAGCTGTATTGGAAGCTACTTATCGGTTCATTTAAACAAAATTTTCAGAAGAAAGTTACAGAGAGGCGTGAAGAATTCAAATATGAAAAGGCCATATGGTGAAAAAGTGTGGAAGTACGATAGAAGAATTCACCTTTTTTAACAATATGCTCTTTTATCACAGAACAGCGTGAAGGGAGAGGGTTGTAACTATCCCCACTGTATCAATATTGGTTTTCTATGCTTTAATTTTCCTTTAAGATCTCTCTGAACATTGTTGAAAAATTTAAATGAAATAGATTAATCATGTAATTTGTTCTTACAAAGTCAGCCTTTTGCTGAGTTACTGAGCAAGGAGTTTTCAGCTTAGTTTAATTGAATCGCACTTTTTGTGTCTAATTCACTAAATAGAGGGCTTTACCTCGAGTTATGTAAGCAATTATCGTTATACTGTAATTATAGATTTGTTGAAATAGAAAATGAAAAGTTTTAAATTATAATTTTTTTTATGTCACTGAGTACACACTAGAATAGTTTTTACCATAAAATATTTTTTCTTGATGTTAGTTTAGTTGTGAAAAAGTTTCTTCTTTGCTTTTTTCATTGAATTTAAAAAAGCCCTGTTCACTTAGAAAATTTCTAGAAATAGTAAATTTAACAGAAAAATTTTGTTATCAGAAAATTAAATAAACATTACCCATCAGTTATTCAGTCTCATAGTCGAGAAGGCAACTTGAAGGCAAAATCATTAGATTTTCCACAGTAACGGTTGCGAACCTCGAAATCAACAAAATTCCGAAGTGAGACCAGGTGCCCGGGGAGAGTCAGCATCTCCTAATTGCATGAACACCCGTCGCAACAGCTCCATGGAAACCTGTCAAATTCGGTGATTGTCTCAATGTACATTTTGATGCATATACCAGGTAAGTATGTCTTGTTTGGTGTTGATGACAGCCATTCAATCACAATGTAGAATGTTACTGATCATTCTGGAAAGGGGGATCTCATATGCTTTTGTTACATCCCCGTAGCGGCCGAAGAACTTCCTCAATGATGATTTCAGCCGTTCTGTAACATAACCCTGTACTTATTGTAATGTAATGGAAGTATCCCAACTCTAACCTTCTTGAAGATAATTTCAAATCAATTTAAATTCCCCCAGACACGTGTTTCAGTTAAGTCAATACTCATTAGTGCTATTTAATAATGCCAAATAAACATCAGAGAAGTACCCATCAGTTATTCAGTCTCATTGTCGAGAATGTAAGGCTAGAAGGTAAGTCAAAAAGAAGGTAAGGCAAAAAGAAGGTAAGGCAAAAAGAAGGTAAGTTACATTTTGTAAAAAGTATAAAGACATATAGATACATGTTTATTTGATAAATATCTAAGACCGCCCTAAATAAATTCTACGTTTAACGTCCAGGTTCAATCTTCAAAATATGAGGGAGGGAGGAAAATAAAACAAACGAAATTTTCAAACAAAGCCATGCTTCAATAGAAATTAATAATAAGATATTAATTGATTAAATTGCGTTGTGACCTCTTTCACGAAATGACATGAAAACCCATAAGCATTTATAAAAAGATAATTATGCAGAATAAGGCTCAGACAGACAAAAATTGCCCATTCTTCCATCGCATCATGTTTGTAACTGAATCATGATAGTATCAAGAGTTGCCATAAAATGATCATATGAAATAAAATGATCATAGGATATCAGCATGCCTTGGGGGTAATATTTGGGATATCAAAGGAGGGAACAGAGCCTAGGACTTAAAAATTCTTGCAATGTACTGCAACTTTGATAATGAAGCTCAATGTTTGCTCCCCCGGTGTAGACTTTGAACAATCTAGATATTTGGAAGGGGGGCGTCGAACCCTATGCTTGCCGTATGGTCATGCATATATTATAGGACTTTAATACCTCTCGGGTGGCCTCGAAGTCCTTTCAGAGATGTTGAAATCTGTCAGACATTTTAGTAATTTTGTCAGTAGGACTGCAAACTTTTGTCAGTCCGGAAGAATGTTTGTCAGACATTTCCGAGGCTTCGGACTGACACTTTTCGACATATCTGGTTCTTGGCAGAACATTATCCCTATTGATGACAGGAAGATGCCAAGAAGCAAGACATAGATTCTGAAATGTATTTGTGACACTTGCACAATTTACAGGTACACGGACATTTAAACATCATGAAAGTGTAACAGTTGTACATATAATCATACAGTCGCTTCTCTTTGATTTCCATGCAATCAATCTTGTATCAGGATATTATGCAACCTTTTGTACACTTAACTATACTAACCCTCGCTGTTCTGAAAATCTAATGTTCGTTTGTGAAGGCTAAACGTCTCAGAAAGACCAGAAAGATGTTTGAACTCCCCTGAATATTCTTTATGGAAACCAGAAAGTGAATGTAACACAAAGAATTGTGACGGTTACGAAAATCCAGATCGCACAAGTCAGGATTTTCAAAATAATTTTTCATTTTTATTTTAGGAAATTTTCCAAAATCTACGCACGCAGAATAAATTTAGGATGGCCTAAATGTATAGAGTCAATGAAAACGGTCAATCAGTTGTTTAGGTAAAAAGAGCTTAGACTTTTGTTATGAATAATCTATGTCAAAATATATCATTTTTCATTTTATTAACTGAGACAAAACCAAGATAGTGATAAATGACTACATCAAACAGTGTCCTCCTCATTATTTAGTACCTCAGACATCAAAAGATACCGCTACCTATAGCTTTTTTACTCTCCTTGTTCACGATTTGTCGTGTTATCAAACGCTTTGGATTCTAGCGTTTAGACATTAACTTCGTTCATGTTAATTCTTTATTCATGATTTCATTGATTACCGCTCTCCATGCGCATAAAACTAAAAGTCTAATTTTGATAATGTTTCAAAAGTACTCATTTTACAGTACGTTTAATTGCCTTGACAAATATGACCCCGAAGTTGTTGATTAATGAAAACATTTCGTGCTTATGAGGCAAATCAAGTCTTAGATAAAGGGAATTGGAAATCAAAGTTTTCAGAATATTATTGTCCAACTCTTTTACGTAGACTTGTTTTGAAAATGTGCTTTCCAAATGAACGCATGAGATATTCATTATTATTTCATATAAATAAGTCTATGTTCTCACTGGAAACAAAACACTTACATACTTTATTGACTTTTACTAGATGACATGATGATTTTCAAATTCTTCATATACGTAATGTTTAAAGTGTAAGAGAAGATAATCTGATCCTAATAACAAAATGGTACATGTCGGATATAATCCCCTCATTATAGCACACAATTAAACAAATAAACTTTACTAAATAGCGCAGTTCTATTGTTAAATTCACGAATCACGATGTTCTTTTCAAATTTTGTCAGTTGAATTCGTTTTTGACGGACAGCAACGTTAATTATATTTGATTGAGAATTCTGAAGTGCTTTGTACCTACGAACAAAAGTTTAAACTTCATAGATATTGACAATTTTACATCTTAATGGCACATTTTGGTAACCTTGTATGCTTTCTCAGAGGTTGACCTTTTCTGACTGCACACGGCAGAAGAGTAACTTTATTAATTAACACAAAGTGACACTATACCATAATACTCAGATATGGGGACAAATTGACAGCCCTTGTCTGGGGGCGTGGTCCTTTCTCACCGTGTCAATAGTGCAGGTGTTGCCTCTATAATATAGTCTATACTCAACTTCATAATTATTACTTTCAAAATGTGAGGGAAATCGTACATTTGTGATAACTGAGACTTGCGCGGTGGAAAATGCAATATTTGTTACGCTTAAGTAAATAGTTTAAACTGCTTAAATTGATGTTTCCTTTATGCCCTTATATAAGTAGAGAAGTACAAAGTGAGAATCGGACAAATCTTAATCTGTACAGTGCTTGCTCAATTAAAAACCTGCAATTAGAAATACATGGAGGTAAATTCATGCCACAAAACTTAAAACTATTTCTTCCATGCAGGTATATAGGGATAAATAGACTATATGTAAGTGTACCACTGTACAACCGAAGTTCGTTGCGACGCTGGACTGTCTCGCATTAAGAAAGAAATACAAACTGGCAAAATAATTCTTAAGTACAGGTCCACGTAAGGATCAGACAGTTAACCTTAAAATTTTTGCAGAACTTTTTATTTCTCTTGAAATGAGTTCAGATCAGCCTCCATATGAATGTACAGAAGGAATTTTCCTCATACTTGGATGAAAGTTATAGGGGTGGCAAATTTGGTTGAATTATATAGAGAAAATTTTCCCGGCATTTTTTCCCTTCATAATCCTTTATAAAGTATGAGGTGAATATCTCGCTTCACCATCGCTACCTTGAGAAATGAATATCGTATGTTTGATTTGTACCACGTATATGTCTCAAAACAGAAATAAACAGTTTTTCAAAAAATTTTGATGTATCACCCCTGCCTGATTCTTACGTGGACCTATACTTAACACAGTCCGTGCTTGTTCTGGATTCTGAAGATTATTTTCATTCGAGTTTCTATGGTGTTGTGCTATTGTCTCCGTCTGTTCGTCTGATATTTCTTTGTCCTGTGAAATAAATATGAATTTATGGACGATATAATGAAATAAATAAAGCACTGTAACATATTGAATTATCAATGTCAGCTCATTAAATAGTATTGTCTATGGTGCTGTGTTATTGTCTCCGTCTGTTTGTCTTCAGTGTCTCTATGGTGCTGTGTTATTGTCTCCGTCTGTTTGTACTTCGTGTTTCTATGGTGCTGTGGTATTGTCTCCGTCTGTTTGACTTCAGTGTCTCTATGGTGCTGTGTTATTGTCTCCGTCTGTTTGTCCTCAGTGTCTCTATGGTGCTGTGTTATTGTCTCCGTCATTTTGTCCTTCTTGTCCCTATGGAGCTGTGTTATTGTCTTCGTCTGTTTGTCCTCAGTGTCTCTATGGTGCTGTGTTATTATCTCCGTCTGTTTGTCCCATTTTATTGTTTTCGTCCTACTGTTTTTTCTGTTTGGGATTTCCTCCCTATCTTGCTTTTAATTTATGTTTTTCAAGAATGCCTATTGATAGCGATATATGGATCCTGATTTTGGGTTCCATTCACTGATTGATCATAACAAATGGGACAGAGTCATGCACGCAGCTAATAAATCTAAATATGTATAATTTCACCCCTTTTTAATCGTAGGACCAAATTATTCCTTCAATTTTTATAAATCATGTAACGTCATCATGTCTTGGTCCAAGAATATTGTACCTCAAGCCCAAATGTCAAAATGTAATATTGCTTTTGAATTAATAAGGGGACATATTGCAGTAAAATATATTCCGTCGTCAAGAAAGATACCTGCATACAAACTACAAAATTATTTAGTGGTGTTTAATAAGACGTGAAACAAGTCGTTTGAGGAAAGTGGTAAAATTTAATGTAATTGATTTTAATTCTTTTCATGTCCTCAGAAAGCGTCGCGTGCCGTATTAATATTTCAGCACAATGTATTTCCCAAGAGCTTATTGGTATCGTATATGTAGGCAATTTAAGGTAGCGTAAAACAAGACCTTTATACCGACAAGGAATATTTCATAATTATTGTTCAGATTTATTCCATACAAACATGTTTTATTAAATACTGTTATGGTGCATACTTTACATTAAAATGTCGATTACATAATAATTTCTCATTTTTAAACTTGAGATTGACTTGAGATGGTTAGAGGTATCTTGTTTTACTTCGTTAAGAATTGGTTTTGTATGGTGGCATACTTCTGCCTCCTACATGCGAGATATTTTTCTTTAGAATAGGTCGACATGCGACTTACTTATGTTTACATGCAACTTAATCATGTCGTCATGCAACTTAATTATGTCAACATGCAGCTTATTTATCTCAACGTGCAACTTATTTATGTCAACATGCAACTTGCTTTGTCAACATGCAACATAATGATCTTGCATGTCAACATAATCATCTTGAATGCTGACATAATTATCTTGCATGTCAACATATTTATCTTGCATGTCTCCATATCTATCTTGCATGATGACATAAATAAGTCGCATGACGACATAATCTATAGAAAATATCTCGCACTGTAGGAGGCAGAAGTATGCCACCATAGTTTTGCTTTATTCATTTTATCAATTTTCTTTTGAAAACCCAGAAACATAACATAAGATCAGGATACAAATATCAACATATGCACCTGATAACGTCCCAGGGCCGGTATTACTTTTTTTCAAAAAGGTACACACAGAATAATAATAAATGTCAACAAAACAAACTGTAAAATTTATTAAATGTAGGCGTGCAATGGTCAAGATCGAAATACATAATTGAAAAAAAAAACTTTACCTTCAAGAGATAGTTTTCAAATCTGTTTGTGTGGCAGAGAAGCAGACATTATGTTTGGGTATAATTTACAGGAATTTTTAATTGAAATTGACGCACACGTTGTAGATAAAATACCATTTCTGAAACCGTGTGCGTACAGCGGTGGCATTTCTTGGAACCCATTTTACCCGTGTCACATTACAAACGTACTGTGGACCACGCTACAAATTAATCTCTTTGTTATCCCCTAAAATGGTTGCAAGTGCCGGACAAGCTGATGAACCTATGGAATTGTGTAAAGTGATACCACAACTTTTCTAATGTATTGATATTACAAATTGAGCACAATATGCTAATTGATTGATCCGTTGATAGGCCTAGGTTGTTTTGTTAGGAGAGACATATGTCAGCGGGGTCGCGTTGCAGAGTCAACCCCACCAGGAATAACTGAAATGGCGTTCCAATGGCAGAGTGGAAAGACAATCAGTGATTAAACGGGTTTCCAATGACATGTGAGAGATGGGCGCAATAAGCACCACCATTAAGTGAATGAGGATATGCAAACAGACTTGGATGAAGGAACGACGGACAAATAGTTGTAATTACTATTAACATCGTTCTGTAGGAAACATTAACGTCATAATGTAACTCTTGCCATTTGAGACCATTGTCTACATCGTCTGTGAATAATGTTTCCAAAAGTAAACTAATATTGATATGCATATTTACAGTAAGTTGTACATCTTTTAAGGCTACATGTATATTCTTTTCGGTCTGAATCAATTGTATAGTAGATTTTCAGTACTGTATGTTTTGTTAACAAATCATGGGTGAGCTGATATGAACCATGTAAGAACTCCTATAACCTAAAAAAAAGTCTGGAATCGCATCATAGAGTATATTTGTTTTTGCTTTTTGTTTGAATTTGGGAGAGTCCTAATTAAGTTACGACGAATGAACAAATCAGTATAAATGGACTATGTTCAATTGGATTGCAATTGAGTGGTCTGAATGGTGATTGAATGGCTGTCATCATCACCAAACAAGACACCCTTACCTGATATGTACATCAATATGTACATCGAGACAATCAACGAATTTGAAAAGTTTTAATGGAATTGTTGCGACGGGTGTTGCATGCAAACAGGAGACGCTGAGTCTACCTGGGCACCTGGTCTCTCTCTTCGGAGTATTGTTTATTCCGGGGTTCGCAACTGTTCCAATGGGAATTCTAATGATTCGATCTTACCTTCTCGACTTTGAGACTGAAGTAACTGATCGGTAATTCTTTGATGTTTATTCAAGTTAAACCTCTTCTCAAAAGGACCTAAGTACAGAATCTCATCCAAGATAGATTTTATTAAATGTCGCGAAGTACTAAAGAAAGCCTTAGATACATTTTGTAACTATACCAAACGATGGTTTAAATCGGAAGGAGTCGAATCGCATTCTCTGAATGACTGGAAAAACGTCATTTTGGATATTACTGACATTCGAATAGATAACTTCCACAAAAATCCCAATCTTTTTGAAAATCCAAGTTCTAAATCTGAAAGATATTTCAAATCCAAATTACGTAATTTGCATGAAAAATTTGTCTTCGCTCCTGCAGATAAAGTAGCCAACAACACCATAATCATATGAAAACGTTACTATATATGAACTTTAGTTTCGGAACTTTCGTCCTTCAAATACTTATATCAAAAGCAATGAAAGTGTTCCCAACATTTTGAGCTAACATAAAAGTGAAATTTCTTCATTCAACATCCCTATTTCTAAATTTGATCATCCTTCAATATGCTGCATATCAAAACTGCGCAAGTCTCCTTACAAATTTCGATAAATTGCTAATTCTAGCAACTGCTCAACGACAATTTTGTCTTGAAATCTGAAGTCAGCACTCACGGCCATAAAGGAACACGTAGTAAAATATTGTGAAACTGTTCTAAACAGGAATGGATGTAAATTTCTTTGGTCTATCAAAAAATCAAGGATTGTGATTTACAAAATGAAATCTAGAAATTTTCAAGCCAATACGATTTCTTCATACGACTTTTCAAATATGTACATCACGCTTTCTCACGACAAAATTAATGCCCAATAGTCCAAACTCATCAAATGGTGCTTTAATCGAGAGGGGAAACTTATAGTTGTACATCTGAATCAAAGGGTTTCTTTTCCGCTACAAAATAAAAACCATACAAATCATGGACATGTAGTGACCTAAGTATTGCCTTGTCCTTTCTCTTGGACAACATGCATGTAAGATTTGGTGAAAATCTCTACTAAGCATGTTGTAGAAATCCTTATGAGTACTAATTGTGCGCCTCTTGCTGCAGATTTATTTATATACACATATGAAAAAGAATTTATTCCAAAATCTTCAAATACAAAGAAATCATGATGATATGAAATGTTTCAATGGTACTTCTAGGTACATGGATGATATTCTTACTATCGACAATCCTGTTTTTGAAAAGTATAAGAATTTTATTTATCCACAAGAATTGAACTCTAAACTAGGCAAACGTTACAAACACAGAAACAGCGGAACTAGATATCAAAATTGTTAATGGAGAGATTGATACAAGTGTGTATGACAAAAGAGATGATTGTGCATGTCTGGTTCATGCTATAAATTTATCTGCTCTAAAATGATGCTAATGAATTTGAAGACCTTAAACATTTGGAACCATTTAATTTCCATTGTTATCATTAAGAAACGAGATTGAGAAATTGCGTTGATACCTGCATCAACCCAAATCGTTTAGCAACGTCATAAGCAACGTTGCCAACACAATTTCAAAGCTGCAAATAAATGTTGAAACGCGACTAAATGAAATGATAAGTGTTAATATATGATAAATGTTATACATATTTTTCATGGTTGATCGAGGTATCAACACCAAAAATTGAGGGAAAACTTATACGCATCTTGTGCTACGCGCACGATGCAGTTTTCCCTCAGTTTTTTTGGTGTTGATACCTCGATCAACCAAAAAATATTACAATGATTCATTATTTCAACATAGTAAATTTTCCCTGGCTTGACGGTGATGTTCCTAGATTACCGTCATTCGGTATTTACATTTCACAGCTCATCCGGTATGCTACAGCATGTACTGCTACAGCATGTACTGATGTTTTGGATTTTCATAGTAGAAATGTATCAATAAAAAATGGCTTTATGAAATTAAGAGTACTCAACAAATACAATCTAAGTTACATCTAAACACTCCAACAACACCAGGTTGCAGCCCAACAGAAAAACCCCAAAACATCCACTGCAAAAACACAAAGCAGACACGCACAGAATGAGACGGAAATGGTACAAGTGAACGCCAAATCACATAGAAACATAAACATAAATGACTACACATAAACCAACGAGACCAATAGGCAATCGGTGCCGACTTAGGACGGCCATCTACCAAGTCAGTAGCAAATCCTTCATATCTAATATACAAGATAAACAAGTATGGAGTAAAATATTTAATAACCAAATTTTCTGAATTAAAGAAAACAACCTTTAAGGGTTCAACGCAACGCCATCCTCGTCAAAATACCACCTAGCGATACATGATATGTATATGTAATATTCAGTCAGTTGCATTTTAAGCCAAAACAAAGAGAGAAAAAAGAAAATGAAAAAAGTAAATATATAATCGCTGAATCGCTTTAAATCAAGATTTTGTGAAAAATTAGCATTCCAAGGAAACGGACAACTTAATACATTGGATAACTTGTTCAAGATTTCCTGAAATCATCTATGTAGCCAAGTTCGATCAATTTCGGTTGATCGTGTTTCTTCAACGCATTCTTAAATTTCTGTTATCAAAATTTCTTGAAATTTTTAAAAAGTGGGTCCTGCAGCATCATATCCCACCAATCCTGATACGTCTTTCGGTACACTTTTTCGACATAGTAATTTTCATACTTTTTTGGCATATTACATTGTTTAGATTTGAGGATTACTGACGAGGGTTAAGTACCCGAAACGTGCATGTCTGGTACATGCTGTAAATTTATCTGTTTTTAAATGATGCTATTCAATTTGAAGACGTGTAACATTTGTATTACATAGATAGTATCATATAGATAACGATATCTATCTTCATTATGTATGAATGATTTCTATGTAAAGTTGTCAAAATTAGTAACTCAGTAGAAAGCATGCACATGTGTTCACCTCTTGTTAAGATAACCACCATGAGGTTAAGTTTAGTGAAGAAGTTTGATCAATCAAAAGAAACCATTATGGTAGTATATAACAGTAATACATTAGAATTTTTATCATGAACTTTATGCACGAAATTAAAAAAAAACCATCAGTTAATTTGAAAATTGCAAAGGGATATCTTCAAACTTTCATCGTTCTAAAAAAAGTCTCTCGGCAGCTTGTACAATCAATGTAAATGCGTGCCATCTTGTTCTAGCGTTAATGTCTAGCAGCCATTTATTGAAATTAACGAGCTTTTATAGCCAATAACCACATTACTATAAACACGGGATTCCGGAAGTTCACCTCATGAACGGAAGAGATTCTTCTTTGTATGGCAGCGGTAACGAACGAGGGTTTCCGATTCGAGAACAATTAAACATCGGCCATATGAGAGGGATCACTAGCTTGTAAGGGTAAATGCGCACTCGCTTCTTTTTCATTTGTCTTCGTTAACAAGGAAATTCTGATTAATGGTACCTGCACTGAGACTTTTTTGTTGCTAGCTTTGTTCTTTTTTAAGTTTTCAATATTGTAACAAAATTATTTTTCTTTTTTCTTTCATCTTATTCTTTCTTTTTAAATTTTGTTTTTCAAGTACAATCATGTACTTTAGAAAGATAAGAAGATATTCCTCAAAGGACCCAGAGACTTTTACAAACTACAAAGTTACAACTGTGTAGACATAAACAAGTATGAGTATGTCCATTTGAATTGTTCATTCTAGTTGGTATTTACAATTTATGATTTCTTAAAAGCAAAAAGAGACATTCAAGCAAAAACATAAAAAACACCAATTAGTATTTTATTTTAAACTATTGAACCCAATTATTGTATGACTTGACTATCTATCATTTAATCTTTTAAAATATCTTTATTGTCTGATTTAGTTCAAAATTGTGTAATTCAGTTCAAATACCTCATTTGTACTCTTTTGCTCACCTTAACAAAATGTTCAGGATGTATGCCTGTACATCAATCGATTTCTTATTCCAAAATGCTTTAATTGTGTTTATATTCTGATGAGAAAGTTTGATACGTTCACAGTCTTTCTGCCAACACAACATATTGTTTTTGGTGAGATTTTTTTTTATAGAAGTTTTAAAAAAATTGAGTAATTGGCCTTGAACTAGACATTTGTCCTACTTTTCCAAAAAAAGATATTAAGATGGGCTATATCTTTTCATGTGTAAGTGATAGGGTTTTTTTTTAAAATATTTGACATGTATTTTTCTTATGATGATACCTGTCTTTTGTTAACGAAATGTTTGACCTTGCTACCTTGACCTAGATGATTGACCTGAAAATTGTTCATGATATAGAGTTGTCCCTCGTGTTTCTATAGAGCTGTGGCATTGCCTCCGTCTGTTTGTCCGATTTTTCTTTTCTCGAGAGAAAGTTCTGTTTTTTTCAAGAATTTGTTAGCAATTATATTGTGATTTTTGGAATATGATTTCGGGGTTTGTGTTTGACTTTCATTCACCGATTCTGTCTCTATTTTGAGTTAAACTACTCCATGTTTGAGATAAACTACTCCGTGTTTGTAAAACAGGATTTACCCGTTGATTAAGCTGCTCAGGTGAGTGATACATGGCTACTTAGACAATTTGTTTTACATCACTCTGGAGTATTTTCTATAGAGATCTAAAGTCAATTAAAATTTATCTCAATATAACATGTGAACGTAATACGTTTACCGATGATACCATTAGGATAGCGCGTTTGTTTTCATTTGCTCTTAGGTCGACTGCTATGCTACATCGCCGTACTGTTACATACAGGGATAATGACCGACTATTTCCGGCTTTTGCTCTGCTTCCGGAGCCTTTCTGGATTTTACGCAAACAAATTATATGAATGTCAGCTATGTGGTTAATTGATTGATAGGGAACAATAAATGGCGATATGTCCGCTCTAGAAACGCTCCTCAGACAAACAGATTTATAGTTCGAAAAGCTCGATGAAAAGAAAAAAAGTCATTTGGCGATTTTTAGTCTTTCTACAATAAGTTCACTTAATTTCGAAAATAGAGGGTTGAATTTATCTTTTTTTGCATATTTTTTTTTCGGGAAAATTGTGTAGATGGTCAATGGAATGAAATTTCTTTAGATTATCAACGCCGGTTTTGATATTTTGTAAAAGCAAATGAATCATTATGTAGTAGGAAAGTCGAATGTTTTTAATATTTTCCAATTGTATGCAACCGAAAAGAAAATAATAATTATCTCAAAGCTTAAGTGCAAGAGGTCATCCACGATTTTTTTTTTCATTATTAACATTTTGATCGAGAGTGTGAACATGAGAAAATGATGTTTCAAGACTGCTATACAAGGAGGATTTTTTTTCAAATTTCAACATTTCGATAAAGAACAAATGCACAGATTTTGATGAAAGTTTGTAGGTATGAAGGACTTAAGGTTTTTTTTCCTATCAGTAGGCTTTTTATAAATAATATTTACATAAAATGGGATTATTTTCATTTCTGGGTGTGCTTAGTTACCGCAAGGGTATCTTATTTGCAAAGAATATATCAATTGAGCTGAAATTTGATACATTGCTTTGCATTTAATTCTGTGAATTTAGTTTTTTTTCCTGAATAGTGCTTACTGAAGGAAGGACATTATACTTCCGGTGGGTTATTTTGTCGTGGTTGCACCGATCACATTATTTTAGTCGCACATTTGCTAAATTTTCTTGGTAACGGGTGCTGAAGTAAAATCCTTCCTCCTTAGTATGGAGATTTTCTCTTCACAAAAACTGATATCGATTAATTCTGTTAGAAGACATAAATGGAGAAAACATTTAATGAACAACAAGGATTACAATGACTATGTCTAATTAGACGAGCAGTAATCCCAACGACATTTATTAGGATAAAGAAGACAGATTCTCTGTAAACCACATCAACTGCAAATAAGGGATCCGGAAGTTGCTAACATAAACCCAACAACAATGGAATCGGTAACGAACCAGCAGTTCCGGTTTGAGTGAAATGGCACTTTGAATCTTCAAATCTATTAGCAGAGCTATTTGTTCATACCATTAAACAATTAGTGAATACACGAACGACCATTTCACTTTCTCCAGTCCACATCCGTTCAAAATAGAACATGATCACGTGATACTTGAAAATTTTGTACGGCATAGATATTCAATGAACCTAAATTATACCAGTCTTGGTCAACCAATGAATATTGGTGAATAAAAAAACCTTTTAGATAACCATGACGCTACGAAATGTACATGTATGAGTGAATTAACTGTAAATCAAATTTACATTTATTTAGGATCTATTTGAGATGATTTGTAAGGAAAAAGATATAGAAATTTACTCATTTATGAAATGGGCACAATGACAAGTACTCATTCAAAATTAAATTTAATGTAATTTTGACACTTGAGCATAAGAGTTCTTGTCGTCCACTTGATTTCTACTTACGTCATGTTGCTTTCAGGAACCAACATTTTCAAGTGTTTTTACGTTACAATGCAATCATTTGATCCTTTTTCTCACCAAGAATTTTACCGGGGATCTTATTGTAACGAGCATAAGAAAGGAATACAGACCGCTGTTTGTCAGTTTTGTGGGAAATGATAGAATTATGTCACTAGCGTAGGATCTTTAATGCCAATACTGATTCAGACTATATATGAAGTGTACTTCATTTTGGGCTTTTTGAGATTTTCGTCACAATAGAAGTCAGTGGTGAAAAGATTTAACAGTTTAGATCGGACATCTTGTGCACTTAGGAACTTTGGTAAATAATGATATAGGTGTATGTCAAATTACTCAACTAAAGCATCACGCTGCGAAAACTTAATATTTCTTATTTTTTTCATTGAATAATTTTTTTCTCTGAAAACGTCATTATATAATGTATGCACGTGGATGGAGAAAGTGTTTACCTTAAAATAAGAGAAATTAAGCCGTGAGAACATTATTCCTTTTCAAAGTTTGTGTCTAATTTATTTTTTACGTCAATATGATATGTACCAAATATGATTATGTACATGTATGTTACCCTGATTATACATCGTACATACCTAATGCTATTTGAGTCAATGTTGAATATACTTAGTATACGCTACAAAGATATTTATTCTTTAAAATTCTGAATATGTACATAACTTGAAATACAGGACGGGATATTTGATTGTCGATGTCAATTATGACCGAAATATGATAATGAAAGGTATACATGTAGCTGAAGAGACGACCAATGTCGAATAATTTTGAAGCTTACAAAGTTAAACAGTGTCGAAAGAAAACACCTGGTATTTTTGTTCCTTGAAAATATGTTTGTTAATCATAAAAAAGAACAATGTAATGTTATTGTATATCTCAAGTATATTTTAGTCGGGTTTCATATTACATGTATTCTGCAAAAAGGAAAAAAAAAAAAAGATTATACATGTATATGATACACCATCATGTTCAGTTGCAAATAAAAGGAGAGGGATAATTTCACTCGGCGACGTAACTGCTATAATCAAAATGTTGGATAGCTGGACGTTTCTTATTCCCTTTTTATACTTTCATGAGCATTATAGAATTGATTGAGTAATTCTCAAGTGAGTACTCCATTTAACCGGAGTTCTTAACGCCATCAGCACGGAAACCGTGTGTAAAATATCAGCGAAATCCGATCGCGGATTGATAATAACATTGGAGTTAATTGTTTTGTGTATTATTACGCCTGGGGTATCATTACTCAACTCTAAGATAATGTAAATAGTGACATTTTAGCGCCCGACATTTGAATAAGTAGCGCTCTGTGACTTCAGCTGAAATTCCATCGTACTTAGAACTGTGAGAGATATACGATAATGTTTTCATTCTGTTTGTTGTTTCTTTTTTCTATTACCTACGCATATATGTGCATCTAACATATTTACACAAAAAATCCTAGGAAAACAAATAAAAGAAAAAAAGGAAAGGCCACACCAATTTGATTTTTAGTTCTTCAGATTTTTTGGGGGAAAATTGGAGCGAGAGGGCGAAATATTTTTATTAAAAAAAAGACTTTGAAATCGCTTTTTAGAGGCGATACGGTTTCTGCTGGAGTGAATTTTTTTTGGTTTTTTAAAAACAATAAAAATAACAAAGGATCTGTTAAGATAAGGGCCGGATTTAGCCCTGAAATCACTCGATTATTTCTCGTGCGTTGTCCTTCGATTTTAGATAAAAGTTGGTCAGGATAAAAATATAACGTATTATAAGATGCCTAGTAGGTATCTTATGTAAATAAATTTGGTGAAAGATGTTATGATTACGAGTTGAAGAGGTAGGGGTACAAATGACGGAAAACGTCGAATATCGAACGAAAATGGACATAAAATGCATTATTTTACACAATTTTTATGTTTATTATACTTCTGTTACCTTTTCAAGTCTGAATTGGATAAGAAAAATTAACTTTGAGGTTTTTATATCAATATAATCGGCAAACTCTGCAATCCGGAAACTGAAAAACGGTTGTATTTCGTTCTTCTCAGACACTTATGTGGTTCATAACCTTTTTTATCGCTCTAGAGACACATTTAAAAATAGTCATCCATCCCCCCTTTTTTCGTTTTTCGCCTGTGGGACATTGTTCCCCCTAATTCAGAACCCCTTTTGGTAAGAAAACTGTGTTTTATTGATATACACCTTTGATGAAAGTGGCATTGTAAAGCAAGGGGGGGGGATGTTGTATAAAACTTTTCCGTTTTCCATTGACTTCTGTGTAAAAAATGCTTATTTTGACCCAAATATTGGTCTTTTTTTAAATAAATTATCCCATCTGATAGCAGATTAATATTTGGACCAAGTTACATGACATATCTACATATCAAAAAAAAAAAAAAAAAAAAAAAAAAAAAAAAAATCTTAAATTTTGCATTTTGAAATTTCGACTTTTCAGGGCAGATTTTACGCCTCATCTTAACAGCTCCTTGTGGTACATCATGCAAGTTTCACTGAAAAGAAATTGTCTGCTCCAGCTTACATGTTGGTGACTTACAAAATTACTATGTACTTTCATGAAAAAACGAAGTTGCTGTCTACTTTCGTTTTCGATTTCATCCGCAGTGAAAAAAAATGTAAATTCGATCTCGAAATTAGAGCGGGTGGATTATTTTTATATAAAATCCGACGAACAAAAGATCAATTTTGTGTAGCCAAAAAGAATAAAAAAAAAAGAAGAAAAGAGAAAGTACTATACGAAAAATATCGAGAAAAGAGATAAACAAAGAAAATAACGAACATCGACGAGTTTCCTTTTTCACTTTTAGTGAATGTTTTATTCATGTTGTCTCGCTGTGGTCATTGCAAGGTAGTCTTCATGGATATATATTTTTTCTTTGTGCTGTTGTTCTTAGGTAAACTACTAGAATCCAAAATGGTAATTCCTAGATCCCTATGACATAAAAATGACCATAGATGGCGTTGATAATTTATCCAATACCTTTGACCTTTTTTTATGTTCCCTATGAAATTGAACTTCAAATTTTTTAATTGCACTACCTATATGTACCATTCTATAACTAATAGGAAATATAACAAAAAAGATTTGAATGTTCAATTTTATTCCAATGATTTTTTTTTTTATAATTTTCTAGTTATTTCAGTGATTTTCCTCTGCTAATGGAACGAGCAGTATCATTTTCCCCCAATAGACAATACGTTATAATGTGACGGATCTATTTTGTAATGGCACTGTCGTAGCTGGTAATTGTTTAGCGCACTTCACTGATACACGGTTGATATGACTCTTCATGCATTACATTTTTTCATTACATGACCATTTCTGTCTTGGATGAAATCTGAAGTGAATGATGACTTAAACTGCCGCGTAAATCCAGCTAAAATGGAGACCTAAATCACTTCAATTGTTAGAATTAATTGATTTTCAACAAGAAAACAACTTAGGTTTCCCACTAGAAATTTACATTAAGTAGACCTTTGAAATAAAGAACATCAAATCAGGATGATACAATGAAGAAGGATGTATTTGGCTGGCTTCCATGACACTCTGGGGAGAACTTAATAAATGGATCTCTTTTCCGCTTGTACACTTGTCACTCCTATATTCCAGGAACAAATGAGTGGAATCTCTAGCGGCCATCTCTTATCCAGTTCTACGACTTTAATTTGGAAGCGACCAAATCTACCGTTCGACTTGCTCATAAAAGAACTATCAGGCTTTAAAGGTTAGCGTTTCCGGCTATTGTACCGCTTACAAATGCATGGCGATATTACAACTGATCAATTTACCATTAAAACTATCCTAATAGGATATTCTAAGAAAAAGGTAATGATTAGAAAATGTATGATAGGTAGAAAGAAAAGTACATATATTGGTATGCTATAAATGAAGATTGCTGAACAAGAAATAACCTGATTGACACTAGGTTCATGTTTTTCAATCTGACAATTTAGATGGATTTCGTGTTGGCATGATTCTCCCGGGAAACAAAAGTCAAGACAAAGTTTGTCGTCTTTATTTTCATTTAAATTCAATACAATCTGTTTCCATTGAAGATAATGTGCGTATCCACGACCATTTGCAAAAATATGGTAAAGCCCTTTAATTTGTAATATGATAAAGTGATATCAGAATGGTCGGGATGTTTTTATTCTCCGTATAATGTTCCCATAGTATTTATCCCGGGAAAAAAGCAATCTCACGGAAGTAAGGTGGCAATTACCTCCCTTACGGTAGGTACGCCTCGCCGCACTGTGTTACCGTCAGCCATATTTATTCTTTCAACGAGCTCCTGATTTATGATGTGAAAATGAAGGTAAAAACAACCTGAAAAGACTCACAAAAGACGAAACACGACAAATTAGAAGACGTCAAAGTTAAATGGAGATTTACACCATTTGACTTGAAAAAGGATACACGGCAGCCGGGGTTTAGAAGTTGGTTAATGTCAGAAAAGTCTCGTTCTGCACGTGATCTTGTAAACGACCTCATTTGCATTTCTTGAAGACAATCGTAAAATTTTAGACAACATTTTCTGAATCGAAATGATGAAAGAAGTAAATGACTTTTTTATTTGGAAATCAACCGGTAATAAAATTCTTGAAAGTTTTGCTCTGCATGTATCCAAATCTTAATTAAATTACCAAATGGCTTCTTGAAATTGCATCTTCAACTCTAGGATTCTTAAATTATTCAGTTGTCAATTCGGGATTCTGATGTTTTGCTTTTTGTTGTAATTCAAATATGTATATTTTGAATCTCATTCTGATAAAAATATATATCGAAATCATAACGCGAAATCGGTCAGAAATATTACACTAACAAAACAAAAACCAAATTATCTTATTGACAATTACGGAGATGTTATAGCAACAAAGACTTCTACTTCTTGTTGTCTGTTTGCATCAGAGGAAACAACAACGGTACCAAGAGGACCAAAATCTAGTAAACCAAGCAATATATGAGTACAACGGGGAAACCAATTAGAATTTAAAACAATTAATTTTAGTATACTGATACCTGTAAAAATATCAAACTTTTCTAAAATCCGTATTTAACAAAAACAATTCATTTTGTTTAGATATTTGCGGTATAAATTGTTTCGTCATTGTAACAATTTTGAGAATTGTTTTCTGACGTTTACTGAGAACACTATAAAATAGTTTTGTGGTCGTTGTATCATGTACTAGGGTATTTTCAATGTAACAAGAATTGGCGATGCGTTAATTTAGGGGAGGACTAACTTTTCTTCTACTTGTTAAAGAGGTAATTTCTAAGTTTCTCATGTTTTCTTATTTGTATATTATCAAAACATAATTTCTCTCCTAGCACACAAAATTAGATGACGAGTTCTTTTTATTTGTAGAAAATAAGGAGTTCAAATTACATCAAAGAAAATACAAAGTATGATATGAATATTGGTCATTCTTCTTGACTTTTCAACCTTGGTATATACAAATTTCTTTCCATCTTACCAGAAGCAAAATAGAAATGAATGGATAAAAGGGATGATTGATGTATAAATTGCATAATTTGTATGGAAAATACTTTTAAATGACAATTCTCATTTCTCTCAGAAAAATGATTCTACTGTGTTTCCACTATTTTTTGATCACCTAAACTGGGGTTTGTGTATATGTGTTAAACGTCTTCAAATTGAATAGCATCATTTAAGAACAGATAAATTGGCAGCATGGACCAGACATGCACGTTTCGGGTACTTAACCATCGTCAGTGATCCTCAAATCTAAACAATGTAATATGCCAAAAAAGTATGAAAGTTACTATGTCGAAAAAGCGTACCGAAAGACGTAGCAGGATGGGTGGGAAATGATGCTGCAGGACCCACTTTTTAGAAATTTCAAGAAATTTTGATAACAGAAATTTTAGAATGCGTTGAAGAAACGATCAACCAAAATTGATCGAACTTGGATACATGTGCCCTCGGGGAATCCTGGTCCACTAGCGGTGACACTCAACAAGTGGTATAAATGTTAAACGTCTTCAAATTGAATAGCATCATTTAAGAACAAATATACTACATGTAGTGCGTATTTTTGTTTTAAACATAATCATATTAACATAAAATTGAAATACTGAAATCTCACATGTCAATCATCGTTTCATAGTCTACTATATAGAGAATAAGTGTCTTAATTTGTGTTTTGTTACGGATATGCAACACACAGCGAGTGCATTTATCGTATTTAACACAAATTAAGACATATATGCGCCGTAAATGTCTGTTACGTTCTTGTTTTCTAACATTGCTTTTTTTAGGTAAAAAGATGACGTTAAAATTCATCTCACCGCGGGTTCAGTTTGTAGGTTAGAACAGCCGTCGCGGCATTTTTCTTTAGATCTTATGCATTTTGACGTCACGAGTGTTAAAACAAGAATTGCAACACGTTTCTTTCAATAGTAACATCTCAACTCTTGACACAAAAAGAAGCAGAATAAGAATACATTTGGCTAAACGGCCTTAATTGTTTATCTTAAATTTTAAATATTATTATGCAACAAACAATACTAAAATATAATTCACTACAAATAACTGAAATTCTCTGAAAGGGATTTTTGATATTTTTCATCCCTGCTAAGGATCCATCGAAAATTGTGCATATACCGTTGTTTTTAAAAGCTGATACAAATGCTCCCCTTTGCACTTCTGGTCAACATGCAATAATAATCCTTTCGACAGAATCGTCTATGTATTTGTAAGTTAAGTTGAAGTCAGAAGCTAAGTATCTTTTCCCTTCAGAGACCAAAGACTGAATGAATTCAGCTTCGTACGAGTAAAGGAAAATGTCTGCAAGGAGTGGGACACAATTGGTGTCCATTGGAATTCCGACAATTTGCTTAAAGACCTTTCCTCCAAACACCAGAGGCAGAAAGGTTTATTGGGGTGTAAATGGGATTTCTAGGTGTCGAATTCAAAAAATGGGATTTCTAGGTGTCGAATTCAAACCAAACTCTTGAACTAGGCTGTCGAAATAGTACTTTTTGCAGGTAAATGTGTAATTATTTGAGGCTTTGTCTGCTGGTGTGATGACATAATGTTCTTGGAGGTAGGTAAGCTCTGTGATAACATCAGGGTCTTTAAATATAGACTCGAATCTGGTGTTCACAGTTGATTTTATTCGGTAAATTCTAGATAAGAGTAACCCTCTGATGGATTTTATTCATTCGGAAAGGGTGGCGAGCTGTACATCCTCTTTCTTTGACCAACGTCTTGCATATTCCACACAAGAGTCCATGATGATTTTGAAATTTTGGTTCCATGTAAAGAACATACTTTCTATGTATTTGGGACTCTTTTTTAACATTTCTCTCAACTTGTCATTCTTCACTATACTTAGGTCGCCAGTAATAACGTGTCCACAAGGAGAGTAGTTGAAATCCGATGAAGAACATTTGCAAGGAAGTGGATGTGGTGAGGGATTACTTAAATCAATACACTGCAGGAATCGTTTGTAATTGTAAATTTTAGATGCAACTGTTGATGTGTAGCTATCGGAAATACAAGGAGTTTCTTTTCGTTTGAAATATGGTGGGATTTTTTTTCTACGACAGTTTTGTGATTCAAAATTTGACCAAGATTAAATTTATCAATACCTATGTTTGAAAATCTAACTTCAATGAAAGGACGGTTTGTTTTCTCCTCTGAATTATCTGATCTAACTGCTTGAAATAAACGAAAAGTAGAAATGTCCATGATGACTTATTGTATTCTGGGGAACGTGTATCGGTAAATGTGAGGTACTTCGTATATTTCGTGTAACTTCCCTAAAGGAACAGAGTATAATTTGGTACGAATATAATGCAAGCCTAGAGGCTCATTCAAAAATTGAAGTAATCGAAGGAGAAACTATGTATCTCAGGGCTATTATATTTACGAATGTTGAATAAGCAAGTCACATTTACCGATTGACAACCGGGACTTGTTAAGTTTTCTATGCTGCATATACTATCGTTGCACCCATAGGGCGCTGCAGTGTTAAGATTTTTTATCCAGAACTATTCTCTGTTGCGACGGAAAGGTGTGCTCAAATTGGGATTGTTTGTTGGGTGATATAGTTTCTCCATGATTCTGACTCTCATAGATAAAACAGAGTGATCGGCTACATATTGTGAAACTGTTATGAACAGGAATGGTGTAAACTTCTTTTGGTCTATTAAAAATTCAGGGGATGTGATTTACAAAATGAAATCGAGAAATTTTCAAGCAAATATGATTTTTATACGACATTTCAAATATGTACACTGTGCTTCCATGCGACAAAATCAATAATCGATTTCCAACTCATTAAATGTTGTTTGATCCCCTCAATTGTGTTATTCGAAATAAACATTGGTTAACTCTTGTTTTACCAAGAACATTAAAATTGATTACTTGATCAAATGATGTATCTATTTCTCCCATAGCGGCCTGCAAGCAAGCTTTTCAATTAGAAATATGTTTTGAACATTTAAAAAAAAGTGTGATAAAGCGCAATGGAAGATATGTCATCGTCGGATGATATCGTAGACTGGACTTATTACGAAAAATTATAAGAAGATTCGCAAACTTATGAATATGAATTAGAAGTATTTTAAATAATGATGAATTTATGTTATCTTCTACACTCATGAAACTATAGAGTAACAGGTATCGCCTACAAGCAGGATCTGCTTTCTTGGCACCTTGTTTCAAATTTACTGGTATACTATTTCTTAAATTTTATTTTGGTTTCCCTTGAATGTATCGTTGTCTATTCATCCACGATTAAGGCTTTTTTTCATCTGAAATGGCTGGGTTTTAATATGTAATTAATCGTAGGGAAAAGACGTTCACCGTCTTGTTATTGTTGAATTTGATACACAATATTTAATCAAGGACGAAAACGGAAGGGTGGATCCTTTGTTGTGCTCCGATCATGCCCCAATGAAAAATAATTGTAGGGGCTGCGTGTAAACTTTCTACAAGAATGTGATTTACGATTTGAATTAATAATAATTGATAGGTTTGCGAAAAAAGTAACAGAGGTACAGGAAGGATGTTAAAAGAAGTCGGCATTATCAGTCCAACCGAACAACCACTTGTCATGCTACGTGGGTATATGGTGTCACAGACAAATGTTAAGGAACATCACATATGACAAAAGAAAAAAGATTCGTCACAGGACGAAAAAACAGGTTTCCATACCTTGGAAACCTGGTGGAAACCACATGGAAACCCGGGGTTTCCATGTGGTTTCCACCAGGTTTCCATAATGGAAACCAGTGGTTTCCATGTGTTTGGAAAGCGCTAACCGCCCGGTTTCCACGATGGAAACCACTTGGAATCGGGTTGGAAACCTCAAGTTTCCTTTTGGTTTCCATATTTTGTAAACCTGTATAAGAGCTGGTTTCCACGATGGAAACTACTTGGAATCGGGTTGGAAACCTCAAGTTTCCTTTTGGTTTCCACATCTTGTAATCCTGTGTAAAAGGTGGTTTCCATGTTGGAAATTAGTTGGAAACTTGATGTTTCCTTTTGGTTTCCATATCTTGTAAAATTGTAAACTGGTTTCCATATACTGTAACTGTATGAAAAAGGAAATAATATCTCTTTATGTGTTATTATATACAGTGAATTTGAAAGTTTTGAATCCTGTACTTTTCGTATTCCTTTATATCAGTATCAAGGCTACATGTATATTCTTCTATGTACTCTTTACATGTATGTCATGATAAAAAAAACCTAAAACATGCTTATCATACTGTGTAATATTTATTCAGAATACATGCTTATTCAACATCAGATGTACAAGATTCCATGAAATCATAAATATACAATTTTGAGCTTTCAAATTTAGAAATGGCATCTTCCATTCTTCATTGATATTAATATGTCATGTTTTTTAAGATGGAAATAAATTTAGAAAAAGATGGACGTGTCCCTTGAAACCACTACAGAAATATAATGTACTTGTATTTTTTGAAAAAAAAAAACCAGATATTTTTAAACAAGTGTTTAGAAATGATAGACAAATTTTATCCTTGCCAAAAACAGACAAAGTCACAAAGAGATCTCTTTCAGATAGAATTTGTTATTCTGCAGAGATTGACACTCGACGGAAATCCCAGTTCATGATGTTTCAGACCACTGTTACAAAACTTTTTCTTCTGTCCTCTACTTTTTCTTCTGTCCTCTACTTTTTCTTCTGTCTTCTGTCTCACCTGAAATGAATGAAAAAAAAAGATATAGTAAGCAGCAACAGAATTACAAACTACAGTTGTAGAGAATTAATATTGCAGGTTGGGATGTCACAAGATGCTTATGTCAACAATTTATGAATTATAAGAAAGTGGAAGTTCCCAAAAGGCACAAATTTATCCCCCCATAGAATTAAAATTAAAGAGAGGTTGAGCAAACCCAACTTGTACGTGTACGAGAACTTGTACGTGTACGAGAACTTGTACGTGTATTTACACGTTATCTGTTTACACGTTGAAGTTATGTGGTTGAGCAGATGTCACAATGCATACTGCTATGTGTAAATGGTATATACGTTTTGTGACATAATTTATATTTTGTTTACAACTGCTTATTCGTCAAGAACTTGCAATCTAGATTCTAAAGGTAAGGTGCATTCAGCATTGACAGTGAATTGATTTATCTATTTCAAGTAATCAGAATCATTAAACTTCAAGAGTAAATTTTTTGGTCAAATTTGAGGGTTCTTCTTTAAAATGTGATACATTTTATTTGCAATCCCTTCTAATATTCAGAAAGGACATACGTTCCCAAATAAATTGAATATAGGTTTTCATAGGTTATCTGCATTCAGTTGCTTATAAAATCTACAAGTACATTTAATCATAAACGTGTACTTACAGCTTTACATGTTTTACCGAACGTGTAACACAGGTGCGTGGAGCGCAAAATGTTATGACATCATAAACAACTTTTTGACGTACATGTACAAGTTCGGTTTGCTCAACCTCTCTATTATACCATGGTGGTGGTGAAATTTCAACCCGTGTGTGCAAAATTCTGCAAGTCAAGAAAGAGGCTTGCCGAGTCGTGGAAAAGCAAAATTTTGTACATGAGGGTTGAGATTTAGCCATCCCTCCCTCATGGATTTGTTTGATTGTTTTTCTCCTACAACTTGTCTGTCTGTGTCTGTTATAAATAGTTATTTGTTGTTTCACCAAAAATGTGTGACCTTTTCCTTGAAAATGACCCTGATCTGATTTGGGTAAAAATTTAGTCCCATCATGCTTTACCATCCCTGCCAATTTGAAAGATGTATGATGTATAGCCAAAAATGTAAAAGTGTGACTACCAGACAGATAGGCAGACAGGCAGATGCCTGACAAAAGATCCCTTTATGTTGCTCTTATGTTGCAGGCGACATAAATGAAGTGTCTCAACTCAATATAGTAAGAAGCTTACATTGACATCATTGGATGCTAATTTTTCATGCAGTCCTTCTAGTTCTTCAATGGTAACAGTACAATATTGACCTGAAAGTGAAAATGAAGATTAAATATGTTGAAATTTATCAAATAAGTCTTCATAGTTTACGAAAAGTGCCGGATTGCCAGCAATCTCCAGTGGATTTTTCGAATGTCCGACAGTTTCTAGTTTCGAGCCAGACAAAATGTCCAATGATGTTTTGTTCTAAGTCCAAAATAACGACACTCAATTTACAAGATTTGATTTCAAATAAAGACATTTAACATGATTTAAGTATTTAAGATATTTCACAAAATAAACCATAAACCGCTAAAGGCGGTAAGGCCGGATTGCGAAGTGTTTGTATTAGATGATGTATACATTTTTGCACAGACAGAAAGATCAAAGGTCATTAATATTATTGTGCAATGAAAAAAACTATGGTCATAAGTAATCTAAATGTAAAATATCAAAGCCTTACCCCTTAAAGTTCAAAAGTAGGTCAATGTCAAGGTCATTTGATCAAAAGTCATGATATCAAATGAAAGGTGTGGTCATGAGGATTCTACAACTGAAATATCAAAATCCTACCTCTTATAATTTAAAAGTAGGTCAATGTCAAGGTCACTAGGTCAAAAGTCATGATATCAAATTGAAGTTCTGGTCATGAGGAATCTATATGTGAAATATCAAAACCCTACCTCTTATAGTTCAAAAGTAGGTCAAAGGTCAATGTCAAGGTCACTAGGTCAAAACTCATGATATCAAATGAAGGGTCTGGTAATAAAGATTCTGCATGTGGAATTTTAAGGCCATAGCCTCTATAGTTCATGAGATATAGCCCAGATTTATAATTTTTAAAAGTAGGTCAATCTCCAAGGTCAAGGTCACAAGGTCAAAACTTTTGGTATCCATGGTGAGGTCTTGTGACAAGGAATACATATGTGAAATATAAAAGCCCTATCATTTACCATTCAAAAGTTATGGCCAAGGTTAAAGTTTTTCAAAAGTAGGTCAAACTCCAAGTCAAGGTCACAAGGTAAAAATGTTTGGTATCCATGGAAAGGCCTTGTCATAAGAAATACACAAGTGAAATATGAAAGCCCTATCACTTACCATTCAGAAGCTATGGCCAAGGTTAAAGTTTTTCAAAAGAAGGTTAAACTCCAAGGTCAAGGTCACTAGGTCATTTTTTTTGTATCAATAGAAAGGCCTTTTCACAAGAAATAAACAAGTGAAATATGAAAGCCCTATCACTTACCATTCAAAAGCTATGGCCAAGGTTAAAGTTTTTCAAAAGTAGGTCAATCTCCAAGGTCAAGGTCACTAGGTCAATTTTTTTGGTATCCATGGAAAGGCCTTCTCACAAGATATACACAGGTGAAATATGAAAGCCCTATCACTTACCATTCAAAAGCTATGGCCAAGGTTAAAGTTTTTCAAAAGTAGGTCAAACTCCAAGGTCAAGGTCACCAGGTCAAATTTTGTTGCTGTGTTTGATTCGTATCACCATGTCAAGTTTCAAGTTGCTCCTCCTAACAGTTTTCTCTCAACCGACTTAAACGCAACACTTTAACCAAAATGGTGACGCACTGACGGACAGATGGACTTCGCCATTTCATAAACCGGATTTTGCTTCGCAATCCGGCCAATTACAGGACATGATGATATACATAATGTATCACAATTGTTAATAAAATACATTTTTATATAACTTTAAGTCATACCAATCCTTGATCCATGTCCATGGCAACTTTTGGTTACAGTACTCTACATCTTTTGAATATGTACATCATTCTTTTCCACATTCAGCATCAGATATACAGTTAAGATGTCGTAGATGGCCTCTGATCGTGCAGTGTACACATGCTTGGATAAGAAAGTAATGTCAAGGCTACACCAGGTATACTGAAAGAAAAATTGAAAAATTAAATTAAATCAGCTAAATAAGAGAGTAAAAGTTCAGGGAATTAATCTGCCTCTGCAACCTGCGCCCAGGACCCATAGATTTCCAATCACTGTGTTTCTAGTCAATACAATAATTCTCAAAGCATTCAAGTTATGAATGATCTTAATTTGTTGTTGTTGAGCTTGTTTTATTAAAATATCTGACGAATTGCAGAAATGCCTACATCTACATTACCAGAAGTCTCTGACGAGACTGTAGCTCTCCTGGTTGTTTTTTCTTTAAAACACCAATTTCCTTTCTTTTTTTTTTAAACCAAAGACCATAGGGAGCAGGTGCTCTAACAAATTATATGTAGCACGACAAAACAACATATCCATTAGACTGCAACTAGAATATCACTCATATAATTTATAATATCCGATATATAGTATTTCAAAAAAGAATGCCACACCCATTTTCCAAGATCCTAGGGGCCAGAGGCTTCTAGCTAAAATGAACTATCAATGACACAACTAGACCACAGACCCATCATATTGCAAAAAGAATTAAGTCTCCATCATTTACAATGTCAGAAAAGTTGTGAGTGCACGATTACAGGGAAAAATGACCACACCCATTTTCTAAGACCCTGGGGGTCAGGGGCTCAAACAAAATATCAGGTGCACAACAAGACCACAGACCCATCATATTGCAAAAAGAATTAAGTCTCCATCATTCATTTATAGTGTCAGCGGAGTTGCGAGCACAAGATTACATAGAGTTACTAGTATATAAGAGAAAATGGCCACACCCATTTTCTAAGACCCTGGGGGTCAGGGGCGCAAACCAAATATCAGGTGCACAACTAGACCACAGACCCATCATATTGCAAAAAGAATTAAGTCTCCATCATTCATAGTGTCAGAGGAGTTGCGAGCACAAGATTACATAGAGTTGTATAGGAGAAAATGACCACACCCATCTCTAAGACCCTTGGGGTCAGGGGCTCAAACAAAATATCAGGTGCAAAACAAGACCACAGACCTATCATATTGCAAAAAAATTAGGTCTCCACCATTGATAGTGTCAGAGGAGTTGCGAGCACAAGATAACATAGAGTTGTATAGGAGAAAATGACCACATCCATTTTCTAAAACCCTGGGGGTCAGGGGCTCAAACAAAATATCAGGTGCACAACTAGACCACAGACCCATTATATTGCAAAATGAATTAAGTCTCCTTCAATTATAGTGTCAGTGGAGTTGCCAGCACAAGATTACATCGAGTTGTATAGGAGAAAATGACCACACCCATTTTCTAAGACCTTGGTGGTTAGGGTCTCAAAAAAAATATCAGGTGCACAACAAGACCACAGACCCATCATATTGCAAAAAGAATTAAGTCTCCATCATTTATAGTGTCAGAGGAGTTGTGAGCACAAGATTACATAGACTTATACTGTAAATCCGGAAATTTTCGCGAGACTTTATTTTCGCGAGATCGGGAATACCTATTTATTCGCGAGCTGAAATTTTCGCGAGCGCCGGAAAACTGCATTTATGTTTAAACGCTTTTTAAAGTCTTGTAAATATATAAATTATAGTCACACGCGTGTCGAGGATGGTCTGGCGTTGAGCAACAATGTAGTAGCGGTCGCCTGCTGTGATCACTTAGCCTTACATTACAGTAATTGCCCGCCGGTCAATATATCACACGCTTCCTAATTGTAGCAATCAAACAATAAGCGTTTTACTCGCACGTGTTTGTATTCATAAAAGTAAACAAAGTAATTGCGGTCACTTACAGATAGGTAGATACCCGCTGAGATAAATATGAAAGATTTCAGAATCGATGGAATTAAATAATAAATCCCATAACTCATTCATGTTTGCATCCATAAAGATGCTCGACTAAGTTTATCGATTCACTATCAATATTGATTCAAGATGACAACACCATCTATCACAAAGTTTTTAACTTGCACTACGCCTTCCAAATCTCAGCGCATGGCAGATACAGAAGTTTTAGCGGCTACACCTCCTTCCGGGAAACGAAAAAGGGGGCAATACTCGGATTATTCCCCAGAACAACGTCTGAAAATTGCGCGCTATGCCATTGAAAATGGTAATTCTGCAGCAGCGAGGCATTTTTCGAGAAAACTTGGAAAAGCGGTGAACGAAAGTACAGTGAGAGGGATGAAAACATCGTTCTTAAAAATGAAGAAATCGACTGTTGACTTGACGACGATGCCAAAATCACCAAGAGGACGGCCCTTAAAACTCGGAAGTTTTGACTCTGAAGTGTGTGACTACATTACAAATCTCCGAAAATCCGGTGGCGTTGTGAACAGACGCATCGTGATCGCAGCTACAAAGGGGATTGTAATGGCTAAAGATCGGAGTCTTCTCTCCGAATATGGAGGACCAATTGACCTTACAAAGTCATGGGCCGTATCATTGATGAATCGGTTAGGACTTGTGCGCCGAAAGGGGACCAAAGGAGTGAAATCCCTACCGAAAGACTTCGAAAGTTTAAAATCGGCGTTCATTGACCGTGTGGAGTGCTTTCGGAAGGAACACAAAATTCCGGATGCACTTGTAATAAACTGGGACCAAACGGGTTCGAACTTTGTACCAGTAAGTGACTGGACCATGGAGGAAGAGGGCTCTAAACAAGTGCCGATTGCACACATGGACGACAAACGACAAATGACAGTGTTGCTTGCATGTTCTCTCGCTGGTGACATGTTGCCCCCACAACTCTTGTACCAGGGGAAAACAGATCAGTGTCATCCCACATTCAAATTTCCCGAGGACTGGGATGTTCACCACACCGAAAGCCACTGGTCTACATCTGAGACAATGCAGAGGTGAGGATTTTTAAATTTTATAACTTATTATAAAAAAAATATAATTTTAATACAGAAACCTCGTAGCATCGGGACATGTACACACGTTCATATCGATTGAATCAATTCAATTCAATAATTCCGACCATTTTAGGGCATTTGTTTGCAATCAATATCAAACAAGATAAAAGGCGGAAGAAAGCTGTTTTAATAGTGATATAATCGGCTTTTATATACCTTTTTGGTAATGCATGTTTGTATTGATTTTAACAGGTATGTTGAGAAGGTTATTGTCCCGTACGTGGAACAAATAAAGGAAAATCACGACCTGCCCGTTAGACAAAGAGCGATCTGCGTATTTGATGTGTACAAGGCACACAGAGGAGATGAACTTAGGGCTTTGTTGGAAAAAAATTATATCAAGTGTGCGTACGTTCCAGCGGCATGCACAGACCAGTTACAACCCTTGGACATCCTACCAAACGGGGTCTTCAAGCGTACGATGAAACAGTGTTTCGAGGATTGGTACGCAGACGAAACAGCAACGCAAATCAGGAAAGGCGTTGCAATCAGTGACATCAAAATTGACTTGAGACTGTCTATTGTGAAGCCGTTGCATGCCAACTGGCTTCTTAAATCAGTGGACAAACTCCGAAACAGTGAGGACCTCATTAAAACGGCATGGAGTAAATGTGGCATTCAGCCGTCAAATTAAATACAAGTTCTAACAAGTGCTTCAAAACAATCATATGGTAGTGTCTAACCTTTAAAACGACCATTTAGTATAGTTTGTTATTTCTTTATGCCAAAATGACATATAGGATATAATACGATCGATAATACGTTTAACTGAATGTTTGCACGTTTTCTTTGAATAAACAAATATCCAAGACAATTTGCTTTTCAATATTGAAACATCACAGCTTGGGTGATATTTTAGCGAGGTTTTTATTTTCGCGAATTCACAGGCTCGCGAAATTACGCGAAAATAAAAACCTCGCGAATAAAACCGGATCTACAGTATATGAGAAAATGACCACACCCATTTCTAAGACCCTGGGGGTCAGGGGCTCAAACAAAATATCAGGTGCACAACTAGACCACAGACCCATCATATTGCAAAAAGAATTAAGTCTCCATCATTCATAGTGTCAGAGGAGTTGCGAGCACAAGATTACAGAGTTATATAGGAGAAAATGACCACACCCATTTCTAACACCCTGGGGGTCAGGGGCTCAATCAAAATATCAGGTGCACAACTAGACCACAGACCCAATATATTGCAAAACGAATTAAGTATCAATCATTTATAGTGTCAGAGGAGTTACGAGCACAAGATTGCATAGAGTTACATCGGAGAAAATGACCACATCCATTTTCTAAGACCCTGGGGTCAGGGGCCCAAACAAGACCACAGACCCATCATATTGCAAAAAGAATTAAGTCTCCATCATTTATAGTGTCAGAGGAGTTAAGAGCACAAGATTACATGGATAATTTTCATAACCACGCCCATTTTCTAGGACCCTGGGGGTCAGGGGCTGAAACCAAATGTCAGGTGCACAACTAGACCACATACCAAGTAGGATGCAAAAAGAATTAACTTTCTATCACCTATGGTTTGAGAGGAGTTGCGAGCACGAGAATTGTTTACGGACGGACGGACGGACGGCCGGACACCGGACGAAGGGTGATGACATAAGCTCGACTGGTCAGAGACCAGTTGAGCTAAAAAAATGATGTATCGTGATACGAATCCTATCGTGAGTAAATATTGTGATACGTATCGTATCGTGAGCTTAGCATATCATGACAGCCCTATAAAATGTAGACCTTTTAATGGTGAATGTGTGTATGAGATATGAATGTCCTACCATTAATAGTATTAAAGAAATCTGCTTTCAAAACACCTTAACATAAAATGTTGTATAGGGTGAAGGTCACAGGGTTAAAAGTCATGGTACCAAAATGTAGCACTCTTAATGGTGATTGTGAGTATGAAATATGAAAGTCCTATCATTAATAGTGTAAAAGAAATCTACTTTCAAAACTTCTTAACATAAAATGTTGTATAGGCTGAAGGTCAAGGTCACAGGGTCAAAAGTCATGGTTATCAAAATGTAGTACTCTTTATGGTGAATGTGTATATGAAATATGAAAGGCCTACCATTAATATTATAAAAGAAATCTGCTTTCGAAACGTCTTAACCGGATGGCAGACAGACAGACAGACGAACCGATAGGGTGATTCCTAATTTCCTATAGGCAGTGGCTCTGGATACGAACGTTCGTATCTTCAGACCTATGTCTCGGCGTACGAACACAAATGCATATATCTTTCAATTTGGTTCGTTTTTTTTTTCAATGAATCTACAATGTAGTGTTCAAATTGTATCTTTTTTGTGACATATTCTGAAAAGTCAATTAAATAATTTGTGACATATTCTGAAAAGTCAATTAAATAAAAAGGACAGAGATTCAGTTACATGTACGTATTTGTTATCATCTCAAAACTTTCAAAAACTTCAAATTCCGCTGGAGTGACGAAACGTCAGTACATGCACACAACAGCTGACGAATGCGTGTCTATTACTGATCAGGGATCACTATTATGATTGAGAGCATAGAAAATAGCCTCTTGTCCCGGTTGCTAAATTACAGATAATGCAGAATAAACTCGTATACCTTGATATGGTTACAAAAATCATCTTTTTTATTTTGTTATGGACACATGACACGAGTCACGTGACAGTTACAGACCAATCGGACACATGTTCGAACGCCGAGACATAGGTCTAAAGATACAAATGTTTGTATCCGGAGCCACTGCCTTTCCTAGGCTATATACAAAATGTACCCCCAAAACTTCCTTTGCGGTGGGGGGGGGGGGGGGGGGTTATAATAAGTGTTTTGACTTCGTCCTCATAGATGGCTTTTCCATGAGTGCATATTACACATTCAATAGAACTGTAAAACAATACAATTGACAACAGAATAACTCTGAACATGACTATCAGGAGGGGGGGGGGCAGCTCATCACTGTCCATCTGACCATAAATAATGGGATTTGAATTGCCGATTCAAATCAAATTTATTTAACAGTAACTAAGAACTGTGAATAATTTCTTGTAAGAAAAGGTTAAATACCGGCAACGTTACAAATTTTTGGTTCGAACAGACACTGGACAAAATTCTGAAAACAATGCAACGCGTGGGCCGGGCCGAGGCAGCAATATTGACATACATACATCTGTTAAATAGAAGCAAATACTATTCAATACTTAATTTTCACCATTGACATTCTCATCTTACCTATCCATTGCAATCGAATGCGTGTTTTCTTTAGTTTATGTGTAGAATTTTGGTGAACAGGCCATTCCAGCGTTTCCTCTGCTCAAAAATAAATGCTCGCTTCTGATTGGTCAAAATTTATTTTGAAATTCTGAGCCCGCAAAATCATCCTGAACGATTAATTTTTTTTTCTGTTAATCAACATTGAAATTCTTGGTAGATTTTAATATCATTATTTTATTTTCACATATAATTCATGTAATTTTCGAAAGTCTTATCTCTTTTAACCTTGGAAAAATTAAAGAGCACCATCTGGCATCAAGCAGTCTGGGAAGACTGACTCTCTGATATTTCATTCAAAGAAGTATGGAAACTTTTTATTTGTTTTGTACAAGCGCGTATCCAGAGGGTCGGGGGGGGGGGGGGGTGTCGGGGGATCCGACCCCTCCCCCTGGAATTTTGATAAAGTTCATATATATAAATATTTTAATTTTAAAATTAGATTAACACGATTCCCCTTTTGTTGTCATAATATTTGAAAAATAACGTGAATTTGTATTGAAAATCTTTCATTCTAATTAAGTTTTTAATGGTGAGCATTTCAATTTATTCCTGGGCTCACTTACGCTTGCCAGATTTTATCAAAAATTAATACATAATAATTTATTATCAATTTCAAATGATGCCCCTTATAATGCATTACACCTTTGTAAATAAACTGAAAAATACAGGTATATAGAGGATGCGAGACCTCCAGGAAAAAAATTTTTCGATCCTCCAAAATCCTGGATCCTCCCATGTTGTACCATGACAATAAAAGCTTATCAATGTAGATTAATTGATTTTTAAATTGCACTAGGAACGGTCCATTTGATATCCGGGGGGGGGGGGGGGGCTTGGGGTTTTTTTTTTCGAAAAAAATAATGTTGCTCTGAATTTTGATGAAAAAAAAATTTGCTTATGGTGTGTCAGAGAAAAAAATCTTGTTCTTACAATTACTAAAAAATGTTTGCTTAAAATTCCCAAAAAAATCCCGGCTCTATCAATAAAACACAAACATTCTAATCTTAATATATTGCACACCATATGTCTGAAAAATTTTTCTTGCTCCAATTCTGCGAGAAAAAAAATTTGCTCCGGGCCGAGGCGAAAATAATTTTGCTTTGACAAAAACCCAAAGCCCCCCCCCCCTCCCCCACCCCGAATATCAAATGGACCGTGCCTTATTTCTTTCAAAATTGATTTTTAAAAAAGAATTTCTTATGTTAATTGTTTTATCTTCCTTATTGTTGGTTTTTTTTTCATTTTGTTAAGATACTAGTATGCAGATCTATAAGCGGGTCACAATGCAAAGAACAGACAAACATACTTACATTGATCTTAAATTATACTCTATTATTTATATTCAGTTTGAATGAGATACTAGGAAATAACCATATTTCTAATATGTTTCCTTTAAGTCTTTTTATTGCCTTTTTTCACTTTATGCATATATGAGCCGGCTTAATTCTCATTCAATTCGTTAAATTCTGCACGATGTACAATGTACATGTTCACTATAATGTATATGTATATATATATGAGATGGGACTTATTTGGAGTATTTCGTTACCTGCATGTCGAGTCATTTACGCTCTGTGTGAAACTCCGCTCGACCCCTCTCTCTCTCTCTCTCGCTGCTGGCAGTATGAGCTTCAGTATGAACTTCAGTCCTTTTGGCAGTGGCAAATTCGGGGGGGGGGGGGGGGATGGGCGTCCGCCCCCAGCACTGACCCACAATTTTCCAAAATAAGACATTTTCCTTTTATATCGACAAAATTAGCCCCTTAATTGACCCCCAGTAAAGGGGGCACTGGATCCACCACAGCCTAGTCTCCCTTTTCTAGGCTTTATTAACTCATTAAACTTCATTACACAATGTTGAAACGTATATATATATGTACGTATAACTTCAGATTTTTTAATAGATGCATAACTGAGTACGTATATTTGTGTAAAGTACATTCAAGCTGATTTTTCGAATTTTATTAAAATTATAAATATGACGAAAATTCTCTCTCTCTCTCTCTCTCTCCATGGAAGATATATTTCCTAGCGGCGTTACAAACTAACATGCTGCGTCATGCAGTAACCGTGTACTTGTCACAGTGTCGCACCGCCCCCGACTTTAGAACTGAATTCCAATTGACATGCAATTTGCATGGGGTCAAACGTTAATAACATGCCGCGATTGCATGCATCAACTGTGTACTTGTCTCAGCGTCGCACCGCCCCCGACTAAAGAACTGAATTCCAATTGACATGCAATTTGCATGGGGTCAAACATTACATAACCGGTGTCTGTGTATATACTTGAAATGAAAACCACAGTATATCACTCCGCTGGCTTTAGAGGATAAATGTTCAATGGAATTTATGAATAAAAAGATTTTGCATATTAATTTTATAAAGTTTTTTTCTAGAAATGTATTATTATAAATACTATAGAAAAAAATAAATTAGAACAAACAGTCTTTTCTAATATAAGTTATACAGTTGATATATTATGGTTTATAATTAGTAGAAGAAACAAAAAAAAAAAAAGAAAAAGATGCGTAAATAGATAGATGAATAAGTAGATGGATAATAAAGATAAATAGATAGATAGATAGATAAATAAATAAAAAAAAATTAATTAATTAATCACAATTGTGTTTGTATAACAAACCAATGTGTTGTACATAAATAGATATAAATAAATAAATAAATAAATAAATAAATAAATAAATAAATAAATAAATAAATAAATAAATAAATAAATAAATAAATAAATAAATAAATAAATAAAAAATGAATAATCCACCGTGCCGTTTTGGTATGTATGTAAAGTCGCCGTACGGAGCTAGTGAATTTGCATAGCACCTGAGATATCGAAGGCCGTCCGCATGTCGATTATGGGCCGGATCCGTCAACTTCCCCAAAATCAAAGTAAAAAATAATTGAATAATATTTCTTCTTTAATTTGGACTAGTAGTTTACAAAATGGAAACCTAATGGAAACCACTCAACCAAGTTTCCAAAATGGAAACCCGGTGGAAACTACGTGGAAACCTGATCCAGGTTTCCATGCCTTGGAAACCACTGGGAAACTGTCAACCTCAGGTTTCCATGCAGTTTCCACGTGGTTTCCAAAACATGGAAACTCGGCTTTTCGTGCTGTGCGTTTTCCTTGATCATATTCAAAAAGGAAAATGACATGGAAAACTAAATGACATGGATACACAACTTTCTCTACATACCTAAGGCACGGTCCATTTGATATTCTGGGGGGGGGGGGGGCTTGGGTTTTTTTCGAAAAAAATAATTTTGCTCTGAATTTTGATGAAAAAAATTAATTTGCTTATGGTGTGACAGAAAAAAAATAATCTTGCTCTTACAAGTAATTTGAATTTGAAGAATAACTTTAAAATTCGCTTAAAATTCCTGAAAATTTTTCGGCTCGCTTCGCTCGCCACAGCTTTTACTTTCTATAAAAAAATTTTCGCTCGCCATAGTATTCTTCGGTAATGGCAACTTCATATTTGAAAATATCAAAAGTATGCAGTTGACTAAAACAATAAAAATGCTTAAATACATTATCAATATAATACATTACTATTAATAGATACATGTATCACCATAGTGTCTAATTTTATGTACAAGCTTGGAAGGAGAATTTAAATAAGTTTTTCACTAGTTTACATTTCTACATGTTAAAACTTGCATTAGGCCCTCTTATATGTTACATGACCAGTTATAAACATTTTGTTTCTGAAAATTATATATCGCATATTGTAAAAATATTTTATCTCTCTCAGTTTAGAAGTGAATACAAGTTTTACATAAAAATAAAGTAATGTTTAGAGTAATTTAAGTAAAAATAAAGAATTTCTATCGAAAAAAACACAAATATTCTTAATACTCAAATCAAATGTTAAAAAAAATTTCCTTGCTCCAACTTTGCAAGAAAAAAATAATTTTGCCCCGGTCCGGGGCGAAAAAAATAATCTTGCTCCAACAAAAAACCCAAGCCCCCCCCCCCCCCCCCCATAATATCAAATGGACCGTGCCTAAGAAATATCCAAAAATTGCACATACTTGTAAATAATAGTGAAAAGGGGAGCATTTCGTATTTTCTTTTATCACATGATACATCCTTTATTACATAAAGCCATTCAATAAATTGATGTTATGATAACACGTTACATATACATTGGGAGCGTGGTCATTGGATGAAGCGCTCCAGATCCATTGTGACGTTACAATAGCAACGGCGACGTTGGCTTGTTATTTGCAAGAAATGAAGTCGAAATTGGAACATTTTGACATTATTTTGATCAATCACGCCATACTTCATGTGATAAAAGAATCTCAAATGATGTTTCTATTCCATTCGGTATTTCTGAAACTCGTCGTCTAATTTTAATCAACTCGCCAAGGCTCGGTGATGTAAAATTCACTCAACTCATTTCATAAATACCGTATGAAATAGAATATCATTTGAGATCCTATTTTTACTGTATATTATTTACAAATAAATACAATAAAGATAGATGTATATAATATAGATGGATCATGTATATTATACATACAGATACAATAGATATAAACGACTAGAATTCTTTACCAGACGCAAGGTGTAGACTATAGATATTCTTGTTGTCTTTTGTGTTTCAATATACTAATACATAGTACATCTGTATATCAGAAAAGAAGTACCAGCTTTATGGTACAATACTGCACGTCTCCATAAATAAGGTAATCGCAAATATGAAAGACCTTTTTTGTAGAAGCCTTTGCTAGGTGTTACCAAGTGATGAATGAATGTTAAATGTCTTCAAAATCATGAGCATCATTTTAGAGCAGATACATTTACAGCAGGGACAAGACATGCACGTTTGGGGTAATAAACCCTCGTCATTGATCCCAAAACTAAACAATGTAATATGGCCAAAATCTGTGAAATTGTCAGTATTGAAATATATGTTCTTTAGTACCAATTTTGTTGTACTAGACACGTGTTTCGGATATTTTAATCCTCGTCAGTAGTACTTCATGTCAAACAGTTTAAATATAGCCAAAGTGAATTCTCCTTAAAATACAGACTTTTTATTTCCTCTTGCCAAAATGAGCAGCTCCAAGCTTTGTGTAGGGTATATTCAGAAGCGTATTTAAGTGAAAAATATGGCCAAAAACGTTGGAGGGTAGGCACAAGGAACTTAATTCTAAACATGACCGAAAAAAATTATGCCGAAACCCAGCTAAGGACAGAGCTATGCAACGAGGGAGATACCCCTTAGTTTTAGAAATTTAGGTCTAATCTGATGACAGGAAATTTGGAATATATTTCAATGCAGTGCGTAAACACTAACACTAGGTGAGCGATATCCTCGGGGACTTACAGTCCACCAGCAGCGATACCAACCTAGTGGTTGAAATTGTCAATATTAAGATATATGTTTTGAAATTTCTAAAACGTGGGTCCTGTAGCATCTACGTCTTTTGGTACATTTTTGGACATAATAATTTTCATACCTTTTGGTCATATTACATTGTTTAGACTGAGGATCACTGACGAGGGTTTAGTACCCGAAACGTGCATGTCTGGTCCATGCTGTAAATTTATCAGGTTTTAAATGATGCTATTGAATTTAAAGACGTTAAACATCTTTAGTACCAATTTTGCTGTACTAGACATGTGTTTCGGTTATTTTAATCCTCGTCAGTAGTACTTCATGTCAAACAGTATAAATATAGCCAAAGTGAATTTTCCCGGACGCGATCTTTTATTTCCTCTTGCCAAAATGAACGGCTCCAAATTTTGTGAAGGGTATATTCATGTCCTGTTTACATGGAAGGTTTAATGCCCATTAAATCGAATTTTATGCACATTAGCTTTTGGTTGCGTTCACACGACAAATTTAATGCGCATTACTTAATTCGCATTATATTTAATGCGCATTAGAATTTGTCGTTTGAACGCAAGGCGAATCTAATTCGCATTAAATCTAGCGCGTATGTTTATGATGTTCATAAGTTCTTATATATGTATAGACCATAACTTGACAATTTCAACTACCCTTTGACCTAGAATTATAGAATAAGAGGCCAAAATACTGTCTAGTTCATCATGCAGTGAAACGCGTCTTTTGACTTACGTAAAGTAAAGCTGTACTGTGACGTCACTTTATCTCATAATGACATCATGTATCATTCTTTAGGGTTGCTTGAACTTTTAATTTACGATGATAAAAAAAAATCAGGAAAAATACAATGAGCTGGCATAAATTCTACCCTTTATGATTTGAAAATGATGGCTATCGGTTCACCTGTACCAAAATCAAATGCGCATTTGAATTTGCCGTGTGAACGCAATGCGAATCTTATTCGCATTAAAATAATGCATTTCAAATCTAAAGCGAATAAGATTTAATGCGCATTCATGTGAACAAAAATATGGTCAAAACTCGTTGGAGGGTAGGCGCAAGGAGCTTTATTCTAAACATGACCAAAAAAATTATGCCGAAATCCAGCTAAGGACAGAGCTATGCAACGAGGGAGATACCCCTTAGTTTTAGAAATTTAGGTGTGATTTGATGACAGGAAATTTGGAATATATTTCAATGCAGTACATTAACACTAAAACTAGGTGGACGATATCCTCGGGGACTTACAGTCCACCAGCAGCGATACCAACCTAGTGGTTGAAATTGTCAGTATTGAAATATATGTTCTTTAGTACCAATTTTGCTGTACTAGATACGTGTTTCGGATATTTTAATCCTCGTCAGTAGTACTTCATGTCAAACGGTTTAAATATATCCAAAGTGAATTTTCGCCATCTACAATACAGAGCTTTTATTTCCTTTTGCCAAATTGAGCGGATCCAAATTTTATGAAGGGTATATTCAGAAGCGTATTTAAGTGAAAAATATGACCAAAAAACGTTGGAGGGTAGGCACAAGGAACTTAATTCTAAACATGACCGAAAAAATTATGCCGAAACCCAGCTAAGGACAGAGCTTTGTAACGAGGGATATAACCTTTAGTTCTAGAAATTTAGGTCTTATTTGATGACAGGAAATTTGGAATATATTACACTATATCCTCGGGGACTTACCTTTCGAAGGCAAGCGATACTGGTGGACTGCACGTCCCCATGGATATCGCCTAAGTATACCGAAAGACGTAGCAAGATGGTTGGGATATGATGCTACAGGACCAGGTTTTAGAAATTTGAGGAAAATCTTTTAAACGGAAATTTTCAAATGCGTTTGAAAAAGCGACCAATCGAAATTGGTCGAACTTAGCTGCATGTTTCCTCGGGGACTCCTCGTCCACCAGCAGTGACACTCGGCCAAAATCTGTGAAAATTATGTCCTAAATATACAGAAAGACGTAGCAAGATGGCTGTGATATGATGCTACAGGACCCAGGTTTTAAAAAAAATGAGAAAATTTTGTTAACAGAGCGGTGACACTCACCAAGTGGTACAAATGTTTAATGTCTTGAAAATTATAAGCATCATTTTAGAGCAGATACATTTGCAGCATGGACCAGACATGCACGTTTCGGGTATTTTACCCTCGTCAGTGATCCTCAATCAAAACAATATAATATGGCCAACATTTGTGAAAATTATGTCCTAAATATACCGAAAGATGTAGCAAAATGGCTGGGAAATGATGCTGAAATTATGCAGTTTCTTGTCACGCGCACACATTGCATGCAAAGATACATTTTCCTTGGTATTAAATAATGTAAAAAATAACTCGTAGAAGCAAATCAACTTGGGATAATATTTCGTTAAAGTATACCATTGAGGGAGTTAGCACGATTCTGGTTCCACGAGACCAGACCTATTTCCCTCGGCTTCGCCCTAACTCCCTCAATGGTATACTTTAACTGTTTTACTATACCGAAACAAACATTATACTGAAACAAACATATCTCTTAAGTATATCGAAACAAACATTATATTGTCTTAGGTTCACATGGTTCCAATGGAAATTCTAATGATTTTGCTTTGCCTTCTCGACTGAATGACTGAGTAACGGAAAATATTAATTTATGATGATAAGATAAACAGAAGCATCATTTATCATACTCATGCATGTTTAATTTTTGATTGTTTTATTTTATTGCGGATTAATTTATATGTTAAGCGGATAGGAGGCGGATTACTCTGCTCGCGTATTAATAGCGTCATCCGATTAACCTTCAACGGCGCTGATTGGCTGATACTGACACACCCTCAAAGAAGCTCCGCCCAATTCTGAAACTAACTCCCTAGGGAAATAGTCTTCTCAACTAACGCACCCCTTTGTAGGGAAATAGTCTTTAAGTTATCAGGCGATTTTCAGGGATTTAGTTAAATTTAATGAATCTCTTTTTATATAGGAAAAAATCAGTAGAGGTATAATAATAGTAAATAAAAACCTAATCAAACTTCTCATGCATTTCTTTAAACCTTCAAGTTGTCAGGGAGCCTCCTAATTAGAAATATATATATATATTAGGAATCAGTGTATATGCAATAATCAATTACCAATATAAGGAAGATTTGTTCTATATATCTAGATGGCTTACTTAAAAGGTATTTTAAAAAATCTTCAACGCTCTACCAACATCGAAAATCGGTATACAAATGCAATCAGGAGATGCTGATTCTCCCCGGGCACCTGGTCTTACTTCGGACTGTAATTCATTCCGAGGTTTGCACCTGAAAACTATTGTTTCTCCAGAATGGTGGATGATATTCTGTCATAGACCATTTGAACCATCCAACCAAAGATTGTACTCTATGTCTTCCGAAATGGAAGTAACCGGATGTGACAATTCTACCGAATTGAAGAGGCAGGGTGTTGCATGCAAGCAGGAGATGCTTACTCTTCCTGGACACCTGGTCTCACTCCCATATCGGGAGTTCGCTTCTTTTCATATGGTGGAAATTTTTGTTTGTTTGCTTTGGTTCCTGTTTTATCCTGATTTTGTATGCCTCCGGTTTCTGATTTTCTGAATTATCGATTTTGTGCTGTATACAGGGATATGGTCATTATCCATATTTGTCATTGCTAGCATTTATCAAGGCTGTCCATGAACTTTAGGGTCAACCCTATGTAGGGCAAAAAAGTAAGTCAAGTCCAAAACCCATCCCAAGCAATGCAAAAAGAAGGGAGGAGATCTCCAACAAGACCCCGTTGCAGCATCAACAGTAAAACACCAAAACACCCGATGCAAATGAGTTAAAGAAGATCCTGACGATAAACTCAACAGCGCTCACAATAGAGCACAATATTAAGCATTGACGGACAAAAGACGAGCACAGCACGTGACGGAAAAGATACACACGACATGTTAACATCAAACACAAAAGACTACACATAAACCGACGAGACCAATGGGCAACCGGTGCCGACTTTGGACGGCCATCTGTCACGCAAGTAGCAAATGGTGTGGTTATCCTGGATTACGTGCGCACAACCCTCTCACTTCTCCAATTACCCAGAGGTCTCGAAGAACGTACAATCGTGGTGTAAAACAACCTCCTCACTGTAAGATTACATCACACAAACAAGACCGCGAAACGCAGAGGCCCCAGAGACACAGATGAATATGTAAATGGATATAAAAAGAGGGCATGCGTAATACAGTCCGTGCTCTGCCGGCTGTAGCGAGCTCATGTATGTAATCACCCGAGGAGTCCGACTGACATTCAAGTCACATTTGTTTCTTGTATGGATGCAAAGTTGTATCTCATCGATAGAATACAACCAATGCAGTCAAATTATATTTTGGAAATTACATGTATATGATTCCGAGTTTCGATAAGGTGTGGTGAACATTTTACAAAGGCATATATTTATTTACTTGCACTTAAAATATTTGAACCATTAGTCACGTAGATAAATAAACACCTATCATAAACTGCAATTACAAGATAAAATTAAGACGTAAATTACATACAAACCTAAATAAGGCCATACTTGTTTGATCATAAGCTCGTTTGGATTTACGGTTCATGTTTTACAATTTTGAAGTAATATCTATTTTTTTGGCCTTGGTACATGTGCATCGACAAGAACATTATATATGATTTTCAACTTGTCGGCGCCGTAGTGTAGTGATCAGTGAAAGGTCGAAGGTTCTAGCTTCGCTTTAGCACCGCAGGTGCCCTTCTCTTGTCTGTGGTATTTTGAAAAGAATTATTTTTCAATTCTAATTGAAAAATTACAAAATTTTTCATTTGATCCTGACTGCACCTTGTAATTTCATAAGTTTTCTTATTTGTACTGTCTGCATTAAATAATTATAAATAAATTTCTTTTTTCGACATTTCTTTTCAAATTCTGATGAAAAAAGGAATCCCGAAAAACTAACATATAATTGGTATTCCCTAATCTTTACCTAATGCAGCCATTAAATTTTATATGAATACGTAATTTTCCTGTCTGTGTTTTCATGCATAAACCCCAAAAATGCATATATGTCAAAACTTAATGTCCTTTTAGGAAAAGTTGTTTGGGATAAACAATTGACGGAGTAAAACCGTACAGGTTAGTATACAATTAATCATTTCATCTCGATATTTCAAATTTTAGTAAAAGAAAAAAGACTGAATACACTAAAGTTACCTTCACACTTTTATGGATCGACCCATGGATAGATACGGGTCGAGAAAAAAAATTACATCCACAGCTATCCGTAGCCATCCGTAGCTCGATTCGGAACTAGTCGTGGTAGGTCGTAGCTGTCCCTGACAATCCGTAGCTATCCGGGAAGAGACAGAATTTTTTTGAACATGTTCAAAATTTTCTGCGACTCCGCTACGGATAAATTTGTCGTAGGGGATTCTTAGCAACCCGTAGTGGACATACAACTCTCCTACGGATTGCTACGACTCTCCTACGGATTGCTACAACTATCCTACGGATTGCTACAATTCACCTACAGATTGCCACGGATTGTGTCTTATATAACTTCAAATCTATCACTATTCTGTGCGTTTTTCTGTCAATATATGAGTTGATACATCTCTTATTCAATTCCAGGTAATGATATAAAGGCATGTATAAAACCTCAATACTGCTTTAAACAATTGAGACTGTCTCAACTTGAACATATTGGGTGTTTTAGAAAATAATTATTGTTTAAAAATACATAGGAAATTCAAGCCAGTCCTTCCAATCTTTACTGAAGTCGTACCCATCCTTGTACGAGTACGAATCGTGGCTATCCGTACTCCAGTCGTGGTAATCCTTAGCAATCCGTACCTATCCGTATCTGTACGCGTGTCGTAGCAATCCGTAAGAATGTCGGGACGATATCCGGAGCAATCCTTATCTATCCGTAATAATCTTTACCGGAGTCGTAAGTTCATGGTTCATCCAACAGTATGCGTCCCGACTCGCTACGGATAGATCTTTGTTTATTTGGAGTCGTTGCAGAGTCGTGGCTCGATCCGTGGGAGTGTGAAGGGGGCTTTTTATCAACGAATTTAACAACTTACCGGATACGACATTTTTTCATGGCAAACATGAGATGCTTACTCTCCTGTCCTGTCTAAATGTAGCATCTATAAACATCTGATTGATCTTTTTACTTTACAATCCAATTTAATATTAAGAGAATTCCTATGCATTTTATGTAAATTAATATTATTATCTCATTGTCAGAGTATAGAAACTGGTAGATATAAAAATGTTCCTTTAGACAGACGTTTATGTCCATTTTGTACTTTCGATATCGAAGACGATTTTAATAGTTTTTGAAATGTAATTATAATCATTTAATAACCATTTTGAAAAAAAGTATTATTTCACCAGACCCTCTGTCTTTAAATTGATTCAATTATTCATCTACGTAAGATGTAAAAGAACTATGAAACTTGGGTAAAATTTTATCAAGAATGCTTTAGACAGTCGAAAATAAATTATTTTAAAAGTACAATTTCTTTCTTCTTTGATCTTTGTATCATTATACATTTATATGCATTGTATAGACAGCACAAAAGGAAGGAAAACAACCACGTTCACTATTCAGACAATGTCGGATCCATCCAATAAAGGGCGAATGCACGTCGCCTGGTCTCGCCTCTCGCAGGATCTGCTTTGGTTCATTGATTGAGAACCTGGTCTCGCCTTTCGCAGGGTCTGCTTTGGTTCATACATTGAGAATATTACCTACTTGTGCACTAGTTTTAACCTTTTGAGCTTCAGAACATTGCAGGTTCTGACTAGCATAAGAGTGTGTATGTTTATTATGTACTTGTGTCCAGACGGAATGAGGGACATACTGTACCTTGTCCCGTCTGGATACAAGTACATATTCGTGTATCCAGACGGCTTAAGGGATGTACTGTCCCTTCCACTGAGTTTGTCGTAGCAGCTTGTACCCTTTATGCATTGTATATGTATACTTGCATGTAGTTACAGCGCAACGAACACTCTATTTTGTTATTTGGTTATTCCTGTCCTAGTGCATATTGTCTGTCTGAGATGGACCGATTTCAGGTCATTTTCCTCCTGGTGTTTAGACATAAATTCCACATGAATCGTTAAAATTGATCTGCCTTCCTTAAATTTGACATTTTATTGATAGACAGCTTCTTTCGTTTTCTTATGAAATGCTGTTGAACCGACGTTATCGCTATTTCAAATCGACTCCTACAACGCCGCTTGTGTAAAATGTGCAAGTGTGTGATGTCGTCAAGACCAATCAGAGCCAAGCTCCAGAAATACGTCAATCTATAGTTAGTTTCAGAAATGCTGTTTAAAGCAAAGAACGATTCCTAATTGCTAAAAATAGCATCTCGGATACTAACTTTATATTGACGTATTGGCTCTGATTTAGTTTTGACGTCACCACACACGTGCACATTTGACACAAGCATGCCAACCCCCCCCCCCCCCCCAAAAAAAAACAAAACAAAACAAAAACCAAAAACAACAACGGCGTTTTAGGAGTCGATTGAAAATAGCAATAACGTCGTTTCTACAGCACGTTTACCGTAAAGTCAGGAACAAGAGAGAGGGGGAGAGAGTTTAAAAACAAATAGGTAAATAGATAAGCACACAAGTTAATACCCATAGGAAATCCAATAACTTGCCTGAATTCAAAAATATTTAGACAGCGTTGAAAGAAGGACAATGCCTTGTGCATTTCATAACGGGTACATAGTCTTGTCAATTTTAATAATGATATGAAAAATCAGGAGGTACATTTACACACCCTGGCACCTAAGGGCATGTCATGAATGTGTTCATATGCCAGTCATTAGTCAAAGATCAGAGAGTGTGAGAGTATTCGGTGTGAATTATTATATGCCGATTATCAAATGGCTTTGTTTTAGAAAAATATGTCACCATGGGCATGATTATGGTGACATTATTAACAAGATAAGAAGGATCAAAGATAGACAACATCACTATCGAAAATGCGTCAGAATCACCAAACGCCTTTTATACCGTGGATATGATACTAATGTCAGTCTTGTAGTCTTGTTTGTGTGTGGTCTTGTAACAGTGAGGAGATTGTTTTAGATCACAATTGTACGTTCTTCGAAACCTCATGGTAATCGGAGAAGTGAGAGGGTTGTGCGCACGTAACCCAGGATAGCCACACCATTTGCTCCTTGTGTTTTCAAATGGCCGTCAAAAGTCGCCACCGGTTACACATGTACCAATTGGTCTCGTTTGTTTATGTGTAGTCTTTTGTGTTTTATGTTTATATGTCGTATGTCTCTTTTTCGTTTCTCAGTATGCTCGTCTTTATGTTTTCGCATCGGGTGTTTTGCTGTTGGTGCTGCAACAGGGTCTTGTTGGAGATCCCCCTTCTTTGGTATCCCCTCGTTGTCTTCTCTGAGTAACACTAATCGTTTCCTTTATTTTGCAGGAATCTTACGTATGTAGAGCATGAACTTCAAAATAACCTTGATTGTCTTAGGAGCCTTATGTGTACTTTACACAGGTAGATTTTCATTATATAATATATCAGTCTCTAACTGGCTCTCCGGATAGGAGTTGTTGTTTCCATCCGTCTATCTGTCTATGCTTAATATAATCGTCAAAGAAGTACCCACCAGTTATTCACATTCAAAGTCGAGAAGGGAAGGCAGATCTATTAGAATTTCCATTAGAACAGTTGTAAACCTCGGAATGAATAAATCACTTTTAGTATGTCAGTATATCTTGGTTTAAAATAGATTAAGTTTGAGTTTCGTTGACATATTTATACGAAAAACGTCCTTTTGACATGCACGAGCTCTCTACAGCTTACAGAGAATGGACAGTATTTCGCACGCCCTTTATTTTTATATCCACTTACATATCCATGTGTTGCTTGGGTCCTATGTTCTGCTGTCTTGTTTGTATTGTCATCTTACACTGAGGACGTAATTTAACTCCATTATTGATGCGTTCTTAACGGCCGTCTTGGTAACAGGAAATGTGTGAGAGTTGTGCGCACGTTATCCGGATAGATAAGCCATTTGCTACAGGCGAAGCAGATGACCGTCCTAAGTCGACAACGTTTGCCCATTGCTCTCGTTGGTTTATGTGTAGTCTTTTGTGTTCGATGTTTTATGTTGTGTTATCATGTTCCTTGTACCTATTTGTTTCTGCATGGGGTGTTTTGCTGCTTTGTTGTGGGCGCTGCAACTGAGTGTTGTTGAAGATCTCCTTCTTTCTATCTTTAAAGAGACTTCTGGACCTTGAAATCAGTAAGTAGCATGGTGAATCAAGTTTCCCATACTTTTATATATCACTGACATCTACAGATATTGATTAAAGTATATCTGAACGTGATATAGATCAAGTACGAGTTCTGTTTCGAATTGCCTATTTTTCAGGAGGTATTGCGCGCTTAAATCGCTTAAATCTAAATGATATTAATGTAAAGTCTGGTGTAACTTTTCGTTGTGTCAAATATTTTCAAAATGGATCAAATTTCAATTATGAATTTTTACATTTTGTTTTCTATTTATTTGTACATACAACTTACCAGAATACATTTATGAAAATGTTCTATTGTCTAGAGGGACACACAAGGCCTGGACAATGTCCAAGAGTACCTGACCGGGTCTGCACTAGACTATGCACGAACGATTCTGATTGCCCTGGATCAAAGAAATGCTGTTCTACTTCTTGTGGAGGAATGGAGTGTGTAAAACCTTTGCTTCATGAAAACCCTTACCTTTCAGTGTCTGAACAGATACCGTTTATTTGAGAATTATCCTTGCCGATGTTTTAAAATTAACTTTTAACAAAAACAAAAAAAAAAAAAAAAAAAAAAAAAAAAAAAAAACACGGTACCAATTGCATACTTTGTTATGTGGCGAATTACAATTTGAATATTTTTTCAATAAATTTGTTATGCAATAGTTACAAGTGTAAATCGAACAATAAAAATAGGAGAAAAAACTTTTCACATTCTTTTTTGCTTAATATATAATGCCTTTTAGATAAATAACTCACTACATATGCTAAAATAAGGTAGCACAAATAATGCAGCCCGGAGATAGTTATTCAAGGAAGATCTAGTTACATTTGTATCTTTTTTCATCTAATCCGAAGAAAGATTTATTCGGGGTTCACAGCAATTTACGATTTTATAGACTTCCTCAGGTCGGCTGTGAAAGAAAGCACTGGAAGCAATTACTATGCTTTAAATGTAGATCTCATATTATAATTTGAGGACAACGATGACCTTAATCCATTATTATATGAAATCGCGAATACTCCAAGCTCAAAGTTACAAATAATTATATTTTTCTCTTGATTTGATTCTTTTTTTTTTATTCTTTCGATCTTTGCTTACGGTGAATTCAGAAAGCAATGTTTTGATTTTTTTTGTTGATTTTCATATGCATATTGTATACTTACAACACGTTATTTCAAACATTCCACACCTACATTCATACAGCATACATAATGTGTATAATAACTCACATAATCATGGAGAATATAATATTGTATTTATGTGTATATATCGTTTATATAAAAAAGAAAAAACATTATACGAAAAACATATATTTATGAAATTATTAAACTGCCTGTAAAGTCTAACTGCAAAAATAGTACAATATTAAAGAAATAGATTGTATAAGTAAACTAGATGGCTACATCTGCAAGCAACAGACGGATTCCTCCTTTATTTGATCTTCCTTTGAACTGAAATAATAAAATCCGAGTAAAGAAGATAGAAAAAGGAGTAGTTGCTTTATAACGTTATTCACTTAAGCAAATGAGTCTAAAGAGCTTATGTCTTACTATGGACTCTTATTCATTTATCAACAAAAAAGAGGGAAAAGATAATAAACACCTTTCATGTTTACGAAAGATTTAAACTCCATGATCTTCGAACTTTTTAAAAATCCTATAAAATTACTATCCTCAAAATAGAAATTTGCATGCAAGCAGGAGATGCTGACTCTTCCTGGGCACCTGATCTCATTCCCATATCGAGAGTTCGCTTCTTTTCATGAGCTGGAGGTTTTTGTTTGTTTGCTTTGGTTGCTGTTTTATCCTAATTTTGTATGCCTTCGGTTTATGATTTTCTGAATTATCGATTTTGGGCGGTATATAGGGATATAGGGCCGGGTTAGCGCAGTGGTAGCGCGCTCGCTTCTCATCTCTTAGGTCCCGGGTTCGAATCCCAGACTCGGCGAAGGGTCTTATGTGGGAGGGTAGGTGGTCCCCACCCAGACCTCTGCAGGGGGGTTTTCTCCTGGTGCTCCGGTTTCCTCCTGCTCCTTGGACCCCCTCACGCCAATATTTGAGCCAACGATACACATTGATGTAAGTTGTGTAACTTGTTTGTTTAAACGTTGAAAAATAAAGTTAAAATTTATAGGGATATGGTCATTATCCAAATTTCTGTTATCAAAATTTCTTGAAATTTCTAAAAAGTGGGTCCCGTAGCATCATATCCCATCCATCCTGCTACGTCTTTCGGTACCCTTTTTCGACATAGTTACTTTCATACTTTTTGGCATATTACATTGTTTAGATTTAGGATTTAGGATCACTGATGAGGGTTAAGTACCCGAAACGTGCATGTCTGGTCCACGTTGCCAATTTATTTGTTCTTAAATGATGCTATTCAATTTGAAGACGTTTACATTTGTCATTGTACAATGATCAAATGACAGCAGCATAAAAGTACAGACATATAATAAATATTAAACAAATTGTTTGGAATGAATAGATCGTGGTTTGATGAGATAAAATTTAAGATTTTTTTCAAACTGACCAATTTCTACTAGAGTTATGACCCTTGGACTTGGAAATTTTATGATGTTTTCAGTTTTCAGAATTTCTGGATTGTCTCGATGTAATAGATGTTTGTATGTGTAAACTTCCTTGTATGTGTAAACTTCCTTGTATGTGTAAAATTTGATTTCCTGGAGAGTAATACAGATTATTTGACAGAGACATTCTACATTGTGATTGAATAGCTGTAGTCATCACCAAACAAGACAACCTGATCTGTACATCAAAATAATTTAATTTTGCATGTAGCAATGATTTTCATTGGCTTAAAAGTTTAGGTTATTTTCCATAACCTGAAAATTATCAGGACAGGCCCCCTTCTCTGGAACTACTTCCCAAATTAAGCAAACTGGCGGATCCTGTAAACTTGATACACTGAATTTTACCTCGAGAACGAAGACTAAATACAAAAAACACGTCATTTGTATTATTTTCATCTTTAGATATACAAACATAATCGATTGTAGCAACAGGTAAACGATTAAATGAAGTACTTACCACGAGATTTGGAGGTAAACATATCGCGTCGGTGCGATAATAGGTCATGCTGATGAAAGACTGCATTTTAATCAAAACCTACAACTATCAAACATGAACCTGATTCTCAGATGCACTGCCATCCCATCCAGAGTGATTCTATTCTCATCGTTTAAAATATATCAAATGACTCGGGCTGAAATGTATGAAAACAAACGCCGGCGCCGTTCAATTACCAGCCTCCATTCTTGTACTGTCGGCTGTTGTTGTTAGCAACGAGGGAGATAATCCGTACGCAGGAACTTGCATCGAGCATTCTCACGATTTTCCAAGATCTAATCAGATGCACATAATATATTATATAACTTAAATTATAAGGAATGTTTCTAAAATTCTTTTTGGTTATGGGAAATAACCTCAAAAAGCCGATGCACAAATGTGGTATAATTATACCGTTTGTGCATCGACTTATTGAGGTGATTTCCCACAACAAAAAAGAATTTTAGAAACATTCCTTAAATGTACATCGATACAATCACCGAATTTGACAGGTTTCCATGGAGTTGTTGCGACGGGTGTTGCATGCAATCAGGAGTCGCTGACTCTCCCCGGGTACCTGGTTTCACTTCGGAGTGTTGTTCATTCCAGCCGTTCTGATGGGAATTCTCACGATTTGGCCTTATCTTCTCGAAACTGTTAGGTACTTCTTTGATGTTTATATTGACTTAATTTTGGACTGAGCTTGCGTTTTTAATTGGTAAAGGGCTTAAATTGTTGACGATCTAAGTTCATTCTAGTAGACTGTTCATTATGTCAAATATTTAATGGCTCAAATTTCAAATTCTGTTCTGTTTTTGTTTGTTTGTTTGTTTTTTATGTTTTCTGTGACATTGCAATATAATTTAACTCAAAGTAATTCATTTAGTAAAATGTTCTATTGTCTGTTTTAATTTACATAGATGGACAAACCAGACCCGGACAATGTCCATTAGTAACGCAGAACTGCATGATTCTATGCATGAACGATTTTGATTGCCCTGGACCAGAGAAATGCTGTTTTACTAACTGTGGAGGAATGGTATGTGCTACACCACAGGTAGATGGCGATATACTACCTTTTATACCTTATTTGATATGTTTTAGAAGTTACCCTTAACACACTAAAAAATAACTGCACAAATAGAATACGTTCTTATGTTGAAATTATAATTTGAATATTTTTTTCCAATGAATGCATTATGCAATACTTATAAGTGTAAATCGAACCATAAAAATGAGGAAAAAACCTTTTATCTTATTTTTGCTTTTAAATATATGATGATTATTAGATAAACAATTCATTACATCGAAGCTCAAGTTAAGGTGGCACAAATCATGCAGCCTGGAAATAATTATGTAAGGAAGATTGAGTTATCTTTCTTAATATAATCCGAAAAAATGACAGCAATTTAACCTGTATTTGTTATATTGACTTCCTCGGATCAGTTGTGAAAGAGACAACTGGAACTCATAACTATGTTTTATGTATAGGATGAAGACCGAGTTGAGGTCTGTATGAAGGTTAGATGCCCTAGGAAAGAACAGGATGGTGTTTAAAAACAGAGGCTCCCTGTTATCTCCGAGGTCTTTATCCGACTTATCAACCGCAGATTTTCCTCCACTTTCAGAAAAAATAAAAATTCAAATATTTAATACACCCCTTCTTTTCAAAGTGAAACTGACCATGCAAATTATGCAACGGTAATGATTATAAGGCCATAGTAGTAAAATATAGTTTGTTATAGATTTCGATAGTTTACTGAAATGTACCCTGTATTCGGTCAGAAAAGAAAATAACAGGTAAACAATGAGTTATATTTCCATTAAAATTTTCAAATATGTAATTGAATTATTGCAAATAAAGAAAGATTTTCTAATCAAGTGAGGATTATATTTCTTTATTTTCTGCATCAAGTTCCTCTTTATACATTTATTTGAAGAGCATTTAGAATTATTGGTCTTCTGACTCGCTACAGGGATTTACATTAATTTGAAAGAAAGGAGGGGATCTCCAACAACACTAGGTAGCAGCATCCACAGCAAATCCCCAAAACATCCAATGCAAAAAAAAAGCACAGAACAGACACCCACAGAAAGAGACGCAAAAGGGGCAAGGAACACCAACTCACACCATAGAAACATTAAACATAAAAGACCACGCATAAACCAACGAGACCAATGGGCAACCAGTGCCGACTTAGGACGGCCATCTGCCACGTTAATAGCAGACGGAGTGGATATCCTGGATTACGTGCGCACAACCCTCCCACTATTCCGATTTCCCAGAGGTCTCGAAGAACGCACAAGTTTTGTGTAAAACAACCTCCTTACTGTTAGATGACCACACACAAACAAGACCGTAAAACACAGGGGTCCAAGCAACACAGATAAATATGTAAATGGATATAAAAAGAGGACGTGCGTAATACTGTCCGTGCTCTGCCGGCTGTAACGAGCTCATATATGCTATAACCCGAGGAGTCCGACTGACACTCAGAGAGGACAGGTGGTTGGGGCCCTGTCTTCTATAGAGAGGTTTGGACAGGGCCCGTCATGGATTCCCGTCGTCACAGTCAGTTATAGTGCAAGTCTTACGAATGCGCTTGCACAAGACTGTAGATTGGTCAAGTACCAAGCTTAGTGTCGGTCTGGTGACATTAGGATCATATCCCTGGTATAAAAGGCGTTTGATGACTCTGACGCATTTTCGATAGTTATGCTGTCTACCTTTTAGTAATCGAAACGTGCATGAATTTAAAGACGTTTAACATTTGAACTACTTGGTGAGCGTCACTGCTTGTGGACCAAGAGTCCCCGTGGGCACATGTAGCCAAGTTCGATAAAATTTGGTTGAACGTCTGTCTCTTCAACGCATTTGAAATTTTCTGTTACAAAATTTCTTGAAATTCCTAGCAACACAGATAAATATGTAATGGATATAAAAAGAGGACGTGCGTAATACACGCCGTGAAACTGCATATTGGGCTTTTTCGTGATAGAAGAATCTATTCTTTTTCTCTTAGCATTTCTCATAAAAGGATATCTTTCGCGGACTTGAAACACAATATTTCTATACTAATATTCGCGACTGAAATAATTTTCTTCTCTCTGCCCCTCATTGTTTTTATTGACCTCCGCACTTTTTAAAAGTTCACAAAACCTCGTACATTTAGAATCTTTATGAAATAAAATTACCGATGAATAAGAAAAGAATACCATTTGAAGGTTTGTAAATATACATCTCTTGTTATAATTTGAGGACAATGATGATCTTACTCCATAAATGTAGGAAAATTGCGAATACATGTACTTACGTGCAAAATGACAATTCTTTTGGTTAATTTCATTATTTCGTTCTTTACTTACGGTGTGTTCATAACGTAATAGATACATTGTTTACTTCAGTTCCTAGAAATTCTGAGCTAGAGGTACAATTGTGAGCGACTGATTTTGTCACTGCAGGACTGTATGGAAGTTAAAATGGAAAACAGGTTTATATCGTCTCTCTGCATTTAACATGCAAAACTATCCACAGTAAGAAATATCTTAATACCAAATAAGATACATTCACTAGCTTTGATATCTTCAGCACGTCTAGGATGTTGCAAGAATAAACATAAAAGAAGTACCTAACAGTTATTCAACCCAGTTAGCACAAGCATGTTTTAAAAACATGTCAAAATATTTCAGTAAATGTCATAGAAAGTTTTAACGTGATTTTGTATGGTTTCAGAAATATCAATAAAACATTTTTGGAAACATTTCATTTTGTTCAGCGCTCTTAAATGTTGTTAAAATGTTTTAAATCATTCCATACAACTGCACATAGTTTTACAAACGTTCTTGTGATATTTTTCGGGCTTCGTTTTCTCATTGGTTTTTGATTTGGGTATTGTTTAGATATTCACTCATGCATAACTTTCTGGCTTTGAATGATCATTAACTGGGTATTTATGCACAACCATTGTAATCTCCCGAGATGAAAAATTTAATATTTTTACATTTTCATGCGTGAACATCGACGGCGGGTGCAGCTAGCCAACAGAGGATGCTTACTCCTCCCGGGCACCTGGTCCAACCTCTAGCTTCGATCAACTTCGGTTGATCGTGTATCTCTTCAACGCATTTGAAATTTTCTGTTACAAAATTTCTTGAAATTTCTAAAACGTGGGTCCTGTAGCATCATATCCCACTCATTTTGCTACGTCTTTTGGTACATTTTTGGACATAATAATTTTCATACTTTTTGGCCGTATTACATTGTTTAGACTGAGAATCACTGATGAGGGTTTAGTACCCGAAACGTGCATGTCTGGTCCATGCTGTTAATTTTCCGGTTTTAAATGATGCTATTGAATTCAAACACGTTTGACATTGCTAGGAGTCCGTCGATGCTCAATTTTGTGCTCTATAGTGAGTGCTGTTGAGATTATCATCAGGGTCCTCTTTAACTAATTTGTGTCACACTTATGCCCTTTGCCGTGTGGTACTCGTAAAAAAGTTCCCCGCGAGGGGTTTAATAGTGTTTTGGATTTTTCCCCAGACATTGTCGTCATACCACTTTCTATATAGACAGAACCACAGAGAGTGCATGCATTTAATATATTTTCATTTTCGTGCGTGAACATCGACGGCGGGTGCGGCTAGCCCAACAGGGGATGCTTACTCTTTTCTTCGATGCTCAGTTGGTGCTCTATTGAAAGTGCTGATGAGATTGTCGTCAGGATCTTCTTTATCTCTTATGTAATCATTACCATCTACACTTTCTTAAAATAAGTATGCTCATGCGAACTTTCTATGCTTGTATGAATATTGTTGAAATCTTGAAATGGTCATATGGTGAAATATTATACAATTATTTACTTTTTACAAGGTGAATATGGTGTGATATTTATTGACCGAGGCGACAGATATAAATTTCGCGCGTTTTCGATATTATATGGTAAACCGGAAGCAAGAGTTTTCGCGGTAGTATTATTTAATGTAATCGCCCCTCACAGGTCAATATGACGAGACAATGACTCGTCACGTGACATTTCTCAGCCAATGAGAATGAGAATTTAAAAACACTTTATTATAATATATCTTATACAAAACTATTATATAAAATATTATATCGTGAAATATATTGTTGATTTGTGATTTCTTTTGTTATGGTATACGTCAAGTTTCCTGATTAAATTTAAACAAGAAAACTATTGATGTACAGCTTCAATTCGCCAGGAGAACAAAGATACCATGAAGATCATAGAGTCTGACATTATTAACAAGGTATATATTTAGCATCAAATTATTTTTTAGATAAGACAGTCAGTGCCAGCGTTGCATCCTGTATTGATTTTTACTATGTAAACAACAAAAAGTTGCAGGGTGGAAGACACCATACATTATGTAGACCAAATCTTTTACAGGCGTATGTTTACATCATTATTTCCAGAACGGACCGAGAAGCGTGCTTCGCCCTGTATGCATATAGGTTGTCAAATATACTCTTAATTAATAATTAATTTCCATACATACATGTTTTAAAACATTGTTGTGTTTAAATTGTACTTTTCTCTGTTTTAATTGTGTATCTATGGTAAACATAATCACATTAATACGATTGGTCCGATACCCCACGCCCCCTTTAATGATGTCTTCGATTAAAATGATTCGATCTTCTTCTCTTTGACTAAGAAACCATTTCGTGTGACTTTTGTTTAAAACTGCATGTGACCAGTTCAAATATCAAGATCTTATTTCTAAAATGTAAAAGTCATAGGACATTATAAGCTGTTTAAACCGAGTTAATCTCCAAATAAAAACAACTTTCACGAATGCGATGAGTCTTGCATTGCCCATTTTGGACTTGACTTCAAAACCAAAAAATAAAAATGCCGGGCTTGTCGTTAACAAGATGGCGCCACTTGCGGTGATGTTTGGAGGTTTTTCTTATTCTAGATCCCAATATCGTTGACGGTGGGTTCCAATATACAGTTTTAGTTTTGTATTAGAAGAAATGGCCAGGGACGATTTTTTTCTAAGTGTTCAAACTAGATTTTTTTGTAGTAGGCACAGTTGATGAAAACACTTGGAACTCTGGGGTTTATATGAGTTTGGAAGGATGTGAAGAAGAGAACTGAACATCAATTTTAGCCATTGGTCCATATAGTAAACAGTGATAGGAAACGAAGGCAAAGCGAGTACCGCGCGTCCTGGGCTCCTGATGTCGGTAGTGCCGGAGGGGTACTTCACACTCTTCCGGATATATCTGAAAATCCAGATGTTGAAAATTCAACAATTTTTCATTATAAAAGCTACTGATGTTCTCTTTCAATTCAGTATTAAATGATATAGATAATGTTTTGAGAACAATGCTGTATTGACCTCACTACTTGGGTTACTGCATCCATTGAACGCATGCGGTCGACTGCCATTTTCACATCGTTCGATACTGATTAACGATTAAATGGTAAATCTGGATGCAATGATTTTCACATGTTTTATAGGTCTAGATGTATTGATTGTACTTAGGTCTGGTTCATAAAGTTATGTAGACTACTTTAAAAGTCTAATGACTTCAACTTTAGCATGACGCGCATACTTTTTGCGCTTTCTGAACAGTAAGTGAAAACTGTATATTGGAACCGTGGGTTCCTCTATACAGTATTGGCCATTGGAAATTGAGCATTTTTAACGAAAGGCATGCAACAGTTGACGTCATATAAATAATTTTGTATTGCTCATATCTCATAAAGCTACGTACAATAAAAGTATCCTTATTGCTGATTGCTTCTATAATTTTGATTTCATATGAACAAATCCTACCAGTCATACATGCTGCTCAAAGTTATAGCAGTACATAGGAGATGACATGGAAGAGGTGCATGAGCCCCAAAGTGACTTAAATTTGACAGCGTTCTTAAATGATTTGTTTATTAAATTGTCTATTTATTGTGTATTTCGTATTCTATACACTGTGCAAGTTATTTTAATTTTCACCCGATGCAATTCGAGAAATATTACGTCAAATTTTTCCTACCTAAATACAGTCACATGACCTCTTACTTTCACATCCGGTCATACTATACATATGATATATAACGGAAATAATGGGCCTTTATTAACAAGCTTATTATTTCCTCCAAATATAAAAAAATATAGTTATCTTAATTACGAAGCTCACATAATGACGCTGGACCGATCTGTCCCCTATTTAAAAGAAAGACTCCCTGGCCAAATACGTTTTGAATTGATTTTATGAAACGCTCCATATTTATTACATTCACGTGACTTTTGATAAGGAGCTGATAAGATAAGACGTAAAATCACCCCTAGAAAGTGGAATTTTAAAAATGTTAATTTTAAATATAATTTTCCGTTAAATTAATGAATACTATATCCCATCAATAGCTGAAGTTATATCATATCTATTACACGTGATATTGCTTATATTTGGGTCAAAACTTGTCTTTTTCCCATAGAAATAAAAAAAAAATGGAAAAGATTTTTTTAACATTGTTCCCCCGGATATACAGAACGTTACTTATACTGGATGTGTATAGCCATGATACAAATTTTCTTGAAAAGTTGGGTTTTGTATCTCCGGGGGGGGGGGGGGGGGGCGCACTACCCCAGAGACGAAAAACCAAATAAGGAAGGGGTGCATTTGTATAAAAGTCAATCTTTTAGACCATAAAGTCTGGAAAATTTGACTTTTTCCTCCCAAATCAATCAAAACATTTGTCCTATATACGATTGAAAGAAATGTACAAGACTTAGGAACGAAATAAGCAGGAGCGATGTGTATTTCTCCGCCAATGTATATTTCGCGCTAAAAAGCTTCTATTATAGCCATTGCGCACAAAATAAGACGGTATTTTGAGTTCCGGATTTTATTATTTACCGATTAAAGGAGGTACAACTTTCAATTTGTTTTCTGATATACAATGTAAATATATTTGATATCTTTGACTAATATTTATCCATTTTAGGAAAAATGTTTTAAAATTTCTACATTTTTGGTCGATATTATCAGTTTTATTACCCAAGTACACCCTACCTCTTTAGACCTTCATTTTAGAATCTTAGGAGTATGTCATCGGAAAGTAAGAAAAGTCTTCAAATACATTATATTTCAATGATTTTTAATGATTATCTTTTTTCTACATATGTACCATCATGCGGAAGAAAAACGGCACGAGATTCAGGGCTAAAAACGGTCCTTAGGCCATACAAAATTAATGTTTAGTTTGACGGGCACTTTTTGAGAAAAAAAGTGAGGGAGGCAGGATTTTTTTTTTTTTTTTTTTTTTTTTTGCAAACATAAAATTTGATGAATGCAATTTATCTTTTAATCAAAGTTCTAATTCAAGTGTTTTGATGCTGAAAATCAATTAAAACTTAAATATAGTATGAAGTGGTGATGTTGGTGCATGGATTAACAAGATAACCCAACGTCTTCCTGTAATATAGTTATTGCATTTTCAAATCTGAAGTTTATATACTTATTACATGTATCATATGACAGACGATGTCCTATGACAGACCATTATGAAAACGTAGACTAAATGCATGTATGTTGTTCATATAAATTATGCTAAAAAGGATCACCAATCTCTAACCGTTGCCCTGTGTAAGGTTAAATTTTCAAATGACGTTAACATTTTGTGAACTACTTCTTTTAGATGCAACTAAGTGAGTGAAAATCGTAATTGTTGCTCAGTGCTTAGACAGAAAAATTTACCCTTGGCGTCGGCAAAAGTATTTAACGTCTTCAAATTCATTAGCATCATTTTAGAGCAGATAAATTTACAGCATGGACCAGACATGCACGTTTCGGGTATTTAACCCTCGTCGGTGATCCTCCATCTAAACAATGTAATATGACCAAAATCTGTGAAAATTATGTCCTAAATATACCGAAAGACGTAGCAAGATGGCTGGGATATGATGATACAGGACCCAGGTTTCAGAAATTTGAGAAAATGTTGTAAACAGAAAAGTTGAAATGCGTTTGAAGAAACGACCAACCGAAATTGATCGAACTTGGCTACATGTGCCCTCGGGGACTCTTGGTCCACCAGCAGTGACACTTACCAAGTGGTACAAATATTTACGTCTTCAGATTCATTAGCATAATTTTAGAGCAGATAAATTTACAGCGTAGGAAAAATGCAGAGAAACATGTCTGACAATTTAGTTTAATTTTAACAACGATTACACAAGGGTACCCTGATCGATTCGTCATCCCTTTTCACTGTCAGACTTGAGCAAGTTGTCTGCAAATTTGAATTTCTATCCCGCGAAATTTTGAAGTTTCTGCGATGTGCTAAGGGTTAAATTGACCAGTTTATTCGTAACGAAATTAGGATCGCGTAGTATTTCTGACCCTCCAGCTTTACAATTTATATATTTAGTGAAGTAAAGAATATGTAAACAAACAATTAAACAATTTGTATTAGCACGACGATGTTCATTGACGACTTTAAAATTATGGTAAAACACGCACTAAAAATCGTAAACGCGGCGGGTTTTTAGACAATGCGGCGGTGCCCGTCAAACGAAATTTTAATTTTTCTTGGCCTTATGTAATTAGCTCCTTTCCTTTCAACGAGTGAAACAAATTGTCCAATTCTGCTAAATGAGTTAAAGAAGATCCTGACGATAATCTCCGCAGCACTCACAATAGTGCACCAAATTGAGCATCGACGGACCCCTAGCGAGCTAGAGAAGGGACCAGGTGCCCGGGAGGAGTAAGCATCCCCTTATGGCTAGCTGCACCCACCGTCGATGTTCATGCAAGAAAATGAAAACTATATAAAATTCATGCACTGTATGAGGTACTCTTCGGAAATTGTCTCTGCTTCTTTGTCAGCTTTTTGTCGTCCATGAGAGTATAATCCGCTATTTCACTCTTGGTATAATCTCATTTCTGTTTTGTTTGAATTTTTCAAGAATGTATTCATGTATGCCTGGAGTGAAGAGCTCTTATTATTCTAAGAGGGTACAAACAATCGCGATTTAACGAAATTATGAGATTATAGGGAACGGTACGAATATGAAAACATGTATAAACTATATAAAATAGTTTTGCCATGTTTTGAAAAAGAGGTATATGGTGTAAATCAGCTTTCTGTTCATTGATTCGTGGAAAACTTTTTAATTGACCTATTTTGTGATCATATTTACACGAGCAGCCGTATAAAGTTTAAACTGCATGATTCAGTGATTATCGTTTTGGTAAATGTTTTACATTTTCACCCTATTTAAACCACCAAACGACCCGTTTTTACACATCTGTGTACCAACGTTTGACGTGTGTTTTATGATGTTTATTGTGGAAAATGCAAGAAAGCATGTATACATTTGGTAATTCCATTTAATTGACTTCCGTTTTCAGAATAGCTTTGAAACATGTGTGGATTAGAATATCTCACTCGACAAAGTTGGAATCTAATTGTATGGTGCCCGGTATATATAGTTATATTTTTAGGTAAGTTATTGATGCAATAAAACTCTGTGTACCTTTTTTATATACAACTTCGTGTACATGTACAGTCAGTACAGTTGTACCTCAACTGAACATTTCGTTGGAAGGGTCAAAAACATGCTTATAAGAATAATATGGAAGGGTTCCAATTCTATACCATCTTGAAGAAAGCTTCAAACCAATTTTCATGCATTAAACATTTTTTAAAATCCTCATCAGTGATGCTTCCAGCCAAAGTGATTTTCATACGCCGCCAAAATTCATTTGTGCTGGTAGCGTAGTGGTTAGCGCAATGGACTACAAACCCATAGATCGTGGGTTCGAATCTCATCGTCGCCGATCATTGCAAAACCATTGTAACCTTTGGCAAATTACTCTACACTACGTTTCACTCTCTCCAACCAGGAGCAAACGGGATACCAACTTCTGGAGTTGAGAATGTACTAGATTGTACAGGTCTCGCCAGGAAGGTAATTGTAGAAGTTGCGTGAGGCTCAGTCGAACGAGACAATAAACCAATACCTTTGTACCACTAGAAAAGAAAATTCATACAAACGGATACAACAAGGCGGCTTCATGGAAACACAAAGGACAACTCAATCTTATAAACAATCTCCAGAGTCAAGTGCAAGTACCGAATATATTGTAGGTGGCGTTGTTAAAAGCGGTGCCGTGCTAACTGGTATAATTTAAAATATATCCAAATATCACATGAATTATATGATATTTGGCGATATTTCTTTGTTTAGATTGAGGATCACTGACGAGGGTTAAATACCCGAAACGTGCATATCTGGTCCATGCTGTAAATTTATCTGCTTTTAAATGATGCTAATTAATTTGAAGACGTTTAACATAACATATATGATGCAAGTCATAGTTTCCAAGTAAGTAGGAAACAATTAAGCATAAATGAAAATTTATTTATCAATTATAGTGACACTTATTTCTTTTCTTCGAGGCCTCTGGGTAAACAAAATTACTAACTTAAAGATATAATGTTCAGTTCTTTAATTGTTTTAGCAAATGTTTGCCTCGGTGAGTACTGTACACGTAATGGTGGTTACCATCACAAGGAGGAGTTCAACATCGAGTGTATACATGGATGCTGTGGTACAGAGTTAGATAGATACTGCTGCTCAGAACTGTAAGTTACCCATCTTTTAATAAGGATTCTAAGTTACAAATCTTTTCAAAAGAGTTCTAAGTTACCAATCTTTTTAAAAAGAAATCTAAGTTACCATTCTTTTAAAAAGAATTCAAAGTTACCAATCTTTAAAAAGAATTCTAAGTTTCCCATCTTTTAAAAAAAATTCAAAGTTACCAATCTTTAAAAAGAATTCTAAGTTACCAATCTTTTTGAAAAGAATTCTAAGTTACCAATCTTTTAAAAAGAATTTTAAGTTACCAATCTTTTTCGAAAGACTTCTAAGTTACCAATCTTTTAAAAAAAAGAATTCTAAGTTACCATTCTTTTAAAAAGAATTCAAAGTTACCAATCTTTTAAAAAGAATTTAAAGTTACCAACTTTTAAAAAAGAATTATAAGTTACCAATCTTTAAAAAAAATTCTAAGTTACCAATATTTTAAAAAAGAATTCTAAGTTACCAATCTTTTTAAAAGAATTCTTAGTCACCAATCCTTTAAAAACAATTCTAAGTTACCAATCTTTGAAAAGAATTCAAAGTTACCAATTCTTTTACAGAAAATTCTAAGTCACTAATCGTTTAAAACGAATTCTTAGTCACCAATCGTTTAAAAAGAATTCTAAGTTATCAATCTTTTAAAAAGAATCCTACGTTACCAATCTTTTTAAAGATTGTACCCTCGAATGATGTCAAGAAATAACATTGATACCGCGTATTGTTTACCAATATTGTCAGACATAATGCCAATAATTCATTATTTCAATATGTATAATATGAAAATTCATTTCTGTAATAATGTTTTTGTACTATGTTTATTAGACCTGTAGGGTTGATCATTGCCATTGTAATAGGATGCTTCCTGATTGTCATCGTTATCATCGCCGTCATATGTTACTACAAGATACGCAGGAAACGCTTAGCTTCATCTGAAAATACTAGTAATCTACGTCATCACTACCATAACCCCACGTCATTTATGAATTCATCATTCACAGGTACATTTCATCAAAAGTTTTTTTTTATCTGAAAATACAAACATTCATATAAAAAACTTCACTCAGCACACCAGATCTTTCTATCCTAAGAAATTGTTAAACGTCTTCAAATTCAATAGCATCGTTTAAGACCTGATAGATTTACAGCATGGACCAGAAATGCACGTTTCGGGTACTAAACCCTCGTCAGTGATCCTCAGTCTAAACAATGTAAAATGGCCAAAAAGTATGAAAATTATGTCCAAAAAATGTACCAAAAGACGTAGCAGAATGAGTGGGATATGATGCTGCAGGAACCACTTTTTTTTTAAATTTCAAGAAATTTTGTCACAGAAAATTTCAAATGCGTTAAAGAGACAGACGATCAACCGAAGTTGATCGAACTTGGCTACATGTGCCCTCGGGGACTCTTGGTCCACCAGCAGTGACACTCACCAAGTAGTTCAAATGTTAAACGTCTTCAAATTCAAAAGCATCATTGAAAACCTGATAAATTTACAGCATGGACCAGACATGCACGTTTCGGGTACTAAACCCTCGTCAGTGATCCTCAGTCTAAACAATGTAAAGTGGCCAAAAAGTATGAAAATTATGTCCAAAGAAATGTACCAAAAGAAGTAGCAGAATGGGTGGGATATGATGCTACAGGACCCACTTTTTTTTAGAAATTTCAAGAAATTTTGTCACAGAAAATTTCAAATGCGTTAAAGAGACAGATGATCAACCGAAGTTGATCGAACTTGGCTACATGTGCCCTCGGGGACTCTTGGTCCACCAGCAGTGACACTCACCAAATAGTTCAAATGTTAAACGTCTTCAAATTCAAAAGCATCATTGAAAACCTGATAAATTTACAGCATGGACCAGACATGCACGTTTCGGGTACTAAACCCTCGTCAGTGATCCTCAGTCTAAACAATGTAAAGTGGCCAAAAAGTATGAAAATTATGTCCAAACAAATGTACCAAAAGACGTTGCAGAATGGGTGGGATATGATGCTACAGGACCCACTTTTTTTAGAAATTTCAAGAAACTTTGTCACAGAAAATTTCAAATGCGTTAACGGCGGGTGCGGCTAGCCAACAGGGGATGCTTACTCCTCCCGGGCACCTGGTCCCACCTCTAGCTTGCTAGGGGTCCGTCGATGTTTAATTTTGCGCTCTATTGTGAGTGCTGTTGAGATTATCGTCAGGATCTTCTTTAACTCATTAAAGAGACGGACGATGAACCGAAGTTGATCGAACTTGGCTACATGTGCCCTCGGGGACTCTTGGTCCACCAGCAGTGACACTCACATAGTACAAAATGTAGTTCAAATGTTAAACTTCCTCAAATTCAATAGCATCATTTAAGACCTGATAAATTTACAGCATGGACCAGACATGCACGTAACTCATCATTTCAACTTTTTCTATTGACTGATAGGGGACGAACAACATTCAATTCAGTGCCCACCATACACAGCAAATGATGCCAATCAAGGATGCCTTTATACAATAAGTCAAGAAAGATATTACAACGACCCTCCACCTGCATATGAAGATGTAGTCAAATGAATCTGACATGTATATGATTATTATTGTTACATCTTATACCCTGTTTTGACAATCATTTGTTATCGTTTTAGTATATGTTAACGAAATTTAATAAATAAAGCGAAGCAACTAGAAATAAAGTTGAATTATTTGTACTACATGCTGGAACGCCAAAGATCTTTGTGTCGCATGCGAAGCATAGCGACACTTAGGGATCACTACGTCCGTTGTCTGTCCGTCTGTCCGTGCGTCTGTCTGTCACACTTTCGGTGTCACAGCCCATAACTTTGATGGGTAAGTAATAAGACTTTGATATTTCACAAGTGTATTCCTTGTTAAAAGACTACTCTACATATACCATAATTTTTGACCTAGTGACCTAGATATTTGACCTACTTTTCTAAAAAATTGAATTATATATATTTTGATTGGTAAGTTGTAGGTTTAATATTTCACGTGTGTATTCCTTGTAACTAGACCTATACCTAGGCATACCATGACAAATATGGATAATGACCATATCCCTGTTTACAGCACAAAATCGATAACCCAGAAAATCAGAAACCGAAGGCATACAAAATCAGGATAAAACAGGAACCAAAGCAAACAAACAAAAACCTCCACCATATGAAAAGAAGCGAACTCTCGATATGAGAGTGAGACCAGGTGCCCAGGAAGAGTAAGCATCTCCTGCTTGCATGTAGCGCTAGATATACGCTACTGTATGTAATATACAGAGCGTTAGTGCAACAGGTTCGTTTGGCTGGAAGTTTATTTTTTGAGGAATATTGTGCCCTGCATTCTTCAAATCAGCTCATCAAGTTACTAAACTTTACCTAGGCATGGATAATTTTAACTGTTACTGTTTTAAAACTTGTAAATCCTCGAACATTTGTTTTTGTCTCAGTTCTAAACAGAAATGTCTGCCATTTTTCCGGATGTGCAAGATCCGATCAATTCGACCGTTGCACATTTCAATCTGTATAAACCTCTCCTTTGTTGGTGCTCCCACCCTATGGGATCATATATATCGCATGTACTGGCATTATAAAACTGAAAATGAAAGAGAAAGAACTTGGAACAGTTAAATGAATGATTTGTATACGTTGCCTTGTTTCGACCTTGATCCCTTGGGGTGAGTGCTCCTACAAAAGAGAGGTGCTTTCCCATTGAAGTATGCTTAGGTCGAATTGACTAGATATTGTACATCCGGTAAAATGGCAGTCATTTATGTTTAGAACTGGGTCTAAAACAAATGTACATGGATTAACAAGTTTTAAGACATTAACAGGTAAAATTATCCATGCCTAGGTTATGCTTAGACCACAAGAGAGTCGTCTTGAAACAAATGGGATGTATAATATTTTTCTTATAGCAAATAATTTGCGCGCATACATGTCTGCGCTCACCTTCCCGTGAACATTACCGTTTTCACCAAAGCGATGATATTTAATGCATCGCTTTTGCATCTAAAGCTAGCTTGCATGCAACACCCGTCGCTTCAATTCGGTAGAACTGTCACATCCGGTTACTTCCATTTTGGAAGATATAGAGTACAATCTTTGGTTGAATGGTTCAAATGGTCTATGACAGAATATCATCCACCATTCTGGAAAGTTGGACATCATAGTGTATGACGAGTTCCCCATATCGACCGTAGAACTTCCTCAGTGACGATGTTAGTCGGTCACAAACATATCCCTGACTGAGAAGCTTATCTGAAAGACGCCTAGCTCTCAGAACAAAATCCGTATATTTGGTACTTGCTCTGGCATAGCGTATCAACTGAGATATGAACACGCCATAAGCAGGCGATGAAGGGATGTTGCTACTCAGAAAAGGAAAGTTTGTAATGCTGAAATTGAAGTCGTCACGTTTGTCATAGAGTGAGGTGTTCATGTGACCATCAGTGTCGTAGGAGAACATTATGTCCAAATAGGATGCTGAATTATTTGTCTCTGTAGTTTCTTTGACTTCAAGCTCCGAAGGATAGATACTGCTCAGGTAATCCGCGAATTTTGGATTATTGATGGACAACACATCGTCTATGTATCTGTAAGTGAAGTTGAAGTCAGAAGCTAAGTATCTTTTCCCTTCAGAGACCAAAGATTGAATGAATTCAGCTTCGTACGAGTAAAGGAAAATGTCGGCAAGGAGTGGGGCACAATTGGTCCCCATTGGAATTCCGACAATTTGCTGGAAGACCTTTCCTCCAAACACCACAAAAATGTTGTCGATCAGAAAGTTTAACATCTGAATAATGTCTGTTTCAATGTACTTATTTTCAGAATCGGACTTTTCTTTTACAAAGTAGGTTTTGTCATAGTTTACAACAATAAATTTGTATTTGCGATTACCGTTCTTACTTGTAAACGCATTACTTATAATTTTTGCGAGTCTTTCTTTCAATTTAGAATGTGGAATTATAGTGTAAAGTGTCGAAAAATCAAAGGCTTTGATCGAATGGACTCTACTAAAATGAGTGGATTTCAGATGTTCTAAAAGTTCCTTCGAATTCTTTAAAATCCACATCTGGTTGATACCACTGCGAGAATATACTGTCGAACAATATTTTTGAAGCCCAGATTTGATTTCAGATAAAACTTTGGTGAGTAAGATCGATAAAGATTTGGTAGAACATTTTGAGGAACCAGCGATGAAACGTTGTTCGTACGGATTCTTATGCATTTTAGGTATGCAGTATAAGTATGGTAAATCTAAATCTAAATTGGTAGTGTCGAAGCCAAAGGAAGCAAGAGCTGATTTGTGGTTATCTATTATTTCAGAGGCAGAGAGGTTTGTTGGGGTGTAAGTGGGATTTCCAGGTGTCGAATATTTTAATTTTTTACCTCATAATATTTTACCTCGTTACCTTGACCTAGATATTTGATCTACTTAAAAAGATGAATTGGCTATATCTTTTGATTCGTAACTTATAGAGCTCTGAACTTTTACATGTGTATTCCTAGTGACTAGACCTTTCTACAGTGTAAATACGCAAGTGTTCCAACTCTATACCTTCCGAAAGAGAATTTCAACAAATTTATTATGCACCAGACACGTGTTTCGGATACTAAATCCTCATTAGTGATGCTTTCATCTAAAGTGATTTCTAGATACTGCCAAAGTTATTTTTAACAGCGCTCGTCTGGTGATACTTTTGGAAATGAAATTTGTGCATTTGCAGAGAGTGTGCAGCTCCCTATAGGGTCGATTCAGTAGCATATCCACATAAAATCTATGTTCCAAGTGGCATTGGAGGGATGGTACTAAGATGTTAATCCTCCTTCAATTTCGATGATATCTTTGAATGAGATGCAAAGTTTCTAGAAATAGCCAAAGAATATGTATGACGTCAAATTGATAAGATACCAAAAACAATGCTTCTTTCTAAACATATCATAATTGTCTTATCTTGTTATCTTGACCTAGATATTTGACGGTACCTTTAAAAAAATAAGATTGGCTATATCGTTTAATTTGTAAGTGATATTTCACATATGTATTTCTTGTGACTCTATCTTTCTAAACCTACCATATTTTTTTTTATCTTGTGACCTTGACCTAGATAGTTGGTCTGCGTTTCAAAGAAATTAAGACTGGTTTAATCTTTTGATTGGTAAGTTAATATTTCATACATGTATTCAATTGACAAGAATTTTCTACTAATACCAATAATTTTTAATCAAGCGAATTGGTCTCTTTGGTTTATGTGTTGTCTTTTGTGTTTGATGCACATATGTCTACTTTTCGTCTTATGTGTAATCTTTTGTGTTTGATGTTTACATGTCGTGTGTCTCTTTTCCGTCTCGTGCTGTACTCGTCTTTTGTGTTTTTGCATCGGGTGTTTTGGTGTTTTACTGTTGATGCTGCAACGGGTCTTGTTGGAGATCTCCTCCCTTCCTTTTAGTATGCTCGTCTTTGTTTATTTTGCAATGATTCACTTTAAAAAAATAAGCCGCTTGTAGGCGACACAAGCATTCGTTATATTGCTATTTTATTTTTAAAGTAATTCTCTCCTAAATTCCCAATTTTGTAAATAAAAAATTGTTCATAAGGACATCTTTTTTTCTCAAAGTTCTAGTTTTTTATTCCTTGTTCGAATCTACTAAATAAGCATAAAAGAAGAACCCATTAGTTATCCAATCTCAAAGTCGAGAAGAAAGGAGGGGATCTCCAACAAAATTCGGTCGCAGCAGATAGCAAGGCAAAATCATTAGAATTTCCATTGGAATAGTTGCCCCCAAATAATCAATATTCGGAAGCGGGACCAGGTACCCGGGACGAGTCAGTAACAACATATCTGTTGAAGTGTGGAATGTTTAAATCATATGATGGCAATATGTGTACACAACCATCAACCCGAAAACAACTTGCTTAAAAGTGCAATTAGCAGTGTCCAATGCTTGCACACTGCCCAGGCGCCATATTGAAGAAAGGACGGGATGTTCAAAAGGACTTTGACAAGTACGACAGAAGACAACAAAGGGACAAAGAAGACCAAACACAAAGACGACATCAATACATTAAACACGAAAGACAACGCATTAACCAACGAGAGCAATTGGCAACCGGTACCGACTTAGGACAGCAATCTTCAACATTAGTATAAACTGGTGTGGTTATCAAAATTACGTGCGCTCAAATCTCCCTCTTGTCCTGTTACATGTGATCACGCGAGGAATTCGACTGACATTCGGCAGGAACCCTGTCCTCTCCAAACAGGCCTGCAGCCTGTTTCACAAAAATACTTACAAACAATTTCAGGAATTTTCGTAACTTTTGATTGCTCAGTTCTTCTAACTTGCTTAAATTTGAGAAGTTATTTATTTGAATTTACATTTAGTATGTAGAATTGATTATAGAAAACATGATGCAATCTCAATAGAAAACATTTTGAGCCTTTTATTAAAGGACGAAAGTTACGAAAATTCCCGGATATTTTCGTAAGAATTTTTGTGAAACTGGGCACTGGACTGGTCCCGCCATGGAGTCCTGTCTTAAGTATCATTTACCGTATATAAGCACTTAGTATATCGATTAAGCATGTGTTGAGGATGACTATAAATTGTAGTATTGCATTTCATTGCATGTCAAACAAAGCATGACAATCTACAATTAGTTTCCATTTACGGTAAAATGAGATGGTATGCACGAATCAATCAGCTGCAACATGTGCCATTCAAGGTAACATCTAATGTATAAAATCCTATTAAAAATATAGCATTATTATGTCTTTGCGAATAATTGTATCCGTAAGGTAATTTTCATTTCAAGTATATTGTGTCGGCCTTTTTACAATTTCCGTTGTCCAAAATATCCTATTTTACGATTGAAGAGTCTTGTAAATGCGTAACGTGTTCAAAAGTTGTTCAGTTAACTTCGGTTTAATGATCAAAATATAATTTGATATAGACTTATTTAATGATAAAAGAGTTTTGAAAATAATCATTCTCTTTAACAGAAACATACGTCATGCTACGAAGGTTGGCCATGGTATGTGTTATCCTTATTGGTTTTTTATTTGTTCCAACGCATTCAAACGACATTGCTTATGCAATCAGAAGAATTGATCAAGGACTAAAAGAACTCACGAATTTTTATTCAAGTAAGTTTGAAATTGACTTTGAATTATCGCTCTTGTTTGAATACTTCATTTCTGCAGAAATGCGTTTATTTAACGCATTTATCTTGGCAATGCAAGGTTATATAAATCCAAAATATTATTATTTATCTCTCATCCTAATGGTTTTGTCTTGTCGTCTCGACTTTGTGACTTAATAACTGAAAGGTACATCTTTGATATTAAATTTGATATATTTTTTGGTTCCAGGGATTTGCAGCAATTACTTGGGTTGTTACCAAGAATTATCAAAAAGAGTTCTTAATGGATACGAACTAAAAAACGACAAATCAATGACAAGGGAAAAGTGCTTACGACTGTGCAAAGATCGGAATTTTAGATACGCCGGTGTACAAGTAAGCATTCCTCCACCCATCTGTTTTATAATTTTGACATAATTTGGTATCTTTCCTTTCAATTGATTCTTATTTAATATGTTTATGAAAATGGATTGTTATTGAAAAGAAATATAAAACAGAGGGCTCTTTAGGTATCTAATTTAAAAATTAAAAAAATGACTTCAAATGGATTTTTGATGCACTAGACATGCCTTCAAATAGATTGATTGTTCTAATTTATAATATTAAAACTCTTTATCGGATAGTAAATTATCATCAGAGATGCTTCCATCAAAGTGATTTGAAGACGTTTACATTTATACCACCTGGTGAGTGTCACTGCTGGTGGACCAGGAGTCCCCGAGGACACATGTAGCCAAGTTCGATCAATTTCGGTTGATCGTTTCCTCAACGCATTCTAAATTTCTGTTATCAAAATTTCTTGAAAAATTCTAAAAAGTGGGTCCTGTTGCATCATATCCCACCCATATTGCTACATCTTTCGGTACACTTTTTCGACATAGTAACTTTCATACTTTTTTTGGCATATTACATTGTTTAGATTTAGGATCACTGATGAGGGTTAAGTACCCGAAACGTGCATGTCTGGTCCACGTTGCCAATTTATCTGTTCTTAAATGATGCTATTCAATTTGAAGACGTTTACATTTCAGACGCAAATGAAATTTTAGTAGCTCCCTCTAGTTTGATTTTTTTATTTACAAAGAGTGCGCGTCTATTTAACAATTGAGTAGCATAATTAAAAATATCTATGCCTCTTTTAATTTTTCCGATATCTTTGGATGAAATAACAATTATTTTCGAAAAAGCGAAACAATATACAATGATTGATAGAGAGCAAACACAAGGTTTCATTCAGGCCACAGGGCTGAGAAGAAGTAATTATTACACATTAAAGATACAATCACGGGGAACAAATTTAATTGCCCCATACTGCAAAAGAAAATAAGTTTTAATGGTGATGATATGGAAGATATGTACTCTTAATATTCTTAATTAAAATTTCAAATCAATTTGATAGTTTGCTTTAGGGATTATGATGGTATTGTTTCTGTACTAATATCTTATCCTGTAAATTTTTCTCTATCAGTATTTTTATTTTATATTTACAGTTTTCTAGCGAGTGTTTCTGTGGTAACGAGTTGAATACAACCAAACGTCCAGAGAAAGAATGCAACATGCCATGCTCAGGAAACAAGATTCAAATATGCGGTGGAAACCAGAAAATGTCCGTTTATCTTGTCTAAACAAAGATTTCCAAAAATGTATGAATCGAAGAAATAAATACATACATTTGGAAAAATCATAGTTTGTTCCATATTATATTATCAGATAGAGTGTAGGAAATTTACATTCTGGTATCATTTCCCTTTGGGTTTGACCGTTTATGATATTCAATTACTCTTTTCAAAAGACCCTACACAAAACTAGAAGAACAGAAACGCAAACGCGAATGACTACATAACCTAACGAGACCAATGAGCAATCGATGCCGCCTTAGTACGGCCATTTGCCACGTCAGTAGCAGACGGTATGGTTATCATGGATTACTTGCACATAACCCTCCCACTTTTCCGATTACCCAGAGATTTCCAAGACCCCACAACATGGTAAGATGAGCATACAAACAGACAGCATGACGCAGATGGATATGTAAATGGATATAAAAACATAGGGCATACGAAATACAGTCCGTGCTCTGTCGGTTGTAGCAACAGGCCTTCTACTGTTCCTTCTTTTCCTACATTTTTATCTTATGCTGTCCAACTTTTCCTTCAAAATCTCCTATTACTTCTTTTTTCATCACAAAAGTAAAAAGAAATCGGTCATTAGATGTCAAATTGAAGTAAAAATGAATCGAAATAGAGTGCTCACATTGTGAATTGATTTATGCAGGTAAAACCAAAAGTCAGCTCCGAACCAGAATGTCAGGACATTGGTCATAAATATATTATAGTGGAAGTCAATTTCTTTATCGCCATTTTGACCAGGCCGATCATTCTGTTTTATCTATGAGAGTCAAAATCCTGAATAAAATATATCACCCCACAAACAATCCCAATTTGAGCAAACCTTTCCGTCGCAACACAGAAGAGTTCTGGATGAAAAATCTTAACACTGAAGCGCCCTATGAGTGCAACGATAATATCAGCAGCTTAGGAAACTTAACAAGTCCCGGTTGTCAATCGGTAAATGTAACAAACTTTTTCAACAGACCACAAAGTGGACCTCGAAATTATGGCATTCGTAAATATAATAGGCCTGAGATACATAGTTTCTCCTTCGTTGACTTGGCTCCATTTTTAATGAGCCTCTAGGCCTGCATTATACTCGTACCAAGTTATACTCTGTTCCTTTACGGAAGTTACACGAAATCTACGAATACACGATGGACCTCACACTAACCGATACACGTTCTCAAGAATACAGACTACAAGGAGTCATCATGGGCATTTCTTCTTTTCGTCTTTTTCAAGCAATTAGATCAGATAAATCAGAGGAGAAAATAAACCATCCTTTCATTAAGATTTGCAAACTAAGGTATTGATCAATTGAATCTTGGTCAAATTTTGAATCACAAAACTGTCACGGAAAAAATCCCACCATTTTCAAAAGGAAAGAAACTTCTGGTATTTCCCATAGCTACACACCAACAGTTGCATCTAAAATTTATAATATCAAACGATTCCTGCAGTGTATTGATTTAAGTAATCCCTCACTACTCCACTTCCTTGCGAATGTTCTTCATCGGATTTCTACTACTCTCTTTGTGGACTCGTTATTACTAGTGACCTCAGTATAGTCAACAACTACAAGTCGAATGAAATGTTAAAAAGGGTCCCAAATACCCGGTACAGAGAAAGTATGTCCTTTACATGGAACCAAAATTTCAAAATTAACATGGACTCTTGTGAGGAATATGCAAGACTTTAGACAAAGAAAGAGGATGTACAGCTCGACACATTTTCCGAAAGAATAAAATCCACCAGAGGGTTACTTTTATCTAGAATTTACCGATTAAAATCAACTGTGAACACCAGATTCGAGTCTATCTTTAAAGACCCTGATGTTATCACAGAGCTTACCTACCTCCAAGATAAACATCAAAGAAGTACCTAACCGTCATTCAGTCTCAAAGTCGAGAAGGCAAGGCAAAATCATGAGAATTCCCATCGAAACGGTTGCGAACCCCGGAATGAACAACATTCCGAAGTGAGACCAAGAACATTATGTCATCACACCAGCAGACAAAGCCTCAAATAATGACACATTTACTTGCAAAAAGTACTATTTCGACAGTCTAGTTAAAGAGTCGGGTTAAAATTCGACACATGGAAATCTCACTTACACCCCAATAAACCATTATGCCTCTTAAAATGACAAATATGGATAATGACCATATCCCTGTATACAGCACAAAATCGATAATTCAGAAAATCAGAAACCGAAGGCATATAAATGTTAAACGTCTTCAAATCCAATAGCATAATTTAAGAACAGATACAATTTAAAATCAGGATAAAACAAGAACCAAACCAAACAAACAAAAACCTTCAACACATGAAAAGAAGCGAACTCCCAATATGGGATTGATACCAGGTCCCCGTGAAGAGTAAGCATCTCCTGCTTGCATGCAACACCCACCGCTTCAATTCGGTAGAACTGTCACATCCGGTTACTTCCATAATAATAATAGATATCTGTAATAATAATAGATATAACCACAAATCAGCTCTTGCTTCCTTTGGCTTCGACACTAACAATTTAGATTTAGATTTACCATATTTATACTGCATACCTTAAATGCATAAGAATCCGTATGAACAGCGTTTCATCACTGGTTCCTCGAAATGTTCTACCAAATCTGTATCGTTCTTACTCACCAAGTTTTATCTGAAATCAAATCTGGGCTGAAAAATATTGTTCGACAGTATATTCTCGCAGTGGTATCAATCAGTTGTGGACTTTAAAGAATTCGAAGGAACTTTAAGAACATCAAAGCCTTTGGTTTTTCGACACTTTACATTACATTATAATCCCACATTCTAAATCGAAACAAAGACTCGCTAAAATTATAAGTAATGCGTTTTCAAACAAGAACGGCACACATGTATTTTTGTCAACTAATGACGAAACCTACTTTGTAAAAGAAAAGTCCGATTCTGAAAATATGTAAACTTAAATATGTATTATTCAGATGTTAAACTTTCTGATCGACATTTTTGTGGTGTTTGGAGAAAAAAGTCTTCCAGCAAATTGTCGGAATTCCAATGGGGACCAATTGTGCCCCACTCCTTGCCGACATTTTCCTTTACTCGAACGAAGCTGAATTCATTCAATCTTTGGTCTCTGAGTGGAAAAGATACTTAGCTTCTGACTTCAACTACTCTTACTGATACATAGACGATGTGTTGTCCATCAATAATCCAACCTCATCAGTATCTATTCTTCGGAGCTTGAAGTCAAAGAAACTACAGAGACAAATAATTCAACATCCTATTTGGACATAATGTTGTCCTACGACACTGATGGTCACATGAACACCTTACTCTATGACAAACGTGACGACTTCAATTTCTGCATTACAAACTTTCCTTTTCTGAGTAGCAACATCCTTTCATCGCCTGCTTATGGCGTGTTCATATCTCAGTTGATAAACAAAGCCAGAGCAAGTACCAAATATATGGATTTTGTTCTGAGAGCTAGTCGTCTTTCAGATGAGCTTCTCAGTCAAGGATATGTTTGTGACCGACTAACAACGTCTGAGGAAGTTCTACGGTCGATATGGGGAACTCGTCATACACTATGATGTCTCACTCTCCAGAATGGTGGATGATATTCTTTCATTAACCATTTGAACCATCCAGCTAAAGATTGTACTCTATGTCTTCCGAAATGGAAGTAACCGGATGTGACAGTTCTACAGAATTAAAGCGGCGGGTGTTGCATGCAGGCAGCGTTTCATCGCTGGTTCCTCGGGGTGTTCTGCCGGGTCTGTATCGATTTTGCTCGCCGGGGTTTTGTCTGGGGTCAAGTCTGGGCTTCGGGAGTGTTGTTCGACGGTGTATTCTTGCAGTGGTATCAACCAGATGTGGATTTTGGGGGGTTCGAGGGAGCTTTCGGAACATCTGAGATCCACTCATTTTGGTAAAGTCCATTCGGTCAGAGCCTTTGATTTTTCGACGCTTTGCACTACAATTCCGCATTCTTGGCTGAGGGAGAGACTCGCGGAGGTTATAAGTAATGCGTTTGCAGGTGAGAGCGGTGGTCGCGGATGCAGGTTTGTTGTGGTGAACTATGACAGGGCCTGCTTTGTGGGAGAGGAATCCGATTCTGAGGGTGGGTGCACTGAGACGGATGTTGTTCGGATGTTGGGCTTTTTGATCGACAACATTTTTGTGGTGTTTGGAGGAAGGGTCTTCCGGCAAATTGTCGGAGTTCCAATTGGGGCCAATTGTGCCCCATTCCTTACCGACATTTTCCTTTGCTCGTACGAAGCTGAATTCATTCGGTCTTTGGTCTCTGAGGGGAAAGGGTGCTTGGCTTCTGGCTTCGGCTTCACTTACAGATACATAGACGATGTGTTGTCCACCGGTGATCCAAAATTCGCGGATTATCTGGGCGGTGTCTATCCTTCGGAGCTTGGGGTCAGGGAGGCTGTGGGGACAGATGGTTCGGCATCCTGTTTGGACGTGGTGTTGTCCTGCGGCACTGGTGGTCGCGTGGGCGCCTCGCTCTGTGGCGGGCGTGGCGACTTCAGTTTCACCATTACAAACTTTCCCTTTCTGAGTAGCAACATCCCTTCATCGCCAGCTTATGGTGTGTTCATGTCTCAGTTGATACGCTATGTCAGATCAGGTGCCAAATAAGCGGATTTTGTTCTGAGAGCTGGGCGTCTTTCAGGGATATGTTTGTGACCGACTGACATCGTCACTGAGGAAGTTCTGCGGTCGATGTGGGGAACTCGTCATACACTGTGATGTCCCACTCTCCAGAATGGTGGATGATATTCTGTCATAGACCATTTGAACCATCAAACCAAAGATTGTACTCTATGTCTTCCGAAATGGAAGTAACCGGATGTGACAGTTCTACCGAATTGAAGCGGCGGGTGTTGCATGCAAGCAGGAGATGCTTACTCTTCCTGGGCTCCTGGTCTCACTCCCATATCATGAGTTCGCTTCTTTTCATATGGTGTAGGTTTTTGTTTGTTTGCTTTGGTTCCTGTTTTATCCTGATTTTGTATGTCTTCGGTTTCTGATTTTCTGAATTATCGATTTTGTGCTGTATACAGGTATATTGTCATTATCCATATTTGTCATGCAAGCAGGAGATGCTTACTCTTCCTTGGCACCTGGTCTCACTCCCATTTTGGGAGTTCGCTTCTTTTCATATGGTGTAGGTTTGTGATTGTTTGATTTGGTTCCTGTTTTATCCTGATTTTGTATGCCTTCAGTTTCTGATTTTCTGAATTATCGATTTTGTGTTGTATACAGGGATATGGTCATTATCAATATTTGTCATTGAATACAATGAATCACAAAATTATAATGAATCTAAATTGTAGAAATTAGAAAGTATATGTATAATAATGAGCAAGTGTTCCAAGGTGTACTCAATGTTCCAAGTCGGTGTTTTTCCTGCCGATCGTTCAACAAATATGGCCGCTAAGGCATCTGATGTACTTAAGCATTTTCGACCTCTCTACTGCACCGTTGAACATAATTTTGCGAAACTTTGCAGACAGCAAGTACTTAATGTCCTCTGCCACCTGGTGTTTTCAAACCGACCCGCAATAGATATTGCCGCCAAGGGCTCTGATTAGCTGACACATTTTCAATATCTCTGCAACTGCTTCCCAGAATTTCACAAGAATAACTCCATGTACTCTACCAAAGTTGCAGCTATAAGCCCTTAGTCTGCATCTCAGGTGATCGATGTGGCCCCTTTAGGCCTCTTGCTAATGGGCATATCATTGATGTGCATCCTCAATGTAAGAAAATAGTCGGTCGCCTGCTTTACCGAGGACATGATCCTAGAGTCATCACAAACACTAGGCTAGGACTCGACCAATCTACAGTTTTTACCAATGTCTTCCCAAACATTGCACACTGACCAACCGTGACGACGGACTCCATGATGACCCTTGTTCAAATCTCCTCAGAAATGACTAGGTCCTGATTCTCTGTCCTCTCTGAAAGTTGGTCAGATTTCTCGGGTGTTTGGTCGCTTTTTTGAGCTCGCTTCAGTCGGCAGAGTACAGATTGTTATACGCATGCAATAGAATTTTTTTAGATCCAATTACATCAAATCTGTGTTACAAGAGGCCGCTGCGTTTAACTATCTTGTGTGTGATGTCACCTTAGATTGAGAAGTTTCATGTTTATACAACAATTGTGCGTCTATGGAGACATCTGTGTATCCAGATAAGTGGGAGGGTTATGCGAACGTAATCCGGATAATCACAATATTTGCTTATAGCAGATGGCCATCCAAGGTTGGCGCCGGGTGCACATTGGTCTCCTTCCTTTTATGTGTTATCATTTATGTTTGATGTTTCTGTACGTCTGTTTCGATTGTTTTGTATGATGTTCTAGTGATTATTGTTGTGTCTTTTTGTAATTTGTAGTTTTGTCTGATGTCATTTATGTGTCACTTTCTTGTAGGTTTGTTTCGCTGGGTAAGTGCAGGTTGGTCATGCTGGAGATCATTCCCTTTAGCTTAAAACAGAAAAGAACAACAGGAGTAATAAAGAAATCAATTTATTGTCGAGTGTACATTTGGTGGAAATATAGATGATCATAACAATTCATATAGCTGACGATAGTTAATTAGATGCATGAAAAACAAATATGAATTAAATTTCACTAAATGTAACAATTATTAAATATAAACATGTAACAAAAATTCATTGAAGAATTGATTGGTAAAAAAGGCATTAGAATATTTACATAAATTATGTATTCACTGAATATATATATAAGGCATTTTGAATGATTTATTGAGGATCACTGACGAGGGTTAAGTACCCGAAACTTGCATGTTTGGTCCATGCTGCAAATTTATCCGTTTATAAATGATGCTATTGAATTTGAAGACGTTTAACATTATAACGAGAACTAGCCTTAAATCTTAGCACAATGCGATTGAACAAAAATATTGATTGTTCAGTACGAAGATATAAACTGAAAGCACAGTTAAAGATGGGTCATATTAAAGACGAAAAGCGATATCAAACTGTGCCGACTGTATTGTGAGATCGAATTAGCATGTACATGTAAGAATCAAAACAACCAATGAACAGGCAAGGAAAGAACATATTTGTTTTAAGGTCAGCGTGGCGACTTTAAATAAAAATGAGATAGAAGAAAAATGGTTGTGTCCACTTGTAGAGGAACATCTCCTCAAACTATACATACAGAAAAATTAAAATTTGCCTGTCTCGTTTTTTGGCTATAAACGTCCAGTGTTGGCCTATTTAATAATATACATCATAACTTTACATACGTCTGTAATGGAAGAAATTTCATGAATTCATATATACCCTTATTTATCGGGATTCTTATAGCTTGTGTATGAATTAACGCCTATTTTGAGAAATTCTGAAAAAGAAATAGTTCTAAGAAGAGTATTTTCTTATAAATACGATTTTGCTGGTTTCCATGTCAACAACTCATAGTTTTTATTTATAGCTAGAAGGTCGACAGTTGTACAATTTTTTTTCTACGTAAAGATCTATGGCATTGCTTTATCATAAAGCAGTCAAAACAATATAAAGAAAAGGGAATGACTCCAGCATGACCATCATGCATTCACCCAGCGAAACAAACCCACAAGAAAGTGACACATAATCATAAAAACTCCAAATTGTAAAAGACACAAAATTATTCACTAGAACATCATACAAAACAATCGTAAAAAAATGTACAAAAACATTAAACATTTATGACAATACATAAAAGGAAGAGAAATGTGCATCCGGAGCCGACTTTAAACGGCCATCTGCTTTCAGGAAATGGTGCAGTTATCCGGATCAGATAACGTGCGCATAACGTATGTACCCGAAAAAGGTTTGAGCAAAATCACTGTTTCTATAAATAGCACAATTATTTATGGAAAAAATCAACAATTTGACCCAAAAACATAAAGTTTAACTCGAAGTTCGAATTTCTAATTATTCCAATTTTAAAGAGTATTATGAATGGTATATATTCTGATGTTTAAATCTTTAGAAGCAGAACTCATGCAACAATGATCATTTTTTCCTATTTTCGGCGATTTTTCATTGAAAAATATGCATTTTATAAAAAAATTCCCATTCAACAATGAAAATTTATAGGAGTATTATTTGTTCTGAAATAATGTTACAAACTGAGCTTATACCATTTATTGTCCATGTCGGTTTCAAATATTACGTGATATGAAAATAGAGTTATCTCCCTGTAGTCGCAACCCTAACCTTAATTCGATAGTTTTTGTAGTTGTTGGTAACGAGTTGGAACACTTCTGTTGTCTTTGTATCTGTAATTATAATACATCCAATCCTTTCTTGTTCAGGAGTAGTTATTATGTAAAATGAATTCATCGTTCACAAGGTCTGATTCACGGCTTGGTTATAAGCCGGTGGTGGTTTAGCTGTATCGCTATGGGAATACGTGGTCATCTGTATTTGACCTACAGCATAACCTGGAGTTTGTGCATACTGCATAGACTGCGGCGGCATGACTATATAAAAAGACGTACTCATACGTAATATTCCTAAACAAAAGGAATTGTGAAAAGAAAACTTCAATTACTTCGAAAATCATTTATTCAAAACAGAGCCAAACAGTCTCGTGAATACCTGATTAATTTTAATCTTTATGTCCGACAAAATGGTTCGTATATGAAATACAAACCTGGATAAGAAGATGTGACGTTAGCAACAGTGACGTTTGGTCTACCTTGTGTGATGACGGTGCCTGAAGCGCCCCGGTTCTTTCTGCATACGCAACATAAGCATACAATGAAACTTACGATAAGTGCTAAGAAAATAAAAGCTCCAATTACGATGCCAACAATGGCTGCAGCATTCCTGTAATAGTTAACAAAGAAGGGGATCAGCATTCCTGTAATAGTTAACAAAGAAGGGGATCTCCAACAACACTAGTAAATGTATGTCTGAGTTTACAAAAAAGGGACGCAAAGGTATTAATCATATTGTATTGACAAACGAGAGAGAGAGAGAGAGAGAGAGAGAGAGAGAGAGAGAGAGAGAGAGAGAGAGAGAGAGAGAGAGAACTAATCGTCCCAAACATTAGGGGTGAAACAACTAATCGATATATGACATTGACAATATGAATTTCAATCAGTAAATATGAACAGTTTGGGCAGACATACACAGAGGTATGGGTTGTTATGTAAGAAATGATAAAATGAAAAGAAACAATATATCGCAATACAGCTAATGAAATATCGCATTATTTCGCGATTCAACTTTGGTGTATTGTTTCACCCCTACCAAATATCATAAAAGAGTAAATCCTTTAATAAAAATTTTGCATGAAATTTTGGTACACTTAATCTCAATGCTCGGGAACAAACAACAGGTCGTGCGTACATCAACGATGGCAATTGCTTATTACTAGCTGTTTTGCGAAGAAGATAGGACATGTTTTTTGACTGAATACTCATATTACGTATGAGTATCATGTGAAGAATATTTTTAGTAGTGGAAAAGGATTTTCTTTACAAATTACTATATTATTGAACAAGTGTCTGTAATGAGTTAAAGAAGACCCTGACGATATTCTCAACAGCACTTACAATAGAGCAACAAACTGAGCATCGACGGACCCCTAGCAAGCTAGAGGTGGGACCAGGTGCCCGGAAGGAGTAAGCATCCCCTATTTTGCTAGCCGCACCCGCCGTCGATGTCCAAGCATGATGTAAGTTTCGTTGAAATTGCCGAAAGGAACATACTTTCCATAAGATCAGAGAGAAAGCAAACTACATCAATTATTAAAATTTCTGTCATGATCTATCGAATTTAAATGCACAGCACTTACAAGTCCGTGGAGCAGCAGTATCTGTTGTAGTAGCTTCCACAACAGCCTGTGGCACAGTAAATGTAACTATCGTACAGACAGTCGTACACACTGTAACAGCTCTGGGTACATGATGCTCCAGAAGTAACACCAACTACAGAAAACAAAAAGAGGTGTAAATGTCTGAACAGGAGGATAAATTCTCTATCATTGTACACCAAATAAGTTATCTTGAAGTTAATAGACGAAGATCCTAAATTCTGAATCTAGTATATATAGGCCGACATTAAATGATATGAATTGTTTATTCCGACGCCTCATGAGTCGACAAATTTTCAGTTGTTGTGGCATAATACACCGCGTGGGATCGAAACGTACGATGTTGTGATTCTTTACGGAGAATTTTGATATTTTCTCATCATTTAAGTGATACTGCACAAAACTAATGAGACGTTGCAGTAGAGCAATGTGTAATCAGCAAGTCCATATCGTTTATATATCTGAAAAGTCTGTAGTTTTTGCAAACACTTCAAGAGTTCGTCAGAAGGAATTATTTTCTGTCGTCGACAAACTATTGAAGTGTTTGCGAAAACTATCAACTTTCCATATACCTGTACGATATGGATTGATTTATAAGGTGTTGCCCTACTACAACCGCTGTTCAGTTTTGTAAAGTTTAATTTAGAAAATGAGAAAATACCAAAAAACTATGTAAGGAAGCACAGCACTATACGTTTCGATCCCACGCGGTGTAATAGGGAACCTCATTTTAAAAACGGTGGAGCGTTGTAAGATGGATAAACAACTTATCGAAACCAAAACAAAATTGAGCATTGTATTGTTATCTTGAACATAGCTGTTAAGGTGTATACATGAACATAGCTTAGCATCTTTTAGATCTAATGATTTCGTTTACTTATAGTTACATATGTAAATTAAATCAATCGGTGAGGTAGGCAAGAAATTCAGGATACTTATAATATATGTAGATACTGTACTTTACTATCGATCATCTGATAGTTTGCAGTTTACGATGACATGTGGTGGAGGAAGTTGTATAAAAATATTTCCTTACCACAAAGAGAATAAAATGGCAGATAAAGTATCCATTTAAACCCGATTTTCAACTCCATTTTGAAATACACCTACCTAGTGCACATATACGTAATAAGCTGATCATCCATCCATATAAAATTCTTAAGTAGCATAATATTGTCAACAGACATGGTTTACTTTATTATTAAAACTAGGCCAACATACATCCGCTGGACGACCTTGATGTTTTTTGATGCATGAAATGAACAAATACGAGTTAGTTCTATCATTTTTTTCAATTCTCATTACAAAGTTTCTGAATCTTTCATAAATAGATTATTCTAACAAGGTGTTCACCGGGCCTCTTGTTTTAAACAAATATTACGATTCAATCATTTGTTTTATTTGTTTTTTCTCTATTTGGTCTATTTCGGATATTTCTTTTGGAAATTTCTCATCTCATTCAAAATATTATCGAAATTAAAGGATGTTAAAAGTATACGTAATACGTAGCACCATCTCTCCAATGTTGTTTTGGTCATCGATTTCATTATGCTACTCAATCAAACATAAAATTTGGAGCTGCGCTACTGTATTACATTTGACTGTGTCAGAAAATCACTTGGGCATTGAATTAAGTATCCCTGATGAGGATTTCTGGTGCATTAAAATTTGTTTGAATTTTTTGTCAAGAAGGTATAGAATTGAACACTTCCGTATCCTGCTACCTTTTTCGGTACGATTTTTCGAAATAGTAACTTTCATACTTTTTTGGTATATTACATTGTTTAGATTTGAGGATCACTGACGAGGGTTAAGTACCCGAAACGTGCATGTCTGGCCATTGCTGCCAATTTATCTGTTCTTATATGATGCTATTCAATTTGAAGACGTTTAACATTTATACCACTTGGTGAGTGTCACTGCTGGTGGACCAGGAGTCCCCGAGGGCACATGTAGTAAAGTTCGATCAATTTCGGTTGATCGTTTCTTCAACACACTCTTAATTTTCTGTTACAAAATTTCTTGAAATTTCTAAAAGTGGGTCTTGCAGCATCATATCCCACCCATCCTGCTACCTCTTTCGGTACGACTTTTCGACAAAGTAACTTTCATACTTTTTTGGCATATTACATTGTTTAGATTTGAGGATCAATGACGAGGGTTAAGTACCCGAAACGTGCATGTCTGGTCCATGCTGCCAATTTATCTGTTCTTAAATGACGCTATTCAATTTGAAGACGTTCAACATTACTATGCGAAACACGTGTCTGGTGCATTAAAACTTGTTTGAAATTTTTGTCAAGAAGGTATAGAGTTGAACACTTCCGTATCATTTTCGATAATTTATTTTGTGAAATAGGATGATAAATAGTTATAATGTGTGAGGAGTCGTTCCTGTTTGAGACGGCTACATCGATATTAACTTTCATTGTGTTCTATATTGAATATGCTGTATGCAGCTTTTAATTCGTATTGAAAATATGAAGAGTTACACTTGCGTTGTTACAGAGCTGACATCGTCTGGACAGAACAATTTCTACTTTTGAACATAACAGAGATATAATGTTTCGGATCTGAGTGTCAATGCTGGTTGATCAGGAGTCCCCGAGGGTTCGATCAACTTTGGTTGATCGTTTCTTCGTCGCATTCGGTTATCAAAATTTCTTTAAATTTCTAAAACATGGGTCCTGTAGCATTATATCCCTACCATCATCCTATGTCTTTTGCTACATTTTGGACATAACAACTTTCCCACTCGATCGCCCTATTTCATTGTTTAGACTGAGGATCAATGACGAGGGTTAAGAATCCGTGCATGTCTGGTCCATGCTGCAAATTTATCTATACTTAAATTATGCTTTTGAATTGGAAGACGTTTAACATTTGTACCACTGTGTAAGTAGCAATGCTGGTGGACCAGGAGTCCCCGAGGGCACATGAAAATAAGTTCGATTAATTTCGGTTGATCGTTTCTTCAACAGATTTGAAAATTTCCGTTATCAAAATTTCTTGAAATTTTTAAAAAGTGGGTCCTGTAGCATCATATCCCACCCATCCTGCTACGTCTTTTGATACATGTTTTGGACAAAATAACTTTCACACTCTTTGGCCATATTCCATTGTTTAGATTGAGAATCACTGACAAGGGTTAAGTACCCGAAACGTGGATCAGACATGAATGTTTCGGTTTCTTAACCTTCGTCAGTGATCCTCAATCTAAACAATGTAATATGACCAAAGAATTTGGAACTTATCATGTCCAAAATGTACCGAAAAACGTAGCAGGATGGGTTGAATATTTGTCATAGCAGTTGGATGATCAGCAAAATGAACATTATATATCCTTTAATGAGTTCATTGTTAAATTGGAGAATTTATATCAGTATAAGCTTCCTCCTGTTTCGTGTAGGCCTGGTACTTCACAATCACTATCTACAGATGTTACAAAAATTATTGCTTGGAAAAGGGTTGTTATTGAATATTTGAAAGGTAGCAGGTGTATGATGTCATACGATAAAAACCATATATAAGAATATGTTAGTCTCAGCATTCACTCCATAAGTTTGATTCAACACACTGGTAAGTAATCCCTGATCATTTCATCTGAAGTATATGATTTCTCAGACAAATCAGTGCATGATGACTTTTTAGATAGAAAACGATTTTTCCTAATATGTTCCAGGGACCGCTAGAAAATGTACTTTACCTTAGAAATAAATCCAAGTGAGATAAATAAGATCCTCAACAGCACTCACAATAGAGCACCAAATTGAGCATCGACGGACCCCTAGCAAGCTAGAGGTGGGACCAGGTTTAATATAATTGTCAGTATTATAACTCATGATAAGCCCATGCAGAAGTGTCAATTACATCATGTGATAACAAGATGTAACTTTACCACCCTCGTTTAATACACAAGTTACATTTAATTCATAGCATAATCATAACGTATTAAGGGTATAAGGTACCCGTTGTACAAAAGAGCATTTTTTCATGCCTGGTAATGTACTATGAACTATATATATTCTGAAAGGTTATAATGCCCACTGCTTAGAAATGATAATTTTTTGGCCAGAAAAACAAAGGGGAATAAATGACGAAGCATTTAAATTGTCTATATTCTCTATATAACATATGCAAAATAACACAGTTTTACAAGAGCTTTTCCCCTTTAATTTTTAATTTTAAGACCTGGGAATTATCTTTCAGAAAATATATAGTTTATAGTACCTTACCACGCATAAAATGTACCGTACTTTACAATGAAGATGATTAAAACGCTATGTAAAATGACTCATTTGTACAACGGAAACCATAATAACAATATCGGAGAAAATCTAGAAATTAAGTTCTTCCATATCTTACATATTTTTAGATATTTGATATCTTAATTTTCATTCAACTCGCAATGAAAATGCATGGCACAGAACATTGCCAAGGTCTAGCTTCTTCGGCCAACTTCGTGGTATTTAATAGCAATTCTCTGTAACCATTTAAACAATTTCGGCACGCATGGTCTCCGATTTTCATGAAGTTTCACACATACATGTAAGAAGGGACGAATGAAAAAAGGAAAATTTGACCAAAAATGTAATTCTAGGTCATCTGGTTACCATGGCAACGGCCTTTAAAGTTGAGAAATTTGTAAAATTGAGCTCATTTGAATCGCTTTAATTTGGTCTTTATGTGACATCAATAGAAGATTTTTATGCATCCTAAAGATTAGGACAAAAAAGATTAGAATAAGCTCACTACTAGTGTGTGATATTGTAAAAAAGGCTGGTTACCATGACAACATAATTAGCTAATTTTGATATATTGATTTCAAAGTGCTGTTTGTATTTTTCAATGTTCCTTCTCTCTTGAGGGTCCCTGTAAAGTGCGAAACGAAACAAAAACGAAACGAAACGAAACAAATCGAAACGAAACGAAACAGATCAAAACGAAACAAAACAAAACATTAATCTTTAAAAACTTGAGAAAAATAAATGAAAATGCAGAGAACTAGCACAGATGTCAATATCTGCATATATTTTTGCGTTCAATCATCAGTTCATGTGGCTGGAGGGTTTTTTAAAGGGTCAAAGTTGACGATTAAAACATGATATATACGGTATATAGCACAATTGGATTTTAAAGGATTAAAGGACAGTGAACGGGATGAATAACCTTGGCAAAGGCGGGAAATAATATTTAGCAGGGAGGAATGTAGTATAGAGGAAAAACGGAACTTTTCCGTTATGTGTATTTGAAACCTCTATCAGAGAAATGAGAACAAATACTGGGGGGGGGGGCACATTTCGTTTGAAAAATGATAGGTTTTTTTCCCCCTGAAATTTGGCCCCCAGTTTTATGATCTCATTACGGTGTCATAGCATGGTTTTCTATCCCTTCCCCTTTATTACTCTTAAATACATGAATGGCATTCGACATTTACTTTTTTTTTAATTGTCAATTTTGACTCTTTCAAGAAACCCTCTCGGCACTAGTTACAAATGTAGAACTCTTGGATTAAGGCAAAATTACATGCTGATCTTGTCTTTTAATAGTCGTTCTCGGCGATTTTTCCTCTTTTTCTCATATTCTTGTAAGTTTTACGTTTTGTTTCGTTTCGTTTCGTTTCGATCTGTTTCGTTTCGTTTTGTTTCGTTTCGATCTGTTTCGTTTCGTTTCGATTTGTTTCATTTCGTTTCGATTTTTCGTTTCGTTTTTGTTTCGTTTCGCACTTTACAGGGACCCCTCTCTTGATGGGTATATGATAAGGAAATAGGATTTATTTTGTAAAATGAGCAAATTCAAGATAAACCCACTTGTTGCTATGTACATAAGTCACCTTGGCAACGGTAACTATGGTCACTTATCATTTATTTTGAAACTTCAGAGTCATTAAAAAAAATTTGCATCATGATGAACACATAAAAATTGTTGGTAAATATTCAACACAAAGAGCTTTTTCAAAAACCGTGAAAAAGCTATGGGGAACATATGTTACCATGGCAACCATTTTTATCATTTTCATAAAACAGTAATTATTATTCCAAGGAAGTTCAAATTCAATAACAATAAAGATAAAGTAAGCCTCTATCTAAATACAATAAAGAATTCAAATAATTAATGGTTGCTATAGTAATTTGGCCATACATTATAAAAATAAGCATTTTTTGTGCTTTTTGAAGCCTTTGAGGACTCAAATTATTAGAACCATATATTATAGTATTTAAGTCTCAGAATTCCCTCCATTATTTTCTTTTAACACACTGGTAAGTCATCTTTGATGTGGTAATTTCTTCTGAAGATTTTCCAGACAGATTATTACTTTTATGTTCAAGGGACCGGTAAAAATTGTTGAGATTCAATCCAAGATTAGCGTTATTTTTAGATAGGGCATACCAATGGACATATCTTTGTAGAAAACGATTACAAAGAAGTGAAAAAAACGAGTATTACTAATATCTGTAAGGGCCCGATATAATTTTAACCTTAGAAATAGATCCAAAAGAAAATGGCCGATATAATTTTAACCTTAGAAATGATCCAAAAGATTTTCTACCTTTAATTAGGCCTTACGGCTTTGCCATTACATTTTACGCCTAAAACTTGTGAGCAAATTGACGTTTGCAATTGTTTTAGTGCTGGTCTGAACAATGGTGTTACATATCGTATGGACAAACGGATAAATTCTAAAAAGTTGTAACAATTTTGGAGGCGCCCAAAAGACGACTTTCTTTCTGAAAAATTGGATAAGTGCTAAACGTCTTCAAATAAACTCAAATACAGAAAATAGATTTAGATATAAGTTGAAGATTTGAGCGTGACGTCGGTGATGTTTAACATTAAGGCATGTCATTTCTGAACGGAGGAATTTCAACGATTTTATGAAAAGCATATGGAATTTTAATATCGGTGTCAATAAATAATTTTATGAAGGAAAATAAGTAGGTCCGAGATGAAATAATTTCTGTCACTGTGAGCATAGTATTGGTCGTACGGACATATAAAACAAAGGATGGGATCTCCAACAACACCAAGTTGCAGCATCCACAGCAAAACCCCAAAACACCCAATGCAAAATCACAAAGCAGACAAGCACAGAAAGAGATGCATAAGGGACAAGGGACATCAACAAACGACACAGAAACATCAAACACAAAGGACTACACAAAAAACCAACGAGACCAATGGACAACCGGTGCCGACTTAGGACGGCCATCTGCCAAGGAAATAGCAGGTGTGGTTATCCGGGATTACGTGCGCACAACCCTTCCACTTTTCCGATTACCCAGAGGTGTCGAAGAACGTACAAACCTCCTCACTGTCAGATGACCACACACAAACAAGACCGCAAAACGCAGGGGCCCAAGCAACACAGATGAATATGTAAATGGATATCAAAAGAGGGCGTACGTAATACAGTCCGTGCTCTGCCGGCTGTAGCGAGCTCATGTATGTAATCACCCGAGGAGTCCGACTGATATTCAGTGAGGAAAGGTGTCGGGGCCTTGTCTATTACTTACACCATTAGTTACGAGAGTTCGAGATCTTTCCCCTATATAAATTTCAATCGTAAAATGTACCGACACAATTGACAAAACTTCAAATTTTCGATTTCTGAAGTGAGCTGCGCTGACAGTAGATATTCTGTGTTAATATAAGAAAATTCGAATAATAAAAAAAAAAAACCCCAATAATTATATATAGATTTTTTCACCAAATCTGATAAATATTTTTCTTGTGAACATCAAATATTCAAATCATGCATGTATGGTATATGGACATTTTGAACACAAAATAGCTAAGGATGAGAATTCAATATTCGAAACACGTGTCTGGTGCATGGAAATTGGTTTGGAATATTCTTCAAGAAGGTATAGAGTTGGAACCCTTCGACATTATTAATATAAACACTTATTTCACGTTGCAGTGTGGAACAGTTAAAATCGTTCCGCATGACCTGATGTTTGTCTTGTGTATTTATTACTTCTTTCCAGCTCTGTCACCTGAAAGAAGCTTTGTTTTGGCCTTTAACAATGTGACATCATACATATTTCTTTTTGCTATTTCGGAAACTAGCCATTTTACCGATAAATATCATCGAAATTAAAGGAGTTTAACATCTTAGCACCATCCCTCCAATGCTATTTTGAACATAGATTTTATTTGGATGTGTTACTGAATCGACCCTACAGGAAATTTGGAGCCGCGCACTCTCTGTAATGTAAATGCTCAAATCTAACTTCCAAAAATTAAAGAGGGCGTTACTTAATTATTTTTGGTGGCCCCGCTGGAAAGATCACTGATGAAAATTTAAAATTCGAAACACGTGTCTGGTGCATGGAAATTGGTTTGGAATTTTCTTCTAGAAGGTTTAGAGTTGGAACCCTTCGACATTATTGATTCTAAACAATATTCCTTATTCAAACAACTCTTGTTTTATAAGAGTAGAATAGAATAAATCTATTCAGTATTTGAAATCTTCACTACTGTATTTTTCATGGTTTTGTACATCGTTCTGGATTAAAACTTATTACTCGAGATCTCGTCTCTTAGTTTTTTTTTCTGACTCTTCTTAAACTTTCAAAAGGTGTTAATAAAATTATGGAAAAAACAACATTTTTCTTTTTTTTTCATTTTTTACTATGAACAGATGAAAATCCGAGACCTGTAATACCTTCTTGCATTTATCTCCTATATGCGCTTATGTTGATCTACTTTCATTGGAATATTAAGCTGTAAGTACATAAATTCCGTAACAATAATTATAGTATTACTTAAATTTTATTTAGTCAATATAAATTATTCATTTTTACATTTTGATCGATCCTTTACATTAAGATATGGACTTAGACTGGCTATACATATCTCAATTATGTCAATAAAATTGTCATTATACTTTAAACATATGTTTCATGAATCATACATGCATGCCATACCTTATCATAATTCAATGAAATTCGTTGTTTCTTAATACAAATTGAGCTAAGGCTAATTATATGATACCCGATTGTAACAGATGCATAAAATGACAACAAAAGACATTATATAGATACTCGCTTCCCTGAATTCGAATAGATACGTTCAATCAACGAAAAAAATGGGTACATAAATTCGAACGACTCCTTTGCTCTTAATCTAGTGCAAATAGTACATAAAGAATTAACAATCTAATTTTCAAATTGTACTTAGCAATCGAATTTCAGAATTTTTAAACAAGCATGTATTAAATGATGTAGAATATCTACTGCCTAGAATTTAAAAGAAAAAAAATGAACTCAGTAAATAATTAACTGTCGATTTCCTAAAACCAGATTCAAACAAATCAGACCAACAAAAAAAAAAATCAAAAATAGCTGATAATTTTTAAGGAGGGTTTGAACACCAAGATGGCGGCGGCATTTTTGGTTTTCTCACTTCCTAGGAAAAGTACAGTCTTTACTTCCTTAAATCATTTGATACGCTGATTGATATTCTCATTTGAGTATCCTGATGAAGTTTGAATAATTTCCGGTGTTATTTGAAGAAATTATGGCGATTGTCGAAATTGTGGACTTTGGGAGTTTTATCCATGAGCAAACAACGACGACATTTTGACGTCATCGGGGAAAATGGCGTCAAAAACCTTCGCATTCAAAATGCAATAAAAACATTAATACCAAATGTATCGCATTGAAACTTTGCATGTATAAAATAGAAAATTCAGTCTTCATCACATTGCATTCGTTGACAAAAAGAAGGGAGGAGATCTCCAACAAGACCCCGTTGCAGCATCAACAGTAAAACACCAAAACACCCGATGCAAAAACACAAAAGACAAGTACAGCACGAGACGGAAAAGAGACACACGACATGTAAACATCAAACACAAAAGACTACACATAAACCGACGAGACCAATGGGTAACCGGTGCCGACTTTGGACGGCCATCTGTCACGCAAGTAGCAAATGGTGTGGTTATCCTGGATTACGTGCGCACAACCCTCTCACTTCTCCAATTACCCAGAGGTCTCGAAGAACGTACAATTGTGGTGTAAAACAACCTCCTCACTGTAAGATGACATCACACAAACAAGACCGCGAAACGCAGAGGCCCCATAGACACAGATGAATATGTAAATGGATATAAAAAGAGGGCATGCGTAATACAGTCCGTGCTCTGCCGGCTGTAGCGAGCTCATGTATGTAATCACCCGAGGAGTCCGACTGACATTCAGAGAGGACAGGTGGTCGGGGTCCTGTCTTCTCTAAAGAGGTTTGGACAGGGCCCGTCATGGAGTCCCGTCGTCACAGTCAGTCAGAGTGCAAGTCTCAAGGATGCGCTTGTACAAGACTGTAGATTGGTCAAGTACCAAGCCCAGTGTCCGTCTGGTGACATTAGGATCATACCCACGGTATAAAAGGCGTTTGGTGATTCTGACGCATTTTAGATGGTTATGCTGCCTACCTTTGATCCTTTTTATTTTGCTTATCATATCACCATAAAAGACAGGTTGTGTAATACCCATAGTAATGTACTCTGTTGCATGTATAGATCCGAATTTTAAAAGAAGTTGACTGTAATTTTTGTAAAATTTACAGAAAGTCTTAACTAGTTTATGAAAGCGGAAACCTTGACCTAAAAGTTTTTTGGTAATTTGTAAATTTCTACTGTGAAAATCCAAAATATCAGTACATGCTCCAGCGTACCGGATGAGCTGTGATATGTAAATGCCGTATGACGGTAATCTTGGAACATCACCGTCAAGCCAAGGGAAATTTACTATGTTGAATCCAAAATCATCCCTTTTGTCATATACACTTGTATGAATCTTTCCGTTTACAATTTTGATATTTAGGTCCAAAAAGGGTGTTTCTGTATTTGAAAGGTTTGCCTTGTTAAGGGTTAATTCTTGTGGATAAATTTCATTCTTATATAATTCAAAAGCAGGATTGTCAATGGTTAGAATATCATCCAGATACCTAGAAGTATTATTGAAACATTTCTGCTCATCAAATTTTCTTTGCTTTTGAAGATTTTGGATAAATTCTTTTTCATAAGTGTATAAAAATAAAACTGCAACAAGAGGCGCACAGTTAGTACCCATAGGAATTCCTACAACCTGCTTGTATAGATCCTCACCAAATCTAACATAAATATTGTCCAAGAGGAAGAGGCATTACACAGGTCACTACATGTTCATGATTTGTATGATTTGTAGTCTGTCGAGGAAAAGAAACCCTTCGATTCAGATGTACAAATGTAAGTTTTTCGCTCTCGATCAAAACACCATTTAATGAGATTAGATAATCGATCATTATTTTTGTCATGAGGAAGTGTGGTGTACATATTAGAGAAGTCGTATGAAGAGATCGTATTGGCTTGGAAATTTCCAGATTTCATTTTTTCAATCACATCCCCTGAATTCTTAATAGACCAAAATAAATTTACATCGTTCCTGTTTAGAACCGTTTCACAATATCTAATTATGTGTTCTTTAATAGCAGTAAGTGCTGACGTCAGATTTCTAGACAAAATTGTAGTGGAGCAGTTACTAGAATTAGCAATAAATCGAAATTTGTAAGGAGACTTGTGCAGTTTCGGTATGCAATATAGTGTTGGGAGATCCAATTTAGAAATAGAGATATTGAATGAAGACAGTTTACTGTTATGCTTGCCTAAAATGTTAGATGCACTTTCATTGCTTTTGATATATGTATTAGTAGACGAAAGTTCCGAAATCAAAGTTGATATGTAGTAACGTTTTCAAATGATAATGGTGTTGTTGGCTGCTTTATCAGCTGGTGCAAAGACATATTTTCATGTAATTTACTTAGTTTGGATTTGAAATATCTTTCTGATTTGGAACGTGGATTTTGAAAAAGATGAGGGTTTTTATTGAAGTTATCTATTCAAATATCCGTTATATCTAAAATGAGGTTTTTCCAGTCATTCAGAGCATGCGGTTCGACTCCTTCTGATTTACACCATCTTTTCGTATAATTATCTAAGGCTTCCGTAAGCACTTCACGGCATTTGACAAAATCTATCTTGGATGGGATTCTATACTTCGGTCCTTTTTTAAGAAGACCACGGAGCTGTCTGTCTTGGATAATTGAAAAGTCACCTGTAACAACATGGCCAGCTGGTTTGTAGAGATATTTAGAAGTTGCACATTCTCAAGAAGCAGGACACGATTCAAGTATGTCAGGATCCGCTGTAACTTTATTATAGTTAAAAACAAAGTTTCGAATATGTTTCTTGTACTTATAACAAATAAGAGGTGGCTCTAAATTTTCAAAATATTGAGGAATGGTACTTTGTACGCGATGATCCCGAAAAATATTAGAGATGTTTAGAAGATCAAAACCTTTGTTAATAAACGGGATTTTTATGAATCGTCTTTTCGGTGAGGTGTTTTTCACAATAGGATAAAGTTTATACTGTGCGAATGAGACAATGATATTAAGTCTGAATCAGTCAGTGTTTCTTAAGAATGCAACCTCTGCTTCATCCAAGATAGATTTCAAGTGCATAACTGGTATTGACGACAGAGCATGTAACAGCTTATGTCTTCCGCCATTGCGTGCTATAGTAAGTAAATCGTTGAGAGAGCGGTATATTCTGGATCGTTTTCTTTTTTGTCTGTTTCGTCTTTTCCCGTGTGACCTGTATTTCCTTTTAGTGTTTGGGCGAATTGAAAAGATGTTGATATTGGTAGAAGCTGAGGAAATGTTCCTTGTCCATAAATTTGATCGTTTAAACCAAGAGGGTACGCAGTCTGAAGTTTGGTGATCCAGGCAAGTTCAGCTTGTAGTCGGCGTTTTTTAATTTCGGTCTTACTTTCATTTTTACGTTTTGGAAAAGTCTGAACTGGGGTAATGGTGATATCCGAAATAGAATGATAATCATATTTAACAAAGTGATTATAAAGAAAGTTTCTGTGTTTTTGTTGACGTGAGGTTCTGATCTTATAAGAATGGTTCCTAAAACGAGATTTTAAAGGTTGGCCTGTCTCACCTACATATTGTGCGCCACATCCCCTGGCATTTCAAGTCATTACGTAAATAAGATCTTGAGACGATCAATCGATGTCTTGGTCTACCTCGATTTTGAATTTCTGCCCATTTACACTAGATGTTATTATTGAGTCGCAGTTGATGAGGTGACACAACGAGCATCTTTAATTTTGCACTTAGAAATAATTGAGAACCCTCTGTGTCTGTTGTTGAATGTAGAGCCTGCAGATGGAGTAGTGCGTAAAATACGACTGTGGGGTCTAAATATGAGAGGTGATAAGAGTACTCTTGGTGAGGAAAAAAGTTTTTTACTGTTGAATGTCGATGATGGTAAAGTGACTGTAGTGACAGAGGGTAATCTCAAGGGGGTTAGTTTGATACGAGGCGACCTTAAAAATGCCATAATGCGATAATGGAAGAAAAGTGAATTAGAGTCTTACGTAGAAGACACTACAACTAAGCCAAGTTAGAGAACACAATGAAATTAAAACACTTCAAACATCGGGTCGCGGGGAATTGCTTTACCAACTCCACACTGCAACACGAAATAAGTGTAGATATAAAAAGAAGGGAGGAGATCTCAAACAAGACCCCGTTGCAGCATCAACAGTAAAACACCAAAACACCCGATGCAAAAACACAAAAGACAAGTACAGCACGAGACGGAAAAGAGACACACGACATGTAAACATCAAACATAAAAGACTACACATAAACTGACGAGACCAATGGGTAACCGATGCCGACTTTGGACGGCCATCTGTCACGCAAGTAGCAAATGGTGTGGTTATCCTGGATTATGTGCGCACAACCCTCTCACTTCTCCAATTACCCAGAGGTCTCGAAGAACGTACAATTGTGGTGTAAAACAACCTCCTCACTGTAAGATGACATCACACAAACAAGACTGCGAAACGCAGAGGCCCCATAGACACAGATGAATATGTAAATGGATATAAAAAGAGGGCATGCGTAATACAGTCCGTGCTCTGCCGGCTGTAGCGAGCTCATGTATGTAACCCGAGGAGTCCGACTGACATTCAGAGAGGACAGGTGGTCGGGGCCCTGTCTTCTCTAAAGAGGTTTGGACAGGGCCCGTCATGGAGTCCCGTCGTCACAGTCAGTCAGAGTGCAAGTCTCAAGGATGCGCTTGTACAAGACTGTAGATTGGTCAAGTACCAAGCCTAGTGTCCGTCTGGTGACATTAGGATCATACCCACGGTATAAAAGGCGTTTGATGATTCTGATGCATGTTCGATGGTTATGCTGCCTACCTTTGATCCTTTTTATTTTGCTTATCATATCACCATAAAAGACAGGTTGTGTAATACCCATAGTAATGTACTCTGTTGCATGTATAGATCCGAATTTTAAAAGAAGTTGACTGTAAAATTTCCAGAAAGTCTTAACTAGTTTATGAAAGCGGAAACCTTGACCTAAAAGTTTTTTGGTAATTTGTAAATTTCTACTGTGAAAATCCAAAATATCAGTACATGCTCTAGCGTACCGGATGAGCTGTGATATGTAAATGCCGTATGACGGTAATCTTGGAACATAACATTACATGAAAGCAGTTGTCACTTCATTGAAAATGGACGATTTTGAAAGAAAAATTGGAAAATATTAAGCTTTGTAATTTTTTAATCCAAAATTTAATCATGAAATTATCTCTGGACATTGTTAATAATTTTTTAGTTTTTGACAAAGATTCATCCACAGAATTCCTAATAATTTATCAACAACCACAGCCAATTGGCTCAAAATTGCAATTTTTTGAGCGATAGTGTCATATTTGATTCCAGAATCCTGCCTTTGTTTAAAACACAATTCATCTCATCTTTTCCATATGTAAATGCAATACATCTATAAAGATTCTCGATGTTGAATTAAAATTAATTTCCCAAAGCTTTACGAGAACTGGAATGACGCTTTCAATATTATGACGTCATCAAGAAATTCACGAAAACGTCAATTAATGCATATTTCAAAGTCTCGTAGAAAATTTCCTGTGGATAGAATCAAATGTAAGTTTGAATAATCATGGACAGCCAAGAAATATATAATTTCAGAAATTTTGAGAAAAATTGAATTTGGCGTCCAAGTGTTCAATACATCCTTAAATGGAATTTTTCTGGAAAATTCATCCATTTTCTTCATACGAAAGCAAGAGACCATCGAATACCTAAGAATTATATCCAATTTTTATTTCCCTTATAGGCATCAATGGAACACAAAATATCTTTCTTGTACACAACCAATTGTGCCTCACATGAAATTCATATGAAATGAGCATCATGTGAATTTCACATGAAATTTCATGTAAAATTCATATAAATTTCACATCAGATTTATGTGAAAAATATTTCACATGAATTTCACATAAATTTCCTTCACATGAATTTTTCTAAATGACCTTCACAGGAAACTGAATTCACATAACATCCATGTAAAAATCTTCACATGAATTTCATGTGAAAAATTTCATGTAAATTTCATGTTCGTGCTCGTTTCACATAAATTTTATGTGAACTTTCATGTAAAGTTCATGTAAATTTCACATGAATTTCATATGAGGCACAATTGGCTGTGTAACTGCCCTACCACCCCCTTTAGATTCAAAGGAGATTATTTCACACTATAATGATGCGTTCTTCGAGACTTTAAAAAACCTATGGGTACTAATTGTGCGCCTCTTGTTGCAGATTTATTTCTATACACGTATGAAAAAGAATTTATCCAAAATCTTCAAAAGCGAAGAAAAATTGATGATGTGAAATGTTTCATTGATGATATTCTTATCAACGACAATCCTGATTTTGAAAAGTATAAAAATGTTTTTTATCCACAAGACTTGGTTCGAAACAAGGCAGACGCTACAAACTCAGAAACACCATTTTTTGACCTAAATATCAAAATTCTTAATGGAGAGATTCATACAAGTGTGTACAAAAGAGATTATTTTGGATTCAACATACATGTAGTAAATTTCCCCTGGCTAGACGGTGATGTTCCTAGATTACCGTCATATGGTATCTATATCTCACAGTTCATCTGGTATGAATTTTCATAGTAGAAATTTACAAATTACAAAGAAAATTTCAGGACAAGGTTTTCGCTTTCACAAACTAGTGAAGACTTTCTGGAAAGGATTATGTATGGTTTATATAGTAAAGTGGCCCCCTAAAATCGACTTCTTCACAGTTAAATTTTGTCGTCAGTTTTAGAGAGTTAAATTTCTATATTTTGAGAAATCTAGTCATAAAAATTACTCGTGGCTTTCTAAGACATTGCAAATTTTCCTAAATATAATGAAAACCCGTGGATTTGTCATTTTGTCGCGAAAAATAGCACAATTCTTGATCATTTTAATTGATATAATATCCAGAGAGATCGTTTAATTTTTTTTCCTTTGGCATGCACTTAGAGACGTATATAGGAAACAACATATCAAAAGATAAAAGTTGTTCAGAAGCCCGCTCGATACTAACTAATTGGAAGATTGTTGAAAATTAGCCCCAAAATGACGTTTTCCCAGAAATTTGGCAAAATATACCATTTTCGAAGCCCAAATTCTAAGCAATTGAGAAAGGAAATTAATGGATATGTATCATTTCACAAGTAGCCTACTATAATTTTATAACTTCATGAAAATTTAAGATTTTGCCCTAAAAGGGGGCCACTTTACTATGTAAACCATATTTATTCCTTTTATGAAAAAAAATTATTGTCAACTTCTTTTGGAATTCGGACCAATACAGATAACAAAGTATATTACTTTGGGTATTTCACAACCTGCATTTTATGGTGACACATGTACAATTAACAATATAAGAAGGATCAAAGATAGACAACATAACTTGTCCAATCTACAGTTTAGTACCAGCGCATTCTTAAAACTTGCACTCTGACTGACTGTGACGACGGGACTCCATGACGGGCCCTGTCCAAACCTCTTTAGAAAAGACAGGGCTCCGACCACCTGTCGTCTCTGAATGTCAGTCGGACTCCTCGGGTAATAACATACGTGAGCTCGCGCCAGCAGAGCACGGATTGTATTACGTACACTCTCTTTTGATATCCATCTACATATTCATCTGTGTTGCTTTGGTCCCTGCGTTTTGTGGTCTCTTTTGTGTGTGGTCATCTGACAGTGAGGAGGTTGTTTTACACCACAATTGTACGTTCTTCGAGACCTCTGGGTAATCGAAAAAGTGGGAGCACGTAATCCAGGATAACCACACCTTCTGCTATTTCCGTGGCAGATGATAGTCCTAAGTTGGCACCGGTTGCCCATTGGTCTCGTTGGTTTATGTGTAGTCCTTTGTGTTTGATGTTTCTGTGTTGTGCGTTGACGTTCCTTGTCCCTTTTGCGTCTCTGTCTCTGCTTGTCTGCTTTGTGTTTTTGCATCTCTTTGTTTTTGTGTTGGGTGTTTTGGGGTTTTGCTGTGGGTGCTGCAACCTGGTGTTGTTGGAGATCCTCTCCTTTGCTTTGAATGACCGGAAAAGAGTGACGGTTGTGCGCACGTAATCCGGATAAAACCACAATTTTCTACTTACAAAGCGATGTCCGTCTTTAGTCGGCACTGATTGCTCATTAGTTTCATTGGTTTATTTGTTGTTGTTTTTTATGTCGCGTTTTCTGTTGCTTGTCTCTTATGTGTCTCTTGCTGTGTATGTCTTCTTTGTGTCTTCACTTTGAATGTTCTATTGTTGGTGCTGCAACCGGGTCCCCTTCTTTCTTTTACAAACGCATGGACTGATTTTCCATCGGCAATGCATCAGAATAAAAAAAACTTATTTACTGTATATATTATCCTGGAGTCATAAGAAGGATGGTCTGCCTTTGATATCCATTTGCATGTTCATCTGTGTATTACTTGTGCCCCCGCAATTTGCTGGTTTGTATGTGTCGTCATCTTACAGTGAGGATAGTATTAAACACAACAACTATGCGTGCTTGGATACCATGTGGTAACCGGAGAAGTACGAGGGTTGTGCGCCCGTTATCCGTATAACAAAACTATCTGCTGCTAACCTAGCAGATGGCTGGTCTAATATGGCCATTTCTTTCGACAGAATTTCTATCTCTCGACGCACACGGCCATTTTAGCCCCGCACTGTATGACATGCTTGATGATTTTACCTTCCACATTCCCTTTCATTAATAGTAACATTCCGTCTTCTCCCGCTTATGGCGTTTTTCTTTCCTAGCTAATTTGATACGAAGGGGACATGTTCCAGATATGACGATTTCATCGTTAGAGCAAAACGGCTTGCAACAAGAAAGGAGGGGATCTCTAACGAGACACAGCAAAACTTAAAAACATCCAAGTAAAAAGCAAGTAGGCTTCTAGTTTAGGTTAGAAATCATCATTAAGTTCATCGGTCGCTACAGGGATCTTATATGAAAGCATCTTAGATTCCATTTTCCAGATTATCCAGTGACCTTCTGGACTGCGATAGAACTGTTTAACGTCTTCAAATCCATTAGCATCATTTTAGAGCAGATAAATTTACAGCATGGACCAGACATGCACGTTTCGGGTACTCAACCCTCATGAGTGATCCTCAATCTAACCAATGCAATATGGCAAAATCTGTGAAAATTATGTCCTAAATATACCGAAAGACATAGCAAGATGGCTGGGATATGATGCTACAGGACCAAGTTTTTAGAAATTTGAGATAATTTTGTAAACCGAAATTTTCGAACGCACTTTAAGAAACGACAAACCGTAATGGATCGAACTTGGAAACATGTCTCCTCGGGGACTCCTGGTCCACCAGCAGTGACACTCACCAAGTGGTACAAATGCTTAACGTTTTCAAATCCATCAGCATCATTTTAGAGCAGATAAATTTACAGCATGGACCAGACATGCACGTTTCGGGTACTCAACCCTCGTGAGTGATCCTCAATCTAAACAATATAATATGGCTAAAATCTGTGAAAATTATGTCCTAAATATACCGAAAGACGTAGCAAGATGGCTGGGATATGATGCTGTAGGACCCAGCTTTTAAAAATTTGAGATACTTTTGTAAACAGAAATTTTCGAATGCGCTTTAAGAAACGACCAACCGAAATGGATCGAACTTGGCTACATGTGTCCTCTGGGACTCCTGGTCCACCAGCAGTGACACTCACCAAGTGGTACAAATGTTTAACGTCTTCAAATCCATTTGCATCATTTTAGAGCAAATATTTACAGCATGGACCAGACATGCACGTATCGGGATCTCAACCCCCGTCAGTGATCCTCAATCTAAACAATGTAATATGGCCAAAATCTGTGAAAATTATGTTCTAAATATACCGAAAGACGTAGCAAGATTGCTGGGATATAATGCTATAGGACCCAGCTTTTAAAAATTTGAGATACTTTTGTAAACAGAAATTTTCGAATGCACTTTAAGAAACGACCAACCGAAATGGATCGAACTTGGCTACATGTGCCCTCGGGAACTCCTGATCCACCAGCAGTGACACTCACCAAGTGGTACAAATGTTTAACGTCTTCAAATCCATTCGCATCATTTTAGAGCAGATAAATTTACAGCATGGACCAGACATGCACGTATCGGGTACTCAACCCTCGTGAGTGATCCTTAATCTAAACAATGTAGTATGGCCAAAATCTGTGAAAATTATGTCCTAAATATACCGAAAGACGTAACGAGATGGCTGGGATATGATGCTGCAGGACCAAGTTTTTAGAACTTTGAGATAATTTTGTAAACAGAAATGTTCGAATGCGCTTGAAGAAATGACCAACAGAAATTGATCGAACTTGGCTACATGTGCCCTCGGGGACTCCTGGTCCACCAGCAGTGACACTCACCAAGTGGTACAAATATTAATGTGTAATCCATCAGCATCATTTTAGAGCAGATAAATTTACAGCATGGACCAGACATGCACGTTTCGGGTACTCAACCCTCGTCAGTGATCCTCAATTTAAACAATGTAATATGGCTAGATTGTCAGTCAGCATCACTTAACAAGATATATTTACTTGATATATATGTACATCAAGACAATTGCCGAATTTGAAAAGTTCTCACGGAATTGTTCTGACGGTTGTTACATGCAGGCAGAAGACGTTTGCTCTCCCTGGACACATGGTCTCACTTCGGAATATTATTGATTCTTTGGTTCGCAGCTGTTCCAATGGAATGCTTTGCCTAGCCATCTCGAGATTGAGTGACTAATCTTTGTCCGTTGGTTTAATTAGGAATCTTTTTATGAACAAAATTATATTGTAATATTATATAACCAGGATGTAACGTCGATTCTGATTGGCTGGAGCGCGAGTCATTATTTTCCGATAATGACCGCTGACGGAAGATAATGATTCGGTCTGTCCTGATTTCAGTATTTACGATAAAAATTAAAATAGTTATTTTGTTAAACTTTAAAAGTTTAGATAAACTTTTCACGAAAAAGTGCAATTAATTATTAAGTTCTTAATTAAAAATTACGTGTTCATATTGATTTGAATAATTATTTCAATCATATGTAGTATTACAGTTCGTTATATAATATAACAAATAAGGACTTGGTCTCTGTCATTATGTCATTATAATGACCCGATGAGATTTGCAATATTGACCTCGGCCTTCGGCCTCGGTCAATATTGCAAAACTCATCGGGTCATTATAATGATATAATGACCTCGACCAAGTCCATATTTGTATAATAAATAGGGAAAAAACAATAATAACATCATAACACGAATCAAAAGGAGGAGACCCCAACAGTGCAAACAGCGGAACACACTCTACGAGACGAGAAAAACGAATTAACAGTCACATCACATTAATGAAACATGGTCAATGAATGAAGGTAAATAACTAGACCACAAACCAAATATCTTCACATGATACAACCGTTATGCAGTTTCATAAACCCATTTCATAAATATATGATATGATAATACGTTACATATATCGCTCTGCTTGAATGCGATTGGTCAAGGTTGGAACCTAATCACATAAACCTTGACAAATGTGACCTTTCAAATATCGGTCAACTGTAAAATTCAGACCCAGAGTCAATATCAATGATTAAAATTGTTGTTGTTAAATAATTGTTGCATTAAAATACTATTCAAATTTGAAATACTTTTCTCTTACGCACAGAATATCGAATACGATGGGGACACTACTTCTCATGGCGTAGCAGACGACTTCTAAATCACGGCGTGGTTCGCCTCTATAGTTCTCGGAAACGTTGATTTCACGTTAGAAATACACATTTTTAGGCAATATCATGTGATAAAAAGAATCTCAAATGAATTTTCATTTCATACGATGTATTATGAAACTCGTTGCGCGTTTTATATCCCCTCGCCAAGGCTCGGGGATATAAAACACACAACTCGTTTCATAATACATCGTATGAAATGAAAATTCATTTGAGATCCTATATATACAAATGTTTGAATAACACAAAACAAAACATAATATAGAGAGAACCTCAACAATGAAAACATCACGTCACACTCAAACGAGACGAGAAAATATTTACAATAATATCACATCATAGAAACACAGTTCAGTGAATGAAAGCAAAACATTAAACAAAAAACAAATGTTTTAATCTAAAGACATACAAAGTCTTGAATAACACAAAACAAAAATATGTAAAAAGAGGAGAATCCCAACAATAAAATATTCATATTGAACTGAAGGTTGGCAAACAGACAGATACATCACATCATAGAAGGAGAACAGAACAATTCCTTATGAAAAATATCCACAGACTTTAGGGTAAATACGCCATGTATCATAGGCGTCGCTACTCAAATGAGAAATTGAATTCTGTCGAAGATGGAATGAAAACAAGACAAGGAATGTTTCCAAAATATGCTGGGATTTATTTATGGGTAAGTGTAAGTGTAAACGTATATATGGATATATTGAATAAAGGACTTTAATGCATTAAAAGATATTTAGAATAAACATGCCTTTATTAAAAGATAAAGGAAAACACTGTGTATATGAACAGATTGTCATAATTACATAAAAAAGAGATTCGTGCTTGTTTGTTCCAATGACATGAGAGGTCTTGTTGGAGATCTCCTCCCTTCTTTCTATGTATAAACACCAGATTCGAAAAACGTGTCTGGTGCATTAAGATCATTTTTTAAGATTGATTTGAAATTTTGCATTAAGATTGTTTTTATTTTTTTGCCTTAAGATTAGTTTGAAATTTTTTTTCAAGAAGGTATAAGAGTTGGAACAATTTTATATTATTACACATATGAACATATACAATACATAATGTAAACAGAATAGGTATCCAGTGCCGACTTAAGACATTTATTCGTTTCTTAAGGGATTTATTATTACTTTTGACGTATCCGTACCCGTATCGTATCCAACGATGTATCATGCATATTCTCCAGTTCATAGTGGAAGGAAAATGATGCAAGTGTATCAGGATAATGTTTTTGTTCGCATCGTTTATAGTATTGCAGTGTTTTTATAACGCATATGATGTCACTTTCTGTCTAAAGCAAGTACTTTTTTCCAAAATCAAAGCCAAATAAATCAATTAATACTAAAATGCAGAATTCAGAAGTTTACTCTTTTACAGTGGGTAATTAGACATGAAACGTTCCTGGATATGATGCTGATACAGATACGTGCAAAGTGATATATCCCTTTTAGCCACACTTCAGTGTTCCGGACATTTGCTGTCTTTATATATAGTGAACTCATATTTTGGTAGGTGAATATATCTATATATGATGCAGATCAAGTTCCGAGTTTGGTTTCGATTGACCTATTTTTACAAGAGTTATTGTCTTTGGACTTAACAAATTTGAGGAAATCTAACTTATTCGGACTTTCTTCGGCTTTATTGCAGGTATTCGTATGCATAAATCTTAGTGGGATACAGTTCGAGTTTGTTTCGATTTACCTAATTTTACAAGACTTATTGCCCTTGGGCCTAGTAAATTGCTTGAGTTTTTACAGCATTCTTGGCTTTTCTTCGCTGTTATTTCAGGTAATAGAGATAAAGTCCAAGTTTGTTTTGATTAACCTATTATCACAAGCGTTATGGTCCATGTGACATTAATAACACTCTCTTTCTTGTGGGTTTGTTTCGCTGGATGCGTACAGGGTGGTCATGCTTGAGATCCTTCCCTTTTCCTTGGACTAAGCTTTCATGAATTTTACAGTTTTCCGGACTTTTCTCTGCTGTTAATTCAGATAATGAACTGAGTTTTGGTATATGAATACAACTTAGTATGTCACAGATAAAGTACAGATTTGTTCTTAGTAACCTATGTTTATAATCGTTATGGTCCTTGGAGCGAACCTCCTGAATTTTTCGGTTTTCGGACTTTTCTTTTCCTCGTATTTCTTTATTGATATAAAAAAAGACACATAGACGCAGGGATCCTATAATACGGAAGTGTATGTAACACAAAAACGTGGAAAATGGATATCTAAGATATGTGTAAAGTTTTTCGGTTTCTGCTTTTCTGAATTATCGATTTTGTGCTGTGTACAGGGATATGGTCATTATCCATATTTGTCATTTATATTGTTTTACTGCCCATAACTGCTCATTAAAATAGTAACGTTGTAAGCACTTTATAGAATAGGACCATATATGCTTATACGAGCCAAAGACTTTTCTCATCATTTCAATGAAAAGGTCTCCGTCTCTGCTATCAGAGAGTTAACACTCGTCCTTGATCCTCAACCCTAACAATGAAATATAATCGAAGACTGAGAAAGTTATTTCTAAAAGATTACCGAGAGACGTAGCAGGATGCTTGGAATATAGTGCTACATGACCTTCTGTTAAGATATTTCGATACAATTTTGTGAACAAAAATTTACGAATAAATTTGTTTGAAGAAACGATCAACCGAAGTAGACTTGCGTGGACCAGAATCGCGCGTTTTGGGTACTTAACCCTGTCAGTGATTCTAAATCCAAACAACGAAATATAGCCAAAGACTGTCAAAGTTACGTCCAAAACATTACCGAAAGACGTAGCAGGATGATGGGATATGATGCTACTGGACAGAATCATCCGGAAAATTTTAGATAACTTTTATAGTATTTTTGGACGTACTTTTCATTAAAGATAATGAAATATTAAATAAATCGAATATGAAAATAGATATGGCTAATTATATGCATGGACAAGAGATACGTCAACTAATATTTATTTGTTGCTGAAGCAATAATTGTTCGATTAATGTAGCTTGAATTACTCAAAATGTGGTGCTTTCAATACGTGTCAAATTCAAACGTGACATTTGATGGACAATTCTTTTGTTAGAAATTACATGCAAAATTAATTTCAGAACAATGAAAAATGAAACAGGTGCACTCTTGAATATTATATTCGTCTATAAAAAGCATTGTATCTGGACAAAGAAATTATAACTTGTTCAATAGAAAGGACATGTAAGTATCCCCTTTTTATTGAAAATGGCTTAAATTTGTCTTTGTAAATACGTTTTATTTGATTTCGACATTTAATTAGATTTTAAAAATTAGATTTTAGACATTTTATTTCAACTTTCTTAAATTCGACTTTGGCCTTTCCCCATGATATTGGATGTTTTTATGTGAAGTAATTACTTCTTTCAAGCTCTGTCGCCTGAAAAAAAGCTTTGTTTTGGCACTTTATCAATTTGACATCATACATATTATTTAGCATTTTCGGAAACTTGTAATTTCATCCAAAATATTATCGAAATTAAAGGTTATCATTTTTGCACCATACCTCCGATGCTATTTTGAACATAAATTTTCTTTAGGTATGCTACTGAATCGACCCTACAGGAAATTTCGAGCCGCGTACTCTCTGTAAAGATAATACACAAATCTAAATTCTAAAAATGAAACCAGAGGGCGCTAATGAAAGGAATTTTGGCGGTTTATGAAAAGCACTTTGGCTGGAATCATCACTGATGATGATTTAATATTCGAAACATGGGTCTGATGCATAAGAAATTGGTTTGAAATTTTCTTCAATTTATGATTGTTTTTCAGCTTTTGCGCTTTATCGGTGTGTATTGGCAGTAGGAAATGGAAACAAAATATGTAAAGCACGAAGTGCTTTTCATGAATTTTGTTTCCATTCCCTACTGACAATAGACACCGATAAAGGGCAAAAGCTGAAAAACAATCCTTATATTTAGATTTTACGTGTTAATTAAGCTATTTCTGCCAATTTTTCATTCAGTTTCTTTACATTTGAAATATCATTGCGGAGGGAGAACACCACTTGACGTAAGAGCAAACGAACGTTGGACGTTTTTCGCTTGATTCGAAGTAGTACCTTCTTTACGGAAACGTTCTTGACAAATGAGAAACTGAATTTTGTCCTCTGGCTGTATTTTGAACATTTCCAAAAAAACTGAAGAAAACTGAATCGTGAAAATTCGTGACTTTTGTCCAACTTAATTCAGATATAGCGGAGAGCTAAACTGGAGAAATTTCAAAGAACTGAAGGGAAAACGTTTGAAAACTCTTTTTAACACACTCTTAAACTGCTTAGACATATGAAATCAATCGGTATTATTGTATACAAAGTTCAGTAAATACCCTATTTCATCTGGAAGTAATTAGAATAATGCAAAAGTCGAGTACAGCCGTCGAAAACGCGAAAACTTTCTGTATTTTCATGACTTACCTCAACATCATGGCTAAAGATTCGCTGATACTCGAAGTATTTCTGATATTATGAATCCATAAGAAGCAAAGATAAATTCACTGTTGATAATGACATAAGTGAATCAAATCCTCATCCGAAATATTTGATCCACTATGCCTGAATATTCGCTCATTCAAACACGGCATCTTTCTGCAGACAGCAATGCAGTTCGTCCTTGAACTTCGTCTACAGACGCGTGATCGACTTACTACGTCACATTTCTTGGAAGTGTACATGTGGGTGACCTAGATTTTGACACATTTAATCACTGGGGGTAGACGGTGTCGTTTGATAATTGATGCATGTTTTGAATGTGTATTAAAGCAATAAATAAAATGGGCATTTTATCGGAAAATAATCCGCGTAAGTTCTAAAGTCACGTGATAGGCTCTTGCGTTTATCGAGAAATAAAGCAACAGTTGGTTTGGTACCTTTATATAAGGGAAACGCAGTAGGAATGTAAATATAAAGGTATAGAGTTGGAACCCTTCCCCATTATTGTATACAACTAGCTCCTTCCAAACAAAAGTTCGGCTACTTTATCAAGTCTTTCGAATTATCAAGATCAACAAAAAAGGAGGGCATCTCCAACAACACTCGACTGCAGCACCAACAGCAACACCCCAAAACACGCACTGCAAAAACACAAAGAAGACAGCCACAGAATGAGACGGAAATGGTACATTAGCTTTAAAACATGAGCAATAACTTGGAACGATATGTAAAACAAACATCTGTTGATTGAAGCATAGGTAATCTTTTTCGATAAATAATACTTGTATAACTTATGCCACTTACATGTGAATCGACTAAAACCCTGGTCACAACCCGCCGTGCGTGCTTTTAGGATGTGCGTGTTTGTGGAGGCTACGTGCGCTGCGTTTTTCAGAAGACGCAAGGAAGGAAGTGGCAAGAGTACGGAAGAAGTGCGTCAATGCACGTCGCATGCACAGTTATATGGGTGGTTACATGCATCATATGCAGAGCAAAACAGTTAGTACGTTGCACGTACTTACGACTTGCGTGCGACTTGCTTACAACGCACTTGCTCAGTACGTCTTCTACGTTATTGTAAGGATGTCAAATTTACACGTACTGCTAACGCATGGAGTCCTTACTTCCTTGAGTCGAAGGTGTGTTGCACGTACTTGCAGCGTACTTACAAAGTGCGTGTCGTACGTCTTGTTGTCGCGAGCAGCGAAAGTTCTGCTTGTACTTAAACTTCTGCTACGTACTGTCTGCGTGTTCCCAAATCCGTACGGAGGCCGTACATGACACGCACTGACAACGCAGGGACACCGTACGGATACCCAAGGTTTGCCTACGTTTTTGCACGTAGACAACACGTATGTCGGGTTGCGACCATCGCTTAAATGACTCTCCCCGGGGCACCTAGTTTCACTTCGGAATGTTGTTTATTCCGCAGTTCGCAACTGTTCCAATGGGAATTCTAATGGTATTGCCTTGCCTTCTCGACTTTGAGAAAATAAAATAACTGATGGATACTTCTTAGATTTTCATTATATACATCATTAATTTGTTCTCAGCTTTCGAAAGCTTTCGCCTTTTTTCATCAAAACAATCGTGTCAACACTTTTTCAGGGAAGTTGTCGGTCGTTTTATCGTTATTGGTCATATAGGTACATTTTTGGTTTTTTTAATAGTGCTTTATGAAATAGCCAATACTCTTTATAATATTGTTATAATGGTTTCCTTAATGTTTCATGGATGTCTTATTTTGTGAGATGGTCGATCCCTTTTTTGTCTGTTTTATCCTCTCCTGCTGATTATCCAATATGACGTTCTGTGTGATGTCCGCCGTTTGCTTAGTTGTGCATATGTTCCTCCTACTCACTGTAATATGACATTGTTTTAAATTTACTACTTTTATTATTTTTATTTATGTTTTACTTTTATTATTTCCATTAATGTTTTGGAAAGACTCTTAGCACAATCCAGGAATTTTAGGGGGAAAACAGAACTTTCTCACGCGAAAAAAGGACAAACAGACGGAGACAATGACACAAGCTCAATAGAAACACAAAGGACAGATTATATCTCCAGTGCAAGTGAGGAAAGTACTGTAGAATGCATTGTAGGTGGCACTGTTAAAACGCACCGTACTTATTAGTAGATCATATGAATCATGTAATATGTCTAGTGAAGATATAGAAAGCAAGAAGGAAGGACAAAAAAGGAAACTCAAAGTACATCCAAAATTCTGTTTAAGACGCCTGAAAGAAGCTTTGTTTTGGTCCTTCATTAATTAAAAATCATTATATACAAATTTATGTCATATTGCTATTTCGGAAACTTGTCATTTCATACAAAATATCGAATCTAAAGGAGATTAACTTCTTATAAAGGAGATTAACTTCCAAGTACCATCCCTCCAACGCTATTTTGGTAATAGATTTCATTTAATTGCATGGGCGGATCCAGGATTTTTTTAAGGAGGGAGGGGGTCGCAACATAAAATGTAATAAACTGGATTTATTACGTTTAAGGTTGAACCATCAAAACCTAAAATGTAATAACAACCTAAAATGTAATAAGTTTTCAAGACAACCATGGCCATTAAACATCAGTTTGTTTCACTCTTTTTTTTCTCCTTTTTGGATTATGTTTGTTAGCAAATCTTGATAGTCCTTACTTTTGACGGTGAGGCTCAGGATTGATTTTAAACTTGTATTTCTTTGACTTTCAACCATATTTACATATTTAAAGGTCTTTGTAAGATTAATGAAGTGAAATTTCCAATCAAAACTTAGTCTTTAGAATTTATTATAGGTTATTAGATTTAATCTGACAGAAACCTTTTTAAAAAGGTGTAAATATTATTTTAAGTCGAAGAAATACAAGTTTAAAATTTATTTTTTATTTTTATCATGTGTAAGGAATATAAAGATTTTTTCACAAACATGAGTCAAAAAGGAGAAATAGAGAGTGACATAGCTTTATATTCACATAAAGTTACTTACGGATAGACAAACAGACAAACAAACAGACCTCATGTTCAATTTCTATGGTTGCCTTGAAAATTTATTACACATTAGGTTGTTATTACAGTTAAGGTTTGGATGGTCAACCTAAAATTAATAACCTAAAATGTAATCAATTCTGAAGACTAATTTTTGATTAGCATTTCACTTCATTAACCTGACAAAAATATTACAAGATGTAAATATGATTGAAAGTCGAAGAAACACAAGTTTAAAATCTGTTTTGAGAGTCACCATCAAATGTAAGGAATATCAAGGTATTGTAAAAAGCATCATCCAAAAAGAAGAACCAGAGAGTGATATAGTCTTATATCCATGAATAGACAAACAAACAAACAAACTCAGATCTCATGTTTTTAAAATTTTTAAGGTTGTCTTGAAAATTTATTACATTTTAGGTTGTTATTACATTTTAGATTTGGATAGACAACCTAAAATGTAATAAATCCAGTTTATTACATTTTAGGTTGTAATTACATTTTAGGTTGCGACAGGGGTTCCTAAAGTCCGAATTTTTTGAAGAGCAAAAAAAAAGGCACACATCAGAGAATAAAGTCCTTGATTAATGATTGTCAGTCTGTTTCTTGTTACATGTATAAATAAAACAGATGAATGCATGGCGAGCATTAGCGTTTAATTAAAAAGGCTTAAAATCTTGAATATTCACATCACAGTACTTGATTAATAATTGTCAGTTTTAAAATGTAAATACAACAAACGGCGAACAATAGCGAGCCAGCGTATTGTTTCAGAATTGAAATGAAATCCTCTTTCCTTGTCCTTTTCAGTTTCTTTACTCTTGGTGTTCTTGTTTATTGACCAAGGTGTAATGTATATGAGTTATAAAGGAAAACGTACTTGAAAATAACGTATGTAATAAATTCTTGCTAGCGGAAGGGATCCAAAGAAAATTTTTTGAAATGCTGACGGCAAAATATTATCAATATAAAAGATTTCCAATACAACTTCATGTTATATTTTTCAAATGTGTAGACAACAAAAGGGGAATCCTAACGTAATTATATAAAATATCTATATTTACAATGTACAATTTCTTTTTAACTATGCTTCGAAAATTCCAGGAGGGGTTTCGAAAATGCAAAAATATGTTGAAATTTGTATTTTGCAGCTGAGTTTCACGGTACATAAAAAATTTACCGATCTCTGCCGAATATCAGTATCCCATTAGCATATCATTAGTCATCGGCAAAAAGCGGAAGTAGGAAGTTAAAGGTTTACAACCTTAACTATGATCCATTAATTATAACCTAATAATAAGCAAAACCAAGATCAAATCTATGTCTATTTATTTACATAAATCCATGAATCTACACCTCTATATATCGACATACTTTACATAACATTGTTTATTTCAGACAATTACGTTTTGCGTTGGAAAGTTCATCATGTTGAGAAGTTTGGCTCTCGTACTGGTTATACTAATTGGGCTCTCTGTAGCACCAACCCGTTCCAATGACATTTCTCAGTCAATCAGTAAGATATCTCAAGGACTGCAGGACTTTGGACATGCTATATCGGGTACGTTTTATATTAACGGAATATCACAAGCGTTTCAGCAGCATTGCTTAGACGAGAATTTTTTTTTAGAGATCTCCACGCTGAAGATTTCCGATTAGTGTAACTTAAAATGTCTTGATGTTGTAGCCTTGTAATAATTAATGCCAGTGGCTCAGAGGTAGAGCTCCCAATGCATTTAACATGCGGGGAGGACTGTGTTTCTTGTCTGAAGAGCAGATGAAATATCAGAATTACATTTGAATGTAAATACATACGCTTTCTTGCATAATGGTAATGCTTAGCTTAGAGTGACCAACAGTAGTCGAATAAAGCCAAGAAATGAGCAATTCCATTACACTCAGTGGAAGGCTAAAAAGTCGAATCAGTTTCAAAATCTTAAAATTTCAGATGGTGCCCTCCTAATTACATGTATATATATAATATAGCCTCTTACATATGAATTATATTAGGAAATCAGAATTATGTTATTTTTTCTGAGAATAATTATCGTAAAACATGAAACGTGTGTTATCACCTTGAAACACAGATAAGTAGACACAATATTGCTCCAAGGATCAATAATACCCCGTCTTTCTTATTTTGCATATCAGAACCAAATTTACTGAAAGGATGCGAATATATAAATTCTACTGTATTGAACTTGTAAATTAAAGGAGGGAGTCGAAATTAAAGGTGATTAACATCATAGCACCAGTCCTCCAATGCTATTTTGAACATATATATTATTTGGATATCCGTACAGGCAATTTGGAGCCGCGCACTCTCTGTAAAGTAAATACACGAATTTGCATTAAAACAAATAAAATCAGAGTGCGTTAATGAAATGAATTTTTGGCTGCGTCTGAAAATCACTTTGGCTGGATGCATCGCCGATGAGGATAAAGTACCCGAAACACGTGCCTTGTGTTTTATAAATTGGTTTGAAATTTTCTTCAAGAAGGTGTAGAGTTGGAACACTTCCGAATTGTAAATGTAAACCCTTTTTTCCACTGGAAGTTTGGGGCAGTTAAACTGCTTCTGACACCAATCTTAACGTTTTTAGTGTAACTGAAGATTACTACAATGGATTTTTAATGAAGAAATTCACAAATAAGGGGACGACCATTTGATCCTGAGGGAGGGGGCTGGCACTTTTTGAGAATAAATCTTCTGACCAAGAAAATGTCGAGTACTCATTAAACAGAAACCATTCCTCCGTTGATGGCTGAAATGAAATGATTTACTTGAATTAAGTCTGCAATTCTCATTAGAACAATTTTTAGAAATTCCTATTTATTTCTAACTACAGTATCAAACTTCATTTCCCTTTATCATTTTATATAAATGAAAAACGAAACCCGAAATCAGAATCCAAAATAACAATAAATAGTAAAACAAAGAAAAGATAGAGTTCTCCAACAGTGAAAACATCGGATCACACTCTCACACGAACAGTAAAAAAACACAAACAGACAAAACATACTATTAGTTCATTGAATAAAAAACCGAGAGAAACATTCTGTACTCCCAGATTCAATTAATATGGGGATATGGGGACCGAAGGATTACTTTCACATGAAACATGCTTTTAAGAGTTTGACACCAAAAGTGAAAAGAGCAGAAAATACTCTCATGAGAACTCATATGGAGATAATTAAAGAAAGACGGGAATCCCTTTCGAATAGACAAGGTAATTACTGTCTAAATCTACCTTATATGATGCAAATATAGAGAATAAAATTCAAAAATAATTAACTAAGGACATACAAAATAATGATGAAACAGGAACCAAATCAAACAAACCAAACATCCACCATATTGACAGAAGCAAACTCACAATGAGGGAGTGAGACCAGGTGCCCAGGAAGAGTCAGCATTGCCTGCTTGTATGCAACACCCGTCGCTTCAATTCGGCAGACATGTCACATCCAGTCAATTCCACTAAGGAAGATGTTCTGTTGTTGGATGGTTCCAATGATCTAGGACAAAATATAATTTACCATGCTGGACAATGGGACATCATGATGTATGGCGAGTTCCCCGTATTGACCGTAGAACTTCCTCAGTGACGATGCATTTATTTTAGGCCTATCATACGAGCATCATTATCAATTATATGATGATAATCTATTCTGGCCAAGAATACAAATTTTTGTTTAGTGCACTTTATCATAACAAGTAAAATTAAAATAAAAAAAAAATCTATTTAAGTGTTCTCTAAATACTGTATACCTCTATTCTTAGCCAGAATAGATTGCCATCAAACAATAATGATTACAAAGCTCATATGATATGCCTAAATAATTTCAAGTAAAATAGATTTAGACAGTGTTTAACTCCTTTAATCGAAGGGGATCCCCGGTCAACAGATTATTTGCATATCACATGATTCACTACGGTATTTGGAGAAGTGAGAGGGTTGTGCGCACGTAATCCAGGATAACCACACCATTTGCTACTTGCGTGGCAAATGGCCGTCCAAAGTCGGCACCGGTTGCCCATTGGTCTCGTCGGTTTATATGTAGTCTTTTGTGTTTGATGTTTACATGTCGTATGTCTCTTTTTCGTCTCAAACTATGCTCGTCTTTTGTGCAAGCAGGAGATGCTTACTCTTCCTGGGCACCTGGTCTCGCTCTCATATCGGGAGTCCGCTTCTTTTCATGTGGTGGAGGTTTTTGTTTGTTTGCTTTGGTTTCTGTTTTATCCTGATTTTGTATGCCTTCGGTTTCTGATTTTCTGAATTATCGATTTTGTGCTGTATACAGGGATATGGTCATTATCCATATTTTTCATTTGCATGGGGTGTTTTGGTGTTTTGCTGTTGGTGCTGGAACAAGGTCTTGTTGGAGATCCCCTCCCTTCTTGCATAGAATATTAAACCGTTAAAGTAATCTTCAAAGTATTAGAAAAAATGCGAAACATCAAATGGATTTTCGTACTTTTGAAATATGTTTCATATATATTAAGAGCAGCAAAATATGAAAACTCAAAATAAGTACAAATCGAAGCATTCTTTATATCTTATATTTATGTTCTTTTCAGGGAAGTTTTACAATTACATTGGCTGCTACAAGGATCATATTCCACGAGTTCTGAATGGATATGAGTTGAAAGGCTCGAAAACAATGACACCTAAATCATGTGTCAGTATGTGTAAAAATCGGCATTTCAAATTCGCTGGTGTACAGGTAAGGAGACGATTATTTAATCCTGAGGGGGGGGGGAGCCGGGTAGTTTATGGAAATAAATATTCTGACCCAGAAAATGTTGAAAATAAATAATCAGACCTTCTTTGTTGCAGAAATAAATATTCTGGCCCACATACATGTATGTGTTCAAAATCCATAAATTTCCGGCTCGCTTCCCTCACTGAAACAAATTTCAGTTTGCTTCAAATAGCAACAAGACCAAATGTCTAGGCTCGCTTCTCTCGCCGTACACACCACCATATGAAAAGTAGCGAACTCCCAATTAGTGAGACTATGTTAAACGTCTTAAATTCATTAGCATCATTTAAGACTAAAAAAAATTCAGGCTCACTCCGCTCGCCCGTTTACGAAAATTTATATCAAGTGCTATTTACACATTTGCACAGTATTACAAATGCAAGTATAAAACAAAAGTGAATATTTATTTTAACAAATATGATAAGTTTCAAGTCTTATAGGAATGCATATTGTACATTACACATCAACTACCCATTTTTGTACTAAACATGGCAAACTTTCTTGGCATCCCCTTCTCCCAATGTGCTGTAAAAACTCAATTTAGAATATGCAGGTGATACAGTACTAGTGTTGTAAAATCGGAAACATTTTACTACCGATTATCGGAAACTATCCGAGGTGTACAATCGATATCACAATCGGAATATTCGGACTTTTTTCTTGTTTAAAATTTTGTTTGTTTGTATCTTTTCAGAAGGAGAATACTCAGTGCTTGTGATTTAAGAATCTGATTTGTATTTAAAGTCTAATAACTGGAAATAAATCAACTGTTGAACATTCCGTGTTGATAACAAAATATCGTGGTTTACTTTATAAGGAGGACCTATCCTTTTCTTTCTAAATCCAAAATGGTCCCACACGCCGGACTTAGTAACTTCAACAGCGACAATCGATTTTCAAAACCATTATCGATAGTTGGCGAGTTTCAAGTTTCAGCAACGATAGCGGCGACATCGGCGACTATTGTTAAACACTATACACTATATAGACTTATTGAAGTGCCAAGAAAGTCTTGCATATTGTAAATAATTGATGGCATATTTAGTTGACATAACCAAGGTATGAGGGTGTGTATGTGAGTGCTTATATTCTTGTTGAAAATAAATATTCTGACCTTTAGTTACTGGAAAATAAATAACCCGGTCGGCCCTGCGTAGAAAATAAATAATCTCAACCGACAAAATTTGACAGCCCCCCCCCCCTCAGGATCAAATGGTCGTTTTCGTCATAAATGTTCCCAAAGAAAGCCTAATGAGATATTTAAACAGTACCTTCTTTACACTTTCAACGCGACAAATAGAAAAAATTTTTGTGATCAATTTTTAGCTCGCCGGGACGAAAGTCCGAAGAACTAATGTCATACCCTCGGCGTCGTCGTCGTCGTCGTCGTTGTCGTTGTTGTCGTCGTCCGTAGACAAAACTTTAACCTTGGCTATATCTCTTCAACCATAGGACTTTCATATTTCACATGTAGATACCTTGTGATGAGACCTTTCATTTGAGACCATGACCTTTGACCTAGTAACCTTGACCTTGGACTTTGACCTACTTTTCAAAAACTTTAACCTGGGCTATATCTCTTCAACCATAGGGGGTAGGGCTTTCATATTTCACATATAGATACCTTGTGACAAGACCTTTCATTTGTGACCATTACCTTTGACCTAGTGACCTTGACCGTGGACTTTGACCTACTTTTCAAAAACTTTAACCTGGGCTGTTTCTATTCAACCATAAGGGGTAGGACTTTCATATTTCACATGTAGATACCTTGTGATGAGAACTTCCATTTGAGACCATGACCTTTGACCTACTGACCTTGAACTTTGACCTACTTTTCAAAAAATTAACCTGGGCTATATCTCTACAACCACAAGGTCAAGGGCTTTGATATTTTACCTGTAGATACCTTGTGACAAGACCTTTTAATTTGAGACCATGACCTTTGACCTAATGACCTTGGAATTTGACCTACTTTTCAATAAAAGTTACCAGGGCTATACCACTTCAACCATAAGGGCTAGGGCTTTAATATTTCATATGTAGATACCTTGTGATGAGACCTTTCATTTGAGACTATAAGCTTTGGCCTACTAACTTTGACCTTGGACTTTGACCTACTTTCAAAAACTTTAATTTGCTCTATATCTCTACAACCATAAGGGCAAGGACTTTCATATTTCACCTGTAGATACCTTGTGACAAGACCTTAAATTTGAGACCATGACCTTTGACCTAATGACATTGACCTTGGTTTTCGACCTTCTTTTCAAAAACCTTAAACTGGGCTATATTCCTTCAACCATAAGGGGTATGTTGTTCATATTTCAGAAGTAGATACCTTGTGATGATACCTTTCATTTGAGACTATGACCTTTGACCTAGTGACCTTGGACTTGTTCTTCTTTTCACAAACTTTAACCTGGGCTATATCTCTTGAACTATTAGGGGTAGGGCTTTTATATTTCACATGTAGATTCCTTGTAATGGGACCTTCCATTTGAGACCATGACATTTGACCGAGTTATGTTGACCTTCGACTTTGATCTTCACCATTAACCTACTATTTAATTACTCATACTTTGGTTGTATCTTTACCTCTCTAAGGGATGAGACTAACATTAGATGCATAGAATCCTCATGACAATCCTTTTTGTACTTTGGAAGTTTATTTGATTTTTTACAAAAACCTGCAACGGCGAGCTATGTAATCTTTGATTAACCTATGTTTTGAAAATTGTATGGGAAACGACATTTAAGCTATTTTCACATTATTATATGTTCTCTGCAAAAAAATTGTAGAAGGTTATAGATTTCGAGTTATGAAATATAATGAAAAGGGGGGTAAGGCAGTTATTTCCCTTTGGTGAAAAATATATTAAACTTCATTTTTCATGGAAAAACATTGCTCGCAAATGATCAAAATAAGGAACTTTTTATTTTTTAGGGAATTTGATGAAACAAAACTTTTAAACCTTTGACCCATCGATATTTTATGTACAATCATTCAATTTGAAAAAAAAAAGAAAATGCATGGAGACCAATGTAGACTCTTGTGACGCAGTATTCCTAAAGTAACTATCAATGATCTCATTTATTTTAAAGTTCTTTTCAGTCATTCTTACATTAAAACTGTGCCCACCTTCAGATTTCTATTATATGGATGCCCCTTCATTAACCTTTGACTACCTATATAGTTTTAAAACAGTTATTCAGTCTTACAGTCTAGAAGGCAAGGCAACACCGTGAGAATTCCCATCGGAACGGATCGAACCCCGGAATGAACAACATTCCGAAGTGAGACCAGGTGTTATTTTTGTTTCCTACCTTTTTCTCCTCTCGTATTCGTAATTCAGTTTTGTACATTAGTGTTATATTTGGGTTAGATAATATAATAAGATTAAAAAGAACGCAATTTCCTTAAAGTATAACCATAACTATTTTGAGGTAAGTTCATTTTTGTTATCCCCCACCAACTTGAAGTCACTTCAACAGAAGAATACATATCGCTTTACATTGATGTCCGTCCGACTGTCATAAATCGTGACCGGATTATATCCCTTGAACAGAGCCATGCCTTCATAGAGATTTCCCTTAGACATGTTTAAATATTTAATATCTACGGTAGGAATTAGCTAAAGACAAAGTCAAGTCTTAATTGAGATATCCTTTAGAAAGGATTAAGGATTGAATGTCCCAGGTAAAGGTCGGCTAAGGACAGAGTCATGTCCCTTAGACAGGTTTTGATATTGAATGTCTTAGGTAGAAGTTAGCTAAAGACAGAGTCAAGTCTTCATTGAGATATCTCTAAGACAGGTTTAAAGATTGAATGTCTCATTTAGAAGTCAGCTAAGGACAGAGTCGTGCCTTCATTGAGATATCCCTTATATAGGTTTAAAGATTGAACATCTTAGGTTGAAGTCAGCTAAGAACATAGACATGCCTTCATTGAGATATCCCTTAGACAGGTTTAAAGATTTAATGTCTCGGGTAGAAGTCAGGCTAAGGACAGAGTCATGCCTTCATTGAGATATTCCTTATACAGGTTTAAAGATTAAATATATCTGGTAGAACATTCACCAAAAACTTCTCAAACGATTTGATCGATTATACTCATTTTCAATTCTCAACATGTTCTTTGTTTCAGTTTTCACAGGAATGTTTCTGTGGTAATAGCTTGGGTACAACACTTCAACCAGAGAAAGAGTGCAATATGGCATGTTCAGGAGACAACAACCAAATGTGTGGAGGATCTATGAGATTGTCAGTCTATCATGTTCAGTAATAGTCAAATATTCACATAAGAAAGTGAACAAATAAATGCTTATAAATTGAATTCTAATTCATTCTGTTTGTTTCACGCATTCTGATTGGTTCACAGGATTTCTTTAAGCATGTATAACGACGATATACATGCCGCAAACCGACTCACTTGACATACTTTAAAATGTATTCCTACGTAAATTTGAACGTTACAAGCTTTAGCGCACTTTATGCGTATGACGTCATGCTTCCCTCTGTTCTTCGCTCCTGTGACGTCATACTGTGACGTAAAATTGCAAGGTATGAGCTTGAAAATGGCGTTCTCCACATGGAATATGGAATGGTACAAGGGTGTCAACCTACTTGTATTTACAACCAGATTTAAACAAAGTTGGTTTTTCGCCATCGTAATAAATACGAAGCAGTTGTATTTCATATTTTGCAGCGCAATAATTTCTGTTGGTCGTTGTTAGTCCTCCGCAGCAACGTCACCTCTAAAACGATACATGAGACCCTTTGAGGGGTATAAAAAGTTAAAATATGTCACATGCATTAGAATAGGGATAAACGTACTGTGTTTTGTGGTTCCGACAGGTATATGTTGGATATACTGTTGGAAACATACGTTATACCGTCGGGGACAAGCGTTTCCTACAGTATATCCTACATATACCTGTCGGAACCACAAAACACAGTACGTTTATCCCCTAAATACTTAATGTCTATTCATATCAGAAATAAAATATTGATTCCCGTTGAGAAACTGCTAATAATACGAATCCTTTTGAACTTATTTTTCGTTTCTAAATTTCTAAATTTAGCTGTTGATAGTCAATACTTTTCACAATATCATAAATTTATCTGAATTGATTGCCAAAATTATAATTTGACGTCTAAATTGAAATAATAGATTTAAAACTTGTATAAAATCGTGCTATTTATTTTGACTCAGATTCATTATATATATTAATGAAAATTACATTCTACTGTATCCGTTTGCCATTTATTCAAATATTTTGTGTCACTTTAACGGCAATGTATCAATCACATTTACATTTTGAATGTTTAAATTCAAATTATCTTAATCATTTCATTACGTTGATTAAATATCAATTTCAATTTTGAAATACATGTATATGCAAAAATACAAATATGAATTTCAGTATAAATATGTTATTTAACATAATTTTCCATTTATATGCTCATTCGCAAATCTAAATCCAACAATGAATCATTTAATGATGCCCTTAGTAAATGTTCATGAAATATCAAGTTGTCATACTTTTCGGAATACGGAGCTATTTTCCATTTTAGACATTATGATTACAGATCACAATTAATTTTGAATGTTCGTTGACAAGTTGACAAGTTTACAAGTTTATTTTGTTTCTCATCATCAACATATTGAGAAAATATATATACAGTACAAAATCAAATCAACTTAATGCATGCGCTATACTACTTAAATTTCTACAAAAGATTTTAACCTGGAGGGTTAACTCTCTCGTAAACAATATCAATGAATTTACAAAGATTAATAACTGTAATTTTATTTGACCACGCAAATAGTTCCTGATTATTTCATTCCCTCGTCTTCTTACATTTAATTTCTACGACTCTTTTTACACTAGATGATTCGTTTTTTACGTCAATGAGTCGCAGATGAGTTGAAAAAAATATTCTAGCATGTTGAATGACACTGCATCATCCTAATCGCGGAATGACAGATGTGTTATGAGGCTCTAGAATTGATAGATTGTAGAACATTAGAGCCACAGATACCCCCTTTCAGGTTTAAAAAGATATTAAAAGTCTACTAAGCGACAGATTTTTGCATGAATCCATTTCTGAGCTTATTTTGATACTATCTAGAAGATATAAAAGTTTCAAGCAAAAAATGGTGGTGCGATTCGAGTATTCAATCGTCATATTAGTACGATTTACAAAGGAATATATAGGAAAAAATAATTGGGGTCTGATACCAGATGTATTATGAGGCTCTAGAATTGATAGATTGTAGATCATTAGAGCCACAGATACCCCCTTTCAGGTTTAAAAAGATATTAAAAGTCTACTAAGTGACAGATTTTTGCATGAGTCCATTTCTGAGCTTATTTTGATACTATCTAGCAGATATAAAAGTTTCAAGCAAAAAATGGTGGTGCGATTCGAGTATTTAATCGTCATATTAGTTCTATTTACAAAGGAATATATAGGAAAAAATAATTGGGGTCTGATACCTTATCTAATACAAAACCATAATGCAGTCATAGGTATAGTACCTTCAATTTTCTCCGATTTCCTCGAAATATAAGATTAATTTTAAAGAATGTTTACATCAACATTTGTAAATAAGGTTCAACCCTAAACGCAACTCTGGTTATAACAAAACCAAATACATAGAGGAAATGAGCCGTAAGTAATCAAATGATCACGTTGCAGAGTATTGAAGTCTGAATCTCCAAAACCATTGAAATGACAAATATTGGCAATGACCATGTCCCAATACACAGTACAAGATCGATAATTCAGAAAATGATAAACTGAAGGCATCCAAAATCAGGATAAAACAGGTACCAAAGCGAACAAACAAAAACCTCTACCAAACTCTCAATATGGGAGTGAGAACAGGTGCCCAGGAAGAGTCAGCATCTCCTGTTTGTATGCAACACTCGTCGTTTCAATTCGGCAGAAATATCACATCAGAAGTTTCATGGTTCAAATAGTTTAAGACAGAATACCATTCACCATTATTGACAACGGGACATCATAGTGTATGACGAGTTCCCCGTATCAACCTTAGAACTTCCTCAGTGACGATGTTAGTCGATAACAAATGTATCCCTGACTTAGAAGCTTATCTGAAAGACGCCTAGCTCTCAGAACAAAATCTGTATATTTGGTGCATGCTCTTGAATAACATATCAATTGAGATATGAACATGCTATAAGCAGGCAATGAAGGGATGTTGTTACTCTGTGTGTTTGCATTGGGTGTTTTGGTGTTTTGCTGTGGGTACTGGAACCTAGTGTTGTTGGAGTTCCCCTCCTTTCTTTCATAAAATTCATAAAAGGAAAGTTTGTGATGCCGAAACTGAAGTCGTCACGATTGTCATAAAGTGAGGTCTTTATGTGACCATTAGTGTCGTAGGACAGCATTATGTCCAAATAGGATGCTGAATTATATGTCACAGTAGTTTCTTTGACTTCAAGCTCCGTCGGATAGATTATGCTAAGGTAATTCGCGAATTTGGGTTGTTGATGGACAGCATATCGTCTGTATATCTGTAATGAGTTAAAGAAGATCCTGACGATAATCTCAACAGCACTCACAATAGAGCACAAAATGAAACATCGACGGACCCCTAGCAAGCTAGAGTTCGGACCTGGTGCCCGGGAGGAGTAAGCATCCCCTGTTGGCTAGCCGCACCCGCCGTCGATGTTTATGAAGCATGGAAATGAAAATATATAAAATTCATGCACTGTCTGACGTTATGTCTATATAGAAAGTGCTATGGCGACAATGTCAGGGAAGTATATTCAAAACACTTACTGTAAACCCCTCGCGGGGAACTTTTTTACGAGCTCCACACGGCAAAGGGCATAAGTGTGACACAAATGAGTTAAAGAAGATCCTGACGATAATCTCAACAGCACTCACAATAGAGCACAAAATGAAACATCGACGGACCCCTAGCAAGCTAGAGGTGGGACCAGGTGCCCGGGAGGAGTAAGCATCCCCTGTTGGCTAGCCGCACCCGCCGTCGATGTTTATGAAGCATGGAAATGAAAATATATAAAATTCATGCACTGTCTGACGTTATGTCTATATAGAAAGTGCTATGACGACAATGTCAGGGAAGTATATTCAAAACACTTACTGTAAGTGAAGTTAAAGTCAGAAGCTAAGTATCCTTTCCCTTCAGGGACCAAAGATTGAATGAATTCAGCTTCGTACGAGTAAAGAAAAATGTCGGCAAGGAGTGGGGCACAATTGGTTCCCATTTGAATTCCTGTCAAACTTGAGTAAATTTACCTGTGAATTGAATTAGAATTAATGCATACATGGCATAGAACGTGCAAGGAAGCAAAAATAAATAAGGAAAAAAAACCACACACACACGTATGTCCAAAAAACCTAAACACTCACGGGAATTTATATGTGTGAATAAGGATTAATTAATCTACAACAAAGAAATACGTTTGGGGATTTGTACATGAGCATGAACAATTTCGATAAGCATGTGTTATCAAATCTTAGTCTATCATTTTCATCATTTCTCTCAAAAACTGTCTCCAACAGAGGAAAACACTTTGTAAAGTAATTCCCCCTTTCTTCTACATTTAAACTCATAAAAATAATATGGAAGTGATCCAACTCTATACATGTATCTGTTTTTATAACAAAGATAGGGAGGGGGGCTTAATTTTAAGTAGGATCTATTTCAAAGCGCTGTTGAATAAAATTGTGGCTTAAAATCATTGGATGAATGGTACAAAGGTGTCAACCTACTTGTATTGACAGCCAAATTTACACAAAGTTGGTTTTGTGGTCATGAGTAGAATTCTGTCAATCTTTCTACATCATCATCATCATTTAAATATTCAGTATTTAAGTGATTCACATCACTGATTATATCCATTGGTTGAAGTATTTTCTCAACTATCTGTATTTAGTCGCATCGTTATTTTGGAAAGAAAAGATGGTGAGTTAAAACTAATTCTACGTTGAACTTAGTTTCAATGCTTTTTAGTTTCAAGATAGTATGAGGCGTAAATGCAATGATGAATTTAGCGAATGAAATACCTTATTGTTGTATTCTCGTAGGAAGTGATCGTATCGCAATAATAATATGGAAGTGTTCCAACTCTATACCATCTTGAAGAAAAATTTTATGCACCATACACGTGTTTCAAATTTTAAATCGGTGATGCGCCAATGTTATTTTACAGGAGCCACAAAAACGCATTTCAGTAGCGCCCTCTGGTTTTATTTTTTAATGTAAATCTGTGTATTTACTTGACAGAGAGTGCGCAGCTCCGATTTCATGTAGGGTCGATTCAGTATCATATCTAAATAAAATCTATGTTAAAAATAGCATTGGAGGAATGGTACTAAAATTTTAACCTCCTTTATTTTCGATGCTATTTTTGGATGTAATGACACGTTTCCGAGATAGCAGAATAATGTATACATGTATGATATCAAATTGATAAAGAGCCAAAACAAAGCTTCTTTCAGGCGACAGAGTTTGAAAGTAGCTTTTGAAAGCTTCCCGGGCATTCTACTTTCTGCTGATTGATTAGTTACAAAATATCTTTTTATTGATATTAAATGCTTTGATTTCTATGCATAGTACAATATTATTGAAAAGAACATTGTTCTATCCTATACATTTTAAGGAGGTCCAGGACAGCTAGAATATTTTCATTTAGATGAAATGTGGGTAATCGGATATGTATAAAATTATACATGATCACTAAGCCTTTACAAGAAATTGTCGAAAGGAGATAAATTTATGTCTATTTTCAAAATGTCCTGAGTTGCTAACAACAAAGGGGAGGGGGGGGCAAAAACGACGGATCTTGCACTTTTTCCTTTATTGTGTCGTCACATTTTATATCTAAAACGAAGGCCTCTTTTGTTCTCTTTTATCCATTTCATGGGCTGACTACTAGGCTTGGAGCTTTTACTTACACTTTCGTATGCAAACGATTTAAATTTTGACACTTGAATATTTGTAGCGTCCATCATTTTTTTTGAGTGGCGCCACCTTGGATACTAAGGTTTAAGGAGCTGATAATAGAAGGCGTAAGATCTGCCCTGAAAAAGAGGAATTCTCAAAATGGAAACTTCAGGCAAATTCTTTTACCAAATTGATGCCAGTTCTTGGTTTAACCATAATCAGCAGTTGGATAAGATTTATCGTGCATCGTTTTCCTAAATTTTTGGGCAAAATGTCTTAGAAATCAATGGAAAATGGAAAATATTTTTTAAACATTGCCCCCCCCCCCCCCCCCAGCTACAAAACGCCACTTTTACAGAAGGTGTATAACACTAATATGACAAAGTGGGATTCTGTGGCTAAGTGGGAACGGTGCCCAAGAGACGAAAAACTGAAAGAGGGAGGGTGGGGGGCTTTTTTCGAATCTTTGTCTTAGGCCATAATATCAGCAAAGTTTCATTTTTAACCTTGTATAGTCATTCATTTATTTATTCTAAACATGTTCACATGAAATGCAAAAGAGTTTGGAGGGAAATAAACAAGAGCGTGCCGTTTATTTCTACACAGTGTGCATTTATACTATAAACAACCTTATTTTTAATGCAAGTTTTTAAAATTGATGGATAAAGTTGAGATCAGTCTTTTCAATTTGAATTCTAGTATCTTGTTTAGACTATTATTATGTTTTAAAGTTAATAGATATCCATATTAGCCAGACAGTTCTTAATTTTCAAGGGTTTTTTTTTATCGATATTAGCTTCTTTTTAAAATGGCTACTTCCTGCTCTTTGGACTGTTATTCAAGAATCAAGAAATAAGCTTACCAAAATAAGATGTTGTATGAGGAATCTCCGAATACATTTCATTTTAGTAATGATCAAGTTTTTCTTGTGTATACAGTTTAGATCATTGTGAAGAGGAAATACTTGATGATATTAAGGGCTAAATACAGCCCTTATTTTATCAGCTCCTTTAAGACTCTCTGTGGAGATTGTTCATATCGACAATGTTGTGTTTTACATCTCATACTTTATTTCTGAATGATCTGTAAGGATGTAATAGGAAGTATTCATGTTTTGGTTTTCACTTTGAAGTCAACTTTTGACAACATGTTGGACTTGGTAAAAAATGCTCGTTTTTAATCTTACTTAATAATTCAATAAACCTTTGTTTTATATATCCAGTTGCGCCATATCTGTAATATCTACGTCGCTCATTCCTATTTTCAAATAGATAGGTTATCTGCTTCTATCAATTTTTCAATATTCATTTTAACCTTTTTCATCACATATTATTTTAGAATAAGTACATGATCCTCATGCATATTAAACTTTTAAAACTGATTTCTTAGTGGCGATGGATAACGATGTACATCGCTTTGTCTGGAAGCATCACTTATGGGGTATTAATATCCGAAAAATGTGTCTGGTGCATAATGAATTGGTTTGAAATTTTTGTCAAAAAGGTATGGAGTTAGAACAATTCCGTATAATGTATGTATTGGACACAACAAGATGAACAAGAACTCTAAAAAGAAGAAACCTGAAAAACGAATCAAACAAAACAAATTTGAATGACATCATCGTGGAATACCAATTGATCATTCAGAGCCGACTTGGGCCAACCTTTTTCTTAAAAGGAGTAAAGCCATAACTATAACATCTACTTTATTCAGATTACCTCCAAACGTTTACACAGAGTTTTCTATGACTTACATTGTTATACATATAGATAAAAAATCTATTCGTTAGGATAAGACATACAAATGAATTATGTTCATGTTAACATGGTAATTATCTTTCAGAAATCTCCGTCTCACGCAGGAACTAGCATGCTTCGAAAATTCTCCCTCGGACTGGCTATTCTTATTAGTTTATTTATAGCTACCGACCTATTCAAACTGAAATTTCACTAGGCAGTACAGAAGATTGAGGAAGAACTACAGAACATCAAAGATGCTATGCATGGTAGGATTTTTTTAACGGAATGAAAATTACATTGCAGAATATGTTTTTAATTACTATTATGAAATTTCTCTTTATTTCATTTTTTTTTTAATTTGGGCAAGTGAATCTACTTCACTTCAATATTGAAATACACACCAATATAGAAAATAGTTAAGCAGACTCATGTTTTCTCTCCTTCATGTCCATCATTGGAATAGCAATTTGGTATAATAAGGATGACAGAATGCAAGGAGAAAAAAGTGATGCTGACTAAACTTTGAGTTAGGCCAACATCTAGGGCGATTACATGTCTTGAACGTCTTCAAATTCAATAGCATCATTTAATAACAGATACATTTTCAGCATGGATCAGACATGCACGTCTCAGGTACTAAATCCTCGTCAGTGATGCTCAATCTAAACAATGTAATATTACCAAAGAGTGTGAAAATTTATTATGTCCAATACTTGCAAAACTTGCGAATTGCATTTGGGTTGCTCCGGCCGGCAGAGCACGGACTGATTTTCGTACGCCACTTTTGATATATTCATATGCATGTTTGTGTCGTCATCTTCAGGTGTGGGCCGTTGTTTAAAACGGCTGTGCGTACTTCGTACCGGCTTGATAAGGAATGCGTGCACGTTCTCCTGAGAACTACACCATTCCCCAATAGCGAGGAATATGACCGTCCTTTATTTGCACCAATGACCCATTGGTTTCTTTGGTTTCAGTATAGTCTTTTGTGTTTAGCTTTACGTTTATGTCTCTCAAGGCGTATCTTGTTATATCCTTGTTTATGTCTCTTATGTTGTCTCTTGTTATATCCCTGTTTAACTCTCTTATTGGGTCTCTTGTTATATCCCTGTTTATGTCTCTTATCGTGTATCTTGTTATATCCTTGTTTATGTCTCTTAGTTGTGTCTCTTGTTATATCCCTGTTTATGTCTCTTATTGTGTCTCTTGTTATATCCCTGCTTATGTCTCTTATTGTGTCTCTTGTTATATCCCTGTTTATGTCTCTTATTGTGTCTCTTGTTATATCCCTGCTTATGTCTCTTATTGTGTCTCTTGTTATATCCCTGTTTATGTCTCTTATCGTGTTTCTTGTTATATCCCTGTTTATGTCTCTTATTGTGTCTCTTGTTATATCCCTGTTTATGTTTCTTATCGTGTCTCTTGTTATATCCCTGTTTATGTCTCTTATCGTGTCTCTTGTTATATCCCTGTTTATGTCTCTTATTGGGTCTCTTGTTATATCCCTGTTTATGTCTCTTATTGGGTCTCTTGTTATATCCCTGTTTATGTCTCTTATTGTGTCTCTTGTTATATCCCTGTTTATGTCTCTTATTGTGTCTCTTGTTATATCCCTGTTTATGTCTCTTATCGTGTATCTTGTTATATCCCTGTTTATGTCTCTTATCGTGTCTCTTGTTATATCCCTGTTTATGTCTCTTATTGGGTCTCTTGTTATATCCCTGTTTATGTCTCTTATTGTGTCTCTTGTTATATCCCTGTTTATGTCTCTTATTGTGTCTCTTGTAATATCCCTGTTTATGTCTCTTATTGTGTCTCTAGTTATATCCGTTTAACTCTCTTATTGGGTCTCTTGTTATATCCCTGTTTATGTCTCTTATTGTGTCTCTTGTAATATCCCTGTTTATGTCTCTTATTGTGTCTCTTGTTATATCCCTGTTTATGTCTCTTATTGGGTCTCTTGTTATATCCCTGTTTATGTCTCTTATTGTGTCTCTAGTTATATCTCTGTTTATGTCTCTTATTGTGTCTCTTGTAATATCCCTGTTTATGTCTCTTATTGTGTCTCTAGTTATATCCCTGTTTTACTCTCTTATTGGGTCTCTTGTTATATCCCTGTTTATGTCTCTTATTGTGTCTCTTGTAATATCCCTGTTTATGTCTCTTATTGTGTCTCTAGTTATATCCCTGTTTATGTCTCTTATTGTGTCTCTAGTTATATCCCTGTTTATGTCTCTTATCGTGTATCTTGTTATATCCCTGTTTATGTCTCTTATTGTGTCTCTTGTTATATCCCTGTTTATGTCTCTTATTGTGTCTCTTGTTATATCCCTGTTTATGTCCCTTATTGTGTCTCTTGTTATATCCCTGTTTATGTCTCTTTATGTGTCTCTAGTTATATCCCTGTTTATGTCTCTTATCGTGTATCTTGTTATATCCTTGTTTATGTCTCTTATTGTGTCTCTTGTTATATCCCTGTTTATGTCCCTTATTGGGTCTCTTGTTATATCCCTGTTTATGTCTCTTATTGGGTCTCTAGTTATATCCCTGTTTATGTCTCTTATTGTGTCTCTTGTTATATCCCTGTTTATGTCTCTTATTGTGTCTCTTGTTATATCCCTGTTTATGTCTCTTATTGTGTCTCTTGTTATATCCCTGTTTATGTCTCTTATTGTGTCTCTTGTTATATCCCTGTTTATGTCTCTTATTGTGTCTCTTGTTATATCCCTGTTTATGTCTCTTATTGTGTCTCTTGTTATATCCCTGTTTATGTCCCTTATTGTGTCTCTTGTTATATCCCTGTTTATGTCTCTTATTGTGTCTCTTGTTATATCATTGTTTATGTCTCTTATCGTGTCTCTTGTTATATCCCTGTTTATGTCCCTTATTGGGTCTCTTGTTATATCCCTGTTTATGTCTCTTATTGGGTCTCTAGTTATATCCCTGTTTATGTCTCTTATTGTGTCTCTTGTTATATCATTGTTTATGTCTCTTATCGTGTCTCTTGTTATATCCCTGTTTATGTCTCTTATTATGTCTCTAGTTATATCCCTGCTTATGTCTCATGAGGTGTCTCTTGTTATATCCCTGTTTATGTCTCTTATTGGGTCTCTAGTTATATCCCTGTTTATGTCTCTTATTGTGTCTCTTGTTATATCCCTGTTTATGTCTCTTATTGTGTCTCTTGTTATATCCCTGTTTATGTCTCATGAGGTGTCTCTTGTTATATCGCTGTTTATGTCTCTTATTGTGTCTCTTGTTATATCATTGTTTATGTCTCTTATCGTGTCTCTTGTTATATCCCTGTTTATGTCCCTTATTGGGTCTCTTGTTATATCCCTGTTTATGTCTCTTATTGGGTCTCTAGTTATATCCCTGTTTATGTCTCTTATTGTGTCTCTTGTTATATCATTGTTTATGTCTCTTATCGTGTCTCTTGTTATATCCCTGTTTATGTCTCTTATTGTGTCTCTAGTTATATCCCTGCTTATGTCTCATGAGGTGTCTCTTGTTATATCCCTGTTTATGTCTCTTATTGGGTCTCTAGTTATATCCCTGTTTATGTCTCTTATTGTGTCTCTTGTTATATCCCTGTTTATATCTCTTATTGTGTCTCTTGTTATATCCCTGCTTATGTCTCATGAGGTGTCTCTTGTTATATCGCTGTTTATGTCTCTTAAGGCGTATCTTGTTATAACCCTGGGGGTTTTTTTTATGGCAAATGGGTGTTTTACTGTTTTTTGTGCTAACAAATCCTGTTAGATATCCCCTTCTTTTCTCTTACATCGTTTCAATAAGATTTCTTGTCGAACGTAAAAAAATATTTTATAAAAAATAAGACTGTTTGTTGTGTTCATCTGAGGTCAGTGTAATTTGGAGATTTCTTCCTCATTAGATATATCTGATTGTAGAAGGTTTTTAAACTTTTGACATATCCCAGAATATGAATTGATTATTTTCAAGCCGACAAAGGGTTAATAGAATATGTTGGTATTATGCACGGTAATATGCGCTCACTTCTTATGTCATACAGTAACTTTGGATTACGTCAAACAATTAACTGATTCTGTGTTTTCGCATCGGGTGTTTTGGTATTTTGCTGTTGATACTACAATGGGGTCTTGTTGGAGATCTCCTCCCTTCTTTTGAATTACGTCAAGGAAGAAAGGTTACAATTAACTGATTCTGTGGTAACCATATTATTTATTCGTCCTTACATAAAGAGGTACTTGTTCTCAAAAGTAAGGTTTTCTGTCGCTTTCCATTACTTTACGCCTTTATATATATATAAAGTAACATTAATTAAAATGATTTATTTCATTCTCATTAAAATTCATATTTTCACTAAATCGATTTATTGTTGGCCTACATATGGAACGCCATCGCTGTCTTATAATGAGACATTTCAATATATGGTATGGTTAAATCAATATTTGCGGTGGTAAGTACATTATATGCGGTGGTAAGTACATTATATGCCGTGGTAAGTACATTATATGCGGTGGTAAGTACAATATATGCGGTGGTTAGTGCATTATATGCGGTGCTAAGTACATTATATGAGGTGCTAAGAACATTATATGCGGTGGTAAGTACATTATATGGAGTGGTAAATACATTATATGCGGTGCTAAGTACATTATATGAGGTGCTAAGAACATTATATGCGATGGTAAGTACATTATATGGAGTGGTTAATACATTATATGCGGTGCTAAGTACATTATATGCGGTGTTAGATACATTATATGGGGTGGTATGTTCATTACATGGGGTGGTTAGTACATTATATGTGGTGCAAAGTACATTATATGGGGTGGTATGTTCATTATATGGGGTGGTATGTTCATTACATGGGGTGGTTAGTACATTATATGCGGTGCTAAGTACATTATATACAGTGCTAAGTACATTATATGCGGTGCTAAGAACATTATATGGGGTGGTGAGTACATTATTTGCGGTGCTAAGTTCGTTATGTGGTGATTTCGTTATGATAAACATTCTTATGACCAAGATTAAACATTTCTGAGACTCGGATCGCAGCAACGTTAAAAGCACTCCTCGTTTTTACGTTTTTGTAGCCTTTTAACACAAATATTTATCTGAGAAGATAAAATAAATACTATGTTGTTTCATTGAGGTATATTTCATTGTATTTTAATCAAAAAAGTGAAAAGATTAAATCTTTGGCAATCAGTGAAAACTATTCTACAATTTCATCTTTTTCACACAACGGTGCGGTGGCGTAGTGGTGAAGACGCATGACTGTGACTACAAAGGTCGCGAGTTCGATCCTGGTCACTGATACATTTTATTTTTCAAAATTTTTACAAAGTTCTTGCTTTTTTTAAATTTTACATTTTTACATTTTTTCCTACTTAAGTGAGAGGCAGCATGATATCAATAGGCATTGTTTCCGTATATTGTATATGCTTGTACTTTTTAGAAGAGCTCTGTACAGTACAGATAAATTATGTGATATTAGTAAAGAGTAGATTAATTCTGTACCACTACGTTACTAATATATAAATTATAATTTTTATTTTTGCTTGTGATATTCAATTTACGTTGTCTAAGAGAGAGAGAGAGAGAGAGAGAAAAAAAAAACAGGGTGACGTGAAAATTCTATATAATTATTTTTTTTTATTCTAATTATTAGAATAAAAAAAATAATGATATAGAATTTTCACGTCATCCTGTTTTAAGAATATCAATGTAATCGGTAATCTCTGAAATCCAGAAACTGAAAAAAAACGGTTGTATTTCTATCTTCTCGGCCACTTATGTAGCTTTCTGGCGCGAAATACACACGGTGTAGATATAGACAAATTTATTTCCTTCCAAATGGTTAAATATTTGATCGGAACACACTATGAATAGATTGTGCCATGATATAAAAAGAAAAAGATGGCAATTATAACCTACTTTTAATATCGCTCTAGAGATAAATTTTAAAATAGTCATCCATCCCCCTTTTTTCGTTTTTGCCTGTGGACATTGTTTCCCCCCTCGCTTCAGAACCCCACTTGTCCAGAAAATGTGTTTTATTGATATACACCGGCATTATAAAGCGAGGGGGGACGCTGTTGTGTATAAGCGTTTTCGTTTTCCATTGTTTTCTGTGTAAAAATGCTTATTTTGACCCAAATACCGGTCTTTTCTTCCAACCCCCCCCCACCCATGATAGAGCTGGGAAAAATGTTGAATCCTTTTGTGTTTATGTGTCCTTTTGGGTTAATGATAACCCGAGTCTCAAAAATGTTTAATCTTGGTCATCAGAATGTTTATCATAACGAAATCACCACATAACGAACTAAGCACCGCATAAAATGTACTCACCACCCCATATAATATGTTCTTAGCACCGCATATAATGTACTAACCATCCCATGTAATGAACATACCACCCCATATAATGTACTTAGCACCGCACATAATGTACTTAGCACCCCATATAATGTACGTACCACCCCATACAATGTTTTTAACACCGCATATAATGTACTAAGCACTCCATATAATGTACATACCACCGCATTTAATGTTCTTAGCACAGCATATAATGTAATTACCACCGCATATAATGTTCTTAGCACCGCATATAATGTACTTATCACCGCATATAATGTTCTAAGCACCAGCATATAATGTACGTACCACCCCATATAATGTTCTTAACACCGCATATAATGTACTAAGCACTCCATATAATGTACTAAAGCACCGCATATAATGTACTTACCACCGCATATAATGTACTTACCACCGCATATATTGATTAAACCATCCAATATATTGAAATATCTCATTATAAGACAGCGATGGCGTTCCATACCTACACTTATTTTGTTTTCAGGTACATACATCGGATGTTACAGGGATACTATACCAAGAGTAATGAATGGATACGAATCGATAAACCGTCAACCAATGACGCCAAACATGTGTATCGGACGGTGCAAAGTTAGAAATTTTAAATTCGCTGGCGTACAAGTAAGAAACATGAAGTGTTCCAAATCCTAACCCTTCTGAACAACATAATGCATCAAACAGTAATGTGCTTCGGATAACTAATCCCCATCAGTAGTAATTAAAGCCAACTTGATTTTTAGTAGCGCCCTCTGGTTTGATTCCTGATTTTTTTTTATCCAGTAAGCGGCTCCGAAATTCCTGTAGGGTTGATTCTTTAGCATAATAAAAAGGAAATCTATAGCCAAAGCGAGGAGTTTAATGAGATAAAGAAGATCCAGAAGACATCTCAACAGCACTCATAATAGAGCATCAAATTGAGCATCAACGGACCTCTAGCAAGCTAGAGGTAGGACCAGGTGCCACGGAGGAGTAAGCATCCCTTGTTTGGCTAGCCGCCCTTCATGTACCCTTTATGTATCATTATCCCTTGTTTCATTACTGTATGTCTATTGTGCTAGCAATAGGTAAAAGCAATGAATGTATCAATTTTTGCTTGGGTTGTTTTGGTGTTTTGCTTTGGGTACTACAACCGAGTGTTGTTGGAGATCCCCTCCTATCTATCAATGGTTCTTAGTTAACATGTACATGTATCTTTCAACATTGTGCACAATACGATGCAAAAGTTTCCTTTTTTGTACTTTCATTGTATCGTCAAAAAAAGAAACAATTCAGAGGCAAATTCAGGCCTTCACAAAGATTAGTTTGTTGTTAGGATGTCTTCCTAAGAATTAGAGAATTCTGAATATAGCATATGAAAATCTTAATGTTATGGTGGAATCTATCTCATTGTTTTGAATTGGCTTAATTATACTGTTTCAGTATTCAGTTGCATGTTTCTGTGGAAACGCGCTGAACAGCACCCTTCTTCCGGACAGTGAGTGCAATATGACATGCTCCGGAGACACGAGCAAGATTTGTGGCGCAAGCATGAGATCCTCCGTGTATCTTGTTGAATAATTGTCAACGGCTCTGTATGTGCATAACGTTCAAATAAATACTAAACAATTACGAAATCAAATGCAATAAAAACTTTTAATTTCGACTGCTTTTTGTGATTTAGAAAAATTTTTTTTTTTATTCTAGATAAGCATTTTCTTTTGTTATACCCTCATTAGTGTCTCAATATAAAATCTCCATAGGAAAAATGCCTATGAAAGAAGCTTTGATTTTATCAATGTGACATCATCTATATTTTTTGCTATTTCGGGAACTTGCCATTTTATCGAAAAATATCATCGAAATTCAAGGAGGTTAACATCTTAGCACCATCCCTACAAGTGTACAATGCTATTTTGAAGACAGATTTTATTTGGATATGCTACTGAATCGACCTTACAGGAATTTTGTAGCCGCACACTCTCTGTAAAGTAAATGCAGAAGTTTAAATTATAAAAATAACGCTACAGGGCGCTAGTGAAATAAATTTGGGCTTCTTATGAAAAGCACTTTGGCTGGAAGCATCACTGATGAGAATTTAGTACTCGAAACATGTCTATGGTGCATGAAAATTGGTTTGAAATTTTCTTCAAGAAGGATAGAGTTGGAACCATCCCGCATTATTTACTTTGCGGAGAGCGCTTCGCCCCTAATTTTTGCGTAGGGTCGATTCATTTTATTATCATTTGCAAATGCTGTGTCTGGTGCATGAACATTGGTTTGAAATTTTCTTCGAGGAGGTATAGAGTTGGAACCCTTCCGCATTATTTCTATATCCAAACACTACAGTTGGAACTTTCTAGTATCATACATAAGCACCAAAATGAGGTTTTGTCTTTCTTTTTTATCATTTCTACCAAGGAATGAAGCATCAGCGCATACATCAATAAATCAATACGTCTCAAATATTGTATATCAGCCACACCATTTAATTTTGGTCTATAAAAAATTGTAGCGATGAAATTGACATCATTTCATTATATGATTTCTTTAACATTGTACACTATCCTTCAAATTAAAGATTGGTTATCCAACCTTGTAAAATGGTAATGAATTTTAGAAATAATTTTGAAATTACAAAATGTTGATTTGAAATTGAGATCTAGAGGACAGAGAGTTTACGTACTATATTCTTATGCAACGTCGAAATAATGGACCAGAAAACGTATTGTGACTAGGAAACCTTTTCTCTGATTGGTCAGGTATATGTAGGAAGCAGAAAATTTCAATACATGAGACATGTCAACTAACGACATATTCTTTTGTGAGAAATGTATTTGTAGATCGATTATAAGTTTTTATTCTTACAAATACTAAACAAAAATTATGGACCTTATCATAGCAAAGAATATATAAGAAAAAGAAATTAGATTCAAGATAGGGAATTTGCTCTCTGGATCTATTTCTAAACTTCCGGTCTACTTTTGCGTTACAAAGAAGAAAACGGCTCGAACAGCCTGTTATACAGAGTTTTAGGATGTATTGCATTGATATATTAAAAGTTTTGTAACTTTTCGGGTAGTTTTGACATAATAAGAAACTCGACAGGCACAAATTTGTTTGCAAAATAGATTTATTTTGAGAAATCTGATGTTCAAGCGAGGCTGTTAGATTTCATTCAATAAGCATAGTGAAAGTCCTTATATACAAGGAAAGTGGAGGCGGATATTCTTGTGAATCGTTGGCATTGAGTTCCTGTGGCCTGAGGCACCATCATTAGAACTCCAAATCTTCAGCATTATGTAGAAAAGAACCATGTGTACGACACTTAATCTAGTGTAAATATATATATGTTAAAAATGCAATTGTTTTCTATCAATTCGAATCTACAATACCAGAATTAAGGAGAAAAAAAAGAGGGGATCTCCAACAACACTAGGTTGCAGCACCCACAGCTAACCCCAAAAACACCCAATGTTAAAAAACACAGAACAGACACCATCAGAAAGAGACGCAAAAGGGGACAAGGAACACCAACTCATACCATAGAATCATTGAACATAAAAGACCACAAATAAACCAACTAATCCTAACCAATAGGAAACAAAACGAACAAAAAATACACTGACTGTTATTCATTTATATTTGAAAATCTAATCTTATTTTCCTTTCACTGATTAACTTAAAGAGGGACTTAATGATATCATGCAATATATTTATAATCATTGTTTTATTCTCAGAAGTTATCATTGCCTCGAAGAAACAAGATATTTTCACATATATTCACATAATATCACATAAATTCTTTTATACTTGTATATTAATATTACACAAATTAAACATTTTTGAAACATGTCAATATGAAGAGATGCATGATGAAGGTTTTGTTTTCCTTTTTCATTCAATCAGGACGATAATAACAGAGAATTGAGACCGGTCATTTCCGTGCACTTTCCCCTAAACATTGTTTAACAGACAATAGACACACAATTTGATTCCTGAATGTCATCAGCTATTCATGACCACTTCATGGTATCCCGGTGGAGGTTGTGCATTTGCGATGTTCTCCTGACTATACGCTTGATTGAGTTGGCCTTGACGTCCTATTTCAACGGGATATTGAGGATATTGCGTGAACTGCTGTCCTGCAATATATGTTTGACAAGTTAGATATTACACGTCTTCAAATTCATAGCATAAAGAACAAATAAATGCAGCATTGACCAGATAAGCACGTCAAGGGTACTTAGACGAGTGTTTCTCAATCCAAACATTAAAAATGGTAAAAACTTCGAAATGTTTTCAAATGCAATAGCATCATTTAAGTACAGATAAATCTGCAGCATGGACCAGACATGCACTTTTTGGGCACTTACCCCTCGTCAGTGATCCTCAATCTAAACAATGTAATACAGCGAAAGAGTGTGATGATTACCATGCCCAAAAATGTGCCGAAAGACGAAAGTTATGTTCAAATATTAACATCATTTTCAAAGTCTTGAATGTGAAGAAAATTATATTCTACAGCTAGTGGCATTGTTAATTCGAGTCCTGTAGCATTTATTCATTCGCAATATCTAAAGAATACTGAAATAACGTAGACATTTTGTCTAATAAAGATTTTACGTCTTTGCGAATACTTTCTGGTAAAAAAGTTTTACCTTGTGTAGTTTGAGTTATGTAGGTCACTTGTTGACCTTGACCTTGTTGGTAAACGGCACCTTGCGTTGCTTGACGTTTCTTTGCTACACAGCATAAACACACAATTAACGACACGATAATTGCAATCGAGAAAAGAGACCCGACCACAATCCCAGCAACAGCTGCTCCTTCCCTGTATTAATAAACATGAACGTAGTCATTTCATGAAACCATAACAATTACTCACAAGAGTCTTCAGACGATTTATCATTTTGTCGAAGCGCTGCATACAGACCATCACACTATCAATGATACAGATTCGAAGAAAGTGTCCCAACTCTTTATCTTCTGAAAGAAAATTTCCAACCAATTTAAATTTACCAGACACGTGTTTCGGATAGTAAATCCTCACCAGTGGTACTTATTAATAGCAATTCTCTGTAAGGACCAAAATCGATCGGCACGGCATGTCATGAATTTTGATGATTTTTTGTATAATGGGTATATATTAAGTACTGATCATGAAAATGACACTTTTTGCCCAATGTGACCTCTGGTTGCCGTGGTAACGAGGTCATTCTATTTATAGCACTGTTGGGACCATGAAATAAGCCATCTCCGGAGACTTTGTTGCCATGGATACCACTGTAACAGCTTGTTCATCTTTATATGATCTATTCTTCTTTACTTCCATTCTTACATTACTTAGTACACATAGTTATGTGATATTTATTACAGGAAGCTTATTGTATTAAGTCAAAATAAGTCAAAATGAAGCGAAAAATAGAGGTGAAAATAAGGGCCAATTTAGTGTGTTTTTGACCATTTTCAATCTTAAATATCACAAAAGGCACCAAAAGGAGACCAATGATTTTCATCAAAGGAAATATATGTTTATAAACAAGTAAAATGAAAGAAAAATTGGAGTGGGTATTTTAAGAGTTTTACCTAAATTCTGTCGCCAAAGACCGTTGCCATGGCAACATTAAACCTTTTTGCTTGTTTCATATTATCTTTGAAATTGATTTTATTCCTCTTTAGAGTTACATAAGATTGTCAAAATGTATGCATGTATAGATATGACTTAAATCTTTTACATAAGAACAATTAAAATGTTCAAGGTCATTGGTTTGATATTCAAGGTCATTTATACTTTGAGACTCAAATTTTGCATAAAATATTGATTTTTTAAATTTTTTGTTAACGATTTTAATTATTTTTTATTTGAATATTTTCATAGGTCATATTTTTTATGAAAGCAAATGAATATAAGAAAGAAAAATCTTAGACTTTATTGAACTGGAGAAATTTTATGGGAAAATATTTTTTCGTCAAAAGAACAAGAAAATACAGATTTCCTTCCTTTTTTATCAAAATACTCACAAAGAATTTAGATATTCGAAGATGTGAAGAAACGTTATCAATAGTTCTAAGAAATTAGTGATATGTTTATCATTTTATGGCAAATAACTGTTAAGTTCAATATTTCAAGGTTTCTAAAATATTGGCACCTTCATTTTATGAAAAATCAGGATTTTTCGTCAAATCTGGTCACTTAAAGTTTAATGACCTTGGAAATTCAGTGGGTGACCTTGAAATAATTTCAAGGTAATTTTTATATTAAATCCTCTCTGATAGATGTATACATGAACTTTTGTTTCAATATCATACGTAGATAGTTTGATAGAGGTTGTGTTTAAATCTATCGTATGGAAACCTTTCAGCCGATTGTTGCCATAGCAACTAAATTTGATGCTGCTTTGCATATAAAAGGACAAATTATCCCAATTAATTTTTCATATTAATGTATAGTTCAAAGATGATACTAATTTGATAATTAGAAGTTGGACTTCAAAAATTGGTGCTTTTATGAAATTTTCAACCTTGTAAAACAGTAAAAACTTGCAAAAAAAGGTCTTTAAGTGCCCAGAACAGAACCTTTTGAGACCCTTTTTTGGCCCTATTTTTCATCTTGTATACAAAAGGCATCCGATATGAATGTAAAAAACTTTACAAATATGCATAATAATAAGGATTAAAAGAAAATAATCAAAGCAATTTCAGATTAAAAAAGTACCTGTTTCCATGTAACGAAGCCTACAAATATGCCTCGTCCTATAGATTTCCCTATTTTTGAAACTTCAGACACGGTTACAATGGCAACGGCAACCTTTATAAAAAAAACTGGGGTTCATTTACATACTAGTGCTTCATATTGAACTTCCATACCAAAAATCTCAGAAATCCATGACATGCCGTGCCAACATGTCTTGAAATTCTTTGGTTCTTACAGAGAATTGCTGTTAAATCCCTAACTGATTTTCTGACAGCCAAATGTATTTCAGTAGACCCCTCTGGTTTTATTTTCAGAATTGAAATTTGTACAATCACTTTGCAGAGAGTGCGCGGCTCCAAATTTTGTGTAGGGTTGATTCAGTAGCATAGTTAAATGAAAAGTCTATAACCAAAATAGCATTGTGGGGATGGTGTTGCGATGTTTACCGACGTCGTCTGTCGGCGACTGGAGCCTGAAATGTTGGCGCGTCACGTACTGGCCGTATTCCCGAAGCGCTCCAAATAAGGAAAGTAAGGAATAAAGATGTAAAGTATAAGTCAGAGATATGAATCCGAGTTTCGATGATTTATTACACACTTCAACGATGGATATTGAAAAGTCCAAGATGCGATACAAATAAACAAAAATCAAACTTTAACAGAGACGAGACGGATGTTGTCAGTTCAACGTCTGACCTCCGAACTAAAGATTTCTATTCATATTCAAGTGAATAAGATTAATTAGAGGATTAAACATAAAATGACATGTGTGAGTCAATATAATTGTAAGAATAGACAGACGAGTAAATTGAGTAACAAAGAAAGCAAACATACCAATAGGTTTTCTACGTGGACATGACAATTTGTCCCTTTTGATGTAAAGAATATAGAAATTCTAAAGAAGGGTTTGTTGCGCAATATGAAGTCCCTTAGCTGTTGACATTGATAACAGTTCAATGACCGTAGGGTATTTTTATAAATAAGCGAAAATTGTCTTATAGATTAAAAGATATGGAGATACAAATAAACACATAGAATTAAAATGTATGAAATCAGATGAAAGTTAATGTCCGAATATTGAAAAATACAAATATCTGAACAAGTAGAATGTTAAATTTGATTGTTGTATTATTAAAGTGTTCCATGTATTTCTATTTTGTTTTGGCAGATTCCACAGGCTTTAGGATGAATGGAATTAACTATATGTAACATGCAGTTGAGAGAATACATTTTCTACGGTAAACGCAATAATTTTACGGTAAATCTGTAATTTATTGAGAAATCGGGTGATAAATTACAGATTCCGACTTTTCTTAAGAATATTCTGAAAAATAATTTCGTATTTCTTTCATGACTATCAAATACATGTGTATTTAGGAAATCAGCCATCTAAATCGCACAAAATCGATAACCCAGAAAATCAGAAACCGAAGGCATACAAAATCAGGACAAAACAGGAACCAAAGCAAACAAACAAAAACCTCCACCACATAAAAAGAAGCGAACTCCCGATATGGGAGTCAGACCAGGTGCCCAGGAAGAGTAAGCATCTCCTGCTTGCATGCAACACCCGTCGCTTCAATTCGGTAGAACTGTCACATCCGGTTACTTCCATTTTGGAAGATATAGAGTACAATTTTTGGTTGTATGGTTCAAATGGTCTATGACAGAATATCATCCACCATTCTGGAATGTTAGAGTTTATTTCCACATAATCAGTATCAAAATGAAAATACTGACGCTATTTGACAAAGATATGTTTTCCTGCAAGAAATAAACCAGAGAAAAATTATAAAATTCATCTTTGATCCTGGTTTAAAATAATTTCACTTGTCTCATGTTGCGACACTGTTTTACGGTATTTGATGACACTTTTCTATTGTAATCGCGATAGTATTTTTAGCCCCGACTAAGCCCCGATTTGAGCAAATATTTCATTATATCTAGTAGTTGAGTTCAGTTTACTCCGACATAGGTACCAAGAACACTGATACTATAAAAAAAATCGTATATCTGCATATGTTAATGAATTTGCATCACACGTCGTCGTAATGTCGGTAGACGTCGAAGTTCAATCGTGGTGGGTCGGAATCAGTTGGGGCTTTTTGCGTGATTCTTTATGGTATGAAATAATAAGTTAATAATCACATTTACTGAATCATAGTTGTACATTTCCGTCATTTCTGTGCGTAACGGGACGTTTAGTTTCATTGAACCTCCCACAACAATATTAACCTGTACCCAAAGCCTTTACCAGTGTGCTATACGTTTTCGATGATTTCAAATCACCGAGCAGATGATACGAAAACCTTACTAATATATCATGCGCTTTATAAGCTTTGAAACATTAAACAATAGATGTTCTTTATTAACACTCAAGTCTTTCAAAAGGGGGATTGATACAGGAACATGTTTTCTCCAATATATAGATGGTTAATTTCATCTCTTAATGGAAACTATTTACCATTATTCTATTTTGAAATTTGGATGATATGCAGTTAACCCGTATAAATACACAACTTATCATTATGTAGACCATTTTCACTAAGTCTTTGTTTTATGCTCTTGGAGTAGTATGATGCTCAGTTGTATATTATTTTTACTGTTTAATTGCATAAGGACTTGACAGAAGAACTGTCTTTTCAATGAGATCTTTGTCCAATAAATGATATTTCGCCTGTAGAACAAATGTCTAATTACCGTAAAAATAATCGCAAGTTCAATTCTCTCACCATAGAAAACAAAGTTGCCTGGATGAATGTTATTTGTATTTTTCTGGCAGAAAGTAAAATCAAACGAATTTCAAATTATTGTGTTTCTTTTATCCTATCAAATCGAACATACACATGTTTGAAGCATCGAAAAGGGGTAGGGCCACGAAGCCCCTAAAACGGCCCTGTTTCTTGACATTTGAATTAATTGAATATTTTTTGTGATTTGATATTTTGTAAAGTTCTTTATTAAGTTATGTATTTAGATTTTCTAAATAATGCATTTATCAGAAGCTTTCAGCCCTTTGAAAACACCTAAATCGACAATTTTCCGTGAAATTGCTGCAAAACCTACATATTTCTTCAAAATTAGCATTGGCCACATGCATCGAGAAACATGAAAAAATTACAAATGAAAGATGATCATTATATCATCTCGTCAAAAAAGTTTTATGTTTCTCGACGCATGCGGCCACATCGAAGTTCTCCACTAAAGACAAATTTTCGAACATTTTTTACCATATTTTGTCAATAACGTCAAAATGACGTCAAATGATAACATAACAAGTTGAAAGTCATGTTTGTAAAACATTAATGCCCCCTACCCCTTCTGTGATTAAAGTCTGTCACAACTTTATACTTGCATTGATACAACCTATGGGGGTATAAAGTAACAGTTTCATTTCAATATGTAACTCAACTCAAGAGATATTGAACAGAAACCCTGAAGTTTTGGTATTTTTCAAAGTGCAAGAGGCATAACTCTGTCCAAATTTTTTTGATCGGACCTAAATATGAACTTGACCTAGATTTTCATTTGATGTGTCTGTATACAAAATTTCATTTCTATATGTAACTCCACTCAAGAGATATTGAACGGAAACCCTGAAATTTTGGTATTTTTCAAAGTGCAAGGGGCATTACTCTGTCAAAATTTTGTTGATTGGACCCAAATAAAAACTTGACCTAGATTGTCATTTGATGTATCCGTATACAAAATTTCATTTCAATATGTAACTCCACTCAAGAGATATTGAACGGAAACCCTCAATTTTTGGTTTTTTTTCGAAGTGCAAGGGGCATAACTCTGTCCAAATTTTGTTGATCGGACCCAAATATACACTTGACCTAGATTTTCATTTGATGTGTCTGTATACAAAATTTCATTTCAATATGTAACTCCACTCAAGAGATATTGAACAGAAACCTGAAATTTTGGTATTTTTCGAAGTGCAAGGGGCATAACTCTGTCAAATTTTTTTCGATCGGACCTTAATACGAACTTGACCTGGATTTTCATTTGATGTGTCTGTATACAAAATTTCATTTCAATATGTTACTCCACTCAAGAGATATTGAACAGAAATTCTGAAGTTTTGGTATTTTTCAAAGTGCAAGGGGCATAACTCTGTCCAATTTTTTTTGATCGGACCTTAATATGAACTTGACCTAGATTTTCATTTGATGTGTCTGTATACAAAATTTCATTTCTATATGTAACTCCACTCAAGAGATATTGAACGGAAACCCTGAAATTTTGGTATTTTTCGAAGTGCAAGGGGCATTACTCTGTCAAAATTTTGTTGACTGGACCCAAATAAAAACTTGACCTAGATTGTCATTTGATGTGTCTGTATACAAAATTTCATTTCAATATAAAACTCCACTCAAGAGATATTGAACGGAAACCCTGAAATTTTGGTATTTTTCAAAGTGCAAGGGGCATAACTCTGTCCAAATTTTTTTGATCGGACCTTAATATGAACTTGACCTAGATTTTCATTTGATGTGTCTGTATACAAAATTTCATTTCTATATGTAACTCCACTCAAGAGATATTGAACGGAAACCCTGAAATTTTGGTATTTTTCGAAGTGCAAGGGGCATTACTCTGTCAAAATTTTGTTGGTTGGACCCAAATAAAAACTTGACCTAGATTGTCATTTGATGTGTCTGTATACAAAATTTCATTTCAATATGAAACTCCACTCAAGAGATATTGAACGGAAACCCTGAAATTTTGGTATTTTTCGAAGTGCAAGGGGCATAACTCTGTCAAAATTTTGTTGATCGGACCCAAATATACACTTGACCTAGATTTTCATTTGATGTGTCTGTATACAAAATTTCATTTTAATATGTAACTCCACTCAAGAGATATTGAACAGAAACCCTGAAATTTTGGTATTTTTCGAAGTGCACGGGACATAACTCTGTCAAATTTTTTTCGATCGGACCTTAATACGAACTTGACCTGGATTTTCATTTGATGTGTCTGTATACAAAATTTCATTTCAATATGTAACTCCATTCAAGAGATATTGAACGGCAACCCTGAAATTTTGGTATTTTTCGAAATGCAAGGGGCATAACTCTGTCAAAATTTTTTTGATCGGACCCAAATATGAACTTGACCTAGATTGTTGTTTGATGTGTCTGTATACAAAATTTCATTTCAATATGTGAATCCATTCCAGAGACATTGAACGGAAACTGATGTCGCGGACCGACCGACAGACCGACCGACCGACAGCGGCAAACCTATATGTCCCCTCTTCTTCGAAGGGGGGCATAATAATACTTACTACGATGGATCGAAAGGTGATATGTTTGTTTGATTAAAAGCGGGAAACCTTATTATTATCATATTTTATGTAATATATCAAGTATTTCTCATTAAGTTTAATTTTAAGGAAAATTGCAGAGCCGTTTTAGGGGCTTCGTGGCCCTACCCCTTTGTTCGATTTACATATGAAAATGTCTCAAAAAAGAAGGGATGAGATCTCCAACAAGACCCCGTTGCAGCATCAACAGTAAAACGCCAAAACACCCGATGCAAAAACACAAAAGACGAGTACAGCACGAGACGGAAAAGAGACACACGACATGTAAACATCAAAGACATTAAGAGGAAAATCTTGCAAAAAATCACTGCTAACTCATATGTTATACTTTGGAGTTTTAAATGTACATGTAGATAATGTCAACACATACTGGTACTTTTTTATAAAGGAACTAAAACAGAGGGAGTTCTGGGGAGAAAAGTGTAGAAACAAAGTAAATTACCCATCATGCATCAAAAAACAGAAGAAAATAGTCGCGATTGCCATAAAAAATATTATATCGCAGTCGCGCGTTACATACAGTGGAATTGCATTTATCAGAACATATATTTATCTATCGAATCTATTGATCATGGCATGGCGCTACTTACAAATTTCGATTTATTGCTAATTCTAGTAACTGCTCCACTACATATTGTCTAGAAATCTGACGTCAGCACTTACTACTATTAAAGAACACTTAACTAGATATTGTGAAACGGTTCTAAACAGGAACGATGTAAATTTATTTTGGTCTATTAAGAATTCAGGGCATGTGATCGACAAAATGAAATCTGGAAATTTCCAAGCCAATGCGATTTCTTCATACGACTTTTCTAATATGTACACCACACTTCCTCATGACAAAATTAATGATCGATTATCTAATCTCATTAAATGGTGTTTTGATCGAGAGCGGAAAACTTACATTTGTACATCTGAATCGAAGGGTTTCTTTTCCTCGACAGACTACAAATCATGCAAATCATGGACATGTAGTTGCCTGTGTAATGCCTTGTCCTTCCTCTTGGACAATATTTATGTTAGATTTGGTGAGGATCTATACAAGCCGGTTGTAGGAATTCCTATGGGTACTAACTGTGCGCCTCTTGTTGCAGATTTATTTTTATACACTTATGAAAAAGAATTAATCCAAAATCTTTAAAAGCAAAGAAAATTTGATGATCTGAAATGTTTCAATAATACTTCCAGGTATCTGGATGATATTCTTACCATAGACCATCCTGCTTTTGAATTATATAAGAATGAAATTTATCCACAAGAATTAACACTTAACAAGGCAAACGTTACAAATACAGAAACACCGTTTTTGGACCTAAATATCAAAATTGTAAACGGAAAGATTCATACAAGTGTATATGACAAAAGGGGTGATTTTGGATTCAACATAGTAAATTTCCCCTGGCTTGACGGTGATGTTTCAAGGTTACCGTCATACGGCATTTACATATCACAGCTCATCCGGTATGCTAGAGCATGTACTGATATTTTGGATTTTCACAGTAGAAATTTACAAATTACCAAAAATCTTTTAGGTCAAGGTTTCCGCTTTCATAAACTGGTTAAGGAAATTTTACAAAAATTACAGGCAACTTCTTTTAAAATTCGGATCTATACACGCAACAGAGTACATTACTCTGGGTATTACACAACTTTTATGGTGATATGATAAACAAAATTCGAAGGATCAAAGGTAGGCAGCATAAGCATCGAAAATGCGTCAGAATCATCAAACGCCTTTTATACCGTGGATATGATCCTAATGTCACCAGAAGGATACTAGGCTTGGTACGTGACCAATCTACAGTCTTGTACAAGCGCATCCTTGAGACTTGCACTGTGACTGACTGTGACAACGGGACTCCATGACGGGCCCTGTCCAAACCTCTTTAGAGAAGACAGGGCCCCGACCACCTGTCCTCTCTGAATGTCAGTCAGACTCCTCGGGTGATTACATACACTCGCTACAGCCTCAGATCACGGACTGTATTACGCATGCCCTCTTTTTTATATACGGGGCCTCTGCGTTTTGCGGCATTGTTTGTGTGAGGTCGTCGTACAGTGAGGAGGTTGTTTTAAACCACAATTGTACGTTCTTCGAGACCTCTGGGTAAGTGAGAGGGTTTTGCACACGTAATCCAGGATAACCACACCATTTGCTACTTGCTTGACAAATGGCCGTCCAAAGTCGGCACCGGTTGCCCATTGGTCTCGTCGGTTTATGTGTAGTCTTTTGTGTTTTATGTTTACATGTCGTCTGTCTCTTTTCCGTCTCGTGCTGTACTCGTCTTTTGTGTTTTTGCATCGGGTGTTTTGGTATTTTGCTGTTGATGCTGAAACGGGGTCTTGTTGGAGATTTCCTCCCTTCCTTAACAATTATTTTGGTCATTCGTGACCAGTCAGCGAAACTGTGGGTAACACTCAGACAGAATGTTGGTTGGATTTTGGGCTTCCTTTTAGGTCCTTACTACTTTCATACTCTACTTACATTAGATATTTAACATGATTTCATGTGATATTTGAAAATAATTAGTACGACGCGTTTTAACAGTCAAATTGTGCAGGTAAATGATCGGTTGTGCTATAAAACATTTTCAGGAAATTGGGGAGTGAAATGAGTTGAAGAAGATCCTGACGATAATCTCAACAGCACTCACAATAGAGTACCAAATTCAGTATCGACGGACCCCTAGCAAGCTAGAGGTGGGATCAGTTGCCCGGGAGGAGTAAGCATTCCCTGTTGGCTAGCCGCACCGCCGTCGATGTTCACGCACAAAAATGAAAACAATATATAAAATACATGCACTGTCTGAGGTTAAGACTACATAGAAAGTGCTATGGCGACAATGTCAGGGAAAATATTCAAAACACTTACTGTCAAACCCCTCGCGGGGAACTTTTTTACGAGCTCCACACGGCAAAGGGCATAAATGCGACACAAATGGTTTATTAGGTAAGTTATTTTACGTGTTTCTTTGAAGCTTGTATCATTGTCTCCTTCTGTTCGTCCTATTTTTTTTCGCATGAGAATGTTCTGTTTTGTATGTTTTTATGTAAGACCAGTAATCATCATATTCTTAAAATATAGTTCAACAAGGTCCCATAAATATACTACTCCCGGGCACCTGGTCCACCTGTAGCTAGCCTACTAGAGGTCCGTCGATGTTCAGTTTGGTGCTTTTTTGTAAGTGCTGTTGAGATTGTCGTCAGGACCATCTTTATCCCTACTGTATAACTTATATATATTTAAAGTGTAAGGTATCCGTTGTACAATAGAGTCATTTTACTAGCGATTTAATCATCTCCATTGTAAAGTATGGTAAATTTTAGTCCTGGTAAGGTACTATAAACTATTTTTTGTGAAAGGTAACGATAGCCTGAGCACAAATATATGACTCTCAGGTCTTGAAAATCTCTTCTACAACATTCCAAACAACTTTGATTGATTTCTGGCAGAACAGTTTAGGTAATACCAAACAGATGGAGTTCTCCCAGCATTAAGGACAACAAAATTGAAGACTTTTTATTCCATCAAGCTCCCGTCCCCTTTGTACGCCATATCAATACAGTAAATTAATTTATGAGAGAACACCACTGACCATCTTTGTAATATTGCTGATAAGTACACCATTCCTTATTTGATCCCATGTGTGTATTATACGTTATCAGTGTTGTTGTTGAGATGAGAATTAAAAGCCAAGTTGAACTGCTTACATACGAATCAAAGAGGTCGGAGGTGAGCAGGTCATTTATGAAAGTTATACTAAGAGCCAGAGAGCTTACATGGTATTAAGAATATGGTTTCGGCTTTTGTGTCTGTCTTGCCTTCTCGACTTTGAGACTGAATGACTGTGTTTGAATTTCATTCACTGATTTACCGTGAACGGATGGCCATCGACCTAATTTTTAGAGGCTCGCCAGTAACCTGCTTGCTCACTGGTATTTAGATGAACGGCTTAAGATATCACAGAAGGACTATGGTCGCTACGACGTTTGCCTATCAAAGTGATTGAGAACACATTCGAATTGACCGTCTATTACCTATATAGACATTTCCGGATTTGACACGTTTCTATTTGGCATTCGCGGTGGATGTTGCATGCAGTCTGAGGACGCTCACTACTCCCGGGCACACGGTCCTGCCTCCATTCTGGGGTTAGCAATTGCCTTGTTCATGGAAACTTACACAACCATGCCATATTCCCCTGGATCTTTGCTTACTCCTCCCGGGCACCTGGTACCACCTCTAGCTTGCTAGGTTCCGTCGATGCTTACTTTTGTGTTCTACATTTTTGTATTTTAAGTGTCGTTGAGATTATCGTCAGGATCTTCTTTAACTCATTTGGTTCACTGAGCGTATGGATTGTGTCTGTAATGGGTCGTGTTAAATACGTTTTATTAATCGTTGCGTTGTTTTTGGGTGCATTCGGGGTTTTTTTCATAGCTACATGACTTACAGTTGGTAACAGCAGTATCTGTAATAGTAATATCCACAACAGCTAGTGGAGCAGTATATCCGGAGATTATAGCTATCACTGTCATAGTAGTCATAGTATGATCGCTGGTAGCAGGTTGTAGCGGTGCAAATATTTACTGAAATAGAGAAAATGAAATATCCACAACAGCATGTAAAGCAGTATATCCTAAAACCTTCATAGATATAACTAATGCCATCGTAATCATCGTAATCACGGTGTGAATGCTGAAAGCAGGTTGTAGCGATGCATCTACCGTATATTGCGTATAACCAAACATTTTTGCAAATTGAGGACAAAATGATGAAAACATGTCCATGTAGATTTCTCCAGGTAAAAATCAATTGCTATGAAAACATTCTCCAGGTAAAGAATTATTGTAATGAAAACACGTCCGTCGTTGCTTATATCGTCCGGACTAACGGGACAAATTAACATATGATCCGCAAGTCCGTTCCCGAAAACTACCGTCCGGATCCGGAACGCGGATTTTCGGATTATCGGATCATTTTTGCACTATGCACGTTTGTTCCCTGAGAAATCGTCCGGAGTAACGAATTCCGGACTAACGAATCATCACTGTAATATGGCCAGAGTGTGACAATTACTATGTCCAAAAATGTACCGAAAGACGTAGCAGGATGGGTGGGATATGATGCTACGGGACCCACGTTTTAGAAATTTCAAGATTTTTGGTAACAGAAAGTTTTGAATGCGTTGAAGATACAAACGATCAACCGAAATTGATCAAACTTGGCTACATGAGCCCGGAGGGCTACCAGCAGTGACACTCACCGAGTAGTTCAAATGTTAAACTCTTCAAATTCAATAGCATCATTTATAACCAAATAAATTTGGGTACTCAACCCTCGTCAGTGATCCTTTATCTAAACAATGTAATATGGCCAAAGAGGGCAAAAAATGTTATGTCCAAAAATGTGCCGAAAGACGTAGCAGGATGGATGTGATATGATGCTCAGGACCCACGTTTTATAACTTTCAAATATAGTATCCAAGTAAGTAATACCGAAGAGGTAGCCCAAAGCACATCCAAATTTCTGTCTTAGTGTTATAAAAAAAACAAGGAGATATTTCATTTGCCATAGTATGACTTCCTAGAACAAGGAAAGTATCACAACAATTGTTTATTCTCTTGAACACATTAGAAGCGCCAACCTGAACAAATTCGAAAGGAATCGGAAGCACATCACAATTTCTTTTACTCTAACTCTTTACTTTGTAAGTATGTGTTTCGTTTTATTAATGAATTTGTTTTAGAATCGGTTGTGTCTGATATGGACAAAAACTATGAAATGCAGCTTTGTGTTCTGTGCTTGTTTATTTTTCTTTCTGTCTGCCAGGTAAGGACGCAAACAGAAAAAAAATCAAGAAATAACTTTATCCCTACAAACAAAATCTAACATGTTTTTGAAAGACAAAAAAGCTTGATATGTATATTTTACTTACCTATATATATTATGATAAAGACGAAATTTCTCACAATGACAGAAATCATATTTCTGTTTATGAAATCCATATGACCTGTCCTTTATTGACACTTGTTTGATACAGGAGGTCTTGTTTACATCTACAAGTCTGGTAAGAGTGAAGCAATAAATACTCGTGTCTCCAAGTTCTTATCAGCAACATTATAACATGGAGCAGTGCTGTACACGAGACGTCGTAAAATATAGTTCCGGGTAGAAATAAAGTATGGATTAGGGCAGGGAAATATTTTACTTATTAGATTATTTTTAGGGAGGGTTGTTTGTTTTCGTTATGTTTTGTACTAATATTTTGACGGATAAGGACTTTTTTGTATCTCCGTCTAAATGATATCATGGATCGATAACATTTATCTATTTTGAAAGAAAGATATTGTATATAAATAAATTTCTTAAAGTGAAGTAGTGGTACGCTCGTGTTTGTTTGTTTTTTGGGGGTTTTTTTTATATATATGGAAATAATACCCAGCAAAGCCAACTTAAGTGAAACACATCAATAGGACTGTACAAGCAATGTTCAAATGGAAAGTAACAAACAACAGAGGACAGAGACAAATGCAACACGTACAAAAATAGAAGATCCTGACGACAGTCCCAACAGCACTCACAACAGAGCACCAAATTGAGCATAGGCGGAACCTAGCAAGCTAGAGGTCTGACCAGGTGTCCCATTCTCCGAGCAGAGTTGTCTCTTTACAGTCAAACAATCTCTGCAACAGACTTCAAGAAATGACAAGAATCCTGCCATAAATAACTACGACGTCATAGAAGCTTTACGTTAAGATATGTTTAATGGCAGCAAGTCTGTGGCAGTGATGTTGTAGAGTAGGGTAACGGAACGTTAACTTGAGCTGTCCGGGAGGAACAAGCATCCCCTGTTTTGCTAGACGCACCCGCTGCCGCTAGCACGAAAATGAAAACGATATCTACAAAACACGCACTGTCGGCGGTTATGTCTATAAGGAAAGTGCTACGGCGACCTTGTCAGGGAAAATATATTTAAAATACTTTCTGTCAAATCCCTCGCGGGGAACTTTTTTACAAGCTCCACACGGCAAAGGGCATAAGTGTGACACAAATGAGATAAAGAAGACCCTGACGACATCCACATAAATAGACCAACAACCACATAAATAGACCAACAAGAGGCAATGACAAATGAAAAACATACATAACAAAACAAACATAATGATTTTATCCCTATATACAGCACAAAAATCGATAATTCGGAAAATAATAAACATAAGGCATACAAAATCAGGATAAAACAGGAACCAAAGCAAACAAACAAAAACCTCCACCACATGAAAAGAAGCGAACTCCCGATATGGGAGTGAGACCAGGTCCCCAGGAAGAGACAGCATCTCCTGTTTGCATGCAACACACGTCGCTTCAATTCAGTAGAATTGTCACATCCGGTTACTTCCATTTCGGAAGATATAAAGTATAATCTTTGGTTGGATGGTACAAATGGTCTATGAGACAAATGCAACACCCACAAAATTAGACCAACACCCAAAAAATAGATCAACAGGGGGACAATGACAGATGTAACACAAACAAAAATAGACCAACAGGGGAAATGACAAACACCCACAAAAATAGACCAACAGGGGAAAATGACAAACACCCACAAAAATAGACCAACAGGGGACAATGACAAATGCAACATCCACAAACTTAGACCAACGCCCACAAACGTAGACAAAAACACCCACAAAACAAGAGCCCCAGGGGGCACAACGCTCACCTGATACCCATGCACGCTCTAATTGACATACTGACATTGAATACTGATAGTGCCAGTACCAGGATTTTAGCCCACAACCTTTCTAACAAGATTTTTGCCGGATGCAGACAAGTTTTTTTTTCAGACAACCTTTAAAAGTACAAACAAGAGAAAATAGTCACATTTCAAAACAACAACTTTTTTACTGATTTGGAAAGATGGATTATGCAATCCAAAGTCATATGCCCAGCTAGTATAGTTCAATTATGCAACATCAAAAATAAAATCATTTTGTAAAATTCCACATTAATGTGCAACAGAAACAGAATAAAACAATGAAATGATTTCATAAATTAAGTTTATTTAAAATTGAACACCAAACCTTTCATTATTAATAGCTAGTATGCCAGAAAATAATAAAGCCTGTGTTTGTGAAACACGAATGCCCCGCGGTGGCATCTTTGTTGGTATAAACACCATTTTCTGTTAAGTATGTGAGAGGTCAGGGTCAGAGTAATGTTGGTATCAATGGAAAGATCTTGTCACAAAGAATACACATGTACAATATGAAAGCCCTATCACTAACCATTCAAAAGTTATGCCCAATGTTAAAGTTTTTGAAAAGTAGGTCAAAGGTCAAGGTCACGAGGTCAAAAATTTTGGTATCAATGGAAAGGTATTGTCACAAGGAATACACATGTGAAATATGAAAGCTCTATCACCTTCCTATCAAAAGTTATGCCCAATGTAAAGTTTTTCGGACAAACAGACAGACGGACAGGCCAAAAACTATATGCCCTCGTATCTTTAATTCCGGAAAAATAAAAAACAAAGACTTTTCGGTTTTGCCTTTATTCATATTAAATTATATAGAAATCTATGAATGAGAGCTTTTGAATAGTATTGATTTCATCTTAATACATGTAACGTACAGTCAAAATCGTGTTAATCCAATTAACACAGACAAGTTGTTAGCGGACAATATTAATTCAAGAGAGTTGTGCAGAAATTGAGCCAATTTATTTTCCAAACAGCAGTGTACAGTACTGTATCAAACCTCATGACCCAGTGAAGCCACTTGGACAAATTATTTTCGGTAAATATACTGAAATGCGGTGCTTGGAAATGTATTTTAGCATATTGAATCAATAGTCGTGATAAATTTAACTTCGAACTTGATCTTGTCTTTTATGCAATCTACAGATAGGTTTGAAAATATGCAAAATTCGGAACATTTTCGATGAGGACGCAGAGTTCCTGTAAAAAAAGTGAAATTTGCGAAAAAAGGACATGCATGCCCCCCCCCCCCCTTTTTTTTTTTTTCTTTACATTTTTATGCGTGCCAAAGATTCGCAATCAAAAAAGACCAATTTTACAGACTTCCGGGCATTTCAAGTCAGTCAAAATTTTTAGTGTGCACCTTTTTATTTCCTGTAGTTATCCCTACTAAGGGGCAAGGAGGTATTGAACCAATCAAATCTGTAACACAAGATATATGGCGACTATGTTTACCATAGATACAGAAATAAGACAGAGAAAATAATCATTAAATAGGGCAATTGTTCTGAAATATGCATGTATGAAAAAAAAGCAATCCAAGGAATGCTTGTGTCGCCTGCGTAGCAGATTTTTTTTTTATTGAATTTACGTCAAATATCAAGGGCAAGGTCACTAGGTGAAAAATTATGGAATGTTTAGAAAGGTCTTTTCATAAGGAATACAAATGTGAAATATCAAAGCCCTATCACTTACCACTCAAAAGATATAGCAAATCATAGATTTATTGAAAAGTAGGTCAAATATATAGGGCAAGTGCACGAGGTAAAACATAGGTAATCACAGATTACGAAGCTCACCTCGTGACAGCAAAATTCAATTCAAACATATTTCTTAGTACATGTATATTGGCTTTAAAGGCAAAACCACTCAAGCAGAAAAAGTAGGTCAAGGTCATTTTATGAAAGTTTGATCAAAGATACATCCAATATGCAAGTTTGGTACATGTAGCAGTTATACTTTGCTCAATATTGGCTTTTCAAGGCAAAATCACTCAAGCGGAAAAAGTAGGTCAAGGTCATTTTATGAAAGTTTGATCAAAGATACATCTAATATGCAAGTTTGGAACATCTAGCACTTATACTTTGCTCAATATTGGCTTTTTAAAGGAAAAATCACTCAAGCAGAAAAAGTAGGTCAAGGTCATTTTATGAAAGTTTGATCAAAGATACATCCAATATGCAAGTTTGGTACATGTAGCACTTATACTCTGCTCAATATTGGCTTTTAAAGGCAAAATCACTCAAGCGGAAAAAGTAGGTCAAGGTCATTTTATGAAAGTTTGATCAAAGATACATCTAATATGCAAGTTTGGAACATCTAGCACTTATACTTTGCTCAATATTGGCTTTTAAAGGCAAAATCACTCAAACGGAAAAAGTAGGTCAAGGTCATTTTATGAAAGTTTGATCAAAGATACATCCAATATGCAAGTTTGGTACATGTAGCACTTATACTCTGCTCAATATTGGCTTTTAAAAGCGAAATCACTCAAGTGGAAAAAGTAGGTCAGATGCTGCATCCGATGCATGGGTCCATCTCGGCATCCAAAGATGAATCACTTGTGCAAGTTTGGTTACTGTAGCATTAGTACTTTGTCAGATACTGAGCTACCCCAAACTTCTTATCCAAATCACTCAAGCGGAAAATGTAGGTCAGATGCTGCATCCGATGCATGGGTTCACCTCAGCATCCAAAGATGAATCACTTGTGCAAGTTTGGTTACTGTAGCATCAGTACTTTGTCAGATACTGAGCTACCCCAAACGTCTTAACCAAGTCACTCAAGCGGAAAATGTAGGTCAGATGCTGCATCCGATGCATGGGTTTACCTCAGCATCCAAAAATGAATCACTTGTGCCAGTTTGGTTACTGTAGCATCAGTACTTTGTCAGATACTGAGCTACCCCAAACTTCTTAACCAAGTCACTCAAGCGTAAAATGTAGGTCAGATGCTGCATACGATGCATGGGTTCACCTCAGCATCCATAGATGAATCACTTGTGCCAGTTTGGTTACTGTAGCGTTAGTACTTTGTCAGATACTGAGCTACCCCAAACTTCTTAACCGGATGCTGACACGGACGCGGACGCGTGGGGTTATAGCATAAGCTCACTCAACTTCGTCGAGGTGAGCTAAAAATGATGGTATGTGAAGAAAGGTCTTGTCACATGGAATGCACATGTGAAATATCAAAGCCTATCACTCAGCAATCAAAAGAAATAGCCAATCTAAGATTTTTTTAAAAGTAGGTCAAATATCTAGGTCTTGGTCATGAGGTCAAAAGTTATGATATGTGTAGAAAGGCCTTGTCACAAGAAGGAATACACATATGAAATATCAAAGCTCTATCACTTACCAATCAAAAGATATAGCAAATCTTATATTTTTTGAAAAGTAGGTCAAATATCTAGGTCAAGGTCATGAGGTCAAAATTATGGTATGTGTAGAAAGGTATTGTCAAAAGGAATACACAAGAGAAATATCAAAGCCCTATCACTTGCCAATCAATAGATATAGCCAATCTTGGTTTTTTTTAAAAAGTAGGTCAAATATCTAGGTCAAGGTCATAAGGTTAAAAAATATAGTATGTGAAAAAAGGGCTTGTCACAAAAAATACACATGTGAAATATCAAAGCCCTATCACTTACCAATCAAAAGATATAGCCAATCTTAGATTTTTTGAAAAGTAGGTCAAATATCTAGGTCAAGGTCACGAGGTCAAAAAATATGGTTTGCGTAGAAAGGTCTTGTCACAAAGATTACACATGTGAATTATCAAAGCCCTATCACTTGCCAATCAAGAGATATAGCCAATATTAGTTTCTTAGAAAAGTAGGTCAAATATCTAGATCAAGGTCACAAGGTCAAACATTATATGTGTAGAAAGGTCTAATCACAAGGAATACACATGTGAAATATCAAAGCCATATCACTAATCAATCAAGAGATATAGCCAATATTAGATTTTTAGAAAAGTAGGTCAAATATCTAGGTCAAGGTCAAAAGGTCAAAAATTATGATATGTGTATAAAGGTCTTGTCACAAGGAATACACATGTGAAATATCAAATCCCTATCACTTACCAATCAAAAGTTATGGGGTGTGACACCCAAGTGTGACAGACAGACGGACAGACGGAGGGACGGATGGACGGACAGACGAACAACAGACAAAGTGATCCCTAAGTGTCGCTGTGCTTCGCAGGCGACACAAAAAGTCAACATCTTAAAAATAAATTCAGCGTATATTTAATAGCGTATGTGGCCAAGTTAATTCGAAGTATGAAAATAAGTACACAAAGCCAAACTAGCTATAGCTTGTCTTATTTAAAAAATCATTAAAAATCTAAAAGTTGATATTTTGACAAAATTCTTTCACAGTTTCATTTCTAGCTATAAATATAAAAATAAAAAGTGAAAAAAAAACTCAAAAAGGAAAAAAAAAATGTTGGGGTCCCGCCAGGGTTTGAAGCTACTCCCCATGGGTCCATTTGGCATGGAAAACATACATTATACCTATATACAATCTTAAAAAATATTCCTTAAAAATCCAAAAGTGGATATCTTGACAAAATTCTTTCACTTGTAGGGTACCATGCATGAGTACCTCATACCTACAAATTTTCATGACAATCTGATGAGTGGTTATAGAAAAGAAGCAGAAAATGTATGAAAATCAACCCCCCCCCCTTCCTTTTTACATAAGAAAAAAATTCATAAAAAATCAAAAAAATAAATTTTAAGCATAAAATACATATCAAAGCATTAAGTAAGTTAAATATGATAAATATGTAGTAAATGAGCGTGTAAAATCATACACTTATTGAGTTATTTAAAGAAATAGTGCAAAAATGTGCATTTCTGACAAAGTCAGAAAAGACGTCAAAAACGCGTCAAAAATTTGACCTCGAAGTGGAACCAAAATTAACAACACTTCTTAAGACATCTCTCTAGATCATCCTGATGCTTTCGGTTTGTCGATAAATACTTCGGTTCTGAAGAAGAAGTTTGTCAAAGGAGGGTACCCTCCGTGACCTACTTTTGGCTGTGGTGGCGCCACCTGTTGACAGATCCGGACGAAAAACAACAACACTTGTAGGGGACCATGAGTACTTCATACCTACCAAGTTTCATCAAAATCCCTTCAGCCGTTCTGGAGAAGAAGTTTAAAATGTGAAAAGTTTACGAGGACGGACGACGGACGACGACGACGACGACGGACGACGGACGCAACACTATGACAATAGCTCACTTGAGCCTATGACTCAGGTGAGCTAAAAAGACCAACAGGGGACAATGACAAATGTAACACCCACAAAAATAGACCAACAGGGGAAAATGACAAACACCCACAAAAATAGACCAACAGGGGACATTGACAAATGCAAAATCCACAAACATAGACCAACGCCCACAAACGTAGACCAACACCCACAAAAATAGACCAACAGGGGACAATGACAAATGCAACACCCACAAACGTAGACCAACACCCACAAAATTAGACCAACACCCAAAAAATATCAACAGGGGGACAATGACAGATGTAACACAAACAAAAATAGACCAACAGGGGAAAATGAAAAACGCCCACAAAAATAGACCAACAGGGGACAATGACAAATGCAACACCCACAAACGTAGACCAACGCCCACAAACGAAGACCAACACCCACAAAAATAGACCAACAGGGGACAATGACAAATGCAACATCCACAAACGTAGACCAACACCCACAAACGTAGACAAAAACACCCACAAAAAATAGACCAACAGGGGACAATGACAAATGTAACACCCACAAAAATGGACCAAAAGGGGAAAATGACAAATGCAACATCCACAAACGTAGACCAACGCCCACAAACGTAGACCAACACCCACAAAAATAGACCAACAGGGGACAATGACAAATGCAACATCCACAAACGTAGACCAACGCCCACAAACGTAAACGATCACCCACAAATATAGACCAACAGGGGACAATGACAAATGTAACACCCACAAAAATAGACCAACAGGGGAAAATGACAAACACCCACAAAAATGGACCAACAGGGGAAAATGACAAATGCAACATCCACAAACGTAGACCAACGTCCACAAACGTAGACCAACACCCACAAAAATAGACCAACAGGGGACAATGACAAATGTAACACCCACAAAAATAGACCAACAGGGGAAAATGACAAACACCCACAAAAATAGACCAACAGGGGAAAATGACAAATGCAACATCCACAAACGTAGACCAACGCCCACAAACGGAGACCAACACCCACAAAAATAGACCAACAGGGGACAATGACAAATGCAACACCCACAAACGTAGACCAACGCCCACAAACGTAGACCAACACCCACAAAAATAGACCAACAGGGGACAATGACAAATGTAACACCCACAAACGTAGACCAACGCCCACAAACGTAGACCAACACCCACAAAAATAGACCAACAGGGGACAATGACAAATGTAACACCCACAAAAATAGACCAACAGGGGAAAATGACAAACACCCACAAAAATAGATCAACAGGGGACAATGACAAATGCAACATCCACAAACGTAGACCAACACCCACAAACGTAGACAAAAACACCCACAAAAAATAGACCAACAGGGGACAATGACAAATGTAACACCCACAAAAATGGACCAACAGGGGAAATGACAAATGCAACATCCACAAACGTAGACCAACGCCCACAAACGTAAACGATCACCCACAAATATAGACCAACAGGGGACAATGAGAAATGTAACACCCACAAAAATAGACCAACACGGGAAAATGACAAACACCCACAAAAATGGACCAACAGGGGAAAATGACAAATGCAACATCCACAAACGTAGACCAACGCCCACAAACGTAGACCAACACCCACAAAAATAGACCAACAGGGGACAATGACAAATGTAACACCCACAAACGTAGACCAACGCCCACAAACGTCGACCAACACCCACAAAAATAGACCAACAGGGGACAATGACAAATGTAACACCCACAAAAATAGACCAACAGGGGAAACTGACAAACACCCACAAAAATAGATCAACAGGGGACAATGACAAATGCAACATCCACAAACGTAGACCAACACCCACAAACGTAGACAAAAACACCCACAAAAAATAGACCAACAGGGGACAATGACAAATGTAACACCCACAAAAATGGACCAACAGGGGAAAATGACAAATGCAACATCCACAAACGTAGACCAACGCCCACAAACGTAGACCAACACCCATAAAAATAGACCAACAGGGGACAATGACAAATGCAACATCCACAAACGTAGACCAACGCCCACAAACGTAAACCATCGCCCACAAATATAGACCAACACCCACAAAAATAGACCAACACCCACAAAAATAGACCAACAGGGGACAATGACAAATGCAACATCCACAAACGTAGACCAACGCCCACAAACGTAAACGATCACCCACAAATATAGACCAACAGGGGACAATGACAAATGTAACACCCACAAAACAACAGGGGAAAATGACAAACACCCACAAAAATGGACCAACAGGGGAAAATGACAAATGCAACATCCACAAACGTAGACCAACGCCCACAAACGTAGACCAACACCCACAAAAATAGACCAACAGGGGACAATGACAAATGTAACACCCACAAACGTAGACCAACGCCCACAAACGTCGACCAACACCCACAAAAATAGACCAACAGGGGACAATGACAAATGTAACACCCACAAAAATAGACCAACAGGGGAAACTGACAAACACCCACAAAAATAGATCAACAGGGGACAATGACAAATGCAACATCCACAAACGTAGACAAACACCCACAAACGTAGACAAAAACACCCACAAAAAATAGACCAACAGGGGACAATGACAAATGTAACACCCACAAAAATGGACCAACAGGGGAAAATGACAAATGCAACATCCACAAACGTAGACCAACGCCCACAAACGTAGACCAACACCCACAAAAATAGACCAACAGGGGACAATGACAAATGCAACATCCACAAACGTAGACCAACGCCCACAAACGTAAACCATCGCCCACAAATATAGACCAACAGGGGACAATGACAAATGTAACACCCACAAAAATAGACCAACAGGGGACAATGACAAACACCCACAAAAATAGACCAACAGGGGACAATGACAAATTCAACATCAACAAACGTAGACCAACGCCCACAAACGGAGACCAACACCCACAAAAATAGACCAACAGGGGACAATGACAAATGCAACACCCACAAACGTAGACCAACGCCCACAAACGTAGACCAACACCCACAAAAATAGACCAACAGGGGACAATGACAAATGTAACACCCACAAAAATAGACAAACAGGGGAAAATGACAAACGCCCACAAAAATAGACCAACAGGGGACAATGACAAATGCAACATCCACAAACGTAGACCAACGCCCACAAACGTAGACCAACACCCACAAAAATAGACCAACAGGGGACAATGACAAATGCAACACCCACAAACGTAGACCAATGCCCACAAACGTAGACAAAAACACCCACAAAAATAGACCAACAGGGGACAATGACAAACACCCACAAAAAAAGACCAACAGGGGACAATGACAAATGCAACACCCACAAATAAGCATTACAGAAGTACCCATCAGTTATTCAGTCTCACAGTTATTCAGTCTCATAGTCAAGAAGGCAAAACAAAATCATTAGATTTTCCACAGGAACGGTTGCGAATCTCGGAATGAATAAAATTCCGAAATGAGACCAGGTGCCCGGGGAAAGTCAGCGTCTCCTGATTGCATGCAACACCTGTCGCAACGTAGACCAACACCCACAAAAATAGACCAACAGGGGACAATGACAAATGCAACACCAACAAACGTAGACCAACACCCACAAAAATAGACCAACAGGGGACAATGACAAATGCAACACCCACAAAATTAGACCAACACCCACAAACGTAGACCAACACCCACAAAAATAGACCAACAGGGGACAATGACAAAGGTAACACCCACAAAAATAGATCAACAGGGGACAATTATGTCCCACTCATGTTAAGATACATTGCAACAGGACATTCTGGTTGGCGGTCTCCTGTCTCCTCTCATTCACTGATGCTTACTCTCCCTAGACACATGAGATCATCTCCATTTGGGATTGCCTTTTGCTTCTTTGAAGAAAGTTTTGGTTGCTTTTCTCCTTGGTTTTGTATACGCACTGACTTTTTTTAAATTCTTATTTTGGTTTTATTTGACTTTCTCTCACTCAATATTGGTACATGAAAAGTCAAGGAAGGTTACAGTAAGTCACAGACAATTCTTAACTCTCATTTGTATTAGAAAAACTTTTTTAGTATTTGCTAGTCATTTATTTTTACATCATACTAGTAATAGTTTTACAACAATTTTACAAAATAAATAAAGGCAATGGACAAAATTAATGTATAACATGAATTTGAAGACGTTTGACATATAATAGAGATGAGAAATATACCGCCAAACTCTCTCTCTCTCTCTCTCTCTCTCTCTCTCTCTCTCTCTCTCTCTCTCTCTCTTCTAATATATCACATCTACGTTAATGAGCTGACGTATTCTTCATTTTCATGGCTTCACTATACGATGGAGGAGGCGAGTTATAGTCTTCTATGGTATATACAGGCAGGATTACCTCCCCTCTGTAATTAGCATACCCAACACCAACATGGCCACCTTTAAAACAAACCATTACAACTGTTCAGTTTTTGTGCAGTTTTAAACAATAAAAGTCTAACAATGTGATTCAGTTCTCAGAATGTAAGCAATACTACAGTTGGACATTGGTACGCTTCATCTGACTGGTCATCTTACTTTTGGGCTGTATCTAGCTCTCTCTTTGTAACGTCGGGTACTTTCTCTGGGTTACCCTCTAAAGGGAAGGGCTATATTACACGTACCATTAGAATGGACTCTAGGTTCTGAATGGAAGTTTACTTTTGGATAGATAGTTCCACATTATCGCCATACATCCTATACATGTTTTTGTTCGTTACTATGGCAGCGTTCCTTTGTCTTTTTATTGTTATAGATGAGCGGTATTAACTTTGATCTGTGATCAATGAGTGTCAGGTCTTTGCTTGTCTAAAAGAAACTATGGAACGATTCCACAATATTTAAAGATAAGAACCATATAAACACACATATCTGGATATATTCATCTGTTTGGACTCAGTCATGGATGTTCCTAGAGAGCAGAAGATGCTTACTCTTGGAATCATGATCTTATCTCAATTTTGGATTCACGTTTTGCTCCTTTGTAGAATGCTTTATTCATTTTGTTTGGTTTTGTATATTTCGTGGTTTTGCATCCCACTTGATTATGATTTTTAGATTCTGGTTTTCGGTTATATATTGACTTTCAATCACTCTTTCATGTTAACTATCTCGTGCACCACAAAAAAAAGTGATAGAGACTCCAAATTGTTCTTGAAAGAAAACTAAATCCTTTGATTTCATTTTTTCTTTCAATATTATTGGTTATCTCATATCATGCGTGACACAGAATAAACACCAGGGTATATCATCCGTGACCTGTTGAGATTTGAAGAATCTGAGTGCTGAGGTTGGTAAGGTAGGAATTGATTGTTGTCGACATATATCTGCTACATTGAGTTCGGTAGTGATTTACGATTCTTTATTTGTGATGTGTCGAGATTGATTGGGTAAAATGTGAGGATTTGAACGGTCATTGTTTAGTTTATAGGTTAGGTAGGGATGTATAATTCTCGCTTGTGATCCGTAGAGATTGGGTAGGCAATGAGTGAAGATTCGGGTTGTAATCTGTTTGGATCGGTTAGGTTTGGATATCGGGTTCTCACCTGTGATCTGTTGAGGTTGAGGAGTCAATGACAGTGTGTTGGTGGTATTACATGTATGAGATGGTGGTTGCCCATCAGTGTTGTCCCTGACGTTACTGACGCGTACACAGAATCCACATGCACAAATGATAATGATGAATATAATGAAGATGATCACACCTATCGCAAAGCCTCCGTCTACCATCAAACTAAAATGACAAACTCAAACTTTGAAAAAAAAAACGAAAAGGGTTGTTGAGACTATTGAACACGTCGAATATTGTCAGGAAAAATCGAATGTCGAGAAATATAGAAACTTTCACATCGGATTTGTCACAAACAATGACGTCAGATATAAATAACATCACGTAACCACCATTCTGTGAATTGATTGGCAGAAACTACACAACGTTTTACTTACATAGCAAAGTTCCGCTTTATACCTATGACGTTAATTTTCTGTTGTTTTATTTCTAAATAGCATATACTCTTCAAAATTTCGAAAAAGAGGGGATTCTCCCCTACCTTTATCTTTTCAAAGCGAACGTCGTATTTATTTCGAAATTGTTTTTCTCAAAGATCCTGTGACATAATTTATTTCGCACTTGAAACTATTTAGAAACATGTTTTATTGCTGGTTAAATATTTGTTGTGTGAACCAAATAGGGCTCCTGCTATAAATTGCTTTTACTACACAACATAAGATCAAGAAGCAAAGAACCTGTACAAGTATGTAAAAAATCAATATAGGGTGTCTCCTAGTATGATCATCTATGAAAAAAAAAACAACGAAAGGAAGTCGGTCTTTCTTATGTTAAAATCCCTACATTCCACGTACTGCTTGGTTTTCTATGGCGCTCATACACGTTGCTTAGAGTCCATCATACATTTATTTGTTTTCCATCACTTTCTGTTATCCAATTTTTTTTCAAAATACAGAATTAATTTTTTCAACAATCTTATCCAAAAACTGTTTAAAGGTTGTTTAGATCTCAACTGGTCCAAAAAAAATCATGATAATTATTAAAACAAATCTCTTTTTTTATTGAAAGATATTTTTACATTCCAAGTTTTAAATTCCTTTATTCTAAGAGACAAAGTAGTTATTTTTTCTGTAGGAAAGGGGGGATGGAGAAATAGTAACTAAATTCCTAATTAGCTTCAATAAGGAATTCATAGATATGATCATGTGAAGACACAATGTACTTTTTTGTGCTGTTTATATCTTCTTCTTCTTTTTTTTTTCAAGTGACGTGTATTCGCCTCCGACATTGACTGAATAGTGAACGTGATTGTTTTACCCCTTTTGTTCTGTTTATAATGTAAAGACACATGAAATAAAATTTGGTTCGATCGATATACTACATGTTAAAACAAAGCTTTTATATAAAATTTCATGTAATCTGTTGACATAACTTATACTCCAATATAATCATAAATTAACTACGTCGAAATTCAGCCCATCCAAAAAGTATGTATCTCTGTCTTTAAAAATTCAAATAATGTTTAAAATGTACATGTAGTTATTGACAATGCTGAGTCTATTTTAGACGCTGATATGATGAAATAAATGATAAAAAGACGCTATCAATAAAACTTGAAGTATGAGACATATTTGATATTTCCCTTATAATCAGTATATAAAGATCAGTCAGAGACAGATAACGTTACACCGATGTAAAAAGGAAATCTAGATTATAACATACCCAAGTTAGCTAACTAAAATACGAGAAATAAATATCCTCCTGTATGCCTTCCCGTTACAAGTCGACATTTCACACAATGATTTGATTATCGCCCCGTTACTGAAACGAATTTTCAAATCTTATCTCATTTGATAAATATGTGTAGTATATGTAAGTGTACATTGTTATCATTACAGATCACAACGACAGTTTGGACTTATTTTACATGCTTCAGTATTGGAGGTACCCCTTCCTTAGTAGTAACACACCAACTGTTAAGACGAGACTCCATAAAGAGCTGGGTCTTTTCAGTGGGGACAGGGTCCTAATCTCAGGTCTTTCTGTATTCCTCAGATTGATCGGGACGTTGAACCAAATACTCCTCCGATTCCTCGGGATGTTGAACCAAATATTCCTCAGATTTCTCGGGACGTTGAACCATATATTCCTCAGATTCCTCGGGACGTTGAACCAAATATTCCTCAGATTCTTCGGGACGTTGAACCAAATATTTCTCAAGAAGGCAGAACTACAATGCACTGTTATGCGTATGCTTTGATATTCAATAAAATAATGTTAGCCCCGAATGACATTATGCGTTGCCTGTAACTTCTGTGGATAAAGGATTTTCCTGGGGAGTGAGGGGTGTGGTTATTAGTCAACTTGCACTAAAGGATATATGCCGTATCAAAATAATCGTAGGGATGTTATACAAGTGTAGACGTTCATTAGCTACAAGGCAATAAATTTACCTCCCAACATGAACAATTTAATTTGCTTATCTTAGTTTCTGCTTAATTTAGTAGAAATAGTTTAATACGAGGGCTGATTGATATGTTGTGAGCCTTGTATTGAACTATTTGAATTTTTTACAAACATTTTGCATTGTTTAAGGGTCTCAATATCACTCTTAAAGAATTCTTTATCTTGTCTGGTTAGGAAGCCATCCACTGCAAGTATGACGTCATCATCTGACTGAAAGTGGGTGCTTGAAAAAGCTGCTTTCACTTTTGGGAATAGATGAAAGTCTGATGGAGCAAGATCAAGTGAATAAGTTGGATGCTTAATCAAATTAAAGCCACAATCATGAATGGCAGCCATGGCAGTGACAGACTTGTGAACAGGAGCATTGTCCTGATGGAACAACACACCTTTAACTAGTGAGCCTTCCGCGGTGCTTAAGTTTAATATTTTCCCGAAACTGTGTCAGAAGTGAAGCATAGTATGTGATTGTTTGTCCTTTTTGGAGATAATCTATCGGCAGAATGCCTTCTGCATTCCAAATAACCAAGGTTCACAACATATCAATCAGCCCTCGTGTTATTCAGCTAGTCAGGCGCACAGACGGATATGAAACCTTAGTCTCCTCCACTTCTCATTAGGTACAACAATCAGGATTATCACGCTTCTATTAAGGGTGGCATAAAATATTCTGATCAAAATTATTCTTCATACTCTTCTTGATTCATATACTAACAAAGAGAACAAACATATTTAAATTGTGTTCATTATAACAGCATAAATAAATAAAATGATTATATAACGATATCATAAAAGATAATAAAATCAAATTGAATAAACAATGACCATTATGCATGTAAGTCAGATAAAATCAATGAAATTTAGCATAAGATATAATTTAAAGAGAACTGAATGCAGTTTCTCTCTCTCTCTCTCTCTCTCTCTCTCTCTCTCTCTCTCTCTCTCTCTCTCTCTCTCTTACATTATGTATGACTCTTTGCTGTTTGCGATGTCACAATAAGCACTCAACAAAATTAAGGCTAAGAGACTGACTGTTACATGTTAGATTCTGTCCTGGGTGGCACCACTTGGTCTCCGGATACTGCCTCCTCATAGGACGGTGGTATGTCTACATTGTCATGTATATAAGCTTCATTATAATATCTACCAGGGGTGTATGCAGGTAAAACTCTGGTAACAGGATTTCTATGCTCTTCAGATATTGTGGCTATACAATGACTATCTCTTGTGTGGTTCCTTTGTCTTTGGTCTGCAGTATAATTAATTGAAAACATTAATTATGACAAAGTCTGAAAGTTTAATCTCTTTATGAATTTTACGATTTATTTTGATATCATCTATCTCTAGTTTATCTTTCTCTATGTAAATGTCTCCATTGCCATTCGTACAAGAAAATGCTTTAATTTATGGTACTCTTCTTCAGGTTGGAACCAAAGCCTCGTCAAAATCTCGAGCCCCTTTCTAAACCTTTGGTAAGGCCAAAAAGTATACAATATTTCCTGAACGTTGGTGAGAATCGCTATTCCTCGAATAAATAGTATATGCCTTATCCTTCTTATTAACACCGTTACACGCAAGACCTGCAAATATTTTTCAATCAGCAAATCTTGGAAATGTGTTTCAATTGTATTTGATATTTTGATTCATCTATAAAAGTTTATGACAAGGAACTTTATAGTACAGCGTGTTTGTACATGGGTAGATATGGAAAATAAAAGCAAATTTTAAAGGTTGATCGAACTTTAAGATTTCGAACCTGTATTGTCCCTTCTTTCTCTACTGTTTGCACGTGACGAACTATTTTTGTTGTTTGGTCTTCCTCTAAGTACACAGCATACACATATCACTACGCCAAGAAGAATGAGTCCGGCAACCGTACATCCTATGGCTATACCTATGGTCCTCCAATCTTGCCTGGTTACAGCATAAAAAGTTTGTCATTCAAGGTCAATATATAGAAGGATAAAATAAAACGTATAAGGTATACATACATAGATAAAAGCAAAAATATGTGGAACATATGTCCTTTCTAGGCTAGGTTATGTTATTCAAACTTAGCTTCTTTTCAGCATCCTTCATACGATTGTTTTCAAGTCAGCTCATAAACGCAGAAGAAAATACTCTCAGAATATGCTATCTTACCCTGCTATTCCAGAGCAGCAGTATTTATACGCCGTATTACCACAACAACCGTGGGTACAGGAGCGGTACCGGATAGCATAACCATAGGAGTACCCCGTGTTATAGCTGTGTGCCTTGTACTGACATATCTCACTCAGGGTAGGGACAACTACAACAAAAATAAGCATCGTCAGTTATCACATGTGTTTAGTACTGACAATTATAGGAGGGCTTTTTTTTCCAGTTTTGAGGTTAAATCTTGTCATATTAGTTTAAATTTCTTTTTCACATTAAATGATTGTGATGATACTTTCAAAGTTATAGGGTAGAATGATAAAAACTAAAGTCGCCCTCCTGTATGTTTCAGTCTCTTTAGGGATCAATGATTTTATTTCAATAGCAGAGGTTACTTTCACCAGTCCGAGATTTTTTTTTTTTTTTTTTTTTTTTTTTTTCGCATATATATAATAGTCGGGATATTTTTAAGGTAAGCCCCGGTTTTTGTTGTTTTTGTATAATTGTTTAGCTCTTCACCTTTATTTTTTTTCAGCGGCCCTTCAGGTCGGAATATTTTATTCATCGAAAGTGCTTGCTAGCCTGAAATTGTTTTTGCTTAGTATTCTTGCTGCAGCCTCCACCCCCCCCCCCCCCCCCTCGGAATAAAAATCAAATAGTCGCTCCCTTAAATCAAAATTGTGTCTCTTTCTAATGTTCAAAAGAGAGATAGATAATTGGTTCTTCTGAAGAAAAGATAAGACATGTGTAGTGATATGAATGTGGAGAAGAGAGTAAGAAGGGGGCGCTTCTTTGAAATAAGTTATTACTTACATATGTATAAACATTTTTCTTACCTAATGACAAAAGGGTAGAAATCCATACGATAACACGAAATGACTTATAACCCACTTCCTCCATTAGTCTGATCTCTCTAACCGTCCATGTCTTTCATTGTTGTGAAAGTGATTTGTACATAATAAATATAAACAACCGTACCACGATACAAATAGCTAAGTTACCTGAGGATACATGTTTTAACAGCTTTACCTGTTTTAATTGACTCAGGTAACTCTTGAGTAGACCACATGTGAACTTTAAAGGAAATGCGACATTTTATTGTGTATCTTGATATAGACGTTACCTTGGTCTCGTTTTAATATACATATATGTCGTGTATCGCAGAAAGCTTGTATACCCTGCCATTCCTGGTCATTTAGGTAATGAAAATACAAATACTTCCGTGCGGGCAAAAAATTCTTAGAAAATAACACGACTTTTTCTTCATTTCTTCTTTTTTTATTATTCTGTTCGATTTAATCTTTATTTTTGATAAAAATCTGGAGGGTTTTTTAAAGCTGAAAGCCTACATTAAAAACTTTGATGAAATAGTAATTTTTTTTTTTTTTGGGACGGAGATTGTTAGATATAGACTCTAACAATCTCTGTCCCATGACATAGAAATAAGCTATAGCGACCCTTCACACCTGCTGACGTATGCATACTAATGAAGGTACGACCTAAAATCCAGGTACATCCCTACAGCGCCGGTATATAAGACGAGCTTCAAACTCGTCCACCTTGACATTTAGTGATGAGAAGTCTGGGAGTAAATACATGTAACACCTGAAATGAGAAATGGAGTTATCTGATGAAATAATCAATAATCGATTTCAAAAGCAGGCATTAATATCTATATCTTTGAATTATGAATATATTTATTACATACACTTAAAATCAAAGGACTGAAAGTCCTGCGAGTTGGCAAAGTCTAATATTGAAATTTGAATAAAGCCTTTGTTTGTGAAATACGAATGCTCCCGGCGGAGTATAAACACCATTTTTCACCAAGTATGTGAAAGGTCAAGGTCAGGGTCACTGGGCATAAAAATGTTGGTATCTATGGAAAAATTGTGTGACAAGGAATACATATGTGAAATATAAAAGCCATATAATTTACCATTCAAAGTTTTTTGGACAAACAGACGGACAGGCCAAAAACTATATACCCCCGAATCTTTGATTCCGGGGTGCATAAAAAGTTTGTTTTTTCTTAATCTCTAAGCGGTATTAGTCCCCTACCAGCATAAATCTAAGTCATAACTTTTAAAGTGTGTCTTACATGTACAAGTACATGCTCATTTTCTCACATTGTCTAAAAGCGCTTAAAATAAAATTTTATGTACCGGTATTCATTTTCATATGTTGATCAGCCAATGCAGCATTCATGAATGACATCATAAATGTCTGAATTGACATTACAGTTAAAAGGCACGTGAAAATGAAATCTTACCCCATAGGATTAAGACTTATAGAATCTACATGTATCATACGGTGTGAGCATCGACAAGGAAATGCACTCCGAATGTCCAGAATTTGCTTGTACAATGACAAGACTTGCCGAGTCATGGACAAAAGCAAATCCCAGACAAGAGGTATAGATTTAAGGAATCATTCTTTTATTTTTTTTGGTTGATTGAGGTATCAACACCAAAAATTTAGGGAAAACTGCATTGTGCGCATAGCGCAAGATGCACAAGTTTTTCCTCAATTTTTGGTGTCGATACCTCGATCAACCAAAAACATATTACATTGATTACTTATCATTTCATTTTGTTGCTTTCCAACGTTTATTTGCGGCTTTGAAACAGTGTTGCTAACGACGTTGCTAAGCACGTACTTCCGTTTGGTGTTGATAAAGGTATCAACAAAATTTCTCGGCCAAACGGAATCGTCGTTTCTTAATAATAACAATAGAAATTAAATGATTTCCTTGTGACGTTATCAATGATCACATCCAAGTGATTGACGTTCGATAAGTTTTCTTTACTTTTCTGCCATCTTTTGATCAAGGTTGAAGCGACGCAGTGTGTCGAATATTTTTCTCCTTACCGGTATGTGCAAAAACGTCAAAAATAGTACTTTTCCTATGCCTTATCAAGACTAAACGTCATAGTCAACGTGGATGATCGATTTGCCATTTTTTTCTATACGAGTACAGTTCTGTAAATATGGGATAAAAGAATATTTTTTCCCAGCGTTTCCATGAATATCCAAGCCCACGGTAATAACACGTGATGAAGTGAGTGTGATGGAATACTACAAGTAGTACATGGACATACATGTATATACATTTATTGCAGTCATTAGGTGAAGATTTATTCAGCCTTGAAAAATTATATTCCTCGAGGACAATGCTCTTCTTATAACCCGAACTGTAATGTACATCGTTCATTCACCCAATCAAACACAACACAACCCCCCCCCCCTCCTTCCCAAAAATCGAACTTCGATAAACAGATAACGACATACAGTAAATAGACGATCTAGTCTTTCGAATTGTGGTTTTTCATAATCCTTTATACAAGAAAATATTCAAATATTCTATCAGTTATTTTCAAGAACTTACTACAAATCCAGTTCGCCGTTCATCGTATGGCCTTCCGAGTGTCCTCTGATCTTAAGACGCAAGAACCATAGCGATTTATATTGACATCAACAGACTATTTTATATCTATCTTTTCATCAATGAAATATAAATCGACATGGTTATAATAACTATCATTAGGCCTAACCTCTGGTCATTCCCCCGGAAAAATACCGCATGGCCGGCAGTGCAGTGCTACTTTGGACTACTTAAAAGTTGAATTCCTACGCGATACGAGAACTATACTCCGAATCTTCATTACAAATAGCTCTATAGACCATTTTTTTACTCCAATAATAAATTGCATTGGAATCATCATTTACAACTTGCACTCATTGTGTCGTTTAAAATGTTTTTGTCCAAATAATAGTGGTTCTATTTCTTACTAAAGTAAGACTACAGATTTTTGACCGTTGCACGGTTCGAGCAGGCCCTAACTGGGGCATTCGATTCCAATGAATAGTTGGCTTTGCCAACTCAAAAACCCTCCCTCCCGACGTCTATAAAGTCAGTAAGAACGCCAATGTAAAATGAAGCTCTTTATGCTACAAAGATTTACCTACGTTGAAGCATAAACGAATTACATATGAAAAGACCCCATCTCTTTTCATCCCCCTGACCTGCAAAACACATACTTCTTCAATAGACCCCCCCCCCCCCCATCCTAAGTTAGTTTCTACTTGGATATCATACTAGTTATGAATTCGGCCTTTTCGTCTGAAATAGTAACAAAAAACCATCTGAAATGTGTGCCCATTAATTGTTTTATCTTACCTCTAGAAAATAAATTTACTAGATTCTACGTCTGCTTTCCTGTATACAAGACGAATTCATCACTTCCGGTATAACTGACATTTTGAGAGTGTTCGTTTGCATTGGTTAGAATTACAACGTGTCGTTCACTACATTTTCGAGGTTGAGGAACTCCTCCCGCTCTCGGTGAATACCAGTTAGAAATTAAAATATATAGGGTATAAGGTAAATTCTGACAAACAAATGCAGCTAAGAATATACAATTTAAGATTATGTTTTCATTGTTTTGTCGATTCTTAGTACTCTTAGTAAACTCTTCAAAGAAATAGAAAGGATGAACTATTGTTGTCGACTTTAATAATACAATTAATTTAAATTTCTTTCCTCAAGATTTTTATTTTTCCATTTTATCGGACGTTCATGTATTACTTATTATCCATGATTGCATTTTGTTTTCATTTTTTATTCAAGAAATACAGATGATAAATATATAATTTCATTAAAATAGGGGAAATATGGTAAGGGTCTTTTTCTAATGCTCATTTATCAATCGACGAATCCAGATTTTTTTCTACGGGTTCCTAGCCATTTGAGGAGGGGTTGTTCTAGCTATTGTGTTTGAAAAAAAAAATAAAAAAAGAGAATTAGCATTTTGTACAAATTAAATCTGAGGGGTTATTGATCCCTCTACTCTGGATACGCGCATTACTATGAGCTGGAATAAAACTGGGTAGCGAACAAGATTTGATGATTTTAAAATAAAAAAAAACAAAACAAAACAAAACAAAACAACAAAACAAAACAAAACAAAAAACTGTGGTCCTTGATTATTATTTTCAAAAGCAATATATGGCTGCGATGGCGAGTTGGCTAACATTTGTATGCCAATTCTATCGTTTTTTTTCAAAATGTTTAGTTTCATCGATCCTGGGAAATGTCCTTGTTACTGGACATGTTTAATATTTGAAATAGAGGATGCAATTATCAAACGCCAACCGAAATAAACCAAAAAGAAATTCAATAAGTATTTTCATCAAAAATTCATTTTTTTTTCTCAAAAGAATATGACAGCAAAAAAGAGATCGGGACTTGATTTTTACCAAATTTGTATCTTTTTATGGTTGTAAGATTCCAAGAGGAGGGGGTTAGCTGACCTTTCGACCCCTCGTAAACTGCATTTGGTACTCTCTCACCATTCAAACATCTGTAAAGGATGTGGTCACAAGAATTAGTTATCTGAATGACAAATATAAGTACCTGGAATCTGGGGCATGGTGCATAGTGTTATGAAGAAGGCCACCGAAAATGAGACTGAAAATATTTTCCTCTGATCTTGTAAATAAATTAGTAAACTGATGTTCGACTTTCCCATCCTATCTAAGAGGAAATGAATTTTACTGGCACTTCCTTGAAACTGAAAATTTCATGGAAGCTATTCTAAATATATATTGACCTACGGCAAAATGAAGATATAGAAAAGAGAGGGAGAGAGAGAGAGAGAGAGAGAGAGAGAGAGAGATCCTATATGATACACACACATATGTATATATATATAGATTTGACAAAGAAGTAGGATTACATCTACATGAACATATGGGTGCCTTATTTCTATCATCTGATAACTTTTAGATCTATGCAGGAAAATTACAAGTGAATGATGAATAAGATCAAACGAAATATCAAATTAATGCATTATAGATAAACAAAAAAACCCATAATACCATTAATACCAAAAACTTTAGAATTATGAAGTCAGTATTCTTTACATGTGTCATGTGTAATGATACTATGGGTTTTTTCTTATCATAATACATAAAAAAGTCCAGATGGCAGTTCAATTGAAATATATATATTATTGCTTCCAAACGAACACTCTCAGCGATAAACTAATACCGGAAGTAGCATAGGAGTGTCAGATCGATGATGCATCAGGATTTATTTTCTTATCAGGTGAGATACGATGTTATTTTTTTCTTCAGTCTGTCCTGAATATAATTTTCAATTTACCATAACGCTGTATACACATACTGTCTTCATTCATACGGCATATCAAATGACAAGTACGAATTTACATAGGCGGATCCAGCACTGTTTGAAAAGTTGAAAGGAAAGCTGAATCTTTTTTAGTGGGACAAAATTTAGTCATCGAGCAAGGAAACTGGATGTACAACTTATTGAAACTACTGTAAATAGTATTGACTTTATTCAAGAGCAAATGAACCACCCCCCCCCCCCCCATCTTTCCGTACTTGTATCCGCCCTAGATATGCACTGCAAGCTTTATTTTTTAAGTTTTTATTCAAAGTACATTTTTTGCCTATTTTTAAAAACAATTATTGATTATTTCATCAGATAACTTCATTTCTCATTTCAGGTGTTACATGTATTTACTCCCGGACTTCTCATCACTAAATGTCACGGTGGACGAGTTTGAAGCTCGTCTTATATACCGGCGCTGTAGCGATGTACCTGGATTTTAGGTCGTACCTTCATTAGTATGCATACGTCAGCAGGTGTGAAGGGTCGCTATAGATTATTTCTATGTCTTGGGACGGAGATTGTTAGAGTCTATATCTAACAATCTCCGTCCCCAAAAAATTTACTATTTCATCAAAGTTTTTAATGTAGGCTTTCAGCTTTAAGCATGCTCAGAGAGTTATGATTTACCAAAAAGCATATAGGCTCGACTCCCCTTCCTTGTCAGGTTAGACCCTGGAATGTTCTACATGCGCGGATCCAGAGGAAGACCGGGGTCTGGACCCCCCCCCCCCTGAGATTTTCGGAGGTGGGGTCCAGCTTCGGCCCATTTCTAATTGAATGGTCTAAAAATGCATGAAAGGGCTTTGAAACCTAAAATTCCGGCTCGCTTCGCTCGCCATTTACAAATACCAAACTTTTTTTTCTGCAAAATTTCCATAATTATTTTCAATTGTCCATACTAAAGAATTTTATATAATTGTCTTGGGTCTCAAGAACTATTAATTTTCAACAGCCCCTTACTTCATAGGATGTATCCTCCTTCATCTTTTTCAAGGTTTTGTCATTTTAAGATGTCTGATTATTTGGGAAAATGATACATCTCTTATCTATTTATTCTCATGAAATATAGACAAAATGTGAATTAAATGAAAAAAAAATTGCGGCTCGCTCCGCTCGCCGATATAAGGAGTTAAATATTCAATGTTAAAATAATCATCTCGATCGAACCAAGAAAAAATAATATTTCATATCTAAATTAGATTCAGGCTCGCTATGCTCGCCAATTTTCCATAAAAATAAACGTGAAAGAAAAGCTAACAATACCCCCCATCAGAATTGCCCCCTACCCATCATGTGCACCGATACTATCATATATGTACCTACATGATAGGTAGACTTCCTAAAAATTTGGACCCCCTCTGACCAAAAATGCTGGATCCGCGCATGTTCTAGATCTAATCAAGGTGAATACTATGCAGAATTTTTCGTTCGGACTTTTCCAATAAAATTCTTTTTAGAATATAGCTCTGAATCTGAGTACGCGCCTTAGTGAATTCTAGCATTTTGGCTGCAAGCATCACTGACAAGGATTTTTTTTCGGGGGGGGGGGGGGGGGGGAGGGGGTCCTAAAGTCCGAATTTTTTAAAGAGCAAAAAAAAAAAAAGACGCAGGAAAGTAAGAAATAAAGTTTTTGTTAGTTCTGTTTCTAATTATTAATAAAACAGGTAACAAGAGAGCTATTGCAAGTACTTGATTACATGTATTGATTGTCAGATCTAATATGTCAATACAACAAATGGTGAGCGATAGCGAGTCAGCGAAATTTTTTTCCGAGAATTGGAATAAAATCCACTATTCGTGTCTTTTTCATTTTCTTTTCGTACCTAGTGCCCTTCTTTATTGACCTAGGTGTAATTTATAGGAAAGCGCAGCATCATTTGAAAATTACGCACAATGTATGAAATATATTCTGGCTCTCTATCCGCTCGCCAGAGAAAATTTTTGAAATGCTGACGGCAAAATATTATCAAAATGAAAGATTTCTAATACAATTTCATGATATTTTTTTCAAATATTATGACAACAAGTGGGGAAATGGGACTTAATCTTATGAATTATGTATATTATTTAAAAAAAAAATAAAGCTAATAGTATGTTCAAAAATTCAGGGGGGGGGGGGGGGGTCCGGAACCCCCCCTCCCCCTCTCGATCCGCGCTTGACTGAGGAGGATTAATGTTCGAAACACGTGACTGATGCATGAAAATTGGTTTGGAAATTTTCTTCAAGAAGGTATAGAGTTGGAACACTTCCGAATTATTATAGCTTCTTTTGAATATAGACGGTTTCAAAGTAGAAATCAAACCAGAATTCTTTCTTTTATTGACAAACAAAATCATCGTATAAGACAGAATCGAACAAGTAAAATACCTGCTGTATAAGTAAGTATTTACATGTATGATCATGTAAAACAAAAATACATCATGTACTCTCAATATTTGTGTCTTTTTATAAATTACTATAGTTACCTAGAATTGAAATAATGTCGAAGGGTTCCAACTCTATTCTATACCTTGAAGAAAATTCCAAACCAATTTCCAGACACGTGTTTCGAATATCAAATTCTCATCAGTGATGGTTCCAGCGGAGCCACCAAAAATAATTTCCTCTTTAATTTTTTGAATTTAGATTTGTATATTTACATTACAGAGAGTGCGCGGCTCCTAATTTCCTGTAGGATCGATTCAGTAGCATATCCAAATAAAATATATGTTCAAAAGAGCATTTGAAAGTTTGACGTACCCTCCTGCTACAGCAAGGAGAGCAACTATAGGACGGAATAGTGTCGCCCATGTCATAGTGTCTTATGCATACCATGTAATCATAAACCAAAGGCATAAAAAATCAGGATAAAACAAGAATCAAAGCAAACAAAGAAAAACTTCCACCATCTGAAAAGAAGCGAACTCCAAATAGGGGAGTGAGACTGATAGGTACTTCTTTGATTATTATTTCTTTATGTAATACGCAATTTCTTTGTGTCAATACGGAACTTCTTTATGTAATAGAGCAGTTGCATTTAGTTTACTTCTTACTTTACTTCTACTTTTACCTCACCTCTACGCTTCAGTGGTCACTGTGGTTAGGGATTAGGCCGTGGTATTTAAAATTCGTTTTCCATCCTGGTGTTTTAAAAAAAGACACCCTCCAGTTAGGCGAAAACACACAAACATCAATTTTTGTATTGTTGTCAATGACATGTATTATTCTGAAATTTTATTTAAGGCACATATCCACTGTACAAGTCAGGGGAGACGGGAATGTGAGCTATTATAGCTAAGTCTTGGTTTAAATAGATCAATTTGAGCCGTTTTTCATTTCGAGTAATAAAGCCGTAGTGGAACTTTTTTTCAGTATGACAGGATACCTTTGGCAATCTCGAATTAATTGTGAGTGTATGCTTTTTATCTGGTATTTTGTCTCGAAAGGTACCACGTCCGCACACGTTAAACAGAATATTTCACAGCCATGGCTTTACATTGTTCAATACACACCTGTCCTGAGGCGATCCAACTACAGTTACCTTTTAAAGCTGACCTGTCACTTTTTTACCATTTAAATGTGAAAGTTAATCATCAGACGGACGGACATGCAGACGGAAAGATCATTTATTTATTTAGCAAAAATTACAATGCTTAATGTTCCTTCGTCCGAAAAAGGGAAATTTACATAAAATGTACCCGTAAGTTTTATGTCTAAAATATGAAATGTACCCGCAAAACGTCAGGGTAGGTCAGCTTTAAAAGTTAACTGTAGTCGTCAATACTCGAGACCAAGATTATGTAATCCCTAACCGCAGTGACCACTGAAGCGTAGAGGTGAGGTAAAAGTAGTGGTGAAGTAAACTAAATGCAACTGCTCTAATGATATGTGATACATGTACACATGAATCCCACATAGCTGTATCGCATGGACAAGCTCTGTATCATATAGGCTAGTATGAGAGAGAAAAGTTGCATCTCATCGGCAGGAAATAACATCTCAATTGTTGCCAAGCAGTCAGAATATATTTTGGGAGTTTTTTTCCGAGTTCGATACTGAAACATTTATTTCTTGTTTGCATCTTTATTTATTTTAACTGTTTTGAATTTAAGCAGCGACGCAATAGTTTTAGGATGGGCAACCTGCAGTGAATTTCGTTCTCTATGGAGTATGTTCGTATGTATATAGTGCTGTCCGTTATGTTTCACAATATGATGGAGCTAACCTTGTTCTCTCCGTCTGACTGTTCCCGTTATCCCGTCCCATGTATGTGCTCCTATGTGATCACCGTAACTTCGTCTATCCTTGTTCTCTCCGTCTGACTGTTCCCGTTATCAAGTCCCATGTACATGTATGTGCTCCTATGTGATCACTGGATCTTCGTCATTTTGGGGATCTTATCTTTATCATCCAATATTTCTATTCGATATAATAATTCTTTTTTTTAATCTATGTACTAGTATTTCAATAGTTTTCTTTTTCGGAAGTCATAAGCTGTCGACCCAGGTAAAATTTTCAAAAATTTGTTATGCCCATGTTTCATAGATGTTTATAAAGATAAATGAGTTTCAAGACAAGTAATATAGGTTATATTCATGATAAATTAATAACTTACGGAGAAAACAAAAGATCAAACCAGAAAATATTCTCCTCGTCGTGCTATTTTGTAAGAAATCCATTTCAGTATTTAGAAGTTGTAAAATAGACGCACTTTAAGCATTCAAAGTATCCTTGGTGTGACGTTGACGTCGCACTTCTGACTCCTTTTTCGCTATTTGATGTTGTCACAAAGCGCTCTCATGTATATGAATTTACGACAATGTTTGATAAACCAATACGTATTTTGGGTCTTTGTATTCCTCAATTTTTGTATTACTTGTATCTTTTATCCGTTAATTTTTAATATGTCCATACATTCATATATACATGTACGTTTGTTTTCACTTATTTTATACTTGTCTAATAGCAATTCTCCAGATTGCTTTTATTTAAAATCTGAAAAGTGTTTAATTAGAGCAGTTGCATTTAGTTTACTTTACCACTACTTTTACCTCACCTCTACGCTTCAGTGGTCACTGCGGTTAGGGGTTACATAATCTTGGTCTCGAGTATTGACGACTACAGTTAACTTTTAAAGCTGACCTACCCTGACGTTTTGCGGGTACATTTCATATGTTAGACATAAAACTTACGGGTACATTTTATGTAAATTTCCCCTTTTCGGACGAAGAAATATTAAGCATTGTAATTTTTGCTACATAAATAAATGATCTTTCCGTCTGCATGTCCGTCCGTCTGATGATTATACTTTCACATTTAAATGGTCAAAAAGTGACAGGTCAGCTTTAAAAGGTAACTGTAGTTGGATCGCCTCAGGACAGGTGTGTATTGAACAATGTAAAGCCAAGGCTGTGAAATATTCTGTTTAACGTGTGCGGACTGGTACCTTTCGAGACAAATTACCAGATAAAAAGCATACACTCACAATTAATTCGAGATTGCCAAAGGTATCCTGTCATACTGAAAAAAAAGTTCCACTACGGCTTTATTACTCGAAATGAAAAACGGCTCAAATGGATCTATTTAACCCAAGACTTAGCTATAATAACTCACATTCCCGTCTCCCCTGACTTGTACAGTGGATATGTGCCTTAGATAAAATTTCAGAATAATACATGTCATCGACAACAATACAAAAATTGCATGTTTGTGTGTCTTCGCCTAACTGGAGGGTGTCTTTTTTTTAAAACACCAGGATGGAAAACGAATTTTAAATACCACGGCCTAATCCCTAACCACAATGACCACTGAAGCGTAGAGGTGCGGTAAAAGTAGAAGTAAAGTAAGAAGTAAAATAAATGCAACTGCTCTAATAATTTTCGTAGGGGAGGAGGTACGTAAACCAACTTCTAGATGACTTCCAGACGCCTAGACGTTTGGTTAATGAGCAACCCTTTCACTGAAAATTCTGTATCCGCCCTTGATGAGGTTGAAGTATCCATTCCTCACGAAATAATATGAAAATATTATGCGACCAGGGGGCATGCATTTTAAACAAATGAATACGTCATACATGCATAAAAAGTCGTATTTTGAATTCATGATAAGTGTAAGAATACGTGCACTGGAAATAAAAAGACATTTGGATGTGACAAATGTTTGAAGCTCACTTGAGTTAAAGGTTCAAATGAGTTTTACGAAGCCAGCCGTCTGTCTGTCCGTCCGTATACATTCTCTATTTTCTTCCGCACAGAATTTCGGGAAACCTTACAGGAACCTAGGAGGTACTAATGGTTCATTACAAAGTTTGCATTTTCAGGTGAGGGCAGTGAACAAAGGATATTATTAACCGACATATTTTGATTTTTTTTTTCTTTGCACTACAATACAAAACGCACATACATGTACTCACGGTCATCTACATAGTTTATGTAACAGTCGATTAAAATGCTAGCAGTGACGGATATATAGCCGTTCGCCCGCAGTGCCAAAAGAAATGCTTTGAAAGCAAACTACTGTTTCAATAAAAAAAATCTTTGAAAGTACACTCCAGAAACCACCGATTTGAATGAATTTTCCAAGATCTTCTCAATCTACAGCATTGACATATATCGTATGGTGTTCCGTTATGTACTGTGCTTCTTCTCGTTAACACATTGTGACGCGAAGTTTTACGTTACGAATAAGCGAGGCGGAGAAGGAGCGAAGACAAGATGAAGCGAGTTTACGATGCGAAGAAGCGAAGTTACGATGCGAAGATCGGAACTTCGCTTTTTCGCATCATAACTTCGCTTCTTCGCATCGTGACATTGCTTCTTCGCATATCCATTTCAAGCGCGAAGAAGCGATGTCCCTAACGGAACACCGTAATATCGGAATGTTGACGTTTCCCGATCTGAGGATTGAATTTTGATGAACCAGGAATATGACTCAATGCAATGCATAAACAAGCTCAAACACAGATATTTCTTTACCAAATATTCGATATAGATATCTAGAAAATTGGCAAATTTTTAGAATTGTTTAGAATTTGAAGATCGTGAAATCTTTTTGAAATGACCAATTAAAACCGTTTTTGCCAGATTTAGGCAAAACATAATAATATTCCAGTGGAAATTGGGCCGCATTTCGGAAAAAAAAATGCATTGCTTGATTGGCAATCCTGGTATACGAAGTCCAGAATCAAGAGAAAGATAGACCGTCTGCCCCATTACAATATTTTTTTCAAAAATGCATGTTTACTGCATTTTTCATAATTAAATTGCAAATACAAAAATAACACCTTTCTCGTGTTGTACAAGTAATTTCTCATCTACGTATTTTCTTTACATTAAAAATTAACAAAATAAAGGATCGAAAGTGAGGGTAAGGGGTAAGGACCCCTACCCGCCTGGAATTTGCCATAATTGCTGCAGTTTTACATATATATTTTTCTTCAAAAGCATGGACTGAAATAAAGCTATATGTAAGTTAGTTCATGAAAAATTAAAAAATAAGGTAATGAAAAGGCCGGATGGGTTACAGGAGATGTTATTTCATCAACAGGACTGAATTTTCTACAAAATTTATACACAGTTATTGTTTTCTTTGGTCCCGATGGTCAAATTCCCGGGTTTGTTTTCCCCTGATTGGAGTTCTAATGATGGTGCCCAGGCCACAGGAACTCGATGCCAACGATCCACAAGAATATCCGCCTCCACTTTCCTTATACATTAGGACTTTTACTATCCTTACGGAATGAAATCTAACAGTCTCGCTTGAACATCAAAGTTCTCGAAATAAATCTATTTTGCAAACAAATTTGTGCTTGTCATGTTTCATATTATGTCAAAATTACCCGAAAAGTTACAAAACTTTTAAATTTATCAATGCAATACACCCTAAAATTCTGTAAAACAGACCATTTGAGCAATTTTTGTGTCGCCTGCGAAGCATAGCGACACTTAGGGATCACTTTGTCCGTTGTCCGTCTGTCCGTCCGTCTGTCTGTCTGTCACACTTTGGGTGTCACAGCCCATAACTTTTGATTGGTAAGTGATAGGGTTTTGATATTTCACATGTGTATTCCTTGTGACAGGACCTTACTACACATACCATAATTTTTGACCTAGTGACCTTGACCTACATATTTGACCTACTTTTCAAAAAAATTAAAAATGAATATATCTTTTGATTGGTAAGTGTTAGGACTTTGATATTTCACATGTGCAATCCTAGTGACAAGACCTTTTTACACATACCATAATATTTGACCTTGTGACCTTGACCTCGATATTTGACCTACTTTTGAAAAAAAGATAAGATTCACTATATCTTTTGATTGGTAAGTGATAGGGCTTTGATATTTCACATATGTATTCCTTGTGACAAGACCTTCCTACGCATACCATAATGTTTGACCTATTGACCTTGACCTACATATTTGACCTACTTTTCAAAAAAAATTATGAATGGATATATCTTTTGATTGGTAAGTGATAGGGCTTTGATATTTCACATGTGTATTCCTTGTGACAAGACTTTCTACACAGACCATAATATTTGACCTTTTGACCTTGATCTACATATTTGACCTACTTTTCATAAAAATTACAAATGGATATATCTTTTGATTGGTAAGTGATAGGGCTTTGATATTTCACATGTGTATTTCTTGCGACAAGACCTTCCTACACTTACCATAATTTTTGACCTAGTGACCTTGACCTACATATTTGACCTACTTTTCAAAAAAATTAAAAATGGATATATCTTTTGATTGGTAGGTGATAGGGCTTTGATATTTCACATGTATTTTCCTTGTTACAATGCCATTCTACACATTTTATAATTTTTTTTACCTTTTGACCTTGACCTAGCTATTTGACCTTCTTTTCTAAGGTTGTGTATATCTTTTAATTGGTAGGTGATAGGTCTTTGATATTTCTTATGATGAGACCCTTTTGTTACCAATTTTTACGTAGTGACCTTGACCTAGATGATTGACACTCTGTTCTGAAAATTTGAGAATGACCATAACTTTTAATTTGTAATTAAAGAGGTCTGATATTTCAAATTAATTTCATTTGACAAGACTTTTCTACTGATACCAATAATTTGATCCACTTTCTAGAATGATAATCAAACCGCTTCGCAGGCGACACAAGCATTCCTTGGATTGCTATTTTTTTCTTTGTTGACATAAAAGAAGAGAGGAAGTTTAGAAATAGATACAGAGAGGGAATTTCCCCATCTTGAATCTAATTTATTCTTAGCTATGATAAGGTCCATATTCTTTGGTTAGTATTTGTAAAAGTAAAAGCTTATAATCGATCTACAAATACATTTCTCACAAAAGAATATGTCGTTAATCGACATGTCTCATGTATTGAAATTTTCTATTCTAAATTTACCGCTTCCTACATATACTTGACGAATCAGAGAAAGGCTTTCCTAGTCACAATACGTATTTCTGGTCCATTTGGACGTTGCATAAGAATATAGTATGTAAACTCTCTGTCCTCTAGATCTCAATTTTCAATCACCATTTTGTAATTTCAAGATTATTTCTGAAAATCATGACCGATTTTACAAGGTTTGATAACCAATCTTTTATTTTAAAGGGTAGTGTACAATGTTTTAAAAAGTCATATAATGAAATCTAATAATGAAATGATGCCAATTTCATCGTTACAATTTTTTATAGACCAAAATTAAATGTTGTGGCTGATATACAATATTTGAGACGTATTAATTTACTGTTATATGTACTGATGCTTTATTCCTTGGTAGAAATAATAAAAAAGAAAGACAAAACCTCATTTTGGTGCTTATGTATGATACTAGAAAGTTCCAACTGTAGTGTTTGGATATAGAAATACCGTAGCTCGAAGGGTTCCAACTCTATACCTTCTTGAAGAAAATTTCAATCCAATGTTCATGCACCAGACACAGCATTTGCAAATGATGATAAACTGAATCGATCCTATGCACAGCATGGACCAGACATGCAAGTTGGAACTACTTCTCGGTGCGCAATGATGTGGCAGCCGCGAAAATAGGCTGTAAACATACTAATTAATGTTGACAAATAACAGCTGATTTCAAACGAAACGCCTCGGTTGTGATTAGTTACTGCATATCACCCTCGACTGAGATTTCCAAATATCGGTCTCATACAGGTAATAGATTCTATTCTATAAAAACTTTCTGAAAAATGGTATATCTTTGGTAAAAACATTAAAAGAGGGTGTTATTTGGATAAAGTTATGTAAAGAATTTTTGAATGTAGATGACGATATATACATGTGTGGTTGTTATATACCTCCGGAACAATCCAAATTTTACAATAATTTTCCGGACTTTGATTTTTATAATGAACTCGAAAGCGATATTAATCATTTTAAGAATCTGGGCTTAATTTTCGTATGCGGCGATTTTAACGCCAGAACAGGTAATTGTAATGACTTACCAAACAATATTCATCTTGAAAATTACCTTGATGTTTTTCCTGATCATTTATATGATGATGCTATCGATATTGATAGAAGAATTTCGAAAGACAAAATTGTGAATAATTTTGGTACCAAACTTCTGAATGTTTGTAAATGTTCTAATTGTTTCATACTTAACGGGAGATTTGGATCCGATAAAAATATCGGAGAATTTACGTACAAATCTAAGAATGGCTGTAGTGTAGTAGACTATGTTATTACGAATGTTTCAAATCGATATGATTTTATAGTAGTAGATAAATTCGATGTATTAGACATTTTTGAATTTTCGGATCATTTACCTATAATGTTCAGTTTCTCCACGAATTACTTTCAACATGATGAATATATTGAAGTGAAAGACAGAATTATTTGGGATGATTTAAAGACTGATGAAATAAGAGAATGTATAGAATGTAATTTAGAAACTGTAACAGAGAGTATTAATTCACTTACCAACAATGATGTAGATATTGACAATGTTTTAAATGATTTCTCGACAAACTTGTTTAATATTGTATTTACTAAATGTGGTAAAAAAGGTGGGCGATTTAAGAGTTCGCCAGAACAAATAAAAAAATCTGAGTGGTTTAACGATGAATGTGCAGAAACGAAACGCCTATTTAATAATGCAAAACAAACGTACAAGAAAGATAACTCTTGCTCAAATTTGAACAGAGTATTGAATGCCAAAGTCCATTATAACAGAACAAAAAGAAAAGCAAAGAACAATTTCAAGATACAAGAAAGAAATAATTTACAAAAACTAGCTAAATCAGATCCCAAAAAATTTTGGAGAAGGGTTAAAAAAATGAAATCAAATAGTAGTAATATTAAGCTTGATGATTTTGTTGAATATTTCAAAGATGTTTTTAGAACTGATAGTGTAATTATTGATGATGATAGCGAATATGATGAAGTTGTTATCGATGAAATAGATAATGAAATTAGAGAAGATGAAGTACGAAAAGCTATTAAAAGTCTTAAACGAGGAAAATCTGCTGGACTTGATGGAATACCAGCGGAAGTGTTTATTGAATGTTTTGAGCCACTTATATCACACCTGACATTATTATTTAATTTTATTTTTGAAAAGCAAGTGTATCCTAAAGCTTGGACAGAGAGTATTATTGTACCTATCCCTAAGAAAGGGGACTTGTCTGATGTAAACAATTATCGTGGGATTACACTGGTCAATTGTATTGCTAAAATTTTTAGTATAATTTTGAGAAATAGATTAGAAAAATTTGCTGAAGACAATCAACTCATATCTGATTTTCAGTTTGGTTTTAGACAAAATAAAAGAACTATTGATTGTATTCATATTTTAAACATGATTATAAATGAACGGATTGTAGAAAAACAAAAATTGTATGTAGCCTTTGTAGATTTCAAAAAGGCATTCGACCTTGTTGACAGAAAAGCATTAATTCATAAGTTATTTAGATCTGGATTTAGTTCAAAATGCGTTAATATGCTGAGAGTTATATATGAAAATGTTAAAGCTTGTGTTCGTTCATGTAACAATATTTCTGATTTCTTTGAGGTCGAGTCTGGAGTGAAACAAGGCGAGCCGTTATCATCTTTTTTATTTTTGATGTTTATTAATGATTTAGAAAACGATTTGAAGCCTGAAAATAATGATTCATTTTTCATTTTAGAAAACATTCCCATTTTTATGTTACTTTTTGCAGACGATACTGTGTTGATTTCTAAAACTCCAGAGGGATTGCAAATGTTGCTAGATAAACTTTATATAAACTGTGATAAATGGGGTATTTTTGTAAACACTAATAAAACAAAAATATGTATATTCGAGAAAAAGAAATCCAGAAACAACAGAATATTCAGATATAATGGTAACGTCTTAGATATTGTTGACAGTTTTACTTACCTTGGTGTTACATTGAATTATAATGGTCAGTTAAAATTATCTATAAAGAACATTTCTGAACAAGCAAACAAAGCTATTTTTTCATTAAAAGATGTTTTTTCAAAATTAGATTTTAAAGTATCTTCAAAATTATCATTGTTTAACAAACTTATATGTCCTATTATCATGTACGGCTCAGAGTTATGGGGCATGGACGATGTTACAATATTAGATAAATTGTTGTTAAAATTTTGTAGAGAGCTTTTATATGTTAGACGCGGAACTCCAAATTGTGCAATTTTAGGAGAATTGGGACAATATCCATTTAGTGTTTTGTGTAAAATTAGTGCTTTAAGATATTGGTTCCATATAATAGAAAATGACACCTCTTTAGTGTATAAAATGTATACAAAAGAAAAGACCAAAACTGAGAATAGTAATTTTATGTCCAGTTGGTCTTCTAAGATTAAGAAGTATTTGAGTGAAATTGGAATGAATGATTTATGGACAAATGAAAATATTAATAATTATAATTTTGATTTTGTTAAACAGAGAGTATTGGATATCTATAAACAGAATTGGAAAGCTGAATTAAATAATATGCCTAGATTAGAATTTTATACCAAGATTAAAGAAAACTTTGAATTCGAAAATTATTTAGATTTTATTGAAAACTTCAAAAAAAGATATACTTTAACAAGATTTCGATGTTCTGCGCACAATTTACACATAGAAGTTGGCAGGCATCACAATATACCAAGAAGCAATAGATTATGTACATGTTGTTCACTTAATCATATAGAAAACGAATACCATTTTATTCTTATATGTCCAATGTACAGGGAACAAAGGTTGAAATTTTTGCCAAAATTTGCATATTCATGGCCTAATATTCAGAAGATTGTTAAGATATTCAAAAGTCAAAAAAAGAAACATTGTATTAATTTGTCACATTTCATTTATTCAGCAATAGAAATAAGAGGTCGCATGTTTGAGTAATATATAATTATGTTGCGCCTCGATATAGAGTAAGATTTATTCATAATTCCACAATTTTCATATCAATTCTCATGTATTATTGTATTTTGTATGTATTTTGCTATGAGCATGTATGTGCTTAAGGCTTATCAATAAACAATTATAATATCAACTGACCATTAAATGGCAGAATTAATTAGGCTTAATTGTTTCTGGTCGTATATGTCTAAAAAAAATTAAGGTGTCTTCCTGTTTCTCCCACTTTTGTAAAAAATATATATTGAAGGTTTGGATTGAGGTGGGAAGAACAGGAATAATTACTTAAATTACGGGTTGTTAGAATCACATAATTAACCAATTTACTAATTAGTACTTAAATTTTACCTGTATTTTGTGCAAGTTTACCTGTATTTTTCTTTATTTCTAGCTTATTATCACCTCGTACACGTACTTGTAGGAAGGCCACCTTTCGTGTTTGTGTGTGTGTGTGGGGGGGGGGGGGTAAGGCGTATTACTCGGAGAAGATACTTCATACCTACTGATCTTCAAAATCATGCACGCAAGGTCATTCTGAGAAATCCTTATACAACATACAGTACTCTTTAAAATAAATACACATTCTGACTCTGAGTTGCAGGAAAATGAGTATTATCTGGGCGGCTCTTCATTAGATAAAAATAATCTGACCCAGAAAAATTACGATCCCCCACCCCCTCCCCTTAGAATCAGATTGTCGTTCATACCATATTACGAGAAGATGCCCTTGTTTACAAAAAATATTTTCTGCAATTTATCTTCAGTAAAAAAATCTTTTTTCATAAAAAAGCTAGATTTTCACCAGTTATAAGATGTTTTTACACTAATTAGTATCAACTAGATAAACAACTATTAAGTTAATTACTTTCTTTTGTTATACGAAGTGGGAGAAACAGGAATATATATTTTTCAAAAGTGGGAAAAACGGCATCGTCGGAACCCACGGTCGGTCACGCTAAACTCACCTCTCCGTGGGTCATAACGGCAAAAAAATCGCTGGGAGGCGTGTCTCGTATACGCGATTTCATTGGTCGCATTAAAATTCCTTAATGCGATCGATAGCCAATCACAGTTGCCGTTGCAAACAGCATTCAGCTGACACAAATATGCAGTACGAAGCGAAAGTAGCCGAAGTTTTCTCTATCGAGTTACAAGATTTTCAAAGAGATTGTCTGTGTGCCCTTTTAAAAGGAAGGGATGTTTTTCTTTCAATAAGGACTGGTGGAGGAAAAAGCATATGCTATCAAGCATTCATTACTGCGTATAATAGTAGTAGTACTTGCAGTTCAACGGCGACAACGCCATGTGCGCTCATCGTATCTCCTCTAATTTCAATCATGAAGGAGCAGTGCCAATTTCTGTCGGGACTAGGAATACCTTCAGCATACATAGGTTCGTACAAGATTACTTGAATTATGAAAATATTCCTATGTGTCTACAAATAAAGGAATTTTGAATGTTGCATGGACCCCTACTTTTCAATGGCGGATTTTTAGCTCACCTCGACGAAGTTGAGTGAGCTTATGCTATAACCCTATGCGTCCGCGTCCGCGTCCTCGTCCGCGTCCGCGTCCGTGTCCGCGTCCGTGTCCGCGTCCGCGTCCGGTTAAGAAGTTTGGGGTAGCTCAGTATCTGACAAAGTACTAATGCTACAGTAACCAAACTGGCACAAGTGATTCATCTTTGGATGCTGAGGTGAATCCATGCATCGTATGCAGCATCTGACCCACATTTTCCGCTTGAGTGACTTGGTTAAGAAGTTTGGGGTAGCTCAGTATCTGACAAAGTACTAATGCTACAGTAACCAAACTGGCACAAGTGATTCATCTTTGGATGCTGAGGTGAACCCATGCATCGTATGCAGCATCTGACCTACATTTTCCGCTTGAGTGACTTGGTTAAGAAGTTTGGGGTAGCTCAGTATCTGACAAAGTACTGATGCTATAGTAACCAAACTTGCACAAGTGATTCATCTTTGGATGCTGAGGTGAACCCATGCATCGGATGCAGCATCTGACCTACATTTTCCGCTTGAGTGACTTGGTTAAGAAGTTTGGGGTAGCTCAGTATCTGACAAAGTACTGATGCTACAGTAACCAAACTTGCACAAGTGATTCATCTTTGGATGCTGAGGTGAACCCATGCATCGGATGCAGCATCTGACCTACATTTTACGCTTGAGTGATTTGGATAAGAAGTTTGGGGTAGCTCAGTATCTAACAAAGTACTAATGCTACAGTAACCAAACTTGTACAAGTGATTCATCTTTGGATGCCGAGATGGACCCATGCATCGGATGCAGCATCTGACCTACTTTTTCCACTTGAGTGATTTCGCTTTTAAAAGCCAATATTGAGCAAAGTATAAGTGCTACATGTACCAAACTTGCATATTGGATGTATCTTTGATCAAACTTTTATAAAATGACCTTGACCTACTTTTTCCGCTTGAGTGATTTTGCCTTTAAAAGCCAATATTGAGCAAAGTATAAGTGATACATGTACCAAACTTGCATATTGGATGTATCTTTGATCAAACTTTCATAAAATGACCTCGACCTACTTTTTCCGCTTGAGTGATTTTGCCTTTAAAAGCCAATATTGAGCAAAGTATAAGTGATACATGTACCAAACTTGCATATTGGATGTATCTTTGATCAATCTTTCATAAAATGACCTTAACCTACTTTTTCCGCTTGAGTGATTTTGCCTTTAAAAGCCAATATTTAGCAAAGTATAAGTGATACATGTACCAAACTTGCATATTGGATGTTTCTTTGATCAGTCTTTCATAAAATGACCTCGACCTACTTTTTCCACTTGAGTGATTTTGCCTTTAAAAGCCAATATTGAGCAAAGTAAAACTGCTACATGTACCAAACTTGCATATTGGATGTATTTTGATCAAACTTTCATAAAATGACCTTGACCTACTTTTTCTGCTTGAGTGGTTTTGCCTTTAAAAGCCAATATACATGTACTAAGAAATATGTTTGAATTGAATTTTGCTGTCACGAGGTGAGCTTTGTAATCTGTGATTACCTATGTTTAATAGGGGGATGATCTGCCACCTGGCACTGACCCGAAATTTTCCCCAAAACCCTATATTTTTGCCAGTTTACAGTAAAAGTTGGCAAAATTCACTCCTTGATCCTCTGACAAAGGAGGCGCTTGATCTGTCGCTGCTTTTGTAGACCTGCAAGATTTGAAAATCATACAAGGAAAGCGAATGTTTGTTTAAATCGGTAAATTAACTGGACAAGAAAAAGGATACTGTTTGTTACAAAGTCCTAAGGCTGTCCAAAGGGACTGTGTTGAGTAAAAAAAGATACCAAGAAAAATTAAGCCTATTCTGTCAAAATCCATAAATAGAGAATTGTAGTATTTGGAACATGTAGAATTTTGCACTTCAGTTAACTTGAATGCTGATTTTACATATATCTGTATATTATACTTCATAGGTAGTGATGAAGAAGAAGACATTTTGAACGGTGGAATCCAGTATGTGTTTACATCTCCTGAAAGCTTATTACGAGGAAAGTGGAGGGATTGGGCCACAAATAACTCATCCATAAAATTGATTGCAATAGATGAAGCCCACACTGTATTGCACTGGTTAGTAATAAGTTATGTCGATTGCAATGCGAAGGCATTTTATATAGACATCTCTTTTTTTTTTTTGCCATTCTTTATACTTTTAGATATACTTGAAATGTATATGAACACTCTATGTATAAATTCTGATATTTTATTTAAGGGGAGAATCATTGTCTGGCGGGGAGGCCTTCAGAAAGTGGTATGGTAGGCTTGGAGAGCTTCGCAGCCTTGTGCAGTGTCCAGTGATATTATTGACAGCAACTGCAAATATGGCTGCAAGAACGGAATTGCAAAGGAAATTTTGCATGGTAGACTGCTTGGAAATAATCCAAAACCCTGACAGACACAACATAAAACTTTTTCAACAATGTGTGAAATGTAGCATGCCTCTTGATTATATCTTCTACTTTTTAATTGTACTCTTGAGAGAGAAAAAAGAACTCTCCGATAGGTGAGTTTAGCGTGACCGACCGTGGGTTCCGACGATGGAAAAACGGGAACTTCAGATATTCAATAAGTGTTCCAACTATTTACCTTCTTGAAGTATTACTATTGCATGTTGATGAAACAACAAGGCAATAAGAAAGGAAGTGATCTCCCACAAAACTGGGCTGCAGCACCAATATCAACACATCAAAACACCTCAAGTAAAAACACAGAGAAGACACACACAGTAAGAGAAACCAAACGGACAGGGAACTGCCCAGAGTGGCATTCGCCGGATTATCAAAGTAGATGGTATTAACATCACTTTCATGCAAAAACATTTTGTGCGTATTATTTTTTTGGGGTTCCCCACAAAATAGTGTAGTGATTGACGTTCCGGAACTCTGTAACCGTGACGGACCTTATCTTAGAATGTTATGTAGTTTTCCGTGATTAAAAGCTGTCGGTCAGAGGCAACCAAATCATTTTCCATAGGCCGTAATGTTAACGAAATGCCTTGTAACGTCTATACCAACATTGCTGGCCATGCTTTTTCGCGCTATTTGCGTCACAAGGTACCCCGCAGAGAATTTTCAAATTTTCCCGCGCCCGCGCCCGTCCCCTTTAGCGGATCGGGAGCTTGGGAAAAAATCCGGGTATCGACATTTTAATTGCACTTATTTTTTACTTATATATATCATATTCAAACGATATACCAAAAGAAAATATAATTGATAGCCAATCACATCTTCTGTCACATTTAAAATAACAGGCCCCCTCACCCTATAGGTTTTTCTCCAATCAGAACCGGCGTTTTAGTGGTCTCTGACCTATAGACATATGTAACCCCCTCTTTGATTAATACAATTTTTTGGCATAATAAAGGCATTGATATCAATAAAATTTATCCGAAGTTTCAGCTTTCTTCTCTACGTGGTATGGGAGATATTTGAGATTTATGCGTGTATGTCTGCATTGAAAAAAGGCGCCAAAATTCGCATTTTGATTTTTCTAGTTTTTCTCTTTTATTCCGTTCTCAGAGGAAAGGGTCTAATGTTATGTGCATGTATCGACTCATTTTACATTCTTTATTAAATGAAGAATACAATTCATGCAAATCTTTTATAATTGCACGGTTTTTATAGCATTTATGAGAAATTTAGGACCCCTACCCCTCTCCGTAGGACGTATTTTCATATAGGTATGTGAACTCGCATTAATTATGACAATGTCGCATATAATGCATCTGAATGCAATTGTAATCCTTAATGAAGAAATAAAAAGTCATTTTATGCAGAAAATAAAAGAATAAAATCATCCGACTCCAATTCTATACGGTTATATGTGTAGCAATATCATAGAAAATTTTGCCTGTGATGCCATGGAGGATACTTTCATGTATCTCCGATGAATAATTTTTAAGAAATAATTTGGTTTTAATATTAAACTAGATGTCCGTGCATAAAACAATGGTTTTAATGCATATTTGGCGATACAGAGTGGTTAAAACGTGTTGAATTTAAAAAATAATGGTAATGCCCACATCGAGCTTTTGGCGCGAAATCCCAATTTGCCCATAAATTCAGTCATATGCATAAATTTTCTATGAAAACTGTTTTATTGAACACTTTTCGGCATGAAAATATAGAAAAGTACATAAATGGTACGAATAACAAGAAAACAAAACGCTAACACAAGGCTGGTGTTGATATTATGCATTTATTTCAGTATAGCACGTGTTTCCCTCTAGGTCAGAGACAACCAAATCATTTTCCATAGGCCGTAATGTTAACGAAATGCCTTATAACGTCTATACCAACATTGCTGGCCATGCATGTAATATACCAATTTGTTCATTGATTCAAGCTTTATACGAAACTAAATTAAAAAATATAGCATGACCTGCTCTTTTTCGCGCTATTTGCGTCACAAGGTACCCCGCAGAGAATTTTCAAATTTTCCCGCGCCCGCCCCCTTTAGCGGATCAAGAGCTAGGGAAAAAATCCGAGTATCGACATTTTAATTGCACTTATTTTTTACTTATATATATCATATTCAAACAATATACCAAAAGAAAATATAATTGATAGCCAATCACATCTTCTGTCACATTTAAAATAACAGGCCCCCTCACCCTACAGGTTTTTCTCCAATCAGAACCGGCCTTTTAGTGGTCTCTGACCTGTCAAAGTTAGCACACGTTGTTTGTGTTAATTTCGTGAAGTTGCAGCCTGATCGCTGCATGCTGCGCTTATATCTTGTGGTGCTAGATCCACGGCACTACAATTGGCGTCAGAAGTTACTCTGATAAGGACAACACCCATCGTTTTCCATCTTGACTCGTGGAAATCATTCGCGCCATTAGTCAACCCTACTTTCGCTTTCCAAGTGACGGCGGAATATCTCGAGGTATTACGCAATCTATTCCTTGATTAAAAATTTCTTTCATTATCAATTATTGCTATTTGTTGTTTGTTATTAACTAGTAGAACAATCTTTAAAATTAAACGTGAATCACAGGTATTCGAAGCAAAACAAAATCACAGGCACACGTAGCCGAAAACTAGAAGAATTGTCATATAATATGAATCTTGTATCGATTTGTACACTGCGTACAAATCTCCACATTTTGTTGTATACCATTGTTCACTGCGAACAAATAAATTTGCACTTCAGGCGATCAATAAAAGAAAATGTCAACGGAAGGGAAGTCGGATGAAATGTGAGGGAATGTGCAGACTGATGACACTGCGTCACAGTCTGTAACATCTGGATTCATTGATGTCCCAGAATCGCTTTACCAGAAGGCTAATGTTAACTAAGAGAAAGATACTGTCAACAAATGGCTACAAGACAAAGAGGAATTTATGAAGGAGCAGCTTCAAGGAGCTGAAAATATCAGAAAAGATCAAATGGAGTTTTTTAAAGGAATGGCGAAGGGCATGAAGGAAGATTTTGCGTCATTTTTAGAGACATCAGAGAGGAGGATATCGATGTTGGCAGCTCCAAAGTTTACTTCTACTCCTTTGTCTAGCAGTGCTGACGAGTACAGACTATCAGCTCCAATCCAACAAACTCAAATGTGCGAACCAAATGAAGGGGTAGCAGAAACTCCAACAAGAACTGCTGTCAGGCCAAAAACAAATACAGGTGCAGTAAGTGGTAGACCATTTGATCAAGAGCTGCGGGTAATAGAGCAAAGAGAAGCAAACAGACAGCTATCATACACTCCAGATGGTACCACTCAGACAGGAAACATTGGAAATAGAGGCACAATATTTGAACATCAATCAGTTGCATGGCCTAGAGCAAAATTACCAACATTTGAGGGAAAGGATGAGTTCGATGTTTTCACAGTTCCTTTCGAACGAATGGCCCAAAGGTATAAATGGACAGATCAAGAGAAAGTCGACAAAATATATGAGTGTTTAAAAGGAAAGGCCATGTGGTTTTTATGTTCTCTTCCCAAAGACATGATGAGAAATTACTCGTCAATTCGCGAAAGTCTCATTAAAAGATTTGGCAGAAAGGACCCTCCGGCCACAGACCGAAGAAAGCTAAATGAAATTCGCCAAAAACTAGAGAGTAACGAGGAGTTCGGAGAAGGGATCAGGAGACTTGTGACAAGGGCCTATCCTGGTGTGGATCTATCAATGCAGGATCAACTTGCTGCTGAGTCATTTTTAAGGGGCTACAAGAATGCAAAGATTGCTTACGATGTGCTAAACAAGAAACCCGTGACTCTGAATGAAGCCATTGAACTTGTGACTTTCCAAGAGCACAATTATAGGGCTATAGTCGGTCGAGAAGAGTACATGCGTCGCATGAGTTACCAGGACTTGAGCGACGTAGATTTTGATAGAGAGATAAGATTCAGCAGGGTGAGCCAACCAACTTACCTGACCTTGGATATATTGGACGAACGCTTGAAAGAATTGGAAGTGCGTTTTAACGTGCATGTCTGGTCCATGTTGCCAATTTATCTGTTCTTAAATGATGCTATTCAATTTGAAGACGTTTATATTTATATAATTACAATGGAACAAGAAAAGAGAATGGAAAAAATAGAAAAGCTGTTTGGCTCAAGAAATGAGGTCAAGGGAAGCTGTTTCCAATGCAATGAGCCTGGGCATTTCGCAAAGGATTGCACTAAAAGAGCAAGGTCACCAAGTCCAAAACCCCAGACTCGCAGTAGCTCGTCAGAGAAAAGGAATGTCCGTGTCACCCGTATACTCAACCAAGGAGGGGCTTTAAGTGTTCCGGTAGAGATAAATGGTACGCTGACACATGCCATTATTGATACTGGAGCAGATGCAGCTATCATTTCAAAGGAAGTTGCTGAAAAAGCAGGTCTTGTCCCAGATAAATCTGAGAGTTTTCGTTTACTCAATGCCACAAATGGATCTGAATTGGATGCCATTGGAGCTGTCACTGCGACAATATAACTGGCAAAGCGTCCATACAAATGGGACTTGTAGTTGCACCAATCCGAGATCCAGTCCTACTTGGGATGGATTTTATGAAAGCTATTAATGCAACCATCCATGCAGGAAGAGGGACAGTAATCGTCAATGATGATGCCATTACTTCAGGTATTTTGACCTAGGAAAAAGAGGAGCCATATGTTTGTGGCATTGTTCAGGCACAAAATGGTGTCGCTGAACAGATCATGATAGGTAGAGTTGAAGGCCCTGTGCCAAACGAGCAAGTTGTAATAGGCAAAACAGCCCAACCAAAAGATGGGCAAGTTTATGTAGGATTACTAGGAAAGCCCCCTGATGCAGATGTTAGGGAAGATGAATTAGAAGCTATTTATAAGGAGGCAAATTTCTTTCAGGAACATCGTATGGAAACTGATATAAGAAGTGACAGCTGCGACATGGTACTGCCCGGCAAAGTAAAAATGTTGTATAACTTGCATTCCTTTGGAAACAGATATGCTCCTGGAGACCTTGTGCACATTCCCAAACTACACCCAGCCAGGAGCAAGCCACTTGAATTACAGAGAATGTGGTGTTATCCATTTATGCTTACAAAACAACAGGGACCAGTCTGTTATGAAGTCGGAACCAACGGCAAGACCATGATGACTATTCATCATGACCATCTCAAACCGTTCAAGCCTGACTCACGTCAAGGATGGGATAACCGCATCCGCAGAGAGCTCTCGTTTGATACAGCTCTCATTCCTATCAAGGAAGTGGAACAAGGCATCTTTTCGTCGGTTGATAGGACACAAATTCTGTCTTCAGGAGACTCAAACTCATCAACACTGGCTTCAAGTGGAAATTGGAATCAGAAGCGAAACTGGACCTGGAAGACACTGGCCAACAACACACTCGGATAGCGAACAAACAATTTGGACTGGATTTGTAGTTCTAGAAAAAGGGGGATAGTGTAGTGATTGACGTTCCGGAACTCTGTAACCGTGACGGACCTTATCTTAGAATGTTATGTAGTTTTCCGTGATTAAAAGCTGTCAAAGTTAGCACACGTTGTTTATGTTAATTTCGTGAAGTTGCAGCCTGAATTGCTGCATGCTGCGCTTATATCTTGTGGTGCTAGATCCACGACACTACAATAGTCATTTGGCAACTAGACTAATACGATGGTTGATAGTTATGTTGTGAGCCTTGTATTGAACTATTTGAATTTTATCAAACATTTTGCATTGTTTAAGGGTCTCAATATCACTCTTAAAGAATTCCTTATCTTGTCTGGTCAGGAAGCCATCCACTGCAAGTATGACGTCATCATCGGACTGAAAGTGGGTGCTTTAAATAGCTGCTTTCACTTTTGGGAATAGATGAAAGTCTGATGGATCAAGATCAAGTGAATAAGTTTGATGCTCAATCAAATTAAAGCCACAATCATGAATGACAGCCATGGCAGTGACACTCTTGTGAACATGAGCATTGTCCTGATGGAACAACACACCTTTAACTGTCTCTGAAGTGAAGCATAGTATGTGTAATTGATTGTTTGTCCTTTCTGGAGATAATCTATCAGCAGAATATCTTCTGCATCCCAAATAACCGAGGCTCATAACATATCAATCAGCACTCGTATTATTCAGCTATTCAGGCACACGGACGTATATGAAACCTTAGTTTCCTCCAGTTCATCGATAGGGAACTCATTAGGATTATCAATCAGGATTATCACGCTTCTATTAAGGGGGGCATAAAATGTTCTGACCAAAATTATTCTTCATACTCTTCTTGATTCATAAACTAACATAGAGAGCAAACATCTTTAAATTGTGTTCATTATAACATCATAAATAAATGAAATAGTTATATAACGATATCATAAAAGATAATAAAATCAAATTGAATAAACAATGATCATTATGATGCATGTGTAACGGTCCGAGCGGTATTATTTATTACAAAGGTTCGTTACCAAGCTCACGCTCGGTACGCCGTGACAACAAAATAAAGTTACGAGCAAATGTAAACAAACGATCAAGGAATCTGTCAACACAGAGGCTACTTGCGCAGTGCTTTCTCAATTAAGATTGAATTACAGAATATATACAGAAATAATTAAGTGATTGGGAATGTGAAAATCACGTTACAAGAAATATTTACAAGATAACAACAAGGGGTACTTATATATCTTACCAATACGCATTGATAGTTACGGCGCAATGGTAACAACGCCGAAGTAAGTTACAAGGGCGCACTTATCAGTGCGCACGGCGTATCAACAATCTATCCAGCTCTTACCATATACCCTTATTCAGAATATATCAATTCCTTTTACAGGAACTATATTTAGATCCTTATTCAGGAACTATTAATATCTTTTACCTTTCTATGATCGTCTTATCTGTACGACGTCTGAGGCTGGAATGATCAAAATCTGCTCTCTCGCTTCCTTTTATACCCGATTATCACGTGGTACATTTGTCACATGACTTCTTTCAATGTGGTTAAATAAATGTACAACAAACCCGAATATTCTTTTTTTATATTCATTACATCACCCCCTGCCAAAAAGATTATGCGTCCTCGCATAACAATAAACAGATAACTTTTTTTAAGTAAAGTATAAAAAATATACATGATATGAACACCATTGGATGAGAAAAAACAACAATAATAATAAAGTACAGTCTTTGGTTATACAAAAGCAAAAGTCCAATTCCTTTGGACGGATAATGTTCACTTTAAATATTCATTTAAAACATAGAAATCACGACACAATGCTACTTGCATATTTAGTAGTCACACCACTCCTCTTCTGAAATAACCTCTTCCACTCTTCCATTATCTTCCGAATGAACGATTCTTTTGCGTTTGTGACGCCTCTGAGGAAGGTCTGTTTGTGTGGCAGCATCCTGACAGAAAGATCTCATGAATGGAAAAGTTATCTCAATCGGATTACTTAACGGTACACGGGGCTCCTGTATAACTTTATCCGATACAATGGAAGCTGAGGAATCAATGTTGTTATTAATGTCTGACTCTTGGTCATCAGCAGGTGCGACTGAAGGTTAAGCGGATGTCACTGTGGCAATACCACTGCTCTGTGTATTTGGTTTAAGAAAGTCATCTCCGCTTCTAGTTGCTGCTGAGTCATTTTTAAGGGGCTACAAGAATGCAAAGATTGCTTACGATGTGCTAAACAAGAAACCCGTGACTCTGAATGAAGCCATTGAACTTGTGACTTTCCAAGAGCACAATTATAGGGCTATAGTCGGTCGAGAAGAGTACATGCGTCGCATGAGTTACCAGGACTTGAGCGACGTAGATTTTGATAGAGAGATAAGATTCAGCAGGGTGAGCCAACCAACTTACCTGACCTTGGATATATTGGACGAACGCTTGAAAGAATTGGAAGTGCGTTTTAACGTGCATGTCTGGTCCATGTTGCCAATTTATCTGTTCTTAAATGATGCTATTCAATTTGAAGACGTTTATATTTATATAATTACAATGGAACAAGAAAAGAGAATGGAAAAAATAGAAAAGCTGTTTGGCTCAAGAAATGAGGTCAAGGGAAGCTGTTTCCAATGCAATGAGCCTGGGCATTTCGCAAAGGATTGCACTAAAAGAGCAAGGTCACCAAGTCCAAAGCCCCAGACTCGCAGTAGCTCGTCAGAGAAAAGGAATGTCCGTGTCACCCGTATACTCAACCAAGGAGGGGCTTTAAGTGTTCCGGTAGAGATAAATGGTACGCTGACACATGCCATTATTGATACTGGAGCAGATGCAGCTATCATTTCAAAGGAAGTTGCTGAAAAAGCAGGTCTTGTCCCAGATAAATCTGAGAGTTTTCGTTTACTCAATGCCACAAATGGATCTGAATTGGATGTCATTGGAGCTGTCACTGCGACAATATAACTGGCAAAGCGTCCATACAAATGGGACTTGTAGTTGCACCAATCCGAGATCCAGTCCTACTTGGGATGGATTTTATGAAGGCTATTAATGCAACCATCCATGCAGGAAGAGGGACAGTAATCTTCAGGTATTTTGACCTAGGAAAAAGAGGAGCCATATGTTTGTGGCATAGTTCAGGCACAAAATGGTGTCACTGAACAGATCATGATAGGAAGAGTTGAAGGCCCTGTGCCAAACGAGCAAGTTGTAATAGGCAAAACAGCCCAACCAAAAGATGGGCAAGTTTATGTAGGATTACTAGGAAAGCCCCCTGATGCAGATGTTAGGGAAGATGAATTAGAAGCTATTTATAAGGAGGCAAATTTCTTTCAGGAACATCGTATGGAAACTGATATAAGAAGTGACAGCTGCGACATGGTACTGCCCGGCAAAGTAAAAATGTTGTATAACTTGCATTCCTTTGGAAACAGATATGCTCCTGGAGACCTTGTGCACATTCCCAAACTACACCCAGCCAGGAGCAAGCCACTTGAATTACAGAGAATGTGGTGTTATCCATTTATGCTTACAAAACAACAGGGACCAGTCTGTTATGAAGTCGGAACCAACGGCAAGACCATGATGACTATTCATCATGACCATCTCAAACCGTTCAAGCCTGACTCACGTCAAGGATGGGATAACCGCATCCGCAGAGAGCTCTCGTTTGATACAGCTCTCATTCCTATCAAGGAAGTGGAACAAGGCATCTTTTCGTCGGTTGATAGGACACAAATTCTGTCTTCAGGAGACTCAAACTCATCAACACTGGCTTCAAGTGGAAATTGGAATCAGAAGCGAAACTGGACCTGGAAGACACTGGCCAACAACACACTCGGATAGCGAACAAACAATTTGGACTGGATTTGTAGTTCTAGAAAAAGGGGGATAGTGTAGTGATTGACTTTCCGGAACTCTGTAACCGTGACGGACCTTATCTTAGAATGTTATGTAGTTTTCCGTGATTAAAAGCTGTCAAAGTTAGCACACGTTGTTTATGTTAATTTCGTGAAGTTGCAGCCTGAATTGCTGCATGCTGCGCTTATATCTTGTGGTGCTAGATCCTCGACACTACAATAGTCATTTGGCAACTAGACTAATACGATGGTTGATAGTTATGTTGTGAGCCTTGTATTGAACTATTTGAATTTTATCAAACATTTTGCATTGTTTAAGGGTCTCAATATCACTCTTAAAGAATTCCTTATCTTGTCTGGTCAGGAAGCCATCCACTGCAAGTATGACGTCATCATCGGACTGAAAGTGGGTGCTTTAAATAGCTGCTTTCACTTTTGGGAATAGATGAAAGTCTGATGGATCAAGATCAAGTGAATAAGTTTGATGCTCAATCAAATTAAAGCCACAATCATGAATGACAGCCATGGCAGTGACACTCTTGTGAACATGAGCATTGTCCTGATGGAACAACACACCTTTAACTGTCTCTGAAGTGAAGCACAGTATGTGTAATTGATTGTTTGTCCTTTCTGGAGATAATCTATCAGCAGAATATCTTCTGCATCCCAAATAACCGAGGCTCATAACATATCAATCAGCACTCGTATTATTCAGCTATTCAGGCACACGGACGTATATGAAACCTTAGTTTCCTCCAGTTCATCGATAGGGAACTCATTAGGATTATCAATCAGGATTATCACGCTTCTATTAAGGGGGGCATAAAATGTTCTGACCAAAATTATTCTTCATACTCTTCTTGATTCATAAACTAACATAGAGAGCAAACATCTTTAAATTGTGTTCATTATAACATCATAAATAAATGAAATAGTTATATAACGATATCATAAAAGATAATAAAATCAAATTGAATAAACAATGATCATTATGATGCATGTGTAACGGTCCGAGCGGTATTATTTATTACAAAGGTTCGTTACCAAGCTCACGCTCGGTACGCCGTGACAACAAAATAAAGTTACGAGCAAATGTAAACAAACGATCAAGGAATCTGTCAACACAGAGGCTACTTGCGCAGTGCTTTCTCAATTAAGATTGAATTACAGAATATATACAGAAATAATTAAGTGATTGGGAATGTGAAAATCACGTTACAAGAAATATTTACAAGATAACAACAAGGGGTACTTATATATCTTACCAATACGCATTGATAGTTACGGCGCAATGGTAACAACGCCGAAGTAAGTTACAAGGGCGCACTTATCAGTGCGCACGGCGTATCAACAATCTATCCAGCTCTTACAATATACCCTTATTCAGAATATATCAATTCCTTTTACAGGAACTATATTTAGATCCTTATTCAGGAACTATTAATATCTTTTACCTTTCTATGATCGTCTTATCTGTACGACGTCTGAGGCTGGAATGATCAAAATCTGCTCTCTCGCTTCCTTTTATACCCGATTATCACGTGGTACATTTGTCACATGACTTCTTTCAATGTGGTTAAATAAATGTACAACAAACCCGAATATTCTTTTTTTTATATTCATTACATTACCCCCTGCCAAAAAGATTATGCGTCCTCGCATAACAATAAACAGATCACTTTTTTTAAGTAAAGTTTTAAAAATATACATGATATGAACAACATTGCATGAGAAAAAACAAAAATAATAATAAAGTACAGTCTTTGGTTATACAAAAGCAAAAGTCCAATTCCTTTGGACGGATAATGTTCACTTTAAATATTCATTTAAAACATAGAAATCACGACACAATGCTACTTGCATATTTAGTAGTCACACCACTCCTCTTCTGAAATAACCTCTTCCATTATCTTCCGAATGAACGATTCTTTTGCGTTTGTGACGCCTCTGAGGAAGGTCTGTTTGTGTGGCAGCATCCTGACAGAAAGATCTCATGAATGGAAAAGTTATATCAATCGGATTACTTAACGGTACACGGGGCTCCTGTATAACTTTATCCGATACAATGGAAGCTGAGGAATCAATGTTGTTATTAATGTCTGACTCTTGGTCATCAGCAGGTGCGACTGAAGGTTAAGCGGATGTCACTGTGGCAATACCACTGCTCTGTGTATTTGGTTTAAGAAAGTCATCTCCGCTTCTAGGTGGCGCAAAGACAGGTGAAGGTGTTGTTGGTTTCCTGATGACTCGTCCAAGGGGTATAAGGTCAAAAGCAGGTACTGGTTTGACTGGTTTTCTACCAACAATGTCTGACAGTTCACCAGGATCCTGTTCTTCCCAGTTAGACTCGCTATCATCATGTGCGACCTCGTTTGCTGCATGTTTGCGCTTTATCGTCAGGATCTTCTTTAACTCCTTTATGTGCCGATTTAGGTCCGATTTCTTAGACGTAGCATATCCACATCCATCTTCAGTGCAAACAAAACTTTGTTTCTCCATCTTCTCGCGACCGCAAATTATCAAATGATCTGACCATGCCTTCTCTTCTACAAATCCAATACTGCAAATTGGACATCTGTATTTCTTGACGGAAGTCAGCTTAGTCTTAGGCATCTGAAACATAAAAGAAGAATGATTGCGTATGCGTAAATGTTTACTTTAAATCGCATACAAAGTCAGAAAGATAGCTAGGAGCCTTGCGCTTTCGCCCGAACGCTGACAGATTTTCGTCATTTTCTAAATCGCGTTCATTAGGACCGCGTGTTTCTGATTGTTCATCGCGTGAATCTGATGGTTCATCGCGTAATTCGGACGGTTCATCGCGAGAGACTGATGGCTTATCGTGAGAGACAGATGGTTCATCCGAACGATCTCCTAAGTGATGTGAAGATGTCGGATTGTCATTGACTAAGCATCGCTCATGCCGTTTGCGCATACGGTCCACATGGATTACTTGTGGCTTTCCTCTTGGACCACAGTCAATCTCGTATGTAAGATTCGACATCTTCTTTAATACCTTGTACGGACCTCTCCAAAAGCTGACAAACTTTGACGACTGACCAGCCTTTTTGACTGGGAAGTATACGTAGACAGAATCTCCATCACTAAAGGCTTCCCAACTCAGCTTTTGGTCGTGGTATCTTTTCTGTCGTACCATTTGACTTCCTGCATATTGTCTGACTATTTTATGTGCCTCCTCCATTTTGTCCTGTAAATCCCAGACCCATGTATTCTGAGGGCATCTTTTAATTGATTGTGGCATTTCATACTGTAGGTCTAGGGGTGTCGATGTTTCTCGACCTAGCATAAGTCTGTTTGGTATGAAACCTGTTGTTTCATGTCTGACAGACCTATACGCCATCATGACGTATGGAATAAAAGTGTCCCAGTCAGATTGACGTTCATAAACATAGGCGCTGAGCATAGTCGCTAATGTCCTGTTGAAATGTTCAACCATGCCATCTGATTGTGGATGGTATGGCGTTGTTCTGGTTTTATGTATACCAAGCAGACTACACATTTCCTGGAATAATGAACTCTCAAACTGCTTGCCTTGATCAGAGTGTATATAGGTTGGAACGCCATATCTTGAAATAACTTCCTCCACTAGAATCTTAGCGACTGTTCTAGCCTCCATATTGGGCATGGCAAAACTCTCTGTCCATTTAGTATAGTAATCGCTAATGGCCACAATATACTTATTTCCACTGTCTGTCTTAGGAAGTTCTCCAAGAATATCGAGTGCTATTCTTTCCATTGGAAATCCAGCTTCAACAACTTTCATAGGAGCGCGCTTCTCTTTAGGAGGACCCTTTCTTTTGGCACATATTTCACATCCTCTGATGTAGTCTTTGACATCGGCTTTAAGTCCTGGCCAATAGAAACGCTGTGAAATTTTGTCATGAGTTTTCCTAATCCCAAGATGTCCTGAAGTTTTGCTATCATGCGAACTTTCCAATACAAAGCGTCTTTCTGATTTAGGTATGAGCGCTTGCATATGACCATTTTTCTTTCGGTGAAGAATGGTGTCGTGGACAACTAGATTATCAAACTGAGACCAAAGTGATTTCATGAATCTGTCAAGTCCTCTGATTTTGCTAAATGGAGATTTGCTACCTTCCTTCACCCATTTCAAAATTTCTTGTATGTCACTGTCCTCTGTTTGCAATTTTTGAAGTGACTGTGATGTATTGTCCTCTTTAACATCATTGCTGACAGTTGACGTTACTGTTGTCATATTGACGTTGGCAGATTTTTCCCAAGCTGGATAATATCCACAATGTCTACATGGGATCCTACTAAGCGCATCAGCATTACGGTGCTGTTGTCCTGGACGATGTTCAATGTCCATATCATAGGTGCTTAGTACCTCTAACCATCTAGCAAGTTGTCCTTCTGGGTTTTTGAAACGAAGGAGCCATTTCAATGATCCATGATCTGTGCGTATTTTGAATTTCCTTCCGTAGAGGTAATGGCGAAACTGAGTTACGAAGAAGACTATTGCAAGAAGCTCTCTTCTTGTTACACAATATCTCCTTTCCGATTTGGTTAGAACACGGCTACCATACGCAATAACTCGTTCGTGTCCATCTACTACTTGGGAGAGAACACCACCAATAGAATCGAGACTTGCATCGGTGTCTAGGATAAATGGTTTAGTAAAATCTGGGTGAGCAAGGATCGGCGCCTTAATCAATTTCTCTTTCAGTTTCTCAAAGGCGATTTGGCATTCCTCGCTCCATATGAATGCTCTTCCTTTTTCTGTCAACTTGTGAAGGCATTTAGCTTTGGCGGCAAAATTTTGAATATACCGCCGATAATATCCGCACAATCCTAGAAACGATCGTACTTCCTTGACGTTCACTGCTACAGGCCAGTTCTTTACTGCAGATATCTTATCTGGGTCTGTAGATATACCTTGTTCAGACACGACATGGCCAAGGTATCGGACTTCTTTTGAAAACAAGGTGCATTTTTTCGGCTTAAGCTTGAGTCCAGCTTTAAGCAGACAATTGAACACAGTTCTTAGGTTTTCAAGCATTTGCGGAAACGTTTTACCGTAGACAATAACATCGTAAAGGTATACAAGACATATTTCCAATTGCTTTCCAGCTAGAACGGTCTTCATCAAGCGTTGGAACGTAGCTGGTGCTGAACAATGCCAAAAGGCATCTGGCAGAATTGGAACAATCCTTTCCTTGTTGTAAACGCTGTCTTTGGTCTGTCATTTTCCTCGACTTCTACTTGCCAACATCCAGTAAAAAGATCTAGAGTAGAAAACCATGCGTTACCTGCTAATTGATCTAGAAACTCGTCTATGCGAGGCAATGGAAACGCATCTTTGACCGTGACTGCATTAAGTCGCCTGTAGTCGATGCAAATGCGTGTTGCTCCGTCCTTCTTTTTCACCAAAACTATATTTGATGCCCACGGGCTTGTAGAAGGCTCAATCACTCCTTTCTGCAGCATTTCGTCTATTTGAGTGCTGACTTCTTCAGTCATGTTTGCCGGGATTCTACGCAACGGTTGCTTGATTAGGTGCGCATCCCCTGTATTGATTTTGTGCTTAAGAAACACTTGTCCTGCCTAGGTTATTATTCTTTGACGCAAATAAGCTGCTATACTCTCTGAGTAAATTTGTTACTTCCGTCTGCTGTTCTTTGTTTAGGTTCCTAGATGTATCACTGAGTAGCGCTTGGAGCTCTGGTGTCATTTGTTGAGTTGATGACATCACTTTTTGATCATCAGAAATAACTCTGCTAACCTCATTTAGTTCTGCAATTTCAGTGCCCGAATAAATTTGCTGAGGGTCATCTGATACGTTGACCATACGTACTGGTACAGTTGTATTGATTTGTACTACGGCGCGTGCCACTAATCCTCGTTGAGAGTCTATAAACTTTCCTAAAGGCTCGATCAATCCAAGATCATTTTTTGATATGTCATCCTCAGATAGATTGACAGTTCTCCCTGGAAATACTATCTCACTTCTCGGCGGAATTGTAACTGTCTCATTTGCAACTATCCGGAAACAACCTACTGGTCCCTGGAAAACTAAAGGTATCTCAATACCTTGAAGCGTTAGACACTCTCTTTTTACATCAATCATACCATCATGATGCTTTAGAAAGTCCATACCAAAAACTCCATCGATGCTTAATACAGCAACGGTAAATTTCCAGGCAGTTGTTATGTCATCTACTTGGATATCAAGCGAGCATTTCCCTTTCAAGGGTAGTTCTGTAGACGCAGCAGTAAGTACCTTTGATTTTACTTCTTGAAGTTCAGGTCTCTTAATATGTGGCAGATTATCATACAATTTTGAAGACACCAAGGACAAGGATGATCCTGTATCAACTAGGAATGTAGCTGACTCACCATTTACGAGTACTCGAACATAAATTCCTGCTTCCAAGTTTTCAGATCCGATGCCAAGTTGACATTTCTGTTGTTTCCTGCGCTCAGCTCGCATCAGTAGGCGCCTCGATCTAGAAGAGTCCTTTCTGTTGGTTCTTGTCCTTTTTGTCGTCTTTGTCGTTTTTGCGAGAGTAACATTTTTTGGCGATATGTCCTTTCTTTCCGCATTTGAAACATGTGAGATCAGACCACCAGTTTTTATTTGTACCATTTTCAGTCTTTGGCGCTTTGTCTCTGCGCTGAGAGCTTTTGATATTCTTTATGTCATTCTTTATGCTTCTTAGCTCATCATTCAGTGAATTGAACATTTGCATCAGTTCAGAATTACGGTCTACGGCAGCGGCTTGTGACTCTTGGTGAGTGTCTAAAGCTCTAAATTGACCTTCACTTTCTTTGAATCGTTGCTCGGAGCGGTAGTAACTTTCAAGCTCCACTGCTAATTGCACTGCATTGTTTAGGTTAGCAGGTCTTGACTGTTTAATCTTTATGCGAATTTCTTGGTCTTTGAGAGCATCTATGAACTGATCTTTCGCCAAAGTTTCTCTGACGTCTCCCGGTGCTGTAGGGTATGCTTGGTTCACAAGTCGTCTGATGGCCTGTCCAAGCTCTGGTAATGTTTATGAGGTTAATTGGCGCCTTTCGCGCAATTGAACGCGATAGAGTTCCGTCTGGTTAGGAGGAGCAAAGCGTTCCTCAAGGGCTCGAACTAACAAGTTGAAATGTCTTTTCGTATCCTCGGGAAAATCTCCAAGAACGACTAGCGCTTGTCCTCTAAGACAAAACAAAGGAGGGGATCTCCAACAACACCAGGTTGTAGCACCCACAGCAAAACCCCAAAACACCCAAAGCAAAAACACAAAGCAGACAAGCACAGAAAGAGACGCGTAAGGGACAAGGAACGTCAACGCACAACACAGAAACATCAAACACAAAGGACTACACATAAACCAACGAGACCAATGGGCAACCGGTGCCGACTTAGGACGGCCATCTGCCACGGAAATAGCAGAAGGTATGGTTATCCTGGATTACGTGCGCACAACCCTCCCACTTATCCGATTACCCAGAGGTCTCGAAGAACGTACAATTGTGGTGTAAAACAACCTCCTCACTGTCAGATGACCACACACAAACAAGACCGCAAAACGCATGGGCCCAAGCAACACAGATAAATATGTAAATGGATATAAAAAGAGGGCGTACGTAATACAATCCGTGCTCTGCCGCTGCGAGCTCATGTATGTTATCACCCGAGGAGTCCGACTGACATTCAGAGAGGACAGGTGGTCGGGGCCCTGTCTTCTCTAAAGAGGTTTGGACAGGGCCCGTCATGGAGTCCCGTCGTCACAGTCAGTCAGAGTGCAAGTTTTAAGAATGCGCTTGTACAAGACTGTAGATTGGTCAAGTACCAAGCCTAGTGTCCGTCTGGTGACATTTGGATCATACCCACGGTATAAAAGGCGTTTGATGATTCTGACGCATTTTCGATAGTGATGTTGTCTATCTTTGATCCTTCTTATCTTGTTAATAATGTCACCATAAAATGCAAGTTGTGAAATACCCAAAGTAATATACTCTGTTGCCTGTATTGGTCCGAATTTCAGAAGAAGTTGACAATAATTTTTGTAAAATTTCCAGAATGTCTTTACTAGTTTATGAAAGCGAAAACCTTGTCCTAAAAGTTTCTTGGTAATTTGTAAATTTCTACTATGAAAATTCAAAACATCAGTACATGCTCTAGCATACCGGATGAGCTGTGAAATGTAGATACCATAGGACGGTAATCTAGGAACATCACCGTCAAGCCAGGGGAAATTTACTATGTTAAATCCAAAATCATCTCTTTTGTCGTATACGCTTGTATGGATCTCTCCATTAACAATTTTGATATTTAGGTCCAAAAATGGTGTTTCTGTGTTTGAAACGTTTGCCTTGTTTAAAATCAATTCTTGTGGATAAATAACATTTTTATATCTCTCAAAAACATGATTGTCGATATTAAGAATATCATCCAGGTACCTAGAAGTACCAATGAAATATTTCACATCATCATTTTTTCTTTGTTTTTGAAGATTTTGATTAAATTCCTTTTCATACGTGTATAAAAATAAATCTGCAACAAGAGGCGCACAATTAGTACCCATTGGAATCCCTACAACCTGCTTGTAGAGTTTCTCACCAAATCTTACATAAATATTGTCCAAAAGGAAGGACAAGGCAATACACAGGTCACCACATGTCCATGATTTGTATGATTTGTAATCTGTGGCGGAAAAGAAACCCTTTGATTCAGAAGTACAAATATAAGTTTTCCCCTCTCGATCAAAGCACCATTTAATGAGTTTAGACAGTCGATCATTTATTTTGTCGTGAGGAAGCGTGGTGTACATATTAGAAAAGTCGTATGAAGATATCGTATTTGCTTCAAAATTTCTTGCTTTCATTTTGTCAATCACATCCCCTGAATTTTTAATAGACCAAAAGAAGTTTACGCCATTCCTGTTCATGACAGTTTCACAGTATTTTGCCACGTGTTCCTTTATAGCCGTGAGTGCTGACGTCAGATTTCTAGACAAAATTGTTGTTGAGCAGTTTCTAGAATTAGCAATGTATCGAAACTTGTAAGGAGACTTGTGAAGTTTTGGTATACAGTATATTGTAGGGAGATCCAATTTAGAAATAGGGATGTTGAAAGAAGAAATTTCACTGTTATGTTTGTTCAAAATATTGGGAACACTTTCGTTGCTTTCGATATAAGTATTAGTAGAGGAAAGTTCCGAAACTAAAGTTGATATGTAGTAGCGTTTTCAAATAATTATGGTGTTGTTGGCTGCTTTGTCTGCAGGCGCGAAGACAAACTGCCAGGTAAAGTCCTTTTTCTTCGATGGTCCATGCATTAATTTGATGGTCCATCCTTCTCTCTCTCTCTCTCTCTCTCTCTCTCTCTTACATGTTCTATTACTCTTTGCTGTTTGTAGCGATGTCACAAGAAGCACTCAATGCTAAGAGACTGACTGTTACAAGTTAGATTCTGTCCTGGGTGGCACCACTTGGTCTCCGGATACTGCCTCCTCATAGGACGGTGGTATGTCTACATTGTCATGTATATAAGCTTCATTATAATATCTACCAGGGGTGTATGCAGGTAAAACTCTGGTAACAGGATCTCTATGCTCTTCAGATATTGTGGCTATACAATGACTATCTCTTGTGTGGTTCCTTTGTCTTTGTTCTGCAGCATAATTAACTGAAAACATAAAGTTTGACAAAGTCTGAAAGTTTAATCGCCTGACGATTTTTTTGCGATCTATTTTGATATCATCTATCTCTAGTTTATCTTTCTCTATGTAAATCTCTCCATTGCCATTCGTACAAGAAAATGCTTTAATTTATGGTACTCTTCTTCAAGTTGGAACCAAAGTCTCGTCAAAATCTCGAGCTCCTTGCTAAACCTTTGGTAAGGCCAAAAAGTGTACAATATTTACTGAACGTTCGTGAGAATAAATAGTATATACCTTATCCTTCTTATTAACACCGTTACACGCAAGACCTGCAAATATTTTTCAATCAGCAAATCTTGGAAATGTGTTTCAATTGAATAAAAGTTTATGACAGGGAACTTTATATAACAGTGCGTGTGATGGTGTGTGAGGGTGTGTGTGTAATTATGGGAGGGTGTGTGTGAGGGTGTGTGTGTATGTGTAGGTATTGAAAATAAAAGCAAGAGATTTATCAAACATTTATGAATTTCGAACCTTCATTGTCCCTTCTTTCTCTTCTGTTTCCACGTGACGAACTATTTTTCTTGGATTGTCTTTCTATAAGTACACAGCACATACATATCACTACGCCAAGAAGAATAAGTCCGGCAACCGTACATCCTATGGCTATACCTATTGTCCTATGGTTACAGTATAAAAAGTTGGTCATTCAATGTCAATATATATAGTGTTTGAAACGTAAAGGATACAATAAAACGTATAAGGTATGCATACGTAGATAGAAAGCAAATATGTGTGGAATGTCGATTTTGCTTTAACAATTTGATATAAAATGGTGTCCTTTCTAGGCTCTCGGTTATGTAATTCAAACTTAGCTTCTATTCAGCATAATTCATACGATTCTTTTCAAGTCAGCTCATAATCGCAGAAGTAAATATTCTCAGAATATGCTATCTTACCCTGCTATTCCAGAGCAGCAGTATTTATGCGCCGTTTCACCACAACAACCATGGGTACAGGAGCGGTACAGGATCTTATAATAATAGAAGATTTTCCCCGCGTCATGGAGTTCTGCCTTGTACTGACATAGCTCACTCAGGGAAGGGACAACTACAACAAAAATAAGCATCATCAGTTATCACATGTGTTTAGTACTGACAAAACTCTATGTCATTATAGGAGGACTCCTTCCCAGTTTTGGGGATAAATATTGTCATATTAATTTACATTTCACTTTCAAATTAAAGCAATATTAGCTGTCAGCAATTTCTAATTTTTTTACTTGCTCATTTTCACGTATGGTATTACTAATAAAAAGTGATGACGGTTTGATGAAAAGATTGATTCAAAAAACGTCGGATTAACGCCTTTCTGGACAAGAATAGCAGTTTTCCGAATTCTTACAGCCCCAACAAAAATTCAACGTAAAGCCCGCCCATATTCATGTGCCCTTACGTTGACCTTTCTCCCCATGCGCAAGCTAAATTTGGTGAGTGAACATTACCGATTCCAACATGCACATGAACATGTGTAACGGAATGAAAGTATTTTTTATTGATTCAGAGGTTAAGATGGCAAAATAAGAACGATCTATTGTCACATTACACAAGACTTTACATGCCAGATAAAAGAGAGCTCAATTTTCAAAGATAAAAGTCGTTAATAAGCCTTTTACGTTTGCGCAGGACTTGACATGATTAATATCTCAACATAGCACATGTGGTCACTCGGCGGAGATCGGACTTCGCTGCCGAAGTATAATTAAGCAGGCGTCGTAGTGCAGACAGCTCTGGAGACGTATGTTTTCATGCTGAGTTTCTTTATGTAATACTGGAAAAAGGACCCAGGCAAGCGCGGAAAAATTTGTCAATTCAGAGGCGTATATTCCATATAGGCTAAAAGACTCAAGCCTACACATAAATTCTCCGGATAGATCGTAAATCTCAAAACGGTCTTTTAATAGCATCCGTAGATTTAAAAGAGGCGTATCCGACACCCTCCCGCCCCATCTAAAGTTTCCAAATGTTGATAGTTTTGCTTTAAAAATCATCTCATTTAAACTATTTCTCTGGGGCTTAGCCTCTTGGAACCCCATAAAAATCGTCAAGATTATAAGACAGTTTATTGTCAGTTTTTAACAGTTTATACATTTTGTATTACTTGCAAGATTCGTAACGCTTCTTACACTTTTAAGAAATCCATGATGTAATAAATTAAATATAGAGAGACTTCTTAATCATAAGGAACTATTACTTTTTCGGGAAAAGTGTATTATGTAGATTTATATGCAACTTTTTACGTCAATCTTCATTGCAAATAAGATTGAAAAATATATTTTAAAAATGCAGCGTTTCACAATCTTCCGGGGAAGCCTCCTCCCCCCGGACCCCCACCTGCGGGAGGGGCTACACATTTTAAGTAAACAAAAGTGAATAAAAATGCAATGATCGCTGTGCGATATAATTCCCCTACCGGCGGCATAAATTTATGACTTGCATCATGGTTAATCAGTTCATCTTCTTCAACAACAGCCAAGAAAGGTCTGGGAAACTGAATTCACGAAATTTGCTAAGTCCAAGGGCCATAACTCTTGTGAAAATTAGTCAATCTAAATTAAACTCAAATATGCATCACACTATAATGTATTCACATACAAAAACTCAGCTCATTATCTGCAATAACAGGCATGAAAAAGTCCGGAAAACTGAAAATTTCATGAAATTTGCTAAGTCCAAGGGTTATACCTCTTGTAATAATAGGCCAATGGAAACCAAACTCAAACTTGGTCTGTATCACACTAAGATGTATTCATTTACCAAAAATCAGTGCATTATTTGCAATAGAACCAAAGAAAAGTCCGGAAAACTGAAATTTTCATAAAATTTGCTAAGTCCAAGGGCCATAACTCTTGTAGAAATAGGTGAATCTAAAGCAAACTCAAACTTGGTCTGTATCTCATTGAGATATATCCACATACCAAAAATGAGTTTAATCTATCCAACAACAGTGGAAAAAATTCCGGAAAACCAAAATTTTCATAAAATTTGCTAAGTCCAAGGGCCATAACTCTTGTAAAATTAGGTCAATCAAAAGCAAATTCAAACTTGATCTGTATCACATTGAGATATATCCACATACCAAAAATGAGTTCAATATATCCAACAACAGCGGAAAAAAGTCAGGAAAACTGAAACTTTCATACAATTTGCTAAGTCCAAGGGCCATAACTCTTGTAAAATTAGGTCAATCGAAAGCAAACTCAATCTTGATCTGTATCACATTGAGATATATCCACATACCAAAAATGAGTTCAATATATGCAACAACAGCGGAAAAAAGTCAGGAAAACTGAAACTTTCATAAAATTTGCTAAGTCCAAGGGCCATAACTCTTGTAAAATTAGGTCAATCGAAAGCAAACTCAAACTTGATCTGTATCACATTGAGATATATCCACATACCAAAAATGAGTTCAATATATGCAACAACAGCGAAAAAAAGTCCGGAAAACTGATAATGGGACAGACGGACAGACAGACAGACAGACAGACAGACCGAGAGGAAACTAAGAGTCCCCTTCGGCGTTGCCGGTAGGGGACTAAAAAAAGAAGATATTTGGAAATTGTCCACATCCAAGTCTGACACTGAGTCAATGGAAAACGACATGGGAATAATAGCATGCGATTGGTCATTAAGAATGCATTGAGTATTAAAGAAATAGAGCCAGAAAACAAATTGGAGCAAGAAGATATGATATATAAAATTGTTATACCCTAAGATATTTTCCCCTTCATAGTCTATACAAGAGAAAAGTCCAACATAATAACTGTTAGAAACAGCCGGTCCAAACAAACTGTTAAAATCGACTGTTGGACCGGTCACGTGACGAACTGTTGACCGGCAAGATATTTTAGTGTTGTTATGACAACAGGTTCTTGTTTATTTCGGCTATTTTATTTATTTCCTCAGTTAAAGACGCCGAATAATGTAAATTTAATCATTTTCGTTATTTAGTTGTATTTGAAAAAAAAGAACGTTCCCCATGTGGGGCCCCTTGAAAGGATCAAATATAAGAGTTATCTTCCCTAATCACCTGTTTACATCGCGCATCGTTTCAAAATGTCAGCGAGTTGCTCCTGTGAGAGTGACGGAGGAAGATATAACAAAAAATATTGGAGGACAGAGATGGTAAGAACATTAAGAATGCAATACGAACTTCACAGAATATTCTAGTAGAATATTTATGCTCCATTAATCTCAATCTGTCGCTGATCGCTGATTATACAGCCGAGAAATTGACAGAAGTTGTAGAACGGAATCTCAATTTTATTTTTCAGATCGAAAATGGTATAACAAAACAGTTGTTGACAGGGGTCTCGGTCAACAGCTAATGTGTTGGACCCTTGGATGAACTGTTGACCTCGGCCTACGGCCTCGGTCAACAGTTCATCCTCGAGTCCAACACATCAGCTGTTAACCTCAACCCCAGTCAACAACTGTATACTGTCAGAACGTCCGCCCACGACGGGATTCGAAACTAGACTCTTCAAATTTGATGTCTACATTGTACATGGATAGATGTCCGCCGCTTTACCAACTGAGTTATGAAACCTTTTTTTCGAACATTTGTTTGTAAGATTGTAGGTCGTAAATTTCAGAAAACGAATATGGAGTTTTAAATTAAATCACCCTCCTACTAACATCAGAAATGTCTTGCAAGAATCGCCTTACTAAATATACATGTATGATACCTAAAATGTCGGGGATTAGAAAGGGAGTATAAATCAGAGGAAAATATGAAGTAAATGGTTAGTGTCCGTCGCCGGTTTTGAATTTTAGATTTTCTCAAATTTGATTTAGGAAAACGGTGAGACATAATTAATCATTACACGCTAATTAGAAATAATTTCTTCTTAACAATTATCAATTTCACATTGTCATATCATATATATGCCAAATCTTCATATCACACGGAGAATCGGCTAATTCGTTCCTTTAGTAGTATAGATGTTTATTTTACCTCGAATGACTTGTGTATCATCTTTTAATAACAATTAGAAGGTATTAAGATACTTTTTGCAAGAAAATAATTTCTAGCCGCTGACAGCTAATATTGTTTTAAATGATTGTGATGATACTTTCAAAGTTAGAATGATAAAAACTAAAGATGTCGCCCTCCTGGATGTTTCAGTCTCTTTATGGAGCAATAGCGGAGGTTAATTTCACCAGTTTTATTGTTTTTTGTTTAACTCTTCACCTTTATTTACAATTTTTTCGGTGCCCTTCAGGTCGGAATATTTTATTCGCCGAAAGTGCGTGCTAGCCTGAAATTGTTTTTGCTTAGTCTTCCTGCTGCAGACCCCCCCCCCCCCCGAATAAAAATCAAATAGTCGCCTCCTTAAATCAAAATTGTGTCTTTTTCTAATGTTCAAAAGAGAGATAGATAATTGGTTCTTCTGAAGATAAAATAAGACATGTGCAGTGATATGAATGTGGAGAAGAGAGTAAGAGGGGGCGTTTCTTTGAAATAAGTTATAACTAACATATGTACAAGTATAAGCTTTTCAAAAAAGCTTGCCTGACCTTAACAAAATAACAGCGACCCTCCTCACCCCGTAGTCTTGACTTGATGGACCCTTGGGAAAATAAAACAAACAGGAACACATTGAAATGAATCTATAACTCAGTATAGTATACATTTCTGATAACTCCGTAGTAATGTACAGACACCAATAAAAAAAAAAACAAGTGTATCTGATGTAAAGATAATGAGGGCTTCTGATTTGTCAAGTGGTCCGCTATCGTGTGCAATAAATATGTACTACATCTACCATCAGACACAATACGTTCTCATGTTTGCAACTTGCCACGATTTTGTACATGTACCCCCACGTTTTTAGGCTGAAAATTAAAATTAGCAAGTGACCGCGTGTAATGTAAACGAAATAAAATCTTCCATTGATCATCCCTCATACTACCGCACCGGAACTCGAACCCCGGTCGTCTGTGTGAAAAGTTAACTCCTTGAACACTCATCTTCTCTTCAAATTTATCTTCATTAAAGGAGCGATAACTCTTTAAAAGAGAATGGTGTTATTGTCTGATCTTGTGAATGTTTGTAAACGGCGCTTTCGTCATTATTACATGCAAAAGCCGCATTGACTTCTTGTTTTGTTTCATGCATTTCAAATCTAGGTGTGCCTGACCTCACGAGGTCAGGCAATAAACATTTTTTCTTACCTAATGACAAAAGGGTAGAAATCCATACGATAATACGAAATGATTTATAATCCACTTCCTCCATTAGTCTGATATCTCTAACCGCCCATGTCTGTCATTGTTAAGTACATAGTAAAGATAAACAACCGTACCACGATATAAATAGCTAAGTTACCTGATAATACATGTTTTAACAGCTTTACCTGTTTTAATTGACTCAGGTAACACTTTTGAGACATAAAATATATATTTTTTGCTATTTCGGATTCTAGCCATTTCATTGATAAATATCATCGAAATTAAAGAAGTTTAACATCTTAGCACCATCCCTCCAATGCTATTTTGAACATAGATTTTATTTGGATATGCTTCTGAATCGACCCTACAGGAAATTTGGAGCCGCGCGCTCTCTGTAATGTAAATGTAAAAATCTAACTTAAAAAAATTAAAGAGGGCGCTATTGAAACTATTTATGGTGGCGCCGCTGAAAGCATCACTGATGAGAATTTAATATTCGAAACACGTGTCTGGTGGATGTAAATTGATTTGGAATTTTCTTCAAGAAGGTAAAGAGTTGGAACCCTTCGACATTATTGTGTAGACCACATGTGAAGTTTAAAGGAAATGCGACATTTTATTGTGTTGCTTGATACCTTGGTCTCGATCTCGTTTATATGTCGTGTATCGCAGAAAAATTGACAATGTATATACACCCTGCCATTCCTGGCCATTTAGGTAATTCCTTAAGGGCAATTTTTTTTTAGAAAATTACACGACTATTTGATAAAAACCTGGAGGGGGAGGTAACTGCGGGGTTTTTTCAGCATGACTTCCCTTCCTTTTCAGGTTAGACCCTGGAATGTTGTAGATCTAAACAAGGTGAATACTATGCAGAATTTTTCGTCCGAACTTGTCCAATAGTGATAGAATTATGTATACGACGGAACCAGCAAGCAGACCTACGATGGGACGGAATAGTTTCTCACAAGTAATACATGTAGTGTCTTATGCATATCATGTAATGAAAAAATATTAACAGTGAGGCAACAAACAAGAATATGATGACACACAGAATGACAGACGGACAACAGTCAAATGAACAGCACCGTCTACAATGTGTCCGTCTATATGAAAAATAAATCATAATCACTTCAACACACATGACAAAATTCAAAAATCTTTAATTTTCGAATGCATGTACACTAGAATTTCTATTGTATTCCAAATGGCCCGGTTTCGGCAGATCATCTATTATCTGATGAGAGCCCGTGTGAGAAGGGGAGTAGGTGGCAGGTAGTCCCGGGGGAGGAACATCGGAGTGTAAAGGGTGCTGAGAAAATTGCTGAAGTGGGTATGCCGGGATGTTACTTTTTATTTGAAAAAAAGAAATAGCAGTTACTCAAAACCATTATGTTCTTGATCTTTGTATTTGTGAATAAACTCTTTTCGTGAGATTGGGCGATATATGTTTTTCCCTGTCCGCTTGCTTATCTGCTAGACTGTTCCTCCGCAAAAACTTAAAGTTTGACCATAACTTTTGAATGGCACATGTGGTGTTATGACTTTCACATGTTAACTAGTATTCCCTTTGACAAGAATTGTCCATTGCTACCGTAAGTTATGCAAGTTATTATCTACTACATGTATTTCACATAATTATGTATCTCTTGTTATGCCAAAAGACTCTAATTTTAATCATTTTTTCGAATGAAAGCTTAGACATAAATCCTTCTGACAGATCATGATATTGCGGGTATCTAACCTGAGATCTGAAAGATGCCATTACCGACTGAGCTAGAACCCTCGGCAGCCATATTTGTTGACCGATCGTTACGAAAAACGCAAACTTGGTAGGGGACCTTGAGAACTTGCTTTCCTGAAATTCTGTGCAGCAGTTGAAGAGGAGAAGTCGAAAATGTGTCAGCCAATCATAGCTCTGGGCAGTCATATTTGTTAACTGATCGGCACGAAAAGCACAAACTAGGTAAAGGACCTTGACTTTTTGCTATCTGTATTTAAGGTCTCTTGAAATTATGTGCAGCAGTTGAAGAGGAGAAGTAGAAAATGTGTCAGCCATTCAGAGCCCTCAGCGGCCATAGTTTTCGACTGATCGTACTATAATTAAAAACACAAACTTGATAGAGGATTACTTGCTTCCTGTAAGGTGTCATGAAACTCTGTGCATGCAGCGATTGCAGATAAGAAGTCAAAAATGTGTCAACCAATCAGAGCCCTCGGTGGCCATATTTGTTGACCGATCGGCACGAAAAACACAAACTTGGCAGAGGACCTTGAGTACTAGCTTCCTGTAAGGTTTCGTAATCTTCTGTGCAGCGATTGAAAAGGAGAAGTCGAAAATGCATCGGCCAATCAGAGTCCACGGCGGCAATATATATTGACCGATCCGCAGGAAATACACAAACTTGGTAGAATACCTAAGTACTTGTTTCCAATAGGGTTTCGTCACTGGTGTAAAGCAGATGCACGTACCATCGGGTACGTACATTCCGTCATGGCGACATACAATGTCTATTCGTATGTTTACATCCTCCAATATCATACTATTTCAAATTCCTGAGAGAGGAACTAGGGTACATTCAGCACCTGGAAATCCAACATGCATAACATTAGTTTAATAATTTGCTTTTGATACCACCCCTAATTCTGTTACCATACGTACCTATACGTAGTACTAAGTTCGTTGCTAGGTTTACGTCGCTTATTCGAACAGCTCTAGAGTGAGGTGTTCATGTGACCATCAGTGTGGTAGGACAACGTTATGTCCAGATATGGCTGCTGAATTATTTGTCTCTGTAATGTCTTTGACTTCAAGCTCCGAAGGAAAGATTCTGCTGAGGTAATCCGCAAATCTTTAATTATTGATGGACAGCACATCGTCTATGTATCTGTAAGTGATGTTAAAGTTAGAAGCTACGTATCTGTTCCCTTCCTAAACAAAAGATTGAACGAATTCAGCTTGCTGGTGGACCAGGAGTCCCCGAGGGCACATGTAGCTAAGTTCGATCAATTTCGGTTGATCGTTTCTTCAACGCAATCTAAATTTCTGATATCAAAATTTCTTGAAATTTCTAAAAAGTGGGTCCTGTAGCATCATATCCCACCCATCCTGCTACGTCTTTCGGTACCCCTTTTCGACATAGTAACTTTCATACTTTTTGGCATATTACATTGTTTAGATTTAGGATTGAGGATCACTGATGAGGGTTAAGTAACCGAAACGTGCATGTCTGGTCCACGTTGCCAATTTATTTGTTCTTAAATGATGCTATTCAATTTGAAGACGTTTACATTTATACCACTTGGTGAGTGTCACTGCTGGTGGACCAGGAGTCCCCGAGGGCACATGTAGCCAAGTTCGATCAATTTCGGTTGATCGTTTCTTCAACGCAATCTAAATTTCTGATATCACAATTTCTTGAAATTTCTAAAAAGTGGGTCCTGTAGCATCATATCCCACCCATCCTGCTACGTCTTTCGGTACCCTTTTTCGACATAGTAACTTTCATACTTTTTGGCATATTACATTGTTTAGATTAGGATTGAGGATCACTGATGAGGGTTAAGTAACCGAAACGTGCATGTCTGGTCCACGTTGCCAAGGAGCTGATAAGATAAGGCGTAAAATCTGCCCTGAAAAAAGTTGAATTTTCAAAATGGGAACTTCAAAAAAATTCTTTCAAAAAATTTATACCATTTCTTGGTTTCATCATAATCAGCAGTTGCATAAGATTTATCATGCATAGTTTTCCTAAATTTTGGGGCAAAATATGTCTTTTTTCTATAGAAACCAATGGAAAATGGAAAAGTTTTTTAAAACATTGTTCCCCCCTCAGCTACAGAACGCCACTTTTACAGAAGGTGTATATCACTAATACACATCTTTTGACAAATCGGGGTTCTGTAGCTAAGGGGGGAACGATGCCCCAGAGACAAAAAACTGAAAAAGGTAGGGTGGGAGGCTTTTTACAAATCTGTGTTTTAGGCCATAATATAAGCAAAATTAATTATTTTTTTTCCTTTTAAAGTCATTGATTTATTTATTCTTAACATGTTCACATGAAATGCACAAGATTTTGGAATGAAATAAACAGGAGTGTGCAGTTTATTTCTTCACAATGTGTATTTCGCGGTAAAATGCCTGCTTTGTAGTCAATGAATACAAAATACAACCATATTTCAGATTCAAGATTTTAAAATTTATGGAAAAGATTTAGACTAGTCTTTTGAATTTAATTTCTAGTATCTTGTTTAGACTATAAGTATGTTTTAAAGCTTATAGATATCCATATTAGCCAAATTGTTCTTAATTTTCAACGTTTTTTGATCGATATTAGATTCTTTTCAACATGGCTACCCCCTTCTCTTTAGACTGTAATTTAAGTATCTAGAAATAAGCTTATCAAAATAAAAGGTGTATGAGGAATCTCCAAATACATTTCATTTTAGTAATTATCAAGTTTTTCTTGCGTACAGATCATTGTGTAGAACAAATACTTGATGAGATTCAGGGCTAAATACAGCCCTTATCTTATCAGCTCCTTTATTTGTTCTTAAATGATGCTATTCAATTTGAAGACGTTTACATTCGTACGAGTAAAAAAAAATGTCGACACGGAGTGGGGCACAATTGGTTCTCATTGGAATTTCTCCAATTTTCTGGAAGATCTTTCCTCCAAACAGTACAAAAATCTTGTCGATCAGGAAGTTTAACATCTGAATAATATCTGTTTCAGTGTACTTTTTTAGAATCGGACTTTTCTTTTACAAAGTAGGTTTTGTCATAATTAATAACAATAAATCTATACTTGCAATTGCCGTTCTTGCTTGAAAACGCATTACTTATAATTTTTGCGAGTCTTTCTTTCAATTTAGAATGCGGGATTGTTGTGTAAAGTGTAGAAAAATCAAAGGCTTTGTTCGAGTGGACTCTATTGAAGTGAGTGGATTTCAGATGTTCTAAAAGTTCCTTTGAATTCTTTAAAATCTACATCTGGTCTATACCACTTCGAGAATATACTGTCAAATTATGGTCTCGACAGATGGGAAACATCACATGTTTCAGGTTGATACACATTCATATATAATTCAAATACCATTTTCAATTAGTATTTCAATATTTTTTTTTTCGGAAGTCATAAGCTGTCGCCCCAGGCAACATTTTCAAAAATTTGATATGCCTATGTTTTATAGATATTTATAAAGATATACATTTTTAGATCCATTTACATAGAATCTGTATTACAAGAGGATAAACTATCTTGTTTGTGATGTCATCTTACAGTGAGAAGTTTTATGTTTATACAACAATTGTGTGTTTATGGAGACCTCTGTGTATCCGGATAATTGGGAGGATTGTGCGCACGTAATCCTGATAACCACACCATTTGCTAATAGCAGATGGCCATCCAAAGTCGGTGCCGGTTTCACATTGGTGTCCCTCCTTTTATGTGTTGTCATATATGTTTGATGTTGCTGTACGTGTAACGATTGTTTTGAATGATGTTCTAGTGAATATTGTCGTGTCTTTTTGCGACTTGTAGTTTGTATGATGTCATTTATTTGTCACTTTCTTGTGGGCTTGTTTCGCTGGGTAAGTGCAGGGTGGTCATGCTGGAGATCATTTTCTTTCCTTCGTGTAGAGATAAATTAGTTTCAGACAAGTAATATTAGTTATATTCGCGGTTTTACACAATTTGTGATGCGACAAACCAAACTTCATACTCCAATAAACTGTCAAAATTGAACAGTCAATTCTTATTTGAACGTCATAAATCAGATACGACGTCTCAGTTAAAAGTTACGTCAAATCTCGGATGTCGGGTCTCAGGATGTATAACATACAAGTCAACTGCGGTAATATGAAAATCATCTATTGAATGACTGTTGATATCACCAAGCAAGACATCTGTATCTGACAATCACGTAATTTGACAACTTTTGATGGAAACTGTTGCGACGGGTGTTGCGTGCAAACAGAAGACACTGACTCTTCTCGGGCAGTTGTTCTCACTTCGGTACCTTGTTTATTCCAGGGTTAGCAACTGTTCAAATTGGAATTCTAATGGTTTTGCCTTATCTTTATTAGATATTATTAGTCATTATATTCATTATTAGGTCTTCCGACTTCCGTCGGAAGACCTATTGTTTTCGTAACCGTGGAAAATTGGATCAGCGATTTCTCAAGAACCCTGTAAGCTAGGACAATGAAAGTTCTCCAACGTTACGTTTGGAGTAAAAGCTAGATTGGTCTTTTTTATTTTTGGTCTCTGTTATTTTTTTTATCATGTTTTTAGTAGATTCAAATATTTGACGGGAGCGTCGAATTACTCAAAAGGACCGAAAATTTCATGTTTTGCTATTTGTAAGCTTAAATATCTCGTATTTTGCTATCTACAATTTCCATTCTTTTTGAAAGTCGACAGCCATGCAAGATATGAAATGCTAGATGCACACTGTAACGATTTATTACGATGACGTCCTTCACCGTCCTTCATATTTCCAGATGACGTCCTTCACCGTCCTTCATATTTCCAAATTCAGAAGTTAATAGGAGGAAGACACTTTTTTGCTTATAATAGTAAACAAAAATTAAGCTTATGAAGTTTCCTAAAAATTTCAATATTATTATTTTTTATCCATATATCTGTCTTATTTAGTCTTTCTGATTTTTCCTATCTCTTACTGTTGAAAAGATATGAGCATCGAAATTTTGAGTTGGGTATTTCGATACACCTTCACGCCAACAGATCGGGCGCACACTAAAATTGGTAGTCCGAGTCCGACTCGAGAAAAGCAGTGTTGAGATTTTCAAATTCCGATTTCACGGCAATGATGAATATGCATTTCATAAATACATTTCGATATACACAATTTGATTTTAAAACAGTTGATTAATTTAGAAGAGATCAGCTACAAACCAGAATTTACACACAAAAAGTGGTAGTTTGATTCCGATTTCTAACCTACAAACCTGTTTCTAAACTTCAATAACTATATTTTGAACATCAAGTTTAATTTCTAATTCTAGCAAACGTTCGAACATAATTTTCGGTTGGTTTATTTACAAATTGATGAACAATTTCTCCAACATTCTTCCCTCCCCTCGTTTTTCGAAAACAGTTCTGTTTATATTGAACGATGTCGCCATGATGGAAATTCAAAATAAACTTTGAAAAAAGGGAAGGGGGGTCCAAATTTGAACCTCATGGTATTTATATATATATATTGAACGTAACTTGTTATTACCATTTCTCTTCTTATGAAAATTGGTTCTACAGCTACGAGCTCGCCTTTTTTATGGGGGAAGGGGGCAGGAAGAATTTGCAAAAAAAAAAAATCCCGGCTCTGAAAAATGCTGAAAAAAATATTCCGGCCCAAAGGGCCGGCAATTTTTTTTTCCCGGACCATGCAAAAGTAAGGATACATTGCATGATATGGAAATTTTTGCTGGCCCTTTGTGCCAGACAATTTAAAGTCAAAAAATTAATTAATATAAATACAAACTGTTCACATAGCTGTATCTACCAGAGACCTAATACGCATAGGCACAAAAATCTAGAAAAGGTTCTATTTAAACATCATACAATCTGTCTGAAATTCGCTAATTGCAAAGAGACATCTGAAGGAACGGTTATTAACTCATACTCTGTAACAGCGGGGAGTTTAACTTACACAGACATTCACAACATTTGACAATTTGTTTAAATCCGGCCCTAAGAACCGGCGAAAATTTTTCTCCGACTCTGGTAATGGCTGAAAAAAATGGCCTGCTCAGAAAATTGCTGAAAAAATTTTACCGGCTGGCAATAGAATTCCTCCCCCCCCCCCTCCCCCCCCAAATCAAATGGTTGCTCACCAACAATTATCGGTTTGAAAATTTAATGTTACTGCTATTTGAAAACTTAAATATATAATATAAATACATGTAATGTGACGTCCTTCATATTTCCAAACCAAAAATTGTATAGGAGGAAGACACTCTTGTTGCAACCGCAACAAGAAACCTTTCTAGTTATAGTTATTATTGCCTTATATAGTTATTTTTGCCTTAGCTTTATTAGCTTTATTTGTCATTATCCATATTTGTCATTATCCATATTTGTCATCCTCCACTTTGAGAATAAATTACTGATGGATACTTCCTCGATGTTTATTTCAGTGGTTTCTTTTCCCTCAACTTCATAAAGATAGATTGAGCTAAGCTAATAAACAAATTTAATTATTAATCTAGAGCACATTTTCAATATGTCTGTATGTAAAATTGAATTGGAGTGCTACATGCTTCTTTCCTCGAAAGAACAAGAACTGAACAAACTCGGCTTCTAGCAATTAAAGAAAACTATTAGCAATAAGTGGAACATCATTTGTTCTCGTTAGAATTTCAATGATTGTCTGAAATTTCATTCCTCTAATACAATATGTATTCGCTCAAAAAATATCAACATTTTGATTACCTCCTCTTCTGTGTATTTTTAATTAGAATACGATTTTGGTCATAGATTTGGTCATAGCGCTCACTTTGCAAAGTAGATTCTACAAAAAAAAAAAATAAAACTAGAGGGTGCTACTAAAATACATTTGGCAGTCTCTAAAAATCAATTCGGCATTGTCAAGATTTACTATCCGAAAAAGGTGTCTGGTGCATTAAAATTTGACATTTTCTTCAAGCAGTTAAAGAGTTGGCACACTTCCATGCTATTAGAATGAGAATTTTCTTTAACAAAATAAAATATATTCTAATTTACAACAAAGGGGTTACCATTCGTGTGTTTAAAAAAAACTGACAGGGTATCGGCGAATCTCCTATCAGAAATTGAGTTTTACCACGAGGCTCTAGCCGAGCGGTAAAACGGATATTTCTGACAAGAGATTCGCCGATACCCTGTCAGTTTTTGTAAAACACCTGTATAGTAACCCTATTCTAATGCTTTGGTCAGTAAGAAGATAGAAAACGCCTGCTTTTAACGACGTCGTTATAGCAACTCATGACGTCATGGCAAAAACTGCAGTGAAACGTGAATCCCGTTGCAGTTTTTTAATCGCTCAGCAAATCAGAAACAAAGGAGGGGATCTTCACCAAAACCAGGTTGCAGCACCCACAGCAAAACCCCAAAACACCCAATGCAAGAAAAGTGAATTATGATCTTGCGTGGAAGACACTACAACTTAGTCAACTTAGAGAACGTAATGGAATTAAAACACTACAAACATCGGGTTGTGGGGAATAGTATTACCAACTCCGCACTGCAACACGCAATAAGTGTAGATATAAAACAAAGGAGGGGATCTCAAACAAAACCAAGTTGCAGCACCCATAGCAAATTCCCGAAGCACCCAATGCAAGAAAAGTGAATAATGATCTTGCGTAGAAAACAGCTCAACTAGAATGAGCGCTTCAAACGGAGTGCATTAGAATAAATTTTACGATTGCCTTTTATTTGCTAATTTGAGAATGTTTTCTTTTTTAAACGTTGTATTCAACATCAAAAATTAAATTACTTGATAGAAATTGGCTGAATTCTTCTTTTTTTCTAAAAAGAATATCCATATTAGGTTGATACTTCTTCTAGAGTTGATTGTATTGACTCACAGTGATTCTGAGGATCGGTTTTGATTTGGCCATATTATTTCGGTACACTTTTGGACACAATAACTTTCACACTCTTTGGCCAGATTACATTGTTTAGATTGAGGATCACTGACGAGGGTACCCTAAACGTGCATGTCTGGTCCATGCTGTAAATTTATCTGTTCTAAAACAATGATATTGAATTTGAAGACGTTTTACCTCCTGAATGGTTTTTAATAAGAATAATCGCTACAGATGATTTTAAATAGTTTAGCATTTCGACGATTCCTTATATTGAGGGATAAATACAGTATAAATAAGGTTTTCTTAGACTTAATCTAATTTATTGGTGTCTAAGCCGAGTTGAAGAAGTCTGATTTGTGATTTTCAATTTCATATCGTGTTAACAGGCTAGTGGAAACAAAGGTATGTTTCCCTCATGTTGAATCTACTCCTAATTCATTATTTAGACTGTCGAAATAATACTTTGTATATGCTTAATAAATATGTGTAATTGTTAGCTGCTGGAGCAATGGCATGTTCACTACTACATATATCTAACTTCTATTGAAAAAAAAAACATGATCATGTATTTGGCCATTATCAGCATCGTCATAAGTTTCGGAACCGATACGTACTCTCGATGTTCCCTAACATTACAATGTACATGAAGCACTCGGCGTCATATATGCTTATTTTTACCTTGTTCATTTCAAAAAGTTATATCTTCGCCTTCAGGTATAGGCCCTCAAGTACAAATTTCTCAATAAGCATTTATTATTCATGTTTCTTTTTTGTGTGTGTGTGTGTGTGTGTGTGTGTTCCATGCGACATATTCATACATTTTTCTTTAAGGCTTTACTTTTCAAAAAGAGCAACTGAAATTGTGCAAAAAGTTTCATTTATTATGATAGAAACAAATTGAATGATAAAACAGAATTATTCGCAAACGCATGAATAAAACTTTGTCTCTTTAATGCTTGCATATGATAAGATTCGATTCAAGGACTATCATTGGAAATATCAGCCCAGCTGTAGAAAAAAATCATTCTGATTAAGCAATTAATATAATATTACATAATTTTGTCTATTGTAGTTAGGTACAAGCATATACTACAAACCTATAGACACAAGTGTTCGAAGACTCCTGGGTACCAGGACATGACTTAAAGTATAAAGTGTTTATGTGAACTTTCCTCGTTCGCACGAACTTTAAAACATGGTAAAATGCATAGAATTCTAGATTACAACGTAAAACAATTGTATTAATATTACAGGGAGCACTGCAATTTTTTAACATTAAATAAGTTGAAGAAAGTACTATGAGTCACTGCAATATCCAATGTTCTTTATATGTTATTTAGTATTTAGGCACCTCATAATGGGGTGGTGGTTGGGAGTACCCGGCATTAACCTGTCCTGAAAATCCGCCTTGTACGTTATAGACAGGGGCAGGCTGGCCTGGGTATGCAGGCGTTGCTACCATCTGAGATGCGCTTGCTGAAATGGAATAAAGTTTGTTATCAAATGTTTGTTTGATGAATTAGATCAATCAATAACGACAATTGTTACCAATTTTGCATCGAGGGGAGCTTCCATCTTCGATCTTACATTGATCGAAGTCCACTTGTATCCGATGTTAATCATCATTGGATCATCCAAACTAGATGCAAGTTGTAGTAAGATACATAGAAAGTAGATATTGAGATCCATTTTGTTCCGTAGTTTCATAGAAATGGAACTGGTTTTATTGGAATTTAAAAATATTAAAGAATGAAGTAAAGTCCTCCGTAGGGAAGTTTATATAATAAATAACAATAAACACTCAATGTTCACAAATTTTCGGCCACTCGGCTTTTATTAAGTAGAAAGCACGAACTTAAAAGATCTCAACGTAATATCCATAACTGCTGGTAAACAAAGCCCAGTGGCCGAAAATTTGTGAACATTGAGTGTTTATTGTTATTTATAAAAAAACATTTAAAAGTCATCTTTATTATTATAATAGCGATATCTATTATCTATCCCTTTTAATACGATATGCATAATATCTTTACAGTCAAAGTATGCGTTGTTTGTCATAACTTACATGTATACATGTACATTAATTCACTTTGTATAAGGGAGTCACCTTACACTTCCTCTACCGGCTGATTGATATATTGTGAGCCTCGGTTTTCTGGGATGCAGAAGGTATTCTGCTGATAGATTATCTCCAAAAAGGACAAACCATCAATGGCACATACAATGCTTCACTTCACTACGGGAAAATATTATACTTAAGCAGCGCGAAAGATCACTAGTTGAAGGTGTGTTGTTCCATTAATGCCCCTGTTCACAAGTCTGTCACTGCCATGTCTGCCATTCATGATTGTAACTTTAATTTGATAGAGCATCCGACATATTCACCTGATCTTGCTCCATCAGACTTTCATCTATTCCGAAAACTGAAATCAGCTATTTCTCGCACCCACTTTCAGTCCGATGACGACGTCATACTTGCAGTGGATGGCTTTCCAACCAATCAAGATAAGGTGTTATTGAGGCCCTTAAACACCGGTGGCAAAAGTGTATAGATATGTAGAAAAAATAATGCAAAATGTCTGATTAAATTCAAATCCATAAATACGAGGCTCACAACATATCACTCAGTTCTCGTATGTTAGATTTTTTTCCCTTCCATAATAGACAAGAAAAATATTTTTTTAAATGCCGAATTCTTACCTGACGTGACGGTGGTGACGCCTGCCGGTGGTGATGTATAGACAACACCTGTCGTGGTCGTATTTCTCCTACTAGCTGCACAACACACGCATGCGCATATTACAGCTATGATTATTATTGGCACCAGACAACCAATCACTATTGCTGCGATGATTCCTGCACTTCTGTTAAAGAACCAGGAAGAATTGTGTAATTCAATGACTGCAATGGTTTTCGAATTCATGTGGTTTCTGAGTAATGACAGCACTAATTCACATAGAAAGTCGATGATCATATTTTAAACAAATCTTCATTGTGTTTCGTCAACAAAGATTTAAATTTTGAACATTTCTCTCATACCCTCGTATGTGTTACAGAGTAGACCCATGAAATACAGCTACATGTATGTGGGCTACATCTGTACCACATATCACGTGACAGCTGTATCGCATATCACGTGACGCTATTGTTTCGATTGTTTACGTTATTTTCAGCCCACAAAACAAACAAGCTGGCGGCAACATGGCAATTAAATATCGATTTTTAATCGTTTTTCAATGTATTCTTGCCTTATATTTTGAAAAGCCAAAGATTCGAATTTAATTCTTATAGGGGCGCTGAGTTTAAAAATCGCAAAAATTTTACGATTAGATCAACTTCATATTTTTCAAAGGACCAGAGCCACGAACGGCGATATCGGCCTAAAGTTTTCGTATATTTTCAAACACAGACAATGTTTCTAAATTATCAACAAAAGGAAAGGAGAACATTTTGTCTTTCGAAAACGTGCGAAGTTGTGAGATTCCGGACATGTCTTAAGAAGATATAGAGCCCAAAACCAAGCCAGGATTGGCGTTTCCGGTATTTTTGTGAGATATCATGAAGTTTGATCGATAATTTCGCATAGGGCCGGACATTCTACCAAAAAAATAATTATATTCAAATATTCTTTGATTATACCTGTAATTTTTTCGGTGAAGAATTTTTTGGTAGAAGGTCCGGTCGTAGTCGAAAATTAAACTTTTATGAGTTCTCTGTTGGCACATTTTTTGACAAATTGTTCATCAAAGATGGTTAGAACGTCATGAAAAAAGACTTCCCAGACGATGAAAATGAGAAGTTGTATTTCATGATAGGTAGTAGATAATCTGAAAGCTTTTAAAATTATGTAAAATTCTATAAATTTGGCGGTTGATTACTTTTACACCTATTTCAAACTATTCCGATTCTTCAGAAAAAAGCTCCATAGTAGATAATATTTGTGAGGTCATTTATATCAATGACGTCATCAAAATTGACGTTTATGAATTTCCTGAAATGTCAAGTTGTGCACTCCAGTAGTTACGATACATATTTTCGTTATACTTAAATCTTTTGAACCACTCTATGTCTTCCCAGTATATATCGGCATGTATACACGTGATGCTACGAGGAAAAAATAAGAGAATAATTTAAAAATCTTTTAAAGAAGGCAAATACCGGTATAATGTATGTGGGATTTTGGGGGTTTCGGTTTATTTGTTTGTTATATATATGTATGTTATTTCCTAAAATGTTCCTAATACGCGAATAAAATATGTAAACAAAAAAATGCATCGGCTTTCTACAATCATCCTATACGATAGAGAAATTGGAAGATAAGGGGTAGAAAACGTGATTGAAATAATGAGAATTCGAAACATAAAAGAAAGACTTAATATGAATGCAGCATAAAGAAGCAAAATAGATCGACGCCCAAGAAGAAATATTTATTATCTAATTCTTTTAAAGAGGAGGTGGGGATTTTTGAAGACAAAAAAAAAGATGGAAAACTTGAAAACAAATGATTAATTTGAAATAGATGATTGACGAACGATATCAAACCAGCGAATTTTGATTGAGGTTCAGACTATACTGGATCAGTTCTCTGTCCGTTTATTTTGATGTAATATAAAGTCCAGCGCCCAATATAATGGATAACAGGTGATAGGAGACCGTGGTATAATAATTTATTCAAAGATACTATTTCCCTGAAAATAAATTTTATTGAAAACGTAAAATTTATTCCGACGGGTCTGGGTTGAGAAAAAAAAAGTGACATAAAAAGTTTTATTTGAAAATATGCAGTAACGACCATAATATTGTCGAATTTGTAAAATTAAATCTCCATATACCCCTATTATAAAAACACAATACATTGTAGGTGGCGCCTGCGAAATGAATTAGAGCTGCGCACCCCAAATTAAAAATGACGTTTTCAAACGGCTATAGTAGCGAATGTATGCGTTAGATTCGCCTGAAAATTTGAATTTATACAAATGAGAACGTAAACTTTCATATGAAAAGAAATATTTTGCATTTAAAAATTTTGTAAAATTAAAAAATTTTCAAGGACACCGTACTGTTATAAAAGCTTTATCATCAAGTTCTGAAAACAAAAATCACGTCATTAAAAAATGTTGACCGCAAAAAGGGGAGAGTCTAGAACATGCTCCCCTTCTCGCCCTGGCCTCATCCCTCCCTTTAGATTCGCCAATCATCCGATATTGCAAAAATGTGAAAAAAAAATTTGATTCTTAGAAAGTACGCGAACGCTGCAGTTCATAACATTCGAACATTAATCACATTTGCTACAGTCCATCGATCCAGAAATTAATAATGTTGTGCATCTATGACATCGTTTTGTCACATTCATGGTACTGTTCTGGCAGATTTGGATAAGTGGTTTTGTTATTCGTGTAACGTACCTAAATTTTCATTCCTCTAAGCACGAATCATTAGGTACATGTATTCGTATTCCATACCTTGATCTCTATCTTGTTCACATTAATACACGCTGTATTATTGTAACGATAGTCGCAGCCATCGTCGCTATCGTCTCTAAAATATCCAATTCGCCGACTATCGATTCTATTTGAGAATCGATTAATCGGAGTAAATAGATCTACACTTCTTTGAAAAATGTTCTTTCTTCTCTCAAAATGACACTAAAAATGTATCAGAATGGGATTCTAGTTTAGTTATGGAACGATTATCGCTGACGATCGATTGTCGGTCGTTGAATGGCCAGCGATGAACATCACTAATCGATGTTGAAAATCAAACGCGTATCGCTGATTACCGGGTTGTCCGATTTATTGTCTTGGTTTTGATAAATTCGTGTATTTCCCTTTTATACTATTATTTTTTTCCTTGTACTTCAAAGTACATACTAGCGATGACATTTTCTGTTGCATGGTATTCAAGAAAAAGAATCTTGAACGAATTGATAGGGTATTCATAGTAGTTGTGATCGAAAGTGCTTTACTCAATAAAACAATTTTATTCAAAGAAATAATGATTTGGTGTTTATTTCAATTCATTGTTGGTTGCAAAATGAAAAAAAGAAAATGTTTTGAATTTTCCGATTATAATAATAATGGGTTATGCCCATCCGATTATTTCCGCTTATCGATTATGATTTAACTTCCGATTGCCAAACACTTATACTAGTACTAGCACATACATGTGAGAAGAGTCACACGTATTTCTCTAATCAATAATTATATATGTCATGATAAGAACGGGAGCATGAAAAGTAATTTAAAATGCGAAATATTCAAAATGCAACCATCGTTTTTTCTCCATGTTCAAAGTCCGCTACCATTGACCCGAATGGGACCCTTCGCATTTAAGTAAGAAATATCCCGTCCCCTAATTCCTGTATCCGCCACAACCTCTGCAAATGGGTATTACACACTGATTTTAGAAGGAAAATCATGCAATGAATTAAGACATTATTTTTCTCATTTTTCAACTCGAGTTTTAGCTGTACTTATTTATATTGAGTCATTGACTCATATGCACCGAAGTGTACGGAAGGGGTTTTCAACTTAGCCGATGTATTATCTCTGTCTAGTCCAGCAACTGACCGCGAAATTGGATTAAAAACTGATACATGTAATTTGAGCGTACTAGTTTATAGGAACAAATTTGAAGTACTTATAGATGTCAAATTGAGTCACATCAATGTTCATCTTCATACATCGCTGACAGTGGTGTATCTACGGCAAAATAAAGTGGATGCTTTAATTATCTAGATCTGCAGCAGATATAGAACCGTGTTTTGATGTTGTACAGGGGTATTCACTTTTGATTGAAGATGTTCTGACAACTTTATTACGAGAAAAATCTTTGAATTTAACGGTATTTCAGAAATTTTCGGAAAAAATGAAGAAGCATACATGGTATTCCTATGTCTGATCTGATACAGCCTAACACTCTTCCAGGACAGTTTGAACGTATCGGATCTGTGATTCATAAAGATGGTAAACATGAAGTCTTTCTTTGATTTTTTTTCATATAATCATAAATATAATGACATCAATTTCTTGTGGATGGATGCAGCTTACATCTTACACGATTTAAACGAATACAAAAAGTACAAGTATTACATTGAAGACATGCTTACTGTAGTTCCAGGTCGAACATTTTCAGCCTGTGATTTCGAGCAAAGGCAAAACAAACACGGATTGTACATGATAAACTGTACACATATTGTATTTATAGAAATTTTCAAAATATGTTTTCTTTAAATTAATATTTCACACATTTTCTCAATGTAGAAATATCTCTTATCATTTCTAATACTTAGCAATTCATGGTACTTGTCCTGACATTATGCGACGTCATATGTGAAAATGACGTCAAATGACGTCGCAAACAATATACCATACCCTCAGTTCACATTTAAATATTTTGCTTCAACAAGGCCGTAAATCACAAAGTTGGCCAGTTCTGAATTGCTGAAATATGGTATTATCAAAATATAAAAGATGAACGTTGTGGCAAATTAGGCCGATTTTGCCGTTCGTGGCTCTGGTCCTTTCGTTTCTTTTCTTTCAGTTTTGATTGGCCTTTAGATACGAGAAAAAATACTCTTTTATATTCTTCTATGAAAGATGCATCGTTTTCACCTTCGGGGTCTCAAAATTGAGCAAAACCCTCGTCAAGCCTCGAAAGAGTCTTATAGTAAAATAAAGTATAATGACGAAATGAATGTTTCCATGCATTTTTTTAAAAAAAAGTACAGACTCGAAACACATAATTATAAATGAAATGAAACAATAGCTACTATTACTGCATATATACTCACAAGGTACTGGACACATAGGAGACATAATAGTCAGATGAGTATGATGAGTAGTAACAGCAAGTACTAGTATCTAACACACAGCAGTAGTCCGAGCAGTATTTGTACCTAGTAGAACCGTAAAATGTGTTGTAGTAACTACATGACACAGCCCAAGATTCCTTCACTGTTAAAGAAGAAAATGATGAATGAATCACAGGTATGTTGTCCTGCTGTACATTTGACTGTAAGTGTCCCTGGAGCACGTGCTTTAATTTACTCGGTAACTTAAAGAACATCAGGTGTCATAGACAATCGTAAGGATACAAAGTGAAGACAATTACGATGTACTTTTTGATGAATTTATAACTACATGTACCATCTTGCTTTTGATAATTGGGTCGAGAAATCAGATTTTGGGATTTTTTGGGGTTTTTTGTTTTGTTTGTTTTGGGGGGTTTTTTTTGGGGGGGGTTGTTTATTTTATTTTTTTTTCATTTTTTTCCATAGAATTTTATACCAATTATAAAACTAACGTAAAAAAACAGTGTGTGTTTCCTTTTTTTGCCGTCGAACCTACGATGGTTTTTTTTCCACCTAAATTAGAAAAAAAACTAAGAAACGAGAATAAGATGAGTTTGAAATACTGTAAACGTGGTTTTATTAGCTGGGAGAAAATTTCGCGATTCCAACATCAAGACAATACGCGTGGGGGAAATATTCGCGATAAAAATGTCTTTCCCATAGTAAGAATGCAGCGGGGATTTTTTCGCGTGGGGGATTTTTGCGATGTCTATCGATTCGCGAACAACGCAAAAATTACGCGAAAACTTCCACGTTTACAGTAGACGATTTATTTACATGTTTTGTTTGCTACCTGGGTAACACAAATGAGGTAATCTACAACAATTTCTTTGAAAGTTTCCGCTGGGTACTTATTTTTCTACCATTGTTACACGTCTACAATTTAATGTTCTTATGGTCTGTTCTCATCTCATGTTACATCGGAGTGTTCGATTGAAATTCAATTGGTCCTTGAGTCATAGGGCGAACTGTTTTATAAGGCCAGAATCCTAATCTAATTAGAAAAGGCTTTCTTCTTCAGTTTTGCCCGTACCCTGTGAGACAGCCTATGTGAGAAACATAAGTTGTCTCAAAGGCTACATCATCCAATCATTAAATGTCATATACCAATCAGCTGTTCCAATCGACCAATCAGCGATATCGTACTAAAGACGCGTGCGGCTTTTGAAAGTACTCCCGGTAACTGGCAATGAAATGTGGACGAAGCTAGAGTTTGACGTCAGAGGGCTATCATGTGATTTTGCAGACGTGGGACAAACTATTGTGAAATTCCAATTATCAGTAAGAAAAGCACCATTGTTATCTAGCCCACCACTGTTCTCTACCGGTTAGCATTTTGTCTCGACAATGCGTAGTAACCGTTGTCAAGGAGTAACGACAAGATCGTAGCTACTTAGAAGTGAAGAAGAAATAGATTCTTTCACTTTCTACTGAGTGAGACATAAAAAATTACACTCGTGACGGAAATTTTTCATCTTTTCCCTCGTTCCGCTACGCTCCACTCGGGAAAAGATGAAATTTCCGTCACTCGTGTAAATTTTTATGTCTCACTCAGTAGATCGTGATAGAACCTATTAATCCTTTCTGGAAATTGGTCGGACTTCTCGGAAAATAGAACGTGAGCTCGCTCAGCCGAATACTGATTTATGTGAACTCAGTGGTTTTGATATACATTTACAGAGTATATTAATTGCTTTGTTTTGAGATATCATTTTAAACTGATAAGACGTTCTGCTTTATACTATAACTCTTTGCCGTCTGTGTATCCATTGTTGACAAGTGATAAAAAAATCACATCATTTGTTGTTGGTGTGGTAAAGGACACTAGGTACAAAGTGGACTTCTCTGTTCTTCTTTATGTTGAAAATTGTCATTGGTTATTTTGTTGTCTGATTGTTTTCCTGTCAATGCGATTTGCCTCTTTATCTCTGGCTGTTTGTATAAATATGTTGTTTCTTACATGCTATTTTGTAGTCGATTTTCTAGAGCCGAATAATCAATGTGTCTCTTTTCCGTCTCTTGGTATGCTCGTCTTTAGTGTTTTCGCATCGGGTGTTTTCGTGTTTTGCTGTTGGATATCAACTGTAGTCTGCTACACATATACGCTTGTTTACCAAATCCGGAATGAAGATTTGTCTTTATTTAGTTATTATTTTCAGGGTTTTTTCATATTTAATATAAACTTTGAATATATGTATACGTATGAAAATACTGATGATATATTTGTATTCACATCAAACTGATATCTATACATCTTATAATTACAAAAATTGAACTAAATGTACATGTACAATGCAGATCCTTTTTTTTTTTTTTTTTTGGCTAATTTCTCGTCCGACTTCAGTTTCAATGCACGGTCGCCTTCTAAGGTCTCCATCTTTCCAATGCCCTGCTAATACTAATTCTTTCTTTTTATTGTTTATCAAAATTATCTTCTAAGATTCTGATAATAGCGATTGTCGAGTCCTTTTCGTTCCACGTGTTATCCGTACGCCATGTTTTTTTTTTTTTTTTTTTTTTTTTTTTTTTTTTTTTTTTATTTATTTATTTATTTTTTTTTTTTGCTTCAGTACTAGTCTTATTCAAATAAGTGTTTACACGCGTTTCATTCGGCCTTCATGGAAGAAAACTCGGTTGTTTTAGGGCACCCATGTTATAAGCAATAATTTAGCATATTTAGGTAGCTAGGGCATAAGTCATTGATGTAACCAGATAGTTCTAATTTTAAGTATGCTAGACTCGCTTCCATGAAAAAATTGACAGAATACTTTAATCATGGTTTGATCTTTATGAGACTATTTGAAACATTAAAGAAAAGAATTATCAAACCTTCTGCACTAGTGTAAATTGATAACGGAAATTGCAGTTCATTAATGTGATTTACAATAATAGAACCTATTTAGTAAATATATATTGTTACAAAGTCGTCCCTAGACCCAAATAAACTTGAAAATCAAGTAGCAGACTAGAAACAACCATGTCATGAAACATCAGAGACGAAACTGTAAACAACAGACGAAGTTCGAATGACGATCGTAGATATCGGCGGACGTACAAGCTGATTACAACAACTTTGTTATTAGAATCGGTCAGGATTCAACTCACACAATCGTATTTTACCTTGTTTAAATCATTACATTGCATGATAAAGTCTTGAAGACATGAAATTTCTGTCTTTTCTCTTCGGCTTGACGAGTTGAAAACTTAGCGCCGACATTTTTTTTATTTACACTGTCCCGGGCTTACGACTTTGGCGCATTCTGATTGGCTGATGCTCAATCCAGTTAGTATATAAGTAGAGCGGCGCCAGCATTCGAGGGGCATTCGACTTGTCCTTGGGTTTGTGTTAACATCGTTTTGACTTGACGAGAATGGTAAGGAATTGAAACCTATTTGGGTTTTAGAGTTTGAGAACAAGAATTGACTAAAACTTTGAATTTTAATTTCCCCTAATTGGGTGAAATTAACTTAGACTAGTAATTGAGAGTACTGACACCCATTCGGGTGACACTGCAGTCTCAGCCCCCAATTGGGTGACAGTTGGTTAAAACCGATTTGGGTGATAGCACATAAGTTTAACCGATTTGGGTGATAGCATATAAGTTTAACTTCTTTAACTAACCATTTAACACCCAAATATACTTCACAGTAATTCTTCCAGGAAATTTGGTAACTTTTATTTCTTATAACCTAAACGGGTGGTGCCTTGTGGCTTGCACCCAAATAGGTGATGTAAGTATAATTCATATTTCTTAAGTAATTCTAACTGCGTAAGTAATTCTATTTCTCTAATAATTCAAAGTAAATACATAGCTAAACACTTTTCTCTATTGCATGTACTAATAATCACTTTGCTTTTCAGCTGCTTGCTCTTCACTTAGTATACTCATACTCTGCACCCATTCGGGTGATAAAAGCATAGCACCTACCTAGGTGAAACACAGATTTGTATTTGAATTGATGATCATTGCTTTGACTAGATACTTGCTGATGAACTTGGGCCTTGGGCTAGTTTAGGTTCATAGCAGGTGCTCCAAGGACACACTGGGTGAGAGTTAGCCAAAAGGGGCAGACAACTCTGGACTCAGTGTATTGGAAATCATTAATTACCGGTATCTCATCTTTGCTTGCTCGTTTTTCTCTTTTACAGTTGATTATTAAATTAATAAATTATTAAACTTATATCAAATTGTTCCTCATCTATCAGGGTGCAACGAAGCTTAAAAGACGGACAGCAGACGGATCCCAATTTTGTAAGTGTATCTGGCTAGGTAGCTGCGGCAACTTGGTCGGGTACGGTTACAGTTTGGTGGCAGCGGTGGGATTGCGTTGATAGATTGTGTCCATTGATTGATAATCTGGTGTTCAGATTAAGATTCCTGAAACCAGGTATTGAAAAGCACCCTGAGATTTGAGTAACATAATTTATCAAAAATCTGTTGTTTGAGAAAAAGCTTCCAAAATGGACGATTCAGGAACAATTACTTTCAGAACTCAGAACGAGGAACATGAGCATAGCGAAGATGGTAGTTCCGTTGCAGATGAAAATGAAAGAAATGAAAATGTAAATGAAGATCAAGAGTATGAGGAGAGTGATGAGCGGGCAGCTGAAGCTTCCCATATGCATGGTGACGGTGTACTTAGATCAGTCTCAAGAGTGGTTAACAATGCAATGTCCACTATCAGTGAACAAATGTTCAGGCTCAGAGAGGAATTAAATGATGTTAAAAGAACAGTAAATGAGAGTAGAAGTGAAAATTGCAATCAGAATAGGTTTCAGACTAGAAGATCTAGGGTAGATAATATGAATGACCTTGAGCAGCCCCAATTTGACCTTACCCCACAAATAAATGTTAGAAACCCTTTAAGATCAAGTTCAAGTGCTAGTGGTGGTCAATCTGGAAGTAATAGAGAGCGTCTGGGTAAAATGAAGCCTCAGCAATATGATGGTGTTGAAGACTTGAATGAGTATCTTACACATTTTAATATTGTGGCAGAGATTAATGGTTGGTCTTATCAGTCCAAAACCCTGCATTTAGCAGGCAGTTTGAGTGGAGGAGCAAGGGCTCTCCTGAATGACCTTGAACCCACAAAACAGAGAGATTTTGATAGTGTTGTTGAAGCATTGAACAATAGGTATGGTACTATCAATAGGGCTGAAGTGTACAAAACTGAGTTGCAAACCAGAGTAAGACGTAAGGGGGAGACATTCCCGAGTTAGCTCAAGCGATCACTAAGTTAGCTAAGAAAGCATATCCTAACACTACCAAGGAAATGATAGAAGTTTTAGCTCTGGATTACTTCACTGATGCTTTGACAGATTCAGATATTAGGTTAAGATTGAAGGAAGTAGGTCCTAAAAACATTTCAGAGGCTGAGAAAATAGCTGTCAGATTGTTAGCGTATCGCTTGGCCGATAAGCAAAGGGGAAAGCAGGTTAGAGTGCTTAGCACAGAGAGTGAGAAATCCTCTGAAGTTGGCGTTGATTTGAGTAAGATGAATTCTCAGCTTGAGAATCTTGCAAAAGAAGTAAAGGTCTTGCAAGGTCAAAAAGGAAATGGCCAACAGGGATATTGGGGACAGTACAGAGGATTTGGTAGAGGACGTGGTCATAACCAGGGTCACCGTCAGGGTTATGGATCCCCAAGGACAAGTCGAGGTCCCCAATCACGCCCTCTTGATCGAGATCAGTCTAGTCCGGAAAACCAGAACTTGCCGACCTCAGGGGCCAGAGCCCGGCAAGAAAGAATGGGCCCTCAGTAAGATTGGTTAAACAAATGTCTAGAGATGGTAATTCATATTTTGTGAAAACATGTATTGAAAAGGTTCCCTTGCATATGTTGGTAGACACAGGTTCTAGTGTTACCATAATTAGTAGAAAGATATTTGAGAAACATTTTAGTAAATTACCAATCCAAACATCAAATGTGAGGCTTGTTACAGCTACAGGGGAAGAAACTTGTTTCAATGGTAAACTTGAAGTTACACTTAGATTTGCAAATCAGAAAGTCAAACACACAGTATGGATAGCGGATATCGAGTATGAGGGAATATTAGGTTGTGATTTCCTGCATGCTTATGACTGTAATGTAATGTGTGGTGAAGGTGCCATTTATATGAGGGACTACAGGGTACAGATGTACTCTGATAAAGATCTGAATGTTCCAGTGTGTTGTCGAGTGGTCATGAAAGATACTGTAACAGTTCAGGCACAATCTGAAATCACTGTGCAAGGAAGACTGATAGATACTTATGATTCCACAAGGGATGGTGTGATTGAAAATACTGTATATTTTGTAGATAGGATGGATTTGTTAATTGCTAAGGCACTTGTAAGACCTAAGAAAGGTTTTGTACCATTGCACATTGTAAATTTTAGTATGAAGCCAGTCACTTTAAGTATGAATAGTGTTGTTGCCGTGTACAATGAAATTGAGACTGGTGGGGAATATGTGAATGTCCTAAAAGGAGAAGATAACTCTTCTCCCAGTAAAAAGTCAGAGAAGGGAATACCGTCTCACCTTGAGAATCTGTTTGATAGAAGCAGTGAAAATCTTGACAATGAGCAAGTTCAGATCTTAAAGAATTTGTTAAGTAAAAATGAGAATGTATTTTCAAGGTCAGAAAATGACATAGGTCGAACACGTCTAGTAGAACATAGCATTGATACTGGTGGGGCTAGACCTATAAAACAACATCGATATAGAGTGCCGCTTGCAAAAAGATTAGCTGCTGAAAAAGAAATTCAGCAAATGGCTGAGAGGGGAGTTATTGAGCCCTCATCTAGTCCCTGGTGTTCACCAGTGGTGATGGTTACAAAGAAGGACGGTACAATCAGGTTTTGTTTGGATTTTAGGAAACTTAATTCCTGCACATTGAAAGATAGCCAGCCACTTCCTAGAATAGATGATACGCTTGATGCACTGTCTGGATCAGTTTGGTTCAGCACTCTTGATTTGAAATCTGGCTATTGGCAAGTGGGTATGTCCCCTAGTGATAGGGAAAAGACTGCATTTTCAATTTTTGGTAGTGGGCTATGGCAATTCACCGTAATGCCATTTGGGCTTTGCAACGCCCCTGCTACATTCGAAAGGTTGATGGAGAGAGTACTTGCAGGCCTTTCATGGGTCAAATGTTTGATATTTCTTGATGACATTATTGTAATGTCAAAATCATTCAGTACACATATTGAAAATTTGCAAGAAGTGTTTGATAGGTTAAATCGGGCAAATCTGAAGCTCAGCCCAGAGAAGTGTTGTTTGTTACAAACTGAGGTCAAGTACCTAGGTCATATAGTTAGTAAGGAGGGTATAAAAACAGACCCTAACAAAATTCAAAGTGTTGTGAATTGGCCAAAACCTCGAAAAGTCAAAGATGTAAGGAGCTTTGTGTTCTTACTATAGAAAGTTTGTGAAAAATTTTGCACAAATAGCCAAACCATTGCATAGATTGACAGAAAAGGGGAGAGAATTTGTATGGGATGAAGAATGTGAGAATGCTTTTCAAAAACTTAAGCAAACCTTGACTACTGCTCCGATACTTGCATATCCCAAGGAGGATGGAAAGTTTGTTATTGATACTGATGCTAGCAATGAGGGGATGGGAGCAGTGTTGTCACAAGTTCAGAATGGTGAAGAAAGAGTTTTGTGTTACTTCAGTAAGTGCTTATCAGGTGTGGAGAGAAGGTATTGTGTGACAAGAAGGGAGTTACTTGCTGTTGTTTGTGCTGTGCGACAATTTCATCACTATGTTTATGGTCGCAAATTCTTGATTCGAACCGACCATGGGTCACTGAGATGGCTTATGAATTTTAAGAAGCCAGAAGGGCAAATAGCCCGGTGGCTAGAAACGCTCGCTTCATATGATTTTGATATTGAGCATAGAGCGGGACGCGTCCATCAGAATGCTGATGCATTATCTAGAAGGCCTTGTTATGATAGTTGCACTTATTGTGAGAGGTATGAAAACTCTCACATGGAGCTCCCACATGTTGAGAGAATCTGGAAAGGATCTGCACCACCGGATGCAGTTGAAAACCAGAGTGAATGTAAGTGGCGCCCAAGTGTGAGAGATGATGAAAGAAAGAATGAGGGGGACAAAAATGCCCCTAGCATGTGTGGAGTTATCCATAGTTTTGATGAATTGAATAGAGAAGTACATGTACCTGATGAAAGTGCAAATGATTTGATAGTCAAGAATGACTATAGTGTAGTCGAAAATGACTACTGTACTGATGTAAGCACCAATTCCAGATCGCAGGGTCATTTGGTCCGCTGCACCAAAGCGGATAGCCCACTGGGCGTGGATGTGAAGGAGAATTGGGCTGCCATTGGACCACACAGTCAGTCTGGCCCGCTGCACCAAAGCGGGTGGCCCACTGGGCATGGATGTGAAAATGTGACCCCTAATGAGATTGTTTGTACTTATACTTATGCAAGTATGCTTGAAGCAACTGGTAGTGATGATAGCACCCAGTTAGGTGTAGTTGACGTTGTAGCATGTAAATCAAACAAAGATGGTCAAGGTCAAACTGAAAATGGTGATCAATCCCAAGAAGTGGTACAGAACACAACCACATTTGCTGAAATAAGTATAGAAAGTATGGAAAAACATCAAAGAGATGACAGACACTTGAATAAGTTGTTTGAATGGTTCGAAAATGGTTCAAAACCTAAATGGGTGGAAATTTCTGAGTATGGACCTGAACTGAAATATTTGTGGCAAAACTTTGAAATGATGTGTTTTGACAATGGTGTGATTTGGTACAGATGGTACAAAGATACAGGAGAACATAAATGCTTGTTAGTACTCCCACCACAGTTAAGATCAATAGTTTTGAAAGAGATGCATGATGCCCCTACATCAGGTCATTTAGGTTATGAGAAAACCTTGGCCAGAGTAAAAGAAAGATTCATTTGGTATGGTATGAGTAAAGATGTGAAGAGATGGTGCGAGACCTGTGAGATTTGTGGTAGTAAGCGAGGCAAAAACAGAAAAGCGAAAGCTCCTCTTCAAAAGTACATAGTTGGTGCGCCATTAGAAAGAGTGGCGGTAGATATACTGGGCCCATTTCCTAGAAGTGAGAAAGGAAATAGATATGTGATGGTAGTTGGAGACTACTTTACAAAATGGTTGGAGGCTTATCCTATACCTGATCAAGAGGCTGCAACTGTAGCACAAATCCTGTTCGAGAAATTTATCAGTGTATTTGGGGTCCCTCTCCAATTACATACAGATCAAGGAAAGAATTTTGATGGAATTTTGTTTGGAAAATTATGTAGTTTGTTAGGTATTGAAAAGACTCGTACCACCCCTATGAGACCTCAGTCAGATTGAATGATAGAGAGGGGAAATAGAACTATAACATCAATGCTCTCTGCTTATGTTTCAATTGGGCAAAAAGACTGGGATGTTTGGTTACCAGTTTTAATGATGGCGTATAGATCAGCAGTACACTCTTCAACAGGAGTAACCCCGTACAAAATGATGTTTGGTAGGGAAACCACACTGCCCATTGATCTTGCCCTGGGTAGACCTAGTAAATCACCCGAACAAGGTGAAAAGGTCAAAGATTTGGAATATGTTGGAAATTTGGAGGAAAAACTCTCAGAAATTCATGAGTTTGCAAGAAAAAGGTTGAAGGTTACAAGTGAGGCAATGAGAAGAAAGTATGATTGCAAACTGTCTTATGTATCCTATAATGAAGGAGACTTGGTATGGGTGCATACACCCACTAGGACTAAAGGTCTAAGTCCGAAACTACAGAGACCCTGGACTGGCCCCCATTCCATCCTAAGAAAAATCAACAATGTTTTGTTCCTTGTGAACTGTGGTTCTAGAAAGAAGTCAAAAGTGATACATCACGACAGAATGAGACCCTATGTTAGGAGGGACTAAGTTCCTAGATTTTCTAAGCTCTGAATAGATTATTGACCATTAATTGTTTGTGAACAGATTTGGCTTGGAAGTATGTATGTAAATAAATTTCTAAATTTTCTACATTAAATTTTACATTAAGCAATATTAAGGGAGTGACATTGCATTGTACATCATTCTCTGAGATTAGATAGATTTGCACAATTGCTTTTGTATTGCACGAATTGCTTTTGTATTGCACGAATGGTGGTGGCTTAGCACGCTTTTCTTATTTTAGGCTTCACAATCACTGAGTGAATTGCCCCACAACGGGAGATACCTATGTCTAATATGCAATGACCTGGAACAGGAGGGCTTGTGGCGTATTACACGACACATGATGGATGTGCACTCAAACTTCCAGTGGAAGTGCCTCCGATGTAAGAAGCTGTTTGGAAGGCGCACGAATGGCCATGGATGTAATACCCCCCGGGAAGAGATGGTCTGTTTCAAGACGCTTACTGAAGCAGACGGGAGCCTGACCACAAGACTGGGGCATGCTGCTGAGCTCTTAATGCAGCAGTATAGGGAGCAGACTGTCCCACAACTGATCAAGCTGGTGTCGCCGAGTGATGTGCAGCCGTCAACTTCCAGATCGAGGCCCATGGAGAGGAGGGTCAGGCCCACAGCCACTGCCACTCATTCCATGTCCCCTCCCGCCAAGTCCAGGAAGAAGGCACCTCGCAAGGAGACTCCAACCCAAAAGGGTGCAGCCACACCCCAGATGGGTGAAACCCCAACACCCAAGCGACTAACCTTGGAGAACGACCTTGCGGTTAGCGACAGCCGTGACAGTAGCCCCACACCCTCAACCCCTGGGAAGGACCTGGAAGCCGAAGACAGCTCAGAGTTTCCCGTCAGTGCTGCCCCTATGGAGCGTCCCTCCAAATTCGTCTACCGAAGCAGGAGCCCCTCACCCAGCAGCTCTGAGACTGAGAGCATCAGTCGCGCAGTCTCCCCGGCAGTCAGCATTGAAGCCCCTGACGAGGACAGTAGGGTTGTAGTCCCCACAGCGGACAGGCAGACGGCCAAATTGGAACTTCTGCAGAAACAGTCAGACAGTCGCTTAAAGCTAGAGGTAGGTGGTGCCTCCTATTACACAAGTGGTGAAACCTTGAAGCGAAAGCCCTCCCTTCTGGCCAGGATCATAGACGATGATGGCCCTTTCAAAAGAGTTAATGGACGCCATGTTGTAGACAGAGACGGCACGTATTTTAGGATAATTCTAAATTATCTGAGGGATTGTGAGAGTTACGATATTGAGACTTTGCCTAGGGATATCAGGTCACTGTATGAGATCCGGGCAGAAGCCAAGTTTTACGAGTTAGAGGAATTTACAACCATGGTGGAACGTAGGCTCCAGCAGATGTTGGACCATAGGTCACTGTTTCTAAGCTAAGCGGTTACGGTAGATGGGTATGTTGTGTAATTCATGGCATGTGTATTTTGTGCATTGTAATTAGAATACAGTAAAGATTAGATGTTTAGCATTGGAAAAGGACTGCAAGATGTCAAGTCACATTTTATGCCTCATTGATTAACTTTTTCTTGATTTGCATGTAAATTTCTTCATTTACTTTGTTTGATGTAAAACCATCGCATTGAATTTGTTGATTACATTTTTCTCTCCCTGAATTGTGCATGGCTTGTACATATAATATCATACTGCACATAACTGCATGATTGGTGAAGGTAGATGCACATATTATTGGTATTGATGATAATGATATTGGTATTGATGATAATGACAGTGATGTCACGATTTAAGAGGATTGATGTTTGAGGATGATTGAATATGATAATTGGTGTTTGATGATGATTGATGTTTGATGAATGATGATTGAATATGATGATTGAACTTTGATGATGATAGATGTTTGATGATGATTAATGTTAGATGATGATTGATATTGATGATTGACAATTACGATTGTTGATGATGTTGAGTGATGATTGATTATGATTGAGAATGATGATGATTATTGATGATGAAAAGCAAGGATAGGTAAGGTTGCTATTAATTAAGTACATGTAGCTAGCCGTGATTTTCCACTGTCTGACAAACCAATTTGGAGACCAAAACCTTTTTCAAGAAGGGTGCAGTGTTACAAAGTCGTCCCTAGACCCAAATAAACTTGAAAATCAAGTAGCAGACTAGAAACAACCATGTCATGAAACATCAGAGACGAAACTGTAAACAACAGACGAAGTTCGAATGACGATCGTAGATATCGGCGGACGTACAAGCTGATTACAACAACTTTGTTATTAGAATCGGTCAGGATTCAACTCACACAATCGTATTTTACCTTGTTTAAATCATTACATTGCATGATAAAGTCTTGAAGACATGAAATTTCTGTCTTTTCTCTTCGGCTTGACGAGTTGAAAACTTAGCGCCGACATTTTTTTTATTTACACTGTCCCGGGCTTACGACTTTGGCGCATTCTGATTGGCTGATGCTCAATCCAGTTAGTATATAAGTAGAGCGGCGCCAGCATTCGAGGGGCATTCGACTTGTCCTTGGGTTTGTGTTAACATCGTTTTGACTTGACGAGAATGGTAAGGAATTGAAACCTATTTGGGTTTTAGAGTTTGAGAACAAGAATTGACTAAAACTTTGAATTTTAATTTCCCCTAATTGGGTGAAATTAACTTAGACTAGTAATTGAGAGTACTGACACCCATTCGGGTGACACTGCAGTCTCAGCCCCCAATTGGGTGACAGTTGGTTAAAACCGATTTGGGTGATAGCACATAAGTTTAACCGATTTGGGTGATAGCATATAAGTTTAACTTCTTTAACTAACCATTTAACACCCAAATATACTTCACAGTAATTCTTCCAGGAAATTTGGTAACTTTTATTTCTTATAACCTAAACGGGTGGTGCCTTGTGGCTTGCACCCAAATAGGTGATGTAAGTATAATTCATATTTCTTAAGTAATTCTAACTGCGTAAGTAATTCTATTTCTCTAATAATTCAAAGTAAATACATAGCTAAACACTTTTCTCTATTGCATGTACTAATAATCACTTTGCTTTTCAGCTGCTTGCTCTTCACTTAGTATACTCATACTCTGCACCCATTCGGGTGATAAAAGCATAGCACCTACCTAGGTGAAACACAGATTTGTATTTGAATTGATGATCATTGCTTTGACTAGATACTTGCTGATGAACTTGGGCCTTGGGCTAGTTTAGGTTCATAGCAGGTGCTCCAAGGACACACTGGGTGAAAGTTAGCCAAAAGGGGCAGACAACTCTGGACTCAGTGTATTGGAAATCATTAATTACCGGTATCTCATCTTTGCTTGCTCGTTTTTCTCTTTTACAGTTGATTATTAAATTAATAAATTATTAAACTTATATCAAATTGTTCCTCATCTATCAGGGTGCAACGAAGCTTAAAAGACGGACAGCAGACGGATCCCAATTTTGTAAGTGTATCTGGCTAGGTAGCTGCGGCAACTTGGTCGGGTACGGTTACAATATAAACATTATATATAACATATATACACTGAATCAGAGGCGATAATTATCACTGGTGTAAGGCAGATGCAAGTACCATCAGGTACCCACATCCCGTCATGGCGACAGGTCATAATGGACATTTTTCAAGTGGACGTACTTGGACTTCGCATTCCGAAACTAGCACTTTAGGGGTCATATTAAAGTAACCAGGTGCAATAAGAAAAGTGAATAGACGAAATGACATTTGAGAGTTTAAAATATGTATACTAACACATGAAAATAAATAAATTATAACACAAAGTATTCTCGGTTCATTGGGACAACATCAACAATTTACTTTTTTTGACACAGTCCCTTCCAAGTGCGAAGTCCGCGAACATGAAAAATGTCTAATATCAATAATTTACACAATCCATGTTTGATTTGTGTACGCCCACTCAAAACGAAGATAATGTTTAGATCCAGAAACGCTTACTACACATATGATCATGATAATTGCGTTTATATACCAAATCAAAACGCCCATGATTTCCAAATATGGCGGTAGCTACTTCCTTATTTATTTTAATAATCTAAACATAAAGTGTTTTTACGATGCATCTGTAAATTATACATATTAACGGATGTAAAGATACGAAACGGTACTGACACCAGTGATGAAACCGAATGTGTAGCTATCTGAATGAAAGGTTTCCGACAAAATGTCGGCATTTCAATTGTTACGAATTTTGCTGCAATTTTGGATGTTTATATCCTTTGAAGCTAATGCCTCGCTTTTTATCTATTTATTTTTTCAGTAATGTTTAACCATTGTAGATGTTAAGGATATCACAGACAGTAATGTTTCCTTCTCGGATTAGGACTAATATATTGTATGATTAATATGAAAACTTGAACCTTATCAAAATCTCTCCATGTGTTCTTGAATAGATGAATAACGAACTCTACAAGGAGGTGAACAGTTAGGTAGAGACAGTAATCATAGATAAACTCAGCTGTAAGAACCACCATATCAACATGTCATCAATATCAATTATGAATTTAATATATTTTAAAGTAAATAAACGGTAGTGAAGTCAAAAGTGTCATTTTCAAAGCAAGAGTGCTTCATTAACTATACATTACTGTTACACCCATTCCTACCAGCAATAATTCTACTTGTGTGTCTGTGGGTTTGTGATGATGTCAGTTTTAACAATATTCTAGATATATATCTTTGTCATAACTTACCAGCAAAACATCCTATAATGAAGAAAAATATTTGAATTTTAGACATATTTTCCTGTTTCTGTTTCGATTTCTATGACCGAAATTCACATAAATACAATCTTCCTCTGATAAAACCGTTCCTTTATCAGTGAAATACCCGTGCAATACCAGCTCGAGTCATGCTAGGTAACCAAGTATTTTAAGTTATTTCAAAAGACGAATATCGTGAGAGGTTAAAGTTAATATTATAGCAATTAAGATATTTTTACATCCTGTTTATGCAAAATCTATTCATCCGTGAATTTGTGCGCGTATCTTGATCACTGAACATGTCAAACAGGTTTCAAAACAATTGGATTGAATATGATTTTCACAGCAACGAACAATTTTCATGTAGATATATGGATGGATCCTACATGACAAATATGGATAATGACCATATTCCTGTCTACAGTACAAAATCGATAATTCAGAAAATCAGAAACCGAAGGCATACAAAATCAGGATAAAACAGGAACCAAAGCAAACAAAAACAAAAACCTCCACCATATGAAAAGAAGCGAACTCCCGATATGAGAGTGAGACCAGGTGCCCAGGAAGAGTAAGCATCTCCTGCTTGCATGCAACACCCGTCGCTTCAATTCGGTAGAACTGTCACATCCGGTTACTTCCATTTTGGAAGATATAGAGTACAATTTTTGGTTGGATGGTTCAAATGGTCTATGACAGAATATCATCCACCATTCTGGATAGTGGGACATCATAGTGTATATGACGAGTTCCCCATATCGACCGTAGAACTTCCTCAGTGACGATGTTAGTCGGTCACAAACATATCCCTGACTGAGAAGCTTATCTGAAAGACGCCTAGCTCTCAGAACAAAATCCGTATATTTGGTACTTGCTCTGGCATAGCGTATCAACTGAGATATGAACACGCCATAAGCAGGCGATGAAGGGATGTTGCTACTCAGAAAAGGAAAGTTCGTAATGCTGAAATTAAAGTCGTCACGTTTGTCATAGAGTGAGGTGTTCATGTGACCATCAGTGTCGTAGGACAACATTATGTCCAAATAGGATGCTGAATTATTTGTCTCTGTAGTTTCTTTTACTTCAAACTCCGAAGGATAGATACTGCTCAGGTAATCCGCGAATTTTGGATTATTGATGGACAACACATCGTCTATGTATCTGTAAGTGAAGTTGAAGTCAGAAGCTAAGTATCTTTTCCCTTCAGAGACCAAAGATTGAATGAATTCAGCTTCGTACGAGTAAAGGAAAATGTCGGCAAGGAGTGGGGCACAATTGGTCCCCATTGGAATTCCGACAATTTGCTGGAAGACCTTTCCTCCAAACACCACAAAAATGTTGTCGATCAGAAAGTTTAACATCTGAATAATGTCTGTTTCAGTGTACTTATTTTCAGAATCAGACTTTTCTTTTACAAAGTAGGTTTTGTCATAGTTAACAACAATAAATTTGTATTTGCGATTACCGTTCTTACTTGTAAACGCATTACTTATAATTCTTGCGAGTCTTTCTTTCAATTTAGAATGTGGAATTGTAGTGTAAAGTGTCGAAAAATCAAAGGCTTTGATCGAATGGACTCTACTAAAATGAGTGGATTTCAGATGCTCTAAAAGTTCCTTCGAATTCTTTAAAATCCACATCTGGTTGATACCACTGCGAGAATATACTGTCGAACAATATTTTTGTAGCCCAGATTTGATTTCAGATAAAACTTTGGTGAGTAAGATCGATACAGATTTGGTAGAACATTTTGAGGAACCAGCGATGAAACGTTGTTTGTACGGATTCTTATGCATTTTAGGTATGCAGTATAAGTATGGTAAATCTAAATCTAAATTGGTAGTGTCGAAGCCAAAGGAAGCAAGAGCTGATTTGTGGTTTATCTATTATTTCAGAGGCAGAAAGGTTTGTTGGGGTGTAAGTGGGATTTCCAGGTGTCGAATTTAAACCCAACTCTTTAACTAGACTGTCGAAATAGTACTTTTTGCAAGTAAATGTGTAATTATTTGAGGCTTTGTCCGCTGGTGTGATGACATAATGTTCTTGGAGGTAGGTAAGTTCTGTGATAACATCAGGGTCTTTAAATATAGACACGAATCGGGTGTTCACAGTTGATTTTAATCGGTTAATTCTAGATAAGAGTAACCCTCTGATTGATTTTATCCATTCGGAAAGGGTGTCGAGCTGTACATCCTCTTTCTTTGCCCATCGTCTTGCATATTCCTCACAAGAGTCCATGATAATTTTGACATTTTGGTTCCATGTAAAGGACATACTTTCTCTGTATTTGGGACCCTTTTTTAACAATTCTCTCAACTTGTCGTTCTTAACTATACTAAGGTCACAAGTAATAACGTGTCCACAAGGAGAGTAGTTGAAATCCGATGAACATTCGCAGGGAAGTGGATGTAGTGAGGGATTACTTAAATCAATACACTGCAGGAATCGTTTGTAATTGTAAATTTTAGATGCAACTGTTGGTGTGTAGCTATAGGAAATACAAGGAGTTTCTTTCCTTTTGAAATATGGTGGGATTTTTTCTGTGACAGTTTTGTGATTCAAAATTTGACCAAGATTCAAGTTATCAATACCTTTGTTTGCAAATCTTACTTTAATGAAAGGGCGGTTTGTTTTCTCCTCTGATTTATCTGATCTAACTGCTTGAAATAAACGAAAAGTAGAAATGTCCAAGATGACTCCTTGTAGTCTGTATTCTATCAAAAAGGAATACAAATAAAGTTCTTTTTCATACAGGAATGGTTCATGAAAGGACCCTTCTGGATCAACCAATGCATAGATGAATAATCGTCATTGAGCTTTATCCTTCAATTTGTTATCGCATGCGCAATTTGCATTGACAAAATAGCTTTACGAAATTAAAGTCTAACAAAATATTGTTTTTGGTTTTGTTTTACAAAGTTTGATAGTGTCAGATAATTTCTTTATTTTTGCTTGCGAATAAGATCATTATCGAAAGTTATTTATACATTATATCTATATGGAATTTGAAATTCATTAGTTTACATCAACGTCAGATTTGAAAATATTTAAATTATGTCATGCTTCTTGAGAAAGTACAACGTCTGAATATCTATATAAAGAGAAGGGAGGAGATCTCCAACAAGACCCCGTTGCAGCATCAACAGTAAAACACCAAAACACCCGATGCAAAAACACAAAAGACGAGTACAGCACGAGACGGAAAAGAGACACACTACATGTAAACATCAAACACAAAAGACTATACATAAACCAACGAGACCAATGGGTAACCGGTGCCGACTTTGGACGGCCATCTGTCACGCAAGTAGCAAATGGTGTGGTTATCCTGGATTACGTGCGCACAACCCTCTCACTTCTCCAATTACCTAGAGGTCTCGAAGAACGTACAATTGTGGTGTAAAACAACCTCCTCACTGTAAGATGACATCACACAAACAAGACCGCGAAACGCAGAGGCCCCATAGACACAGATGAATATGTAAATGAATATAAAAAGGGGGCATGCGTAATACAGTCCGTGCTCTGCCGGCTGTAGCGAGCTCATGTATGTAATCACCCGAGGAGTCCGACTGACATTCAGAGAGGACAGGTGGTCGGGGCCCTGTCTTCTCTAAAGAGGTTTGGACAGGGCCCGTCATGGAGTCCCGTCGTCACAGTCAGTCAGAGTGCAAGTCTCAAGGATGCGCTTGTACAAGACTGTAGATTGGTCAAGTACCAAGCCTAGTGTCCGTCTGGTGACATTAGGATCATACCCACGGTATAAAAGGCGTTTGATGATTCTGACGCATTTTCGATGGTTATGCTGCCTACCTTTGATCCTTTTATTTTGTTTATCATATCACCATAAAAGACAGGTTGTGTAATACCCATAGTAATGTACTCTGTTGCATGTATAGATCCGAATTTTAAAAGAAGTTGACTGTAATTTTTGTAAAATTTCCAGAAAGTCTTAACTAGTTTATGAAAGCGGAAACCTTGACCTAAAAGTTTGTTGGTAATTTGTAAATTTCTACTGTGAAAATCCAAAATATCAGTACATGCTCTAGCGTACCGGATGAGCTGTGATATGTAAATGCCGTATGACGGTAATCTTGGAACATCACCGTCAAGGGAAATTTACTATGTTGAATCCATATATAAACCAGTTAGTCAATTTGTTACAGGTGACTTTTCAATTATCCAAAACAGGCAGCTCCATGGTCTTCACAAAACAGGACCTAAGTATAAAATCACATCCAAGATAGATTTTATTAAATGTCGCGAAGGGCTAAAGGAAGCCTTTGATAAATATACCAAACGATGGTGTACATCGGAAGGTTTGGATCTTACTGATGTTCGAATAGATAATAGATAAATTTACATGTAAAATCTGTTTTCGATCCTGCAGATTAAGCAGTCACCAACACCTTAATCATTAAAGAACGTTACTACATAACAACTTTTCGTCTACAAATAATTATATCAAAAGCAATGAAAGTGTCCCTTACATTTTGAGCAAACATAACAGTGAGATTTCTCCATTCAACATCCCTATTTCTAAATTGGATCATCCAACAATATACTGCATACCAAAACTGAACAAGTCTCCTTTCAAATTTCGATACACTGCTAATTCTAGCAACTGCTCAACTACATTTTTGTCTCAAAATCTGACGTCAGCACTCATGGCGATAAAGGAGCACGTAGCAAAATGTTATGAAACTGTCTGTACAGGAATGATGTAAACTGATTTTGAATATTAAAAATTCAGGGGATGTGATTGACAAAATGAAATCTAGAAATGTCCAAGCCAGTACGATTTCTTCATACGACTTTTCAAATATGTACACCACGCTTCCTCGCGACAAAGTCATGAAATGGTGCTATTATATTTTTAGATTGAGGATCACTGACGAGGGTTAAGTAAACGTGCATAGTTGGTCCATGCTGCAAATCTATTTGTTCTTAGATAATGCTATTGAATTTGAAGACGCTTAACATTAATACCACTTGGTGAGTGTTACTGCTGGTGGACAAGGAGTCCCCGAGGGCACATGAAGCCAAGTTCGATCAATTTCGGTTGATCGTTTCTTCAAAGCGTTCAACAATTTCTGTTATCAAAATTTCTTGAAATTTCTAAAACATGTGTCATGTAGCATCACATCCCAAGGATTCTGCTTTCGGTACATTTTTGGACATACCTTTCACACCCTTTGACCATGGTACATTTTTAGATTGAGGATCACTTACGAGGATTAAGTATCCGAATCGTTCCTGTCTATGCTGCAAATTTATCTGTTCTTAAATGATGATATTGAATCTGAAGACGTTTAACATTTGATCGAGAGGGGAAAAATTATATTTGTGCATCTGAATCAAAGGGTGTCTTTTCCGAAACAGAATATAAATCATACAAATAATGGACATGTAGTGACCTGTGTATTGCCTTGTCCTTCCTCTTGGACAACATTTAGGTAAGATTTAGTGAGAATCTCTACAAGCAGATTGTAGGGATCCCTATGGGTATCAATTGTGCGCCTCTTGTTGCAGATTTATTTTTGTACACATATGAAAAATAATTTATCCAAAATCTTTAAAAGTGAATACAACAAGATGATTAGAGATGTTTCATTGGTACTTCTAGGTGCCTGGAAGAAATCCTTACATTTGACAATTAGTTTTTTGAAAAGTATAAAAATGTTATTTATTCACAAAAATTGACTCTAAAAAAGGCAAGAAACACTATTTTTGGATCTTAATATCAAAATTGTTCATGGGGAGATTCATACAAGTGTGTATGACAAAAGAGGTGAGTTTGGATTCAACATAGTACATTTTCTCTGGCTTGACAGTGATGATCCTAGATTACCGTCCTACGTTATCTACATTTCGCAGCTCATCCAGTATGCTAGAGCGTGTTTTGGATTTTCATAGTAGAAATTTACAGATTATGAAGAAACTTTTAGGTCAAGGTTTTCGCTTTCACAAATTAGTAAAGACTCTCTTGAAATTTTACAAAAATTATTGTCAACTTCTTTTGAAATTCGGACCCATTCAAGCAACAGAGTATATTACTTTGGATATTTCACAACCTGGTGACATAATTAACAAAATAAGGAGGATCAAAGGTAGACATAATTACGTACGAAATTGTGTTGGAATCATCATACGCATTTTATTCTTTGGATATGATCCTTGTGTCACCAGACGCACTCTTGGCTTTGCACTAGATAAATCTCTCTCATGGGTGTATATGCTTTATGTTGTGTTTAATGATTCTATGGTGTGAGTTGGTGTTCCTTGTCCCTTTCTGTTGTTGTTTGTTCTGTATTTTTTCATTTCGTGTTTTAGGGTTTTGCTGTGGTGCTGCAACTGAGTTTTGTTAGAGATCCCCTTCTTTCTTGTGTATGACAAAAGAGATGATTTTCGATTCAACAAAGTAAATTTTCCTTGGCTTGATGGTGATGTCCCCAGATAAACGTCATACGGTATCTAGTATCTACATTTCACAGCTCATCCGGTATTCTTGACTCTATGTCATCTCATCTATGTACTGATGTTTTGGTTTTTAATACATGTAGTAGAAACGTACAAATTACAGAAAAACTTTAAGGTCAAGGATTTCGCTTTCACAACCTAGTAAAGACTATCAGGAAATTTTACAATATATATATATATTTTTTTTTTTAATTCTGACTCCTACAAGCAACAGAGTATATAACTTTGGGTAGGTATTTCACAACCTGCATTTTATGGTGACATAATTAACATAATAAGGAGGATCAAAGGTAGACATAATTACAATCGAAGAATCATCAAACGCCATTTATACCATGGAATTGATTCTTGTTTTCACCAGACGGCGCTAGTGAAATGAAATTGGTTGGCGTATGAAAAGCACTTTTATTAGAAGCTTCACTGATGAGAATTTGATTTTCGAAACACGTGTCTGGTGCATAGAATTTGGTTTGAAATGTTCTTCAAGAAGGTATAGAGTTGGAACGCTTCCGTATTATCTATGGTGCTTTGTCATTATCTCCGTCTGTCTGTCCGGGATTTTTCTTTTATCGTGTGAAAGTTCTGCTTTTTTATTTGTATGCTCATCGATTCTGATTTTGAATTCAGCTATTGAGTTTTATGTTGATCTTCGTTCACGATTTTAACAAGCAAAATACTACAAGACTTGATTATGTGTAAGAAAATAATAAACGCCCTTTTATTCCATCGTCATACATTGATACATGCATCTTAGCATTATGTATACCTTTCGCAAAGCGATAATAATATAATTCATGATAATCTCAGTTGAGAGTATAATGTTCACAATCTTTGATCAATTTTGATTTTTAGAAAATATCCAAAAAATTCATATGTTGTCATACTTTAAGATCTACAACAAGTTTAATACAACCAATTATTAAGAAATACTCAAGAACAGGTAACTTCTGATTTAGAGACAAGAAAGCAGAATCTTTGTCCGTTTTAATATTTTTTCAAAACGATATCAATTTTAAACGTCTTCAATAGCATTATTTAAGAACATATAAATTTGCAGCATGGATCAGACATGCACGTTTCGGATACTTTACCCTCGTCAGTGATCCTTAATCTAAACAATGTAATATGGCCAAAAAGTGTGAAAGTTATGATGTCCAAAATTGTACCGATAGACGTAGCAGGATGGTTGGGATATGATGCTACGGGACCCACGATTTAGAAATTTCAAGAAATTTTAATAACAGAAATTGTTGATTGCGTTGAGAAAACGATCAACCGAAGTTGATCGAACTTAGCTATATATAAGAATGAAATTTATCCCCAGGAGTTGACACTCAACAAGGCAAACTTAAATAATACAGAAACGCCATTTTTGGACTTAAATATCAAAATTACAAACGAAGAAATTCAAACTAGTATTTATGACAAAAGAGATGATTTTGGACTCAACATAGTAAATTTTCCCTGGCTTGACGGTGACTTTACATATCACAGCTCATCCGGTACGCTAGAGCATGCACTAATGTTTTAGATTTTCATAGTAGAAATTTACATATAACCAAGAAACTTTTATGTCAAGGTTTCCGCTTTCATAAATTAGGAAAGACTTTTTTGAAATTTGACAAAAATTACAGTAAGCTTCTTTTAAAGTTCGGACCTATACAAGCAACAGAGTATATTACTTTGGATATTTCACAGCCTTCTATGGTGACATAATAAACAAAATTAGAAGGATCAAAGGCAGACAGTATATCCATCGAAAATGCGTCAGAATCATCAAACGCCTTTGTATAAAATGTATACGTATACGTGGATATGATCCTAATGTCACCAGACGGACACTCGGCATGGTACTGGAACAATCTACAGCCGTGTACCAGCGCATCCTTAAGACCTGCTCTCTGACCGACTCTGACGACGGGACTCCGTGACGGGCCCTGTAAAAACTTCTTTAGAGAAGACAGGGCCCCGACTACCTGTCTTCTCTCAATCTCGGTCGGACTCCTCGGGTGATAACATGCATTAGCTCGCTACAGCCGACAGATCACTGACTACATACACCCCTACCCTATTTTTATATATATTTACATATTCATCTGTGTCCCTTTGGAACCTGCGTTGTGCCGTCTTGTTTGTATGGTCATCTTACAGTGAGGAGGTTATTTTACACAACAATTGTGCGTTCTTCGAGACCTTTGGGTAACCGGAAAAGTGGGAGGGTTGTGCGCACATAATCCAGGATAACCACACCATCTGTTACTTACGTGGCTGATGGCCGTCCCAAGTCAGCACCGATTGCCAATGGGTCTCGTTGGTTTATGTCTTGCCTTTTATGTTGGATGTTTAATGACAAATATGGATAATGACCATATCCCTGTCTACAGTACAAAATCGATAATTCAGAAAATCAGAAACCGAAGGCATACAAAATCAGGATAAAACAGGAACCAAAGCAAACAAAAACAAAAACCTCCACCATAGGAAAAGAAGCGAACTCCCGATATGAGAGTGAGACCAGGTGCCCAGGAAGAGTAAGCATGTCCTGCTTGCATGCAACACCCGTCGCTTCAATTCGGTAGAACTGTCACATCGGGTTACTTCCATTTTGGAAGATATAGAGTACAATGTTTCGTTTGCTGTTCCTTGTCTCTTGCTGTGTGTGCCTCTTCTGTGTTTCACTTGGGGTGTTTGGTGTGTTGCTGTTGGTGCTGCAACCGAGTCTTGTTGGAGGTCCCCTCCTTTCTTAGCTACATGTGCCCTCGGGACTCTGTGACTCTCACCAAGTGTTGCAAATGTTAAACGTCTAAAGACAGCTTATTATGTGTGTTTGTTTAACGCATTGTAGGTGACAGCGCAGACAATTTTCCCTCTTTATTTTCTCGTAAACATTATAAAGTCTCAAAGACATAGTATATATATACAAAAGATCAATTGTTTTCGAAAATAGAATAATTAAAAAGCATAATACGTTGGACATGTAGAATCAAACAAAACTGTTTAATGAGATATGGAGCTAGGAGTAAGTTGTGCTAATTTCATATCAATTGCAGCACTGATGAATTCAGGGAAACTAATCTTACTAAATCGTGGCATCACGATAACCTTGCAGAAAGTAACAACGGTTTTTGTAACATTTTTTTTATTTGTGTTCAATCTTTTCAAATAATTAAAAGTCAGATTATAAATAGTTCAGTATTCTATTATTTTGCTAATTTTGGCAGGCAAATATGAGAAGAAAATACACGGTATGTTATCAAGGGTATGATTCAGATACGGGCGCTAGTTTTTATATAATTTTTAGAACCTTCCGGTGAAATCTATGAATTTTTCATGACAGCAAGCTACGAAAAGTGCTTAGCGAGTTCCTCCAATGTTCTCTTTATGGGATTTAGTATTTAGGCGCCTCGTAGTTGGGTGGTGGTTGGGAGTAACCGGCATTAACCTGTCCTGAAAATCCGCCTTGCACGTTATAGACAGGGGCAGGCTGGCCAGGGTATGCAGGCGTAGCTACCATCTGAGACGCGTTTGCTGAAATGAAACAGAAGCAAGTTCCATATCAGACATATATACCATCTATATAAAGGCAATTCAATAATGGAAAACAGTTTTAGACATCTATTTTCTGTTATATACATTGGTTTGATAGAATTTACCTATCTTCTGTGATGCGGCAATTTTATGTCGTTGTTGATGAAAAGTGTAAGGGCAATCTTATTTGTTCTGGATACGACGCATAAGCAATATTTTAAGATACAACAAGAAAAAGTTCTTAGCATAATCAGATAACTTCATTTTATTTCTTTCGTTATGGAGACAGAGTACTCACCTGTCGTCACAGTGGTGACACCTGCTGGCTGTGCCCCATACACCACGCCTGTCGTTCTCGTTCTTCTACCTGCAGCACAACACACGCATGCGCATACAACAGCTATGATAATAATTGGTATAAGGGAACCAATCACAATCGCGGCAATTATTCCTCCACTCCTGTAAATGTTTCAGATTGTGTTAAAATTGCCTTTAAAAATCACATTCCTTTTTAATTCACAATTTTCTTTTACATTTCTTTTGTCACTATCACTTTTGACATCTAAGTTGCGTTATTTCAATTCTTTGCCTATCCTTTGTAATTCCTAGTCCGGTTAGATGAAATTTATAGTAATCGTGTGAGTTTTATGAGAAAATATCGACCACCGAAATTTTGAATTCCATAGGTTAAACTTTTAAATCACTTTAAAAGTTGTAAACTTTTAAATTACTTTAAAACTCGTAGAAGAAAGGAGGGGATCTCCAACAATACTCGGTTGCAGTACCCACAGCAAAACTTCAAAACATCCCATGCAAAAACACAGAACAGACATCCATAGAAAGAGACGCAAAAGGGTCAAGGAACATCAACACCATAGAAACTAAAACATAAAAGACCACATAAACCAACGAGACCAATGGGCAACCGGTGCCGACTTGGGACGGCCATCTGCCATGTAAGTAGCAAACGGTGTAGTTATCTTAGATAATGTGCGCACAACCCTCCCACTTTTCCAATTACCCAGAGGTCTCGAAGAACGTATAATCATGGTGTAAACCAACCTCCTCACTGTCAGATGACCATACAAACAAGACCGTAAAACGCAGAGGTTCCAGCAACACAGATTAATATGTAAATTAATATAGAAAGAGGACTTGCATAATACAATCCGTGCTCTACCGGCTGCAGCCAACTTGCAACAAGGTCATAGGCGGCACAGGCTTGCAATATAACCTTGCCGTTATCGCTATTTTCCTACGCCATTTCACGCAATGATAAAACCCGAGAGGCATCGCAGGTACGACATGTCGTCACAGTGACATCATTCGGACTTCTGACGTAAACAGTGCAAAAGATTCAAAGGCAGAGGCACATATTTGAGTGTTTAGGATGAGTTAATGGGCAAGGAAGGAAACGAATCTTATCTTAATGTAGGAAAATTTACAAGACTCACGTCTAAAGACGGTAGGATTCGATTTATAGCTAGAATTTGTATTTTTACCGGAGACTTCTCGCTCAGCTGATCGTGTTGGCAATGTACGAATGAAGAAAGAATCCCTGATACTGCATCGTATTGCATCGAAAGAAAAGCATTGCATGTACACTGTATACCTCATAAATGTAGTCAAACCTGATGGCATATACTTGCAATACTTTATTTAGAAATATGAAGCCCCAGTTCCAGTCTGTAAGAATCTTGCAGACAATCAATAGGCGATGACGGCAGAGGTAGATTTCAAAGTGAAGAAAAGCGGAACTGAAATCGGACGCATGCGTAGGAGATTGGGCTGTAGCGAGCTCATATATATGTTATCACCCGAGGAGTCCGACTGACGTTCAGATATGACAGGTGGTCAGTGCCCTGTCTTCTCTAGAGAGGTTTGGACAGGGCCCGTCATGGAGTCTTGTCGTCACAGTCTCTTAAGAATGCGCTCGTACAAGACTGTAGATTGGTCAAGTACCAAGTCTAGTGTCCGTCAGGTGACACTAGGATCATATCAAGTGTATAAAAGGTGTTTGATGATTCTGACGCAATTATTATGGTTATGATGTTTACCTTTGATCCTTCTTATTTTGTTAATTATATCATCATAAAATGCAGGTTTTGAAATACCCAAAGTAATATACTCCGTTGCTTGTATGGGTCCGAATTTCAAAAGAAGTTTACCATAATTTAGAACATGAAATACTTCTCGAATAGTTATAAAATTAATGCAGAAAATTATAGCAACAGGACATAGTTGTAGCATGCACGGCTAAATCAAAAACAATATATTTTTGATCGCTGAGCGATAAAAAGAAAGATCTCTGTGTTTTTGCATTGGGTGTTTTGAAGTTTGGCTGCAGATGCTGCAACCGAGAATTGTTGGAGATCCCCTCCTTTCTTCCACAAAAAAGTCCACTACCGGCATAAATCTATGTCCTGCAACTCTGCCTATAACATTTCAATTTAAACTTAATTTAAACTCGACATGTACTTGCACCTACATATGAATGCCCACACAAAAGCAAAACATTGAACACAAAAGACTACACATAAACCAACGAAAACAATAGTCAACCGATGACGACTTAAACGGCCATCTGCCAAATTAGTAGCAAATAACGTGGCCATGTAGATTACATATGTACAACTCCCCCACTTTCTCGGGACAAGGATCACCAAATACGATATCAAAAGACTAAACACAAGAGACTACTCATAAACCATCGAGACCAATAGGTAATTGGTGAAGACTTTTGACGGTCTCGTTAGTAGCAAATATAGTGGTTATACGGATTAGGAGTGCACAACCCTAAGTACATGTAACATACTTACAATGTACTGGATACGTAGGACGAGTAGTAGTAGGAATAGGAGCAACAAGAGCTGGTATCTAACAAACAGCAAGAGTCCGAACAGTACTTGTATTTAATAGAATTGTAATATGTACTGTAGTAATTGCATGTTACAGCCCAGGATTCTTTCACTGTGGACAAAGAATTGAATTATTGTTAAAAGTGATTTTACACAAGTATAATGTCCTGATGTATAATACTTATGCAGAACTAATTATTTCGGCGAAGTTAGAATTATGTAACTGAACTGTTCGTTTTAAAGAAAAAACATGAAAAATCTGGAAATCTTAGACTTTATATGCAATTTTATCAATCATCTAATTATTGATATGCTGTTTGTTTGTTTGTTTGTTCGTTTGTTTGTGTGTGTGTTGTTCAGTTATTAAAACAAAATTGAATTATGACATTACACTCCTAGTCTGGGTATCATCATACAATACAGAGCTTTCAGTCAAATTAGTTGCAGATTCGGTTGTGGGCCTGTCCTAATAGCTGAATCGGTAAATGTCTGACATCGCAGCTTTTGTACGACTTACACATTATGAAATCGTAATCAATGGTCCTTTAAGATGGTAGTCTCAGGGTAAGGGACGTAACTCAAAATTGATCTCGCGAACGTTTGTTGTCTGTCGTAACGTTACCATCGTTTGTTTTCACGACAAGCATCTGCATGACTTAATCATGACGTCATAATAGAGGAATTTCCCGCGCGGTGCATGGAGGTAAACAGGAATTTCTTTTATGGTTTCTCAATATATAATTATCTATTTTCGTAAGTAAGCATTTCATTTTCTCTGTTTTATTTCCTGAAATTGAGCATTACTTATGGATTGAATATGTTTCCGAGATTTATACGTTTCTTTATTCTTTTGATATTTTCAGTATCTACACTAATCCTTTGACCTAACGTAAATGTCGAAAGTAATCTGATGTCATCTGACAATTATGACCATGATTACTTCGAGTTTATTTGAGCATGATTAGTGTAAATAGAGAACATTTACCTTTATACGATAATCTCTTTTCCATTCGTTTGATAAGAAGATCATTTAGAAAAAGAAAATGAAAAATGTATTGTAGAAAGGGAGAAAGGTGTCCGGCTCGGCAACTTTGGGCAATTAGTTTTAATTAAAAAAGATCGGGAAAATAAAAATTATGTATAAATTTCAAAAGGAGAGGTCCAGGATGGGGCGAGGGTTTGGGGGTTGGTGGTGGTTTCGTTTCTGAACAACTCGACTCCATCTATACCCGCGCATTGAACAGTCCATCCAATTTTTCCTTCTTTTTTGTTTAATTTCCTTCTTATTTTTTTTTTTTTTGTAAATTTTACTTTTTGTTTGGTTGATTCCCGTGTTTAATCGTAATATCAACTGAGTAAAATGCACGAATTACGTCCAAATTCTGAAATAATGATAACTGTTATTCATTCAAATTAATTTTACAATTTCGCGTAAGCATGTTAATTTTAAATTTGCCGTATATTGAAATATTTCTTCCAGAGGGACGGGATGATAACAAATAAAACACAAACACTCAAATACACAAATTTTCGGCCCATTGTTATAGATCGTCGTTTTTTACACTTGATAAAGGCCAAGGGTGTGTATTTGAGTGTTTGTGTTTTATTTGTATAAATTTGCCAACAAGACATACAACGATATATGCTTAACCCCGACGTTACGTATCGCGGCGTAAAAAAAATGGGGTTAGGGGTAACCCAAATGGCACTAACTCGGTAAAAATAGGTTCGATTTCCCTGACATTTGCACATATTTAAGAAAGATAATTAATCTCTTTTCCATTAGTTTTTTTTATTGAAATTAAATGATACGTTTTTTCATAAGCTATGTAAATGTGAAAATTTTCGGAACTTCAGAAAGGTACATGTTTATCCTTATTTTCTATTAAAATCGCTTTTAAATATATATGGTGATATGAAAACATCAAAATTTTACTAAAAAAGAAAGATGTATGAATTATCTTTGAAATGTATTGCTGATACTTAATAAATTTGCAGGCTCATTGAATATCTGAGAACAAATTTTGTGACAAAGTCGCCATTTTCTGCATCGAAAGGGGAACAAAATTTGGAGATTTTGAATTGCGACCCACGCAAAACGATTCGTTCGATTTCTTTCAAACTTTAGCAAAAGATGCATGACATCATAGTTAATTAACATTGCAATTATGAAGAAAATTAAATGTAGGGGTTTTGGTGAGACTACCACCTAAACGTGTTTAAACAGTGCATTGAAGCATTCACCAACAGTTGCGATATTGGACATTAGGCGATCCCTGAAATATTCACCGACAAAGTCGAAAAGCTAACGATCATTAGTATACTTTTTTTGAGATTCTGTAACTTACCAACATAAGAGCCAAGTATGAAGAAAATAATCTGAATTTTAGACATATTTTTCTCTTCCCTTTTCGTTTCCTTCGACCGAAATTCACATGAGCACAATCCTTTTCTGATAAACCCTACTTTTATCACTTCTATCTGTTGTAAGATAACTTGTTGATATTTGATATTACGGGTGGCCAAATACAGATTACATGTTAAGATAGGTATCTCTAACATATATAGTAGTTTAATAAAATGATTTCAAATCAATATAGATATCAACATCACATTTCAAATACAATGTTTTAAACCTTCTTGTATCCTTGCCAGTTTATCTGGTGGTACATACTTAGAATTACCTTACTTGCACTGTTTTCCAAATATGCACCGACCGCCCCCCCCCCCTTCCGAAATAGCGTTATAGCCCTAAATCTGATTTTTTTCAATATAATTATATTTCAAAAAATCAAAACGTATACCATACAAAATATAGATATTAGAATATTCGAAAGAACATTTAAAACACCTTAATTCTGCAAGATAACTCATCAGTGGTACCTCAAACCAACGTAATCTTTAGACAAGTCCAATTTTGTTCAGTATCGCCCTCTAGCGTATTATCAATATATCTACCTCTGTTTTGCAAGTAAGTTTGGTAATTTTCTTTTTCTAGATTGGCATACCGTCGTCAAAACGACACCCCTTACGTTGGAGTAACACTAACCCTAACCCTAACCCAACCCCAAACGTGCATGTCTGGTCCATTCTGTAAATTTATCTGGTCTAAAATGATGCTATTGAATTTGAAAACGTTTAACATTTGAACTTCTTGGTGAGTGTCACTGCTGGTGGACCAAGAGTCCCCGAGGGCACATGAAGCCAAGTTCGATCAACTTCGATTGATCGTCTGTCTCTTTTAAACAAAGGAGGGGATCTCCAACAACACCAGGTTGTAGCACCCACAGCAAAACCCCAAAACACCCAATGCAAAAACACAAAGCAGACAAGCACAGAAAGAGACGCGTAAGGGACAAGGAACGTCAACGCACAACACAGAAACATCAAACACAAAGGACTACACATAAACCAACGAGACCAATGGGCAACCGGTGCCGACTTAGGACGGCCATCTGCCACGGAAATAGCAGAAGGTATGGTTATCCTGGATTACGTGCGCACAACCCTCCCACTTTTCCGATTACCCAGAGGTCTCGAAGAACGCACAATTGTGATGTAAAACAACCTCCTCACTGTCAGATGACCACACACAAACGAGACCGCAAAACGCAGGGGCCAAAGCAACACAGATGAATATGTAAATGGATTAACGCATTTGAAATTTTCTGTACAACATTTCTTGAAATTTCTAAAAAGTGGGTCCTTTAGCATCATATCCCACCAATTCTGCTACGTCTATGGTACATGTTTGGACATAATGGCTTTCATACTTTTGGGCCATTTTACATTGTTAAGACTGAGGATCACTGACGAGGGTTTAGTACCCGAAACGTGCATGTCTGGTCCATTCTGTTTTATCAGGTCTAAAATGATGCTATTGAATTTGAAGTCGTTTAACACTAAGATAGAAATTGGAATGTGCTTTGGACTACAGTATTTGGTCCTACTAACTTGGATACTGTGCATGCATTAGATATGTAACATGATTCATATGACATATGAATAGGTTTATTTTTCTAAATTAGCACAGCGTGTTTTACAGGACTACCTACAATGCCTTGTACAATGTATTCTGGACTTCACTGGACTCTGGAGATAGTTCATTAGATAAGTTGTCCTTCGTGTTTCTTTGGAGCAGTGTCACTGTATCCGTCTGTTCGTCCAATTGTTTTCTTTTCGCTTGAGAAAGTTCTGTTTTGTTTTTTATCCGGAATTTGTTAGCCTTACGATTGTGATATTTGGAATCTGATTTTATTTTCATTCAGTCATTACGAAGATTCTGTTTTATGCAATATAGACCTTGCCACGTAGAATTCCATTCTACACAGTTGGTCAGTTAATATAATACAATGGAATTATGTGCAAATGGATAATAAGAATAATTTTATTTCGAGAAAAAATATATCATACATACAATATATATTGACATACATATACACAGTTTTACATATACAGCCATAGTATTAAAAATGGTTGAAAATAAGATAGTAAAATATATCGGAAAACGGAATAAATCAAAGAAATATATAACATTTCTCAAATATAAGCAATTGTAGCCGCCACACCGGCTGATGTCTTTTCCTAACTTTCACCTTCATCACTTTGATTTAATAGTTGGGGTTTTCTTGAAAGTAGTTTTGGATTCACCATTTTGGTAATCCTCTCAATCCTCTATTATCGATGACGAATTGTCACCCGTCCTGTTTTATTGTTAGCATGTTTCTAACCGAAGTATCTATATCTTTTTTCTGTTTCGTACATTTCTTTCATGAATCATTAGACTGGAGCTCAAAGGTCTATGTTCGTTTTAATATATGTTAAAGACGTAAGCCAAATGCTTCATATTCTTATCTATAATTAGTGAATATATGTGAAGAAACACTTATTTCCTGTTGCAGTGTGGAGCAGTTAAACACGTTCCCCGTGACATGAATGTTTTGAAGTGTATTAATTACTTCTTTCCAGCACTGCCGACTGAAAGTAGCTTTGTTTTGGAATTCATCAATTTTACATCAAAAATATTATTTGGCTAATTTAGAAACATGTCATTTCATTAAAAAAATATCGAAATTAAAGGAGGTTAACATCTTAGAACCATCCCTCCAGTGATATTTTGAACATAGATTATATTTGGATATGCTACTGAATCGACCCTACAGGAAATTTGGATCTACTCACTCTCTGCAACGTAAATGCATATATTCAATTTCTAAAAATATAACCAGAGGGCGTTTCTGCAATGGATTTTGGCTAAAAATCGCTTTGGCTGGAAGCATCACTGATGAGGATTTAATATGCAAAACATAATAAATTCCGAAGCATAAGAAATTGGTTTGAAATTTTCTTCAAAAGGTATAGAGTTGGAACAATTCCGTATTATTAAAAGTCTAGCTTTAAAGACAAGCGTTCACCTCAAAGAAACATCGCTAATTGGAGGGATATAGAATGAACTTCGAATTTGAAGATTTCATAAAAAAAAAATAACCAAAACATCTACATCATACTTTTAAAAATAAATGACCTTAAGCTAATTGTATGCATAAATTAAAAACTCAAATTAAAACAATGAATTTGAAGGAAGTTTTAAATGATCAAAACAAAACATTTCAAACAAGTTTTTAGGGGGGGGGGTGATGACTTGCAAAAGCAAAAGATCCTGCATTACGTTTTAGATGTGAATATTGCATAATAATCTTTAATTTCCCTTTAATTATCCAATTTGCATACAATTTATATCTAATATACAGTGCTATGGTGTTTATTATCCCCGTAGCCTCGTTATGAAAACGAACGATTTTTTTATCATTAGATATAATATATTCGCTAGGCTTTATTGGGCTTCAATGTGATAAAGCTTATTCTAATCATAGAAACCTATTTCAACAAAAATAAAAATCTGTCCGACAAATTCTTATTTTTCCTTGTGAGCGAGTTTACCAAGTTTGCACACAAAATTGAGTTTTGTAACCATATTTTCAGGTAACATGACTTAAAAGAATGTTACTTAATAGAAATTACTTCGCACGTCAAAATTGAATTTTGTCAATATGAACTGTTGAACAAACTTCGCAATTTACTTTTGATTTCACAGTTTGTGCACCCCCGTTGTTGCTCTTGTAAGATCAATAGTTTACGAAAATTGAATAAACAAAAAGAATAATACAATTATTATGATAGACATAAGCAGTCAACTGGAATATTGAAATATGTCATAAACAATGGATAGTTTTGAAACTTATGTGTCTCAGGTTCCTCCATTGTTCTTCGTTGAAAATGAATACTTGAGTGGTGACTGGAGGTGTCTGTCTCAAGGCTGTCCTGGATACCCGCCTTATATATTACAGGCAATTTGAGGCGTGTTCCCTAAAATGAAGATTATACATGTAGACCTTCAGTATTGGAAATACTCGTACTACACAATCAGTTTTACGTCCATTCAAATTCATGTCTATTGGACGACAGTATCATCGAATTTAACTAGTTTTTGGAGCTGTTGTGACGGGTGTTGCATGCAAACAGGGGACGCTGACCCGTCTCGAGCACCTGGTCTCACTTCGGAATGTTATGCATTCCGAGGTTTGCAACCGTTCCTATGGGAATTTTCATGATTTTGCCTTGCCGTCTCGACTTTGAGACTGAATAACGGATAGACACGTCTTTGATGTTAATTAAAGTATCTTTTATCTGTATGTGTAAATCTTATCTTCCTGTATCTTAATAGTCCGAAACATTTTATCAAATACTATGTACCGACAGATCACGGACTGTATTTCGTACGCCCTCTGTTTTTTATATCCATTTACTTATCCATCTGTGTGTTTCTTGGGTCCCTGCGTTATGCTGTCTATTTTTATGGTCACCTTACAGTGAGAAGATTAATTTACACAATACTTCTACGTTCCTCGAGACCTCTGGGTAATCGGATAAATGGGAGGGCTGTGCCCCGTAATCCGGATAACCACATCGTCTACTAGCTACTAGCGTGGCAGATGGCAGTCCGGCCGTCCTAAGTCGGCATCGATTACCATTGGTCTTGTTGGTTTAAGTGTACTCATTTGTGTTTGATGCTTCTTTGTTGTACATTGTCCGTTTTTGCGTCTCTTTCTTGGCGTGTATGCTCTGATTGGTGTTGGGTCCAATATTAAAAGGACTAGTATCTCGTTTGTTGCCATACATTTTATCTAGTTGTTTGATTAGTGTAAAATGCATCAAGGTAATTTCGATACCGTTATCATAATGTTCTTAAATGCATGGGTGCTTAATCTTGTTGTATAAATGTATTCATTCCATATATTAGAGTTTATATGGCCATGATGGTAGAGTACGTACCTGTCGTCACAGTAGCGACGCTTAACGACTCTCTCCAATGTATCACATATGTAGTCATGGAGACAGAGTACTTACCTGTCGTCACAATGGGAAACCTATCGGTTGTCTCCCATGTACCAGACCAATCGTCATGGAGACATCCTTCTTACCTGTCGTCACAACGGTTACACCTGCCGGCTGAGCCGAAAAAATCGTGCCGGTCGTTCTCTTTCTCCAACACAAGTATGCGACTACAGCGGCTATGATGATAATCGGTACAAGGGTACCCATCACTACCCCTGCTATCATCCCTCCGCCCCTATAAACGTTTGAAACATCCTATTAGATACATGTTTCTTTCTATAACCAAATCTTTGACATATAAATCCCATTTGAATTGAAAATATTTTCCAATCCTTTGCACAGAAGAACGGCGCCAACAATCCTAAATGATAAATGATTTTTTCTATACTTTCACTTAAATACTCCTTCAAGGAGATTAAGTACCATTTAAAAACTCTGATAGTCCCGCTTAAACAGCAATTTTTTCGGTATTAATTCATTGAACTAACAAATTTATGATTTTCATCTCCATCTATAATTAAGATAATAAAAATTAACATAACAACTCAAGACATCGTAAAAAAGCCGAGATACATCTTTCAACCGATTCATTATTCTATCTGTTGTATGACAAGGCCAAAGTGGACCGGAAATCTACAAATAGACGACAGGAGTTCCCCCTCTCTCGAAATTCATTGATTGAGAGTTTGACACGTCGCTAACTTGATTACGCGTTTTCAAATTAACCGCTGTGCTCATTATGGTTAACCAATCAGAGAGGGGCATCCCCTTTCCTTGTACTTTCGGAACTATTAGTCGTAGATCGAATCAAAGAAATACATATCAGTTATTCAGTCTCAAAGTCGAGAAGGCAAGGCAAAAGTACACAAATCTAAACAAGGGAAGAAGATGCCCCTCTAATTAGTTTACCATTATAAGCACAGCCATTTATTTGAATACGCGCGATTAAGTTAGAGACATATCAGGCTCTCCACCAATGAATTTAATGAAGTGATAGGTACTTCTTTAACGTTTATTATATGGGTAAAGAAAACAGCGTCAACAGAAAGTTCCATTGGTTCAAAATTTTAAGAAATAATTAGATTATTGCAAAAGATAATATTGGCCATTATAGTAAAAGATAACTCTTTGGCCAAATATAGCAAATGAGTTAAAGAAGATCCTGACGATAATCTCAACAGCACTCACAATAGAGCACAAAATTTAACATCGACGGACCCCTAGCAAGCTAGAGGTGGGACCAGGTGCCCGGGAGGAGTAAGCATCCTCTCTTGGCTAGCCGCACCCGCCGTCGATATTTATGAAGCATGGAAATGAAAATATATAAAATTCATGCACTGTCTAACGTTATGTCTATATAGAAAGTGCTATGGCGACAATGTCAGGGAAGTTTATTCAAAACACTTACTGTCAAACCCCTCGCGGGGAACTTTTTTACGAGCTCCACACGGCAAAGGGCATAAGTGTGACACAAATGAGTTAAAGAAGATCCTGACGATAATCTCAACAGCACTCACAATAGAGCACAAAATTTAACATCGACGGACCCCTAGCAAGCTAGAGGTGGGACCAGGTGCCCGGGAGGAGTAAGCATCCCCTGTTGGCTAGCCGCACCCGCCGTCGATATTTATGAAGCATGGAAATGAAAATATATAAAATTCATGCACTGTCTGACGTTATGTCTATATAGAAAGTGCTATGGCGACAATGTCAGGGAAGTTTATTCAAAACACTTACTGTCAAACCCCTCGCGGGGAACTTTTTTACGAGCTCCACACGGCAAAGGGCATAAGTGTGACACAAATGAGTTAAAGAAGATCCTGACGATAATCTCAACAGCACTCACAATAGAGCACAAAATTTAACATCGACGGACCCCTAGCAAGCTAGAGGTGGGACCAAGTTTATGACGAAAGATAACTCTGGTCATATTACATTGTTTGATTGAGGATCACTGACGAGGGTTAAGTACCCGAAATGGGGGACATAACTCTCCTTCATGCGAAGTGTTAAGCAACTTTCCAACGCTTTATTTGACAGAAAAATGACTGATTACCGTAGTATGACTGTACATGTAGTTCTGTAGGTGTAAATTGTACATTATCCATAATTCTAGTACTAAGGGGACTCACCCATGAAGGCTCTGTCCTTTGCCGATTATTTGACATAAAACAAGGTCAAGTTATGAATATAAGGATATTCTGTTTTTCGACCTCGACAATTATTTCTCGCTTAGATGCACAAACGACTAGTATTTTTTCTATATTGATAAATACAGATAAAGAGGTCGACAATGCCAATTTGCAAACACAGTTTCATAAAGAAACAAGAGACCAATGGACCGCGTCGCTCACCTGAGAACACTTGAAACTTGTATCGTATACAGATTTTATTCTGAGAGCTAGGCGTCTTTCAGATAAGCTTCTCAGTCAGGGATACGTTTGTGACCAACTAACATCGTCACTGAGGTAGTTCTACGGTCGATATGGGGAACTCGTCATACACTATGATGTCCCACTCTCCAGAATGGTTCATAGACCATTTGTACCGTTCAACAAAGATTATACTTTATATCTTCCAAAATGGAAGTAACCGAATGTGGCAATTTTACTGAATTGAAGCGACGGGTGTTGCATGCAAGCAGGAGATGCTGACTCTTCCTGTGCACCTGGTCTTACTCCCATATCGGGAGCTTCTTTTCATGTGGTGGAGGTTTTTGTTTGTTTGGTTTGCTTTGGTTCCTGTTTTATCCTGATTCGGTTTATGATTTTCTGAATTACCGATTTTGTGCTGTATATAGGGATATGGTCATTATCCATATTTGTCACTTGACAGTGATCATGGGAGTATTAGTTGGTTAAATTAGAGCATGAGTTCATATGAAAAAAATTACCCTATGTGCTTAAAATCTATGAAATTGAGAAAAGGTATAGGACCTTGAGCACTTGCTTCTCGTAAGGTTTCGTAAATAGTTTTGGGGGAGGGGGCTGCAGTTGCAGAGAAGTCAAAAATATGTCAGACTTTCAGAGTCCTTGAAGGCGATAATCGTTCATTGGTCGGCTCAAAATACACAAACTTGGTAGGAGATCTTGAGTACTTGCTTAATGTAAAGTCCCATGAATTTCTGCACAACGGTTGGGAGGGGGAGACGTTGAACATTTTACCACAAGCAAGACCTCTCGGCTTCCATATTTGTTGATCGATCGGCTCGAAAAACACGAATTTAGTAGACGACGGACATGTGAAGGATTTGTTTCCTGCAAAAAGTTCAGGAAATTCTGTGCAGTCGTTGCAGAGAAAAGTAACAACGTACGGATGGACAACGGTCGGATGCCGGACGGCCTTTGGCTCAAGTGAGTTTATAAAAATCATAAACAAATGTAATCATATTGGCGGTTATTGTAATACAGATAGTTAGAAAGGATTACATAGAGATGAAAGCTGAAGCATACTTACCATGTGTCATAACCATAACAGCAAGTACTGGGATCTAACGGACAGCAATAGTCAATACAGTAATTTACTCCGATAATACCATATCTACAGGTTTCTTCACCATATGATTCTTTCACTGTTAAAGAATAAAATTGGCGTGTTATCTATAATTGACATTATCATACATAACTTCAAACTTCTTCGAATACTTTAACCAAAAGTAACAGAAATGGTCGTAAAAATTAAAGCAATACGTTCATTGTCTTTGACGAGAATGGACACATCTAAGTACTGCAGTATTTGATAAACGCACCGCCTTCAATTTCATGATTTTAAATTCCCCTACCTTAAGAGATGATATTCCTTTGTCCCATTCTTATGTGTATTCATATCATTATTGATACATTATTCCAGATCCAACTGAAGCTACATCGACTTCGTTCTAAGGGCAAAAAGACTAAACGAATCTACTTAACCAAGGGTACACTTTGTGAGCGACTGGCTTTGTTATCACAAAGGAGCAGGTTCGGTAATATGGAAAATCGGCCCTAATTTTAAAATGTTTTAGATTTTGATTGTATTTCGTATCAAGGAAGTTAAATGTGTGGTTGTTTAAAATATCAAATAAATGTGCAATACAGCGAAATATATGGCTTCAAAATCGTCTTAAAGTCGTAAAATACTGAAAAACCATAAGAAATTGGCATAATCTGGTCAAAATTTATGAATATAAGTAGGGCGTCATATAAAAAGTTGAATTTGCAATTTATCTTTCGATCTGCATAAAATCTATGTTGGGTTAGGGTTGGCGCCTATACTAATTTTAAAGATTTATGCAAAAAATATAGCGATTTTCCTTCATTTTCCGTCATGCAGAGCAAATGACGTCAAAATATGACGTCATAACTAACACACATGACGTTTTGACAATGAAAACTATTTACTTTCAATTTCGGCAGGTATTTGAGATAAATATAAGAGATGCTGAATCATAGTTTTCATAAAATTATGTTTCGCAAAAATTTAGGGCCGACCGTGCACTTGATCTCATCTCCATTGCCGAAATGATTTTATTTAAAGTGTTACTTACTCTTTGTATTTTTGTTGTGGCTATATATCCATTGTTTTTTGCTTTAATGTTCACTCAGGTCCAGTCTATTTTGAAATGTCAGGGTCAACAAGAAATTATGACAAACTTTGAAATCAATTGAATTGCATTGGTTTCAAATTTTGGTGAACGTCTTTGTCTAATTAAATTCGTTTGGGTAGCCCCGTCTGCGACAATTTTCGCTTTTTCAAGAGAGATTTATGTAATTAATCATTTGCATATATGGCATTTTTTCTAATGTATGGCATTATTTCTAACGGTGTACATTCAATTAATGGGTTCCATAGAAGGAAGGATTGGATCTCCAACAACACTATGTTGCAGCACCCACAGCAAAACCCCGAAACACCTAATGCAAAAACACAGAGTAGACACGCACACAGAAAGAGACGCAAAAGGGACAAGGAACACCAACTCACAGTCACAATTTCTTTTGGTAGGTTTTTAATCTGAGTTCCGATTCCATGTTCATAGATCTAATTTTCTTTTAATTGATCCAACGTCATTTTTAGAAGATCCATGTCTTATAAACATCAAAAAAGTATTCAGTCTCAAAGTCGAGAAGGCAAAGCAAAATCATCAGTATTCTCATTGGAACGGTTGCGGTTTATAACATTCCGAAGTGAGACCAGGTACCAGGAGAGAGTCACCGTCTCCCGATTGCATGCAAAACCCGTCGCAACAGCTCCATGGAAACTTGTCATATTCGGTGATTGTCTCCATGTACATATTGATGTACATATCAGGTAAGCATTTCTTGTTTGGTGATGACAGCCATTCAGTCACAATTACAGAATGTCACTGTCTTATTGTTGTTGTTGTTGTTTTTTCTAACACTGGATTCTATGGTGCTGTCTTATTGTGTTTTTGTACACAAGATTCTATTGTGCTGTCTTATTGTGTTTACCTGGATTCTATGGTGCTGTCTTATTGTATTTTTGAACACTAGATTCTATGGTGCTGTCTTATTGTTTTACCTTGATTCTACGGTGCTGTCTTATTGTATTTTACACTGTATTCTATGGTGCTGTCTTATTGTATTTTACACTGAATTCTATGGTGCTGTCTTAGTTTTTTAACACTGAATTCTATGGTGCTGTCTTATTGTTTTGTTTACACTGTATTCTATGGTGCTGTCTTATTGTTATTGTTTTTACACTGGATTCTACGGTGCTGTCTTATTGTTTTTACACTGGATTCTATGGTGCTGTCTTATTGATTTTTTCACTGGATTCTATGGTGCTGTCGTATTGTTTTTAGCTCACCTGAGCAAAGTTCAAGTGAGCTATTGTTATAGCGTGGCGTCCGTCGTCCGTCGTCCGTCGTAAACTTTTCACATTTTCAACTTCTTCTTCAGAACGGCTGAAGGGATTTTGATGAAACTTGGTAGGTATGAAGTACTAATGGTCCCCTACAAGTGTTGTTGTTTTTCGTCCGGATCCCTCAACAGGTGGCGCCACCAGAGGCAAAAGTAGGTCCCAGAGGGTACCCTCCTTTAACAAACTTCTTCTTCAGAACCGAAGCATGTATGGACAAACCGAAAGCATCTGGATGATCTAGAGAGATGTCTTAAGAAGTGTTGTTATTTTTGGTTCCACTCCGAAGTCAAATTTTTGACGCGTTTTTGACGTCTTTTTGGACTTTGTCAGAAATGCACATTTTTGCACTATTTCTTTCAATAACTCAATAAATGTATGATTTAATGCAATCATTTTCTGTATATTTATCATTTTTAAGTTACTTAATGCTTTGATATTTATTTTATGCTAAAATTTTATTTTTTTGATTTTTTATGAATTTTTTTCCTTATGTAAAAAAGGAAAGGGGGGGGGGTGATTTAAATACATTTTCAGCTTTTTTTCCAGAACCACTTGGCAGATTTTAATGAAACTTGGTAGGTATGAAGTACTAATGGTCCCCTACAAGTGTTGTTGTTTTTCGTCCGGATCCCTCAATAGGTGGCGCCACCAGAGGCAAAAGTAGGTCCCAGAGGGTACCCTCCTTTGATAAACTTCTTCTTCGGAACTGAAGCATTTTTCGACAAACCGAAAGCATCTGGATGATCTAGAGAGATGTCTTAAGAAGTGTTGTTATTTTTGGTTCCACTCCGAAATCAAATTTTTGACGCGTTTTTGACGTCTTTTTGGACTTTGTCAGAAATGCACATTTTTGCACTATTTCTTTCAATAACTCAATAAATGTATGATTTAATGCAATCATTTTCTGTATGTTTATCATTTTTATGTTACTTAAAGATTTGATATGTATTTTATGCTAAAATTTTATTTTTTTGATTTTTTATGAATTTTTTCCTTATGTAAAAAAGGAAGGGGGGGTGATTTTAATACATTTTCAGCTTCTTTTCCAGAACCACTTGGCAGATTTTAATGAAACTTGGTAGGTACGAAGTACTATTGGTCCCCTACAAGTGTTGTTGTTTTTCGTCCGGATCCCTCAATAGGTGGCGCCACCAGAGGGAAAATTAGGTCCAAGAGGATACCCTCCTTTGACAAACTTCTTCTTCAGAACCGAATTATTTATCGACAAACCGAAAGCATCTTGATGATCTAGAGAGATGTTTTAAGAAGTGTTGTTATTTTTTGATCCACTCTGAAGTCAAATTTTTGACGTGTTTTTGACGTCTTTTTGGACTTGGTCAGAAATGCACATTTTTGCACTTTTTCTTTCAATTACTCAATAAATGTATTATTTCATGCAATCATTTTCTGTATTTTTATTATTTTTATATTACTTAATGCTTTGATATGTATTTTATGCTAAAATTTTATTTTTTTGATTTTTTATGAATTTTTTCCTTATGTAAAAAAGGAAAGGGGGGGTGATTTTAAAACATTTTCAGCTTCTCTTCAAGAACCACTTAGCAGATTTTAATGAAACTTGGTAGGTATGAAGTACTAATGGTTTTCTACAAGTGTTTTTGTTTTTTGTTCGGATTCGTCAATAGGTGGCGCCACCACAGGCAAAATTAGGTCACGGGGGGTACCCTCCTTTGACAACTTCTTCTTCAGAATCGAAGCATGTATTGACAAACCGAAAACATCTGAATGATCTATTGAGATGTATTAAGAAGTGTTGTTATGTTTGGTTTGACTCCAAAGTCAAATTTTTGACACATTTTTGATGTCTTTTCGGACATTGTCAGAAATGCACATTTTTGCACTATTTCTTTCAATAACTCAATAAATGTATGATTTTATGCAATCATTTACTGTATATTTATCATTGTTATGTTACTAAATGCTTTGAAATATATTTTATGCTATATTTTTATTTTTTTCAATTTTTATGAATTTTTTTTCTTATGTGAAAAAGGAGTGGGGGGGGGGGGGGGGGTTCAACATCTTTTCGGACTTAGTCAGTACTGCAAAATTTTGCACTATTTCTTTTGAATATCTCAATGATTTTTTTATGCAATCATTTACTGAATATTTATCTTTTTAAGTAACTCAATGGTTTGATATAACTTTAATTCTCAAATTTAATTTTTTTCAATTTTTGATTGTAGTTTTGATGATTGTTCAAATTAATCAGAGTTGTCTTTCTTTGTAATTTTTATTCACTGTCCTGAATATCTTTCTTTGTTATTTTTATTCACTATACTGAATGTAAAGGCATGATAGATAATTTCAAGATTAGAAAATAATTTTTAAAATATGCATGTATAATGAAAAGAAATAGAAAGAACATTAGAAGTTTTTTTTGTTCATATTTCATCCAGCTTTCCTTGGTACAAAGGAAAGGGAGGAGAGGTTTTTTGTGTTGCATGCAAAGCATAGCGGCACATAGTGATCACTTTGTCCGGTGTCTGTCTGTCTGTCCGTCTGTCTGTCACACTTTTATATAAAAGTGATCCTTAAATGCTGCTATCTTTCGCAGGTGACACATGCATTACTCAAGTCAAGTGGGGTACCCTCCTTTGACAATTTCTTTTTACAGAACTTAAGCATGTGTCCACATCATAATCTAAGATTGTTATACTATCATAATCAAAGATTGGACATGGTTCTCAGGTGAGCGATGTGGCCCCCTCGGGCCTCTTGTTTTACACTGGATTCTATGGTGATTTCTTATTGATTTTTTACACTGGATTCTATGGTGCTGTCTTATTGTTTTTTACACTGGACTCTATGGTGCAGTCTTATTGGGGTTTTTCTTACACTGGATTCTATGGTGATGTCTTATTGTTTTTATACACTGGATTCATGGTGCTGTCTTATTGTTTTTACACTGGATTCTACGGTACTGTCTGGTTGTTTTTATTCCACTGGATTCTTTGGTGCTGTCTTATTGTTTTTGACTGTTTGTCCACCTAATTTGTGTCTCGTAAGGAAACGTCACTATTTTCACAACGGAGGATTTAATCCTTTTTTGAATGTTTATTTGTCAAGAATTTTTATGCTTCTCGATTGTGACTTTTAGATTCTGTGATTTTTCGATTTTATATTTGACATTCATTCATTGCTTTAGTAATTTTTTTTTTTATCATTTCGTAAAGTATACGCTACACCGAGCACGCTCAAATAGCACTTTTATTTTAAATCCAAGGAATCTTTTGGCTAACTATCTCAGTTATAGAGGTACATCTATGAACGACTGGTATCATTACAAAAAAGGGAAGGATCTCCATCATGACCACCCTGCACTCACCCAGCGATACAAACTCACAAGAAAGCAAGATATAAATGACATCAGACAAAACTACACACCGCGAAAAGACACAACAATATTCAGTAGATTGTCAAAACAATCGAAACAGACATACAGAAACTTCAAACAGTAATGACAACATATAAAAGCAAGGAGACCAATGTGCCGACTTTGGACCGCCATCTGCTATTACCAAGTGGTGTGGTTATCTGGATTAAGTGGGCACAACTCTCCTACTTATCCGGATACACAGAGGTCTCCACAGACGGACAATTTCTGTATATACATAAAACTTCTAAATGTAAGGTGACATCTTTTTTTGACACAGATTCTATGTAAATGGATCTTATAAAATACTATGGCATGCTTATTACAGTCTGTGCTCAGCTGGCTGAAGCGAGCTCAAGATCAATCAGCCGTGACGTCTTGCAAATTTCCAGATAGGACAGAGAATCAGGACTCAGTCTTCTCTAATGGGATTTGAACAAGGCCCGTCATGGAGTCCCGTCGTCACGGTAGGCAACGTGCAACGTTGGGAAAGACACTGGTATAAAAATGTAGATTGGTCAAGTACTATGCCCAGTGCTTTTTATGACTTTGGGATCATATCCTTGGTAAAGCAGGCGACCAACTATTTTCTTACATTTATGGTTGAAGTTTGATACTTTTAAAGTGTGCTTAAAACAAAGGTTGGCATGTCCAATCATTGAACATTTCAACTAAACAGCAATGTTTTGATGAACTATCATTGCAGTATCATCTATCCCCCTCTGTGTTATTGCATGAATTATATATTTTTTTCATTTTCATGCTTAAACATCGACGGCGGGTGCGGCTAGCCAACAGGGGATGCTTACTCCTCCCGGGCACCTGGTCCCACCTCTAGCTTGTTAGGGTCCATCTATGTTTAATTTTGTGCTCTATTGTAAGTGCTGTTGAGATTATCGTCAGGATCTTCTTTAACTCATTTGTAACAAAATAATGAGGACCAAAGGTACACAGAATTACCAACGAAATTTTGTCAAAATCATCAAAGGCCTTTTATGCCGTGGATATGATCCTTCTGTCACCAGACGGACACTTGGCTGGGAACTGGACCAATCTGCAAACCAGCGCATTCTTAAGAATTGCACTCTGAATATGACGACAGGACTCCATGACGGGCCCTGTCCAAACCTCTTTAGAGAAGACAGGGCCCCGACCACCTGTCCTCTCTGAATGTCAGTCGGACTCCTCGAGTAATCACATGCATGAGCTCGTTATAGCCGATAGAGCACGGACTGTATTTCGTACGCCTTCTGTTTTACATCCATTTACATTTCCATCTGTGCGTTTATTTGGCCCCTGCGTCATGCTGTCTGTTTTTATGTTCATCTTATAGTGAGGAGGTTATTTTACACCACAATTGTACGTTCTTCGAGACTTCTTGGTAGTCGGAAATTGAGAGGGTTATGTGCACGTTAACTAGGATAACCACACCGCGTGTAATTTGCGTGCCAGGTTGCCGTCCTAAGTCGGTCTCATTGGTTTATATGCGGTCTTCTGTATTTCATGTTTATATGGGGTGAGTTGGTCTCTTTGGTTAATTTGTGGTCTTTTGTGTTTCATGTTTATATGGTGTGATTTGGTGTTCCTTGTCCCTTTTGCGTCTCTTTCTGTGGGTGTCTGTTCTGTGTTTTTACATTGGGTGTTACCGGGTGTTGTTGGAGATCTCTCCTTTTTTGTAAGTGCAATACACACATTATCACATAGAGACACTTCTACACAGTCAGTAAAATATAATGCGTTAACATTGAATTACAGAATTATGGGAAAATAAATTTCATACAAAGAATATAACATCGTTTTTCCAGTGTACAGCCATAATAACGATATTTTCATACTGCAAATAATGTATAAATAATAATTTAAAAATGGCACAAAATGTCGAATTTCTCATTTTTACTGCTAAACAACCAATAAGAGTCATATAATTGTTTTGCAGTGTTACGAGTATAAATATATACATAAACAAGTGGACCCTGAGAATACTTTTATTTTGTGATAGAATCATAGGACTTGATATACATACACAAACATTCACTATATTTGATTCATTAGCACACCATCGCCATTTTATATACCCGTTAAAATTATCAACGGTACTAACATACATACACAAACATTCACTATATTTGATTAATTAACACATCATCGCCATTCTTATATACCCGTTAAATTACTGAACTTGTATGGGGCGCCGTTTTACTATTTATTCCCTATTTTTTTATATTACAAATTTATTTTTTGATATCAAAAAATAATTTGTGATATCAAAACTTCATTTCCTGATATCACAAAATCGATTATTTGATATCAAAAAATCGAATTTGTGATATCAAAAATTCGATAAGATTTTGTGATATCAAATAATCGAATTTTCTTTTATAATTTATTGTATTTTAGAAAAAACAAGACAAATAAATTCGAATTTGTGATATCAAAAAATCGATTTTGTGATATCACAAAATAGAATTTTTGGTATCAAAAAATCAAATTTGTGATATCACAAAATATGAGGGAATTTGTGATATCAAATATCGATTTTGTGATATCAAATAATGGATTTTTTTATATCAAAAAATCAATTTGTATTAGCAGTTTTACTATTCATTCCCTATTTTATTGATTTGAAAAAATTGAATTTTTGATATCACAAATTCGATTTTTTGATTTTTGATTCGAATTAGTGATATCACAAATTCAATTTTGTGATATCACAAAATGGAATTTGTGATATCAAAAAAATCCATTTTTTGATATCACAAAATATGACGGAATTTCTTATATCAAAAAATCACAAATTCGAATTTGTGATATCAAAAAATAGGTAATGAATAGTAAAACCGCGCCTCATAAACTTGAACATCAATTACGCAGACAAACGAAAGATTGTGCATGTACCAATGACTCGTATAAGACTTTTTACGAGGAACAAACGAAACGCGATTCTGAGCAAAACATCTGCTAACAATCAAATGACATCAATGAGTAATTGCAACCTATTGATTAACCTGCTGAATTTTATCAAATAAATGGCCGACTTTAGAGAAAAGTGACTTTAAAATATAATTAATATTGAAACATATTGAGGATCACTGACGAGGGTTAAGTTTCCGAAACGTGCATGTCTGATCCATGCTGCAAATTGATCTGTTCTTAAGTAATGCCATTGAATTTAAAGACGTTTAACATTTCTAAACTTTGTTGATACATATGTTCTTTTCTTTGGACTAGCCAACGGCTTTAATATCATCAAATATGTGAATTGCCTTATTGTTGAAGCAAATAACCCCGCTTTTCCGCGTATCTTTCATCTTACAAAATTTGAGAGACAAAGATTTTTACGGATACAATGAGTACGAAAACGGAACCGACGTCCGGCCCTTGCATTGTACCTTGTCATATACACACCAAAGAACAATGCAGGGTTCGGACGCTCTTTCCGCCTTTGACTTGAATAGTATCAAAGCAGAATCTGTTTCAAATGTTATTTATAAATCTGTTTCAATATAAATCTGTATTTATCTCTAATTCTAGTTCGACTTTTTTATATGGACATTCTAGTAATTCTGTTCTTTTAAAATAACATAACTTACCAGAATAAAAGCCAAGTATGAGTAAAAGAGTATGAATTCTAGCCATATTCGTCAATCCTTCTCGTTTCCTACGACCGAAATTTGAATGAATACAATATTTCTCTGGAGAAGCCGCCACAATATACAGATTTTACTTCCTGTGTCCTTGTCTATTTATCTTATGCTACATGCCACAGGCATTTGATTTCCTCTTTTAAATTATTCTCCGGATAGTAATATTTTCATGAAAAAAAAAGATATATTTATAGGGAAATCTGATTGTCTAAAGTTAAATTTTAAAAAGGGATTCAGGTCCCTGTGTCACATGAAATTTTACTCGTGCACATTCTAGTCGTCCGCAGATGTTATGACTGTACCTTGGTTCACCTGCCATCGGATAAATTGATTATGTAGTTATGTCCTCTGCCCTAAGGAAAATAGCCTTTTCTTTGGTGAAACTTAATAATGTCGAAGGGTTCCAACTCTATACCTTCTTGAAAATTCCAAACCAATTTCCATGCACCAGACACATGTTTCGAATATTAAATTCTCATCAGTGATGCAACTAGCGGAGCCACCAAAAATCAATCCAGTAGCGCCCTCTTTAAGTTTTTGAATTGAGATTTGTATATTTACATTACAGAGAGTGCGCAGCTCCAAATTTACTGTAGGGTTGATTCAGTAGCATATAAAAATAAAATCTATGTTCAAAATAGCATTGGAGGGATGGTGCTAAGATGTGAAACTCCTTTAATTTCGATGATTTTTATCGGTGAAATGGCTAGTTTCCGAAATAGCAAAAATATATACATGATGTCACATTGATAAAAGGCCAAAACAAAGCTTCTTTCAGGTGGCAAAACTGAGAAGTAATTAATACACTTGACAAACATCAGGTCACGGGGAACGATTTTAACTGCTCCACACTGCAACGTGAAATAAGTGTTTATATTAATAATGTCGAAGGGTTCCAACTCTATACCTTTTTGAAGAAAATTCCAAACCAATTTCCATGCACCAGACATGTGTTTCGAATATTAAATTCTCATCAGTGATGCTTCTAGCGGAGCCACCAAAAATCATTTCAGTAGTGCCCTCTTTAATTTTTTGAATTTAGATTTGTATATTTACATTACAGGAGAGTGCGCAGCTCCAAATTTACAAATTTAAGTGTGCTAAAAACAAGGTTGGCCCCATGTCCAATCCTTGAACATTTCAACTAAACAGCAATGGTTTGATGAACTATCATTGCAATATCATTTATCCCCCTCTGTGTTTTGTAACAAAATAAGGTGGATCAAAGGTAGACAGAATTACCATCGAAATTGTGTTCTAATCATCAAACGCCTTTTATGCTGTGGATATGATCCTTCTGTCACCAGACGGACACTTGGCTTGGAACTGGACCTATGTACAGCCTTGTGCAAGCGCATTCTTAAGAAATGCACTCTGACTGTGACGACAGGACTCCATGAAGGGCCCTGTCCAAACCTCTTAGGGAAAACAGGACCCGACCATCTGTCCTCTCTGAATCTCAGTCGGACTCCTCGGGTAATCACATGTATGAGCTGGCAACATCCGGCAGAGCACGGACTTTATTTTTTTACCCCTTCTGTTTTATATCCATTTGCATATCCATCTATGTGTTTCTTTGGCCTCTGCGTCATACTGTCTGTTTGTATGTTCACCTTACATTGACGAGGTTATTTTACATTACAATTGTGCGTTCTTCGATACCTCTGGGTAATCGGAAAAGTGGGAGGGTTGTGCGCACGTTATCCAGGATAACCACACTGTATGCTGTTTGTGTGTCAGATGGCTGGCCTAAGTCGACACCGGTTGTCCATTGGTCTCCTTGGTTTATGTGTAATCTTTTGTGTTTCATGTTTCTATGGTGTGAGTCAGTCTCATTGATTTATATGTGATCTTTTGTGTTTCATGTTTCTTTGGTGTGATTTGATGTTCCTTGTCCCTTTTGCGTCTCTTTCTGTGGGTGTCTGTTCTGTGTTTTTGCATTGGGTGTTTTGGGGTTTCGCTGTAGATGCTGCAACCGAGTGTTGGAGATCCCCTCCTTTCTTATAAGTGCTAAATGCAATACACACATTATCACATAAAGCCACTTCACTTAAATATTATGCGTTAACGTTAAATTACGGAATTATGGTAAAATTAATTTCAGACAAAAATATAACATCGTATTTCCAGTGTAGAGCCATAACAATGATTTTTTTTTTTTCATAATGCAAATAATGCATAAATTTTCATTTTAAAATGGCACAAAATATCGAATTTCTCATTTTTATTTACTGAGTCATATCATTGATTTGCAGTGTGACGAGTATAGATATACACATAAACAAGTGGTGGATACTGAGAATAACTTTATTTTCTGACAGAATAATTATACATAGGACTTGACATACATTCAAAAAAATTCACTATATTTGATTAATTAGCACACCATCGCCATTCTTATATACTGGATTGAACATCAGTTCCGCAGACAAACGTACCAATGACGTCATATGACTCGTATAAGACTTTTTACGCGGAAAAAAATGAAACGCGATTCCGAGCAAAACATCTGCTAACAATCAAATGACGTCAATGAGTAAGTGCAACCTATTGTTTAACCTCCTGAAGTTTATCAAACAAATGGTCATAAACTCAGAGTATTTATAGAATAACTGTCTTTTGGAATGTGATTATACTGTGATAACCTACAATGGATCCAGGAATTATGTTCCATAATGCGCGTTAGCGCATTATGAGAAACATAATTCCTGGATCCATTGTAGGTTATCACAGTATAATCACATTCCAAAAGACAGTTATTATATATATTTACATTCCATTTTTCACGCTTAAAATGACGTTTAGATACGTTTAAAACTCCGTTGCTAAGGCTCTGTTACTACGTACCGTCCGACTTCAAATCCAGCCAAGGTTCTATGACGTCATAGTTCAAATCGAGCCACCGCGGTTATACTCCTATAATCACAGTGTAAATTCTATACAAATGAATGGGCATATGTAAATATACAAAGATAAACAATCCGTGTTGAAATCATCAAAGCCCTTGCTTTTATATCAAATGATGAATACACCTAATTTCATTTTTTTTTTTTTTTTTGCATGATTTCTTTCTTTAACCATTGACTACCTTAATGCAAATACCAAGTAAAATATCACTTCTTACCGTGTAAAGGCCGTGTAAGTTCTGCATAATCATGGCTTACTCACTTCAATTGTTAATCCAGCATGCCCACCTTTGCATTCGAGAAAATCGAATCATTAAACAACATGAGACATCTAGACACTCAAAAACACCGACAAAGAACGATTCAACAAACAACATTAAACATCTAGACACTCAAATACACCGACAGAGAACGATTCAACAAACAACATTAAACATCTAGACACTCAAATACACCGACAGAGAAAGATTCAACAAACAACATTAAACATCTTGACACTCAAATACACCGACAGAGAAAGATTCAACAACTTAAGACATCTAGACACTCAAAAACACAGACAAAGAACGATTCAACAAACAACATTAGGCATCTAGACACTCAACAACACCGACAGAGAACGATTCAACAAACAACTTAAGACATCTAGACACTCAACAACACCGACAGAAAACGATTCAACAAACAACTTAAGACATCTAGACACTCAACAACACCGACAGAGAACGATTCAACAAACAACATTAGGCATCTAGACACTCAAATACACCGACAAAGAACGATTCAACAAACAACTTAAGACATCTAGACACTCAAATACACCGACAGAGAAAGATTCAACAAACAACTTAAGACATCTAGACACTCAACAACACCGACAGAGAACGATTCAACAAACAACTTAAGACATCTAGACACTCAACAACACCGACAGAGAACGATTCAACAAACAACTTATGACATCTAGACACTCAACAACACCGACAGAGAACGATTCAACAAACAACTTAAGTCATCTAGACACTCAAATACACCGACAGAGAACGATTCAACAAACAACATTAGGCATCTAGACACTCAAAAACATCGACAAAGAACGATTCAACAAACAACTTAAGACATCTAGACACTCAACAACACCGACAGAGAACGATTCAACAAACAACTTAAGACATCTAGACACTCAACAACACCGACAGAGAACGATTCAACAAACAACATTAAACATCTAGAGACTCAAGAACACCGACAAAGAACGATTCAACAAACAACTTAAGACATCTAGACACTGAACAACACCGACAGAGAACGATTCAACAAACAACTTAAGACATCTAGACACTCAACAACACCGACAGAGAACGATTCAACAAACAACATGAAACATCTTGAGACTCAAAAACACCGACAAAGAACGATTCAACAAACAACTTTAAACATATAGACACTCAAAACACAGACAGATAACGATTCAACAAACAACTTAAGACATCTAGACACTCAAGAACACCGACTGATAACGATTCAACAAACAACATTAAACATCTAGACACACAAAAACACCAACAAAGAACGATTCAACAAACAACTTAGACATCTAGACACTCAAAAACACAGACAGCGAACGATTCAACAAACAACATTAAACATCTAGACACTCAAAAACACCGACAAAGAACGATTCAACAAACAACTTTAAACATCTAGACACTCAAAAATACAGACAGAGAACGATTCAACAAACAACTTAGACATCTGGACACCCAAAAACACAGACAGATAACGATTCAACAAACAACATTAAACATCTACGCACTCAAAACACAGACAAAGAATGATTCAACAAACAAAATGAGACATCGTGACACTAAAAAACGTGACGATAAAAAAAATAGACGCAACAAAAGATAAGACACGAATGATAGTTCATTAATTTAAGGGAGACGAAAGTTCTGAATTTGGACTGTTATTCACTACAATAGCGAATGCCGTAATTATCCAGATCCCTACCACTTACCCGGAGTTTTCCGATACGTACAAAACGTGCAAACACTCCAAGCGTAAGGTTACATCACAAACAAGACAGTCATAATCTGAAGGGACCAGGGATCAGGACCCAGTCTTGTCTACCGAGATTTGTACAGAGCCCGTCATTAAGTCCCGTCGTCACAGTCTGCGATACTCAAAGCTGCAGGGCACATTATATAATAGATTCCACTAGATCGATCAAATTATGCCAAATGTTTAGTTTATTTGTTTTCAATTGTTAAGTCATCCATCATTCAGTGGATAAAGTATTCTTTCTAACTTCGACAAAAAGATACACAATAAGTAGAGAATGCTAAATGATGAAATTGGAAAAAAAGAATTTTAGAATATCATAAAACTTTCCTACAAGGACGAATACTCCGCAAAAGAAACCATCTCCTAACGTTTTTAGTTAAGGTGTGGCAATTCGTGTTGTCTTCTTTAATCTTACTTATATGCAGACTGGAAGTCCCGATAAATAGCGCAGGGGCTACAGTACACAAAGAGTAGAGAATATTTACCCCCTCCCCTCCACTTTTAATGTTTGTTTATGTATTATAAGTGGAGGGGAGGGGGTAAATATTCTCTACTCTTTGTGTACTGTAGCCCCTGTACACGAGTTGGCCTTTGTTATTTCTTTGATGTTTGTTATCGCAAATTAATTCTAACTAACAAAATAAAAATGTGTTTGAAAAAAATCAAAGTCTGTCTGACAAAATAAGATGTCGAGGATTTCTTAGTCATGTTATCAAGGAAGGTTTTAAGAATTCAAAATGAATAAGTTCGCACATAAAATTGGCTTTTGTTCCCTTATTGCTGAATTATGTAACAAGACTCAAATGAATTTGTATTCAAGAACTTAAACATGAACACAATCGATTTTTTTTTTCAATATAAAGTGTTAAACAAAATTCCTTTTTGGCTGCACAAAATAAGATTTGAATACAGAAACACAAAATTCTTAGTTAGCATCCCGTTGTTGCCTGATAACGTAATCTTATTGTACATTTCAAGATTTCTGCATTGACCATACGAAATGAAATAATTAATTTTCAAATTAATTAATGCAAGGATTTGTTTCGTAGAACAGTACACATTTCTTGCAAAAATATAGCAATGTAATAATAATAAAAGGCATAGTTATCTAACTAAACTAATTATATTTATCAGAAGTTGAGTGTCTAATGTACAGCAACTTTGTTCAGTTCTGAAAATAAAATGAGATTTTTCGCGTTGAATTTGTCAAATAGATTTATTTTCACACCATCCACATACTCTGACACAATCAAGTAAAGCTTTTTCTCCTTTCTAAAAAACGTTCAACTTAGATATCAACATGATGACATCTTAATTTTTCTGTTTGTCCAATGAGAACGAACTGTAGCAGACACTTTTCATCATTTACTTTCTCATGAAGTCAATTGTTTTCTAAGATAAAATAAACAAAAGGCATAATATAATGATATAAATAGACATTGACAAACAAATAGAATACTGAGATAATTTACGATATGGTATGAATATTCTTTACACTAATGTGTCTCCACTTCATCCGTTCTTGATAGTACTTAATACTTGGGTGGTAGCTGGGATTCACCGGCGTTAACCTGCTCTGGATACCCTCCTGGTATGTTGTAGGCAGGAGCAGCTGTAGACTGGCTGGAGTATCCAGGCACTGCTACCATTTGAGACGTGTTCGCTATAAAGTGAAGATCAATGACTCAATATCAGATATATACCATAAAATCAGCTTCAAAATTGACTCATTATTAATGTATGCGTAATGGTTTGGAGAAAGTTCACCTATTAGTATTTCGTTATTCCCGTTTGTCCCCCATACACCACACCTATCGTCATGGAGACAATGTACTTACCGGTCGTCACTTTGACACCTGCCGATTGTCCCCCATACACCACACCTATCGTCATGTAGACAGAGTACTTACCTGTCGTCACTGTGACACCTGCCGGTTGTTCCCCATACACCACACCTATCGTCATGGAGACAGAGTACTTACCTGTCGTCACTGTGACACCTGCCGTTTGTCCCCCATACACCACACCTATCGTCATGGAGACAGAGTACTTACCGGTCGTTACTGTGACACCTGCCGTTTGTCCCCCATACACCACACCTATCGTCAGGGAGACAGAGTACTTACCTGTCGTCACTGTGACACCTGCCGATTGTCCCCCATACACCACACCTATCGTCATTGATACAGAGTACTTACCTGTCGTTACTGTGACACCTGCCGTTTGTCCCCATACACCACACCTATCGTCATGGAGACAGAGTACTTACCGGTCGTTACTGTGACACCTGCCGGTTGTCCCTCATACTCCACACCTATCGTCATGGAGACAGAGTACTTACCGGTCGTTACTGTGACACCTGCCGTTTGTCCCCCATAATCCACACCTATCGTCATGGAGACAGAGTACTTACCGGTCGTCACTGTGACACCTGCCGGTTGTCCCCCATACACCACACCTATCGTCATGGAGACAGAGTACTTACCGGTCGTCACTGTGACACCTGCCGATTGTCCCTCATACACAACACCTATCGTCATGGAGACAGAGTACTTACCTGTCGTCACTTTGACACCTGCCGTTTGTCCCCCATACACCACACCTATCGTCATGGAAACAGAATTCTTACCGGTCGTCACTGAAACACCTGCCGATTGTCCCCCATACACCACACCTATCGTCATGGGGACAGAGTACTTACCTGTCGTCACTTTGACACCTGCCGTTTGTCCCCCCATACACCACACCTATCGTCATGGAGACAGAGTACTTACCGGTCGTTACTGTGGCACCTGCCGGTTGTCCCCCATGCACCACACCTATCGTCATGGAGACAGAGTACTTACCGGTCGTTACTGTGACACCTGCCGGCTGTCCCCCATACACCACACCTATCGTCATGGAGACAGAGTACTTACCGGTCGTTACTGTGGCACCTGCCGGTTGTCCCCCATGCACCACACCTATCGTCATGGAGACAGAGTACTTACCGGTCGTCACTGTGACACCTGCCGTTTGTCCCCCATACACCACACCTATCGTCTTTGAGACAGAGTACGTACCGGTCCTTACTGTGACACCTGCCGTTTGTCCCCCATACACCACACCTATCGTCAGGGAGACAGAGTACTTACCTGTCGTCACTGTGACACCTGCCGATTGTCCCCCATACACCACACCTATCGTCATTGATACAGAGTACTTACCTGTCGTTACTGTGACACCTGCCGTTTGTCCCCATACACCACACCTATCGTCATGGAGACAGAGTACTTACCTGTCGTTACTGTGACACCTGCCGTTTGTCGCCCATACACCACACCTATCGTCATGGAGACAGAGTACTTACCTGTCGTTACTGTGACACCTGCCGTTTGTCGCCCATACACCACACCTATCGTCATGGAGACTGAGTACTTACCTGTCGTTACTGTGACACCTGCCGTTTGTCGCCCATACACCACACCTATCGTCATGGAGACAGAGTACTTACCTGTCGTTACTGTGACACCTGCCGTTTGTCCCCCATGCACCACACCTATCGTCATGGAGACAGAGTACTTACCTGTCGTTACTGTGACACCTGCCGTTTGTCGCCCATACACCACACCTATCGTCATTGATACAGAGTACTTACCTGTCGTTACTGTGACACCTGCCGTTTGTCCCCATAATCCACACCTATCGTCATGGAGACAGAGTACTTACCTGTCGTTACTGTGACACCTGCCGTTTGTCGCCCATACACCACACCAAATCGTCATTGATACAGAGTACTTACCTGTCGTCACTTTGACACCTGCCGTTTGTCCCCCATACACCACACCTATCGTCATGGAGACAGAGTACTTACCGGTCGTCACTGTGACACCTGCCGTTTGTCGCCCATACACCACACCAATCGTCATTGATACAGAGTACTTACCGGTCGTTACTGTGATACCTGCCGTTTGTCGCCCATACACCACACCTACCGTCATGGAGACAGAGTACTTACCTGTCGTCACTTTGACACCTGCCGTTTGTCCCCCATACACCACACCTATCGTCATGGAGACAGAGTACTTACCGGTCGTCACTGTGACACCTGCCGTTTGTCGCCCATACACCACACCAATCGTCATTGATACAGAGTACTTACCGGTCCTTACTGTGACACCTGCCGTTTGTCCCCATAATCCACACCTATCGTCATGGAAACAGAGTACTTACCGGTCGTCACTGTGACACCTGCCGTTTGTCCCCCATACACCACACCTATCGTCATGGAGACAGAGTACTTACCTGTCGTCACTTTGACACCTGCCGTTCGTCCCCCATAATCCACACCTATCGTCATGGAAACAGAGTACTTACCGGTCGTCACTGTGGCACCTGCCGGTTGTCCCCCATACACCACACCTATCGTCATGGAGACAGAGTACTTACCGGTCGTCACTGTGGTACCTGCCGTTTGTCCCCATAATCCACACCTATCGTCATGGAAACAGAGTACTTACCGGTCGTCACTGTGGCACCTGCCGGTTGTCCCCCATACACCACACCTATCGTCATGGAGACAGAGTACTTATCTGTCGTCACTGTGACACCTGCCGTTTGTCCCCCATAATCCACACCTATCGTCATGGAGACAGAGTACTTACCGGTCGTTACTGTGACACCTGCCGTTTGTCGCCCATACACCACACCTATCGTCATGGAGACAGAGTACTTACCGGTCGTTACTGTGACACCTGCCGGCTGTCGCCCATACACCACACCTATCGTCATGGAGACAGAGTACTTACCGGTCGTCACTGTGGCACCTGCCGTTTGTCCCCATAATCCACACCTATCGTCATGGAGACAGAGTACTTACCGGTCGTTACTGTGACACCTGCCGTTTGTCCCCCATACACCACACCTATCGTCATGGGGACAGAGTACTTACCTGTCGTCACTTTGACACCTGCCGTTTGTCCCCCATAATCCACACCTATCGTCATGGAGACAGAGTACTTACCGGTCGTTACTGTGACACCTGCCGTTTGTCCCCCATACACCACACCTATCGTCATGGAGACAGAGTACTTACCGGTCGTTACTGTGACACCTGCCGGCTGTCGCCCATACACCACACCTATCGTCATGGAGACAGAGTACTTACCGGTCGTCACTGTGGCACCTGCCGGTTGTCCCCCATAATCCACACCTATCGTCATGGAGACAGAGTACTTACCGGTCGTTACTGTGACACCTGCCGATTGTCCCTCATACACAACACCTATCGTCATGGAGACAGAGTACTTACCTGTCGTCACTTTGACACCTGCCGTTTGTCCCCCATACACCACACCTATCGTCATGGAAACAGAATTCTTACCGGTCGTCACTGAAACACCTGCCGATTGTCCCCCATACACCACACCTATCGTCATGGGGACAGAGTACTTACCTGTCGTCACTTTGACACCTGCCGTTTGTCCCCCCATACACCACACCTATCGTCATGGAGACAGAGTACTTACCGGTCGTTACTGTGGCACCTGCCGGTTGTCCCCCATGCACCACACCTATCGTCATGGAGACAGAGTACTTACCGGTCGTTACTGTGACACCTGCCGGCTGTCCCCCATACACCACACCTATCGTCATGGAGACAGAGTACTTACCGGTCGTTACTGTGGCACCTGCCGGTTGTCCCCCATGCACCACACCTATCGTCATGGAGACAGAGTACTTACCTGTCGTCACTGTGACACCTGCCGTTTGTCCCCCATACACCACACCTATCGTCTTTGAGACAGAGTACGTACCGGTCCTTACTGTGACACCTGCCGTTTGTCCCCCATAATCCACACCTATCGTCATGGAGACAGAGTACTTACCGGTCGTTACTGTGGCACCTGCCGGTTGTCCCCCATACACCACACCTATCGTTATGGAGACAGAGTACTTACCTGTCGTTACTGTGACACCTGCCGTTTGTCCCCCATACACCACACCTATCGTCATGGAGACAGAGTACTTACCTGTCGTTACTGTGACACCTGGCGTTTGTCGCCCATACACCACACCTATCGTCATTGATACAGAGTACTTACCTGTCGTTACTGTGACACCTGCCGTTTGTCGCCCATACACCACACCTATCGTCATGGAGACAGAGTACTTACCTGTCGTTACTGTGACACCTGCCGTTTGTCCCCCATGCACCACACCTATCGTCATGGAGACAGAGTACTTACCTGTCGTCACTGTGATACCTGCCGTTTGTCGCCCATATACCACACCTATCGTCATCGATACAGAGTACTTACCTGTCGTTCCTGTGACACCTGCCGTTTGTCCCCATACACCACACTTATCGTCATGGAGACAGAGTACTTACCTGTCGTTACTGTGACACCTGCCGTTTGTCGCCCATACACCACACCTATCGTCATGGAGACAGAGTACTTACCTGTCGTTACTGTGACACCTGCCGTTTGTCGCCCATACACCACACCTATCGTCATGGAGACAGAGTACTTACCTGTCGTTACTGTGACACCTGCCGTTTGTCGCCCATACACCACACCTATCGTCATGGAGACTGAGTACTTACCTGTCGTTACTGTGACACCTGCCGTTTGTCGCCCATACACCACACCTATCGTCATGGAGACAGAGTACTTACCTGTCGTTACTGTGACACCTGCCGTTTGTCCCCCATGCACCACACCTATCGTCATGGAGACAGAGTACTTACCTGTCGTTACTGTGACACCTGCCGTTTGTCGCCCATACACCACACCTATCGTCATTGATGCAGAGTACTTACCTGTCGTCACTTTGACACCTGCCGTTTGTCCCCATACACCACACCTATCGTCATGGAAACAGAGTACTTACCGGTCGTCACTGTGACACCTGCCGTTTGTCCCCATAATCCACACCTATCGTCATTGATACAGAGTACTTACCTGTCGTCACTGTGACACCTGCCGTTTGTCCCCCATACACCACACCTATCGTCATGGAGACAGAGTACTTACCTGTCGTTACTGTGACACCTGCCGTTTGTCCCCCATGCACCACACCTATCGTCATTGATACAGAGTACTTACCTGTCGTCACTGTGACACCTGCCGTTTGTCGCCCATACACCACACCTATCGGCATTGATACAGAGTGCTTACCTGTCGTTACTGTGACACCTGCCGTTTGTCCCCATAATCCACACCTATCGTCATTGATACAGAGTACTTACCTGTCGTTACTGTGACACCTGCCGTTTGTCCCCCATACACCACACCTATCGTCATTGATACAGAGTACTTACCTGTCGTCACTTTGACACCTGCCGTTTGTCCCCCATACACCACACCTATCGTCATGGAAACAGAGTACTTACCGGTCGTCACTGTGACACCTGCCGTTTGTCCCCCATACACCACACCTATCGTCATGGAGACAGAGTACTTACCTGTCGTCACTTTGACACCTGCCGTTTGTCCCCCATAATCCACACCTATCGTCATGGAAACAGAGTACTTACCGGTCGTCACTGTGGCACCTGCCGGTTGTCCCCCATACACCACACCTATCGTCATGGAGACAGAGTACTTATCTGTCGTCACTGTGACACCTGCCGTTTGTCCCCCATAATCCACACCTATCGTCATGGAGACAGAGTACTTACCGGTCGTTACTGTGACACCTGCCGTTTGTCGCCCATACACCACACCTATCGTCATGGAGACAGAGTACTTACCGGTCGTTACTGTGACACCTGCCGGCTGTCGCCCATACACCACACCTATCGTCATGGAGACAGAGTACTTACCGGTCGTCACTGTGGCACCTGCCGTTTGTCCCCATAATCCACACCTATCGTCATGGAGACAGAGTACTTACCTGTCGTTACTGTGACACCTGCCGTTTGTCGCCCATACACCACACCTATCGTCATGGAGACAGAGTACTTACCGGTCGTTACTGTGACACCTGCCGGCTGTCCCCCATACACCACACCTATCGTCATGGAGACAGAGTACTTACCGGTCGTTACTGTGGCACCTGCCGTTTGTCCCCCATACACCACACCTATCGTCATGGAGACAGAGTACTTACCGGTCGTCACTGTGACACCTGCCGGTTGTCCCCATAATCCACACCTATCGTCATGGAGACAGAGTGCTTACCGGTCGTCACTTTGGCACCTGCCGTTTGTCCCCATAATCCACACCTATCGTCATGGAGACAGAGTACTTATCTGTCGTCACTGTGACACCTGCCGTTTGTCCCCCATACACCACACCTATCGTCATGGGGACAGAGTACTTACCTGTCGTCACTTTGACACCTGCCGTTTGTCCCCCATAATCCACACCTATCGTCATGGAGACAGAGTACTTACCGGTCGTTACTGTGACACCTGCCGTTTGTCCCCCATACACCACACCTATCGTCATGGAGACAGAGTACTTACCGGTCGTTACTGTGACACCTGCCGGCTGTCGCCCATACACCACACCTATCGTCATGGAGACAGAGTACTTACCGGTCGTCACAGTGGCACCTGCCGGTTGTCCCCCATACACCACACCTATCGTCATGGAGACAGAGTACTTACCGGTCGTTACTGTGACACCTGCCGGCTGTCCCCCATACACCACACCTATCGTCATGGAGACAGAGTACTTACCGGTCGTTACTGTGGCACCTGCCGGTTGTCCCCCATAATCCACACCTATCGTCATGGAGACAGAGTACTTACCGGTCGTTACTGTGACACCTGCCGGCTGTCCCCCATACACCACACCTATCGTCATGGAGAGAGAGTACTTACCGGTCGTTACTGTGGCACCTGCCGGTTGTCCCCCATGCACCACACCTATCGTCATGGAGACAGAGTACTTACCTGTCGTTACTGTGACACCTGCCGGTTGTCCCCCATACACCACACCTATCGTCATGGTGACAGAGTACTTACCTGTCGTCACTGTGACATCTGCCGGCTGTGCCCCATACACCACACCTATCGTCATGGAGACAGAGTACTTACCTGTCGTCACTGTAACACCTGCCGGTTGTCCCGCAACTATTACGTTTGTCGTTCTCTTTCTCCAGCAGAGATACGCGACTACAATGACTATGATGATAATTGGTACAAGGATGCCCAACACCACCCCAGCAATTAGGCCTCCGCTCCTAAAAAGAGAGTTTGAGATAATATTTTCATATACCTTAACATCATGTTTATTACGCTATTTCAAATTGCACTGAATTTTAGGACTGGAATTTGACCGGGAGGCTTTTTAAGCGATGAAGGACTGTGTCTGTTGTAATGATGTGAGTTTTATGATGAAAATTCATTGTGATTTTTGTAATAACAAGATATGAACAGCATTTGATTTTGAGAACAGCGCGAGATACGTATAAGAAATCATGTCAAATATAACTTAAAAAGAAAAAAATATAGAATGTTTGAGACGGCTAAAGAAAATATCGTCGAAAGACAATTTCCAATTTCATTGGTTCTAAATTGGAATAACTTCCGAACAGTATAGCAAAAATATACATATTTGATAGATAGAAAACAACTTAGATGGACGCCATATTTGAGTGAGAATGAGATAGGACGGGAATTGTATGTTCTTTTGTATAACTTCAAATCTGACTTAGCATACGTGACATTTGAATAACATAATTATATGAAACTCTGCAAAATAAGAAAATATCCATTTTGGAGAAAAATCATTTGCAAATAGAACATTTCTCTGAAATCATTTGATATTGAAAACAATGAATTATGAATTTTCCAGAATTAGTTCATGAATGTTAATTTGAAATCAGTTCAGCAGTCGAAATCATGCATGCTGACGGCTGATGTATTGCAGCGAGTAAAACAGAATAATACTTACAAGGTTCTGGCTGCGTAGTTGTAGTAACAACAAGAACTGGTGTCTATAATACAGCAAGAGTCTGAGCAGTATCTGTATTTAGCTGAACTTTTGAAACCTAATATACCGTTACTGTAATATTTGCAGGTTACAGTCCATGATTCTTTCACTGTTGACGAATAAAAATATGTTTTTCATTTAAAAGTGACAAAAAAAGTGTGCTGTCCAGATGTGTTACCCCCATACATAACTCTTTGTTTAACGTGTATAAAAAATAACGTATGTAAAATAATATTTTGCTATTTCGGAGACTTGTCATTTCATTCAAACTATCATCGAAATTAAAGGAGGTTAACATCCTAGCACCATCCCTCCAATGCTATTTTGAACATAGATTTCACAAGAAATAAAACCAGAGGACGCTACTATAATGAATTTTGGCTGTGTCTAAAAATCACTTTGGATGAAGCATTACTGATGAGGATTTGATATCCGAAACACGTGTCTGGTGCATAATAAATTGGTTTGAAACTTTCTTTGGGAAAATATAGAGTTGGAACACTTCCGTATTATTTAAACTGCATCGAATCATGTTAAACTTTAGTGACTGAAATTTTCGTCTAGATTTTAACAAGAACATGAAAACAATTTTAAACGTTCAGTGACGCTTTTATTATATTTCTTGTTTGCTTTTAGAATATATCATATATGTTACACTGAGCAAGCTCAAATAGCATCTTTGTTCTAAATCGAAAGCACCTTTCACCTGAGTCTCTTGGTTATATAGTATGTAAGACTGGTATCGTTGCTAAAGAAGGCATATATAACATGTTAAGGAAATCGTAATAATCTACGAGCAGCCTGTTTCACAAAAACACTTTCGAAAAATTGCAGGACTTTTCGTAACATTTGATCGTTTAGTACTTCCTATAAACTAAAAATTGTGATTATTTGTTTCTGAATTTATATTCAGTATGTAAAAATGATACTTGAAAGCAGAATATAACCTAAATCGTGGGATTTACCGATTGTGACCTTTCTACCGAATTGAAGTGGCGAATGTTGCATGCAAGCAGGAGGAGATGCTCACTCTTCCTGGGCATCTGGTCTCACTCCTTTGCAGGGAGTTCACTTCTCCTCATATGCCTTTGCCTTAGTTCTGGTTTTATCCTGGTTTTGTATGCCCTTGGTTAGATGATTTTTCGATAAACGATTTGTACTTCTTGATGGGGATAAGTTTTTTTTCATATTTGTCATTGAAAACATTTTAACTTTTTATTTGATAATGAAAGTTACGAAAATTCCTGACATTTTTCGCAGTGCTGCATAATTGAAGTGACTGGTTTAACATGCCAGCTGGAGACGCTTCCTCTCATCTGTCACCTAAACATTGCTGTTAATTTAATATCAGAATCATCTTTTTCTTCAAAAATATTGAAATTCTATCATCAGCACCTTATACCTACGTTACATGATATTTTTCGGCTTACCCATTAAGTAAAGAAAAATGAAGACTGAAGCGATTCTTTTCCGATAGGTTATCGACTTTCAGACAAACTTATGTTCATGTTCTATGGGCTACTCTTACGATAATTACTTTATGAGGACTAAAATTATAATCAAAATTGAAACATATTTTCCTACAGCTTCCCCCGTGGATTATATACGGCCAATAGTTCAGTATTTGTGGTTACACCTTTTTTCGTGGAGGGTCCGACCCACGAATTTATGTAAAACAAATATGTTACAGTAATTGTCTTATTGAAGAAATATTCCCTTATAGTCATCATCTTTTAAAACATAAGAGACAAAGATTTTTACTGAATAAACATGAGTGATTTCAAAGCAGCCTCTGTTTTTATTCTTGTAACTGTGTTTCAATTTCTTTTTTTTTTTTTTACTTTTTAAACTATATTTTCATTTTGACGTTTATTAAAAGAACATTTGTAAAGTTCTCTTCAACTTACCAGCATAGCAGCCAAGTATGAAGAGAATAGTCTGAATTCTAGACATGTTGCTCTCTTCCCTTCTTCGTTTCCTTGGACCGAAATTCAAATGAAGACAATATTTCTCTGGAGAAGCCACCTCAATATAAAGGTTTTACATCCAGTATCCTTGTCTATTTATATTATGCTGTATACCACAGGGATTTGAAGTCTTCTTTAAATTTCGTTTCGGGATAGTCATATTTTTCTAAAAATAGATCTATCTATAGGGAAATTCAAATTCTAAAGAGGAATTCATGTCCCTGTGCTAAACGCCATTTCACTCATACACAATCTACCAATCCGCGCATTCTGTGACCGCACATTGTTCAAATCGACACCGGATAAAGTGCTTATGAGGTTCTTTGCTCCACCTTAATCTCTTTTAAGAAAGAAAAGAAAATAGGTTTTCCTGGTAAAACTGAAGTGCTCTGAGGAAAAAGGTTGGGATGTCCAATCATTGAAAATTTGTCCTAGAACTACAAATTGTTTGAAGGACTACATGTACCATTACAGTATATAGTATCAGTGAATGGCATGAAGGACTACCATTACAGTATATAGTATCAGTGAATGGCATGAAGGACTACCATTACAGTATATAGTATCAGTGAATGGCATGAAGGACTACCATTACAGTATATAGTATCAGTGAATGGCATGAAGGACTACCATTACAGTATATAGTATCAGTGAATGGCATGAAGGACTACCATTACAGTATATAGTATCAGTGAATGGCATGAAGGACTACCATTACAGTATATAGTATCAGTGAATGGCATGAAGGACTACCATTACAGTATATAGTATCAGTGAATGGCATGAAGGACTACCATAACAGTATATAGTATCAGTGAATGGCATGAAGGACTACCATTACAGTATATAGTATCAGTGAATGACAGTCAAACACAAAAGTAGAAACCATTTTCCAAAAAAAAAACACAATCGAATTGCCTACGAATATTTCCCCACGCGAAAAGAAAATAGGACAAACCGACGGATACAATGACACAAACCGCACAGAACCACGAAGAACTACTAATATTTGTGTTTTGTAAGCACTATATGGCTATTGCTTTATACAATACAGACCTTGCAAAATAGAGCCCCTTCTTCACAGTCGGTAGTTGATATTTTGGACATAATAACATGTTTAGATTTAGGATCACCGACGAGGGTTCAGTACCCGAAACGTGCATGTCTGGTCCATGCTGTAAATTTATCTGTTCTTTATGCTATTGAATTTAAAGACGTTTATTATACCTCTACTGATTTTTTCCTATATAAAAAGAGACTCATTAAATTTAACTAAATCCCTGAAAATCGCCTGATAAGACTATTTCCCTGCAAAGGGGTGCGTTAGTTGAGAAGACTATTTCCCTAGGGAGTTAGTTTCAAAAATGGGGCGGAGCTTCTTTGGGGGTGTGTCAGTATCAGCCAATCAGCGCCGTTGAAGGTTGATCGGATGATGTGAAGGTTGATCGGATGACGCTATCAATACGCGAGCAGAGTAATCCGCCTCCTATCCGCTTAGCACATAAATTAATCCGCAATAAAATAAAACAATCAAAAATTAAACATGTATGAGTATGATGAATGATGTTTCTGTTTATCTTATCATCAGAAATTAATATTTTCCGTTACTCAGTCATGCAGTCGAGAAGGCAAGGCAAAATCATTAGAATTTCCATTTAAACCCTGTGAACCTAAGAGATATGTTCGTTTCAGTATAATGTTTGTTTCTGTATACCTAAGGCATGGTCCATTTGATATTCGGGGGGGGGGGGGGGGGGGGGGGGGCTTGGGTTTTTTGTCGGAGCAAGATTATTTTTTTCGCCTCGGACCGGGGCAAAATTATTTTTTTCTAGCAAAGTCGGAGCAAGGAAATTTTTTTTAACAAAATGATGTGCATATATATTAAGAATGTTTGTGTTTTATCAATAGATATTATTTATATTTTTACTCAAAATCTAAATATTAATATATACTTTATTTTTATGCAATTATTCAATTCAATTCTAAATAGACAGATAAAAGATTTCTAGAATACAAATCTAAACAAAATTTATATAAAGGTACATGAATATAAGAGGGTCTTTGGGGAAGGTCATCTAGACAAATTTTAGAATGTAGAATTGTAAAATGGTGAATAACTGAAGTTCTAACATAAAATTGAGACTCTATGGGATACATGCAAAATGTATTAATAGTTATACATAAGTATTGTTAACACTTTTGATATCTTCAAATATATGAACTTTGTTCTAAGCAAGTAATGATTGATAGAAAACTATGGCAAGCAAAGCGAGCCAAAATTTTTTTGATAGACTGAAAACTGCGGCGAGCGAAGCGAGCCGGAAAAATTTCAAGAATTTTAGCAAATTTTATAGTAATTCTTCAAATTAAGATTATTTGTAAGAGCAAGATTATTTTTTTCTGTCACACCATAAGCAAATTTATTTTTTTCATCAAAATTCAGAGCAAAATTATTTTTTTCGAAAAAAAAAACCCAAGGCCCCCCCCCCCCCCCCCCCCCCCCCCCAGAATATCAAATGGACCGTGCCTAAGAGATATGTTTGTTTCAGTATAATGTTTGTTTCGGTATAATAAAACAGTTAAAGTATACCATTGAGGGAGTTAGCATGATTCTGGTTCCCCTCGACCAGACCTATTTCCCTCGGCTTCGCCTCGGGAAATAGGTCTGGTCTCGGGGAACCAGAATCGTGCTAACTCCCTCAATGGTATACTTTAACTGTATATTAACATATAGACATTGTACGCGTGGGTAATGAGAATAACTTTATTTCCAGACAAAATAATCATACATAGGACTTAACATACATACATATACATTTAAATTCACTATCTCCGATTGTAACAATAAATAAACACACCATCAACATTCTTATTTTATGTTCACATTCATACATTTTCAGACATACTAATTTAAATATATATAATGGAAAACGGAATAAATCAAAGACATGCATACATACATTTCTTGATACAAATAATTTTAATTTGTCACATTGTTGTCTTTTTCTAACTTTCATTTTATCCACTGTAATTTAAAAAAAATGAAATAAAGGAGGAGTGATGAAAATATTTGCTTCTTTTGAAAAAAAAATTAGTTTCACCTTTTTTTCTCTCTCCTCCCTGAACGGTGACAAATCATCGCCCTTTATGAATTATTGACAGCATTTTTATATTTACTATTTTTCAATATTTTTTTCTAAAAAACTATGAATTTCATTTCAAAAAATGTTACTTTGAAAATACAGCCGTTACTTTTATAGAACCAGCGATGATTTCGCATCTGACGAAGAAAAGCGAAACAAAAAAGGAACTTAGATGTGATTATAACAGATAAAATTCAAATGTTCGTTTTCATTCACATACATGAAACAATTAACTGAAAGGTAGAATGCCAACAATTTCGAAAAAGCTACTTTGTTTCAATGAGTAAAAAAAAAAAACTAAATCCATTCCTGCATACCGAGTGCGGGTAAATTTTGCGTAATTATGCTAATCCCATTAAAATTGTGTGGATCAATCCTCATGTTTCTCTTCAATAATATCAATATCTGTCATTATCAATAACATTTTTTCGTTATTTCATACATCTTAGTGAAAATAAAATCAAAATGAGAAAGCATGTCTTTTAAAGCTAACGTGCTAGTTATCAACTATCAATATATCGTATTTGCTACAACTATACAACTATATCAACTCATATTCTTATTTTTTTTCACGTTTTTACATGAAAATAACTAGGTAAGCAAAAGCATTAGTATATCCCGACTTCTTCATCTACGTCTTTAACGGACTGAAATTGACATTGGAAATTTATTTTCGGTTTGAATCATTTATCATGACTCGATGTAAAGAGACATTTTAGCGCAACCGAATTTTAGCGGAAACAAAATTGATATAAGTATATGCGTAAACATGAATTAGCGCTTTGAATTATTTTCCACATTAATCTATAAGAGATTCATGATTTAGCGTATTCTTGAATAAGCGTATTCTTAAATTAGCGCAGTCTTAGCAGCACAAACTCCGCTAAAATATGAACCCCGTTAAAATAAGTACACATACAGTATTGGAATCAGACCCTCTTTGTTTCATCAAAGCTTCGTTTGAAATCTCTACTCTTTCAGAAAAAAATAAAGACAAGTCATAGTGTCATTACTTATCTATGCCATAGCCTGGGGAATTTGAGATATTCTACATCAATTTCTCGTCCTTTTGTATCATGTAATGATTTGTTGTCACAAATTATCAAAGAAGTTTAGGTCTCTACGAATATATGTTATATCCGAATTTCAGAAACTATCAGAAAGTCAGTAGTATTCAAAACATTATATTTCTATTGCTGTAATTCTGGTTGTCTATTATGACGCCACGCTTTAGTATTGATAGTACGGACAATTTACAAATGTTCAGATACTTTTGACGTTATAACCTTCAATATGCGCATTATCAATGCTAAATTTGGTGTCTGATATTTAGTACAAATGGACATATAAGTCAACACTGTCTTACTTAGGGTGTTCATGGTAGTATAATTCTGGTTGGACACGTGCAAATTTTCGGAGAATCGCTTCGTGTAATTCTGGTTGGACACGTGCAAATTTTCGGAGAATCGCTTCACGAATGAGTTAAAGAAGGTCCTGACGATTAACGGAATGTGCACGTGACCAACCAGAAATTTCCGAGTACTACTATGAATACCCAAAGTAAGACAGTCATTTCTAAAGTAATGTACTTAATTGTTCTGTCTACAATAGCTTCAATGATTTAAGACCGTCACGTGAGATGGTAGCAGGAGAAACCGAGGATCACTTTTGCTTTTAGGAATGTTTCGATAAAAATGGACAAAAAGGATTATACCAAAGCCACGCCCGATTCACACAAGCCGTTTACAGTTTCAAATTGGAAGTTATTTGATATATGATATATATAATAAAGTAATAAATAATGTGTATTTTATACATATGCTTAGAATCACAAATTTCCATAGCAACGTTTTAAGGAAGGCACAAATACATCTCTCATCGATTGAATCCACACTCAGACTGGCACAATCACAAAAAGTAAACACACTACTAGTAGTACCCATACACTTTGTTGGATAAACTAACAAAATTTGTTGTTATTTCAAATAATTTCGAAAAAGGAATTCTCTTACAAAAGCAAAATCCTCTTTGTGCCACTCGGGTTAATTGACTTAAACCAAGAAAAATATAAAAGTGAAGAATCTTCATCCCAGCTGTATTCATTTAAATTACATATGCATCAAATAAATACTCAAATAGATTTTTATACATCATTCAAAAATACCATAGTCATGGAATAGCGACATCCGTATTCAAAATAATATTTACATCTTAAAAGAAAATTTCTTTCAAACCACAAACAAGAACAATACGTGTAACCATATTTTTGCTCAAGAGAATTATTTCAAATCTTTTGATAGAGAAGCAAAGCAATGCATTTTTTCCTATTTAGTGTTTACTTATGAAAAAATAACATGTAGCTGAGTTTGTGGTTACGGAAGACTGTTGGTGACAGGTATGAATTATACTAGTAATTCTTCCTTACATTGGGTCACCATATGATTGTCTGGTGGACGCCGCATGGTCAAACCCGACTCCATTTATGTTTTGACTTATAATATATATTAATACTCTTTTCGCTGTATAAAGGTACAGGGTTTTGTGGAAGATGAAGGGGTAGTGTCCCTTTACATCGTCTAAGGGTAGGATGCTTTTTTGCAGGCTCTTGATCCTCACAATATGCCCCAAGATTTATAAGAAAATCCTTACGAAGAATTAAATCCCATTAGATATCACGATTAAAAAGAAATAAAATTTGCAAGCAAATACGGTTCCCTTTACATCTTTTGTTAATACCGATCTAGATATATGTAAGCACAACAGAAAACTCATGAACAACGTACAATACTTTATTTCAATGATTAATTTCCAAAATGTTTTCGCCATTCCGGCTCTTCAGTGAAAATGCATTCCAACTGAAGAGCCGGAAAGGCAAAAACTATTTTAAAATCATTGAAATAAAGTATTATGTCGTTTATACATTATTTTTTCTTTTTCTTTTTTTTTCTATTTCATCTTACTATTCCGAGAGGACTTAAACTTATACTGTCTTACGCCATGTTTCACGTATTGAATAATTAATTTTAAAAACTTGTTCTCATAAAAATACCCTCCTACATGACATTATCACTGACATTATAATACTTCAGTTGTAAGCATTTTATCCTATCCACCCAATGTAATATTATTTATGGGGAGAACCAGAGGAAAACTCTTTTTTTTTTTGCCATTCATTTATTCATTATCTGTATATCTATTGCCATTTTCATTTGCTTTGTTGAAAATGATGCAGACTTTATTTTTCTGTTGATATTTATTATAACATTTACTTATGTCCCTCACCAGTAAGTCATCAGTTACGAAATCGAAATGTTTCCAAATTAGCTGGGAGCTTCAAATTATTAATATGGTGGCCACCAGCAGATAATAATATGGCGGTCGCTAGATATCGCCAGATAAATTATATTTTTTTATGATGTAACTTATGCGGCGACCAACAGAAAATAATGAATAAAGTTTGATTCGTACGTGTCACTTTTGAGCTTCCGTAAGTGGAGAAAGGTACGCACCATCTTCACAACTCATCTAGGGAAGGGTTGATTTAAAGTTTGGACTGAATCAGATCAACAAATTCTATTAAAAATTTTAGTTGCCATGGAGACAAAAAATATTATTTTGAGCTTGAGAAGCAGTAGGGCCATCTGAATGAACATTTTGAATTGGGACTTTCATTTGTCCATTTTAGATAAAATATTATAATACACGTACAAAAGGGACAATTATAACAAATTTTCATTGAAGATATTTTTGCGCTTTCAAACTGTTCGCGAAAATATGAAAACAATTTTTTCGAGAAAGAAATTTGGTTACACAAGTATTAATCATGTAGAAAGATATTATATATATAATAAATCACATAACTTATTAACTTATTACTCCACTTAGCACTTATAACAAACGGTGCAGACGCACGTATACTTCAGGAGTCGAATCAAGTAAAAGTGTTAATATTTTTCACTCACTGACATTCAAGGAGGAATTAACAAGTAACAGTAAAGTTCTTCACTTTCGTAAAGAAGACAGAATTGAGATAGCGAGTAAAAGGTCTGTCTGATTTTCTGCATTTTTTATTCTCAAGAGATTGCCAAAAATATTATTTCAATAAAATCGATTCCGATTTGATTCTTAAAATGTCCCCTTACGCAAGTCTATTTCAGAATGTTTACTATTCAAAGTGCTTGTTGTTCCTATAGATATCAAAATGAGATACATTACACTGATATTAATTCAATTGAGGATAGTTTGAATTTATAAGAAATTTTCAACCATTTTATGGCATTCACAGATGTACTCCCCGAAGATACATGTATTAAGAATGGTAGGTCTTGGAAAAACTGACAATGTAAAAGTTTTCTTTTCAAGTTGAAAAATATATTTCGATATCTATGCATTATCTATACCTTATCCTCTAGCCTTTCCTTGTTGTTTAGATTTGACTTTATTTTCCTTTTCGTCTTCTTTGGAGAATGCATCAGTTACCAAGTCCATGAGATCTAATTCCTGCTCGTGTTCTACAGCATCGTTTTTAAGGTTTGGTTTCTTTCTAGCAGGATTTGGTTGTTTCTTGTTGGGTTTTTTCGCTGCTCCTTTATCATTATTACCTGGAGAAATAATGTCTTTTACTGCATTTACCATTCTTGAAAATAACTGAACCTTCATTAGCGTCATCATCGTCGTCGTCATCATCATCGTCGTCGTTAGCTCGGTTTTTTGTTCCTTTCTTTGTATTGGCGTTTACTTTTACTGACTGACTTTTTCGTTGAACATTTTTATCTTTATCGTCAGGGATTCCATCTCCGTCATCGTCGTTATCTAGATGATCTGGAATTCCATCGCCGTCGGAGTCCTCTAACTTATCTGGTATACCATCGCCGTCATCGTCTGTGTCCAGATGATCAGGGACGCCGTCGCCGTCAGAGTCCTGAAGCTTGTCTGGGATACCGTCACCATCGGCGTCTTTGTCAAGATAATCCGGAACTCCATCGCCGTCTGCGTCCTCCTGATCATCGGGAATTCCATCGCCGTCATCATCGTCGTCTTCATCATCAGGAATGCCATCATTATCGTCATCATCATCAAGATAGTCTGGTATACCATCCCCGTCAGTGTCTACCTCCATAAAATCGGGAATGCCGTTACCGTCAGCATCGGTATCCTCACTATCCGGTATACCGTCATTGTCATCGTCATCGTCAATATAGTCAGGTATACCGTCGCCGTCAGTATCTACCTCCTGATAATCAGGTATACCGTTACCGTCACGATCATCATCCTCGCTGTCTGGGATTCCATCGTTATCGTCATCGTCATCCAAGTAGTCGGGTATACCATCGCCGTCAGTATCTCTGTCTTTATCATCGGGAATTCCATCTCCATCATCATCGTCGTCAAGATCATCTGGAATTCCATCATTGTCGTCGTCGTCATCCAAATAATCCGGAATACCGTCTCCGTCAGAGTCAACTTCTAAGTGATCAGGGATTCCGTTCCCATTATCATCGTCATCCTCGTCATCAGGAATACCATCATTGTCATCGTCGTCATCTAAAAAATCAGGAATACCATCTCCGTCGGTGTCAATCTGTTTAGCATCTTCAATACCGTCCCCATCAGCATCACTGTCCAGATAGTCCGGTATCCCGTCCCCGTCAGTATCCTTCTCTTTGTCATCGTTTATTCCGTCGCCATCATCATCTTTGTCTACACTGTCAGGGATACCGTCATTATCATCATCGTCATCCAGATAATCAGGAATTCCGTCGCCATCAGAATCTTTCTCCTGGTCATCAGGTATTCCATTCCCGTTTGCATCTTTGTCCTTGTCATCTGGAATGCCATCATTATCATCATCGTCATCTAAGTAATCTGGAATCCCATCTCCGTCCGTATCCCTCTCTTTATCGTCGGGAATACCGTCACCATCGTCATCGTCATCTAAATAATCAGGGATACCATCACCATCTGTATCTTTTTCCTTGTCATCGGGTATACCATCGCCGTCATCATCGTTATCTTGATCATCGGGGATTCCATCTCCATCATCATCGTCGTCTAAATAATCAGGGATGCCATCACCATCTGTATCTTTTTCCTTGTCATCAGGTATACCGTCGCCGTCATCATCGTTATCCTGGTCATCGGGAATTCCATCTCCATCATCATCGTCATCTAAATAATCCGGAATACCATCGCCATCCGTGTCTTTCTCCTTGTCATCAGGTATACCGTCTCCGTCATCATCATTATCCTGTTCATCGGGAATTCCATCACCATCATCGTCGTCATCCAAATAATCCGGAATACCATCGCCATCCGTGTCTTTCTCCTTGTCATCAGGTATACCGTCTCCGTCATCATCATTATCCTTGTCATCGGAAATTCCATCACCATCGTCGTCGTCATCTAGATAATCCGGGATACCATCTCCATCCGTATCCTTTTCCTTATCATCGGGAATTCCATCGCCGTCGTCATCGTTATCTTGAGCATCTGGAATTCCATCGCCATCATCGTCGTCATCAAGATAATCCGGGATACCATCTCCATCCGTATCCTTCTCTTTGTCGTCAGGTATACCGTCACCGTCATCATCGTTGTCAAGATGATCTGGGATTCCATCACCATCGTCATCATCGTCAAGATAGTCTGGAATGCCGTCTCCATCCGTATCCTTTTCCTTATCATCGGGAATTCCATCGCCATCATCATCGTCATCCAGATAATCAGGGATACCATCACCATCTGTATCTTTTTCCTTGTCATCAGGTATACCGTCGCCGTCATCATCGTTATCTTGATCATCTGGGATTCCATCTCCATCATCATCGTCGTCTAAATAATCAGGGATGCCATCACCATCTGTATCTTTTTCCTTGTCATCAGGTATACCATCGCCGTCATCATCGTTATCTTGATCATCGGGGATTCCATCTCCATCATCATCGTCGTCTAAATAATCAGGGATGCCATCACCATCTGTATCTTTTTCCTTGTCATCAGGTATACCATCGCCGTCATCATCGTTATCTTGATCATCGGGGATTCCATCTCCATCATCATCGTCGTCTAAATAATCAGGGATGCCATCACCATCTGTATCTTTTTCCTTGTCATCGGGTATACCGTCGCCGTCATCATCATTGTCCTGGTCATCGGGAATTCCATTCACCATCGTCGTCGTCATCCAAATAATCAGGGATGCCATCACCATCCGTATCTTTTTCCTTGTAGTCTGGAATTCCATTTCCATCGGCGTCATCGTCCTCGTCATCGGGAATTCCATCATTGTCATCGTCGTCATCTAAATAATCAGGGATTCCATCCCCGTCTGTATCCTTTTCCTTGTCATCTGGTATGCCGTCGCCGTCATCATCATTGTCCTGATCATCTGGAATCCCATCACCATCGTCATCATCGTCTAAATAATCAGGGATTCCATCACCATCCGTGTCTTTTTCCTTGTAATCCGGAATTCCATTTCCATCTGCGTCATCGTCCTCGTCATCGGGAATACCATCATTGTCATCGTCATCATCCAAATAATCTGGTATACCATCTCCGTCCGTGTCCTTTTCCTTGTCGTCACTGATTCCATCACCATCGTCATCGTTATCTAGATGATCAGGTATACCATCATTATCATCATCATCATCCAAATAGTCAGGTATTCCATCCCCATCACTGTCTTTTTCTTTGTCATCCGCTATACCATCACCATCGTCATCGTTATCTTGGTCATCGGGAATCCCGTCACCGTCATCATCGTCGTCTAAGTAATCTGGAATTCCGTCGCCATCCGTATCTTTCTCTTTATCGTCAGGAATTCCATCGCCGTCGTCATCGTTGTCTTCACTATCGGGAATTCCATCACCATCGTCATCGTCGTCTAAATAATCAGGGATCCCATCGCCGTCAGTGTCCACCTCCAGGTGGTCTGGGATCCCGTCTCCATCGGCATCATCGTCCTCGTCGTCAGGTATGCCGTCATTGTCATCATCGTCATCTAAGTAATCAGGTATACCATCACCATCGGTGTCTTTTTCTTTGTCATCTGGAATTCCATCACCATCATCATCGTCGTCTTCACTATCTGGTATTCCGTCATTATCGTCATCATCATCAAGGTAGTCAGGTATGCCATCACCATCGGTGTCTATCTCTAGATGATCCGGGATACCGTTCCCATTGTCATCGTCGTCTTGGTCATCTGGTATACCGTCATTATCATCATCGTCATCTAGATAATCAGGGATGCCGTCGCCGTCGGTATCCACCTCCTGGTAGTCCGGTATACCATTTCCATTATCGTCTTTGTCTAAGTGGTCCGGTATACCGTCACCGTCAGAGTCCTTGTACTTTCCACAGCCATCTTTGTCACAATATTCCTTTTTGTCTGGTTTACCGTCGCCGTCATCATCATCGTCTTTATCGTCGGGTACGCCATCGTTATCGTCATCTTTGTCCAGGTGATCCGGAATGCCATCGCCGTCCGAGTCTTTCTCTTTATCCTCGCCGAACCATAGCAGCTTCCGTCCGACTTTACATTCATCCCCTTTACACGAAAACTGAAATAGAAAATATACGACAGTCTGTGAATTGAAAAATAATAAAATGATATATATATATACATATATCCGAAAACTATTTGTATTCAAAGCAAGATGCACAGCTTTGCAATTTTTCATGCAAACATGCATAAACAGTCGTTAAACTCGTATATTCGAAGAAATAAATTGTAAACTTTCAATTATAGTTTTTAATATACATGTAAAAACCTTTTTACCTTTCTGATCATGTTCTACAAATACATGCCTGTCGCTGGCTTTACATAAACCCCGTATATTAAATTCAGCATATGGTGCAGCCCTGAAAACTTTTAACAACGAAATTGGAACAAGAAATTTAAGGCAAATTCAGAATATCTAAAAATGAAAATACTGAAAATCAAATCAGAAAGCACATTTTTGTTCTTTAAAAACATAACATCAGCTGAACATCTGTTTTAATTTAAAAGTTCTGACTTTAACAATATCAATTTAACATAAATTTATAATGTCATATGCTACACACTGTGCTATCACTAGATAAAATAATGTGTATCATAAATAAGTATTTATCATAACACCCCCCCCCCCTTCCCCACATGAAGGGTTAAGAGAATAGAATTCCGCTTCCTCCGTTTGGTTAAGATGCTCTGAACACAACTTTCTCTGGATGTCTAAGATATTTATCGTATAGTGACTTAACTACTAATTTGGTTTACGTGCAGATGTCTCAACTGTATAAGGGTTAAAACTTTCTACAAGAGCATCTTGATACCAAGACAGTTAAATGTACTCTGTAAGATGATGAGCAGGTTTCACTTGTTTCGCAGTGTACGCTAAAGAAAGAGCTGTCATATTTCATACTGATTTAGTTCAGTATTAGCGGACTTTTCGTACTTCTCGAACATATTCACCTATTTTCATTCCAAGGCATGGTGATTCTGTCAGAGTTTCCACTGCAGTATCTCAACATAGGCCATAATAGAGAATTCCACTTCAATAAGGAAATATAGGATAAGTATTTATAAGCGTTTTTTATGAAAAATAAGATAATTATGGAACATTTCGAATTTCAACGGAAAAAATTGAAAACAGCAATTGACAGATTTCCTTCTCGGCACATCCTTTTCTCTTCATATCTTCTACGATGAATAAAATTGTAAAATTTTATGAAACATATGATAAACAAAGCCATTGAAAACTAGCCAAAATCTTTTAGCTCACCTGAGCGAAGCTGAAGTGAGTTATTGTCTTAGCAATCCGTCCATCGTAGTTTTCCGTCTTTCCGTCCGTCGTTAACATTTTCGACTTCTCCGCAACCGCTTGAAGGATTTTCTGAAACTTGTTATACATGATGTACTCAAGTTCCACTTCCAAAATTTCGTTTGGTTTCCTGATCCACTTAGGGGTGGGTCCAGGGCGGAGCCAAAAGCGCCCATTTCCAAAAATATTTTCCTATGTAAACGCTAGGTCAGAAAGTTGCACCAATGTTAAACGTCTTCAAATTTATTAGCATCATTTAAGAGCGGATAAATTCACAGCATGGACCAGACATGCACGTTTCGGATATTTCACCTTCGTCGGTGATCATCAATCCAAACAATGAAATTTGGCCAAATTCTATGAAAATTATGTCCAAAATATACCAAGACAATCTATTTGGACGGGTTATCAAAAATTGTGTTAGGGGGAAGATCCGACTTTTTGGTGTTTACGATCTTTGTCAGAAATACTATTATTTGAACAACTTTACTTTGAAAAACCATTTACTGCATATTTGTCACATTAAAGATGAATAGATGTTGATTTTGTGAAAATTAATGTGAATTTTCATGATTTTTTTTTTCAAGTCTTGAAAAGGAAGGGGGTGGAATATTTTTACATTTTTTGCTTCTCTACAGGAACCACTTTAATGTCACATGATAAACAAATTCTCCTACAAAAGGTATAAATGTCAAAAAAATGTTTATAGGGAAAATTTCGCCCCCTTTTTATTTTCGCCCATTTTGCTTAGTACCATGAGGGCGGGTTTAAGACAGCGAATGAAATATATATGTAAAGGATTTCTCAAGAAAAAGTGTGGGTGAATCAGTGTCCTATCGGTGAAAATAAGACTGTGGGAACACAAGGCTGTTTATAGTACCTTTCTGTAATTATAAGGATGCTAATAAAGTACATGGGTATGAGGATTGCAGGTGAGCGTTGTGGCCCCCTTTGACCTCTTTTTAAGTATGCTATTTTGTACATGATCGAATGTTAAATGAAGCATAAAAAATAGACTTTTACCTCAAAATATAGGATTCATACAAGGGTGGGGGATCTTTCGAAATGTTGAAAATCAAAATATACATGTATATATACATATTTGATCCGTATATTCCTCATGGCTATAAAAGGCATTAAACTTTATGTGTTGATTCAGACGGCTCTGACGACGGAGATGGTATTGTCTGTCCAACTTTGCAAAAATTTCGCTGTCGCTGGCCAAACATGTATTGAATATGATTAGAATTTAATTGAAAAGGATTAATCAATGACACTTGCGTACATACTGGGTTTGCATGTAAGGGGAAGGGTATTCAAAACGTGCATGACCCCCTCTTTGAAAAAAATCCGACTGAATGAAAAACCTGTATCCGCCCATGTTATAGAACTTTCCTTTTGAAATTTTTGAACGAAACTTGATGTGCAGCTTCGGAGTAATGAGAAACGTAGGTCCTTTAGCATCATATCCCACCATTCTGCTACGTCTTTCGGTACTTTTTTGACATAATATTTTTCACACGTTTTGACCATATTACAATGTTTAGATTGAGGATCACTGATGAGGGTTTAGTACCCGAAACGTGCATGTCTGGTCCGTGCTGTAAATTTAAATGATGCTATTGAATTTGAAGACGTTTAACATTTGTACCACTTGGTGAGTGTCACTGCTGGTGGACCAGGAGTCCCCGAGGGCACTAGTCCGACTTGCAGACCTACGACGGTGTTATCTGTTTTTTTTCGTCTTCGGTCTGACTGCTATGCATAGGCAAAACTTGAGAATTTCTGTGCGAAAAAAAATTCGGGAAAGTCGTCCTTATTTGACAAATTCCAGTCTCTTCAAGTAAAAAATAATTCACCCAGTCCTTCTCCCCCTAAAAAATCCCCTCTAGGCCTGGTTTCACCTCTGTGCGCATGACAAACTGTCGTCGATCAGAGGAAAATCGGAAGAGAAGAAGAGGTGAAACCAGGCTTAGAGGGGATTTTTAGGGGCAGGAGGATTGGGCGAGTTATTTTTTGGTTGAAGAGACTGGAATTTGTCAAAAAAAAAGGACATCTTGCCGAAATTTTTTTCGCACAGAAATTCTCAAGTTTTGCCTATGCATCGCAGTCAGACCGAAGACGAAAAAACAGATAACACCGTCGTAGGTCTGCAAGTCGGACTACGAGGGCACATGTAGCCAAGTTCGATCAACTTCGGTTGATCGTTTCTTCAACGCATTGGAAATTTTCTGTTATCAAAATTTCTTGAAATTTCTAAAACTTGGGTCCTGTAGGATTATATACCACCCATCCTGCTACGTCTTTCGGTACATTTTTGGACATATTTTTCACACGTTTTGACCATATTACAATGTTTAGACGAGGGTTAAGTACCCGAAACGTACATGTCTATTCCTTGCTGCAAATTTAAATGCTATTGAATTTGAAGACGTTTAACATTTGTACCACTTGGCGAGTGTCACTGCTGGTAGACCAGGAGTCCCCGAGGGTAGTCCGACTTGCAGACCTACGACGGTGTTATCTGTTTTTTCGTCTTCGGTCTGACTGCGATGCATAGGCAAAACTTGAGAATTTCTGTGCGAAAAAAATTTCGGCAAGATGTCCTTTTTTTTGACAAATTCCAGTCTCTTCAACCAAAAAATAACTCGCCCAATCCTCCTGCCCCTAAAAATCCCCTCTAAGCCTGGTTTCACCTCTTCTTCTCTTCCGATTTTCCTCTGATCGACGACAGTTTGTCATGCGCACAGAGGTGAAACCAGGCCTAGAGGGGATTTTTTAGGGGGAGAAGGACTGGGTGAATTATTTTTTACTTGAAGAGACTGGAATTTGTCAAATAAGGACGACTTTCCCGAATTTTTTTTCGCACAGAAATTCTCAAGTTTTGCCTATGCATAGCAGTCAGACCGAAGACGAAAAAAACAGATAACACCGTCGTAGGTCTGCAAGTCGGACTACCCCGAGGGCACATATAGCCAAGTTCGATCAACTTCGGTTGATCGTTTCTTCAACGCATTGGAAATTTTCTGTTATCAAAATTTCTTGAAATTTCTTAAATTTGGGTCCTGTAGCATCCTATCCCATATACATTTTTGGACATAATATTTTTCACACGTTTTGACCATATTACAATGTTTAGATTGAGGATAACTGACGAGGGTTAAGTACACGAAACGTGTATGTCTGGTCCATGCTGCAAATTTATCTGTTTTTAAATGATGCTATTGACTTTGGAGACGTTTAACATTACATGACAAGTTTGACAATAATTGGATTCGCCTTCTCTTACAGGAGTTACTGTCTTTTTTATGCAATTGGCTTTCCCAACTTTTTTTTTCTGTCACTTTTACGGGTATTTGAAATGAGACAATGTGCATTTAGCAAATCCCAAACCCACACATTTTTGGCCAGATTGCGAAGCAAAATCCGGTCTATGTAATGGCGAAGTCTGTCCATCCATCAGTACGTCAAGTTTTTATTTAGCTGGAGTTGCAGCTTGAAACTTTATATGGTGATAGACGCTGAAAAGACTAAATTAAACAAAGGAATAAATTTTCACCTTTGACCTTGCGATAGAAAATACAGAATTTGTTTTATACAATAGGACATAGGGTAAACTTTGTATTGAAGAGTAACTTTACATGACAATGAACCATGATGAAAGAAACCCTGCATTCTTTTTTTTTTGCCTCGACCTTTGAACTGGTGAACTCGACATTTGCCCTACTTTCTAAAATCTTAAGCCTTCCAAAATCTCTTGAAGGGCTTCTATATTTCATACATGAATTCCTTGTGACGAGACCTCTCATTTTCACCTAGCGCCCTTGAAGTTTGAACTACTTTTTTAAAACCTTAACCTTGGTTATATCTTTTGAAAGGTAATTGGTACAACTTCCATATTTCACTTTTAGATTCATATGAAACCTTTACTTTTGATCCTTTACCATGATACATTTTTTTTCTTTTCAAAAACTTTGAATTTGACCATATCTCTTGAATAGCAAGAAGCATACTTTTCATATTCCACATGCAAGACCGTTACCTTAAATTTTTATTTACCTTACAAATAAGACAAAATTGACTATATCTCTTAACTTCAAGGGGTAGGGCTTAGATATTTCACAAGTAGATTCCTTCAAACAGTACCCTAGATAATATATACATCAAACGACGTGCAAACAGGCCATACAGCCTGCAGTTTAGGGTTTAATTTCTGTCAAGATTCCATTTTACAGTGAAAAGCAATTTTTTTTAGAAATGTATATTGCAGGATCTGTGTTTTTTCTACGTCACATCCACGAGATTATCACGTCAGCTGTGATTATTCCATTAACTACATCTATACACGTTTTCCAATAGACTAGGAGTCACTCAGCGTAATGACTAGCCAAATATTTTACTTGGATATACTCGGCTTATATTTTGTGCTCTTAACAACAGAACTGACATTTTTCTTGCTCTAGAATGCATGTTTCAGAACGCTTTCTTTCATGGTATACTCGTTCAGAAATGATGTTCATGCTTTATAATTATAAGAACTGCCATTGAACAAATTAAAGCACTTTTTAGTTTTGGGGTATTTATTACAAATGAAAAAAAAAAAGAAAATGGTTCACGAAACATTGGAACAACCATGATAATCTTAATAATAAAACATATAATTCCAAAGTCTCTCATCATAATTACTAAACATTTACTGTACATCTCTCAATGCATGTACTCAATATCTCTCAACATCTATCATAAAAATATACAAACATATATTTAGTCACTATACGTGCTGGATTGCCACACAACAAGATGGTGATCAAGGCGTGATTGGTCATTAGAAAGGCAAATGTTATTCTATGGAAAGCCACTAATGACATTAGAGGTGATAATGTCGTCCTGTACCTCTTTTCCATAATGCTGAGGTGAGGTACAGCACCATGTTATGTTTAAGGTCTAAGGTAACGACACACATATCTGCTATCTACTTTGTATCTTGGACCCTTACTCTCTTTGGAATCATCCATAAATATCACAAACAAATAAGCATGTACGTCATTAAGTACACATCTTTGATTTGAAAGAGAAAATGATAAAGAATGCATGTATATTATGTCATGAAGGAATGAATTTCACACACGCACACATGTCTCCATAAATCATTCATCAACATACACATTTATACTTCACCAAGAGGGAACACTCAAACTTAACAAACAAATGCAATAATGAATTTCACCATACCAAAGGCCAGTCAGACTTCCTCCCAAGAAACCGTACTGGATAGTTATAAGATATACAACTTGACAGCCCAGTCAGTTATGGTTTCTAAATATATAAGCTCAAATATAACTTTACAGCTGAATCAGTTATTACTTATAAATGTACAAGCTCAGATACCAAAGTCCCTGTGCAGTGAAGATAAAGATTTTTAGAATTTCCTTTCTATAAATAAATTTGTTCTTTTCGTTGTCTCTACCCTCAAAATATTAAGATTGTTTAAAAGATCCAGGTTCTATATTGGTTAAAACTAATCAATGTCAGGGTTATAACTCATCGTGCTCTTCTTCTTTTTTGTCCTCCGTCTGTAAAAGATGGGAGAAAACTCTTACTTAAAGAATTGTTTCCATAAATTTCAATACTGCAGTGCAAGTACATTCAAATACTTTTTTTTTCTAATTTCTGTTTCAAATGGTACAAAAAATCTTTTTCATAAAAAAAAAAAACCAGAAACAAAAAAATAATTTCATCTTGGATACTTCATATTTTATTTTCTTTTCATTTTTGAAACTTTTATTTCTGAATAGCACTCGACTACAGCATACAACAGAATTTTCTCCCATCATTCCATGTTATTATTTGCCTGTGTTCACAATTGCCTCCCTTTTAACATGACCTTGCAATACTAGACAAAATTTGACTAATTTTCTACTTCTATGAATTTAATTGTGAATGATAAAGTCTACCATGCTACGCAGCAAATTGGCAGCAACTTTTCATGTGAACAAATCATGCATGTGAGAAATCGTCAAACAAATAGTCAATCGTACAAACACAGGCAAAAAGCAATGGAATGATGGGTCACTCAAAACACAGCATTGTCAAAACTTTATTCATGCTTATATATGTTTATGTATTTTCAATATCTTTCTTAAATTGCAAAAAAAGAAAGAAATTGAGTGACAAAGAAGAATTGAAATAATTGTCATATTATCATAATCATTAAGAATTTTTAAAAAGATGTTTATAAATTGAAAAATATATATATAAAATGAGATAAAGATTGATGTAATATAAATGAAAATAAGCACAAGAAATAATGAAATAAGAAAATCATAAAATAAAGTCACTGATCAAATAAATGCATGTCTAACCAGACTTGTCAGAATGACAACATAGCTCGCCGGTGGCAACCATATGTAAATTGCAACAACAACAATAAATAACTCCTCTGATTAAAAAGTCCCAGTGCCAATAAAGTTTACTTAAATCAGTAAAGAAGCTATGGCCCAAGTTAAAGTTTTTGAAAAGTAGGTAAAATTTCAAGGTCAAGGTCACTAGGTCAAAATTTATGGTACAGCATGAAAGGTCTTATCACAAGGAATGCACATGTGAAATATAAAAGCCCTATCACTTACCATTCAAAAAATATGGCCCAAGTTAAAGTTTTTGAAAAGTAGGTAAAATTTCAAGGTCAAGGTCACTAGGTCAAAATTTATGGTACGGCATGAAAGGTCTTATCACAAGGAATGCACATGTGAAATATCAAAGCCCTATCACTTACCATTCAAAAAATATGGCCCAAGTTAAAGTTTTTGAAAAGTAGGTAAAATTTCAAGGTCAAGGTCACTAGGTCAAAATTTATGGTATGGCATGAAAGGTCTTATCACAAGGAATGCACATGTGAAATATCAAAGCCCTATCACTTACCAATCAAAAAATATGGCCAAGGTTAAAGTTTTTCAAAAGTAGGTCAATCATCTCCAAGGTCAAGGTCACAAGGTCAAAAATTTTGGTATCCATGGAAACGTCTTGTCACAAGGAATACACATGTGAAATATCAAAGCCCTATCACTTACCATTCAAAAAATATGGCCAAGGTTAAAGTTTTTCAAAAGTAGGTCAATCTCCAAGGTCAAGGTCACAAGGTCAAAAATTTTGGTATCCATGGAAAGGTCTTGTCACAAGGAATGCACATGTGAAATATGAAAGCCCAATCTGTATTGGTTTAAAAGTTATAAGCAAGGTTAAAGTTTTTGTGCACGCGCACGCCGACGCAGACGCCAACGCAGACGCCGACACCGGGGGTATGACAATAGCTCTCCGGACATTCGTCCCGGCGAGCTAACAAAATTGAAATTAATTAAATCTTAGATAGATGTATAGTTTTAATATTCTTATCTCAATTCTTCCTTATCTGAGACGTGAATACAAATGTCTGAATACTTTCATTTTCTATTTAAATGTAGTTACTAAATTTCTTCCATTTTCCATTTGAGCAAACTAAACAATTTACAACATTATAGATGACTTACCTTATCTTCCTCTGTATCATCTGATGATACTTCCTCTGTTTTATCATCATCTTCTTCTTCTTCTTCAGGCTCTTCCTCTACCTATAATCATATATTTTACACATGTATATACAGTAAACCTGATTATTTTCGCGGGGGAAAATTTCGCAATATTAACATCAAGACTTTTCACATGGGGATAAAATTCGCGATAAAAATAGCAAAAGATGTATTATCATTTTAGGCATATCTAATCCAATGAAATTCTATTGAATTGTTCAAATGCGAGTACAATCTATTCTTCAATACACTCTAGAAATTTGTATTGTTCTCTAGATGTGTTCAAATCTGAGTAGAGGAAATGTAAACACATAGCATCTATGACATTGTAGTGTAGATGTTGATAATTGCTTTGTTTTTATGAATTATACAAAGGTTATCTCAAATTTATTACATTTTTGTACCATGGGAAACACCTTGAGCGTCTCTCACAATACTTGTATTCTACATAGTTGACTATTTCACAATACATGTATTTGAATATTGGATTGGTCGTTATCATTTTTGTCTGGTATAAAGTACAGACCTTTTCATCAGGTGATATATCCATAGCAGACCTAAGCATTCTCTCTATTCTCTCAGCAAATCCTAACGTGTCCGGTACCGAGTAACCTGATCGTAGTGTGGCAGTCTCAAACATAACGACGGCTAAATCTTTAGCACTCTGATCATCCTTGTCAGTCTGTAATAAACGGTAAATCAGTAATGATCATCACTGTGTTTACAGAGGAGAGAAATTATTCATGCATGCATATGACACGAATCTATTGACATTATTGAGTCCATTTGAGATGGTATCTGATGTAAAACCATTATCACATCATGAAAATGGTATGATAACGTCAATTTTATATCATCATTTCCCAGATATTAGGGTCCGTTTCCATAGAATTTTATGACGTCACAATTAGTATACATGTACATCAGATACCGTCCCAAAGGGGAAGCAACTCTTGTTTTCAAAAATACAGAATATATAACCTCAGCTTACCTCAACTTTCTTTTTCAGTTCCTTAATAAGTGGATGTCTGGGATTAATTTCTAAAGTTTTTTTCTGAGTTGCATAAAATCTGAAATGAAAATAAAAATCCATGTAACAAGCTATCAACAAGATCTATAATATTTCTATATTATAATTGTGTTTATTACAATTGTGTTTTACAAGTTTGACATATCACTAAGTTGACATATACACGTACTGTTGTGATGGATCCTGGGCTTTAGCATACGCCTGGGATTTCATGATTTTCTCCATGTTACCAGACCAGCCATACTGACTCGCGACCAGAGCACATGGTGACGTCGTCAGTCTCTGTGACACGGTGGCCTTATTAATCTTCTCCTTTAGATCGTCTAATTCTCCCAGCCATTTTGTTAATGGCTCGAATTCCTTCTCCAAGCTTCCTGTTTCTCCTTGGCTTTTTCCGAGTCGTCAAGTTTGACACCTTCCTTTGCTACGTTCTGGAACTTCTTACCCTCAAACTCTGGTAATGATTGTATACAGTACTCGTCTACCGGTTCTATAAGGTAAAGAACTTCATATCCCTTCTTCAGAAGTCTCTCCACAAATGGTGACTTGGTGACCTGAGAAAACAAAATCATTAAAGTCTAGCATTTTTTGCAGATGTATTTTCATTTCTTTGACTTCTCTATAAAATGCATTTAAATTTGGATTCTGATATCTGAGAAAATCCGTCAGTTCAATGCTTTACTTGAATATTTTGTGAGGATATAAGAGAGATGAAATGGGGAATGATTCAACATTAATTGATTTTCTCCAAACATGTTGGCATACATCAACATTAAGAGATCAAACAATATATAATAACATGAATAATGAGATCAAACAAAATGACTGCCTATGAAGAGTTTGATGCAAATATTGTGATTGTACGTTGCTCAGTATATGCTCATAATATGTACATGTACATAAAGGCAGAATAACCGATACCTCATCCCTGCTTGATCCAGCCATAAAGTAAATATGTTCTTGTTTGTCCTTCATCCTCTCTAAGTAATCAGATAGACTGGTCTGTTCTGTGTCTGAGTTAGATGAGTAAAATCGGAGAAGCTTGGCAAGACGTGTCCTGTTTGACTGGTCCTCTATCACTCCAAGTTTGATACTGTAAGGAATACGAGTTAGTACAAATATCAAACTTAAATCTTCATTATGTTATGGATAAGAAACTAGTTCTTAACCATACTTTCATTATGACCAATACTTCACAAACCCTTAAACTTTTAACAGGAGACACAACTATATGTATAATTATTTCCTCTGCATTTTCATAGTTTTAACGATGAAGCATTTTTTCATAAATCATAAAACACTTACTTTGTACTGAATTCCTTCCAGAATTTTTCATAGTCATCTTTATCAATTTTCTTGATCATATCCAATGTTTTTCTGACAAGTTTCTTCTTGATGACCTTGAGGAGTTTATGTTGTTGTAGTGTTTCACGGGAAACGTTCAGTGGCAAATCATCTGAATCAACCTAGGAAAAACAGAAATATACTCAGTAATCTATGTTTTGAAAAAGAATGAAATTCACTTGGCTGTCAATTCATTGTCTCTTTTCACACAAAGATTTGATCAAACAAGCAAATAAAATATTGAATCTTAAGCATAAATCGTACTTACCACTCCACGGATAAAGGACAAGTATTTTGGCATCATGTCTTCAAAGTCATCAGTGATAAACACACGACGTACATACATCTGAAAATGTAAAAAGCTATCCTGAAAACAGCTGTCCAAAAAATCATTTTGAGCACGATGTGTGACAAATTTATTTTATGCGATAAAATATTAACTTGATCTAAGAAGATTAGATTTAGCCTATATTTTGTTTTCTGCCTGTATGTAATATCCCAAGATAATATGTATAACATACCTTGATATGGTCCACCTTTTTGCCGTAGCTTGAGAACATGTCGTGAGGTGATGTTTTAGGTACGTAAAGGATGGCCTTAAATGTGACCTCTCCTTCAGCCACAAAGTGGACTTTGGCCATTGGTTCATCGCTTTCTTTGGAGATGGATTTATAAAACTCATTATATTCTTCATCCGTTACCTCAGATTGTCTGAAAAAAAACACACCATGTTATACTACTACAGATACTCTTTGTTATGAATTGACAAGTTTCTACATCATCCTGTTAGGTCATAATTTGGTTTCAAAGAGTATAGCTATGTATCTTAAATAGGTGATCTTCAAGATTTTTTTCATACATAAAGTATCATCAATACAACAATTTTAACTTCAACAAACCAATGATAAGCTGTACTTACTTTCTGGTCCAGATAGGTTTGATACTGTTCATGAGTTCCCAGTCCCATACAGTCTTGGATACTTTCTTTGTTTTAGGTTTATCTTCCTTCTCCTCCTCTACCTTAGCATCATCATCCTCATCATCATCAGTCCTTCTTATCTTCATCATCTTTACTCTCATCTTTCTTCTCTGCCTCTTCATCTTCATCAATAGGTTCCTCAACCTCCTCAGTCTGAAAGTACAAAAATAAAATGATCAAATTTAGATATAATGTCAATTGTTCTTTAGTTTTCTTTTTTGATGAGCAGGGATTGTTAAGGGTAGGACTAGGGTGTTTCAGTTTTTAAATGACTATTAAAGAGTATGATTAATTCATAAATCCCTGTATGTGTTGAATTGTGTTCTAGTTTTAGCAAAATTAGTGCTGTTACAAGTGCACTAATTCATGATAACACTGAATTTAAATATCTATATTTGAAAACAAAGCAAGGCCCTATGTCTAAACAGTATCACATCAAACTCCTATCAAATGATGGCCGAAGTTAAATAAGTATGCATAAAGTAGCCTCACAGATTACTTGATAATTGAGTATACCTTGCTACCCCAGAGATAAATGTTGAAGTTGATGAACTGACTGTATTTCTTGATAAGATTTTTCAGTGTGTGTTCCTCTAAGAAATCATGGGCCTCTTCTTTCAGATGTAAACTGCAATCAGAAAAGATAGGGCTCTGTGATTATGTATAATTAGTACAATATCATGAAGAAGAGAAAATCTTTCCAGTATTTCCTGAGATCATAAAAGATCGATTATCATACATGTACTAAGAGACATTGTAGCCTGAAAACCTTCCCCCTCAGTAATAAATGTTCATAGTATACGGACAGACTTTAATTCTGTATATACATGTAACAATAAACATGTAGTTGCTTAACATATGACATACCTGATGGTGGTACCCCGGCCTAACGTGTTACCACGTGGATCCTTGGATACCGCAAAGGAGGCCGAGTCCGATTCCCATACGTACTGTTCATCATCGTTGTTCTTAGACGTGACAATCACGGTATCAGCAACTGTAACAGTGGACATTGTGATATTATACACTAACCTATAAAAAGTCTATAATGTGTCACCTAACAGGAGAATATACTGACATACATGTATGTCACCTAACCAGAAAATTTGCACAACATCTGTATTCTATATAGATCTTAAAGTTCATACATGGAATGACAAGATGAAAGATTCTTCATAGACACTATATTTCAAAAAGATAACCTCTAAAATGTCTTAAGTTAACATATTTATCAATACATAGTTATCCATTCTTTTTTAAACATTATTGTATTTTTCTGTATATACATGTATTTGGACCTATCACTAACACAAGGACTATTAAAGGTAAACTAAGCATACCAAGGAAAGTAGAGTAGAATCCTACGCCAAACTGTCCAATCAAATCTGTCATTTCTGTCTGTGACTTGGCCTCGCCCAGTTTGGTGAGGAATTCGCTCGTTCCAGATTTGGCTATCGTACCGAGGTTATTGACTAAGTCATTCTTCGTCATGCCAATACCAGTGTCTGTAACATGTAACACTTTGTTCTCCTTGTCCGCCTGTGTATGGAAATATTAAAATATTAACAAAATAAAATAAAGTCTTACACTTTTGAAAATGTGTATTGAATCAAACTACAAAAGTTTGTAGTAAATATTTGATGACGACAAGGATTTGGGCCTTAACTCCGACTCTTAAGTCATTTTTAAACACATCACAAATATTTTCAAACGTTCATAATTTTCATTCTTTACATTTTTATCATTATAAACACAATGTGGGAAGGGGGAGAGGGGATACTCATTCATTCAATATTACTGCATGCTTGTATTGTGAATATAACTGTATGTTCTGTATTACAGGTGCTTTCCTTATCCATGTTATTATCACTTTTTTTATCTTATTACAGAGAACATAATATACAGCATCCATGCTATATAAAACTCTCATGTATACCTACACAGCCTGACAGAAATATCTATAGTATGATTATCATTACATCAACTTGTCTTATGTTAGTCTATAAATAAATCAACACAAATAACAAAGGGGTTGTCTCAAAATAAAAGACTTAGTGACTGACATCTTATCATAATACATACAATACTTACTGTGTACTTTTAATGGACCATCTCATAATAATAGGTTTGATGACCAATATATACAGATTATGTACAGTGCATAGCCAAGTTTATATACATACATGTAGTTTCATACAGAAACTACATATACAGGAAGCAGCACTGATGTATAAAGAGATTAGTTCAGATACAAGTACAAAGCCTAGCTTATATTATAAAATCACCTTAACCTTACAGGAATTATAAACAGGGTGAGCATTAACACTGAACTGATAACATGAAACAAGCCAGTAAATACTACATGAAGTTAAGCCTATACATAATTGAATCATTGTGAACAATCCTAAAATTCTGTTAATTGATCCCCATGACAGCCTTGTATATATACTAAATGTCATTAAAATTTTGTGCTTCGCTGCTTGAGAACATCAGAAATGTTACATAGAATAATAAGATCAAGTTCATCATGACATTCTACCTGTCAGATCAATTACTCACTGCTGTGGCACATGTGTATCATGCGGACGGCATTGTACGTGTAATATTTACTGCTGCACATGTTACTGTGTACAGATATATGCTATACATATGACATTAGAATGATTTGCTTCTTGTTGAGTGACAAATACGATGATGCAGTCAGAACTTTACAAACAAGTTCCCTATCCCAGACCATACAAAACATCTTATATCACCATTACGTTTGTCTATTTACCTTGATTTTAATGCTGAGTTCATCAGTAGCGGCTAACACAGACTGGTCTGTGAGAGATAGGAAGCGAATCTTGTCCAGGGCATCGGAAGCATTGGATATCAACTCTCTCAGGAAAATCTGTAATACAAAATATATTTTTAGCTTCACAATACATGCATATGAAATATTTTAACAAAGAAAACACTATAATATGAAATAATTTATATCAAGAAGCAAAATGTTCTTTGACTGCAATCTGACTGATTTTAACTTGGTTTGGCTATAACTATAGATGTGACTGACCTCTTTGTTTTTGTAGAGAGAGTTAATAATAAGTTTCATCATTCGGTCCACCTCTGCTTGGAATGTATGTTTCTCGGCCTTGTCCCTGAGTTCCTTCATTTGAGCAACGTTAAGTCCATCCAGCTTGATGGCCTCCTCCTCTCTGTACAAATAAAAACAAGTTTGTTAGTGTCAGAACAGATACATTTATTATATATTATCTTATTATACTATCAAATTAGAGGAATTGTCATTCCCTGCTTTTAGGTGCAAGTCAAACATCTTGGTCAAGACTTTGGGTGCTAATAGAAAGGTTTTACAATTGCATTACAAGAATACACATGTGTATAGTATGAAAGGCCTGTATGACTTAAAATTCAAGAGTTGAGACAAAGGTAAAGGTTTTTTTATGACTCCCCCACAGTGCAATATATACTTTTATCACATAATACACCTTTTATTCAGTTACACAAAGCCATTTCATAGATAAATGTTATGATAACACGTTACATATTGCTCTGATTGAATGCGATTGGTCAAATTTCGAACCTAATCACATAAACTTTGACAAGTGTGACCTTTCAAATATCGGTCAATTGTTAAATTCAGATGCAGAATCAATTAATATCAATGACTAAAATTGTTGTTGTTGAATTAATCATTGCATTAAAATACTTAACAAATATGAAACATTTTTCTCTAACGCACAGAATATCTATACGATGAGGGAACTACTTCTCATGGCGTAGCAGACGACTTCTAGACCACGGCGAGGTTTGCCTCTAGCTCTCAGAAACATCGATTTCAAGATAGAAATACACATTTTTTGGCAAAATACAGATTTTTAGGCAAAAATCATGTGATAAATAGAATTTCAAATAAATTTTCCTTTCATACGATGTATTATGAAACGAGTTGTGCGTTTTATATCCCCTCGCGCCAAGGCTCGGGGTTAAAAAACATAACTTGTTTCATAATACATCGTATGATATGAAAATTCATTTGAGATCCTATATGTATGACATAATTTTACTTATCACGCTTATGTCATAGTACAAATCCACAATATATTAAGGGGGTCAAATCTATTACATTTTAAGTTTATGTGAGAAATGAAAATTCAGTTTAGGCATTTTAGGGCACATCCTTTCATTCCTTGTGTATGCATATTTTGAAAGAAGAGGGGGGGGGAGGGGGCAACACCCTCCCTCTTTCCCTGTTATCCCAAACAAACCCATGAAAGTCTGAAATTTTATTTCATGGGAATCTCTTTCATTCCACAAACACCAGCACAATACAGGTTCATACAGTGTGGGTGTAGAAGCCTCATGTCATCACTGATCTTAACATTATACTGGTAACCTGCTACAACAATCATCACTCCCCGACAATCAAAATATCTACAGTAATACAACGCATCCTGACAGTTCACTGATCTATTTAACACTCTAATCATCAAGATCACAAGATTTCCCTACATCACCATCATCAATTAGAGCCTTGGACTAGAACCCCTCATAAAACACAACAAGAAAATCACTTCCTCCACAACCTATATGCCACCACATTATTCACACAGGGCAGAAAATAAAGTACCAATTAACCTTGGTTAAGTGTTGGAGGATGAGATAAATGTATGAAACTCCCGGAGTTATTATTTTGGGGGAAATAATGGGTGTAGAAACAATGTCATTCACAGTACAGCTGTAGTAGAAAGACGGGGAAAGCTGCATCCTACCTGTATGTTAAGTTTTCATCATTCCATTGGAAAATTCCAAGAATTTTAATTTTATAAAAGTCAATCATAGATGATGAAAGTCATAAAATTTAAGGGAGTAAGTTTGATTTAGATTTAGAAAGTAAAATCAACAGCAATTAGATTAAGCTTTAAAACCAGCTCTGAGCATGCTGAAGTGAATCAAGATATTTGACAACCAATCTTTTTGTGAATTTTGAACACTGTACCCTCCAGGAAACTGACCATTTTTAATATAAATTGTTGAAAAAGAAACAATTCTAGCAAAGAGTATAGAAATGTTGCACTATACAAATGCATACAAATATTGATGTCATGTCAAGGAATATTTATCAATCTTTTTCAGGGACTAGTCTCAAGACATTATATAACATGTATAATATAGAATGGTCAAAATTTGAAAATAAAATTCATTTCAAAGCCATTTGGAAAACATAGATGATAATTCAATTAAATCTATTGCCTGGATAGAACCTTCGGTCTTCACCGTAGACCTGACAACTTTTGAATTTCAACCCTAGAATTAGTTTTAATTTATATGCAAAAGAAAAGTTGTCTTGATCTCACATAGATTGATGAAAATCCATTATGAGCATGGCATATATTAAAACAATAATTCTTTTTCTCAACAAGTTCAACATATATTTTGGTAAACATTATAAAGATGAATGTATGCTCACTCTGAAAGAATTAGAAATATTTTTATTTGTGCATCTGACTATATGTAACTACTTCTCCACTAGCTGATCACTTGATGTTGGCATATTGCCTAGCATCCAGCATTTGACATTATAAACATATATGCAGATTCATCTTTAACTGAATGAATTTCTCATTTCAGTACCACACATTACCTGAATAACACCCCCTCCCCTTATTTCCCTGGTAGCTGTGTTTGTTTGTATAACACATGTTGATAGAGAATAGATGAGTATGACACAGCAGGTATCAAGATGTGTTTTTATAGAGAGGGAGATGCTATATGTAGACCATGTAGACAGTAAAGCTTATAACGGTACATCTGGAGAAGAATAAGTAAATCAACCAATGTGCACTTTAACTAAAGACAAAATCACACAACATTCAGAAGGGGGGATTTATGAGGATTACTGACAAATGAAACTTACAGAAAAAGTTAAAGGTTCATTCTGTCATTTATTCGTGTTACTAGTATTTCATTGAAAGTGGCTAATCTCTTTTCTTGTTTGGTATTGTCATTACATAAAATCACTTTTAAGTCAAAAACATTCTGTTTAGTGAAACACCTTAATCATGGTATTAGCTACAGAGTAACCCACCAGCTACTCAATGGTAATATGCCTTCTAAGTTCTTAAACCTTTTAAGCAATACACATATTTAATTCAAATTTTTTACATGTACCACCCTAATAGATGAACTATAGAAGTTTCCTTCTTCGAGCTCAAGCATAGACTAATATTTATTATAAATAATAATTATGGAAAAGTTTTATAATACATCAGTATTTATATGGTTTTATGTGACTTACTACAGTTGTAAAGAAAGTAAGTCTAAAACAAAACAAAATATTTTCTCTCAATATCAAATCTTTTGTAATAGGAATAATTGTTTTAATATATTGAGAAATGAAAATATCCCCTTGCAACAAAATGAATATCTGATTATAATATTTCCTGATTGTAACCTTTGATCTCCTACACTCAAAATCTAGAGTATCCTCTCGTCCCATGAACAACTTGCAGACAAAGATTAATAATCCAATTTATCTTTTACTTTTAGATTGCCAAAAATGTTCTCTGTGATAGTAATTTTTGTTATCTTGACCTTTGATTTTTTTTTTAAATTTATGCAAAGTTTGAAGATCATCATGATCATGTACAGTAATCTGTACCAGCATGATTTTTTTCAGTTGCACATATACAGTCCACTGTGACCTTGACCATGTTGACCTATGATCCCTGACAGTGTTGTTCCACTATGCGCAATCCAAATGCATCTTTTGATGATCATCAAAATTTTGAGACTTTTATACTAGCGGTGTCAACAACTGACGTCAAGGGTAACACATTTTGATATTTGTTAACTTCTGACTTTTGTTCTTGAACACATGAAATATTGAAATATCAAAAGGTGCCAATCAAACAACTTTGTTGTTCAGATAATGTAACACTACAGTTGTGATAAGTTAATAATTCAGTATGTGTATATGCAGAATTGAGAAAACTGCAAGACCATCTTTTTTTAAAGTCAGTTAACTCCGTACAATGGCTTTGCCTAGCATACAAAGCAGACCGCTCGTACCGCAATGCCACAGTGACAACCCTATAAAGAGTTGTTCCTATGACGTCCCTATGAATACGGCCAACTCAGCACACACTGGAAGTGAAGAAATCATTGTTATTTGAATTTGATTGCACTTGGGCTCATCCAAGGCAGCAGACCTTGTCCTTTATCGACCAGCGGACTCCCAACTAGGTGTTATAAATAAATCTTAAAAAAAAGCTGCTTACAAAGTAAATGTCTGAGCTAATGTCTTTTTCATGTTGTTTTTCCTTACGACATTATCTGTTAAAGACACTATGTATGTGAAAAATTTCACATGTTTAAATCTATTTCAAAGACAATTTTTGATTTCAAATTTCAAGACAATCCATATATAGACTCTTTAGAAGTCACACATTACTTTGAATGATCTTCACAATGTGTGTAACGCATGGCAAGACATAACTCCCCTCTGCAAAATTATAACAGAGCTTCAAGGCAGGATAACAACCATAAGAAAACTGACTATTTTCATCATGAATCTAAGTGTAATACTCAAGATTCAATACATGTAGTATGCTAAAATTTCTCATATGAAATGTATACAATTAGAGGAGCTCTGTTAAATCTTATATTAGTTGATTAGTCACCTAATGTGTATGTGACACCTTTCATTCGATATTTTCATTATGTTTTTTCTTCATAGAAGAAATGTCTATGCCCTTGATTTGCCTGTACCAATAGGAGCTGAAGTATAGTAATACATAAAGATCAAAGTGTTGTGTATTAATTACCTTTGGACCACTTCATCATCTGTTTTTGATCCATCTCGACTTTTACCAATGTCATCCTCCACCGTGGCATCACTATCCTCTGCCTTACTTGTAGCTACAAAATCAAATATAAAGCATCTTGAAAATATTTTCAAACATTAATTTATCTATTATTTGAGCACTGGATAAACATGATTTTGCCCAAATTATCTGATAAATAGTTAAAGTAAAATTGATTCCATTCCATCTCCTTTAGTTGTATTCATATATGGATATCATATTTGTTGATGCACATAATCAAAATGATAGTTACAGTATGAGCTTTTATCGGTTCAAACAAATTTTATAGGCAAATCCGATAAAAGCGATACTTTTCAAAAACTCTGGAATCTTTTAGACAGATTTTTTTTTAGAATAAAGCATTTCCAATTACCATTTTCTGGTGATGTCATGTAGTTTTTCAGACTGAACGTTACATGTAAGTGACATTATGTAAGTGATGTCAAATATAAATAAATGACGAAAATGCCTTATCTTGAGAATGAGAGTTTATGTGAATAATTATTGCATGCACCGCACCTACCAACATATATCCCTAAAAGATCTACACATGTAATTGAATGGTATGTGCAACATAAAAAATTTTCCCAACAAAGTAGGCATATATGTTTGTACATTATCAATAGAAAATACCAGTAGTATTCAATATGTCGTGTAGTGGGACAAAGGTGTAAATTGTAAACCTAAGGACAATATTGTTTCAGTGAATTTTCCATGAGAGAATTCATTTTTAAATTGCAAACAAGGTACTGTCCGCGCAGCTCACTTCAGAAATCAGAAAATTGAAGTTTTCTCTACTTTGTTTGCATATTTTCCAATTAAAATTTATACAGGGGGATAGATCTCGAACACTCATAACTAACGGTGTATGATTATGTCTGTACGACCAATAGTTTGCTCACAATGAAAGAAAATGATTTTATATAGGGAGTTTTCTATGTTAATTTTAGCATGACGTCGTCGACGTTCTCCATAGACTCAGTGTAAAACATCGCCGACGTCGTGCTAAAATTAACATAGAAAACTCCCTATCTTAAACTATTTTCTTTCACATGTGAGCGTAATATTGGTCGTACAGATATATATCATACACCGTTAGTTATGAGAGTTCGAGATCTATCCCCCGATATAAATTGTAATCTCAAATATTTGCTGACAAAGTAGAAAAAACTTCAATTTTCCGATTTCTGAAGTGAGCTGCACGGACAGTAATATTGTTTCAGTGAATTTTCCATGAGAGAATTCATTTTTAAATTGCAAACAGGTTGTTGTACAGATCAAATTCAGATGTCATGATCCTGAAAATAAAGGCTTCCTAAAATTTAATTTCATTCACACAACATGTACAGTACAAGAATTTAAATTCATCAGATCAAGAAATCAAATATCCTACTACAAATCAAAGGATGAAGTATAATGAACTCAACTCGCACTAAATAACAGTCAGTCTGCCTAAGTCATCAATAAACATGAGCTCAGTAATGTGCAAATAACGAAACTCCAAACTGTGTAATGAGATAAATATGAGTGAAATGAGCTGTAAATGATAGGATAGAGGAAACGCTAGCTAAATTTGCTACACCGAATATTGCCTTACCAACAAAGCATAAGAGGCCAATTAATCCAATGTACCAAAGTTTCCACCTCATGCTTGAAATAGAGAACGCTAAAAAGGTAATTTGACAAGTTGAATCGAAATTATTTCAGAGTTCTTCTAAAGTTGTCTGCTAAATCACACACGATCCTTAAAGGGGATTCCCTTTTTACTGCTATCAACCAATCAAATCACACCACGACCTCGTAATCAACCAATGAAACCAGCACAAGTAAATCCCGACAACTCTCAACTTGGCTCCATTCTATTGGCCACAAAATTTGCATAATATGCCTACTCGGGGCCGGGTATTGCCTACTTTCGATTTCCCATTTCCGGTGCTGTATTTCCACTTCGCGGCTTTAGTTTACCTTAGAGATGACTGTATAAACATCCAGCTGTCTTAATTTTTTACCGTCTTATCGTGTTTTTGAAAGATAGTCGTTGATGCAATGATGTCTTAAGGTGAGGGTAAACCATAAAAGACTATTTAGAACAATGTCATACGAAACTATTCGAGCGACTTTATCATAAAAAATAGACCATTTCGCATTATAACAGGTTGGGGCACAGGCACATGTAGAAAGAGCGTCAATATCTTGTATGATACCCTTTTACAGGTCATAAGGGAATATATGTATAGGCAATATCCTGTTATTTGTGCCGCGGCACAAATAAGTTTTTATCTAATTTAATTACTTGATTCATGTCGCATTTTGTTGTGTTCATAAATCTGGGTCATCCAGACGCTTGAATTTGAATTCTTACGGAATAAACCAATTTTATGACTTTTGTTTTCATAATTTCTCAATACTGTTCTGAATCTAAACTCAATACTGTTTAATAGAACACTCTATTTCACGCACGATTAGTTATACCTTTGAATTTGCCCTTTATTCCGTCCTTTACAGTAATCAGGAATCGTCTCAATGATATTATGTGGCCTTTATTTCGTATTTTACAAATGGAGAACTGACTAGAAGAGTTGTTAAAATTTAAACGTTATGTTTACGGAATAAAGCCATTAAATAATGAATTTCTATGCAGAAATAATGGGAAAACTTAATTTAGAATATAATTATTTAATGGCTTTATTCCGTAAACATAACGTTTAACATTTAACAACTCTTCTAGTCAGTTCTCCATTTGTAAAATACCGAATAAAGGCCAAATGATATAATTGAGATTATTTCTGATTACTGTGTAGGACGGAATAAAGGGCAAATTCAAAGGTATAAACTAATCGTGCGTGAAATAGAGTGTTCTATTAAACAGTATTGAGTTTAGATTCATGTCATTTATTCCGTTATTCTTAAATTATGAATTATTCTTAATATGCTAATATACGGATTAAATGCAAGATGTTTATTTTTTCATTTCTTGTAGGAAGCATCGTATCCATTTCAGGCAATTTCGAACGCTCCAATATGAAATATGTGAATGAAATATCAATTAAATTATTTGTGCCGCCCCTTCTCATTATTTGTGCCGCTTTTTTTAGAAACCTGTACAATTTAAGACACTTGTCCTAAACCCAACTTCTCCCTTTCAAAGGAATGAAAAGATCGTATGGAAAATAAAATGCAGGTTTCTAAAAAAGAGCGGTACAAATAACTAAAGGGGGTGGCACAAATAACAGGAGTATATATACTCCTGTAATTTGTGCCGCCCCCCTTTAATTATTTGTGCCGCTTTTTTTATACCTGCACATTTTAAGACACTTGTCCTGACCCCCAAAAAAGCCAAGCCCCGTTTTCTGGTAGAATTGTACCCCCCAAGAAACCCTCTTCCCGGGGGACACTTCCCACTTTCAACGGAATGAAAAGATCGTATGGAAAATGAAATGCGTCCGTATATATATACTCCTGTTATTTGTGCCGCCCCCCTTTAATTATTTGTGCCGCTTTTGTAGAAACCTGCACATTTTAAGACACTTGTCCTAACCCCCAAAAAAGCCAAGCCCCGTTTTCTGGTAGAATAAATCCCCGCAAGAAACCCTCTTCCCGGGGGACACTTCCCCCTTTCAACGGAATGAAAAGATCGTATGGAAAATAAAATTCGTCTGTATATATATACTCCTGTTATTTGTGCCGCCCCCCTTTAATTATTTGTGCCGCTTTTTTAAAAACCTGCACATTTTAAGACACTTGTCCTAACCCCCCAAAAAGCCAAGCCCCGTTTTCCGGTAGAATTGTACCCCCCAAGAAACCCTCTTCCCAGGGGACACTTCCCCCTTTCAACGGAATGAAAAGATCGTATGGAAAATGAAGTGCGTCCGTATATATATACTCCTGTTATTTGTGCCGCCCCCCTTTAATAATTTGTGCCGCTTTTTTTAGAAACCTGCACATTTTAAGACACTTGTCCTAACCCCCAAAAAAGCCAAGCCCCGTTTTCTGGTAGAATAAATCCCCGCAAGAAACCCTCTTCCCGGGGGACACTTCCCCCTTTCAACGGAATGAAAAGATCGTATGGAAAATGAAATGCGTCTGTATATATATACTCCTGTTATTTGTGCCGCCCCCCTTTAATTATTTGTGCCGCTTTATAGAAAAACGCATATTTTAAGACACTTGTTCTACAGGTTATTAAGGAAATTGAATGAAAAAAAAATTCTTAAAATCGGTTTATTCCGTACGGATTTGATTTTCAAGCGTCTTAATGACCCAGATTTATGAACACAACAAAAGGCGATTGTTATCAGGTTATTAGAAAAGGATAAAAACTTATTTGTGCCGCGGCACAAATAACAGGATATTGCCTATGTATAGAGAGACAAGGCTTCCGATGAATTTTCAGCCAGAAGTAGCATCTGAAATGTTTGCACTTGTCATGTTTGAAGGGCAAAATGGGGTATGACCATAAAGATTCATTTGTATACTTCCTAGAAACATCAATAATTCACCCAAAAAGATCTCATAACATAGCCAAATCGTCTACCTAAGTTGGACTGTTTTCTACTTTCTGTCTTGAATCTCCATTGCCAGATTGGACAAATACTGATTCATTCAGAGGCTTTAATCTGCTTACTGTAAGCAGAGTAAAACACCTGGATGATTCAGACAAGCTAATCTGGCAATGGAGGTTCAAGACAGAAAGTAGAAAACAGGCCAACTTAGGTAGACGATTAGGCTATGTTATGAGATTTTTTTAGGTGAAGTATTGATGTTTTTAGGAAGTATACAAATCAATCTTTATGGTCATACCCCATTTTACCCTTCAAATGCAAAAAAATTGCAGAAATGCTACTTCTGGCTGAAAATTCGTCGGAAGCCTTGTCTCTCTATAAGATACCAGTATTCTCTTATGACCATACAGGATATTGACGCTCTTTCTACATGTGCCTGTGGGTTGGGGAAAACTTCAAATCGAGCTATTATAGCTTGATCAGGCTATAATAGCTAGAACAAGCTATTGCCTTATGACATTTTTCAATACAAAATTTAACTAAAATCAAATTTTTTGAAAAATAATCACTGATTCAATTTGTACTCGATATATATCAATAATTTTAACAAGGCACATATATTCAAATATGGACCGATGATGAGCAACAAGATTTTGAAAAAACGAAAAATTTGAGGTTCCTTATATCCTTATCTGTTGGTGTTTCAATAGGGGTTTCTATACAAAAGTTGTAGTATTTTATCAGTACTAGTGCGACTTGTAAACAAAATTTAATTATCATCAATTTTTAATTTTTTTCTTAAGAAAAAAAATAGTTTTATGATAGCTACATGGAGCTATTATAGCCCGATCGAACTATTATAGCTCGATCTGATGTTTTCCCCAACCTGTTATAACTGAGGCCATGAGGGAGCGTAGCACATTATTGTCTTACTTTTGAAGCACCCGTTTGCCTGATCACCAATTTATTTATCTACCAATTTATTTAAAATCTGTTAATTTTGAATCGGTAATTCACTTGTTTAAACTTAAAATAATCATCCTAAATTATAGATATAGATATTCCTTGGTGGGTGACATAGATTTTGACATAATCAATGGGTAGATGGCCAGATGCCTGATGGCATCGATTGATAATGGAATGAACATCATAAACATTTGATAATGTTAGAATTTTGTTTTGAATTAATGTTGAAATAGTAATAAATCAAAGTACAAATACAACAGCTGCGCTCTCCTATAAGCTTTGACTATGTTCATATCAAACAAACTTTATCCTGGCCCTCACCAGTCATGACTTACACCATTACGGGTCGATTGGACCTATTACAGATAAAGTGTTTTAAGGGCAAAGTGTTCCAGAAGCCGACTGTTCAACTGTTCAAGTTACCTTTGATTCAATTTTAGTACGGAACGTAGCTCCCGACCAAATTGCAAAGTGACCCTATAAATAGAAAAGTCTATACACATATGTAAATTTCTTCTTTATATTGACTTTTGAAACATACTGAACTGTCAGAAACTGCCTATACTGAAAGCCATTTTTTCTGTAGTCTTTCCTCTGGAAATGTATTCAGAAGATCTTACCGTAATGAATGAATAATTTTTTGTTTGAAATCAGTAAGTCAATCAATACTCATCCAATTTTAATTTCCTTTGAGTTTCTTTGTTGTACAGTACAACACAGAGGAATAAAATTAACTAAAACGACGTTAATCTACTAGTGTCAAAGCAGTAACTGAACGATTTTGAAGGTTTATCCATAGAAAACTTCGTTGTTTTGTAAAATTGAGACATTAAACTTGGTTGGCATATGTCTGAAATATTTGTTGAATAATTATCTAAAAATTCTGGACTTTCATCATCTTTTATGTCGATCTTTTAACCACAAGATTTCCATAATTTCGCAACTTTGCTAAGCAGTAACCGACTTTGAATGTGAAGTCTGAACACTCGACCTTTACTGCATAAATTTCTTCTGACATAAGAAGAAGGGGCGAGGTTTTCCATTAGGTCACCCAGTGCAATTTAAAGAAGTGTGACATAGTATTAGTTGTTCACGCATCACACCAGACGAAGTTCAAGGACAAACTCCACTGCTGTCCGCAGAAAGGTGTTTTGATACATTATGAGTGAATTTACGGAAGCCCAGCTTCACAGAAAAAATTCCTTTATTATACCCCCCGCAAACGAAGTTGGGGGGGGATATAGGAAACACCCTGTCCGTCTGTCTGTCCGTCTGTCCATCCGTCCGGGTAAGAAGTTCTTAAAGCAGATAACTCTTTAAGTATAAGTGATAGGGATTTCATAAATGCATTCACCATAATTAGTATTACATTTTGATACCAAGACATTTGACATAGTGACCTTGACCTTTGACCTTATACTTATATTTTGGTTAAGAAGTTCTGAAAGCATATATTTTTTCACATATAAGTGATAGTGCTTTCATATTTCATACATACATTCACCATAATAAGTACTGCATTTTGATACCAAGACATTTGACCTAGTGACCTTGACTTTGAACTTTGACCTTGTAGTAATATTTTGGTTAAGAAGTTCTTAAAGCAAATATCTCTTCAAGTATAAGTGATAAGGCTTTGATATTTCATACACGCATTCATCATAATAAGTATTACTCCATGATATTTGACCTTGTGGCCTTGACATTGACCTTTGACCTACTTTTAAACTATAAGTGATAGGGCTTTGATATTTCACATATATATTCCTCATGACTAAAGCTTTCATTTAACACCATGACTTTTGACCTAGTGACCTTGACCTTTGACCTACTATTGACCTTTGACCAATTTTAAACTATATTTCAAATATATATTCCTCATGATGAGAGCTTTCATTTGAGATCATGACTTTTGACCTAGTGACCTTTGACCTACTTTTAAATTATAAGGGATAGGGCTTTGATATTTAAGATATAGATTCCTCATGATGAGAGCTTTTATTTGATATAATGACTTTTGACCTACTTTTAAATTATAAGGGATAGGGCTTTGATATTTCACATATAGATTCCTCTTGATGAGAGCTTTCATTTGATACCATGACTTTTAACCTAGTAACCTTGACCTTTGACCTACTTTTAAACTATAGGGGATAGGGCTTTGATATTTTACATGTAGATTCCTCACGATCAGAGCTTGCATTTGATACCATGGTTTTTCAAGGGTAATTGTATGGTGAATTTTTTATAGTGATTTGAATTTGATTCAAGGTGACCTGTAATGATTACATGAACTTGGTAATATCAAAGGAAAAGAAAACATTCAAAAATAAAGAGTGCAGCTCGAACGGCCCCAAATGTTCCCTGTAGGGAGAGGATGAACCCTCTACTGATTTTCAAGCGACCATTCGCGTCGCAAACTCATAGATAGAAATGTCTCCAAAAGGAAAAATAGATGAAAACCCCTTATCTACCCCTAAACGTACTGCCATTACTGTACACTATCTGACTATGGTACCTAAATTTTATCTTGCACAGGAAGAAATAGTATTGCATATATATTAAAGGTGTTATATCTTTGACCTTGACCTACACAGCAAAAATGTCCATATATGTTAAACATGTGTTTTGAAAAGATATATGTCCAACATATGTTAATATCATATGCTACATATAAAAAACGAGTAGATATGTTAAACATATATGTTGAAATATATGTTTTTTGTATGTTATTTATGTGTTTAACATATGTTTGATATTTATATGTTTATCATATAGAAAACTATATATCAAATATATATTCATCATATATTTTACATATGTTGGAAAATATGTGTTAAACATATGAAACATATATGTTTAATAGCCATTCTCTGTAAGGACCAAAATCGTTCGGCACGGCATGTCATGGATTTTGATGATTTTCGGTATAATGGGTATATATTAAGTACTGACCATGAAAATAACACTTTTCATCCAATGTGACGTCTGGTTGCCATGGTAACGAGGTCATTTCATTTATAGCACTTTTGGGACCATGAAATAAGCCAGCTCCGGAGACTTCGTTGTCATGGATACCACTGTAATAGCTTGTTCATCTTTATATAATCTATTCTTCCTTACTTCCATTCTTACTTAGTACACTTAGTTATGTGATATTTATTACAGGAAGCTTATTGTATTGAGCCAAAATAAGTCAAAATGAAGCGAAAAATAGAGGTGAAAATAAGGGCCAATTTAGTGTGTTTTTGACCATTTTCAATCTTAAATATCACAAAAGGCACCAATAGGAGACTAGTGATTTTCATCAATGGAAATGTATGTTTATTGACAAATAAAATGAACGAAAAATTGGAGTGGGTATTTAAGAGTTTTACCTAAATTCTGTCGTCAAAGACCGTTGCCATGGCAACATTAGACCTTTTTGCTTGTTTCATATTATCTTTGAAATTGATTTTATTCCTCTTTAGAGTTACATAAGATTGTCAAAATGTATGCATGTATAGATATGACTTGTATCTTTTACTTAAGAAAAATTAAAATGTTCAAGGTCATTGGCTTGATGTTCAAGGTCATTTATACTTTGAGACTCAAATTTTGCATAAAATATTGATTTTTTAATTTTTTTGTTACTGATTTTAGTGATTTTTTTATTTAAATATTTTCATAGGTCATATATATTATGAAAGCACATGAATATAAGAAAGACAAATCTTAGAATTTATTGAATTGTAGCTATTCAATAGGAAAATATTTTTCCGTCAAAAAACAAGAAAAATACAGATTTCGTCCCTTTTTTATCAACATACTCACCAAGAATTTAGATATTCGAATATGTGAAGAAACGTAATCAATAGTTCTAAGAAATAAGTAATACATTTATCATTTTATGGCAAATAACTGTTAAGTTCAATATTTCAAGGTTTCTAAAATATTGACACCTTCATTTTATGAAAAATCGGGATTTTTCGTCAAATCTGGTCACTTAAAGTTTAATGACCTTGAAAATTCAGTGGGTGACCTTGAAATATTTTCAAGGTCATTTTTATATCAAAACGCCTTTGATAGATGTATACATGAACTTCTGTTCAAATATCATGCGTAGATAGTTTGATAGAGGTTGTGCTTAAATTCATCATATTGAAACCTTTCAGCCGATTGTTGCCATAGCAACTAAATTTGATGCTGCTTTGCCTATAAAAGGACAAATTAGCCCAATTAATTTTTTATATTCATGTATAGCTCAAAGATGATACTAATTGGATAACTACAATTTGGACTTCAAAAATTGGTGCTTTTATGAAATTTTCAACCTTGTAAAACAGTAAAAACATGCAAAAAAGGGTCTTTGAGTGCCCAAAACAAAGCCTTTTGATACCCTGTTTCGGCCCAATTTTTCATCTTGTATACATAAGGCATCCGAGATGAATGTAAAAACTTTACAAATATGCGTAATAATAAAGATTAAAAGAAAATAATCAAAGCAATTTAAGATTTAAAATGTACCTGTTTCCATGGTAACGAAGCCTACAAATATGCCTTGTCCTATAGATTTTCCCGATTTTTGAAACTTCAGACACGGTTACCATGGCAACGACAACCTTTTTGAAAAAACTGGGGTTGATTTACATACTAGTAATTCATATTGAACTTCCATACCAAAAATCTCAAAAATTCATGACATGCCGTGCCAAAATGTTTTGAAATTCTTTTGTTCTTACAGAGAATTGCTGTTAATACATACATAATGTATGTTTAACATATGTTTTCAAAATTATATGTGAAACATGTGTGATTGCCATATACGTTAGACAAATATGTCAAGTATAAACACACGTTAGTAAAATATATGTCAAACACAGATATGCCAAAAAACGCATCTAAAATCACATTACAAGATGGTCATAACACTTCTACACCATTTGTTAAACATATAATTAGCACATATTAAACATACGTTTCACACATGTTCAATGAATATGTGAACACATATACTCGTTTTTCATATTGAACATATGTTTCATACACATGTTTAACATATATCTAACATATATTAAATATATGTGGACATTTTTGCTGTGATATTACGAGGTTTCACCGTTTGACCTTGAAAATTGTAATTTTGAGTTAAGGTTAGTTAAGAAAGAACAATATGGGGTACAATCTTCAAACTTAGTACAATGTATAGAAATAAATCAGATTGAGAGGATCTGAACGAAGGTATTAATCTTTTACCTTGACCTTGAGATTTGATTTTGACCTTGAAAAATGTAATTTTGCATTACGGTTAGTTATGAAAGAATTATAAAGGGGTACAATCTTCAAATCTGGTACAGAGATAAAGCAAAGTGAGAGGACCTTAGCACAGGTATTTTCTTTGACCTTAACCTTGAGGTTCGATTTTGACCTTCAAAAATGTAATTTTGCATTATGGTTAGTTATGAAAGAATTATAAAGGGGTACAATCTTCAAATTTGGTACAGAGATAAAGCAAAGTGAGAGGATCTTAACGCAGGTATTTTCTTTGACCTTAACCTTGAGGTTTGACCTTGAAAAAATGTAATTTTGTGTTTAGGTTGTGAAAGAACTTTAAAGGGGTACAATCTTCAAATTTGGTACAGAGATAAAGCAAAGTGAGAGGATCTTAACGCAGGTATTTTCTTTGACCTTAACCTTGAGGTTTGACCTTGAAAAAATGTAATTTTGTGTTTAGGTTGTGAAAGAACTTTAAAGGGGTACAATCTTCAAACTCGGTACAGAGGTAAAGCAGAGTGGGACCTTGAGGTTTGACCTTGACCTTAAACAAATGTAATTTTGTGTTCAGGTTAGTGGAAAAAGAACTTAATGACTAAGCAAAAGAAAAAACTTAATATTGATCCGATCAAAAGGTCAACAATGATGATGGGGATGTCGTGTGCCGACTGGAATCCCTGTATAAAACATGATTTTCTGAATTCCTGCTTGCAACAGCCAACTTGAAATACGCTCAGCTTTTAAATGCATGTTTTTCATTCATTGGTTTAATGGATAATTACAAAACTGACTGATAGGTACAGATAAACCAGTCGTTGTACGTCTGTAATGGCTTACTAAGTATGTATCACTTAACCTTATGTATACTGAAATACGTAAAGAAACACGTGGAGATAGTAGGGATAAATATTGGTCACATCCATGTAATGTTACGGTAAATCTCGGTGACTATATTTGTTTTAAGGTAGATCTATATAGATCTTAACTACCGAAGTTAATTAACCAGAAAATGGTATTTAAATCACCAGTTTGATCTTCGACGGAATGATCGATTTTTGACATTTAAGTGCTGAACAACAAATGACATTGCATTTCGTATTATATATAGCCTTAATACGGACCTGAACGATATTTAGGTTTTTTATAAGTAAGTAAATAATACTTTTGGATAAATATCATCGCAATTTCTTTTCTTTTTTTTTTTATTCTTTGTTGACATATTTTAGGGGGGGGGGTGTTGTTGAATGTAAACGTATTATGCATTTTATTTCGTATTAGTGCGATTGATACCTAGAGTCTAAACAATGCTCGAATGATGGTGAGACGGGCGGGTGGGTAATGCTGTAAAATACTTTTTCTTTTAGGTCGATGCATTGAAGGAAGTTAGTACAATCTCGTGAATATTTTCTGATCGATCTTGTATACCTAGCTACTCCGCCGTTCGTTATTACATCGTCGTTTCCCTCACTAATGGATTGATGAACGAAAGCAAAACACTAATTTCAGTTTTAATGGTTTTGAAATGGAGGAAACTTTTAAATTTAAATAATGTGAATGTTTACTTTCCCTGACAAGTTGGTTCCTGTATGTAATTTAAATAACCAACTTTACAATCTATCATTGAACTTTAAAGCCAATGAACGTTCCCTGAGACTCCTTTGTGTTACTATAGCTTTCTATAGATATTGACTGGGGACTACAATCACTGCATTGTCTGTAAGTCAGTCTAGGACTTTCTATAGATATTGACTGGGGACTACAGTCACTGCAGTCTAGGACTTTCTATAGATTTTGGGACGTGTCTGTAAGTCACTTCAGGACTTTCTATCAAGCTGTGTACCAAGTAAGTACTAGTTGATAGCCATTTGAAAAGACTATAGAATAAGACCTTGGATTTAAGAAATTGAATTAGAACAATGAAGTCATGAGGGGAGCGTATAGTTGTTTCTGTGTCTGTCCGTACGTATATTATAGATCGCTCGTCAGAATTTGCTCATACTTAGCATATAGATATTTATGGTGTGGACTTTCGAGCAAAGGTCATTAAGGTAGAATGTCAAGGTCGCTCATTAAATGCATCTTGAAATATCAACAGGGCTATTTTCCTAGACTTTTGACAAAATAATTATATAGGATATGAGCCTTTCTGTCCTAATATCCCCTCTGAAAGGTCGAGGCCACTTAAAAAAAAAAGATGTATTAGGTCTTGAAATACGATAATGAACTGTTCATCATATAACTGTCATTTCTGAAGTACGTGTTATGATGATACTCTGTATACCAGGACTTCATTTAGATTTAGTAAAATATAGCCAACATCGCTTCATTCATTTGCACCATCATTATTATTTGCTATGCTGAGGATTTACTGCCTTATTCCTAGCTAAACTTGATATTTAGGTCAAAATTTCCCATAAAACAGGGGGAAAAGGAGTGCAGTGCAACGGAGAAGCTTCACTAAATGGATGATACTTAGTTCATGTATATATGTAAGTAGTTAGAATTGTTTGCTTAAATTTCAACGATTTCTGCGGGTTTCCACAGCTCCGAATTCCCTACTGGATCTGCCCCTGTACTTTTTGTTCAAAAGGAACTTGAGCCTGAGTGTAAAAATGTCAAAAAGATATGGGAGAAAACTTCTGAAATTTTAAAATTTGAAGTTAAATGGAAACATATATTGATTGGCTTTTATTTTTAAAATAATCAGAAAATTCATGATGTAATTAATTTAATTTCAACAATTGCTACTGTTATCTATAAGTACAAAATGTTTTGTAGAATTAAGAATTATGATGAAACTGTTGGAAATATTTGTGAGCGAGTAAAGAAATCTTTGAAAACATATTCTTTGGTATATCGAAGGCTAAATCGAAAAAAAATGTCAGAATACTTTTGAAAAGATGGGTAACTTATTGTGAGTTTATGTGCCTATCTTTTTTTTCAAAATTGATATCGAGGCGTTTTGCCCAAAATGTCATCGAAATTGTAAGGGCATATATAAATTATGAATAAAGTATTTTTAAAGAAAAAAAAACTTGAGCCTGAATGGAAGATAAAAAGAAGTTGTTGATACTGAATTAAAAAAAAAAACAATATATTTATAATGAAATAAAAATAATTAACAGAAAAAATGCCATCAGAAGTCTTAAAACATACGTTACTAGTATTTGATCGATTTGTTGAAATGTTCGGTCTGTCTCAGATAAGGTTTTCTGTTGAAGATCTTTCTTACAGCACTTTGAATAATAGAGTGTCATAAACTGCACTGCATTTCATAGGCCCTTTAACGTTTTAAATGGAAACGGCATGTAAATATTTGTATAGAATAGAAACCTATTCATTTCATAAATCTACAATAATCTCAGGGACAAATGGAGAGACAATGTTACGATAAATAACTATTGAAATTCCATTTCAATACACGTACATGTTATTTATTTCTTTTGATATGTCTAATCAAATGTAATTTTACTCGTTGAAAGAAGTTTTTCCATCTCCTAGATGTATCAATAGACACTGAATTAGAATGTTCTCCATGTTGTGAAAATTTGATCATTTTTTTCTGATCTGAGAGAATTTATAGCATAATGTCTCGTTGGAATAAAATTGTTTTCAAAGCAGAATTTTACAAGTTCTACCTGTTGTCAAGGAGTACTAAACTAGTCTGTCATATTTCTTAAATATGTGCTTTTAAAGTTGATCATGACTAATAATACAGAATGAATTCTCTGCATGTTTTTCTATAACATTACATAATTAAGTAATTATTTGTTGAAAACCATTGTTTGAACAATAATGTATGTTTGAACTATAATGTAAGTAACCCTTTCATGCTTCCCTTGTTCAGTGGCTTTAACAGTGTTAAAGGTGAAGGTCACATGTGTTTCCAATCACTCAAGAGGATAGTGATACATTCAATGCTTAAAAGTCCATGACCCAAGAAAGTATTTCAGATGTCATGATAATGTCAAATATTAAGGTCAAAAGACATAACATTTTAAATACATGTATATAGAGTAGATTTACATTAATTCATATATGGAATATTGTTAGCTTAATAGTGATACCTTCTCTCATTTCAGGATGTTTGTGAGGGTGTTCTATGACCCCAAGAGGATCAAGTGGAGACAATATTGACCAAAACAGGCTGGAATGGATTTATGTCCAACAGCAACTTAGCACAGTATAATAATACTGTATAGCAAAATCTCCTAGCTGTCATAGACTTGACACTACTTGACTAACAGCCATGAGACTTAGCATGGAGAACTTGCTGGACGATGAGGAGGAGCTGCCCCTCCCGAGCCCGAGCCCTACTTATCACCTCAGGAAGCCCATCACACCATATCTGTGCTCCACACCAGATGACTTTAGTGAGGAAAGAAATTTCCTGGTGGAGAAGGTTTTCCCAGAAGTGCATGAGTTCTGTCAGCTAAGGGGAGGTCACTTCTTCCCAGTGGATATACGATGGAATTCCGATGATGATCAGGTGTGCACGGGTAATATGCTAAAATTATGTCTAGATTATATCTGTAAGTGCTCCCCCTTTATGATCTGTATGTTAGGAGAGAGTTATGGGCCTTACAGACCTGTTGATTGGCCTAAATTACCGGAAAAATTTAAAGTTCTTGATGAGGAAGCAGACTGGAAAGACAGGAATTACATGATGGCTGCAGCGGCTGGTTATACGTGGGTTCTGAAGGAGACTCACCAAAACACGAGTATTACGGAGCTGGAAATTATACAAGCTACATTCCTAAATGAAAACAAACATTGTTACTTCTATTTCCGACAGCCAGAACATCTAGATGTCAAGTTTGGAGATATGTCTCCAGAAATACGCAGTGAACTTAGCAGGGTGCATTTACCAGAAAATGAGTATGCAGACCTCAATATACGGGATCTGAAGCAGAGAATCGTCAAGAAAGCCATGCCGGTGAAATATTTCCAGACGTTAGAGGAGCTTGGTAGACATGTACTAAAGGACTGGTCAGCTGTTATAGATACTGTATACCCACCCCTGGAAAAACCACTCACTTTCTATGGTTAGTTTAAATTAGTACTAACTAAAATCTCTTTTAGAAGCTAAGGTATTGTACATGTAATTTATACCTTTAATACTTAATTCCATAGTTATTCTTGTGCATAATCAATTATTTTGGTGTTATTTTGGCGTAATAAAGTAACTAAAGTAAGCTATAATGTGTCATCCTGAGATACTTAATTTTGTTTGTTTTGATATTTCAGAATCGGAGGAGTACAAGGACTGGGTGTCTAACGCCATGTTTGCCGACAGTCTTCGTCAGGTCTTTATTACCTCCCCTGAGCTAACGTCTCTTATGGAGGAGATGACGTTATTTGCAAATTCAGCTCTAAACGAATTGGATTTGGAGGAGGAAGAAAAGATAATAGAGAAACCAGTACTCTATCACAAATCTACTACGTAAAAGGTATGATCAAAATCATTTAGAAATCATGATAAGTGACAAATGTAATATGTAAAAAATACATGTATGCGGTCAAATCATACTCCTTTAAAGAGAAACTACATAAAAATAAGGTGAAAAATCATAAAGAACCATACTCAATTACAAGTCTTTAATGTAAAAAATACATATATGGTAAAAAAAATTACAGTTAAATTGTACTCAATCATGAATTTACTACATAAAAGTTTAGCGTAGAGTTAAATGTGATTTTAATTTTGAAGGAAATCTGTGAAAGCCAAGTATAATTCTGTGATGGTTCTACATGGAGATAGGGGCAGTGGTAAAAGTACCATGATATCTAACTGGCTACAGAAATATAATAAAGACAACAGAGAGGTCAAGGTCATTCACCATTACGTCGGATGTAGCGGCAGAAGTAAAGATGTCTCGGTATTCCTACGTAAGGTCATAAAGGAGCTCAGACAGGAATTCTCAGGTTAATGTTTAAATATACATTTATTTTATTACCAACTTTCAATCAGTTTTCATACTTTGATGTTTATTACCTAACCTTTATATGTTTCCTTGTTACTAATACAGAGGACCCCAGTAACGTAGGAATAACAGACCAGAACCAGCCTTGGAGTTTCCAGGAAGTATGTCAGGCATTTATTGCTGCGTTATCCCTGGGACCCACACTAATAGTGCTGGATGGTGTCGATGAACTGGGTGCTACGTTAGGCATTACAAATAGACAGGTATGGTATTTCCATTTCCAATTTTCTTAACTTTTAATGTTAATTATTGGTTTATCAGAATTTGAGATTAGGGTAGAGTAGCACAATTTCCTTTTATAATGTTTATCTCATAATTTTTGTGAATATATATCAGACCTATGAATCAACTTACGTGTATGTTTCTATGAAATTGATGTCAATATCTTTCTTTTATGTAGATAAAGGAGTTTAAATGGTTACCATTCCCACTGCCTCCTCAGTGTCGACTGATCTTCACCACGTGCCGTTCTGATCTCAGCTACCATTCCTTGTCACTACGTCATGATGCTAAGCTAATCACGATGCCGATGTTTGATTCCGAGAAAATAAGGATATCCTATGTAGAGGAAGTAATGGACATTCACTACGACAACTTGACGCCTAGTAACAAACAACAAGTCTTAGATATCAAGCTCTCCACCAAACCTATATTTCTGAGTTTACTGGCAGTGGAGATGCAGGCCTACAGCGTGTACACAGACTTGACGGACTATCTTGATGATATTTATGAGAAGGTATCATCTCTAAGAGACCTCTGCACCAAGTGCTTTCATCGCTGGACCCAGGATCTCAGCTGGATGAAGGAAAGTTTATATGGAGAGGTGGAAGTCGAGGAGGGAAATATAGGTAATGCTAACGTATATATGATACATATAGATTTCAAAGAATTCTACTTGTATATATAAATGGCTAATACTCTTAAATTTTATCAAATATATGCAGTCGTTTTGTACTAAGAAAGAATTTTATATTTGATGCAGGAATATTTAAGCAGTATATTTTAGGATTGTTGATGCTTTGAATTTTCGTCAAACAGAAAATAAAGAAAAGAAGTCCATTCACTGCTTTCAGGTTTTATCATTCACAATATTTCTAATTTATCATCTTTGACAGATCTGGAAGGTTGGATACCAGACACATTACGTATTATGGCAACTTCTAGAACTGGGCTGACTGTAGGAGATATATTCATTATTCTGAAGGACCTTGGATACAGAAACACGCGGGAGGTCAAAATGTTTGATTGGCTACAGTTTAGAGAGACGATTGGTCAGTTTGTATATGACCAGCCAAATGGACTTCTTCAGTTTGGACATCAGCACTTACAGGAGATTGTAGAATATATATTACTCAGTAAGTATTGTAGAATATATATTACTCAGTGAGTATTGTAGAATATATTTTACTCAGTAAGTATTGTAGAATATATATTACTCAGTGAGGATTCTAGAATATATATTACTCAGAGAGTATTGTAGAATATATATTACTCAGTGAGTATTGTAGAATATATATTACTCAGTGAGTATAGTAGAATATATATTACTCAGATACATTTTGTATCTTACTCAGCTAGTTTCTTAGACTATGTATATGTTACTCAGTGACTTTCTCAGAAAATATCTTACTCAGTGAATATTGTAGAATATTTCTTAGTGAATATTGTAGAATATTTCTTAGTGAGTATTTTAGATTACTGTGAAATCATTATATTTTGTGAGGGCTCAATTTTCATGGTTTTAGTGGAAAGCCTCAATGACGAATTCACATCCCTAGGGAATAATTGTACATAAAAAAGCACATGAAACAACTTTTAATGACAAAACAAGCATGCATATTTTACAGGCAATTTGATGTATAAACACCTTCCAATAACGTGGACACATACTTTAATTGCTTTTAATTGCAATGCTTTTCAACACTGTTTTTACAACTGTTTGTCACAAGCCAACCTTGACCAGCTTTTAGTTAGATCACATTTCAGCGACATCTTGGTGTGAGTAGCAATAAGCCAGTTGGCATGGAGCCTCATGCTTTAAGCAGAATGTTTTAAGATCGACATTATCTTTTAAATTGTCGCCATTTTTATGCCCCTGTAATCGAAGATTCTTTTACTTTTCAAGCTGTTCAACTACCTTGGCTGAGAACCATTTATGAAAGTTTGATTTCACTAACTCTTAATAGTTTACTGCAACGTCAAGAGGCTGCAATTTAACCGCGCAGGCAGCCGATGTGCGGCAAAAATGTAAAAAAAGTATGATTGCCCTCTGTTTTATGTGATGTAATGCCAAATTTTCATTTGCTTTTTTTACATACGGGACGATAATTATTGTCCATGAATCAAGGCATGGAGTCCTTTGTGCTCCAATGCGTTTCAGTGCAGATGACTTCCCTAGTATTTTCCACTAGAGTTATCCACAAAACCATGTCCCCACGAAAATACTGAATCTCATGAATCCACAAAAATAAATGATTTCACAGTATATTTTAGTGAGTATTGTATTTAGGGGATAAACGTACTGTGTTTTGTGGTTCCGACAGGTATATGTTGGATATACTGTTGGAAACGCAGTTATACCGTCGGGGCTTGTCCGTTAACACAGTACGTTAATCCCTATTCTAATTCATGTGACATATTTTAACCTTTTATACCCCTCAGAGGGTCTCACGCATCGCTTTAGAGGTGACGTTGCTACGGAGGACTAACAACGACCAATAGAAATTATTGCGCAGCAATATATGAAATACAACTGCTTCGTATTTATTACAATGGCGAAAAATCAAAGTGTTATCAATAATAAACTTACTTGCTCTGTTGTTTACAAGTGGAGAACGCCATTTACAAGCTCATACCTTGTAGTATTACGTCACAGTATGACGTCACAGGAGCAAAGAACAAAGGGAAGCATGACGTCATACGCAAAAAGTGCGCTAAAGCTTGCAATTTGAAGTATGTCAAGTGAGTCGGTTTGCGGCATGTATATCGTTGTTATACATGCTTGTAGAAATCCTGTGAACCAATCAGAATGCGTGAAACAAACAGAATGAATTAGAATAATCATTAGCCAGATTTATAGTCCTCATTCTACTTTGTTTTATTTTCATGCTCTTAAAATTTCATTACATGAACATGTATATCACTTCATGTATTTCAGAATTTCTCTTTCAGTTTTATTCTCCCTCTGATATGACTTTATTAATTCAATTTTTGTTTTATTCACTCACTCAATTTCAGATTGATATTATGAACATTTTTATTGATATAAGCAATAGCAATTTATGCTGATGTGATTTTAGGTGGATCATCGGAGAAAGGCCGATCACGTCACAAGAAAAGTTTGATTCTGAGTAGGTTAAATGTCGGTGACACTGTTAATATGGTGTGATCTGTGTTAATTGTCTCTTTACCTTAATTTTCTCAGGAATGTACATATTCACCACTGTGTGCACAGATAAGACGGAAAAGTTATATTACGTATGAAAAAGTTATTTGTCCTACCCCTGATCCTACTAGTAACCAATCAAAACTTGACTCCTAGATAAGCTGGGCATGTTATTGTCAACATGTTTAGATCCAGAATTTTCTTTCTATAGGAGGTTACCCAATTCTAAATATTTACTCAAATGTCATATACCATTGATATAACCTTGGTTTATCATATACTACAAAAACAATTACTAACCCCCCACCCCCCACCCCTTCCCCATCCCTTTTTAGTGCAGATTGACTCTAGATTGCCCTGTGAACAGTCTTAATTTAGATACACAATGGTTTGTTGATTTTCACTCCTTTGCACCTTTTCATGTCACTTTGATTTGGATATCACAGTGGTACTATACCTGAGTGTTTGAACAGACACTGACAAATGACTGGTAGATAGATGGAATGGGGTATCAGTGTTCTTGATATATATGTAATATATCTTGATTTCAGAACTGTAAATAAAAATTATGTATTTTGTATGTTATTATGGTATAGAGAATGTGCATTAGATCTAATGGTAGAATACATGATTGTGGATAACATGAACACAACTCATTATTAACAAACATTAAACTTAAAAGTTTTACTAATAACGTACTTTGCATAGAGATAAAATCCTCACTACCTTTTGTTGTCAGAGGTCACTTGACTAGAACTTGAAGAGCTGTCAGTGTTTACATGATTTTTTTCCAAACGGTGAAACCCATTCACAATTTCAAAAGAAGTAATTGAATTTTACTTAGAGTTATCTTTCTTTGTCTGCAAACCATCCCATTATCTATTATTTCTCTCCTCCATTAATCTACTAGATATTACATATTTGTTCCCAATTATTGTTTGTTTGCATCATGAACACAAAGACAGATAACTAATGATTAAAGTATATTTTAAATTGTTTAGATGATTTTTTTTATTTAATATTTCCTAGAGTTATCCTTCTTTGTCTCCACTTGCTACAAATCATTTAGTAACAATAATCAAACATTCAGTAGCATCATTCAGCTATTTCATGAGTTATTAAATAATCAGGTAGAGCATTTAATTTATCATAAAAATCATTGCTTTTACTGAGGAATTACTTTTACATTTCTAGATTCTCTGAAGCCGGGAGGGAGTGAGGTAGTAACAGCTGATAACCCAGAGAAGGAATGGAAAGGTCAGAAAAGGCGTTTCCATGGTATCCTGGCTCAGTATTTCTCCAATCAGCCCCTGTCACAGAGAGTTATAGAGGAGTTACCGTGGCATCTACTTATGTCAGGGGACATAACTCAGCTTCTGGATTTACTGGTCAATCCTAGGTTAGTATAAGACTAGACTGCAGAGACAATATTTATAATGTCATCACAGAAAATAGAATTACTGTCCGCGCGGCTCACTTCGGAAACTGACTAAACGTGATTTTGATTACTTTATGATGCAAAACTTTAAATGAAGTTGATATCATTCAATAGATCTCGCTTAGTCGTAAATTTTGGGATATGTTATATAATAGTGAATACACCCAATCAAACTATATAGACAAAACAAGTTTTAGATGGGCCATTTCCCATGCTAATTTTTCCCGTGACGCCGTGACGCTGTCCATAGGCTCATTGTTAAACTCGGCGACGTCACGCTAAAATTTAACATTGAAAATGCCCTATCTAAAAACTTATTTTGCCTGTATAATATGATTGCATAAACCCTCGACCATGTTACATATACCAAAATTGACGACTAAGCGAGATCTATTCAATGATATAGATTTTATTTTAATTGTTGCACGTCAAAGTTATCAAAATCTCGTTTATCCAGTTTCCGAAGTGATCCGCGCGGACAGTAGGGTTTATTATCAGCTGTTTTATAGAAAAAACATGCGCCATACAGGTCTTTTCTGAAATAATACAGAACTTAATTTCTATTTCCGCAAGAATGAATCTGTAAATAATTCAGTGCACATTCGAAAATGCATTTGTAAATTAGATAGACTTTTATATACATGTGATATCAAATATTAGGCATTTATTTTGATGAGTGTGACTTCTTAGTAAAAATGCTCTTATTTTACTTTGTTTTTTTTTTCTATCAGGTACATTGAGTATTTCCTTGATGACAGTAAACTGAATCAGTCCAATAAACTTGATCTGGCATTCTATTGGTCGGTGTTGAAGGAATCAGGACATAGTATTGTCAGAAAATATGAAGGACTCCTACAAGACCTGGATATTATGGAGAGACAGTGGACACCGGTACAGGTAAGTGTAGAGGATTAGACTTGTGACATAGTTCTTCATCAAGTCAGTAAAAATTTAATAAAAATTCTATGGAAAAAATCACTTCATTTTAATACTCCATAATTCCATTTCAATTTTTTCAATTTGTGTGTTCTGTACATGTAAATATATTTTTAAGTGACTATAATGTGAACTTGATTTTGTTCAGCCCTCTGTTGTGGAAGCTGATCGTGAGGAGAGCCTACACAGCCGTTGTTCCTCGATCCCGGTACAGGATTCCCCAAGGGAGACCACTCTTATCATACCTAAGATTATTACATCAGGTCCTCGTCAGCGGGAACTGTCTGCTGTAACGGAGGAATCTAACGTGTATACACCTGAGGGTGAGCAGAACAGGGAGGAGGTATGTTATATGATTTGAAACATTCACATTTCATTTTGATTTCAAAGGTTATGGATGTATTGTTATTAGATTAGATGAGCCTAGGCTAATGTACTGTATGTGAAATTCAATTATTTTTATCACTTATGCAGCACATTTTGCTGTATATTGACAAAGCTTTTAGCCTGGTCAGCCTCTGTCCCCTTTCAAATTTTCAACTTATGTGTATTATTTAGAATTATTTGAGAATTTGATTGAATTATGATTACATTCTTAATACATTTTGTATAAAGAATTCTTTTTTATTTTTAAGATCAACAATGTGACACATGAGAACGTTGATGAGAATGTAGATGAAGATGCCAAGGAGGAAGATGAAGATGTCAATACAATCTTCCTGACAGAGTCAGAATCAAAGTCACTGGGTAAATTTCTTATCAATTTAATTTTATCTTGATTTATTGAAATCAATAGAATATATATATTCAGTAAAAAGAACATTGTTAAAGAAATAGAGTTAAGTAAACTGAAGTTTTTTTTAATAGCCTTGAAAAATAAATTGCCTTTTATACTCTTGAAAGATAAATTGAAAATGAAACTTTAAATATTACATATTAATCAAAAAAAATTGATGAAAATTGTATAATAAACATTAATTGTTGACAGAGCATGGTGAGGAGTCTATTAAGGCAGAGACAAGGAGAGGGAGTGGTCCGTCTTCCTCCTCCCCCAGGGAGGCAGGGTCCATAACCACGCCCACTGTAACTACACCCCCTGTAAACCCTGTAAAGATAGCCTGGCTCCTCTCTCAATTCCTCAAGGATCTGGGTCATGTGGAGAGCTCTGAGAGGATATTACAATCACTAAACAACTATCTGATGAAGGTATGTGGACACTATATGGTTGGAGAAAGACATTTTGTAAGTAACATACCTGTCAATTCTCCCGCTTTTGGAGGGAGACTCCCTTTTTGGCTTCATCTCCCTCTTTTTGACCTTTATCTCCCTCCATGGCATTCCTCCCTCGAGAGAGACTAAAATCTCCCTCTTTTTGGCCCAATCACCCTCTCTCCCTCTTTTGGCATATTTATCAAAGAAGAATAACTCTAGATGGGGACATTCAGAGCATTTCATGAGAAATTTTATGACAAAATGCAAAAAAAGATGTATAGAATGCAATAAATTATTGATGCATGTTTCATTGTTTATAAATGTCTTGCATTTTAATGTCAGCACAATGAAATTATTTGAAAACTGGTTATGTGCAAAATGTTGCAATTCATTAAAAATGTAGCAAAATGGGTTCACACGCAATCTGCCTCTTTTTAAAGTGCCAAAGAGGGAGATCTCCCTCTTTTTAAGATTTCAAAGTTACTGTCAGATTTTGTTATTGGATATAAGCTGTGTCAAATTCAAATTCCTAGACTTTTTGAAAAGTATATAATATACAGCAAAATATTTAATACAGAAGATTGTAAATGGCACACCAGATTCAAAATATGCTGGATCATGTTCTTATCTAAAATAGTCAAAGGAATAGATTTAAGTGATGTCCAAAATAGTCAAAGGAATAGAAGTGATATCCAAAATAAGGCAATTTGAATTTCTTTGCTTTTAATGTGACATTATTATTCCTTCAATTTACATATTTATTTAAATGACAATGAAATTATGTAAAATAATCACAAGTGCTTTGTTATTATTAGACATAATGAATTTTGAAATGACATATGAATTTACAGCTAGATGACATTGTAAGTACTATATATATGACTGTTATATGAGATATAAGTAACATTTTAATGATAAAAAATGATGTATATATGTGTTACTTTGAAAGAATATTTATACTGGAGAATGTTAATGGATTTTTTATGTACCTGGTATGATACCTGGATTATATTACTCAGATATTTTGTTACACGTGTGTGATGGTTGATGGTGTATGTTACACATAATTTACACAAATTATTATAATTCTTTTTTTAAGTTTTGAAAGTATAATTTTAGTTTTGAAAGTAACAGCATTCAACAAGATATTTAGGTTCACATTTTTTTATGAAAATTCAAATTATATTTTTATATTTCTACATTTTGTTAAAAAGGAGACAGATAATACTTTCATAAAGAATTAAAAAAAAACAAAAAAACCAGCTGAAAATCATACCTACTATAAACATGGTTATTTTCACTGGGGGGAAACTTTTGCGATTATAAGATCAAGACGTTTTTTTAGTCATGGGGGAAATATTCAGGATAAAAATGTCTTTCCTGTTGTAAGAATGCAGCGGGGATATTTTCGCGTGGGAGAAATTTTCGCGAAATCCCTTGATTGGTGAAAAATGTGAAAATTACCCCCACGCGAAAATTTCCGTGTTTACAGTAGTTTATTTCTACTGAGGAAAATTTATTAATGACTGAGATATATTATGATTAATACTCCATTATTATCAATCAAGCATCTAATTACAAAATATGTAACAAATATAATGAATTAAACTCATCTATTGAATGAAATGATTTAATTATTATCATATTATGATAATAATAAAAATTTCAAAACCAAATATTATATGAGCTACAAAAAAAGAGTGATCCCCTTAATAATGATAATTATAATTATTCCTAATTAACGTATCCAATGTACAAATGAAGATCTCGCAGACGTCTCGTCCATTTAAACAGTGTTAAAATGATCTCGGTAAACTTCGGCAGTGTCTCGATAGTTTCCGTGGCTTGAGCGACGGTCGGCATGCTGACCTTTGATGTTAGAAACCAATATTTATGTTGTATTAGGTATATTTAGGTGAAAATATGCCATGATTCTAACTATACAGTACACTTGATATTTATTTGTACAACGGATACCTTAAGTCTTATCTATTTTCAGAAGGTCTCTGAACTATAGGATGATATGTGAAATTAAAGTTGTTTTAGTGAAAATTTGCTTTATTAATTGTCATGACTACCCCAGAAAAAATATTGTTGAAAGATATGTTGAATCTACATGTGATTGAGAAACCTGATTATACGATCATAGATGTAGTTAAGCTTATTTTTATTTTCTTTCTCACCAGAACTTTCCACTGGAGCATGAAGACATGTTAACGCTAGCCAAGGTGCAGGAAGCTCTGGGTAAATACAGCTCTGAACGTGGAGACACGGCAATGACGGAGAAATATTTCCGTAAATCTTTACGCACAGTGATGGATCTTTATGAAATGGAAGAGACCTCACCATTATATACAGAACTACAGAATGTCAAAGGTGAGAATTGTCAATATCATGTAACATAAAAGTGATACAGTTTGTAGTAAGCTTATTTTAGTGAATTTTGCAAGAAGAATTATCATTATTAGCCATGCACTCATGTCCCATGATTTCCCTTTACACTAGGTCGCCTGTTGGCTCACCATGGTTACCTGAGGCTCAGTGAGGGGATGGTAGACAGTGCCGAGGATTTACTACGAGAAGGATTGGAGTGTGCGACAGACTGTGGTAACATAACCATAAAGGCTACCATACTGTATAACCTAGGATTACTCAGGTAAACTTATTTTCCAATTTTGAAATTTGTTGTTTTTGACCCCCTTCAGATTTTTTCTTTGTTCAGAAAAATCATGTAAATGTGTTTTGTGAATTCTATATTTAGAAACTACAAGTAACAAGAAACACATTGTTCAGTTTACCGGTATTTGCTGTTATCATTTCCTTTTTTGATTTCTTTTCAGAATGCAACAGGAAGATTTTGTGTTGGCAGAGTCTTTTCTCAGACAAGCGTTAAGTTTACGTGAGCGATGGTACGGTAAATCTCACCCCCTAGTGGCCAATGTTCTTTTCCACATTGCCGGCATTATGGGAAATACTTACAATAATAGAGGGTAAGCCTTCTAAGTGTACCTGTAAATACATATTCACTCTTGATATAAAACATTTTTTTTGTTCCAGTAAGATTAAGTTTATAATATCTCCAATACTGACTACACATCATCAAAATTTGATTTGTTTAAGGAATAATTGCACAGAAGACCCCTGCTTTAAAAGTGAATAATTTTTCTTGTAGTTTTAACAGAGTGAGGTCAGAGAATGTATATCGTAAGGCCCTGAAGATCCGTGAGGACTGCCTCGGGAAGGACAACATTACTGTATCGGATACATTGTTTGAACTCGGTAAGTTAATTATGGTATCTCTTACTATTATATCATAACAGAAGATCTGTGAGGACTGCCTCGGGAAGGACAACATTACTGTATCAGATACTCTGTTTGAACTGGGTAAGTCAGTTATGGTATCTCTTACTATTATATCATAACAGAAGATCTGTGAGGACTGCCTCGGGAAGGACAATATCACTGTATCAGATACACTGTTTGAACTGGATAAGTCAGTAATGGTGTCACTTACTATCATATCATAACGGAAGATTGGTGAGGACTGCTTTGGGAAGGACAACATTACTGTATCGGATACTCTGTTTGAACTGGGTAAGTCAGTTATGGTGTCTCTTGCTATTATATCATAACGGATGATCGGTGAGGACTGCTTCGGGAAGGACTACATTACTGTATCGGATACTATGTTTGAACTGGGTAAGTCAGTTATGGTGTCTCTTACTATTAAATCATAACAGAAGATCGGTGAGGACTGCCTCGGGAAGGACAACATTACTGTATCAGATACTCTGTTTGAACTGGGTAAGTCAATTATGGTATCTCTTACTATTATATCATAACGGAAGGTCGGTGAGGACTGCTTCGGGAAGGACAACATCACTGTATCAGATACTCTGTTTGAACTGGGTAAGTCAGTTATGGTGTCTCTTACTATCATATCATAACGGAAGATCGGTGAGGACTGCCTCAGGAAGGACAACATTACAGTACATTTTGGAGTTCCAGGTCGCCCGTTTTGGGAGTTCGGGGTCGCACAAAAATGTTTGTAATATTGAAATAAGAACTAATTTTCATAATAATTAATTTTCTAATCATTCAATATCAATAGTTTTCTTTGTAGAAAAATACCAAATGTTAATTTCCATCCTAAATTAGTGAAAATTAAGCTTTGATTCTGAACAGCCAAGCCGACCCAGAACCCCCAAATTGCCTGTACTGTATCAGATACTCTGTTTGAACTGGGTAAGTCAGTTATGGTGTCTCTTACTATTATATCATAACAGAAGATCGGTGAGGACTGCCTTGGGAAGGACAACATTACTGTATCAGATACACTGTTTGAACTAGGTAAGTCAGTTATGGTGTCTCTTACTATCATATCATAACAGAAGATCGGTGAGGACTGCCTCGGGAAGGACAACATCACTGTATCAGATACACTGTTTGAACTGGGTAAGTCAGTTATGGTGTCTCTTACTATCATATCATAACAGAAGATCGGTGAGGACTGCCTCGGGAAGGACAACATCACTGTATCAGATACACTGTTTGAACTGGGTAAGTCAGTTATGGTGTCTCTTACTATCATATCATAACAGAAGATCCATGAGGACTGCCTCGTGAAGGACACTATCACTGTATCAGATACTCTGTTTGAACTAGGTAAAACAGTTATGGTGTCTCTTACTATAATATCATAACAGAAGATCGGTGAGGACTGCCTCGGGAAGGACAACATTTCTGTATCAGATACTCTGTTTGAACTGGGTAAGTCAGTTATGGAGTCTCTTACTTTTGTATCATAACGGAAAATCCGTGAGAATTGCCTGGGGAAGGACAACATTACTGTATCAGATACTCTGTTTGAACTGGGTAAGTCAATTTTGGTATTTCTTACTATTATATCATAACAGAAGATCGGTAAGGACTGCCTCAGGAAGGACAACATTACTGTATCAGATACACTGTTTGAACTGGGTAAGTCAGTTATGGTGTCTCTTACTATCATATCATAACAGAAGATCGGTGAGGACTGCCTCGGGAAGGACAACATCACTGTATCAGATACACTGTTTGAACTGGGTAAGTCGGTGTCTCTTACTATCATATCATAACAGAAGATCCATGAGGACTGCCTCGTGTAGGACACTATCACTGTATCAGATACTCTGTTTGAACTAGGTAAAACAGTTATGGTGTCTCTTACTATAATATCATAACAGAAGATCGGTGAGGACTGCCTCGGGAAGGACAACATTACTGTATCAGATACTCTGTTTGAACTGGGTAAGTCAATTATGGTATCTCTTACTATTATATCATAACGGAAGATCAGTGAGGACTGCTTTGAGAAGGACAACATCACTGTATCAGATACTCTGTTTTAACTGGGTAAGTCAGTTATGGTATCTCTTACTATTATATCATAACGGAAGATCGGTGAGGACTGCTTCGGGAAGGACAACATCACTGTATCAGATACTCTGTTTGAACTGGGTAAGTCAATTATGGTATCTCTTACTATTATATCATAACATCATCTCAAACATTCTTTATGTATGATATCTCTGCAGCAGGACCATTTTTCTATAGCAAAGTTACAGTAGTACCTAAAAGGACTGGTGTTGTATGTTATTTGTATAGACAATACTTACATTATGTATTTGTACATTTGTTATTATTTTTTATCACCAGGCAAGTTACTGCAAGAGGAGTACAACCACGCTGCCAAAAATGAAGCCGTCAAACTTTTACGCAGAGCACTGGACATACGCACAACCAAACTTGGTAAGCTTTACATGTAATATTTTGTTATGAGCTCACTTTGACAAATTGAGGGATTTTACACTTTATTACAAATATTGCACTCAAATGCTTTCAATCTTGGCATCTGGAAGTTTGGATAAAGTCAGGTTAGAGGGAAGTGTTACTGCTACTTTAGTGACAGTAGGTGAATAGGTATATAACAAGATACTACATCTGAACCACATTTTCTACTTGGTATGTATGAAAGTGCTTATGATATACTCATCTTGATTTATCTACATGCCTGACCTGTAAGGTTCTTATGAATAATTTTCACAATAAGTGGCCAATTTTATATTCGATCTATCAGAACTGTGACATATTGGCAGACTTTCCATCTAAATGCAGCAGGGATCAAAATCTTTGTGAAGTGACCTTGACCTTCATTGCTTGAATTTTCCAATATCAGACTCAATAAAAGTGTTACACCTTAATTAATGCACCTGAGATTAAGTTTTTGTAAAACGGTTTTGACTGTCTTTTACTACTGCATTGATTTACATAGATGATGGGACATTATTGGTCCTAATTTATTAACTGGATTACAATTGTGGTCAGTTATTCTGTTGAAAGGCTCTTGCATAACGTGTATTTGTCTCGTTGATGAATTTCATCGAAATTCTGGACACTGCCTAAATAGACACATAAAAAGTATTAACCTACGAAAGAAATTGGGTCATGACCATGATGCTTCCTCAACTACTAATGGATACAGTAGGGATTTCATATTTAGTACTGTTTTAACCAGACCTTTCATTTGTACAAAAGCCTACTTAGCTCAAGTGGTAGCTGAAAAAAATATTTTCGCGCTAATTGAAACTTACACGTAATATTGTGAAACTTTCGTGTAATATTGCAAAACTTTCGCGTTATATCACAAATCTTATTGCGCAGATGTATCGTGTAATAACGCGAAAGTTTCACGTTATATTGCGAAACTTAAATGTTAATATATAGTTTCAAGTATAGATGAGCAATATTTCCTACTTTGACCTCTGGTTTATTGTGAATGATTTAAAACATTTTCATCAAAGATCATTGTATTAAGAGGGTCAGTGAGCAGAAGGGGATCGTTGTCAGTGTTCTTTGATACAGATTTCACAATGTGAGGTAGACGTCTTTGGGACGGATTGCTCCTCTATTCCGTTTGAGGATGAAATTTGATTTCTTTTATTAAAGTGATAGTTTGTAAATCTAAACCGCTGTCTCAGGATTTATATGTTTGACAGTTTTCAAATACATTTAAACAGTAAGAAATGTCGATAGAACTATCTATAATCTAATTTAATCTAACAAAGAATTCATTGGTTTTTGTTAGAGACGTAATATTTTAAAACTCTTCTGCTTATCCTTTCTAAAGGTAAAAGAAATAAAATAAAAAAGCTGAACACGGTCGTAAAACACGCGACAATCGGATTTTCTATAAAACCTTTTAATACGAATGTTTTATATGTATTGATTTAATCTGAGTGGGACTTGTAAAGGGATATCTATAGATATTACAATGAAGTAGATCAAAGCCTGGCCGGGTATTACCGGTAGATCCCAAGTCATGTAGACGTGATGATAGAGTAAGCTGGAGGTAACAAACCCCATGTCCCCGCCAATTTCTATTTTTAAAAGGTTTTTTTTTCACAAATAAAGGTTAGAACATAATAGAATTTATTTTACGAGTCGTCTCTTATGAGTAAAACTTAGCTTTGAAGGTATTGATATATTCAGAATTTACAATGAAGGCAAAGCCGATGAACGGAATAAAACAAGGTTTGTCTCAATTCTTTCTATATAGAATATGCATTAGCAGAATAAATTACTCTTTTCTCAAAGATCTATTTAAAGTATGGTTACAATTAATTTAAAATTCCTACTTTTAAATTAGATATATCATCTAGCTGATGAAATAAAGAAAATGATTTACAACTGCATAGTCTGCTCATTATTATGGATTTCGTGTTGGGTATTTCAGTACATCTCCGGTTATCTATTTATTTGCGCTCATTACTGAAGGATTTTACAATAGTCTCTATCGATCTGTTACCACATAAATGTCATAATTCACCGTGGAATATCTTTTTTTCTCAGCTGTATTATGAAATTTTATCTTCTTAAATTCAATTAGGGACAAAGATTGAATTTCTGTATTATTGTACTTTCAAGGTCGGACATTGGCGTAGTTCACTTTATCTACCAAGACATTGTTTCAGTCAGACTTTGTATGAACAATGATATATATCATCTTTCACCGTTATCAAGTTATTATCTGGATAATTAATCTAAAAGTATGAAAGATTAACAAAGAAATGAGCAACCTTGGAATGTACTCTCTACTCAGTTGCCAACATAAAACGTCATTTTGAAAACAGAATATTTGCAGTGTTGCTACAAATTATAGGTTCTAAGTTGTCCTATCCTAACTAGGAGTAAAACTAGTACAAGTTGAAAGTAAACACTGTATTTTAAGAAATGTGAATAAGCACGATAAAACATAATTATACAATCTCGTTGTCTAGAATATTAAATGATATAGTTGTAGATTAATGCGATAGTCAGACCTTTGAATCATCTGAATCTTCTGACTTTGTCGTATTTCGTACCGAGCTGAAGTGACCGTTGTGATATACAAACAAGAGATGCTTACTCTACATGGGTATCTGATTTTTAGCTCACCTCGACGAAGTTGAGTGAGCTTATGCTATAACCCCACGCGTCCGCGTCCGCGTCCGCGTCCGCGTCCGTGTCCGCGTCCGTGTCCGCGTCCGTGTCCGCGTCCGCGTCCGGTTAAGAAGTTTGGGGTAGCTCAGTATCTGACAAAGTACTGATGCTACAGTAACCAAACTTGCACAAGTGATTCATCTTTGGATGCTGAGGTGAACCCATGCATCGGATGCAGCATCTGACCTACATTTTCCGCTTGAGTGACTTGGTTAAGAAGTTTGGGGTAGCTCAGTATCTGACAAAGTACTAATGCTAAAGTAACCAAACTGGCACAAGTGATTCATCTTTGGATGCTGAGGTGAACCCATGCATCGTATGCAGCATCTGACCTACATTTTCCGCTTGAGTGACTTGGTTAAGAAGTTTGGGGTAGCTAAGTATCTGACAAAGTACTGATGCTACAGTAACCAAACTTGCACAAGTGATTCATCTTTGGATGCTGAGGTGAACCCATGCATCGTATGCAGCATCTGACCTACATTTTCCGCTTGAGTGACTTGGTTAAGAAGTTTGGGGTAGCTAAGTATCTGACAAAGTACTGATGCTACAGTAACCAAACTTGCACAAGTGATTCATCTTTGGATGCTGAGGTGAACCCATGCATCGGATGCAGCATCTGACCTACATTTTTCGCTTGAGTGACTTGGTTAAGAAGTTTGGGGTAGCTAAGTATCTGACAAAGTACTGATGCTACAGTAACCAAACTTGCACAAGTGATTCATCTTTGGAGGCTGAGGTGAACCCATGCATCGGATGCAGCATCTGACCTACATTTTCCGCTTGAGTGATTTGGATAAGAAGTTTGGGGTAGCTCAGTATCTAACAAAGTACTAATGCTACACTAACCAAACTTGCACAAGTGATTCATCTTTGGATGCCGAGATGGACCCATGCATCGGATGCAGCATCTGACCTACTTTTTCCACTTGAGTGATTTCGCTTTTAAAAGCCAATATTGAGCAAAGTATAAGTGCTACATGTACCAAACTTGCATATTGGATGTATCTTTGATCAAACTTTAATAAAATGACCTTGACCTACTTTTTCCGCTTGAGTGATTTTGCCTTTAAAAGCCAATATTGAGCAAAGTATAAGTGATACATGTACCAAACTTGCATATTGGATGTATCTTTGATCAGTCTTTCATAAAATGACCTTGACCTACTTTTTCCGCTTGAGTGATTTTGCTCTATAAAGCCAATATTGAGCAAAGTATAACTGCTACATGTACCATGTACCAAACTTGCATATTGGATGTATCTTTGATCAAACTTTAATAAAATGACCTTGACCTACTTTTTCCGCTTGAGTGATTTTGCCTTTAAAAACCAATATTGAGCAAAGTATAAGTGATACATGTACCAAACTTGCATATTGGATGTATCTTTGATCAGTCTTTCATAAAATGACCTTGACCTACTTTTTCCGCTTGAGTGATTTTGCTCTATAAAGCCAATATTGAGCAAAGTATAACTGCTACATGTACCATGTACCAAACTTGCATATTGGATGTATCTTTGATCAAACTTTAATAAAATGACCTTGACCTACTTTTTCCGCTTGAGTGATTTTGCCTTTAAAAACCAATATTGAGCAAAGTATAAGTGATACATGTACCAAACTTGCATATTGGATGTATCTTTGATCAAACTTTCATAAAATGACCTTGACCTACTTTTTCTGCTTGAGTGGTTTTGCCTTTAAAAGCCAATATACATGTACTAAGAAATATGTTTGAATTGAATGTTGCTGTCACGAGGTGAGCTTTGTAATCTGTGATTACCTATGTTTCACTCTGAGTTTTGGAGGTCACTTCTGTTCACACAGCGACTGAATTGTTTGCTTTATGTCCCATTTTTGATCTGATTTTTCACTCTGAGTTTTGGAGGTCACTTCTGTTCACACAGTGACTGTATTGTTTGCTTTATGTCCCATTTTTGATCTGATTTTTCACTCTGAGTTTTGGAGGTCACTTCTGTTCACACAGTGACTGTATTGTTTGCTTTATGTCCCATTTTTGATCTGATTTTTCACTCTGAGTTTTGGAGGTCACTTCTGTTCACACAGTGACTGTATTGTTTGCTTTATGTCCCATTTTTGATCTGATTTTTCACTCTGAGTTTTGGAGGTCACTTCTGTTCACACAGTGACTGTTTTGTTTGCTTTATGTCCCATTTTTGGTCTGGTTTTTCACTCTGAGTTTTAGGGGTCACTTCTGTTAACACAGTGACTGTATTGTTTGCTTTATGTCCCATTTTTGGTCTGGTTTTTCACTCTGAGTTTTGGAGGTCACTTCTGTTCACACAGTGACTGTATTGTTTGCTTTATGTCCCATTTTTGGTCTGATTTTTCACTCTGAGTTTTGGGATCACCTCTATTAACACAGTGACTGTATTGTTTGCTTTATGTCCCATTTTTGGTCTGATTTTTCACTCTGAGTTTTGGAGGTCACTTCTGTTCACACAGTGACTGTATTGTTTGCTTTATGTCCCATTTTTGATCTGATTTTTCACTCTGAGTTTTGGAGGTCACTTCTGTTCACATAGTGACTGTATTGTTTGCTTTATGTCCCATTTTTGGTCTGATTTTTCACTCTGAGTTTTGGAGGTCACTTCTGTTCACACAGTGACTGTATTGTTTGCTTTATGTCCCATTTTTGGTCTGATTTTTCACTCTGAGTTTTGGGATCACCTCTATTAACACAGTGACTGTATTGTTTGCTTTATGTCCCATTTTTGGTCTGATTTTTCACTCTGAGTTTTGGAGGTCACTTCTGTTCACACAGTGACTGTATTGTTTGCTTTATGTCCCATTTTTGATCTGATTTTTCACTCTGAGTTTTGGAGGTCACTTCTGTTCACATAGTGACTGTATTGTTTGCTTTATGTCCCATTTTTGGTCTGATTTTTCACTCTGAGTTTTGGAGGTCACTTCTGTTCACACAGTGACTGTATTGTTTGCTTTATGTCCCATTTTTGGTCTGATTTTTCACTCTGAGTTTTGGAGGTCACTTCTGTTCACATAGTGACTATTGTTTGCTTTATGTCCCATTTTTGGTCTGATTTTTCACTCTGAGTTTTGGGGGTCACTTCTGTTCACACAGTGACTGTATTGTTTGCTTTATGTCCCATTTTTGGTCTGGTTTTCACTCTGAGTTTTAGGGGTCACTTCTGTTAACACAGTGACTGTATTGTTTGCTTTATGTCCCATTTTTGGTTTGGTTTTTCACTCTGAGTTTTGGAGGTCACTTCTGTTCACACAGTGACTGTATTGTTTGCTTTATGTCCCATTTTTGGTCTGATTTTTCACTCTGAGTTTTGGGATCACCTCTATTCACACAGTGACTGTATTGTTTGCTTTATGTCCCATTTTTGGTCTGGTTTTTCACTCTGAGTTTTAGGGGTCACTTCTGTTAACACAGTGACTGTATTGTTTGCATTATGTCCCATTTTTGGTCTGGTTTTTCACTCTGAGTTTTGGAGGTCACTTCTGTTCACACAGTGACTGTATTGTTTGCTTTATGTCCCATTTTTGGTCTGATTTTTCACTCTGAGTTTTGGGATCACCTCTATTAACACAGTGACTGTATTTTTTGCTTTATGTCCTATTTTTGGTCTGATTTTTCACTCTGAGTTTTGGAGGTCACTTCTGTTCACACAGTGACTGTTTTGTTTGCTTTATGTCCCATTTTTGGTCTGATTTTGCACTCTGTTCCGTTTGTGGTTTTCAGAAAACGATTTTCGTTATAACTACCGCATGAATTCATCCATATTTTGCAATACAAACTGCACTCAGTTTTGTTCAGACCATGAGAATGATGACCATGATACCTTGTGTATCAGATCTGCTCACCTAGAGTTTGGAGGAACTATCTGTGTGGTAGCTACAGATCGATCATTTGCTCTCTCTCTCACCTCGGAAAGGTCGTCTTTAAGAACTTTTTGAAATAGACCTGTCAATAAGTTATCTATGTTTATACGTATTTTTGGAGAGGGAAGGATTTATGTCCCCTTGACGATCTAAGGGTCACCAAACCGCATGCCTGTGACAATATAGCGTCGTGCGGCATGTGTTACCCTCTAAATTATCTCAGATGCTATCTTCAGATCCGATTTTGAACTGATTGTATTTTTGTGTAATTTGTTTTATTTAAAAAGCACGATGTATTTCTTCAAAGTATTTTTTTAGATGAAAATCTATTAAATGCCTGCCTCCTTATTTATATTCCTAAGCTATTTAGACTCTATGCACCCCCTTTGATTTTTGCTATTTTTTATCATGGTCTTGTCACCTTTGATGCAGGACGTTTTTATATATAATCCTCACGATGTAGATTTCAGTTTGTTTGTCTTCATAAATCACTGTACACTCCTCAGTCTGAAGTTCCTTTATTATCCTTTCTATACCTAATGCATCTCCTTATCAACCCTTGTTGATAAATATTTTCTTAAGTGAGCAATTCAGTAGTAAATCACTGATATAAGTGACCATTATTGGTTTGATAAACTTCGTATGAGGTCCGTAAATTTCCTATTGAAAGAAAAGTACAGTTTGAGAGAACGTGTGTAAACAATAAAACTCGCATTAATGGTGCACCAACACGAACGAGAACAATTAAAGTAGAATTTTATTATTTGAAAAAGGTAGCCAAGTTTTGTTTCGTGCCCTATTGACCTTTTATTAAAACGTTTAGAAGAAATTTTGAATCAAGATCCAACTAAATTCTTGTATTAAAGTTTCTACAATATCTTATAGAGTTTCCTTCAAATGTACATGACACTCGTTTTATACTTCCATATTATAATATTTCATTCGGATCTTCACACTGTTTACCCTAAATATTGTAAAAAAAATCAAGAACCAAAACAAGGCAAAGATGTCTTAATCATCTTCAAACTTGTCACCAACGATCCAATATGGCAGAGGGCATTTTTAGTTGCTTTTAAAACAAGAACAGAGATTAAAAAGTCAAGGTCACAACTCTGTAGCGTAGATTGTGTCTTTTTCGATTCTTTATCATGTTTATGAGTCTTGATCTTTTAAAAAATTCTTCATGGAATTCAATGCAAATCAATATTCCCTTTAGTCAATCCGTTCAGCTGACGCACTGTGTGTCTTTTTTTTTTTGTATTTTTTCTAATGAATCGAAGTCTAATAAAGAGGGTTGGCCTATCAATGCATTAAGTAAAATCGGTTTCTGGACCAAAACTTTAGTCTTCATTCTAGTTGTAAGGATGTCTAATGGAAGGAGATAATTTTGATGATCCAATGTATTTTATTGACTTCACGTAGAAAAGGTAATTATGAATTGATATACAAATACATGTATGTTGCTACCTGAAGAAAAACATTCATTGGAGAAAAATCTCTTCTTTTAAAATGCATCTTAGAACAAAGTATAGACAACAGGCGATAATAAGGTGTTCTCTTTGACCAGGCAGATCTATATCCACTTGGACCCCCTTTTCTGAATTCGTTGGGAAAATTTTACTTCAGTGTATTACACGACCTTAATTGTATAAATACTGAATAGAATATATTTACTCATGTTTACCATGTTAGATAAACATTGATTTTTAACATGGAACCGCATATTGAAAAAAAATGGTTATCCCGAGTTGGTTTTATTGTCGCTTTGCTTTATTCATGTGGTAATTTGGTTTTGCCGTTAGGGACGTCAATCACATCTTGGGCCTATTGTAATGAAACTTGGTAGTATTGAACCTCCATGAATCTGATATCCGTGTATTCATAACCTAGTTTAAGCTTAATCCTGCAGGTCTGCCATTCAGAATTAATGTGGATTAAGTAGCCCAAGAGCTGGATCAGTCTTAGCCACACGTCAGTGTATTATTAATTAATCCTTTTTCTGCAGGCCAAAGGGAGATTAAATATTCCTGTGTATTACATACATATATGGGTATCCAAGGCCCTTAATAAAGAGCGTTTATTTAATTGGCGATAACCCTATATTCTGGTGTATATATATATAGTCTTGAGCCCATTGCACTGCATGGATAGAACCGCTTTGGGATTTAACTTCTACCAACAGATCATAATTAAACATTCAGATGAACTGATATTTAGGACTGCATTTTTTATCAAGGCCAATTCGTAATGGAATCAAAACCAGGAGTCACGTGTTTTACGTTTTTGCAGAGATAGACAAATATTGATATTTTTTCCTGGGATGCGCAGATGCACAATTAAGTTATTTTTTCGCTCATTTGTGTCTAGACTTTAAAATGTGAATTCAAGACTTTATGACTTTGCCAAAAATGTCATGACTTTGCACTCTGATCTCTGAATCCGTTAACGGCCAAGAACTTAATTTACCTTAAATTGGTGCTTCTCCGAAGAACAGTGTTCTCGTACATAGAGGATTTAGCCTTAGATATTTTGCCAGTCTAATCTCTAGTCAATAATCATGTGGATTACATGTAGATTTCTGCCACCCGTTCAGGAATCCACTTTCAAAATGCCTGGTAGGTCTGAATAGAATTACATTTTATTGCTTTTACAATGAATATCTTGACGTTTTGGGAGCTTTTGATACAAAATTCTTAACCGAAGGGCAGATGTTGGCATAGGATATTCTACTATATAGTTCGAATTAAAATAAAGTTTTGATGGTCATAGATGTATAACACTGGGTTGTTAATTGATGTACCATGTATTTAGAGTTACACGTCTGTTGATTCCAGGTCCAATCAAATGTATCCGTAAGGCTTGCTTCCTCGTCTTCCAATGACCGTTTCAGAACACTGGCTGACAATTTTTGCATGTAGATTGAGATTTGGGGAAAATACATTTGTTGTCGTAAACTTGTTAGTGCTCGAAAGTTTGAAATATGAAACATTATTTGACATTGTAGGCAATAAACCAAGAATTCTGTGTTTCTGGATATTTTATCAATGAAAGGTTGTTTTTTTTTTTTCGTTAAAAAGGCGATTAATATTCTTTTGATCCTGTATATCCATACCAAGATTCTTTTTTTCGAGATCAAAAACCCTATTGTTTTAACAGGGTAAGCTTGAATAGCCGACGTAAATTACATGTGAATTCTTTCTCTTTGCAGGCGGAGACCATATCGATACACGAGCTGTGAGACAGTATCTGAGCAACCTGGAGATATCCTTAAAAATGGGAAAATACGAATTCGGACCCGCAAAACCGACAGATACACGGACAATGGACAGACCGTTTAGTAACCTGTCATGGAGAGAGAAAGATTTGGCGAACTTGGCCCGAAAATCAAAGTCAAGAGAGGGTTGTAAGTCTGGGTCATTGATAAGGTCAAGGCCATCTAGCTACAAGAGTGATATGATTGGTCAGAGCATGAGTCGTCATAGCAGCATCAGTCACCTCAGCGCGTCAGAGAAATTGATGATGGAATCGGATCGTCCAAGGTTACTCAGTCGTGAATACACAACTGACCGGAAGTTGAAAGTGTCGCCACCGGCTTCAGAGGTCAGCTCCACGAGAAGACAGGTTACCGTAGAGATAAAGGTCGATGGAGATGAAACTGACAGGGGAATAGAAGAACTTCAGTCTAGACTCGCTGAACATCAAATCGATAGTTTTGGGGATGAAATAAGTGTAACAGAACATATACATCCAACCCCAGGACCGGAAGTGAAAAGAACTCAGTTTGTCGAGTCTGTAGAGAAAGTTCCTCTCAGATTATTCAATAGATACAACAGTGCTGGAAGTTCTCGATCGTCTGCTTCTAGACAATTACCAGACAAGAGTAGACTGAATAGCGCTCGGAGCTACGGTAGCTCCCACATCACGGGGTTTAGTTACTATTCTAAGAGCAGCGTCAGAACAAATCAGTCCAAGCGTAGTGTTCATAGTCCCCACGCTATAACCACGGGCAATACACGGAGCGTGACGGTGGGACCTAACTGTGATCTAGACAGTCTAGTAGAGAAAGCTTCACCTCGCGACATCAGCAAGAATGTCCACCATCGATCAGCGTGGTACCATGTACCTGGTAGGTACTCCACCCCCGATAAACCCTACCCACCCAAACGATCACAGAAAACAACGGAGGCAAGGGACCTCGAACACCGACTGACCCCCACCCATAAATATACCCCAGGCTATTACATAACGCGAAAACCACCCTCCTCAAAGTCCCGTCATATAAACCACAAAATGACTGGAGAAAACAGGATACCTCATAACATTCATCCTTTTGGAATGACGGTTAAAAGTATCGGACCTGTTATATCAAATGGTTACTATAGTAACAACCCTAACGACTACGTCATGAATGGTGACCTTGACGTAGAACCAGGAAACCAGAATACTACAGTTAAATTTAAGGAAGCAGTCGTGGTTGATTAAGTCAATGTCTATGTAAGCATGAATTGTATTGTTTACTTAAATTTCATTCTCATATCATGGAAAGATACTTGACAAAAAAGTTGTTGTTAGGATCAATGTTAATCATTGAGACATCTCGGAGTAAAACCAGTGGTTATCGGAATAGTTGCTATGATAGAGTTATTTTGTTGTATTTTATATCATAAACTCCGTCCTAATAGTGCACAGTATTCAATGACCGGGACAAAATTGCTATGAAAGTGCTTCGTCTGTGATATTGTTATCCATTTATTTTCTGTTATTATAGATGTTTATATTTATATCTGTAGTTTTCCTTTGTTTACAATTTGGTAAGAATTCATGGAGATGTATTGTTTCAACGTTTTCGAAGAATATTTTCTTGAAATTGGCGGTCGAGCAAATGTCAAGAAACCGAATTACAATGCTGAATTACTCAACCATCTACATTGTAATTAAGTTTATGAAACTGCCTTTTTATGGATCAAACTTTGAGGAAATTAATTTGTTATATATGTTTTTTTGGTACATACTAAGTCGTAAGTTCAAATAACCCTAACCCTCACTTAGGTTGGCACTAATCGGCTTCCGTAGTTTGGAGATGTATGAGTGTTGTCCACGAAGTTTCATTCACTCTATCGATCAGTAATAGTTTTAAAAAGCGTTAAAAGTTTAGCTAATGAGCATTAACATTATACACACATCTGCTTTGATTGAAACATTTGTTTCATCAATGGTTATTTCAAAATTTGTATCAGTTCAAAGTCCAAAGCACCTTTAATAATTTAAAATTATTCTAGTCACATTATGTCTTCACGCATCTGCACATTACTTGGTTGAAACCAAAGATACAAGAACATGTTTTACTAAAACTATATTTGGCACAAAGTGTAATTATTAATGAAAGTGTATTATGGTCAGTTGATCACGTGGTTTGGGGTTTAATCCACTGCCTTCATACTTTACCTCACTAATGTGAATGTCTGTTCTCTAGGTTTGTAACTTTTCCATAAAGCCGGAACAATAACGCCAAACTCGGGGATGACCTTGACCTCTGATCGTATTTGTGGACTGCAGGTCAAGGTCGTTGTCAATGACAAATCAAGATTAGGGGAATACACTTGTTTCATATACACTTACATTTTACGATTAACATTAACACGAAGAAAATAATGTATTTCCGAATTATGTCTTCTCTTGTGATGAAAGTCAGCGAATGAATAGCGTTTTTCTTGCGTTATTTTCTCTTTATCTGTCGCTGAAAACCGTTAATTCAAAGAAATAATAAGACACTATACCATACTGCCATTTCTGATATATAGCATTCTTCAATCTCTTGTAGATCTTATGTATACATTTGTTTAGAGAAATAATAAATGAGAGAATTTTCTCTCCAAGCAATTTTATTATTTTAGAATTTTTAACACATTGGACATCATCGCTGTTGCTCAGCTGTCGAGTTTGCACAACACTTATTTTCAGTCATCGGTACATTTTTGAAGAAAATTAATGCCCGTATCGAAAAATCGGTGGGCATGGTTTTTGATCGCTTGTTTGTCTGTACCCAGTGCCGACTTTTGGCTGATATCCAACACTAGTATATGATAACAAATGGTGTGTTTATTTGGATTACATGCACACAGACTAACGTGTACCCGGTGCTGACTCCGGGATGCCGTTCAATACTAGTACATGTATATGATAACAAATAGTGTTGTTATCTGGATTACATACACACAGACTAACGTTTACCCGGTGCTGACATGGGGCTGACATCCAATACTACTATATGATAACAAGTAGTGTTGCTATCTGGATTACATACACACAGACTAACGTTTACCCGGTGCCGACATGGGGCTGACATCCAATACTACTATATGATAACAAATAGTTTTGTTATCTGGATTACATACACACATGACTAACGTTTACCCGGTGCCGACATTGGGCTGACATCCAATACTACTATATGATAACAAATAGTGTTGTTATCTGGATTACATACACACAGACTAACGTTTACCCGGTGCTGACTTGGGGCTGATATCCAATACTACTATATAATAACAAATAGTGTTGTGATCTGGATTACATACACACAAACTAACGTTTACCCGGTGCTGACTTGGGGCTGACATCCAATACTACTATATGATAACAAATAGTGTTGTTATCTGGATTTCCAACACAAAGACTAACGTTTACCCGGTGCTGACTTGGGGCTGACATCCAATACTACTGTATGATAACAAATAGTGTTGTTATCTGGATTACATACACACAGACTAACGTTTACCCGGTGCTGACTTTGGGCCGACATGCAATACTACTATATGATAACAAATAGTGTTGTTATCTGGATTACATACACACAGACTAACATTTACCCGGTGCTGACTTGGGGCTGACATCCAATACTACTATATGATAACAAATAGTGTTGTGATCTGGATTACATACACACAGACTAACGTTTACCCGGTGCTGACTTTTGGCTGACATCCAATACTACTATATGATAACAAATAGTGTTGTTATCTGGATTACATACACACAGACTAACGTTTACCCGGTGCCGACATTTGGCTGACATCCAATACTACTATATGATAACAAATAGTGTTGTGATCTGGATGACATACACACAGACTAACGTTTACCCGGTGCTGACTTTTGGCTGACATCCAATACTACTTTATGATAACAAATAGTGTTGTTATCTGGATTACAAACACACAGACTAACGTTCACCCGGTGCTGACTTTAGGCTGATATCCAATACTACTATATGATAACAAATAGTGTTGTTATCTGGATTACATACACACAGACTAACGTTAACCCGGTGCTGACTTTTGGCTGACATCCAATACTACTATATGATAACAAATAGTGTTGTTATCTGGATTACATACACACAGACTAACTTTTACCCGGTGCCGACTTGGGGGGTGATATCCAATACTACTTTATGATAACAAATAGTTTTGTTATCTGGATTACATACACACAGACTAACGTTTACCTGGTGCCGACTTGGGGGGTGATATCCAATACTACTATATGATAACAAATAGTGTTGTTATCTGGATCACATACACACAGACTAACGTTTACCCGGTGCTGACTTTTGGCTAACATCCAATACTACTATATGATAACAAATAGTGTTGTTATCTGGATTACATACACACAGACTAACGTTTACCCGGTGCCGACATTGGGCTGACATCCAATACTACTATATGATAACAAATAGTTTTGTTATCTGGATTACATACACACAGACTAACGTTTACCCGGTGCTGACTTTTGGCTGACATCCAATACTACTATATGATAACAAATAGTGTTGTTATCTGGATTACATACACACAGACTAACGTTTACCCGGTGTCGACATTGGGCTGACATCCAATACTACTATATGATAAGAAATAGTGTTGTTATCTGGATTACATACACACAGACTAACGTTTACCTGGTGCTGACTTGGGGCTGACATCCAATACTACTTTATGATTACAAATAGTGTTGTTATCTGGATTACAAACACACAGACTAACGTTTACCCGGTGCTGACTTTTGGCTGACATCCAATACTACTATATGATAACAAATAGTGTTGTTATCTGGATTACATACACACAGACTAACGTTTACCCGGTGCCGACATGGGACTGACATCCAATACTACTATATGATAACAAATTGTGTTGTTATCTGGATTACATACACACAGACTAACGTTTACCCGGTGCTGACTTGGGGCTGACATCCAATACTACTTTATGATAACAAATAGTGTTGTTATCTGGATTACAAACACACAGACTAACGTTCACCCGCCGCTGACTTTGGGGTGATATCCAATACTACTATATGATAACAAATAGTGTTGTTATCTGGATTACATACACACAGACTAACGTTAACCCGGTGCTGACTTTTGGCTGACATCCAATACTACTATATGATAACAAATAGTGTTGTTATCTGGATTACATACACACAGACTAACGTTTACCCGGTGCCGACTTGGGGGTGATATACAATACTACTTTATGATAACAAATAGTTTTGTTATCTGGATTACATACACACAGACTAACGTTTACCCGGTGCCGACTTTGGGGTGATATCCAATACTACTATATGATAACAAATAGTGTTGTTATCTGGATTACATACACACAGACTAACGTTTACCCGGTGCTGACTTTGGGCTGACATCCAATACTACTATATGATAACAAATAGTGTTGTTATCTGGATTACATACACACAGACTAACGTTTACCCGGTGCCGACTTGGGGGATGATATCCAATACTAGTATATGATTAACAAGTTAAAAGTCATGTTTGTAAAACATTAATGCCCCCCTACCCCTTCTGTGATTAAAGTCTGTCACAACTTTATACTTGCATTGATACAACCTATGGGGGTATAAAGTAACAGTTTCATTTCAATACGTAACTCCACTCAAGAGATATTGAACGGAAACCCTGAAGTTTTGGTATTTTTCAAAGTGCAAAGGGGCATAACTCTGTCCAAATTTTTTTGATCGGACCTAGATATGAACTTGACCTAGATTTTCATTTGATGTGTCTGTATACAAAATTTCATTTTTATATGTAATTCCACTCAAGAGATATTGAACGGAAACCCTGAAATTTTGGTATTTTTCGAGTGCAAGGGGCATTACTCTGTCAAAATTTTGTTGATTGGACCCAAATATGAACTTGACCTAGATTTTCATTTGATGTGTCTGTATACAAAATTTCATTTCAATATGTGAATCCACTCAAGAGATATTGAACGGAAACCCTGAAATTTTGTTTTTTTTTTCGAAGTGCAAGGGGCATAACTCTGTCAAAATTTTGTTCATTGGACCCAAATATAAACTTGACCTAGATTTTTGTTTGATGTGTCTGTATACAAAATTTCATTTCAATATGTAACTCCACTCAAGAGATATTGAACGGAAACCCTGAAATTTTGGTATTTTTCGAAGTGCAAGGGGCATAACTCTGTCAAATTTTTTCCGATCGGACCTTAATACGAACTTGACCTAGATTTTCATTTGATGTTTCTGTATACAAAATTTCATATCAATATGTAACTCCATTCAAGAGATATTGAACGGAAACCCTGAAATTTTGGTATTTTTCGAAATGCAAGGGGCATAACTCTGTCAAATTTTTTTGATCGGACCCAAATATAAACTTGACCTAGATTTTTGTTTGATGTGTCTGTATACAAAATTTCATTTTCAATATGTGAATCCACTCAAAAGATATTGAACGGAAACCCTGAAATTTTGGTATTTTTCGAAGTGCAAGGGGCATAACTCTGTCAAATTTTTTCCGATCGGACCTTAATACGAACTTGACCTAGATTTTCATTTGATGTGTCTGTATACAAAATTTCATATCAATATGTAACTCCATTCAAGAGATATTGAACGGAAACCCTGAAATTTTGGTATTTTTCGAAATGCAAGGGGCATAACTCTGTCAAAATTTTTTTGATCGGACCCAAATATGAACTTGACCTAGATTTTCATTTGATGTGTCTGTATACAAAATTTCATTTCAATATGTGAATCCACTCAAGAGATATTGAACGGAAACCCTGAAATTTTGGTATTTTTCGAATTGCAAGGGGCATAACTCTGTCAAAATTTTTTTGATCGGACCCAAATATAAACTTGACCTAGATTTTTGTTTGATGTGTCTGTATACAAAATTTCATTTCAATATGTGAATCCGCTCAAAAGATATTGAACGGAAACCCTGAAATTTTGGTATTTTTCGAAGTGCAAGGGGCATAACTCTGTCAAATTTTTTTCGATCGGACCTTAATACGAACTTGACCTGGATTTTCATTTGATGTGTCTGTATACAAAATTTCATTTCATTATGTAACTCCATTCAAGAGATATTGAACGGAAACCCTGAAATTTACGTATTTTTCGAAATGCAAGGGGCATAACTCTGTCAAAATTTTTTTGATCGGACCCAAATATGAACTTGACCTAGATTTTCATTTGATGTGTCTGTATACAAAATTTCATTTCAATATGTGAATCCACTCAAGAGATATTGAACGGAAACCCTGAAATTTTGGTATTTTTCGAATTGCAAGGGGCATAACTCTGTCAAAATTTTTTTGATCGGACCCAAATATAAACTTGACCTAGATTTTTGTTTGATGTGTCTGTATACAAAATTTCATTTCAATATGTGAATCCGCTCAAAAGATATTGAACGGAAACCCTGAAATTTTGGTATTTTTCGAAGTGCAAGGGGCATAACTCTGTCAAAATTTTTTCGATCGGACCTTAATACGAACTTGACCTGGATTTTCATTTGATGTGTCTGTATACAAAATTTCATTTCAATATGTGAATCCATTCCAGAGATATTGAACGGAAACTGATGTTGCGGACCGACCGACAGACCGACCGACAGACCGACAGCGGCAAACCTATATGTCCCCTCTTCTTCGAAGGGGGGCATAAAAATGGTGTAGTTGTCCGGATAACATGCTCACAGCCATTGTTTAAGATCAAATACTGATGTGGATATTGACGACGTGCACGCTCTCATAAGCGTTGCAAATTACTACAAGTGGACACTTGATGCCAGGGAGTTCCGATCCACAAGGGAATCTGGTTGTGACAAAAAATTCAATTCAATTAGTGTTCGTACAATCCTGCATGGTACATGTAGCACTTATACTTTGCTCAATAATAATTGGCTTTAAAAAGCAAAATCACTCAAGCGGAAAAATGTAAGATGCTGCATCCCATGCATCTGTCCGACTTAGTATCCCAAGATGAATCACTAGTGCAAATATGGTTATTGTAGCATCATTACTTTTTGATACTTAGCTACCCCAAACTTCTTAACCAAGTTACTCCAGCGGAAAATGTAGGTCAGACGCAACCTCTGATGCAGGAGTCCAAGACGAGCCTCTTTTGCAAGTTTGGTTACTGTAGCATCATGGTCTCAAGTGAAAGGTCTCGTCACAAGGTATCTACATGTGAAATATCAAAGCCCTATCCCTTATAGTTCAAGAGATATAGCCCAGGTTAAAGTTTTGTCTATGGACAACGACGACGACAACGACGTCTCCGAGGGTATGGCATTAGCTCTCCGGACTTTTTCGTCCCGGCGAGCTAAAAATGTATCAAGTTAAGATTCCAAAAGGATACATTTGTATCTTCCCAGTTTGACATTGACCCTGTGACCCCAGAATCAATTGGAAACCTTCTTAGGTCAGAAGCAACCAATTCTGTCAATTTGGGTCTCAAAATTACTAGAGTTATGGTGAAGAAAAGTTGTTTTTCATACAATGGTATATGACTTTGACTATTGGATCCTAAACATGATATGGTCCTCCATGCCTCATGGAAAATCATTGTACTAGGTAAAAAAAATTATGGAGTTATGGCATGGAAACGAAAATTGTGCCCATGAACAGACAGACAGACATGTTGAAACCAGTAAGTCACTCCAAACTTCATTGGCACATATGTTATAAGTCCTCCCGGCCACTTTTTCAAATGCAAAAATACAATGCAAATACTGTATATTTGAACCTATCCTGTTGAAGCCAGCTTGGGGTAGCTGTGTAATATCTATGACAAAATTGCATGTTTCTTTCTTTGCATACATCAGTCTCTAAATCATTTCTAGAAAACGACATCTACATAGTGATACATGTATGATGTTATGCTAATAAAAGGAATCCATTAGTATTAGTAATCCCTGTTTAACAAAAACTGACAGTAAATGAAAAAGTCTCAATGCATTTATTTTATTCAAATGTCAAAATATAAAGCTTTTATAATGTATTCAAAAAATAATATGACATGTATAAATGATAAAGTCATATTGTAATAAACATGATAAAGCATAACAAAAATGTCCTTCAATTTTAGCTTTTTCAGTGTACATTTCTCCCAATGCCGATGTGATATCATGTAATTATACAAAGATATTGAAAGAATACATCTCCTTTCAAAACAAATTTGCATCGTTTGAACTGTGAACAAACAACCATTTATTTCATTATTTGCCTAAACAATGGCCATTTCACAATTTAAGCTGCATATCATGTACTCCTTTGACAAATACTAAAAGATGTTATCAAAATCATTATTGAGTAATGCTCTATGCCTGCATGTTTTGGTGAATTTTATGCAAGAGATGTACCAAGATTAAAATTAGACATTGGTGTCATAAATGTTTCCCTTCATTCTCTGACATGAACTGTAATTTCTCTTTTGCAATGCAAATGTATTCAAAAATTTAAGTCTAAACATTATTTAGATTCTAACTAAAAGTCCCTTTTAACATTTTTTATGATAATCTAAGAACCTTATGACAAGGCATCCACATCCATGCCCAGTTTCATGAAAGTTCTTACGAAAATTTTAAGGAATTTTCGTAACTTTCCTTCTTTAACATGTTTAATAAAAGGTTCAAAATGTTTCCTGGTTCGATTATACATGTATTATGTTTTCTTCAATCATTTCTACATACAAAATATAAATTCAAGAAACTAGAGTCCCCTTCAGCATTGCCGGTAGGGGACTAAAAACAAAACTTCTCAAATTTAAGTCAGTTAGTAGAACTGAGCGATCAAAAGTTACGAAAATTCCTGAATTTTTTTCGTAAGTATTTTTGTGAAACAGACTGCTGGTCTTTTGCCTTTTGTTTGGAATGTCTGAAGAAGCACCATTTTAATGTAACATTTTTCAGTTGTTTAACAGACAATAAAATTCTTTAAGTTACTTTACATGAACATTATGTATTCTGTGACAGGTATTTGTATTCAATTTACCCCATAATGTATTAATGTATATCAAATAATGCCAGCACCAAAATATTTTGAAATATTCAAAAACAAATTACTCTCACAAAATGCCAAGTCTATAACAAAGATTCATGAATATTACATTCAAAGCAGGAAAATAACCTCTTTTTGAAGTCCAATTTTTATGCATGTTAAAAATATAAAACAATAGAAAATCCTTTTTCTTGAACAAAATGACATAAAAATAGGAACTTTTCATAAATTTCAAAATAAAACAAACAAAATCATAACAAATCCTCACCATAATCTAACATCCACGAGAGCATAGTACATGATCCCCTATGTAAATTTGATATTGTAAATGTACTTAAGGAGGCTCAATAATCGTTTGACGTCATCAGATATCGAGTGCAGTACTTTTATATGTGGCCTTTTTTTTTTAGTTTTCAGCCTTCAAACTCCTCCGTAATTCGCTTGTTTCTTGACGGATTTCGACATGTTTGGTATCGATGGAAACAGAAAATTATCATCTACAATCTGGGTGTAATAAATATTTAGTCAAATGTATCGTTTAATTTATATATATACAAAAATATCCCGTAAGAGAGACACCCTGGCTAACGCCGTAAACGTATCGTTTTTAGAACGTCATCGGCGGAAATTCAACCGCCTGTTGCCTTTGAACAAATTCAAGAAGGTAAACTTAAGTTCATGATAAAACAAGATATTTCTTGGAGATTTTAGCGATATCATAGATAAGATATTTCAAGTTTGGTTTTTCTAATAATATTTGGTTTAAAGATTTTTTCTTCAATTTTGTCAACTTTCGTACTTTGCAACAAGATGTTATCGAATAAAGTTTCCCTATTTGAAAGATTTAAGCGAATGACTTTTAGTTCTAAGCCTGCTTTGTTCAAAGATATATCCATTTCACAGATAACTGCACGCATTATCGAGAACGAGGGAGGGGATTGACGTCCACTTATTGACCTTGAACGTCAAAATGTTTAAAAACGCTTCCGTTTACTTTAGTTCTATTTCTTTTATATAATTTCCGTATCTCTAAATAGATTGATGGAATCAGATATGAAATTTTGAACAAAACATTTTTTTAAGCTTTGACTTCTTTTAACTTTATTTGACAAAACTCATTTAACTGCCACTAACAAAACATGAAAGGTGAGTTTATAAAAGAAAAGGTAGAATAACGCTTTGCCAAGGATATTTAGAAGTACACATGCTACTTTCCTTTTCTTGTTTATTTTTTTCGACAAATCATTGGTAAATTTGTTTATTCTTATTTGATTTCGATGATAAATGATAATTGTGTAAGTATTCTTCCTTGAATCAGAATTTGAAACTTTCACTGAATGTTGGGAAGAATAATCTCGACTCGGAGTGTCTGATTTTTAGCTCACCTGAGCTATTGTCATAGTGCGCCTTCCGTCCGTCGTCTGTCGTCCGTCCGGCATAAACCAAGTAGATTTTTACAATATGAAAACGAGGTAAAACGGATTGTTTTGTACTTTTGTTAAAAGATTAGAGTCTGATCTTGAAAAATAAGTCAATTATAACAGTTTTTAACAAATATTTTCATCGGTATAACGTCAACTAAGGGAACAGGGCATTTTAATTTGACTTGTTGCAAATTGTTACAAAATCGTTACTATGACAACCAAATGTTTTAAATCAGAATGAACGATAACATGTACTTTTTTTATATTTCTTTTCGAAGAAAAGAGTTTGTTGTTGAGAAATATGTAATAGAAAATAACTTCTGACAAAGACTTCTTATCACTTTGATGTCAAATAAGGGTACTGAGTACTTTTTTTTAGATTCTCATTTTGGGGTGGGGGGTACCCAAAACGTACTTTTCTGGAACAGTTTTAGCTATTTCACTCTTTGAAAGCATTATCTATAAAGAAATATACATATTTGATGATATTATGGTGAAAATGATCACAAGAATGGTTTCAATCTGGAATCATCATCAATATATCATGTATTTATCTATCAAAATTCATTGTTTTGCGACATATCTCGGGGTTAGTTTACATTTGTATATTCAGAGGACCACTGGTCAGTCAAATGGTCGATGATATGTAATCTTAATTACAAATATAAATCATCAGATATCAATGTTAAATAAACAGAATATTTTTTTCTCCTCTGACAAAGAATTCTTGGATTATTGAACCACCTTAATTGCTTCATGGAAAGACAGAATTGCTGACAAACATTAATTTTAGCTCGTGCACAGATAGATGGACAAGTAGACAAGCCAAATAAATAAGTGGGCCAATGAACAGACAGACAACAGACGGACAAACAAAGCTCTCCCATGTAGCATCAATGTGCTTCACTGGGTTAAATGAACAGTTATATATATATCATTCTTGGTTATCATACATACATTACTACCCTGAGATCTAATCTACAACCTTGTCAACACAGGCCTTGTGGATTTAGAGGAAGTCTGAACTGAGTTAAAAACATCAAATAGTGAAATATGAAAGCTCTATCACTTACTATTTAAAAGTTATGGTCAAGGTTAAAGGTTTTGTGACTGACAGACAGAGAGATGGACGAACCGGTTTTAATGTCCCCATGCTTTTGCAAAAGCAGAGGACAATAAATGAATAAACAAAGCTAATCTTAAGACTCTGTTCAAATAATCTGAAATGGTCTATCTCAAAAGTTAAATACATAATAAGTTCTGGAAAAGTAGGTCAAACACCAAGGTCAAGGTCACAAGGTCAAAAAAAATTTGGTACCCATGGTAAGGTCTTGTCACAATGAACACATATGTGAAATATGAAAGCCCTATCACTTACCATTCAAAATTTATGGTCATGGTGAATATTTTTGAAAGGTAGGTCGATCTCCAAGGTCAAGGTCACAAGGTCAAAAAGTTTAGTATCCTTGGAAAGGTCTCGTCACAAGAAATACACAGTCATGTGAAATATGAAAGCCCTATCACATGTATCACTTTCCATTCAAAAGTTATGGACAAGGTTACAGGTTTGTGACTGACGGACGGACAGATTGACAAACAGGTTTTAATGTTCCCATGCTTTCGCAAAAGCAGGGGACAATAAATGAATGAACGAAGCTAATCTTAAGACTCTCGGTTCAAACAATCTGAAATGGTCTATCTCAAAAGTTCAATACATAAATCATGATACATATGTAATTATCCATATTTGCTAACAATTATATACAATCTAAGTCATGGAAAATCAAATAGGAGTAAAAAGAATTGTAAATTATCTTGGTTACAATATATCGAAGTAAAAGCAATATTTATTCGCAAGATCACTAAATGAAGTACAAAGTAAATCTCACTATTTGATGTAATGCTCTGTATTGCACACTGTATAAATTTTTAGAATAAATCTTTTTCCAAACCATAACTGAAACCAGCATATTGAAATATTACCAATAGTGATAAACATGCATGTACATGTATAAGTTTTTAGTGGATACATGCACCTTTATAATGAACAGAAAAGCAGGACATTCTTTATGATAATAACATCAGAAATCTGAAAACATATTGAAGTATTTGGATTATCATCATTATATCAAATTATCTGTCAGGTTTTTCAAATTACATATTTTACTAACACTCTTGTCTCTTGTTAATTCTTACATTTACAGCCTTGTACAGAGTCATGTATGACACACTGAATTATAACAATCAAAAATTATAAACTAAACAATATAAATTGCATCAATTGTAATGTTGTGACTTGAACATAATACAGGCTACCTCAATATTGCATTTTTTCTTCTACATGTATATTATGGCACTTGGAATATTCTGTAATATTGTTTCATTTCCTAAATAAAATCTACATGTATTTAACTAGTATAAATTGGGTGCGACTACTTGGATTAAACTCAATCAAAGCTGATACCTAAAATGATCACAAGATCAACAGATTTGGCACCAAGCTCTTTCAACAAAATGCACATTAACAGCATAATGCACATTAACAGCATAATAATTGTTTCTTTTATTGCAAAAATCACTCTCCACAAAATGACAAGGCTAGGGGTTACATATTGCCTATACACATATCTTTTTATGACTGAATGACTTATTAGATCTGATCGAATGGTTGCATAGTCACAGAAAATGAAATAACATTATCACAAGGAATGCCGGAGTCAGAGAGATGATTAATTGACAGTTCAAATTCAAAAATAAGTTTTTAGTCTCACATAAAAAAATCTAAAAAAAAAAGAATTGAATTGCACTTTATAATAATTGTAATTGCTTTCAAGGTTATCCTAGGATAAACATTTGAAACATAAAAATAACCTTAACTCAATAAAACTCTTACAATTCTTGTTTACCACCATTAGGTGGTGACTTTCCCCATTTCCTATTCCTTGACTCTATAAATAACGGATGATTCCGTACATGATCTGCCGCTGTAAATATCAGTCTCATGAACTCCTGAACGTCAAACCCATAGTTAGTGAACTTGGCATGAGCTCCGAGGGTGGGGTGATGCCCCTCATCCTGCTGGTGTAACTTGTCCTTCCTTTCCCATGTCATGTATTTAATCCCTCGTGACCTGGCAAGGTCGTAATAACACCCTGCGTCCTCACAGTTATAACTATTAATAGAAATATTAAGTTCAGCATAATAAGCAGCTTATATACAAGGTAACATAAATAGGATCACATGGCTAAAAGTCAAAAATTGCTATACAATTCTGACTAACCATGACTTTTATTCTGTCTTTACCAATTTCTGAGTTCATTGATGCTGAACTATAGACACTATGTTACACATCTCAAATTATGTAAACTTCCATCTTTTTTCTTTTTTTTTTTACCAAGAATTGAATCAAAACTTTATTTTCCTTACAGTTCTATAACAACAGCCCAGTCTGGTTGAAACAGCATATGTGTAAGTCCTGCTCCATGCATTCCTATAAATATGTCACTATTGTGGGAAATCTATAAAAAATAACATATGTGTAAGTCCTGCTCCATGCATTCCTATAAATATGTCACTATTGTGGGAAATCTATAAAAAATAACAAAAACAACATATGTGTAAGTCCTGCTCCATGCATTCCTATAAATATGTCACTATTGTGGGAAATCTATAAAAAATAACAAAAACAACATATGTGTAAGTCCTGCTCCATGCATTCCTATAAATATGTCACTATTGTGGGAAATCTATAAAAAATAACAAAAACAACATATGTGTAAGTCCTGTTCCATGCATTCCTATAATATGTCACTATTGTGGGAAATCTATAAAAAATAACATATGTGTAAGTCCTGCTCCATGCATTCATTATAAATATGTCACTATTGTGGTAAATCTATAAAAAAAATATCAAAAACAACATATGTGTAAGTCCTGCTACATGTATTTGTATAAATATGTCACTATTGTGGGAAATCTAAAAAAAAAAATAACATATGTGTAAGTCCTGTTCCATGCATTCCTATAATATGTCACTATTGTGGGAAATCTATAAAGAATAACATATGTGTAAGTCCTGCTCCATGCATTCCTATAATATGTCACTATTGTGGGAAATCTATAAAAAATATGTGTAAGTCCTGCTCCATGCATTCCTATAAATACATGTATGTCACTATTGTGGGAAATCTATAAAGAATAACATATGTGTAAGTCCTGCTCCATGCATTCCTATAAATATGTCACTATTGTGGGAAATCTATAAAAAATAACAAAAACAACATATGTGTAAGTCCTGCTCCATGCATTCCTATAAATAGGTCACTATTGTGGGAAATCTATAAAAAATAACAAAAACAACATATGTGTAAGTCCTGCTCCATGCATTCCTATAAATATGTCACTATTGTGGGAAATCTATAAAAAATAACAAACATAGTGTAATCAAAGATTACGAAGCTCACCTCGCGGCAGCAAAGTTCAACATAAACATATCTCTAAGTACATGTATATTAAGAAAATCACTCAAGTGGAAAAAAGTAGGTCAAGGTCATTTCATGAAAGTTTGATCAAAGATACATCCAATATGCAAATTTGGTACATGTAGCACTTATTTTTTGCTCAATATTGGCCTTTAAAGGCAAAATCACTCAAGTGAAAAAAGTAGGTCAAGGTCATTATATGAAAGTTTGATCAAAGATACATCCAATATGCAAGTTTGGTACATGTAGCACTTATACTTTGCTCAATATTGGCCTTTAAAGGCAAAATCACTCAAGTGGAAAAAGTAGGTCAAGGTCATTTTATGAAAATTTGATCAAAGATACATCCAATATATAAGTTTGGTACATGTAGCACTTATGCTTTGCTCAATATAAGCCTTTAAAGGCAAAATCACTCAAGCGAAAAAAGTAGGTCAAGGTCATTTTATGAAAGTTTGATCAAAGATACATCCAATATGCAAGTTTGGTACATGTAGCACTTATACTTTGCTCAATATTGGCCTTTAAAGGCAAAATCACTCAAGTGGAAAAAGTAGGTCAAGGTCATTTTATGAAAGTTTGATCAAAGATACATCCAATATATAAGTTTGGTACATGTAGCACTTATGCTTTGCTCAATATAAGCCTTTAAAGGCAAAATCACTCAAGCGAAAAAAGTAGGTCAAGGTCATTTTATGAAAGTTTGATCAAAGATACATCCAATATGCAAGTTTGGTACATGTAGCACTTATACTTTGCTCAATATTGTCCTTTAAAGGCAAAATCACTCAAGTGGAAAAAGTAGGTCAAGGTCATTTTATGAAAGTTTGATCAAAGATACATCCAATATGCAAGTTTGGTACATGTAGCACTTATACTTTGCTCAATATTGGCCTTATAAGGCAAAATCACTCAAGCGGAAAAAGAAGGTCAGATGCTGCATCCAATGCATGGGTTCACCTCAGTATCCCAAGATGAATCACATGTGCAAGTTTGGTTACTGTAGCATGAGTACTTTGTCTGATACTGAACTACCCCAAAAACTTCAACCAGATAATGACAAAGTCATTCAACCGGAAAATGTAGGTCAGATGCTGCATCCGATGCATGGGTTCACTTTAGCATCCCAAGATGAATCACTTGTGCAAGTTTGGTTACTGTAGCATCAGTACTTTGTCAGATACTGAACTACCCCAAAAACTTTAACCAGACATTGACAAAGTCATTCAACCGGAAAATGTAGGTCAGATGCTGCATCCGATGCATGGGTTCACCTCAGCATCCCAAGATGAATCACTTGTGCAAGTTTGGTTACTGTAGCATCAGTACTTTGTCAGATACTGAGTTACCCCAAAAACTTTAACCGGACGCGGACGCAGACGGGGACGGGGACGGGGACGGGGACGGGAACGCGGACGCCGGGGTTATAGCATAAGCTCATCTCAACATCGTCGAGGTGAGCTAAAAACAACATATGTGTAAGTCCTGCTCCATGCATTCCTATAAATATGTCACTATTGTGGGAAATCTATAAAAAATAACATATGTGTAAGTCCTGCTCCATGCATTCCTATAAATATGTCACTATTGTGGGAAATCTATAAAAAATAACATATGTGCAAGTCCTGCTCCATGCATTCCTATAAATATGTCACTATTGTGGGAAATCTATAAAAAATAACAAAAACAATATATGAGTAAGTTCTGCTCCATGCATTCCTATAAATATGTCACTATTGTGGGAAATCTATAAAAAAACAACATATGTGTAAGTCCTGCTCCATGCATTCCTATAAATATATCACTATTGTGGGAAATCTATAAAAAATAACAAAAACAACATATGTGTAAGTACTGCTCCATGCATTCCTATAAATATGTCACTATTGTGGGAAATCTATAAAAAATAACAAAAACAACATATGTGTAAGTCCTGCTCCATGCGTTCCTATAAATAGGTCACTATTGTGGGAAATCTATAAAAAACAAGTTAAAAGTCATGTTTGTAAAACATTAATGCCCCCCTACCCCTTCTGTGATTAAAGTCTGTCACAACTTTATACTTGCATTGATACAACCTATGGGGGTATAAAGTAACAGTTTCATTTCAATACGTAACTCCACTCAAGAGATATTGAACAGAAACCCTGAAGTTTTGGTATTTTTCAAAGTGCAAAGGGGCATAACTCTGTCCAAATTTTTTTGATCGGACCTAAATATGAACTTGACCTAGATTTTCATTTGATGTGTCTGTATACAAAATTTCATTTTTATATGTAACTCCACTCAAGAGATATTGAACGGAAACCCTGAAAATTTTGGTATTTTTCGAGTGCAAGGGGCATTACTCTGTCAAAATTTTGTTGATTGGACCCAAATATGAACTTGACCTAGATTTTCATTTGATGTGTCTGTATACAAAATTTCATTTCAATATGTGAATCCACTCAAGAGATATTGAACGGAAACCCTGAAATTTTGTTTTTTTTCGAAGTCCAAGGGGCATAACTCTGTCAAAATTTTGTTCATTGGACCCAAATATAAACTTGACCTAGATTTTTGTTTGATGTGTCTGTATACAAAATTTCATTTCAATATGTAACTCCACTCAAGAGATATTGAACGGAAACCCTGAAATTTTGGTATTTTTCGAAGTGCAAGGGGCATAACTCTGTCAAATTTTTTCCGATCGGACCTTAATACGAACTTGACCTAGATTTTCATTTGATGTTTCTGTATACAAAATTTCATATCAATATGTAACTCCATTCAAGAGATATTGAACGGAAACCCTGAAATTTTGGTATTTTTCGAAATGCAAGGGGCATAACTCTGTCAAATTTTTTTGATCGGACCCAAATATAAACTTGACCTAGATTTTTGTTTGATGTGTCTGTATACAAAATTTCATTTCAATATGTGAATCCGCTCAAAAGATATTGAACGGAAACCCTGAAATTTTGGTATTTTTCGAAGTGCAAGGGGCATAACTCTGTCAAATTTTTTCCGATCGGACCTTAATACGAACTTGACCTAGATTTTCATTTGATGTGTCTGTATACAAAATTTCATATCAATATGTAACTCCATTCAAGAGATATTGAACGGAAACCCTGAAATTTTGGTATTTTTCGAAATGCAAGGGGCATAACTCTGTCAAAATTTTTTTGATCAGACCCAAATATGAACTTGACCTAGATTTTTATTTGATGTGTCTGTATACAAAATTTCATTTCAATATGTGAATCCACTCAAGAGATATTGAACGGAAACCCTGAAATTTTGGTATTTTTTGAATTGCAAGGGGCATAACTCTGTCAAAATTTTTTGATCGGACCCAAATATAAACTTGACCTAGATTTTTGTTTGATGTGTCTGTATACAAAATTTCATTTCAATATGTGAATCCGCTCAAAAGATATTGAACGGAAACCCTGAAATTTTGGTATTTTTCGAAGTGCAAGGGGCATAACTCTGTCAAAATTTTTTTGATCGGACCTTAATACGAACTTGACCTGGATTTTCATTTGATGTGTCTGTATACAAAATTTCATTTCATTATGTAACTCCATTCAAGAGATATTGAACGGAAACCCTGAAATTTACGTATTTTTCGAAATGCAAGGGGCATAACTCTGTCAAAATTTTTTTGATCGGACCCAAATATGAACTTGACCTAGATTTTCATTTGATGTGTCTGTATACAAAATTTCATTTCAATATGTGAATCCACTCAAGAGATATTGAACGGAAACCCTGAAATTTTGGTATTTTTCGAATTGCAAGGGGCATAACTGTCAAAATTTTTTTGATCGGACCCAAATATAAACTTGACCTAGATTTTTGTTTGATGTGTCTGTATACAAAATTTCATTTCAATATGTGAATCTGCTCAAAAGATATTGAACGGAAACCCTGAAATTTTGGTATTTTTCGAAGTGCAAGGGGCATAACTCTGTCAAAATTTTTTCGATCGGACCTTAATACGAACTTGACCTGGATTTTCATTTGATGTGTCTGTATACAAAATTTCATTTCAATATGTAACTCCATTCAAGAGATATTGAACGGAAACCCTGAAATTTTGGTATTTTTCGAAATGCAAGGGGCATAACTCTGTCAAAATTTTTTTGATCGGACCCAAATATGAACTTGACCTAGATTTTCATTTGATGTGTCTGTATACAAAATTTCATTTCAATATGTGCATCCACTCAAGAGATATTGAACGGAAACCCTGAAATTTTGGTATTTTTCGAAATGCAAGGGGCATAACTCTGTCAAAATTTTTTTGATCGGACCCAAATATGAACTTGACCTAGATTTTTGTTTGATGTGTCTGTATACAAAATTTCATTTCAATATGTGAATCCATTCCAGAGATATTGAACGGAAACTGATGTTGCGGACCGACCGACAGACCGACAGACCGACAGACCGACCGACAGCGGCAAACCTATATGTCCCCTCTTCTTCGAAGGGGGGCATAATAACAAAAACAACATATGTGTAAGTCCTGCTCCATGCATTCCTATAAATATGTCACTATTGTGGGAAATCTATAAAAAATAACATATGTGCAAGTCCTGCTCCATGCATTCCTATAAATATGTCACTATTGTGGGAAATCTATAAAAAATAACAAAAACAACATATGTGTAAGTCCTGCTCCATGCATTCCTATAAATATGTCACTATTGTGGGAAATCTATAAAAAATAACAAAAACAACATATGTGTAAGTCCTGCTCCATGCGTTCCTATAAATAGGTCACTATTGTGGGAAATCTATAAAAAATAACAAAAACAACATATGTGTAAGTCCTGCTCCATGCGTTCCTATAAATAGGTCACTATTGTGGGAAATCTATAAAAAATAACAAAAACAACATATGTGTAAGTCCTGCTCCATGCATTCCTATAAATATGTCACTATTGTGGGAAATCTATAAAAAATAACAAAAACAACATATGTGTAAGTCCTGCTCCATGCATTCCTATAATATGTCACTATTGTGGGAAATCTATAAAAAATAACAAAAACAACATATGTGTAAGTCCTGCTCCATGCATTCCTATAAATATGTCACTATTGTGGGAAATCTAAAAAAAAAATAACATATGTGTAAGTCCTGTTCCATGCATTCCTATAATATGTCACTATTGTGGGAAATCTATAAAAAATAACATATGTGTAAGTCCTGCTCCATGCATTCCTATAATATGTCACTATTGTGGGAAATCTATAAAAAATATGTGTAAGTCCTGCTCCATGCATTCCTATAAATACATGTATGTCACTATTGTGGGAAATCTATAAAGAATAACATATGTGTAAGTCCTGCTCCATGCATTCCTATAATATGTCACTATTGTGGGAAATCTATAAAAAATAACAAAAACAACATATGTGTAAGTCCTGCTCCATGCATTCCTATAAATATGTCACTATTGTGGGAAATCTATAAAAAATAACAAAAACAACATATGTGTAAGTCCTGCTCCATGCATTCCTATAAATATGTCACTATTGTGGGAAATCTATAAAAAATAACAAAAACAACATATGTGTAAGTCCTGCTCCATGCATTCCTATAAATATGTCACTATTGTGGGAAATCTATAAAGAATAACATATGTGTAAGTCCTGCTCCATGCATTCCTATAAATATGTCACTATTGTGGGAAATCTATAAAAAATAACAAAAACAACATATGTGTAAGTCTTGCTCCATGCATTCCTATAAATATGTCACTATTGTGGGAAATCTATAAAAAATAACAAACATAGTGTAATCAAAGATTACGAAGCTCACCTCGCGGCAGCAAAGTTCAACATAAACATATCTCTTAGTACATGTATATTAAGAAAATCACTCAAGTGGAAAAAAGTAGGTCAAGGTCATTTCATGAAAGTTTGATCAAAGATACATCCAATATGCAAATTTGGTACATGTAGCACTTATACTTTGCTAAATATTGGCCTTTAAAGGCAAAATCACTAAAGCAGAAAAAGTAGGTCAAGGTCATTATATGAAAGTTTGATCAAAGATACATCCAATATGCAAGTTTGGTACATGTAGCACTTATACTTTGCTCAATACTGGCCTTTAAAGGCAAAATCACTCAAGTGGAAAAAGTAGGTCAAGGTCATTTTATGAAAATTTGATCAAAGATACATCCAATATATAAGTTTGGTACATGTAGCACTTATGCTTTGCTCAATATAAGCCTTTAAAGGCAAAATCACTCAAGCGAAAAAAGTAGGTCAAGGTCATTTTATGAAAGTTTGATCAAAGATACATCCAATATGCAAGTTTGGTACATGTAGCACTTATACTTTGCTCAATATTGGCCTTTAAAGGCAAAATCACTCAAGTGGAAAAAGTAGGTCAAGGTCATTTTATGAAAGTTTGATCAAAGATACATCCAATATATAAGTTTGGTACATGTAGCACTTATGCTTTGCTCAATATAAGCCTTTAAAGGCAAAATCACTCAAGCAAAAAAAGTAGGTCAAGGTCATTTTATGAAAGTTTGATCAAAGATACATCCAATATGCAAGTTTGGTACATGTAGCACTTATACTTTGCTCAATATTGTCCTTTAAAGGCAAAATCACTCAAGTGGAAAAAGTAGGTCAAGGTCATTTTATGAAAGTTTGATCAAAGATACATCCAATATGCAAGTTTGGTACATGTAGCACTTATACTTTGCTCAATATTGGCCTTATAAGGCAAAATCACTCAAGCGGAAAAAGAAGGTCAGATGCTGCATCCAATGCATAGGTTCACCTCAGTATCCCAAGATGAATCACATGTGCAAGTTTGGTTACTGTAGCATCAGTTCTTTGTCTGATACTGAACTACCCCAAAAACTTTAACCAGATAATGAGAAAGTCATTCAACCGGAAAATGTAGGTCAAATGCTGCATCCGATGCATGGGTTCACTTCAGTATCACAAGATGAATCACTTGTGCAAGTTTGGTTACTGTAGCATCAGTACTTTGTCAGATACTGAACTACCCCAAAAACTTTAACCAGACATTGACAAAGTCATTCAACCGGAAAATGTAGGTCAGATGCTGCATCCGATGCATGGGTTCACCTCAGCATCCCAAGATGAATCATTTGTGCAAGTTTGGTTACTGTAGCATCAGTACTTTGTCAGATACTGAGTTACCCCAAAAACTTTAACCGGACGCGGACGCAGACGGGGACGGGGACGGGAACGCGGACGCCGGGGTTATAGCATAAGCTCATCTCAACTTCGTCGAGGTGAGCTAAAAACAACATATGTTTAAGTCCTGCTCCATGCATTCCTATAAATATGTCACTATTGTGGGAAATCTATAAAAAATAACATATGTGTAAGTCCTGCTCCATGCATTCCTATAAATATGTCACTATTGTGGGAAATCTATAAAAAATAACATATGTGCAAGTCCTGCTCCATGCATTCCTATAAATATGTCACTATTGTGGGAAATCTATAAAAAATAACAAAAACAATATATGAGTAAGTTCTGCTCCATGCATTCCTATAAATATGTCACTATTGTGGGAAATCTATAAAAAATAACAAAAACAACATATGTGTAAGTCCTGCTCCATGCATTCCTATAAATATGTCACTATTGTGGGAAATCTATAAAAAATAACATATGTGTAAGTCCTGCTCCATGCATTCCTATAAATATGTCACTATTGTGGGAAATCTATAAAAAATATCAAAAACAACATATGTGTAAGTCCTGCTCCATGCATTCCTATAATATGTCACTATTGTTGGAAATCTATAAAGAATAACATATGTGTAAGTCCTGCTCCATGCATTCCTATAAATATGTCACTATTGTGGGAAATCTATAAAAAATAACAAAAACAACATATGTGTAAGTCCTGCTCCATGCATTCCTATAAATATGTCACTATTGTGGGAAATCTATAAAAAATAACAAAAACAACATATGTGTAAGTCTTGCTCCATGCATTCATTATAAATATGTCACTATTGTGGGAAATCTAAAACAAAACCACATGTAAAATAGAGTTAAAAACATGCTGATACAAATTTAAAATCAAAATATTAGCTCCAGAATCGAATTACAGATTATACTCCAAATTGAAGGAAAAAGATAAATTCTGATTAATTTCAATCTTTCAAATCATTATTTCACTACCACTTTGCTGATAATGTACAGGTAACATATATTCTAGGTATTATAGATTTTATACATGTATATTCTGCATGGTAATCGTAACAGTACGTGGGCTTATTGATATGTTGTGAGCCTCCTATTGATGGATTTGAATTTTATAAAACATTTTGCATTATTTTCGACATAATCCTCTTCAGTATCTATACACTTTCGCAACTGGTGTTTAAGGGGCTCATTACCACTTTGATGGCTGTTTAATGAACTCCTACTTGACAGGTCAGAAAGCCATCCACTGCAAGTATGACGTCATCATCGGAGAGAAAGTGGGTGTCAGAAATAGCTGCTTTCAGTTTAGATGAAAGTCTGATGGAGCAAGATCAGGTGAATATGGCGGATGCTCAATCAAATTAAAGCCACAATCATGAATGGCGGCCATTGCAGTGACAGACTTGTAAACAGGAGCATTGTCCTGATGGAACAACACACCTTTAACTAGTGAGCTTTCCGCGGTGCTTAAGTTTGATATGTCAGAAGTGAAGAAAATTATGTGCCATTGATTGTTTGTCCTTTTTGGGATAATCCATCTGCAGAAATCTGCTTCCCAGAAAACCGAGGCTCACTACATATCGATCAGCCCTCATACATGCACATGCACCATGTACTCTAAATGATGTAAATGTTCAATCTTGAAATCTTACCTTCATTTGTTCAATAAAAGACATTTCCCTGCATAGAAAAGACAAGGTGCATTTATATGAACTATTCTTTGAATTTCTATTACATTTTTGTTTGACTAATTATATCATCTATTACATTATTATTGCAGGAAGAATTGATCATATCAATCTCTCAAAATGTAAGAATACTATGGATCGTTTTCTGAAATGAATGAAACTTTAAATCAAGAAGTGTTTAAAAGTTGAAAATACTACATCTACATTTATAAGGGTGAAATTGAATGAAGTTGATTAAATGCTTGAATCTCTGTTTAACCTCCCGGTATCAAGCACTACACTGGCTTTGTATTTAATCCCACAGATTAATTATCTGACGTAAGACTTGCTTTTATCCCCTAACTAAAATGTTCAAGAGCATATCAATTCTTAACATGTTTGACCACTCCTTCAAGTTTGATAGAAGTATAATACATATGAATCAAGTCAGCGATTTATGTGAAAGTGTGACTACCAGACAGACAAATAGACAGACAGTATGAATTATCCCTGCACCTTAGGCAACATAACTCAGATGAAGGAGTTATCATAATGTTTTAGAATCATTATATTACTTACAAGTTATATTCAACTCTCCTCACTTCAAATTCTCCAACCGTCTTCATAGTATTCAGTAACTGGAAAAAAGTAAATATTAATTATGTCCATACTTACTGAATATAAGCCATTTCCCAATTCTATGAAATCTAAAATTCTCTCTGACTGACTTCACTCTATAATCAGCGGATGAACCTTGTATTCTATCAGAACATGAGAATACCAAGATAGGCCTCTGCTTTATTGAATACTAATACTCAGAGATACACTGAGCCTGCTTCGACTAAGGAATAACTACTCATTTTTATTTTGTTTTCTGTAGGTACACCACGAAAAAAAGATGAAAAAACTTTTTGCTCGAATGTAGAGCATGATACATATATGCAAGTTTTTCCTCTCTTTTTGTAGTATTTCATCTGCCAAAGACAAATTAAGTTAATTCCTTATCATTCAATTTCTTATCAGCAAGCTTTATAATGTCGAACATGAGTCCCTAACCTTAAAACTGTTCATGTCCTTGATGACATAACATTAACAAAATTGCAGAAAAATGACTTCACCAGAGTATACTTCAGAAACTTTCTGCTAAATTCGAAAAGTAGAGCAGAATCTCTTTTTCATCAATTGAAAAACTGAGATAATTTTTGTACCTCTGCCTCATTGAGTATATTTCTGTACTTTGTTCCCCTGGACAACAAGGTAATACGGATCTTCTCCTTCAATCAAACGAATGTAAAGAAAGCATATCAATTTGCCATTTGGATATAACTCACATTACATGCACTATAAAATGCAAGTGAAGATAATTTTAAAATGGATTCAAATAAAGTATTTTCGAGTTCTTTAAATAAAAATAGAAAAGTAAAAGGTAAATCATTAAAGACTAGCTGCAGAGACAATATGAGGACAAAAAAAGCACATTATTAATGAAGTAACAAAAAGAAAAGTACTGACTCATTAAATCTTCATTTACAGCTTACTCCTGACTTAAGCATTAATTATAACAGTATAAATAAACGTCTATTTCAACTTTTAAATAGCTACTACCAGAGGCCCTTGTTGTTCCAGACTCAAACGATGAGCGAGATGTTGATTAAAGGCACGAAAAAAACTACTCCCTTCACACCCTGGTATCTACAATAAATATTTTAAAAGTCTGTATAGCTATACATAGAGAAAAGTATTTGTGACTGACCCTTCCAATTGCACAAAAAATTTTGAGAAAATTCAGGAAATTAATCTGATCTTGAGTGCTTCATCCAATGACAATGCGTCCAAAGTGATATGTAACGTGCTATCATAACATTGAATTATGAAATGGCTTTATGTAACTGCGTAACCGGTGTATCATGTGATAAAGATACATACCAATGGTTGGTTGTAGTACATGCCATATCTCATTCTAGGAAGTAGGGAAAACACTGCCTCCTTAAAGCATACCTATAATATAAACACAAATATAAACACATACATAAGTGCATGTATATTCATAATTACAAGCTTTGTTTTCTTCTATTTTTTTAACTTTGTTATCTTATATTTCAAAAATTTAAGAAAAAGGCAATCACTCTGATAAGCAAAACATATTAAGGTATCCGATGTACAATAGGGCACTTTTCCATGCCTGATAAGGTACTATAAACTGTATATTTTCTGAAAGGTTATAGTGCCCACTGCTCAGAAATAATAATTTTGGGGCCAGAAAAACAAAGGGGAAAAACTGCTGAAGCATTCAAATGTCTATTTTCTCTATATAAGATATGCAAAATAACAAAGTTATACAAAAGTTTTTCCCCTTTGATTTTTAGGACCTGGGAGTCTTATATCTGTACTCAGTGCATCATTACCTTTCAGAAAATATATAAATTATAGTACCTTACCAGGCATAAAATTTACCATACTTTACAATGGAGATGATTAAAACGCTATGTAAAATGACTCTATTGTACAACGGATACCTTAACAGTACCTTCTTCTCATCATAACATATTAACAGTACCTTCTTCTCATCATAACATATTAACAGTACCTTCTTCCCATCATAACACATTAACAGTGCCTTCTTCTCATCATAACACATTAACAGTACCTTCTTCTCATCATAACATATTAACAGTACCTTCTTCTCATCATAACATATTAAGAGTACCTTCTTCCCATCATAACATATTAACAGTATCTTCTTCCCATTATAACATATTAACAGTACCTTCTTCCCATCATAACATATTAACAGTACCTTCTTCCCATCATAACATATTAACAGTACCTTCTTCCCATCATAACATACTAACAGTACCTTCTTCCCATCATAACATAACAGTACCTTCTTCCCATCATAACATACTAACAGTACCTTCTTCCCATCATAACATAACAGTACCTTCTTCCCATCAGAACATACAAACAGTACCTTCTTCCCATCATAACATAACAGTACCTTCTTCCCATCATAACATAACAGTACCTTCTTCCCATCATAACATAACAGTACCTTCTTTCCATCATAACATACTAACAGTACCTTCTTCCCATCATAACATAACAGTATCTTCTTCCCATCATAACATACTAACAGTACCTTCTTCCCATAATAACATACTAACAGTACCTTCTTCCTATCATAGCATAACAGTATCTTCTTTCCATCATAACATACTAACAGTACCTTCTTCTCATCATAACATACTAACAGTACCTTCTTCCCATCATAACATACTAACAGTACCTTCTTCCCATCATAACATAACAGTACCTTCTTCCCATCATAACATACTAACAGTACCTTCTTCCCATCATAACATAACAGTACCTTCTTCCCATCATAACATAACAGTACCTTCTTCCCATCATAACATAACAGTACCTTCTTCCCATCATAACATAACAGTACCTTCTTCCCATCATAACATACTAACAGTACCTTCTTCCCATCATAACATAACAGTACCTTCTTCCCATCATAACATAACAGTACCTTCTTCCCATCATAACATAACAGTACCTTCTTCCCATCATAACATAACAGTACCTTCTTCCCATCATAACATAACAGTACCTTCTTCCCATCATAACATATTATTAGTACTTTCTTCCCATCATAACATATTAACAGTACCTTCTTCCCATCATAACATATTATTAGTACCTTCTTCCCATCATAACATATTAACAGTACCTTCTTGCCATCATAACATATTAACAGTACCTTCTTCCCATCACAACATATTAACAGTACCTTCTTCCCATCATAACATATTAACAGTACCTTCTTGCCATCATAATCTTTCAAAGGAATCACAGGGTAATCTGTAAATGCCTTCCATGTATCCTCAAAGAAATCTCTGTACATCATGGGACTCTGTAATCATATGGTAATGTTATACATCAACAAATCTCATCAAATTTCACACCATATCATAAATATTACTTCATACTTGCATCAAATATTTGATTTACGAAAATGATTCAATGTGCATCTAATGTGTTTATCGTTACATATTCATACCCCCTTTTATGTTACAATGCAAAAAACAATGCAAAACATTCCATTACATAGCAATCTTATAACAGTAGCCATTACCTTTGTGATACCCTATGTAAATTTCTTACATTATATGATATGAATTCTAAAACTTTGACATAATTCTTCTGAGAAATATTCCCTCTATATAGTTTATATATCCAAAATATGATTTTTAAAGGATCCAAAGCAAAAATAGTGAATATATATTGCTTTATGTCAATTTTTAATAGTGTTTCTGTTTTGACCTTTGACATTTAAAGCAGTTGGTTCTTGAACTCCTTATGCCAAGAGCAAAAAGTATATAAAGTTAAAGTTATATAATGAAGCATGTTCTATACACTGTCTACAATGTTTGTCTATGACCTACTGTGACTCATGACCTTGAAAATCCTGTTATGCACTCATTTGTGTAAGTGCATTATCATGTACCATTGCTTTATAGTCCACCCTTACAACCATCTTGCTTTGGGTGTTTGGGGGGAAATAGCACATTACTTTAATATTATGTAGGAAACAAAATCAAATTAGTGATAATCAGTTTCTAAATTATTTTTGATACTTGTTTAGTTTTGACATATCTTATACATACTGTGTTCCACATGATGATATAAACATCAATATTTACATTCCTACAGTAACTGGGTTTCCCTTAGATAAAGGTACCAAACCGACTGCACTACAATTTTTGATAAACACAAGAGCCTATCACTTGACATTAGAACATACGTGGATTAATTTCTCATAAAATGCCCACTCTATTTATTAATTGCTTTAACAAATATTCAAAATTCCATTATCAATCGACGCCATCTACCCCCAGTGATTAAATGTGTCAAAATCTAGGTCATCCACATGTACACTTCCAAGAAGTGTGATGTAGCAAGTCGATCAATTGTCACACTAGACAAAATTCAAGGACGACCTGCACTGTCCACAGAAAGAAGCCATGTTTGGATGAGTGAATTCGGACATTAGTGGATCAAATTATCAATATTTAGGATGGTGATTAGATCTACTTGTATCATTTATCTACAGTGAATTTTTTTTTGCTTCATATGGAATTATATATTAGAAATATTTCGAGTATCAGCAAATCTTGTGCCATGTTGAGGTAAGTGATCATGAAAACACTGATCAATTTTTCGTGTATTTGTATCTTTTCGCACAGTTGTACTCCAATTTTGCATTATTCTAATCACTTTCAGGAGAAACAGAATAATTTAACAGATGCTTGAATAATGGTACCGATTGATTTCATAGGTTTAAACAGGAATCGTTGACATGCTGTGTGGCGCATTCTATACTTCCTGTGTCCCACATGATGATATAAACATCGGCAGAGAAGGAATTGTTGACATGCTGTGTAGCGTATTCTATACTTACTGTGTCCCACATGATGATATAAACATCGGTAGAGAAGGAATTGTTGACATGCTGTGTGGCGTATTCTATACTTACTGTGTCCCACATGATGATATAAACATCGGTAGAGAAGGAATTGTTGACATGCTGTGTGGTGTATACTATACTTACTGTGTCCCACATGATGATATAAACATCGGTAGAGAAGGAATTGTTGACATGTTGTGTGGTGTATTCTAAACTTACTGTATCCCACATGATGATATAAACATCGGTAGAGAAGGAATTGTTGACATGCTGTCTGGTGTATACTATACTTACTGTATCCCACATGATGATATAAACATCGGTAGAGAAGGAATTGTTGACATGCTGTCTGGTGTATTCTATACTTACTGTGTCCCACATGATGATATAAACATCGGTAGAGAAGGAATTGTTGACATGCTGTGTGGTGTATACTATACTTACTGTGTCCCACATGATGATATAAACATCGGTAGAGAAGGAATTGTTGACATGCTGTGTGGTGTATACTATACTTACTGTGTCCCACATGATGATATAAACATCGGTAGAGAAGGAATTGTTGACATGCTGTGTGGCATATTCTATACTTACTGTGTCCCACATGATGATATAAACATCGGTAGAGAAGGAATTGTTGACATGCTGTGCGGCGTAGAGGTTAATAAAGTCACAGAAATGATGATACAGATTCACACCTTTAAATAATAAACAACTATTTATATGCATGTATATAAAAAAAAATGTTATTTAAAATTTGTATTCTAATGCAATGTCACTATAACGTCAAATTTCATTGGTTGTTAGTAACTAGTTATTCCCTAATTCAAAACTGATGCAAAACTTACATTAGAATTAGAAATGGCTGAATGCATTAAGTGACATAAAAAATTACATGTGAAATTAAGTTTATCTGTTCATCATCTTGTCATACAAGTTCTGTTAAATTCTTCAAAAAAGACAAATTAACTGGCAATTTGGCCATCTTTTGTCATGAATGTCAGAATGACGTCATACCACATCCTGCAGTGCTTTGTTGAATGGTTGTTCTTTTCAATCAAAGCGGTAAACATTCAGGATATTTTATGACGATATATGAAGTATAGATATTATACCTGCATCAAGTTTCATGAGGTAGGTAGGTTTGTCAATGATGATATCACAATGCTGCTCTGATACAGGACGGAATGGTAAGGAAGTAAACTGCTCTATCTCAGCAAACCTAGATCAAATGTATAAATGTTTTACTTCACAATGTTTTACAGAAAACCTAGATCAAATGTATGTTTTACTTCACGAAGTTTTACAGAAAACCTAGATCAAATGTATAAATGTTTTACTTCACAAAGTTTTACAGAAAGATCAAATGTATAAATATTTTACTTCACAATGTTTTACAGAAAACCTAGATCAAATGTATAAATATTTTACTTCACAATGTTTTACAGAAAACCTAGATCAAATGTGTAAATGTTTTACTTCACAATGTTTTACAGAAAACCTAGATCTAATGTATAAATGTTTTACTTCACAATGTTTAACAGAAAACCTAGATCAAATGTATAAATGTTTTACTTCACAACGTTTAACAGAAAACCTAGATCAAATGTATAAATGTTTTACTTCACAAAGTTTTACACAAAACCTAGATCAAATGAATAAATGTTTTACTTCACAATGTTTTACAGAAAGATCAAATGTATAAATGTTTTACTTCACAATGATTTACAGAAAACCTAGATCAAATGTATAAATGTTTTACTTCATAATGTTTTACAGAAAACCTAGATCAAATGTATAAATGTTTTACTTCATAATGTTTTACAGAAAGATCAAATGTATAAATGTTTTACTTCATAATGTTTTATAGAAATTCTGAAATTATATGTATATATTATGTGAATGTGCTCATTTCCAAATACTTACAGAAATCAGTAAGCTTTTAAGAGGTTTATATATATCCTCAAAATGAAAGATCTCCCTATCAAAGGGAAACAAATGAGTGAAAAACCATATGCTTCCTGTCAGAACTACTTGAACTTTATAATTATAAATAATTGTGTTCCAAATTGAAGTATTTGACTTAAATATTTGAAGTCCAGGATATGATCTAGACACTGTGTATAAAACATTTATTTATAAGTCCACATTCAGATCTTCATATCTAATTACATGGAAGTTATCACATTCAACCAAAGTCTAAAGGGCCAAATGGACAGACAGAAAAGGTGATACCAGTAATTTTATTCATATAAAAGATCAACTTCAAAGATATTTATTTTTATATACTAACCATGATTGTAAGGCACTTTTATGATCTCCTTCAGCTTTTAATGCATTCTTGTCAAGGTCACAGTGACCTCCAATATCTCCTTCTTTAAAGACATCTTCTCTAAATCTGTAGGCATAATGAAATATTCAATAAAATAGCCATCTTGACTCTACATATTAGTTTCAAAGTCTGCACTATACAAAGTTATCTTATTACTTGAATTTTAAAGTATTCGTGTTTTTTTTTTTCAGAATTTTACATCAAAATGAACTGAAAAGTTTAAAGTGTCACAATGGTTCACAGGCAACACAACAAGGACAACTTATGTTCATAATGTGAACTTTATGTATTATATGAAGTAACTATCAATGCATTACATATACATTGTAAATTATAGTTATGTGCCTGAGATTCAAAAGATTATCAGTATATGTATGCAATATACACGAAGCCCAGGTTGACTTATATCATTTGTCCAAGTCCCCTTGACATTTGAGATGGAGAATCCAAACCAGATCTAGGTCAAGCCTTTTACATTTTATGAAAATCAACACAGTATTATTGCTGTAAGCAAGATTCAATATATTTTTCATAATAAAGAAGCCAACATTTATGTAGCTTTCAAGGTACCATAAGTGTTTTCTTGTATAATTATTGCATTTCATCTAGGCCAAATCACTTACAATCCAAATGATATGGCCAAGGCTAAAGTGTTAGGAAAGTAGGTCAAAGTCCAAAGGTCACAAAGTCAAAACTGAAGGTCCCAGATGAAAGTTCTGGTGGTCAGGTGGAGCATGCAGATGGAATATCTCGGCCATATCACTCAGGATTCAAAAGATATAGTAAAGGTTAAAGTTTTTGAAAATTATGTCAAAGTTCGAGGTCACTGGGTCAAAAGCTATGGTCCCAGCTTTTGTCTACACACATCAACAAATACAATAACAGGTATTTTTTTTTGCCCCTTTTTGGGGCCGTTATTCGGCCCCATTCCCAATTAAAAATAGTATCTTTTTTTCCCAATTGTGGCTCTAAAATTTCCCAATCACATATAGATGGAATTATCATCGAAATTAGTGAAATCTACTGGTTCAAAAGTAGCGAATTTACTAATTATTTGCCATATTTTTGTAAGAATAAGAAATTAAATCATGTCATTTGATTAAACTTTCAATTCTGAACTCTTAATTGTATAAACTGTCATTTTACTTTTATATTAGTACTTCCCAAAATATTCCCAAACGTCGTTAATTTTCCCATTTGCACGGGCCCTGACCCATTCCCAAATTACTGAAAAAAATCACTGAATAATGGCGATGTTGATGGTATGGCAATAGCTCTCCAAATTAATTTTGTCCTTAAGCAAAGCTTAAAATGAATGTTTCAGTAAGTTTTGCTATTAGGTCTTTTCCTCCCTTCTCATTTTGGACAGTATCTGACATAAAGTAATTGTTATGTCATCAAATTCTATGGGAACAAGCATAAAATTCAGGGACAACATGCTTCAAATACAACCTTTCTATAGGAATTTCATCATGTCATAATGCGTTTACGTCAGATACCGTCCCAAATGGGAAGTAACTGTGTACATACATCAAAAAGACGAAACAATCAGTATAATTTATGGATCTATGACAGTAGTAAGAATATTAATACATACTGTACTTGTAATTCATATTACTCTTACCTATCTCGACCTTTCTTGAGTTTTGCTTTAGTAAAGTCAAGGTAAAGGTTTTTCGCTCTACAGTATCTGGTGAACTTTGCACATTCAAGTGAAGAATCTTCCTGAATAGAAAATCAATATAATCATAAATTGCTTTTAAACTGATTTACATATACAGTAAACCTAAATTTTTTAGTAATACATTATTATTTAATTATTTGGATCACCATGGGGTCATTTTCAAATATATACATAGCAAAGAAGATTGCCTTTGCTTATATACTTCATGACAAAAAACATCAACAATTTACAACAATGAGACCCAATTTATAGTAGACAAACACAATATGTTGTATCATATATGAAATAGACAAACTGAAAATGACACAAAATTACCTTTATCATGTTCAAAATACTGAAGACTTATAACCTTGACCTTTTGACCTCTAAAACAGTTTTCAAACAAAAGTTCTCTCTCACTTTAATTGGTACTGTTTTGTGACAATGAGCAATGCAAACAATATTAAGGTTCTTCGCCATCCCTACCCTACCCTTCCTACCTCTGTGTTAGGTTTACAGTACATCTTCAGTTCATCTCGTCTTTCCTTTATATACCCAAAGTCAGCTGACCTCCAGAACTGATCCAGTTGTGATTCTTTGGATTTAGCCCTATCATAAAATGTAAAAGTGACAATGTACATATAGTACTCTTTGCAAATATGCAGTAGATCTATATAAGATATTAACATCTTTTTTATCATCCTGGCTAGCCCTATGTTTAATGAATGTATGATCTATTAAAACAATTTCTATATTTGACAGAAAATAATTGAATGTAAAAGTTAAATCAAGGATGAAATCTCATGCAACCAGATATAGAATACCAAAGTCATTTAACAACTGAACAGAAAAAAAATTAACCATTAAGTTTCGTTTGACCTTGACCTTACATGCGTGGGTTCTCCTTATGATTGACAAATTTTTTTTCCCGCAAGTTTTTTTTTATGTATGAATTTTAATAGCACATATAAAGTAAAGTCATACAATAAATGTGTGACCATGACCTTGACTTTCTCCCAGTGTTGACTCTCAATGTGATTTGCAATTTTGTTTGTGGTTTTTTTTTTTTTTTTGCATTACAAGTTTGGTGAATATACACCATAACCATGTAATATCAAAATTCATTAGTACATGTAGTTATTAATGTTTGACTTAAATCTATCTGTGATTTTACTATCATAATCTAATTATTTTTCAAATCCATTTGGTCACTATATGTAAAAATAAAGCCTGTGTTTGTGAAACACGAATGCCCCCGGTGGCATCTTTGTTAGTATAAACACTAATTTCTGTTAAGTACATGTATGTGAAAGGTCAAGGTCAGGTTCACTTGGGTAAAAAATTTTGAAATTGATGGAAAAATCTTGTGACAAGGAATACACATGTGAAATTCCTAAAGTTTTTGTAAAGTAGGTCAAAGGTCAAGGTCACGAGGTCAAAAATTTTTATATCATTGAAAAGGTCTTGTCACAAGAAATACACATGTGAAATATCAAAGCCCTATCACTTACACTTCAAAAGTTATGCCCAATGTTTAAGTTTTTGAAAAGTAGGTCAAAGGTCAAGGTCCCAAAGTCAAAATTTTGGTATCAATGGAAAGGTTTTGTCACAAGGAATACACATGTGAAATATGAAAGCCGTATCACTTACCATTTAAAAGTTATGCCCAATGTTAAAGATTTCGAAAAGTAGGTCAAAGGTCAAGGTTACGAGGGCAAAAATTTTGGTATCAATGGAAAGGTCTTGTCACAAGGAATACATATGTGAAATATGAAAGCCCTATCACTTATCAATGGAAAGGTCTTGTCACAAGGAATACATATGTGAAATATGAAACCCCTATCACTTACCATTCAAAAGTTGTACCCAATGTTAAAAGTTTTTCAAAAGTAGGTCAAAGGTCAAGGTCACGAGGTAAAAAAATGGTATCAATTGAAAAGTAGGTCAAAGGTCAAGGTCACGAGGTAAAAAAATGGTATCAATTCAAAAGTTATGCCCAATGTTTAAGTTTTTAAAAAGTAGGTCAAAGGTCAAGGTCAAGGTCACGAGGTCAAAACTTCTGGCACCAATGGAAAGGTCCTGTCACAATAAATACACATGTGAAATATGAAAGCCGTATCACTTACCATTCAAAAGTTATGCCCAATGTTAAAGATTCCGAAAAGTAGGTCAAAGGTCAAGGTCAAGGTCACGAGGGCAAAAATTTTGGTATCAATGGAAAGGTCTTGTCACAAGGAATACACATGTGAAATATGAAAGCCCTATCACTTACCATTCAAAAGCTATGCCCAATGTTAAAGTTTTTGAAAAGTAGGTCAAAGGTCAAGGTCACGAGGTCAAAAAATTTGGTATCAATTGAAAGGACTTGTCACAAGGAATACACATGTGAAATATGAAAGCCCTATCACAATTCAAAAGTTATGCCCAATGTTTAAGTTTTTAAAAAGTAGGTCAAAGGTCAAGGTCACGAGGTCAATAGGAAAGGTCTTGTCACAAGGAATACACATGTGAAATATGAAAGCTTTAATTTTCCCCTGTCAATTCCTTTCTTTGATAGTCAAGTATTTTCTATGACATATATAATGTTTCATATAATCGTTTAATGTAGAGACAAACCATCCTCTGCTCTCCCCGGGACAGGAAGGGTTACTGAGTCTCTGGTCTAACGGACAACTGGTCTCGTACCCCCAGCATCTCTCATTTAGTACAAACTCCTGTAACAATATCATAATTATCATTGTAATATCTAAAGGACAACTGGTCTCGTACACCCAGCATCTCTCATCTAATATAAACTCCTGTAACAATATAATAATTAGCATTGTAATACCCGGTATCAAGAATCGCGATGATGTTAACTTGATGACTATTTCTTATTTCAAAACATCTCCCTCAATTTATCTCTTCTATTCACCATCTATTTTCCCACACATCCTAAAAATGAAACTATGGTACTCGACTGGTGGCAGATTATTTTAAAACCTGTTATATAGTGTACATGTACCAAAAGGTCACAACATTCTATGAATATGTACGTAAACAGTTCGTCACAAGTTTTATTTTAAAACTGATCAGACCGATTAGTCTGAAAATAAAAGAAAACCCAGTTTTGAATCTTTCTTTAGACTTTTATCATGAATAAATAAAAATATCCAGAAAGACACAGAACCTGTGGGAGAATTCATAGAGATTTGTAAATGCAGACTCTAAAATTCAAAATATCAATACATATATCATAAATGTGACCATGCACATTTTATGTTTCATATCCTGTTTGAAAATAAATCAAAGAACAGCTTAAAAAGCCATGACTCATTATTATTTAACACTGTAAAGTTAAAATTTGCATGAATTACGTAACTATCACAGAATGTTGAAATAAGGACACTAAGAACAGCTAAAGTCATTAAGATTTCTAGTCATTCTCAGATGAAAAAAAATCCAAATTCCCTTATCACACTACAATCAAATATCCCTGTAAGGATGTTAGCCTGGCTGACCCTGTGTAGACAATAGTTAATTACAGTCACACAATACACAGAGTTCCTACAGAGCAGTGACAGACCATTGGCCTTATAAAACCTGGTACATTCACCTTACAATCAATATCTACAGATTTCGTGATATCTGTAAGCCTCAATGCTACTCAGCACAAATGCACTATATATAGAGTCAGAAATAATCGCAAAATATAAAAGTAACATTTCATATTGAGGTAGTTGCATTTGTCATTTGTATCACACAGCAACACAAATATAGTGAGCATTGCATAATAAGAGCTTGTATTTTTCTTGCTGTTATAGGAAAGACTGTATGTTTTTAAGTGGGTGTGCGATCATCTGTTTCTTTTCTCTTATCTTTTTTAATTAAATTTATTTCATTTAAAAAAAAATAACTTCCTGTTTTCTTTGAAGGACACAACCATCCTCTATTTTAATGAAGAGGCAGAAGAAATATTTCATGTTTTATGTTTTGTTGAAAAACATTTGTATCTCCCGTTTTGCTGAAGGGACGCCGAAAGGATATTTCTTATTTTGTTGTAAAAACTCCAGTATTTCCTATTTTCTTGAAGTGACAACAGATTGTCCTTATTTGAAAACGGAGCAACAATGTATAGAATCTGTCGAAGGTACACCAGTGTTTCCTTTTGTATTATAGAACTGTTCACCAATGTTCCCCGTTTTCTTGAAGGGGCACTTTGGCCAGTATCTCTACATAGATGACAAAGACAAACATTTCCTGTTTTATTAAAGAAACACCAGTATCTCCCCTTTAGTTGACGGCGCACCAGCATTTCAATGTTATTTTTCCATGAAGGGACAATATCTCCTGATTCGTTGCAGGGGACCAATATCTAAAGATAAGTTATAAATACATCATTATTTCGTGTTTAGTTGTAGTTACACCATTATCTCCTTTATCGTTGTATGGACACCAATATCAATTACACCAATATCTCTTGTATCGTTGTAGGGACACCAATATTTTTTTTTCATTGTTAGGAATCTAATGTCTCTTGCTTCGCTGTAGGAACACCAATATCTCCTGTATCGTTGTAGTTACACCAATGTCTCTTGCTTCGCTGTAGGAACACCAATATCTCCTGTATCGTTGTAGTTACACCAATGTCTCTTGCTTCGCTGTAGAGACACCAATATCTCCTGTAAGGTTGTTTATTCATAATATTTACGTATTTCGCTGTATGGACACAACGATAACTTGTTTCATTGTATGCTCACCAAGAATTCTTGTTGTTGTTGGGCCAACAGTTTCTCTAATTTTGTTGTCGGGACCCCAATATCTCTTGATTCTAAGCAGGGGCATCAATATCTCTTGTTTCGTTGAAGGGAAACCAATACCGGTTTCTTCTGATTCGTTGTAGGGACACCAATATCTCCACATTCGTTGTTGGGGCATCAGTATCTATTGTTTCAGTGAAGGGACATGAGTACAGCATCTTTTGTTTCGTTGTAGGGACACCAATATCTCTTGTTTATTTGTATGGACACCAATATCTCTTGTTTCGTTGTAGTGAAAACAATATCTCTTGTTTCGTTGTAGTGAAAACAATATCTCCTGTTTCGTTGTAGGGAAAACAATATCTTTTATTTCGTTATAGGGACATCAATATCTTTTATTTCGTTGTAAGGACACCAATATCTCTTGTTTCGTTGTAGGGACACCAGTATCTTTTGTTTCGGTGAAGGGACATTAATATCTTTTGTTTCGTAGTAGGGACACCAATATCTCTTGTTTCGTTGTAGGGACACCAGTATCTTTTGTTTCGGTGAAGGGACATTAATATCTTTTGTTTCGTTATAAGGACGCCAGTATCTCCTAATTCGTTGTAGGGACGTCAGTATCTCACAATTCGTTGTAGGCACATCAGTATCTCCTGTTTCGTTGTAGGGACACCAATATCTTTTGTTTCGTTGTAAGGACATCAGTATCTCCTATTTGGTTGAAAGGACGTCAGTAACTCCTGATTCGCTGTTGAGACATTTGCATCTCTTGTTTCGTTGTAGGGACACCAATATCTCCTAATTGGTTGTGTTCTGATTTGTTATTGGGACACCAGTATCTCTTGTTTCAGTGAAGGGACATTAATACCTTTTGTTTCATTATTAGGACATCAGTACCTCCTAATTGGTTGCAGGGACTTAAGTATCTCCTGATTTGCTGTTGGGACATCCGTATCTCTTGTTAGGTTGAAGGGGCATTAATATCTTTTGTTTCGTTATAAGGACATCGTTATCTCTAGTTTCGTTGTAGGGACACCAATATCTTTCTTTCGTTGTACGGACACCATATCTTTTGTTTCGTTGCAAGGACATCAGTATCTCCTAATTAGTTGTAAGGAAGTCAGTATCTCCTGATTCGCTGTTGGGACGTCAGTATCTCTTGTTTCGTTGTCGGTACATTAATATCTTTTGTTTCGTTATATAAGGACATCAGTATCTCCTAGTTGGTTGTAGAAACATCAATATCTTTTGTTTCGTGTTAAGGACATCAGTATCTCCTAGTTGGCTGTAGAAACATCAATATCTTTTGTTTCGTGTTAAGGACATCAGTATCTCCTAGCTGGTTGTAGAAACATCAATATCTTTTCTTTCGTTGTAAGGACATCAGTATCTCCTAATTGTTTATAGGGACGTCAATATCTCCTGATTCGCTATTGGGACAATCAGTATCTCTTGTTTCGTTGTAGGAACACCAATATCTTTTGTTTTGTTATAAGGACATCATTTTCTTTTGTTTCGTTGTAAGGACATTTTAATATATTTTGTTTCGTTATAAGGACATCAGTATCTCTGTATTAGTTGTAGGAACACCAGTATCTTCTGATTCGTTGTAGGGGCATAAATATATCCTGTTTACTTGTAGACACCAATATCCAGTATAAGGGATGCCAATATTCCTTGAACAATAGAATCTTCTGTTTTAAATGTGAATTAATGATAGGAGAATATGTTTTCAGTTGATATAAAATTGAATTTACAAACTAAACTCTTAGAGTTGGTTTATTTGGATCAAAGATGAAAATGTCGACGAGTATAATTCATTTACAATAAAATAAATTAAAATTTCAATTGATTTTAATGTAAATGAAAATCGTTAAAATAATGTTTAAAATTCTCAGTAAGAGGTGAGCGTATAGCTTGCGGCTCTTTCATATACATACGAAACAGCTTAGAAAATTCACATTTTCAGTTAGTGTTACAATCTAGTGTTCTGACATCCCCTTCACCTTTTGATCTTAGGCAGTTCTTTATCCTTCCTACTCGTGTACGAGGGAATTCGTCGTATTACACATAGGGGAAGTTATAATATCAATTTCCCTCGTATTCATAATAGCCTTTTGAAGTGCGTTTCTATTATTTTATTAATGTTGGAAAAATGAGTTTTCCTCTAGATGAAAAATTCAATTGGACATTAACCCCTGTTTCACTGTTCAAAGCAATTACCGTATGGTGAGAGTAGGAAATGTTCTATAGATTTCCCTTTGGTATAATATAATATAAAGACGGGTGTGTCTTAAATATTCGCCTAACTAAAACTTGAGTCCTTTCATTTTGTTTTCATTATATAGTCCGTGGGCCTTATCTATGACACGGATTCCTGTCTTCTGTCGAAAAGGTCGTTTTTAATTATAACCATTTGAAAATTAGCCTTAAATAATAAATTATACGGAAACTGTATGCGTTTCGCTCTTTGCTTTTTAAGTATTGCTCTTTGCGTTTTGCTCTTCGCTTTTTTTCTCAAATGGTTTTATGGAATATTGGTTCCGGGGATAGTCAGTCTCCTCAATAATTGACCAATCACATTGGTTCACTGACATATTAAGTCGTGATAAAGGAGAAGAATTTTTTTGCTCATTGCTTTTTGTGTTTTGCTTTTTGCTCTTTGCAGTTTGCCTTTTGCTCTTTGCGTTTTGCTCTTTACAAGATCACAAGGTAAAAGTCATGGTATCAAATGAAAGTTCTGGTCATCATTGGTCATGATGAATCTATATGTGAAATATAACAGCCATATCCCTCATACTTCAAAAGTAGGTCACTGGTCAAATTCACTGAGTCATGCCTCTTGACCTATATGGATAAGGTCCTGATATTTCTCATGTAAAATCCAAATTACTCAAACTTTCATTTTGTACCATGACATCTTGACCTTGGACTTTGACCTACGTTCAAAGTAGGTCATTGGTCAAATTCACTGAGTCATGCCTCTTGACCTATATGGATAAGGTCCTGATATTTCTCATGTAAAATCCAAATTACTCAAACTTTCATTTTGTACCATGACATCTTGACCTTGGACTTTGACCTACGTTTAACAAAATTTAACCTGTGTCATATCTCTTGAACTATAAGGGGTAGGGCTTTGGTATTTTGTATGCACAGCTTCATTTAGTGTCAAAGACTGTAGAAGACCTAGTAACCTTAACCTTGGACTTTGAACTACTTTAAATAAAAATATGTACCTCTTAAACTATAGGGGATATGGCTTTGATATTTCATTGGTAGATTCCTCATGACCAGACCATGGATTTCATTTGATATCATGACATTTTACCTTGTGACCAAAGTTGACCTTGGCTTTACTACTCACTACTATTTTTAAAACACTTTAAAATTTGCTACCGTATTCTATAATACAAGCAAACATCCATTTTACAAGTTATATTGTCTAATAAGTTCTGTTTTTATCTTAATATAACTAATTATTGTGACTTTTGTTTATTTGAATCTGTCCAGAACATTCCTTTGTCATTTTTATAGTGGGATTGTTCATGAATGGAATTCTAAAGCAGTTCTTTTTCATCCTCAAACTGAATCTTCACTGTTGAATGCATATTTAACCTATGAACTAAAAGCATGTATACAATGTAATTCCATAAACAGACTTTAAAGATACAGTGTTCCTGAAAATAATTTTTATTGAAAACATAAAATTTATTCCAAAGGATTTAGATAGATGAAAAGAGAAGCCATAACAAGTTTTATTTGAAAATATGCAGAAACGACTCTAATATTATCGATTTTTAAATAATTAAATCTCCATATACCTCTATTGTAAAAACTCAAAACATTGTAGGTTGCTAGTGGAATGAATTAGAGCTGCGCACCCCAAATTCATAATGACGTTTAAAAGGTCTATAATTGCGTAATTGCGAATGTATGAGTTATATTCGCCTGAAAATTTGAATTTATACAAATGAGAATGTATACTTTCATATGAAACGAAAGATTATGCATTCCAAAATTTTGTAAAATTAATTAATTTTCAGGGACACCGTCCCTTTAAGCACAAAGTGTTATATGGACATCTTAATCTGATACCTCTCATCTGACTTATCTTTATCAAAATATGGAGAATTGCGTCATCTTATGCACCAAATAGAATTGAGATGTGAAGATATGCATTATTAGTCCTTAAATTTGATATAATACATCAAAGCCTACCTATACTACTATGTACACATTTGCTTCTGTAAATATCTTTTAAAGTTTATCTTTATCTTGAAAATTGTCATTTTTGATTTTAATAATTTAACTTGATCTAAAAATATTTCATCATTAATAAACTTCAATGTCTTCATGAATCATTCAGTAAAGCATGGACAACAGACACTTAATCTGAATTGAATTCAATGTATTTGATGAATAATTCTGTATATATTACATGTATTACCTTATAATCTAATTTATATAAGAATAGCATTTTTGTGCTTTTATTGTTATACATGTATAATGTATAAACTTTCTATGTCTTCTGCATTTGAATGATGAAATTAATTAATACCTTATATGGGCATTGGTTATCTTCAGCACATTTCTCTCTAGTCCAGGGATTGTTTGTGAAGTAGTAGGGCATGTGATCATCTGGTAAGTTAGTATTTTCCCATGATGCTTCACAAGTCATAACTGCCAGAGGACTGAGGCCACATACTGTGTATATCTCATATAGTTCTTACACATACTTGAAAAGAAAAAAACCATCATCAAATTTATGTGCATCTAAATAAGAAATTAACAGAATTATAGAGAAGTAACAGTGTGATACATTTTCCAAATATTAGTATGTATATATATATAGTGATATAAATTATCATAAAGTGTATACTAAACTTTTGTTTCAATTCACAAAATTCATTCTCAAACTAAATAATTCTGAAATTCAGACTACATTTAATTCAAAGTGTGTAAACTTCATTTTAAATCCAAAAAAGCTCAGATTTCAATGACTAACTTGAAGACTGAAAACTAAAAAAAAAAAAAAAAAGACATTAAAAACACTATTTCAGTAAAAATAGCAATCTAAGGAATGCTTTTGTCGTCTGTGAAGCGGCTTATTTTTCAAAAGTGGATCAAATATGTTGGCCAAGGTCACTAGGCCAAAATTATTAGTATCAGTAGGAAAATGTCTTCTGAAATGAAATTCACATGAGAAATATCAGACACATCAAAGATATAGCCAATTTTATTTTCTTTTAAAAGTATGTCAAATCTCTAGGTCAAGGTCACTAGGTAAAAATTATGGTATGTACAGAAAGGTCTTGTCACAAGGAATACACAAGTAAAATATCAAAGCCCTATCATTTACCAATCAAAAGATATAGCCAATTATATTTTCTTTGAAAAGTAGATCAAATATCTAGGTCAAGGTCACAAGGTAAAAAATTATGGTATGTGCAGAATGGTCTTGTCACAAGGAATGCACATGTGAAATATCAATGCCACTTACCAATCAAAAGATGTAGCCAATTATAATTTTTTTGAAAAGTAGGTTAATCATCTAGGTGAAGGTCACTAGGTCAATATTATGGTATGTGCAGAAAGGTCTTGTCACGACTCACAAGCAATACACATGTGAAATATCAAAGCCCTTTCACTAACCAATCAAAAGATACATTTGTATAACCAATTATTTTTTTTTTTAAGAAGGTCAAATACCTAGGTCAAGGTCACTTGGTAAAAAAAAATTATGGTATAAGCAGAAAGGTTTTATCACAAGCAATACACCATGTGAAATATCAAAGCCCTTCACTTACCAATCAAAAGATATAGCCATTTTTTTTTTTTTGAAAAGTAGGTAAAACATCTAGGTCAAGCTCACTAGGTCAAAAATTGTGCTATGAAAGTTCTTGTCATAAGGAATATACATGTAAAATATCAAAGCCCTGTCTCTTACCAATCAAAAGATATAGGGTGTGACACCCAAAGTGTGACAGACACCAAAATATTATTGAAAAGTAGGTCAAATATCTAGGTCAAGGTCACTAGGTCAAAAATTATGGTATGTGTAGAAAAGTCTTGTCATGTGAAATATAAATGCTCTATCACTTACCAATCAAAAGTTATGGGGTGTGACAACCAAAGTGTGACAGACGGACCAACAATTTGATCCCTAAGTGTCGCTATGCTTTGCAGGCTACACAAACACCATCTAAAATATTTTAAAACTTCAGACTACCAGTAATTGAAAATTAGTCAGTATTAATTATTCCATGCAGCCTAAAGGAAGGAACTGAACATTAGTACTTAGTAGACTAATGATGCTACCTCGATACCTGGGTACTTGTCATGCATCACAATCTGTATGAAAAGTGTCATGAATGAAACAAATTGCAACTCAGCAGCCAAGTTAGTTAATTAACTTCAATTTAACTCAAGTGTCACGTGTCAACTACATGCACCTAAATGAAGAGCATTTTCTGTTAAAGTTTAAACTGTAAATTGTATCAAGGCATTAGAGATAAATGAAGAATCAATTGGTAATGTTGATATTTTTTATATTGAAGATGCTATAAATCCTGTGAATTATCAGTTCACCAAATATTTGTGCAAATTAATACTTCCATGAATGTTTTAGGACAAGAAAAGTAATTTTATATTTTATAATGTCATTGAAATGTTAATTTCATCAATAAAGAATTGAATTGAAATGTAACTTAGGTACACAAATGCTTACATATTTCAGTGAAGAAATTATGCATTTCACATGTCAATGATCAAACGAAATCACCCATGGATGTTGCAAATTGGATTGATTCATTTAAAATTAAAGTAAGCTAAAAATCACTCTGATATGACACTCTTCAGTGAAAATCTCAATGGAAGTGACAATTAACCTATTCACATGTTTTGAATAGAATAACTATGTACACAACATGCAAAATGTCTGCAAAATGCATAGACTAAATATACATGAGCACCTTCTACATGGTACATTTCAATCTCACTATAAAAATTTACCTGAATAAAGAAAGCTGTCTGCTCCAGACATGCTGTATAGCTCACTTCCTGTTTATCTTGCGTAAAGCAGGTGCGTGAAAGATTTTTTCCATGTGACCTATCTCTTAACCAATGAAATTCGTCGAGGCAAAGGCTGTGCGTCTCATAGGTCACAACCTATGACCTTTATTCCCGTCTCGCTGGAGAAGCCAGGTTAGAAGTTCGAGAGCTGAGTAACCTTTCTTTGGGTGAGTAAAATGATTGTTTTGAAAATAGATAAAACCATTCAGAGGAAAAATAAAGGTTTCACGAGCTTATACGCTTTAAGCTGACGAGTTTAATTCGACCCGGATCTCAAAGTTCCTGTCAGCCGCCATTTATCGTGAACTCCGCTGCGCGGCTTGGAACTTTTTCTTTTCCTGAATAAGGTGTTTTTTATGGGCATGATTTTTACCTGATACGTTTTCTTTTTAAATTTCAGGAATTATTGTATTTCTATGTATTTGTTGTTAAGATTAAGACAAAATTGGCAACTGTCAGACTTGTAAACATAACCCCGGCCAGCAACACATGGGAAGGGTGCATGACCTTTCTTGTGATGTCTCATGACACGGTCAATCCGATGCTGTTGACCTAGATACACAAAGGTCATGAACTTCTAATACGCTGGCTCATTCTTGTTAATGCGCTCTGTACATTTCATCATAGAATATATTGATATGTTGTAGCGGTTACGAGCCTTTGCCTGTCTGCGGTTCGCCATAATAACCTTTGTCCTTTTCTCAGGTTCTTGATACCAGAAAGTGGGTCATTTGCATATTTTATGTAAATGAGACCGTCTGGATTATTTTAGTACATAAGGTTGCTGCAACAATGCAGAACAGCTGATCTGTTTGATGAGGATCAAAATGAATTATTTGTAAAGGGCTTCTACAATTTCAATCATAAGGACAAAACTTTATGAGCATAATTTAAACTTATAGATTTAGATTGCATAATTTTTTTTATCTTCCAACAAAGAACAAAACATTAGAAAGAAAAAGAAACACCCCCCAGTAAAAAACAAATAGAATTCCTAAATTGCTTGGAGTCGGACTGTTAATTCAATTAGAATTCCAATTGCTTGGACTGTTAATTCAATTAGAATTCCAATTGCTTGGAATGTAAATGAAGAAAAATATCTCTGAAATGAAATAATATGAAAAGTGCCCAATTCTTTCTATAACTGAGTAAATATGGGGAAAAGTCAGTTAATTTTCAATAAATTGATTTTCAATGTTCTGCTCCAAAACACAGACACGAACAAACTCCAACTTTAAACATGAAGTAACCATTGTCACAACAATCAGAGTTTATGAAAAGTATCGGTTTTATGAGATTTGCTGATTAAAACTCATGTTTGCCTATTATTTTGACCGGTAAAAATTCCCAAATGTTCGACATTTCATTGAAAGATTTCAAGAACTCTGAACAACCATGCAGTGCAACCCCAAAATACAAATGCACTAGATTAGTCCTTCCATGATGTTGTAAAACTGCATGCATCGTACCTGTAGACTACATCTAGAGCTCAGGTTAAGGAATGTATGCCTTTTATCTTGTTTGATAAATGGGGATGTTTGGTAGAGGGGTTACTGTTACTACTTACTTCCCTTTCTTAGCCCCCTCCCCATATCTTACTATATCTTGGTTTGTCACTTTGTGTGTTTAATTTTATTACAATACATGTAAATTGACAAAGTTTCTTGAAACTGAATTATAAAGAAGTTTGTTGAACCCTCTCTTGTCACTCAGCCAGGAAATAGATTCTTTAGTTCAATTTGATAGACATCACACCCCCCAAAGACTCAATGTAGGGAAACTTCTTTAGAATTGACCTCCAAGTATATGACCATCTTTAAGTAATACTTGTGCTTTCATTATCTTTTCATAGCTGTCAACAATACCACCTGGCTCAATGAGTTCAGAGGAGGGAACCCAGAATCTGAACTCTGTCGCCACGACAGTGATTTCCCCAACATCAGCCAATCTCACCTCATCAAACCGGATATTCACCATGCCTGTTGATGCTAATACCATACCACCAGAGAATGTCATCCATGTGATAAACCCCTCACAGCTACCAGTGGGATCACTGACAAGTGTGGCATCAACCTCTCCAAGTAACACGGCTACTATACAAAGTCTACAAACCATCACACTGGCTCCAGGGGCATTCCCTATACCCATAAACTTCTCTCCTCAGTTGGTAAGTCTCCAAGTAACACGGCCACTATACAAAGTCTACAAACCATCACACTGGCTCCTGGGGCATTCCCTATACCCATAAACTTCTCTCCTCAGTTGGTAAGTCTCCTAGTAACACAGTCATTGTATTTGTACAAAGTCTACAAACCATCACACTGGCTCCTGGGGCATTCCCTATACCAATAAACTTCTCTCTTCAGTTGGTAAGTCTCCTAGTAACACAGTCATTGTACAAAGTCTACAGACCATCACACTGGCTCCAGGGGCATTCCCTATACCCATAAACTTCTCTCCTCAGTTGGTAAGTCTCCTAGTAACACAGTCATTGTATTTGTACAAAGTCTACAAACCATCACACTGGTTCCTGGGGCATTCCCTATACCCATTAACTTCTCTCCTCAGTTGGTAAGTCTCCTAGTAACACAGTCATTGTACAAAGTCTACAAACCATCACACTGGCTCCTGGGGCATTCCCTATACCCATAAACTTCTCTCCTCAGTTGGTAAGTCTCCTAGTAACACAGTCATTGTATTTGTACAAAGTCTACAAACCATCACACTGGCTCCTGGGGCATTCCCTATACCCATAAACTTCTCTCCTCAGTTGGTAAGTCTCCTAGTAACACAGTCATTGTATTTGTACAAAGTCTACAAACCATCACACTGGCTCCTGGGGCATTCCCTATACCCATAAACTTCTCTCCTCAGTTGGTAAGTCTCCTAGTAACACAGTCATTGTATTTGTACAAAGTCTACAAACCATCACACTGGCTCCTGGGGCATTCCCTATACCCATAAACTTCTCTCCTCAGTTGGTAAGTCTCCTAGTAACACAGTCATTGTATTTGTACAAAGTCTACAAACCATCACACTGGCTCCTGGGGCATTCCCTATACCAATAAACTTCTCTCCTCAGTTGGTAAGTCTCCTAGTAACACAGTCATTGTATTTGTACAAAGTCTACAAACCATCACACTGGCTCCTGGGGCATTCCTTATACCCATAAACTTCTCTCCTCAGTTGGTAAGTCTCCTAGTAACACTGTCATTGTATTTGTACAAAGTCTACAAACCATCACACTGGCTCCTGGGGCATTCCCTATACCAATAAACTTCTCTCCTCAGTTGGTAAGTCTCCTAGTAACACAGTCATTGTATTTGTACAAAGTCTACAAACCATCACACTGGCTCCTGGGGCATTCTCTATACCCATAAACTTCTCTCCTCAGTTGGTAAGTCTCCTAGTAACACAGTCATTGTATTTGTACAAAGTCTACAAACCATCACACTGGCTCCTGGGGCATTCCCTATACCAATAAACTTCTCTCCTCAGTTGGTAAGTCTCCTAGTAACACAGTCATTGTATTTGTACAAAGTCTACAAACCATCACACTGGCTCCTGGGGCATTCCCTATACCCATAAACTTCTCTCCTCAGTTGGTAAGTCTCCTAGTAACACAGTCATTGTATTTGTACAAAGTCTACAAACCATCACACTGGCTCCTGGGGCATTCCCTATACCCATAAACTTCTCTCCTCAGTTGGTAAGTCTCCAAGTAACACGGCCACTATACAAAGTCTACAAACCATCACACTGGCTCCTGGGGCATTCCCTATACCAGTAAATTTTCCCCTCAATTAGTAATTAAGTCTTCAAGAAAAATGGTGACTTTACAAAGCCTACACTTTCACACTCTAACTGTAATGGCATTTACTTTACCATAATCCTTTGGTAAGTGTTTGCCAATAACTGGTAAGATCTTAGTAGAAGTGAACACCTGTAATCACCATGTCAGTGAGCTTAGTGTACCGGTAAGAGCTGTAAGACTGTTGACGGAGCCAGATTTGGTTGGCTTTGTATATTGTTAATGTAAAACATCATTATATGGTATAATATTCATGTACATGCTTTGCCAAGTATACTAGATGCTTATTACATGGGGTTATTTTTTATTTTATGTTTGTTTCTGTTACAGAAACAAGTGTTATTGACATTCCTTTTCACCTATCATACAAAATCATACAGGGTATCTGTACCTCTAATTTCCTTATCATCATGATCATCTTGTCATCATTACCATAACTATCATATTTTACAGAACACAGCAGCAGGGGCTTCCAATGGCAATCCGCTAGTTATCGCTGATGCTGATTTTGCCGCAAGAGTCTCGGAGCAGGTCAGGGTTCACATAAAGCTTAAAATTGTTCTCAAAATAGGCAGCTACTGGGTACTAGTATTTTAACTGCCATCTTTAGGCTTGTGTAAACTATTACACTTTATTGGTAATCTGGAGATTGTTAGTAGTTGGTATGTAGGCTAAGGTGAAGGAACTTTATTTTCAAAAATGTTAAAAATGGAAACTTTTGTTAAATTCTAAAAATACATGTATGGTATTTGTGGTATATTAGTAAACGTGTACATTAGCTACTTCAATACTAAGATGATGCATATAAACATTTCAAACAATGTTTTTCTCCCCTTTATGAACCCTGATCAGGTTCCAGTAATCATTTACATCAACTTCATCTCATCTTCATATTCGTTACTCGAGGATTTCATACATTTTGTAAAGTCTCTTCACAATGTGTATTCAGATTTTTTCTCCAGTCATGTCTGTGTACTGTACTGTGTACATGTGATCATTAATCCTGATACCACACTCACGTGTTAGAGTTATTTCACTCAAAAGTATAATTACTACAAAATTTATTACTTCCATTTTACTTTTGAATATCACAAATGATAAAGAAGTGTTATTTACTGTAAATCCTGTTGGCTATACCACCATGAAAGATGCTGAACTAGAGCTGTTCAGTTTTGAAACTTGAGCAAATTGTAGTATTTGTACAGTTTCTATTCCTTTGTATCAGTATCTATATCTGTAAATTTTAGTTTATACATGTTTATTTTGGAAGATAACTTTATTAATCAAGTACAATAATAGTCAGGAATGGAGAAGAAAGCTAAAAGCTTATAGAAATCTCTCTCCCAATTTATATATAATTTTCATATACATGTACCGTATAGAGCAATCCATATTTTCCTCTTTGCATGGTGTGGCAATCTGCAGGTTTAAGTGTGATACCGGTACATGTAAGTGTGGTAATTTGTACCTTTCCAAATGTTGTATGCAAATTCAGAAAGGTCCATGAAGATTATAAATTAATGTTGTCTACCGTAAGATGTTCTATTTAATTCAGAGTACAAAGTATTCTGCTTTTTTTCATTATATTCATGTCAATAATGTCTTCCTTTCTGTACAGTCATAAATGTCAGATAACAATGACATCATCAATGAAACTTTTAACTTACTGATTTCAGGCCACGTCAGCAGCAGCTTCTAATGGTACTCCACAGATTATTATGGCTAATCCTGACATCGCCAGTAAACTGAAGGACGGTATGACTCCACAAGTAGTACAGGTCCCCACCCTCGGACCTATTGACTGGGCATCAAAACTTAAGGTCAGTACAGGAAGATCTGATGTATGTCCAAGGCCTATGGCTGGATTGTGGTAGATCTTACCCATTTGAATGATGAGAGAATCGTGCAGTTTGGTTGACTACAAATAGAACAATAGGGAGAGACTGTTCAACTGAATTACAGTAGCATATCTGATCTTTTAGTGTTTAGTTTGCATGTCACATAAGGTACCTTGTGGATGAGCTATCAGCTGCCCCATTAAGTGCTTGCATAATTGGATATGCTACAGCGATTTGATAAGACTTGCCTAATGTTATATTATCAATCTGATTATATTAATCTTTTGTCTTTCAAAGTTGAGCAAGATTTGCCATTAGTGTGGGACATGCTTGACTCTTCATATAAGTACAAAAAGTGTTGTTTCAAAGTTGTTACTATTGTCTTCCCCTTGTAATGGAATTGCAGGGAGATACATGTATTCATCAGAAAGTGCATGAGTCAAAGTGTTTGTATCACACCTTCTTGTATCAGACCCAGAAGACATACTTTAATGCATAAGTATACTTGGTCGAACTTGTACACACTTATTATTGTATGTATCACACCTTCTTGTATCAGACCCTTGCCACTTTCACCAATTGTGTATATCAATAAAAGAAATTTTCTGGCCAAGTGGGGTTCTGAATTGAGGGGGGGAACAATGTTCCACAGGCGAAAAATGAAAAAAAGGGGGGATGGATGACTATGTTAGAATCAGTCCTTAAAGCGGAAAAATAGATAAAAATTGTCTTCTTTTCCTTTCAATATCATAGAACAATCTATTCAGAGTGTGTTCTGACCAAATATTTAACCGTTAGGAAGGAAATGAACAAGAAAGTTGTCTATTTCTACACTGTGCATATTTCGCGCCTGAAAGCTACATATTTGGCTGATAAGTACAAAATAAAACCGTTTTCAAGTTTCCTGATAGCAGATTTTGCCTATTATATTGATATAATTACCTCAAAGATAATTTCATTTATCAATTTTGACTTGAACAGCTGCAGAAGAATGATAAACATCGAATTTGTCTAAAATAATGCATTTTTTGTAGAATTTTCGCTCGATATTTGACGTTCTCTCTCTTCAGTACCCCTACCTCTTCAATCCGTAATTATAGCACAAAATCTATTTAAATAAAAAACCTACTAGGAATCTTCGAATACTTTATATTTTTATCCTGATCACATTTTTCCTAAAATAGAATGACAGCGCACGAGAAATAATCGAGTGATTTCAGGGCTTAATCAAGCCCTTATCTGAACTGCTCCTTTAATATTCATGTATAAGTATACTTGGTCGAACTTGTACACTTATCATTTTCAAGATTAAAGGTGAAGGTCACACATGCGATATTTGTCTTTTGGATGGGATGCTCACTTAAAGTCACTTTGTATTGTCATTAATTAAGGTGTACCGGTACATGCACAGTAGTCCTCTACTTTGGGTGTACCAAAGTAAAGGACTAACATACCAATATTCAACCCTCATTAGATCTACATGTATTAATTATGGTTTTATAGGAACTACAGCACACACAAAGATTAGAGAGACTTAGAGAAGAACAGAACATGATCCGTGAGAAAATCAACAAACCGTCTACGGAGCCCAAGTTTGAACCTTGTGTCGTTTGTGGTGACAAAGCTTCAGGTAAACACAGGAAATGTCACGTTTGAGTTTGATAAAGTAATTCTTATATGAAGGTTCCATGCCATGCAAAGTTACTAATTTTCTTAGTCATAACAAGCTACTTGACACAAGTTCACTCTTTGACATTTCCAAAAGGCACCCTTTTAAGTTTATTTAATTTATCTAGGTAAAAAACAAAAAGTCTCTAGAGAGAAAAAAGAAATGATAAATATGATACATGTATAATCTGTACAGTAACAGATGTTTATATATGTTACAGGGAGGCATTATGGTGTAGTGAGTTGTGAGGGATGTAAGGGATTCTTTAAGAGGAGTATACGTAAACAGCTGGGGTACGCTTGTCGAGCCTCCAAGGACTGCCCTGTCACTAAACCACACAGAAATCGATGTCAGTTCTGTAGGCTTCAAAAATGTCTTGCCGTAGGCATGAGATCAGAATGTAAGTTTGAGATTTGCTGAAGTTTGAAAGTTTTATTCATTATTAAAATTTACATTTACACTAAAGTCTCATCAATCTCTTGATAAGTCAATGCTTTATCATTTAGTATGGATTTACAAATTTAAAGGGAAAAAAATGGATTTTTTTTACAAATTTAAAGATTTACAAATTTAAAAAAAAAGAAATAAAATTAAGGGAAAGTAGCATTAGATGTGTTTGTCTACAGAGAATTTTTAATTGATTATTTTACAGCTGTTCAACAAGAGAGAAAAATGCCAGAGAAAGAAAAAAGTCCAATGATGGTGAATACTTCAACACAAAAAATCTACATCCGTAAAGATCTTTCCAGTCCCTCTGCATCACTCCCTATGTTCTCCTCTAAGGTAACTGTAGTGTTTTGTCATCTTTACAATTTTAATATTACATGTATCTTTAAAAAATTTCCATTGTACAGAGATCCTATATAGGTTTCTCTTTTTGATTCCATAATACTTATGCAAGTATGTTGTCTTTTCAGTACATGTACATGTAGTTTCAAGTCTCTATGCATTCTTAATCTTATCATTTATTATGCAAACATAAAGACATGAAGTAGAGATCATTCGCTATGAAATTTTTACAAGCAACTTGTCAAATGTAGTATTGGCTGTAAAAGACATGAAATTTGGATTAAAACCATACATGAATATTATATTGTATAATTAATTGTACTAGATACATGTACATGTAAGTCACACATGGAGATACATGTTGTTAGAAGGTACATGTACATGTAGTTGTGTTGTAGAATAAACATGTGTACACAAAAATTAAAATTTCAGCAATATTTATCTATATATACAATTTTTTTAACAAAATGATATACATGTACATCTACATTGTATATTTTACTTCATCCAATAGTTTTTTCCTAGTAGGCGAGTCTTTGTAAGAATAAAGAAGGTGAATGAGTTGATGTTATAGAGTTCTCAGTTCTTTTTTGTCATATTGCACGGGGGTAGGACCATGATATCCAATATTGATCCTGTTTTTGAAATTTTTCTCATCTTTAAAAATGTAGACTAATTTGATACTTTGAAAACAATGTAAAGGTATCTTAATTTCATTAATTAAATAATCATAGCCGCACCCCTATCATTAACTCAGATTACAAAGATCTTCCACAAGTTGAAATGCTATTTCGTTCGTGATGTTTCGTTGGTGATGTTCACTAATATATTTTGAAGTTGCAACATTATGTTCAGTTCATCAATATAATTATGTTCTATCATATTTTAATCTGCATGAATTGTAAACATTTTATTTAATTACCGTATGCTAATTATTTACATGTTTGCTTTTCTTCCTTATTATGGGTACATCACCTACAAATCAAAAGGAACGTACGTGTAATATATGGATCACTTTGACTGTCTGTCTCACTTGTAACTCGATATGCATTATACTTCCGTCAAACCAAGCATAATGAGACTCAATATGAAATGAGGGTCAAGGTCACATATACATGTATGTATTTATGGTCTGACTGGCATGGCAGAATTCTTGTTCATTAAAACTAGAAATGTAGATATTCACACTATAGTCTATGTTCAGATTTTATTTATCATTTCATGTAAATAAATTAATTTTCCCCTCCTTCTTGTACCTAATGCATGACTGTTTATGACATTTGTCACCCGGTAATGTATATGACACTGGTTATTTATATTGATGATGTAACGTTACATTCAGATTGAGGGCGATCAACGACAGAGTACCAGTATAGACTCAAACATCATCAATGACACTGTGTCCAGAAATATAGTAAGTCATCAGAACTCATCATTATACATGACCTTGAAATCCTGACTGACCTTGACATTGGTGAAGGTCATAATATTCAGTCCAATACTACAAACCCATTGTCATGTACAACCTCTGACTTCATATCTGTAGGCATGTTGCTATGGATAGGTTTGTGTATTTGTTATTTTGTCACTTAATATTCATGGATCATTCCTTTTTTCGTACTTAGTTTTATTTACATGTGCTTTGTCGTATTTACCCCCAATTATGTTATATCATTGCTGAGAATTTATTACTTTTTACCAATGTACATGCATGGCACATCTTTGTTTCTTTTGAAATAAATCTAAACCAGAAATTCGAAAGTTCCCTACCGATCAAGTGCTTCAGGAATAACAAAAATACCATTCATATGCCATAAGATGTCAGTATATTGATGACTCTACAAATATATATCATACATTTTACAATTTTGTGATGGTACGTGTTATAATTCACATAAGTAATGACTGTCTTATTTTTGGTGATCATGGGTGTATAATTCTGGTAGGCCACATGCAAATTTTATGAGAACTGCTTCATGATTCACAGAATTTGCACATTTACCAACCAAAATTATACGCCCATGTACACCAAAAATAAGGCGGTCATTTCCTAACTGTTTTGGGAAATGTATCATAAATTTGACTTTTGATATTGTCATGTGTATGAGAGATGATGTCATTTTCTAAATTCATTTGCTCTAAATAACCAAAACAAGAGAAAATCACTTTATAAATATTCAAAATTCCACACCAGGCCTTGCCCGTGATTTATGCAGATTAAAAGACAGTGAAATCTGTTGATTGATTGAATGGTTACTGGTAAGTGAAATCAGCAAGCTCACTTGAATTAGCAAAATTGTACCCAATGTAAGGTTATTGATGATTTGAAGCTAAACTTACCATGAAACAAAAAAGCTTATGCTCCTGACTTTATTTCAGATTGATGCCTTGAGTGTACCACGTGTGACGTCAAACTTACTGGCTAATCTACAGGAAAGAATAGTACAAACAGACCAAGGGAACGTGGTCGTCGGCACCTCAGTGACCCCACAAACATCAGCAAACACAGGTAAACACACACAAACATCAGCTAACAGAGGTAAACACACAAACATCAGCAAACACAGGTAAACACACACAAACATCAGCCAACACAGGTAAACACACACAAACATCAGCAAACAGAGGTTAACACAAACATCAGCAAACACAGGAAAAAACACACAAACAACAGCCAACAGAGGTAAACATACAAACATCAGCAAACACAGGTAAAACACACAAACATCAGCTAACAGAGGTAAACACACAAACATCAGCAAATACAGGTAAAAACACACAAACATCAGCTAACACAGGTAAACACACACAAACATCAGCAAACACAGGTAAACATACACAAACATCAGCCAACAGAGGTAAAACACACAAACATCAGCCAACACAGGTAAACACACACAAACATCATCCAACACAGGTAAACACACTAACATCAACTAACAGAGGTAAACACACACATACATCAGCCAACACAGGTAAACACACACAAACATCAGCCAACACAGGTAAACACACAAACATCAGCTAACAGAGGTAAACACACACAAACATCAGCCAACTCAGGTAAATGCACCCTAACATCAGCCAACACAGGTAAACACACACAAACATCAGCTAACATACATGTAGGTAAAACATGCAAACATCAGCTAACATAGGTAAAAGCACACAATCATAGGTAAGACACACAGCCGTTAGCCAACACAGGTAAAACACACACAAACATCAGCTAACATAGGTAAAAGCACACAATCACAGGTAAGACACACAGCCATTAGCCAACACAGGTAAACACTCACAGACATCAGCTAACAGAGGTAAAACACACAAACATCAACAAACATACATGTAAGTAAAACATGCAAACATCAGCTAACATAGGTAAAAGCACATAATCACAGGTAAGACACACAGCCGTTAGCCAACACACGTAAACACACACAAACATCAGCTAACATACATGTAGGTAGAACATACAAACATCAGCTTACATAGGTAAAAGCACACAATCACAGGTAAGACACACAGCCATTAACCAACACAGGTAAAACACACATCAGCTAACACATGTAAAACATAAACATCAGCTAACACAGGTGAAATACACAGACATCAGCTAACAGAGGTAAAACACAAACATCAGTGTACACATGTTCAAAAATATGCAAACATCAGCCAACACAGGTAAAACACATATCAGCTAACACAGGTAAAATGTAGTTGAAGGTACATCAGTGACTCAAAAAACACCTGCAAACTGAGGTAAACACATAAATTTGAGCTTACACATGTAAAAACACACAAACAAAAGCTTATACAATGTCATGTAAACACCAATGAACATCAGCTAACTCGAGTAAAAGGAGCTGTTAAGATAAGACGTAAATCTGCCCTTAAAAGTGGAATTTTGAAAATTGAAGTTTCAAGAAAAATTCTTCTTAAAAAATTATACCTATATGGCATCCCATCAGAATCTGAAGTAATTTTTTATCAGTTTTGTATAATTTTGCTAATATTTGGGTCAAAACTTGTATTTTTCCTACAGAAATCAATAGAAAAGGGAAAAGTTTTATTGAACATTGTTCCCCCCCAGAAAAACAGAAAGCCACTTAAACTGAAGGTGTATATCCATGATACAAGTTTTCTGGAAAAGAGGGGTTCTGTATCTCCGGAGGGAACACTACCCCAGAAGCGAAAAAGGAAGGGGGGTGCATTTTTTTCACAGATCTATCTTTTTAGACCATAAAATATGGCAAATTTGACTATTTTTCCGCTTTAATCCAGCCAAAAATGTATTCTAAATGTGATCGAATGAAATATACAAGAATTTGTTACGAAATAAGCAAGAGCGATGTTTATTTTTCGTGTGTATTTCGTGCAAAAAGGCGTAGATTATAGCCATTGGATACAAAATGAGACTGTATTTTGAGTTCCGGATTTCATTATTTGCCAATTAAAGTAGATATAACGTTCGAAATCTATTTCTGATATATAATGTAGACATATTTGAGGTCTTTTAGTAAATATTTATCCAATTTATGTAAAATGTTAATTTTTTACGTTTTTTGTAGATTTTATCAGTTTTCCTTTCCAAGTACCCCTACCTCTTTCGACCTTAATTTTAGAACCTTAATAGTACTTCACCAAAATATAAAACATATAAAAAGTCTTCAAATACATCAAATTTCAATAGTGATTTTTAGCTCACCTCGACGAAGTTGAGTGAGCTTATGCTATAACCCCACTCGTCCGCGTCCGTGTCCGCGTCCGGTTAAGAAGTTTGGGGTAGCTCAGTATCTGACAAAGTACTAATGCTACAGTAACCAAACTTGCACAAGTGATTCATCTTTGGATGCTGAGGTGAACCCATGCATCGGATGCAGCATCTGACCTACATTTTCCGCTTGAATGACTTGGTTAAGGAGTTTGGGGTAGCTCAGTATCTGACAAAGTACTGATGCCACAGTAACCAAACTTGCACAAGTGATTCATCTTTGGATGCTGAGGTGAACCCATGCATCGGATGCAGCATCTGACCTACATTTTCCGCTTGAGTGACTTGGTTAAGAAGTTTGGGGTAGCTCAGTATCTGACAAAGTACTGATGCTACAGTAACCAAACTTGCACAAGTGATTCATCTTTGGATGCTGAGGTGAACCCATGCATCGGATGCAGCATCTGACCTACATTTTCCGCTTGAGTGATTTGGATAAGAAGTTTGGGGTAGCTCAGTATCTGACAAAGTACTAATGCTACAGTAACCAAACTTGCACAAGTGATTCATCTTTGGATGCCGAGATGGACCCATGCATCGGATGCAGCATCTGACCTACTTTTTCCACTTTAGTGATTTCGCTTTTAAAAGCCAATATTGAGCAAAGTATAAGTGCTACATGTACCAAACTTGCATATTGGATGTATCTTTGATCAAACTTTCATAAAATGACCTTGACCTACCTTTTCCGCTTGAGTGATTTTGCCTTTAAAAGCCAATATTGAGCAAAGTAAGTGCTAGATGTTCGAAACTTGCATATTAGATGTATCTTTGATCAAACTTTCATAAAATGACCTCGACCTACTTTTTCCGCTTGAGTGATTTTGCCTTTAAAAGCCAATATTGAGCAAAGTATAAGTGATACATGTACCAAACTTGCATATTGGATGTATCTTTGATCAATCTTTCATAAAATGACCATGACCTACTTTTTCTGCTTGAGTGATTTTGCTCTATAAAGCCAATATTGAGCAAAGTATAACTGCTACATGTACCAAACTTGCATATTGGATGTATCTTTGATCAAACTTTCAGAAAATGACCTTGACCTACTTTTTCTGCTTGAGTGGTTTTGCCTTTAAAAGCCAATATACATGTACTAAGAAATATGTTTGAATTGAATTTTGCTGTCACGAGGTGAGCTTCGTAATCTGTGATTACCTATGTTTTTTTCTACATGTGAATCGTCATACGGAAGATACGGCACGAGATTCAGGGCTAAATATGGCCCTTATCTTTACAGCTCCTTACAGAAACATCTGCTTACACAAGTATGGGTTAAACGTTTACCAAATTTCCTAAACGTGTACACGGAGGGCTGTAAACGAAACGTAAATGTTTAAATGTTTCTTTGTATTTATACATTGTAATTGTAAATAGTGAAATCAATTTGTATTTATTTGCAGACGTGGTCATAAATTGAAGTAAATACGACTTAGTTTTGCTTGACTAGATAAAATTCGTAACTTTAATACAACACGCTGATGTTTCGTAAGCAATAAAACTTTCAAAGATTCGAAGATCAAACTGTTATTTTCAAACGTGTTTCAACAATTCCCATAATTCAAAAGTACAAGTGAGTTACAAAAACAGATACTCAATGGAAGGTTGGACACCGGGCCATCAAGAGAAGGGCTTTAATGGGCGGAGAAAGGGACGTAGAGATGAAGAAATAGACTGCAGTGACAGAGAAAGAGACGTTTGCGACTGTGTTGATTTTATCGGAGATATTAGTTCTTTCTTAAAACATGATTTAAGATTCATTTTCAGACAGGTTTTCTCCTTGCTAGCGTTTGTTTAAAGTTCGTCTTCTGTGTCCGAATCGAGGGATGGGTACATAACTCCGACAGCACATAGTCATACATATATTATGTTAAATGAAGAATATCTTAAATGAGCAATTGCCTGACTTCGCAACTTCAGGAAATCACTACTAGTATTGAGTTTTTCATTTTGTTTTTAGAGGTATATTTATAATGATATTAAAGAAGATCTTTTTATTGTATGTTACGTACCGTGTAAATGTTTCGAAATTATGTAAAGGTTTACAGCCAAAAGTGAAACTGCTCCATGTACACGTGAAAACGTTTCACCCTTATACAAAAGTACATTTAAAAACAAAGAAATTTGGTAGTGATGCATCAAAATATGCAGAGAATAGAACTCCTTTCACATTAAGTTTTCATGATTGATCACATGACCTGACTGCTCCACCTTATTATTTTGTTATTATTTCTATAAAAAAAATTTCCTGGATACCACCCATGTAATTATGAACTCACGGACCCGTCATTTTCAATGAATCCACGAAATTTGGAAACCATGAAAATGAAGTATTTCACAGTATGAGCATGCACAGTAAAAAAAAAAAAAATCAACAGGAATCACAGTGATGCATATATGAAATGACACAAAAACCTCCCAATAAATATCAGTAGCACAGGTTAAAATAAGCTAAGATTTTAAAACTTTGTTGGCAGCCTCTACATGTATGTGCTGTGAAATACATGTATTTGATTCTGGGTGCATAAAACTGCTTTACACATTTATAGCTTTTGTCATTTCTTACTTTATAAACTCTGTTTATATACAATTAAAACTTTACAGATCTAAGTACGTTAGCCAATGTTGTAACGACTCTGGCCACGATGGGGAAGAATTCAACTGAGGAGGAGTCATCTCCCCTGACAGAGGACCCTACTACATCATCCAGCACAGACTCTGTGGCTAAAGCCTTCGACACTCTGGCCAAAGCTGTACAACCTAGTCCATCACTCAGTTCAAATCAGGTAAGTACAAATTATTAATGAAAAATAAGTTTACCATATCTAAAATTGTTAATGAAGAGAATGGATATACATGTATCTTCTTACATATAGGATCTCAAATGATTTTCTATTTCATACATACTGTATTTGTGAAACAAGTTGTATGATTTTTACATCGCAGAGTCTTGACCTGAAGATTAAAATCCTACAATGAAAAAAGTGTAAAATTTTATCTTACAGTAGCTTGGACCAGTATGTGACACACATGTAATTGTTTATTATTTTTACAGTCTTTAGACCAGTCCAGTATATGTGACAGCAGCTTGGACCAGTATGTGACACACATGTAATTGTTTATTATTTTTACAGTCTTTAGACCAGTCCAGTATATGTGACAGCAGCTTGGACCAGTATGTGACACATGTGTAATTGTTTATTATTTTATCTTACAGTCTTTAGACCAGTCCAGTATATGTGACAGCAGCTTGGACCAGTATGTGACACACATGTAATTATTTATTATTTTATCTTACAGTCTTCAGACCAGTCCAGTATATGTGACAGCAGCTTGGACCAGTATGTGACACACGTGTAATTGTTTATTATTTTATCTTACAGTCTTTAGACCAGTCCAGTATATGTGACAGCAGCTTGGACCAGTATGTGACACACATGTAATTGTTTATTATTTTTACAGTCTTTAGACCAGTCCAGTATATGTGACAGCAGCTTGGACCAGTATGTGACACACATGTAATTATTTATTATTTTATCTTACAGTCTTTAGACCAGTCCAGTATATGTGACAGCAGCTTGGACCAGTATGTGACACACGTGTAATTGTTTATTATTTTATCTTACAGTCTTTAGACCAGTCCAGTATATGTGACAGCAGCTTGGACCAGTCCAGTCTTACCATGGATACGTCAGTGATGAGTACAGATTACAGTAGGAATGACTCCATAGTGGCAATCGATGTCGATGGTAAACACTTAACGTATATCATATGTAATTGGTAACAGATGAAAAAAAAAACAAACAAACAAAAGACAATGATGTAATTTATGTATCAGAGAAAAAAATATCACTGACAGCTCACCTATTTTAAAATTACCTGTATATCTATTCTTGAATAATGACAAAGAAGCTCAATGTGTGCCTAAGACCAGAAACAGTAGTGTGTATCTCACCATCCACCTGTCTGCCATTAAGAATTTTCACCAAGTGTGACCATTAAACAAATCCAAATAAAGTATCAGGATTTGTTTGTTCAAAGACAAAACTTTCTTTGAATTTGTTTGTTATAGATAATTACATGCAAGTCTAAGGAATTCCATGTCTGTAGACATGTAAGAGGTAACTGAATCATCTACATGTATTTACGTCTTATATAAACAAAACAAAACATTTTTGTGTAATTTTAGGTCCTGTATTATCTCCACAAAATTTCTCATTCAATCTTACAACACCGACCCCAATGCCAGCGTATCTCAATGTTCATTATATTTGTGAGAGTGCATCTCGACTTCTATTCCTCTCAATGCATTGGACAAGATCTATACCCGCATTTCAAGTTCTCAGGTAGGACTGAGTTGGATTTAGAGTAATATTTTTAAGGGCAGTATAAGATTATGATAACATATACATGTTATGTACATGTAACATATTAATAAATCATGATAGTAAGTTAATTTGCTCACAGAACTGACAGAAGAAGAAATAAAGTGAAGTCTAAAATAACTTATACATGTATTTATTTGGTTTATACAGAAAAAGACATAAAAAGAAATTGGAATTCAGGATTTTATTTTCAAAAGATGTGATATTACAAACGTTAATAACTGTTTTGCAGTCAAGATATTCAGACAATATTAGTGAAGTCATGCTGGAGTGAGCTGTTCACGCTTGGCTTGGCACAATGTGCAAACACCATGTCCTTACCCACCATACTGATGGCCATTCTCAATCATCTACAAACAGCACTACAGCAAGGTATGTCATCTAAGGTTTTCTTAATGACTGATGTACTTATACTAAGATATTTTGTAGCTGATGACCATCGTCTACCTGTCCTATGGTATATTAATTTTATATCATGTTTTAGAAAAATTTTTACATATATTTTTTCTTCAATAGAAATTTCAAGTTCAAAACATGTTAGGAACTTTATGAATATACATGTAAATATTAGTTTTCATTCCATATTTGTACTCCAAAACTAAAACATTCATTTTCTTTGAAGTTTTATTTGCCATACATACGCTGACACATGCACGGGCTACCCATATAAGACCACTAATAATAAAACAAAATAATTAATGAATTCAGTCATTAATTTGCTTTAGTATAGCAGCCTCCATCAGTTTTACTGATTTTCTTGTTTTTCTTGCAGACAAAAATTCAGCAGAGAGAGTGAAAGTTGTGATCGATCACATACTGAAGTTACAGAACTACATACAAACAATAGAACAGTTACATGTAGATGGAGAAGAACTAGCTTACATGAAGGCCTTGGTTCTATTCTCTCCAGGTAAATGTTATAGAACTATTATTAGTATAAACAAATGATTAGGAGTAATCTATGCGATTGCCCAGCTTCGATAGAAAATAAAAGTGAATCATTATCAAGATTCATCAACAATGTATCTACCTGTATTTCCATATGGTCACTTTGAATCTGATGACAAATAATTTTAAGAGAAATATTTTTTTATAACTTTTAAGTTGTGATTTTATAATATTTGGTGTATAATTTGTTACAGATAATCCTTCCCTGATGAATAGCGGTGAAAGTTGTGATTTTATAACATTTTTATAATATTTGGTGTATAATTTGTTACAGATAATCCTTCCATGACAAATAGCGGTGAAAGTTGTGATTTTGTAACATTTCGTGTATAATTTGTTACAGATAATCCTTCCCTGACGAATAGCGGTCAGATACAGCGTATCCAGGATCAGCTTCATAGAGAATTCTATCAGCATTTAACACATAAATCTCACACAGATAGTTCAGATAGACTAGCCAAACTGTTACTACGGTTACCCCCGTTACACGGCCTCAGTCCTAACGTTATGGAGGAACTATTTTTTGCCGGGCTGATCGGTAACGTTCAGATTGACAGTATTATACCGTACATATTACGTATGGAGACGGCGGAGTATAACTCACAGATGGCAGGACAGGGGTTGCTGGGAATGGCCGAGGGGACGGGACTCGATACAACTACCACAAACTCTATGTTGTTTGGATCTTCCAATCTGACGGACTCTATGGCATCGTTACAGCCTGTTACATTACAGCAAGCCATGACTACAACGTGAGATCTCCACTATATCAGATCCTCTACAATACATATTTAAGTACTAAGTGCATTTATATACTACTTCTCCATACAGATATATGTTCTTTACGTATGTGAACTGAGCATCGAACAAAGGTCAAAATCAAGGCAGATTTTTAGAATATGACTGTAAAGGAGGCATTGTTTCTCATTTCTCTGTTGATCAGAATTGTATTCCATTACGCCAAAACATTCATCTATCAAAATAGCGACAAATTTATCATGAATTTGATTATGCTTCTGGTTGCGTCATTTTATTCCTGCTACGTGTAATTTTACTATAATCCTGTTAATGGTATTTGTATCACACATTGATTGTCTTTTATTTCATCGTTGTATTTTACTCATTGCATCAGTGCTACCCCTCAATTTACATTAAATATCATGTTGTGTGTGTACACATACTGGCTACACACATACAAATAATGTGTACACATGTGTACTTGGTATTTATTTAGACACATATTTAGATGTTTGATGTATATACCAAGTGTCACATATTTTTAGAACAAACCCGTTATTATTGAAGAGCCTTTAAGCTACAATCTTTAGATTTAAATCTGAAATCTGAAACTGTTGGTAAATTGAATTCATGTGTATCTAGACTCATCTTTTTGGACTTAAGACTATATTCATTATACATACACATTATGTATCTATCACACGTATATTCCTTACAATCTATGACTTCCCATCAAGGTGTTATCAGTCATGTATATTACATGTATTTGAATGTTTTCCAAGTTATCTATTTCTAGTCTTTATTATGCCTAACAAGTTCCAGAATATAAGGAACTGCTTGTACATGTATTTATTAATGGTTTTCAATGTACTTTGTGGCAGGTTTGATGTGCTAAGTAAGTTAAACTTTGCCAATTAACAGAACAAACTGCCGTCTGTAAAGGTTCTATATTGTACAAGGTTAAAAAAAATCTACCAAATTTTTTATAAAAGGTGCATTTTTCTAGGTTTATGGTATAGTCCACTGTCTCTTCAGTATTTTTCAGTCATTTATAATACTTAATCATGTAATCAAAATTTTCTACCAGATCATGTTATCATTGGTTTGTTGTCTATAGTCAATCATTGTTTGTATAACTTTGCTTGTGCTACCAATCTTACAGTGTATAGGGATTACTTTGTCTGGTGTCTTCTGGTACGCAAATCTGGGTAAATATCTACAGAATTGTTAGTAGTTACTAGGATTAAAGAGGATGTCTAAAATTGGCCATTATTTCATCGTGATAAAATGTCGACAAATGAGGACAGTCACCTGACTACAAAGTTCTAGTGAAGACACAAGGTATCCTTACCTGTTACCTAGTTGAAAGACCTATCCATTAGTCTCTTGACTCTCCAGGTATCAAATTATTACATGTGCCACACAGACCCTTAATACAAGACATATTCTTAATTTTAGCAGTTTTAGCCATGTCTTAATGTTATTACATACACAAGTATACATGTATGTGTTAATGTGTTGTTGTACATGTATATGGGATAACAACTAAGGAAGGGAACATGTATGACCTTGGACTCCCCTTGTTGTAAATATGCCAAACATAAATCTTTATCGGAGCAACGCTTCTACATGTACATTGTCTTTGTCATCGGTTCTCATTAAATGAGAGCTTTTTTAGTGTTGTACCGATCATACTTGTTATTTCACCTGTTTAACAGTGCCGTTATTTAGTCACAGTGTTTAAGAATGATTGTGTTCAAATTGTGAGCGAGTGTGTCTTTTACCAAAATATGTCAGAATTGTCTATTTTTCTGTATTTCCTATCTCATATGCCAAGTTTAAACTGAACAATATATTTTATCGTGAAGAAGAAACATTACGTACATTTTAACTCGTGTAAGGCCTGCTTCTTCGTAGACTTTATTTGGCATTTATTTATTCCTGAGCATACAAGCTATGATGTACATCCATGTTTTCTGTCCATTCATTAGTTATCTACAGATCTCAGTTGTTGTATTTTTACGAGTTATATAATGTAACTCCCTATATACTGATAAGAGACAAACATACAGCCATAGAGCTACCTGTGTCCGCAGGTATAATCTACAGAAAAAGGAATTTTTCCTTTGCATGGCTTTGAATTTTTCTGTTTTTGCGTTGAGGAAGAGCTTAATAAGGCTGTGCTTGTTTAAATCATGATATTTGTTGTATATTGTTGTTATTATGATGATTAGTTTTATTCGTATAAAACTTATCAAATTTATAACTAGTAAACACAAAACAAATACATTAAAGGAACATTTTTCACTTCAAGATACAATGTAAGACCTTAGGGTATGATCATTACAAAAATTAAAACTAAAAAGAAACAAGATTTGCAACATTCTCAAAAGTAACTTATGTATTTGAATTGAAATAAAATCTAGTTAATAATCCTTGATCTGTAGTACATTTCATGTACAGTATAGAAGGTTATTTGAATCGGATGATTTGACAAGCCTACTTGAATGAACATTTAAACAGAAATTATTGTTTTGTTGATTTTTAAACACAAATAATCGCATACTTATTTGCTGTGCATAGGATTCAATAAGCTTTATGCATGTATGAATTTATTTCGCCACATTACACAAGCTTCAGCTATTTTTACAAGGTGTTCAACTTCTACAGCAATGACATTATAGTTAAGTGTATAACTATTACATTACTTGTAGGGTTTTTTTTTTTTTTGGCCATATAAATTGCTTTGCATGATTTATTGGAGGATATTTTTAAACAATTACGAAATCAAATGTTTGAGTTTGGTTAACCACAGTGAGATAGAGGCAGGTTAGAGTTTGTATTGTTATTGATGTAGACATCTCTGTGTGTTGATACTGTTTGTTATTGTTGTTATTAAAGAGTATAACAATGTCAAAAAGGCTTCTAAGTAAAAACTTCGAAAGAAACGAAAAGTTTTTGTTTTCTCTGATTACAAATTCAAATTGTTTTAGTAAAATACCATAAAAACATGGAGATTTTGTAGGTACATTCTACTTCCCTGAAAATCTTGTGCCAGAGTTATCTAACTTTTCTTGTCAGATTGACACGCACAGGGGAAACTCAGAATAAAATTCATTTTTGAGAGTCCAAAGAAAACATGATCGGGATGAACAAAAGAGGAAGATACTTGGGATGATATTATTAACTATCAATGATACAGATTTAATCACATGTCCTTGTGACCAGGAAATCAAAGTGGATAGCCATTTCCCTGTGATAATCTTGTGATTAAAATAATCTGTGATTCAAAAACACACTTTTATCAATTATCAAGTTACTTAATCTTTTTTCAGAGATCAGTAGTTTTTTGTTCCTTTTTGTATCCACTTACGCAAGAGGAAAAAGTGACTTATTAAGGAAATTTATGATTTACATGGAGCTGACAAACTTAAAGTTACAAAATATATTTTAAGGTCTATATTAATCATATTTGCCTATTCACTGGACTTAATTCATCTTAGTAAATACCTTCTTGTGTGGGTAACAAGAGAGGAAGATAGTGTGGCCGGTTATGATGCACGAATTCCTCTACTGTATTAACATACGTTCTTACTGTCTGAGCTATCCGGGTCTGTAATAGTTAACACACCTTGGACTGTGAGTCCTTTATATATTGGGCTATAGTGGAAAACAAATTGCCTGTCCGGTAATCGAACCCGATACCTCTTGCTATCTTGGCGCCCTGAGCCGTCCGGGCTGATACCCGTCTCTGCTACACCTTTTTTGCCATTTTTCAGGTTTGCACTCTTAAAAACACATCAAACAATACTATTCACTAACATGAGTCTTACTATGGCGCCATTGGAAAGCAATTACCAGACTAGGAATCGAACCCGAGACCCTTCAGTCTTTTTTCTTGGTTTTCGACGTTGCTTGACGTCATTGATCTAATTGTGAAGACGAGGTCCGATTTCGTTTGGATGTGACATTGTGTACACAGTTGTTCACTACAATTCTTCAAAAAGTAAAAGAATATACCCGGAAATCACTAACAAGCTTATCGAACCCCCCCCCCCCCCCCTTTCCCTCCCAGTGAAAACTCGAGACTCGCTTCAATTGATTTTTAGAAAATGGGAGAAAATTTGTTATCCTTGCCCTTTTTGTCTTCATTTCTTTGTGGCACCAAATAATCGTTATCCATGGTTTGTCTGAGGAGATAAATTTTGTCTATAATTCCTGGTGGCTGAGGCGTCTGAACCTGATTATAATACAGCAAAGTCTTCCCCAGCTTACACATTTATCTCATTCACGTTTACTCATCCTTTGTGTTTTTTATCTTTGCAGTTTTCACACAGATATTGAAAACAGCAATGCGCAGATCTTCTTCATTGACTCACCATTTTTATCGTGACGTCGTATCGTCTGCAGCGCTCCAAGCACGTGCGCTCTTGTCATTTCGGCGTTGTATGCGGTTCTTCAAACACCGTTTTTACAACTTACTTTCACTGCTCAATATTTCGTGAAGGAACATTGTGTACTTTAATTCATCAAAATGGTAAGTTGAACCTCTTCATCATTTATTGTTTTTTTTCTGTATTTATCTTCCTAACTTTTTTTTTTAAACAAAGGTCAATTGACTTAAGGAAGATTAAAATGAATTTTAGAAAAAAAGACAAAACAAAAACAAAATTTACACCAAAAATGTCAATGGTATCCAACAATACATGTTTCAGAGGACATACAAGATTCTACAAAATAATCATGTTATATAATTCTGTTACTAATATATTTGCATGTCTACCAGAAAGTTGCATTATATTGCACGAGTATTGAAGAATTTGCATTTTGGTATAATTTGTTTTCAGGAACACAGGGCGAACTCAAGATGTTTATCCGGGGTTAGTTTAAGCCTCTCATTCTGTACGCTATATCTGTTCGTATTGCCATCTTGATTTATTCCCCAGATCACTTCACTTTCAGTCGTTAGTCATTTCACTTTTTCTGCAGTCACCAATTATCATAATAATGTTGCATCAAAGCAGAATGCACCAAGACTTCCTGATGGCGCGGTCTGTGTTTTGTATTATGACGCATTCGTCTGTCTGAGTCAATACGTCCTAATCACTCCTCCAAGCATCTCTCGATACGGTTATTGATAATTACATATTGTGTGCGCTACAAAAATGATTTCATAATTTTAGTTAAGTATCAAAGGGAGAAAAAGAAAATCATTTCTTTAAATATACTTTGAGGTAAATGAATTCAAAGATATCTGATGGAGTGTAATTCTGTTATTTCTGAAGAGCGAAAATTGGTAATTGTCTGGATTTTGATCAGTTTGGGTTTATATCTGGTAAAATCGATACTTTCTGATCAACACCCCCAACATATGTTCTGTATGCTCCCGATGGTCTAAGGAAACACTCAAACGTATAGAGACTCATTACAGAGAGGGTTAGCTGAGGTGACTGACGAGGGGCGCTGTACATTCTCTAGTAGATGTACTATATTAGAATGATAAACATTCTGACACGCCTGAGAGCTGTTAATTGTCTGTTTGACTGGAGGGCAGATCATTGAAAGATTGCGAAAATCACTCTCCTTGAAATGAGATATATCACCAGTGCCAGACAGACATGTCCGACAGGAATGTGTGATGGACGTACTATTATATTGAATGATGCCTCATTGATTAAGACTCAGAGCTACTTGATATGGTCTTTACTAGTATTCCGTTTTAGAAATTTTCTCCCATTTCATACAAAATTTTCGTATATGATTTTTGCTTACTTATCAAGAGGACCAGAAGCCAAATGATTTTGGGGTTTATGGGTCATAATTAAAGATACTGGTTTCCAGTTATTCAAGACACCATTCATCTGTTCAAACCAAATTTGTATATATAATTTCTTATCAAAAAGGGGTTAATAGGTCGAAGGTCAAGGTCACTGTTAGGAAAAATATACCCCTGATATATTGGTTTCCAGACTATAACTAAAGAACCCTTTCATCTGTCCAAACCAAACGTAATATTTATGGTTTCTAATCAGTAAGAAAAGAATCAAAGATCAAGGACACTGTTAGGAAAAGCACACTTGAGATATTATTTCTAGATGATAATTGAACAACCCTTTCACCTATGTACGCCAAATTTGGATAATGAAGGGAAGAAGCATATGGGTCAATAGGCCAAGGTCTCGTTCGGAATATCAATTACTATTTCAGATGAGTCTATCAAAATTTGACATGAATAGGTGAAAGGGTCGTAGAGTGCAACTCTTGTCATCTGAAATCCCGAATTGATTTTCCCATCGAGACCTTGACCTATTGACCCATATGCTTCTTCCCTTCATTGTCCAAATTAGGCGATTGTTGTCAAGGCGTACATAGGTGAAAGGGTTGTTTAATTATAATATGAAAAACAATATCGCAAGTGTGCTTTTCCTAACAGTGTCAAATTTTGATTTATGGATACTGAGCTAGAGAGAAAGACTTGTTGATGTTAAGGTCAATGCTCCTTTCATCTATTGTTGTTAAGGTCAATGCTCCTTTCATCTATTGTTGTTAATGTTAAGGTCAATGTTCCTTTCATCTATTGTTGTTAATGTTAAGGTCAATGTTCTTTTCATATATTGAAGTTAAGGTCAATGCTTCTTTCATCTATTGTTGTTAAGGTCAATGCTCCTTTCATCTATTGATGTTAAGGTCAATGCTCCTTTCATATATTGTTGTTAAGGTCAATGCTCCTTTCATCTATTGAAGTTAAGGTCAATGCTTCTTTCATCTATTGTTGTTAAGGTCAATGCTCCTTTCATCTATTGTTGTTAAGGTCAATGTTCCTTTCATCTATTGATGTTAAGGTCAATGTTCCTTTCATATATTGATGTTAAGGCCAATGTTTCTTTTATCTATTGTTGTTAAGGTCAATGTTCCTTTCATCTATTGTTGTTGAGGTCAATGTTCCTTTCACCTATTGTTGTTAAGGTCAATGTTCCTTTCATCTATTGTTGTTTAGGTCAATGTTCCTTTCATCTATTGTTGTTAAGGTCAATGTTCCTTTCATCTATTGTTGTTAATGTTAAGGTCAATGTTCCTTTCATCTAATGATGTTAAGGTCAATGTTCCTTTCATCTATTGATGATAAGGTCAATGTTCCTTTCATCTATTGTTGTTAAGGTCAATGTTTCTTTCATCTATTGATGTTAATGTTAAGGTCAATGTTCCTTTCATCTATTGTTGTTACGGTCAATGTTCCTTTCATATATTGTTGTTAATGTTAAGGTCAATGTTCCTTTCATCTATTGTTGTTAATGTTAAGGTCAATGTTCCTTTCATCTATTGTTGTTAATGTTAAGGTCAATGTTCTTTTCATATATTGAAGTTAAGGTCAATGCTTCTTTCATCTATTGTTGTTAAGGTCAATGCTCCTTTCATCTATTGATGTTAAGGTCAATGTTCCTTTCATCTATTGATGTTAAGGTCAATGTTCCTTTCATCTATTGTTGTTAAGGTCAATGTTCCTTTCATCTATTGTTGTTAAGGTCAATGTTCCTTTCATCTATTGATGTTAAGGTCAATGTTCCTTTCATCTATTGTTGTTTAGGTCAATGTTCCTTTCATCTATTGTTGTTAAGGTCAATGCTCCTTTCATCTATTGATGTTAAGGTCAATGTTCCTTTCATCTATTGTTGTTAAGGTCAATGTTCCTTTCATCTATTGTTGTTAATGTTAAGGTCAATGTTCCTTTCATCTATTGTTGTTAATGTTAAGGTCAATGTTCCTTTCATCTATTGTTGTTAAGGTCAATGTTCCTTTCATCTATTGTTGTTAAGGTCAATGTTCCTTTCATCTATTGTTGTTAATGTTAAGGTCAATGTTCCTTTCATCTATTGTTGTTAAGGTCAATGTTTCTTTCATCTATTGATGTTAATGTTAAGGTCAATGTTCCTTTTATCTATTGTTGTTAAGGTCAATGTTCCTTTCATCTATTGTTGTTAATGTTAAGGTCAATGTTCCTTTCATCTATTGAGCTTAAGGTCAATGTTCCTTTCATCTATTGTTGTTAAGGTCAATGTTCCTTTCATCTATTGTTGTTAATGTTAAGGTCAATGTTCCTTTCATATATTGTTGTTAAGGTCAATGTTCCTTTCATATATTGTTGTTAAGGTCAATGTTCCTTTCATCTATCATTGTTAAGGTCAATGTTCCTTTCATCTATTGATGTTAAGGTCAATGTTCCTTTCATGTATTGTTGTTAATGTTAAGGTCAATGTTCCTTTCATCTATTGTTGTTAATGTTAAGGTCAATGTTCCTTTCATCTATTGATGTTAAGGTCAATGTTCCTTTCATATATTGTTGTTAATGTTAAGGTCAATGTTCCTTTCATATATTGTTGTTAATGTTAAGGTCAATGTTCCTTTCATATATTGTTGTTACGGTCAATGTTCCTTTCATCTATTGTTGGTGCTAGTCAAATTGCTACAGCAGGATTATATGTTTAAAAAGATTTTCTTCTGGTCTCTTTATTTTTTCTGTTTAAATGAAACGATGTGCGTTCCATATCCGGTTTACCACACTATCTATCTGAATGTCACCGAATGCAATATTAAATGTGTTGATCTTAACTTCTCTTCTAACATTAACATTAAATTTTGAATTGCTGATATGAAAGATTGTCTGACTTGATATAATACCAAATATAAATATCACTGCTTTCCAGCAGATCAGAAAGTAAAATCGATTTACCAGCAGTAAGACTTGGCCTGTTTCTCGCCGTTACTTGTTATTTTCTTTACAAAACATAGCTTTTATTCAGTATAGCACACTGGATAGTCACCTCCGCGTTCTGATCGGATCAGTTTTTTGGGGTTTTATATACGCTCGGCTATCTAGAAATATTTTCTCCTTGGTTTCTAGGATGCATTATACGATAAATTCAATCCTATAGATTTTCAATGTCAGAAGTCAAGGTCACCTTTAAAATCTAGTAGTTAAAATAAAATGAGCCACAGCTTGAATCGTCCTTTTTTTCAATGACTGGAAATAACTTATAGTTGTGTTTTATTATTGGGGACAGGACTTGTAAATACTACAGAAAGTTTTGAATAATATCGGTATAAAAGTTCTCTCTACTTTTGTTTTATTTCGGACATATAGTACAACAATTTGAGATTATTAATCTGAGCGCAAGGAGAATTATCAGATTATTATGCGAATGAAAGTACGAATGGTTTTTGTTTTCTTTGCAAAGTAATGGTAAGCCTAGAGTGATCAATAATAGTCAATTTTTTGCTGAAATTGAACTTATTTGAAAATTTTAATATCAATTATCTGTAAGGACCAAAATATTTTGGAAACAGCATGTCATGGATTTTCATGATTTTCTCTATAAATGGTATGTATAATGCCCTGAATACAAAAATAACAATTTTTTGAAAATAAATATTCCGGTTGCCATGGAAACGAGGTCTGTTTATTTATAGCACTAAAAAAATGGTCAAATAAGTCATCTTTGGTTATTATGTTGCCATGGAAACCATTGTCATAGTTAATTGGTATTAACAACTTATAATCTTTAAAACCTCTATTTTTAGAAAAAATAACAAATTTTTGACATTTATTTCAATTAGCCGGATCATATCAAATCAAAATCAGTCAAAAATTGCCATAAAATAAGGTCAAAATCAAGGCCTGTTTTTGTCCAATTTTTACCATTTTTAAGCAAAAATAACACAAAATGTCAGGCTGATAACACCATCACTGTTGTCAGAACAAAATAGATTTCATGTGACAAATATAATCACTGGAAAAAATAAGTGGGACCTTTTTTTGTTTTCCTTCATTTTGAGGTCAAAAATGGTTGCCATGGCAACTTTTCATTTGACACATGATGACTATATCTTTTCAAATTGATTTTTAGCATGGTTTAAATAACTTATATTGCTTAAGCTTTATGTAGGGTAAACAGAAGAAATTATTCTTTATTTGAGCACTTCCAAAATTTTTCAAGGTCATTGACTCTAAGTTCAAGGTCAATTCAAAATATAGGTTCCAATTTCAATAAAATTAGCATTTTTGTTGTTATCTATTGTTACTAAATTTAGGCTTGACTGTCCTATATTTGTATAAAAATACTTCTTTCTAAAATTAGGACCGATAGATGGAAAAACATTACAATTTTTAGTTCAGAACATTTCTCCTAAAAAATAAGCCCCAGACAAAAATCATGATAATCTCACATTTGTTTTATATGTATGTATGAAATACTTGCTAAAAATCAAGGAGGTCATTGATTTTGAGATTTTTTGCAACTTTGGTCAATAAATAGGGGATATATCCAAAATCACTGTGTATGTGTTTGTTTTACTCAATGCCGCATGATATATGAGTAACTGCCTCTCATATTTTTGAAAAATCACAGAATTTTGCCAAATTTTGTGAATTGCATTGAAGATGACCTTGACATTGGGTCCTGTGAGCTGAAAACTTTTAAGGTGATTTTTCAAATCAATAATGCTCTTTTATATGCACTGATAAAAAAATGCTGAAAAATATATAACGGACAGTTGAAACTTTACCAGTAAATTACTCTATGTGTAATAGCACTGAACAGAATGTCACCATGGTAACCATTTTTTATACCCTTTTGAATAAAATTGTGAAGAGGTCCCACTCAAATTTTAACGTTTTCTTTAAGATCGAGGATTAAACTTTAAAGATAATCGGCAGTAGAAATCAAGTTAGCCTGACATTTCTGATTATTTGCCCTTAAATTTGAGCAAAATCATGTTAAATTAGGAGCTTTTTCGGTCTTAAAAAGGGCCCCTTCAAAACAGGCTTTTGCCTACATTTTGAGCATATTGACAAAGAGAATAGCGGGCAGAAACATACTTCTTGTGTAACATTTATACTTTAAAAGATATAAAGAGAAAAATTAAGGAAATTTCAGTTGACTACAATAGCTGTTACCATGGAAACGAGCCTTGTGAAAATGCCATGTTACAAGTATTCTACTGATGCATAAAATTTCAAACATGGTTTCCATGGCAGCGAAAACTTAATTTGTAAAAAGAAAGTTTATTTTTGTCTCAGTACATCATATACACCAAAAATCTCCAAAATTGGAGACATGCTGTTTCCACGTGCTATTGAAATTATTTTGGTCCTTACAGAGAACTGCTATTAAGACTTGTTTACCTACATACATATGTCGTATCTATTCAGATATAAGTCGGGTGTCAGTAAAGTGTTTAATGTAGAGAAACTTATAATATACTAGTAGTTACCCACATGGTACATGTAATATCATTACACATGTGCACATACTGTCGTGTTATCACACAAAATCTGTATTCGGCTCTATTCATTTACACATTGAAATCTTTGTGAGTGAAGGAACACTGCTGATATTTCAAAAAAGTTGTTTATATAAATTCGGATGTTTTTGTCTTTGGTCACATAGTAAAGAAAGATAACTCGAATTGCACTTTCAATTTTTTACATAATAATTTACACATTCAGTCAGATTTTGCAACATATGACGTGGTCATTGAATGATTTCTTTCTATAAGAATTTGCACAATATGATGACGGAATCATATGTGAAGTTTCATTTGAAAATCTTGGGCTGAAAAGAAAATATAGCCAAGAAATGGGCATTTCCATTACAATCAATGGATGGCTAAAAAGTCTGATCAGTTTCAAAATCTCAAAATTTTGGATGGTGACCTCCTGATATTGTCTCTTACATCTGAATTACAAAAGGAAATCAGAATTATGCTTTTTTCTGAAAATAAGTGTTGTATAACATGAAACGTGTGATATCACCTTAAATTAAATAACCAAAACATGGCTCATATTTAAATAACCAAAACATGGCTCATGCTGTACTTAATTTGGCTTACCAAAGTAGATATGCAGCAGCAGAGTTGGATAGATAGTTTTCCTTAATATTCGTATTGCACTTTGTTTTTGTTTTTTGTTTTGTTTTTGTTTTTGTTTTGTTTTGTTTTTTGTTGTTTTGTTTTGTTTTGTTTCTTTGGTTTTTTTTAACAAGTTGATCACCCAGCATTTGAAACTAGTTTGACACAAAACGTATATGCAAACATGCATTCATTTTTAAATTGCTATGCTTTTAATCATTTTCATAGGCGGATCCAGGAATTTTTTTCAGGGGGGGTCCTATCGTCCAAATTTTTTGAAGAGCAAAAAAAAAAAAAAAAAAAACCGCAAAAAAACCGCAAAATACGCAAACACAAGAAATAAAGCTTTTGTTAGTTCTCTTTCTAATTATTAATAAAACGGGTAACTGGAGAGCAATGTATATGGCGATCATAAAGCTTAAAATCTTGAATTTTCACATCAAGGTACTTGATTATTGATTGTCAGTTTTAATATGTAAATACAACAAATGGCGAGCGATAGCGAGCCAGCAAAAATTTTAAAATCAACTATTCGTGTCATTTTCAGTTTCTTTTCGTTTGATTAGTGCTCTTGTTTATTGACCTAGGTGTAATGTATATGTGTTGTATATAGGAAAGCGCAGCATCATTTGAAAATATAACGTATATGTACGTAATAAATTCTGGCGAGCGGAAGCGAGCCTGAGAAAAATTTTGAAATGCTGACAGCAAAATATAAATGAAAAATTTCTAATACAAATTCAAAATATATTTTTCAAATATTATGACAACAAAAGGGAATTTGGACTTAATCTTGTGAAATATGTATATTAATAACAAAAATGATCTATGCTTCGAAAATTCCAGGGGGGGTCCGGACCCCCCGACCCCCCCTCTGGATCCGCGCTTGATTTTCTCTTGTGCTTTTATCTGGTTTCTTTTTCGACAGTATTAATAATTCGGTGCTCTGACAGCCGAGGCTTGTACATCTCTCTACAAGTTTTCTGTTTACCATGATTACCATCTGCTGTTTTACCTCCTCGGAGTTACATAACAAATGTTTTTGTGTGGATGAGCAAATTACTTAGCTTTTTCTTGAATCGCATCAAACAGTCTGAGAGCATCATCCTAAATTATCGGACTGTCAAAGTGCCTCTCCAGAACTGAATTGCGGAGAGCAGACGTTAATGGCAGCAGAAGATCTTGTGGAGCGCAATACGACGTCTGCTTGGAGAATAAAACTCATACAAAATCGTCAAGATGAGACGAGCTGCCAGATGGTTTACTCCAGATGTTCTGCTCTTCTAAATATTTTTTTATGTATTTTGGTATCAATTTTCAGTTTCCATATCTGTAGCACGGCACAATTGCGCACACGACAAACCATGCATTTTCAGCTTTGTTATTTTAGTTATTATGTAACTGATGGCTAAAGTCACGGTACGTCGTCTGCTTTCCATTTTAGCTTGTTTGCCTTTGCTTTGTATGCTTTCTTTTCTTCGAAAAAAATAAAATCATTTTATCAATATTTACATTGAAATCCGCACTTATTATTTTTGGCATGCTCTTTTGACATGAAAAAGCATTTCTATTGCTAACAACATGGGTAGAATATAATATTAATTTGCATTCGCTGAACCACAATTGAAGACATTTCAACTTAATTTATGAAGAACAAGCAATAGATAAGTTTTTGAAAAGATAAGGAACTCCTAAAAAGTACAAGTTTTGGCATAACTAAGTTCAATGACAAATTTTACAATAAAATGTTGACAATCCTCGTTTCTTTTACAGAGAGAATGTATATCTATCCATGTTGGCCAGGCTGGAGTCCAAATGGGCAATGCATGCTGGGAACTGTACTGTCTCGAACACGGAATTTCACCCAATGGTCACATGGTGGGTGAGCGTGCTTCCATGTCATGTGGGGACGAATCATACAATACATTCTTCAACGAGACAAGCGCGGGAAAACATGTACCACGTGCTATTTACGTCGACCTGGAACCTAGCGTTGTTGGTGAGTGCTTATGTGGTTATGTATCAACCGTTTCTACCAAAATTAAGAAATGATTCAAATTAAAACACACAAACACTCTAATGCACAAATTTTGACCCATTGGCCTTTAACAAGTGCCGAAAATCAAACATGGAGGTTTGGCCAACTTGGCCGAAATTTGTGTATTGAATAGTTTAAGCATGTGTTTTGCCCAATTGAACATTCTGTTGGGAATATATGTGTTTTACTAAGCTGTAAAAACTTTCATCGACTCGAAATCTGAGACCAATATCCATCTACTTTAATCCTATATCTTTACACTCCCTAAATCATCGCTTTTAAAGTAGACTTCTTTTCTATATTGTTTCCACTCCATATTTCTGTAGACGAGGTCCGCTGTAGCCAATACAAACAGCTCTTCCATCCGGAGCAGTTGATCAGCGGCAAGGAGGACGCTGCCAATAACTACGCCAGGGGACATTACACTGTAGGCAAGGAGATAGTGGACCTGGTCCTAGACAAAATCAGGAAACTGGTATGTTGGCTTATGTAGTCCTATAGATCAGTCTTTGTCCGCATAATTTTCATAGATTTTTAAACAACTAGAGATTCTGGTTTTCTTTTATGAAATTAATCACTGTGTATATGTAACTGGTTTTTAAAAACAAAACGAGTGTGTCCTGAAATAAGTGTGTCCTGAAATAATTAATCTTTCATACCATTTTACAGGCGGACCTATGTACTGGTCTTCAAGGTTTCTTGGTGTTCCACAGCTTCGGCGGCGGAACCGGAAGTGGATTTTCATCCTTGCTCATGGAACGACTCTCTGTAGATTACGGGAAGAAATCAAAGCTAGAATTCGCCGTATACCCCGCACCACAGGTACCAATCTGAACTATGTATATTTCTTTTTGTTGCCATAAATGGTGAACTTGAGAAAGATATTCTTTCATTTTCTCTATTTGACAGATCTCTACTGCAGTAGTTGAGCCTTATAACTCCATACTGACCACCCACACCACGTTAGAACATTCTGACTGTGCCTTCATGGTCGACAACGAGGCTATTTATGACATCTGTCGACGTAACCTTGACATAGAACGGCCGTCCTACAGGAATCTGAACCGTCTGATTGGTCAGATCGTCTCCTCCATCACAGCCTCGCTCCGGTTTGACGGCGCACTCAATGTCGATCTCACAGAGTTCCAGACAAATCTGGTGCCATATCCCAGGATCCATTTCCCTCTAGTCACATACGCTCCTATCATATCAGGTATGATTGTATGTGGCGATATCGTATCATAAAAAGTTTTTTTTTCAAACTTTTTTTGGCAGCGTGTCGAAGCTTACTTTGGTTCTCCGTGGTGCTGCCCTAATAAAATTTGTTATACAATGTAGGTGTGATAGGGTAATTTTTTAGGTATATTGTATATTGCACTGGTACATAGGCATATAAGAATAAGCATATAAGAAATTTATACAAATTTCAATGTTTCGTCCATTCTTGCGTGACATTGTGTTCGTTTTGTATAACACGTAATGTTTTTGTTTTATAGCTGAGAAGGCTTTCCATGAACAGATGTCTGTACAGGAGATCACTAACGCTTGTTTTGAGCCCAGTAACCAGATGGTTAAGTGTGATCCCCGTAACGGCAAATACATGGCCTGCTGTATGTTATATAGGGGCGACGTGGTCCCCAAGGACGTCAATGCAGCCATAGCCACCATCAAGACAAAGCGGTCTATACAGTTTGTAGACTGGTGTCCAACAGGATTCAAAGTAGGCATCAACTACCAGCCGCCAACTATAGTACCTGGTAAGTAGGCATCAACTTCCAGCCGCCAACTATAGTACCTGGTAAATAGGTATCAACTACCAGCCGCCAACTATAGTACCTGGTAAATAGGTATCAACTACCAGCCGCCAACTATAGTATCTGGTAAGTAGGCATCAACTACCAGCCGCAAACTATAGAACCTGGTAAATAGGCATCAACTACCAGAAGCCAACTATAGTATCTGGTAAGTAGGCACCATCTATCAACCACCAACTAAAGTTCCTTGTAATGAGGTATCAACTACCAGCCACCAACTATAGTACCTGGTAAGTAGCCATCAACTACCAGCCGCCAACTATAGTACCTGGTAAGTAGCCATCAACTACCAGCCGCCAACTATAGTTCCTTGTAATTAGGCATCAACTACCAGCCGCCAACTATAGTACCTGGTAAGTAGGCATCAACTACCGGCCGCCAACTATTATTATTATTCTAATGACGACCAAACTTACAAAATCGATTCTTGGTAAAAACCAGTTTCTGCCGGTTTAATGGGTAGGCGTGGCTTATCGCTATAGGGCCTATATTGGAGAATAGAGCCCTGCTCGCGTCTGTTGTCTTAATAGGGAAAAAGAATCAAGTCATATTAGAATTGGGCATCAACTACCAGCCGTAAACTATAGAACCTGGTAAGTAGGCATCAACTATCAGTCGCCAACTATAGAATCTGGTCAGTAGGCACCATCTATCAACCACCAACTAAAGTTCCTTGTAATGAGGCATTAACTACCAGCTGCCAACCATAGTACCTGATAAGTAGGCATCAACTACCGGCCGCCAACTATACATATTACAATGTACCTGTCAAGTAGGCATAAAGTACCAGGTGTCAACTAAATACATGTAGGCATCGACTATCAGCCGCCAATTATAGTGCCTGTCAAGTAGGCATTAGCTATCAGCCTCCAAATATAATACCAGTTAAGTAGGCCACAACAGCCAGCCGCCAACTATAGTGCCTGTCAAGTAGGCATCAGCTATCAACCGCAAACTATAGTACCAGCTTGTATAGCGCTTCACTGTTACCAAATATATTACCAGTACATGCAGTAGTCATCGAGTATTTTCACCCAACTGTAGTACGATTAAGGAAACATCTAGTACAGTAACGAGTCTAACGACCGCCAATTAAAGTACCAGGTAAGTTGTCAAAGGTAGCCACTCAAGTTCCAAGTACCCACCCATTGACTACTTGTCGCCAAATATAGTACTAATGCTAGGAAATATAGCCATTTCTAAAATACAATAAATTATAAAAAAGGAAGTATAGGCATCAAATCACCATCTATAGTGACAGTAGGTCGATATCAACTTCTTGTCGCCATCCATGAAAAAATCCAAACGAATATATTTATTTTATGGACATCAAAAGAAAATGATATGTACGCAAATTACGGTTGTAGTTGGTGCGTAAGTATTTTAAGTGTAGGGAGAACTTAACACGGTGATACATATGATCTTATCAATACAAACGTTTTATCTGTGAACAAGGACAATAGATAAAGTATCATTTCGGAGTTCCCAAATCAATGGCATCGAGTACAGAAAACACGCTCATATGATAATCAGATATAAAAGTACGTAAAATGAAAAGTTTGACAGAAGTTAACAGACCGCATAATTAAGTTGCAAAAATAATGTCAAACGCACTATAACGAACGGATGTAACACATCTATATAACAGAATTCTATATATCATTCACTTTTTGCTATTCATGGTGTGTAACGACTCCCGTCATTCGGCATTTTAGGGCTTATACATTGAAATAAGCCATATCTGGAGTAAAAAGCCTCGTCCCTAACCCCGTCATAGGAGAAAGGCGGTGATTTAGAGATACCAAATTCGAAGATAATTTATATAAGAATTTTTGGTAATTTCCAATGGATGGTTTTGAGCCCCCTCCCCCTGGAGTCCGCTAGATCTACCACGATCAAGAGAGTTTGAATTTGACTTGGGTCTTTGTTTCTCATAGTACACGTGTACTTCATCAAAATTACAAGTAACTGAACTGTAACGCAATTATGACACAGAAATGCTATAGCCATCGGTTTGGAAAAAAAACATTTTGAAGATTTTACCTGTCGTGACCTTCTTTTATCAATGATAATCTTTGTTCTGTAAACATTTCCTTGTATAAAGTTATATAATATTTACCAGCATCTATGTCCTTTCAACAGGTGATGACCTAGCCAACGTCCAGAGAGCTGTCTGTATGTTGAGTAACACTACAGCCATAGCCGAGGCCTGGTCAAGGCTTGACCATAAATTTGATCTCATGTACTCAAAGCGTGCCTTTGTACACTGGTACGTCGGTGAAGGTACGTATGTCTACATAACCTTTTTAATCCAGTCTTAATTCACTGGAAAGCTCATGGCCTTGACCTTTGACATACTGATCTATCTTGTCATTAATAGATCCATAAACACAAAATCTTTCATTCTGATGATTGTAAGTTTTACTCCCATAATTGCAATCTTCTTCGTACACCTTATTCGTGTCATAGTACAATAGATGAATTGAGAAAACTTAACAATATAGGGAAGACTTATCATTCCAAGTCTATATAAAGCCAAAAAGTCGTTCTTGCTGACATGACTTTAACTGGGGGAAAATTTCCATGAAATGACCAAATGCAACAGAATGAGCGGGGTAAATGTTGGCGAAATCGGGAGTATTCCCTTTAGTCTTATATACTGGTTATAATTTTCACGCAGGGGGTTATTTTCGTGATAATAATACAATGATCGTAGAAAGCGCGAAAATTACCCCCACGCGAAAAAATTATACGTGTACAGTACCCGAATTAATTATTGTTCAAAGACGGGAAGTGCGCGGTAGTGAATTCATTTCTATATATATGCTTTATATTTATTCATAAACTGCTTAGAGCACCAGTTTGCGATTCCGTCGAGATGTGTAAAATGTGCATGGTTGTTGATAATCGTTTGACATCGATGGCTTTTGCGGATATTTTTATGATCATTAGAAATATTATATTACTTAATACAGGTATGGAGGAGGGTGAGTTTTCTGAAGCCAGGGAGGATATGGCCGCTCTAGAGAAGGATTACGAAGAGGTCGGCGTGGAATCGACGGAAAACGGCGCTGAAGACGAGGACGACATGGAGGAATACTGATCGTATTCACTCGGCAAAACTCGTGTGATCCCGATAGCGACCTAACATAGATTGTGTGGTGCATAACGATTTTGTATAGAAATCTGAAATCACTTGGCTTTCGATATTTAGATATCTATCAATTTTAGATGGTGCTTTTTTATCGTATATTTTAGTAATTTCTAGCTCAATCATTGATAACTAAGGCGAAAACAGATCGGTTTTGTGAGGTGCTTTTTATCCCATATTTTAGTCATTTTTAGCTCAATCATTGCCAACATGGGCGAAGACAGATCGGTTTTGTGACTTTTAGAAGACGGGACCAGATAATGAACTTCATTTTTGTTATAGCCGGCAATTACCAGTCATGGCGAATCATCATAATAATTTCCTAACAGTATTATATTATATGTCATTTGTTAACCAACAATCCTTTGTGTGACTCTATATTTAATTTCAAGAAATTGTAATACTATTTAAATTTTCTTCTATATGAATTTTGAAGCTTCAACTATCAATGTCTTCCATTTTCGCATAATCCATTTACAGTTTTATCATAAATACCAAATGAGTGTTCATTCACAGTATTATTTATTTATAATTTATTTATTTGACTTGCGATAGTTGTGCAGGTTAACATTGTAATAAAGTCGTAAAGTTTTATTTCGTCTTTATTTATGAAAGCAGGTGCTATTCGAGCAAAATGTAGTATGTCCGAACCTTCAGGTGTAAACTCATTTCTCCGTGTTACCTAATATTAATAGCTATACAGTTTTTTTACAGGGGGATACAGAAATATATTGGGTCGATGAAAAAAGTTGTATTGGGCGAGGCGACGTGAAATGTACAGCCCATGTTACAAATATAAGTCTATATATATATAATATCAATTTATCGCTCAAAAAACTTTGGAAAATGTAACTTAATAACAGCTCAATATTTCAAACAAAAAAGTAAAAAAGCGGATTTCTGTGTGTAAGATTCAAGATAATTTATTTTCAATGAAGGGCCTTACGGGGCATCAATACAATTCAAGAAAGTGAGCGAAACGGGATTTCGATAGACCGAGTACAGATGGACCAGGGGTCCACATGGACTCTCAAAGTTCACTTTTGAATTTCTTTTTCTAAAGACCTTTCTATTGATGTTCATTTTCTTCTTGATCCTTGGATATGAATATTGCATTCTGGTAAAAAAAAAAAAAAGAAATCTCTGATCGAACCAAATCTTTTGATTTTAGTTTTACCTTTTACTTCTTTTTGCATTTGAGTGTGGGTTTTTATTTTATTTTTTTTTTTTTTTTGGAAAATTTTGGGGGAAAATCTTCTCACTCTGCTAGCTTTGTTATTAAGATTCATTCAGATATTATCAAAAATCGATAATTCATTCAATATGAAGAGTTTAATATGATGGTTACAAACATTAGGTGACCCATGGAGCTGTCATTTTACGGTGCCAAGTCAAGTGTTTACACCTTAATGAACTGTTTGCCGTCATTCCTCTGAACTTAAAGTTACCTTCACGCTGTTGTTTGATATTCATTCGTCACTCAATCATGCACTTCAGTCATCCGAGAAAAGAAGGACCTAACACAAAGGCGGTGGTTTGATTTCCATCGGAAAACCCATAGCTAGGTCATGGAAATCCCGGATTAAACCTATATACCTATTTCTCCTATAGATCTTTCCCTGGTATTGTGAAATATACACTGCTTTATGCGAAAAAATTCCGAAGTACGTAATTTAAACGTAGAGGAAACTTACATATAAATTTGTCATAAACTATAATTATACCCTGGATGAGCAATATCACGAAAAATTAAGAAAAAAAATGGAAGTAAATATCTGTATCACAGTCTTGTCCCTTTTAAAATACATTTATTCTTTTCAAAAGTCTTATCTACATGAACAAGAACACAAACCAACACTTCCATAACATAAAGGAGAATCATTGACAGAAATTAATATGGCTCAATTAAGATTTGTTTTTCAAGTCCCCAATCAGTATCTTTTGTGTGTATTATATTCGATACTATGGTTGATTACGTTATGTGAACGATACGTAGAGCGAAATTAAAAAAGGAAATTAAATCAATGTTTCTTGTGCATGAGCTATAAAGGGTAAATCCAAGAAACCGATCAATAATATAGAACTCAAATCAAATCAAACGGTAAAAGTGCAGGTACATGTACACAGTTGTTTAAACCGAAAGATGTCAAGAATGAATTATTTTGTTTGCTAAAAATATTGTGTTATGCTAATTAATGATGTAAAATTGACGTTAATTTGTTTAACGAGTATTTATCGTAGGTAATAGATAATTACAACAGATATACACCAGTGACGCGTGTGCGCATGTCAGGCGGAGTTAAAGGTATATATAAACCTGAAGAAAAAAGGAGGAATCAATAATTCTACTACTCATGTTAGGACTTGCGATATTCCGACATAGGTGTTCCTTTTAATTTAGACCAGTGTATGTATGCATTTGGCATTTAAAAAGACCTTGTTCTAGATTTTACTCAAACCTCCAAGTTGGCTTGTATAGATACATTCGTTCGTGGTTTCCATTACTGGAAACGGAATGGAATTATGAACAATGGAACGTTTCAGGACTCTGATATCCAGTCGGAAAACAAAGTGATAGTAACGGAGAACATGGCGACAAACGGTATGGGAGAAGATGTGAGCCCAAACGGCAAACGACGGAAACTGGTGATACATTTTGATATACGGAATACGGTACTAGTTGCCGATTCTGTCACCAATGTGTCCATGGAGCATGCGCTGAACAGCTTCCTGACGGGGGTGGCCTGGGGGAAGTCTAATGGAGACAACCAGTGGCACTGGCACTCTTATGAGACCTACCTCAGGCCACCAGACAAGGATACCACCACTTTCTATAAGTATATGGAGAAATTACTGGTGAAAACCCCGGCGGACAGGACGGCGCTCAGGATAGCCACCGGAGACTTCACACAAACTCCGCTCGGTGGGGGCTTTCTACCGGTGTTCCAGTCACATCTAAAACTCCTACGTTGGAAGCATGACGACGTAAAGCAGCTCACCATGGCAGGTCAGAATGGAAAGTTGTACCATTACATTCTGCCCTCTGTTTATCAGCTTATACACAAACTGGAGGAAGACTGCAGGGATTACGCCATTATATTCAGGACTTACGGATTAGATGCAAAAAACGTTATATCTAGTCTTCAAGTCGGACTCTCGGGAAAACATCCAGATTTTCCGAAACCTGTAAACTTCGAAATCAACGTTACTCCCGGAAGTGTAAAGCGCGACGATGAGGAAATAACGTTTGAGATAACCAACAAAGGTAAAAGTAAAATCAGGAACGAGGGCGATCGCAATATATACGACATGCTGAGCTCATCGACAGGAATTTCAGGGTATAAAGACGATTTCTTGTATTGGCAAGGAAACAATTATCATCATAGAAGTGCAAAGCCATTCATCATAGACCCATTCGATGACAATGTACAGCATATCTTTTTTGACGACAATATTAGAACATTCGAACACGACAGCATCGTGGACGTCAGAGTGTTCGAATCACCAGGTTGCCAAACTACCAAAAGTCTTTCAAATACAGAAGCTGCTAAATACGAGCATGTTTGTATGGTGCAAGCAGATTTACTGGAGGCAATCAGAGATGTGAATTATTATGTGAAAAATGTGGAAGAATGTGAGAGAAATTACACGAAACTCTGTCAGGATTTTCAGAAGAGGTAGCATTGGTACTAACTTAGCGACTCCTATTTCAATACGTGTCAGTGATTCTCAGGTATAAGACCAAATTCCTCGTGTCCTCGGCAGTTCGTATTATAGATTAATCGATCCATAGAGGTCTTATCTACTTTTGCATATCATGGGATTGTGCAAGATCAATTAATCATGCAGGAATACGCTATGTCATTGTGTAATTTTTATGTCTCTCTTATCATAATAACTTATACCCATCTGTCTTCTCAAGTATATAAATAAAGTATGAAAATATTTGACCAATCCTGTATAATTTTATGGATCAGCATTTTTACTCGTCTTGTCATATTTCCAGAATATTTCGCATGAGCACATGACGTAGACTTGTTTGATCTTCGGTTATTCTATAGATATGTTCTTGGTATTGTTGTGAAATTTCGTCAAGGTTCAATAATAAGAGATTTAAATATATTGGCAAGACGTGCTGTAAATTAAGACATACAGGAATTACATACATAAAGCCAGTCAACATGAACTATTCAATGCTGGGCAAAGTTCATACACCTATCATGTAAGCTTTAAAAGTATTGATTTTAGTTTATGAGAGAATTTAAATAGTTGAATTCTTTAAAATACCAAATATGGATTACGAAAAGGATGTCCTTGACCAGAATATAAGATCGATGTCAAACAGAAATTCCCCCCTTTTTAATTTTTATCAAATTTTATACATCGACGTTTTCTTTATTACTCCATATTAAATAGGCTTTTAATAGTATATCCGTATAAAGTAGTTGGCAAGATGCCGTGTTAAGGTTTAAAGTACCTTATCAAAATACCAAGTCTTGGACAAACAACATAGTCCGCGTGACTCAGTACGGAAAGTCGTGATTCGCTGAATCAGAGATCTCTGGGATGATATCAATGTTTTTGCAATTAAACTACTGAAAACGTTATGCATGTAGTTTATTGTAGTACCTGTGTATATAAAAACCTTTTGGTAAACCTATACTGAAGAAGTATTGTACATATACTAGTATACTCTAAATGTCTGACGGACAGATGTACTCGTACTGTTGTGAGAAGAAGGTCAGTTCCAAAAATGGACGCCGTCCGATTATTTTAGGAGCCATTATATATATTGTCCTTGGACTAAAAAAAAATACCAGTGTCGCAACGACACGTCATGCCTAGTTGATTAATTCTTATATCCGAGGTAAGCTGCGCGGAAAATACAAGTAAAATCTGTTGGGTTTTTTTTTATCTTTGGTCAGTACATGTATTTTACTAGTAGCCATATGGAGTTACTGTATCTTAAAATAAAAGAGATAGCATATCTCGTGTTTGTCTATAACAAATAATGACATTTAAAGAAAAGGTGAGCTGTCAACAAAATAGTATCTCATGTTTGTCTACACCAACAGTGAAGGTCAGTTATTTCCTGTGTGGCAACAACTAGAGCTGAGATAAGCTATCCATACGATAAAATATTCTGTTTGAAAACAACCAATAAGCCCATCCATGCAGGGGTTTGTTCTATTCTTGAGCTTATATATTTCAACGCGACCATATTGTAGCGGACACAAACGTTTACAGTCAAGAATTAACGTATTTGACTCTTTTTCCTTTATAATTCATTACAGACAAATAATTTGGTGTAATCTTGAATTAGCTCTTTTAAGGACATATACTGTTTATTATAAGTACAATTTCAGTACACAGGAGCTCGATGCCAACAATCATCAATGACACCCGCCCCTTCCCATCTCTCTCTCTCTAGTAAAAGTAGAGGCGGATATGCTTGTGGATCGTTGGCATCGAGCTCCTGTGGTTCAGTATCCCCAGACTTACCAACAAGGACATCAAAAGCCGACGTAAGCTGTTCAAGCCAAGTGTCTCTCGTCAGTCCACAACAAAGAGGGATATCTTAATCTGAGGTCACCTGTCCAAAAGAAAATGATGTAACATCGTTGCAGTACGTCCGTGTGTTTGTTTGTGTATGCGTGTCTAGATCCTTGTGAACAGCAAAGAAAGAGTGTCACCATACATGCACACATCAAACATTTCATAAATCTTTCCAATGGTGAGAGCATGGTCCCGGTTGATTTTCAATGTCATGTGTTAAAGAGCAAGGTTACTATAGAGGTTCGCCTTTGAAAACCTCTTTAACAGCACTTCAATAACAGTTCTCTCTAAGCAGAGGATGAACTATTGTTTTTCAATGTCAATGTCAAAGGTCACGATCAATGTGGACCTGGGGGTTTAAATCCCAGCGGAAACGGCAAACCTTACACAGAGGTTTCCCATTGGGAGTGGTTGATCCCAATTGATTTTCAAGGTCATTCGTCAAAAGTCAAGGTCAATAGGTAATCGGCTTCTTAAATCATCGTGAACAGTATCTAAAGCAAATTAAGCTGTCAATGTAAGATGAGGAGAGGGTGGATGCTATTGGTTTGTTTTCAAGGTCAAGGGGCAGATGTCAATGTTATTTGTAGTCTTGAAGCTTGTGACCCTTATTAACAATTCCCTGCGCGTCTACAATCAATAAAATTTTCGGTACATAAGGTGGACTTACTGATTGATCAAAATACTGTAATTCGAAAGAGGAAGTGCAGAAGATCTCCAGTAAGACCACATTGTACTGGCCACAGCGGAACACACCCGCACTAATTGTTATCAAACAAAACAAATGTAACAAACTACAGAGCACAACAACACAACACCCTCTCCAAATGGACCAACAAACAATCAAAGAAGAGGACAACCACATAACACCCACACCAAATGAACCAACAAACAAAGTAGAGGACAACACCCTCACCAAATGGATCAACAATAAAAAAATAGGACAACCACATGACACCCACACCAAATGGACCAACAAACAATCAAAGAAGAGGACAACCACATAACACCCACACCAAATGGACCAACAAACAAAGTAGAGGACAACAACACAACATCCACACCAAATAGACCATCAAACAAAGTAGAGGACAACACCCACACCAAATGGATCAACAATCAAAAAAGAGGACAACCACATAACACCCACACCAAATGGACCAACAAAGTAGAGGACAACAACACAACACCTTCACCAAATGGATCAACAATCAAGAAAGAGGACAACCACATAACACCCACACCAAATGGACCAACAAAGTAGAGGACAACAACACAACACCCACACAAAATGGACCAACAAACAAAGTAGAGGACAACAACACAACACGCACTCCAAATGGATCAACAAACAAACAAAGTAGAGGACAACAACACAACACCCACACCAAATGGACCAACAAACAAACAAAGAAGAGGACAACAACACAACACGCACTCCAAATGGATCAACAAACAAACAAAGTAGAGGACAACAACACAACACCCACACCAAATGGACCAACAAACAAAGTAGAGGACAACAACACAACACGCACTCCAAATGGACAAACAAAGTAGCGAACAACACCACAACACCCACACCAAATGGACCAACAAAGTAGAGGACAATAACACAACACCCACACCACATGGACCAACAAAGTAGAGGACAATAACACAACACCCACACCACATGGACCAACAAACAAAGTAGAGGACAACAACACAACACCCAAACCCAATGGATAAACAAAGTAGATGACAACAACACAACACCCACACCAAATGAACCAACAAAGAAAGTAGAGGACAACACCCTCACCAAATGGATCAACAATAAAAAAAATAGGACAACCACATGACACCCACACCAAATGGACCAACAAACAATCAAAGAAGAGGACAACCACATAACACCCACACCAAATGGACCAACAAACAAAGAAGAGGACAACAACACAACATCCACACCAAATAGACCATCAAACAAAGTAGAGGACAACACCCACACCAAATGGATCAACAATCAAAAAAGAGGACAACCACATAACACCCACACCAAATGGACCAACAAAGTAGAGGACAACAACACAACACCTTCACCAAATGGATCAACAATCAAGAAAGAGGACAACCACATAACACCCACACCAAATGGACCAACAAAGTAGAGGACAACAACACAACACCCACACAAAATGGACCAACAAACAAAGTAGAGGACAACAACACAACACGCACTCCAAATGGATCAACAAACAAACAAAGTAGAGGACAACAACACAACACCCACACCAAATGGACCAACAAACAAACAAAGTAGAGGACAACAACACAACACGCACTCCAAATGGATCAACAAACAAACAAAGTAGAGGACAACAACACAACACCCACACCAAATGGACCAACAAACAAAGTAGAGGACAACAACACAACACGCACTCCAAATGGACAAACAAACAAAGTAGCGAACAACACCACAACACCCACACCAAATGGACCAACAAAGTAGAGGACAATAACACAACACCCACACCACATGGACCATCAAAGTAGAGGACAATAACACAACACCCACACCACATGGACCAACAAACAAACAAAGTAGAGGACAACAACACAACACCCAAACCCAATGGATAAACAAAGTAGATGACAACAACACAACACCCACACCAAATGGATAAACAAAGTAGAGGACAACAACACAACACCCACATCAAATGGATAAACAAAGTAGAGGACAACAACACAACACCCACACCAAATGGATAAACAAAGTAGATGACAACAACACAACACCTACACCAAATGGACCAACAAACAAAGTAGAAGACAACAACACAGCACCCACACCAAATTGATAAACAAAGTACAGGACAACAACACAACATCCACACTAAATGGATAAACAAAGTAGAGGACAACAACACAACACCCACACCAAATGGATAAACAAAGTAGAGGACAACAACACAACACCCACACCAAATGGACAAACAAACAAAGTAGAGGACAACAACACAACACCCACACCAAATGGACAAACAAACAACCAAAGTCGAGGACAACGACACAACACCCACACTACATGAACCAACAAATAATCAAAGAAGACACACTATACATCAAACACTGTGACACATGAATGACGATATATACAATGATATAGAAGACAACGACACAACACCCACACCAGACGTGTTTAGGAACCCCGGATCCCATGGAAACCTACGTGAACTTTGACCAGGAGCACTTAGGAATCCGATTTCGACCTTAACAAGGACTCGCTATGGATCTTGGAACAGGAGCGTTAAATTGAACCCCATAATGACTTATCCCAGCAGCGTTTGGGAATCCCTTTGGGCAAGAGGCGAATAGAACGTCCGGTCCACTGTACTTAGCTTCTATTGTATATCAACTATCAATAGAAGCAGTATATATATAAATAAAGTGGGTCGGACGTTCAATTCGCCTTTGCCTTGGGCCTTTGTCAAGGAGCGCTTTGGAACTTCACAAGGACTTTATCCAGGAACCCTTGGAATCCTATTAGAAATGCAAATTAGCGTTTGAAAAAGGGACGCTTATAAGCCCCATTTGCACTTTGTCAATGAGCCCCTTGGGGCCCCACTAGTATATAGGACTATGTCCAGGAACACTAATAACCCTAAGTAAGTACTAGGACTTTGACCAGAAACGTTTTGGAACCCTGCAAGGATTTTGTTCAGGTACACTGGTAAACACCATTAGGATTTTGCCCCGGAGGACATGGGAACACAACCAGAGCTTAGACCAAAACGCTTGGAACCCGGCAACAGGGTCTTGGTCCAGGAGCGCAAGAGAACCCCATTAGGACTTTTCCCAGTGAGACCAACTATAACTGGGACCAGGGGCGTTTGTGGGGAATCCTTTAACTTAGAACATCGCAGCACGTGGGAACCCCATTAGGACTTTGCCCAGGGAGACCAACTATAACTGGGACCAGGAGCGTTTGTGGGAAAACCTAATTTAGAACATCACATCGCTTGGGAACCCCATTAGGACTTTTCCCAGTGAGACCAACTATAACTGGGACCAGGGGCGTTTGCGGAGAATCCTTTAACTTAGAACATCGCAGCACGTGGGAACCCCATTAGGACTTTGCCCAGGGAGACCAACTATAACTGGGACCAGGAGCGTTTGTGGGAAAACCTAATTTGGAACATCACATCGCTCGGGAACCCCATCAGGACTTTGCCTAGGGAGACCTGTAATTGGGACCAGGAGCGTTTGTGGGGAAACCTAAGTTAGAACATCACAGCACTTGGGAATCCCATTAGGACTTTGCCCAGTGAGACCAACTATAACTGGGACCAGGGGCGTTTGCGGAGAATCCTTTAAAGTTGGGAATCACCCGGTCGTTAATAGTTTTACCTGAGTGACATAAGCTTGATAGGCGTGGTATACCGTCTTTGAAGACAACGCCGTCTGCGAGCGGCGTGTTGCATCAAAGACAAACCGACAGGTAATCCTTTATTATGCTAATGAGATACCCGAGTCTCATATGTTTTAAGCTGTCAATCAAAACTTGATAGGGGTAAAAGGATTAAAAGGAACCAATCAGATACCAATAGGAGATGTTAACCCTAAAGCGGTCAGTGAGGAAATGACAGAAAATTTACCTGTCCCCTTATATAGTCCCCCGTCGGCCTTTAACTTAGAACATCGCAGCACGTGGGAACCCCATTAGGACTTTGCCCAGGGAGACCAACTATAACTGGGACCAGGAGCGTTTGTGGGAAATCCTAATTTAGAACATCACATCGCTTGGGAACCCCATCAGGACTTTGCCTAGGGAGACCTGTAATTGGGATCAGGAGCGTTTGCGGGGAATCCTAATTTAGAACATCACATCGCTTGGGAACCCCATTAGGACTTTGCCTAGGGAGACCTGTAATTGGGACCAGGAGCGTTTGCGGGGAATCCTAAGTTAGAACATCACATCGCTTGGGAACCCCATCAGGACTTTGCCTAGGGAGACCTGTAATTGGGACCAGGAGCGTTTGCGGGGAATCCTAAGTTAGAACATCACATCGCTTGGGAACCCCATCAGGACTTTGCCCAGGGAGACCTGTAATTGGGACCAGGAGCGTTTGCGGGGAATCCTAAGTTAGAACATCACATCACTTGGGATCCCCATTAGGACTTTGCCCAGGGAGACCACCTATATATAACTGGGACCAGGAGCGTAAACTTGCGGGGAATCCTAAGTTAGAACATCACATCGCTTGGGAACCCCATTAGGACTTTGCCCAGGGAGACCACCTATATATAACTGGGACCAGGAGCGTTTGTGGGGAATCCTGTGTATCATGTGCAGCGCTTTGGAACCCGACAGGGACATTTCCCAGTGAGATCATCTAGACCATAACTGGGACCAGGAGCGTTTGTTTGGAATTTTAAGTTACAACATCGCAGTGCTTGGGAACCCGGCAAGGACTTTGAGCAAGCACTAACAGAATACAGAAAACATGATGCAATGTCTAGAATCAGTGAAATCAGTTTAGGACCTTTATATATATTCATAAAATAAAACTTAAAATCAATATATTTATCTAGAAAAGACATTTTTAAAATCCTTTGTAAAATCAATATTTCACTGTTCTACAGCCTGAGCTTAAGTTGTTTCGGAATTCAACACAAATGTTCTAAGCATACCAGAAGCAGGACATAAAAGCAATTGTCCTTCGGGCCCTGCATGTTGATGTGTTTAATTTTCATTGAATTAATTTAATTATAATCAATTTATTTTTAATAAATCAATTTATTTCATCATTTGTTTATTCAATTACATATTTATTTATTTACTTTATTCATTTACTTGTTTCTGAATGGAAACAAAGACGGACAACTACATTGATTTATTTTTATTCATTTACATTTATCACTAGCAAAGTAAAGGAATTTACCTTGTTGGAAAAAAATGACAAAGTACTTCTTCCCATGCAACTTCACCTAGTCCTTGCCAATCTTTATATTGCTGTCTTAAAACACTAAGATTAGCGTGTTGGAAAGAAATGGAAAAAAAAATGTTTATAAAAAACTCAATCAGAATTTACTTTCTTTGTCATATATAAGAATAAAATCGAAAAAATTGAAAGAATCGATATCTTCAAGTTACTCGGTGTTAAACAGTTGGAATTATTAAAATAAGAAGGGATCTGGGTAATTAGTGGAAAACTCAGAGAGATCTACTTTTTATTGCGCACTCACATATACATTGACATCGCTGCGGATGGATACATAATGAGGAAGAAGACCTTGAACATTAATACTCCGATTTGGTAAGTATTGTGTTAAAATAAGAGTTAAAACAATGAAAATTCCATCGAGAAATAGAATATAGGTGATTTTGTTTCATCCCGCACCTGTAAAATTTATCACATGCGCAGTCAAATGCGTCAAGTTGGATGTATTTTGACAGATTCTATGCGCATGCCATGCTATCTTTTGGTTTAGGTTCTTATTTCTAGGACATAAATGTCAAAAAGTAAATTACAATTTTAGAGTTCCTTCAGTATTGTAACAAAGTACAAAACCTGTATGCTAATGCAAGTTACAAATGTTTCCTTTCACGAAAATGCACGTGTGTATTGATACCAGTCGTATTTTGGGAGGGTGCGCGCAAGCCCAAGCGCAGTCGCATTCTTTGTCCCCCGGACCGACTTTGACCCAGTTCTGCGCATGTTGACAGTTAGCAGTGCGCAGTAGAACTACTCCTCTTGTTCATTTGCATGTTAGACGGCAAATTACGAACATAAATAGGATATACAGCATTCATATTTTTGATTCACAAAAACAACTGATCAAAAACAAAATGGCTTCCCATGTTCATGTAAACAAGTACATAGGTGTTTCTATATTTAGATTTAGGGGACCTGTAGTCCAAAGTGGGCGTGTTTACTGTACTGTTAAAAAGACAAGAATATTTCTATGGTAACTGTTGCTGTGCAGTACTGAGAAGAAAATGATCTTTTTGTTGAAAATCTATTCAGTATTCTTGATTCACCAAAATATCGCATTCTGACAAGTGAAACTGAAAGATAACTCCTATATGCTTATTGTATGTAGTAAGATTGAGTTATCCTTCTTACTATGTAAGTATGTTAGATACTGAAAATGAATTACATGTAGATCTAATTACATGGTAAATGTAATACTGTCTAACACTTTTGTGAATATATCCCATTTGTCTATCCATCTATCTACTTGTCGGTCACAAAAAGTCGGTCGCAAAAAGTTTAACCTTGGGCATAACTTTTGATTGAAAGTGAAAGGGCTTTCATATTTCACCTTGTGACGAGACCTTTCTATTGGTACAAAATTGTTTTTACCTTGTGACCTTGACCTTAGAGTTTAAACTCCTTTTGAAAAACTTGACTAGGCATAAATTTTGAATGGAAAGTGATATGGCTTCCAATTTCACATGGGTATTCCTTACGAGACCTCTGTTGGTACCAAATTTTTTGATCATGTGACCTTGACCTTTGGATTTAACCTACTTTTACTTTATCCTTGGGCATAAGTTTTGAATACGGTAGTACATTAGTAAGTGATAGGGTGTTCATATTTCACACATGGGTATTCAGACATGTTCCTTGTAACAAGACCTTTCTGTTTGTAAATTTTTTTTTTACTTTGTGACCTTGACCTAGGAATTTGACCTACATTTAAAAAGTTTTACCTTGGGCATAGCTGTTGAATGGTAAGTTACTAAGTAATAGGGCATTATATTTCACATGGGTATTTGTTCTTTAGTTGTTACCATAACTTTTGACCCTTTGACAATCACCTTGCTCTAATGATAAAACCCAAAAGCAGGAACCACAATTCTCTGAATTAGCTTGTTTGATTGTAGAATCTGAAAAAAAAATTATATTCGTTCCACATTCATTAATATTGAAAAATATACACTTTTTTGTACCTCCTTATCATGATTATGACAAAAAAAAGATTTCTAATAACTTGAGTCACACCATGTTATATGTACATACAAGAAAAAAAAAAAAAAATTTTGCAAAATAAATCCAAATAGTATATTCTTGGCATGCAGATCTAAAGATTCTATGGTCATAACATGTCTATAATTTTATTTTTTTTCAGAATGTGTGTTAATTCTTCTGCATTTGGTGTTCAATTATGTCCTTGTCAGTACTGTCAACAGTCAAGATACTCATGTAGCAATCCCATGGTTACCATGGAAACAGACACAGAGTAGGCGTGGCACGTGGAGGCAGCCATAATGAACATGTCATATCAGGTGGTTTCCAGTGACGCTGCACTATCCATGGGTGGGGTCGGTAACAACAGTAATATGACCATGAACAACGTCAATAATATCGGTCATATTAACTCCGGTATGATGAGTGATGACATCAGCGAGCCCAGCTCCCCGGACAGTACCTCATTTGATGCCTCAGAACTGCTCAGCAGCTCTTGTAATGATGATGTCACTGCACAGCTAGCTGCAGCTGGTGTGTATAGTTCTTCATCCATCTGTAGTGATACTGGCTCAAGTAATGATCTTGGAAAATAAAAGAATCTGATTGACTAAAACCTTAAACCTGGTAACTTAGATTTTCATATAATAAATTATATGTGATTTAATTTAAGAAGTATGTAACAGTACATTTCAATGTCAGCAAGCTCAATACCCATTCTGCCTTACAGGTCCCATTGGTGTAGCTGCTGCGGCAGCCATCGCATCCAGTAGGAAACACAAACATCCTCATCACTTTGAAACCAATCCATCAAAGAGAAAACGACAACAAACAAGGCTTCTCAGGTAACCTCAGGTTATACCTCTAAACATTTTAAACTTGATAGGTTTTAATTATAAAACTGTAAAATTCACTGTAATATTATACCGGTACTGCCAATGAATGTAATGGTGTTCCATTTTAGAATAATTTTCACTTCATTTTGACTTTAGGAAACTGAAGAATACTATAGATGAGTATACAACAAGGATAGGTCAGCAGGCTGTGGTGTTATGTTGTACTCCAGGTAAACTCAGTCAGTCTGTACACTCGTTCAAGGTGTTTGGATCTCAACCTCTGGAAAATGTGGTATGTGTCAATTAATTACATGTAACCCTCCATAAATAAGCATAAGTATCCAGATAGTATAGATATTAGAATTTTCTCAAAAAGCTTATCCTGATGTTTTATCTTCTGATCTTTAAAATGCATGGAAATTTTGAAATTGTTTGCATCTTTATACAAAAATGAAAAATTTTGACAGTAGTTTTTAGATTTTTTTTCCATCAAAAATTGATACTTTTATGGAAAAAAAAATTGTAGAGCAGAAATCTAGTTAGAAAATGAATTGATAGCAGTATGATTAATCCTCAGATGTTCAAAACTGAACAAAAATCTTTCATTTTTGAAATATAGAGGAAATAATTAGGTGGGTGCTTATTAAAGGTGGGTAGTGTATACTAACTAGTATGTCTATATCAAGCACACTTTTCTTTGTAGTTACATGTACAATGCTTTGTAGGGACTTATATGAATTTGTATATAATTTCTTTTGATTCTATAACAGGTGAGGAACAACAAGAATCTGATCATGCAGGAGTTAGAGTCAAGTCTCGCAGAGCAGACGCCTCAGACCCAGCCAGATAACACAGGCCTTCATGAGTTACCGCCCCTGATTATAGACGGCATTCCAACCCCTGTGGATAAAATGACACAGGTGCGTTTGTTTGACACTTGCAATTTTGTTAAAGCTCAATTTAGGCTTGATTGATTTCTCCAAGGGAAGGATTAGTCCATTAAATCTGATTAATACGGTACTTGACTTTGATATAAAATGCAACATCTACATTGTATGATACTGTATCATTTACTTGGAATATTTTGTATATTCAAATTCAGGCACAGTTGAGGAACTTCATCCCAGAAATGCTGAAGTATTCTACAGGGAGAAGTAAACCGGGCTGGGGGAAAGAGGAATGTAGACCTATCTGGTGGCCATCTGATCTACCATGGGCTAATGTACGCAGCGATGCTCGCACGGAGCAAGATAAAACAAGGGTATGTGTACAGTAATACATTATATGGTGACTATCTACCATGGGCTAACATACGCAGCGATGCTTTTTCTGAGCAAGATAAAACAAGGGTATGTGTACAGTAATACATTATATGGTGACTATCTACCATGGGCTAACATACGCAGCGATGCTTTTACTGAGCAAGATAAAACAAGGGTATGTGTACAGTAATACATTATATGGTGACTATCTACCATGGGCTAACATACGCAGCGATGCTTTTACTGAGCAAGATAAAACAAGGGTATGTGTACAGTAATACATTATATGGTGACTATCTACCATGGGCTAACATACGCAGCGATGCTTTTACTGAGCAAGATAAAACATGGGTACATGTATGTGTACAGTAATACATTATACGGTAGCCAGCTGATCCACCATTCATGACTAATGAACACATTTGGTTTGGTGCTCTCTTAGAGCAGGATGAATAATTTGTATATACAGTATATAGAGAATATCTCTACATGTACATGGTGTCAAAATAAATGATACATGTATGTACATGTACAATGTGCTTGCTGATATAAACATCATAAGTGAAAAGAACTACCTCTTATTTAAGCTGCAACACAGAAAGACAGACATGTTAGGTGTGATACCGGTATATATACCGGTAGTTTTACTCTCTTGATTTTCCAATACATGTATGTATAAATAAGGTATATTCTACAGAGTAGAGAACAAATGAAATTTACAGAGTGATAAGATGGTTAGACTGCAGTAATAAATGTAGTAAATGTTCTTACAACTTAAATACAAGTATTCTGCCTCTAAGGTTTGACATACCAGTATCAATTTTATGTACATGTATTTGTCTTTCAGGTATCTTGGACAGAAGCATTAAGAACAATAGTTAAGAACTGTTACAAGCATCATGCTAGAGAGGATTTATTACATGTATTTAATGAGGAGTCGTCTAATGCCCCTGTACAATCCCAGGCAATTCCCCAGGCTCAGGCCTTCCCCGGCACCATGGTACAGACTATAAATAACCCAGACGGTACCGTCTCCTTTATACAGATAGACGCAGCTCCTCAGTCTGTAGTTACTTTACCTGACGGCACACAGGCTACTGTTGTACACGCAGTAAGTAGTTATTTTTCACAGAGAAAACATGCAATGTACGTAGCGAATTATAAAAAAAAAAAATGTACTTGCCATCATTTCAGTCGTCTATGTAACAGTAACTGTTGGTGGTAATGTATAATTGAATATTCATATACTAGAAAATTACTATCTTTATTTCTAGATGTGCATGTATTTATATCAAAGATCCAAACTTTATATCATGCATGTTTGTTGTTTATTTACATTGTATGTTGCTTTTACTTCCTTAGCAGCTACCCAGCAACTGTGCCACATGAAGCTACCCAGGCAGTGCACACTCTAGCTGAGGTAGCAGCCTCACAGCAACATGACCTCACGCAGGGCCTGGCCCAGGTGGTGCCAACCTCTATGGAGATAACAGGGGATGTAGGACAGCCCGTATCTGCCCTGCCCATCAACCATGGTGGACAGATCATACTAGCTGGAGGGGACGGGCAGATAGGAGGTATGGTACATGTAATATATGATCTATCCTAGGGTGGGTAGATACATGTAACAGGGGACATAGGACAGCCTGTAACTGTCCATCAACCATGGTGGACAGATCATACTAGCTGGAGGGGACGGGCAGATAGGAGGTATGGTACATGTGATATATGATCTATCCTAGGGTGGGTAGATACATGTAACAGGGGATGTAGGACAGCCCGTATCTGCCCTGCCCATCAACCATGGTGGACAAATCATACTAGCAGGAGGGGACGGGCAGAAAGGAGGTATGGTACATATACTGTAAATTGCTTTATTTTTGTCAGTTAAAATTTTCGTCAATTCGTTCAAAATGACCATTTCGTCAGTACGTAAATTCGTCATCCTAGGGTCCCTAAAATATAAATTTGTCTGTTCAAATGCCAACTTAACATTCAGGTGTAGGCCGTATGCGTTTGTCTTTATTGTTTGTCTCACAATTATTATTGGTAAACAAACAATTAGAGACATGTGTTGTGAAAACATATCATTTGGTAATTAGAAGTACATTATATGCGACTTTGCGTGCATATTCAGTTTCCAATGATTTATTATTGCCTGTCGTATTAACTCTTAACATGTTTAAGATTCAATTTTTCGTTTCTACACTATAATTTGTCAGGAGTATTTATATTCGTTTATACGTAATTTCGTCAAGGGAGGCATTGACGAAAATTACGAAAATTGGTACCTGACGAATAAAAACCAATTTACAGTAATATATGATATATCCTAGGGTGGGTAGATATATGTAACAGGGGATGTAGGACAGCCCGTATCTGCCCTGCCCATCAACCATGGTGGGCAAATCATACTGGCTTGAGGGGACGGGCAGATAGGAGGTATGGTACATGTAATATATGATCTATCCTAGGGTGGGTAGGTACATGTAACAGGGGACATAGGGCAGCCTGTAACTGTCCATCAACCATGGTGGACAGATCATACTAGCTGGAGGGGACGGGCAGATAGGAGGTATGGTACATGTAATATATGATCTATCCTAGGGTGGGTAGGTACATGTAACAGGGGACATAGGGCAGCCTGTAACTGTCCATCAACCATGGTGGACAGATCATAGTTCATACTGGTTGGAGTGAACAGGCAGACAGGATGTTTATTTTAGGGTTAGCTTAATCTAGGTAAAAATGGCAGATTGTTGATCTGATCTTATTTCATTAAAAGACACTTTGTATGATCATATACTGTCAATTAAAACCAATTTTAAACCAATCAAAATTTCTGTGAATGTATTATTTTTTCAGGAATAGTGACAATCCCTGTGTCGATGTACCACACAGTTACCGGTGCTACTGTTGCCATGACGATGGTACCAGACCAGCAGCAAGTTGGTATGCAGCAGGTTACCATGGCGCATCCTACAGCCTTGACGACCTCCTCGGCAACCATTGCTAACATTAGTGACATCATCAAATCAGACGTGTCTCAAGTAGAAGTGATAACAGTTAGAACCCAATACTGCCACCCATACATCATAGTGGACATATTGTATTTATTTGTTTGAATATGGGAGATGATGAAATGCATTCAGATTCTTATCTTTGATCTCTGTTGTCTATTTTCTGTTGAACGTTTTATATTTTTTAGCTTTCTATCTTGATGCTTGATATTTTACTGACATTATTGTTGTTTATTAGAGCATGAAATTGTATTTTCCATTTATTACTCAATATTTTTAAGGAAAAGTGAGAAAACTGAAAGAAAAATGGATAGTTGAATGACATCTTTTATATTTCATATTTATGTTGTTGCGTGACAGTGAAAAATATAAGCCAAAGCAGGAGAGAATATTTGTATTCTATTGATAAAATTTTCTTGAAAGCTGAATTTTATTGATATGAGTAGTTAAAGAAGTCTCAACAATGTCATTTTATCAAGCAAAGAAAATAAGGAGATAATGTGATATATCAACTTAGTAGTGATACGGTATGGTTCTTGGTATAAACCATTTCCTCTTTTTATCTCTCAAAAAAGAGCCAGGGGATGCTATGCTTTTACATTTAAGGCTGAATTGTGGGGTTCACTATTTCTATTCCACTAAGGAAGTTTAGGGAGCAACCATTTGATTTTTATTGGGGGGGGGGGGCAGGAAGACTTTGCAAAAAAAAATTTCCGGATAGAAATTTTAGGGAAAAAATTTTCCGGCCCGAAGGGCCTGCGAAATTTTTTTTCCGGATCATGAAATTGCCCCTCCCCCCCTCTCTTCCAACCTTTCCACTGCCAAATAAACACTTTTTTGTGTATCATAAACAAAGTATAAAAAAATGGAACAAACTTTACACAATTTGGAGTGAATAAATAAAATTCAAAAGTCATTAGCACCACATAGCCTGTCTCTGTTGAGTATCATTTTAGTAAACAGATTATAGGCACCATATGCCATTCAAGAAATTAAAATGAAGTGATCTGCTGGCAAGAGATGAACTCATTGTGTGTTTGATATTTAATATGGCTGAAAAATCACGCTGAATTATTTAATCTTTAGAGTAATTTTCAACATTGGAAAATTATAAAAAAAAATAATCTGGCCCGAAGGGCCGGCGAAAATATTTTTACGGCTCTTAAAATGGCCGAAAAAAATTTCCGGTCGGCAAAAGTCTTCCTGCAGCTCCCCCCCCCATAAAAATAAAATGGTTGCTCCCTTAGTTAGCAACTGTGAATTTTGCATTATGTCTAAATACATGTATATCCTATCTGATGTACATGTATTAATCTTCCTTAGTTTTCATTTTCATCTGAACTCAAAACAGATGACATGATCTGTGTACTTATTCAATTAGCTGTTCTTTTACTTCATGTGGTTGAAAAATGTAGTGATTTAAAACAGTATGTCTCCTATCTGAGCTAAGTACAGTTTATTTTTACATCTTTTACATTTTTAATTTTGTTACAGACTTATTGTGTATGAGAGAAGGTGAATGCAGTGTATGTCATGTTATAAAGTGCTTAAATATGGAGATTGATTTTACTTGTTTGTTCATATTATCCCATTGTGTTAATGCATAGAAAATGACATGAATAAGGATAATTCCTAAAAACCCAGGTGATGCAACAATTTGTCTCCTCTACCAAGGTTGTTTTTTTTTTTTTTTTTAGCCCATTAGCAAACAAACACGGCTGGTGAGGGCTCCGATTGACTGACACATTTTCATCTTTTCCGATACCGTTGCGCAAAATTTCACAAGCAGCTACACTAGGTCCTCCTCTAAGGTCGTGTTTTCAAGCTAACAAACATGGCCGCCAAGAGCTCCGATTGGCTGATGCATTTTCAACTTCTCCTGAATAACCAATGCACAGAATTTCAAAAATATTGAAAGACCAAATTTGTTTTTTGAGACGGTTGGTCAACAAACATGGCCGCCAAGGTCTCAAGGAAGCAAGTACTCAATGTCTCATCAATGTTGGATTTTTCTACCTGATCTGTAAGAAACATGGCTAATAATTAAGGTTTGAAGTGTATTATAAGAATTACTGTGCTAAGTTGACTGTGGTGTATCACGTGATACACAAATGATATGTTCCACAGGAATCCCCTTTGATTAAACCAAGTAAATACTGTCTAAATCTACTTTACTAGTATATGAATTTATTTTAGGCCTATCATATGGTCATTATTATTAATCATATGATGGTAATTTATTCTGGTCAAGAAAAGATATAGATATAGATGAGAATACTTAAACAGAAAATTTTGTATCTGTCCGTGCACCATATCATAACATATGGCAAGGATTGAAAAATTTCTGTTTAAGTATTCTCCGAATACACGTCTATTCTTGACCAGAATAGATAACCGTCATATCAGTGGTGATAATGGCCATATGATAGGCCTGAAGTAAAACCATATAAAGAAGATTTAAACAGTACATGTATTTACTTGGTTTAATCAAAGGGGATTCCTGTGGAACGTATCATTTGCGTATTACGTGATACGCCACAGTGAAGTTATAGCATAAATGAAGCATTCCTTGCTTTTAGTCATTTTTACTATCATCTTTCAACTCGACATAAAAGATTTGTCCAACATAGCCAACTTTGGCTGACATCAGAAATATACATTGAAGTAGCTCATTATACATAAAAAGATCCAAGTTGTAACTGTTGCATGATTACTTGTATACTGTAAACGGGTTTAATTTCGCGGTGTTAAAATTTTGCGGTTTTCCTAATGTAGCCAATTGCGGTGGTTTTAATTTCGCGGTATCGAAAGTTGAAGAAGAAAAAAAACTTTTGATACATCTATAAAGATTTTGTCGCACAAGTACACGTGTAATTTGAATGTTGTTTGTAGTTTTAAGTATTTCACGTGGTAATTAATGACAAACACGAAGTAATTAGGGATAATTACACAGAAACAGTTGAATATCAATGATTAAAGAATACGGAAAAGTAGATTGAAACTAATTAACTGCATGCGTTTTCACTAAAACTCTTAAGCGCGATATGTGTGTCATCTTCCTTTTTATAAAAATATAGATGGAAAATTGTCGATACCCTTTACTGTACAAACTATTTTACCAACGTAAAGGAAAACCACGTTTAGAGAATTGAACGATTCAGCTGGACATGCACAATAGCTTTCATGCATCAAATGCATTTGAACATCTTTGCCTCTATTATTTGTCTTGTCTATTATACAAAATTATTGCGGGGGTTTAATGTTCGCGGAAAATTCAAAAACCGCGAACATAGCGAAAATAAAACCACCGCAATCATTTCCCTATTTACAGTATACATGTAGGTCCTCCATAAATGATATAAGACTATTGTTCCGATTTGATGTGTATCTTCACATCCATGATCCACGTCAGGTTCCTAGTGTTTTCAGATGAGCAATGTGGCCAATGGGCCTCTTGTACAATTTACAAGCTAGCCATTAGATTGAAAGTCCTCCAACAAAAGACGGAAATCGGAAGTAAGCAGTTACCCTAGCCTCTTGAACACACTCCAAATTTATATGTGTTGTCCCACAAGACCAAATTCCTTACAGATAATTAAAAAATAAGATTTCTACAAATTTTGCATAATTTAAAGCTGGACTGGCAATCTCTGTACTTGAAAATACAACGAGAAACAATATGACATATTGCTCTGACAGTTTTATTATTAACACATTTGATACGTTACATTCCTGACTAACACTGCACATGATGTTCAGACTAGCTACCGACTGCCTCGTGTGCAGCATTAACTTACATGTGTGTGTCTGTACAAACACTGTACCATAAATACAAAATATGTACCACAAGTAAGTGGCATGTACAATAGATAAGTGGCACGTACCAATAATAAGTGGCATGTACCAAGAACAAATGATACATACCACAAATAAACGATACATACCACAAACTAATGGTATGTACCAATAATATGAGGCATATACCTCAAATACATGGCACATCATTAAAGACAATGTAAGTGGTATATAATCAATGATAAGTAATCCTTGATCACATATTATTTCACCACTACAAGTAATGGTTTACATTTACATAAAGTGTCTTATCACTAAAACAAGTACATGTGACCATTCATTGTAAACGACTCTTACAACATTGTGACTCTCCCTCTCTCTCTCTCTCTTGCTTGCTTTCCAAATAACACAGAGAATTCAAGATTGTTAGGAAATTCTGGTATCAATTTTGAATATCATCAAATTAAGTAAGTTTGATACAACAATTGCTCGCATATGATACACATTTATGAACGCAAACATTTTAATCTGAAAGACAATGAGATGTCATCACAAAACTTACATAGTCGTCCATGTACGAAAATATACATCGAAAACAAAATCTACCGATTTCAATGTAGATTTGCAACATTATCATAAAGGCTGACACACTATTGTTAAAAGACTTGATGCATGATTTGAAATGTAGACATGAATGATCTTGTATTTCCAAAATTAAATTTTATTTTTAATTTCCAAAGATATGAAATTTCATGCACTCAAATAAGATGTTTAGAACACAAAAACATCTCACTGTTAATAAAAACAAAAAGTAACAAAATTGGTAATGACCCTGAGCTATTTCTATTGTTGGGCTGAGATAGATAAAAACAATTCGTATTCCCTATAATCGATTAAATGCCTTAACCATTGTAACATTGTAATTAATGTCGGATTCATAATGTAGCTAAAATAATTTCATCAGATTTCTTGGTACAACAAGCACTCAATATCCCATTTAATCATACGACAAGAACATTTGATACCAAATACAATGTTACGAAATATCAAATCTATCACAAAATAATCACAATTTTACTTGGAAATTAAAAAAATCTTCAACATGGTAAAAATATTTTCTGATTAACTGTTCCGTTACAAACAATCATGTAAAATAGGTTAACACAAATCTTCTTTATTGTGATCAATATGAAATACTTTTACTAACAACTAAAATGTGTGACATCAAATTAATTTTCTTGTGAGCTAAACTATTAAAACATTACAAGAAACAAAGAATGACTCCTGAATAACAATGGCACAAAAGCAGTCCACAAATACATATACAGAGAAATAATTGATCTTTTTATCTTCCTCTTTTGAATTTCTCATAACCTAACTTCATTGGTTCATGTTGACTTTACAAAGGGGTGGGGGCAAAATCTGCCGTTTTTGGCCCCATTTTTTGCTATTTTCAAAATTTGTTTTTCATACTATCTTTTATCTTTCAAATAAGAGTAGAGATGTTGTTGTTCATTGAAACTGAATTGAAAATAGATATAATCAACTAATATATGAGTGTTATTTCCCGCCAAAATTGCCCACTACTATGGAAATTAGTGGTAAAATGATAACAACCAGATTTTAACATAATAGTTTATAGTATATATAGAGCAAGCGCATGTAACAAAGTTATACTTTCCATGTACATTCAGAATATGAAAAGGAATGTCCCATATGAGTATGAACCTGTTACACGTCCTTGCTCTAGGGCTAACAACTGTAGGTATGTGTGTCCCTTGCTAAAAAGCTGAATTTCTAATGTAAAGACATGGTGCTCAACTTTCAATCATTTTGCCCTAAAAGGCTGGGTTTTCGAAAAATCACATGAAATTTGTCATTTTTTGTTTAGAAGAAGCATAATGAATAAGAAAATAGAACTGTTTTAAATTTTTTGATTGGGGCCAAAAATGGTCACTTTTGCCCCTACCCCTTAAAGCATTTTCTGACAAAATGAAAATTTCTGAATTCATGACATTTAAAGCTTGATACATGTATACATTGAAAAATAATAGCAACATCATTTCTTCAATATACATAAAAAATCTTAGGTTAATTTCATCATTTAAATACATACAATATAAATATTAAATTCCTTGTCAAAATTAACATTAATATACGATGCCAATTACCGTTTCCTGAGTACAAAAATTATAAGATGTTATACAATAACTATGTACATAAATATATCTACTTGTAATGTCATGTTCACTTTTGAGTGTTACATTTAACATGGATATATATATATACTCATTTCTTCAACTATCATTATCAATTCATTCTTTACAAAAACTTCAATCAAATATGACTTGACATGGGATTTGATTCTGCAGGGTCCTATACAACAGTATATATTTCATACTGGCACACAAAATTTTATTTGGAATGATGTAAGATTCTAAAATCTCAGAAAACTAGGTAGATTACACTTTTAAACACAGAATGATTTAACAGTGCTAACGTTTAAAAAATAATACAACAAATGACTAAAACGTATCAAAGTCTTGGCACAACCAAACATAAGTCATAATGATAAATGATATTTATATTGCAAAACTGATCAACTTAATAACACCACACCGGTATAATGTGGTATATCGGGAAATGATCTGTTAAAATTCTACACGTAGCTGCGATTTTCACAAATTCTGTTTCCTTGAAGATAAATTCTGTCGGAGATTTGATTCCAAACTAAATGCAATAAAGATGATGGGTAACGAGGTTGTCAACAGTTTGTTGATGTCCGTATATGTTATATGTAGATATGTAAGCGTCTTTGGCTGATCAGTGGAATGAAGTGTCAATATGGTAAAATCCTACAGGTCCTCTGGGTTAATACCTGAAATAATATATCACATTTGGTTAATACCTGAAATTATATATGACACCCAATAAAATACCTGAAATCATGTATCACATGGCCACTAAATATACATGTACAGTCAAACCTGTCTTAAAGCGACCCTCTTTTTAGCAACTTCCTGCTTTATACTACCTTTTTCATTCCTCCCAAGCGATTTTCCTATCAAATCAACCTGTATAAAGCAACAACCTGTCTGATGCAACAACAACCGTAATTTTTCTGTCCTACACCGAATTCTGAACCTGTATATTACGACTTTTAGTATTTAGTGTGACTCAAACTACATAATATTTACATTGTATCTCTTAATCAGTGTTTTTCGTAATTAAAACTTAAAACGAATTTCTCTTTTAATTAAAACATAATTTGATTTAAATAAGTTAAGTAATATATGCAGTAATTCATCTAATAAACACATTGTTTTTATACTACGGAAATTGTGTTTGTCCAGGTCAGATCATCTTGAACCTGTATTAAGTGACCACCTGTCTTATGTGACCTACATGTATTTTCTGTCAGCCCTTGCAAAGTCCCATAAGACAGGTTTGACTGTACTACTAACATTATATTCAGTAATATTATACATAAAGATCTGTGTTTTTAGTTTGTTATGGTCTTTATACAGCTTTATACTGTGGTACAATACATATGATTTTAGCCGATTCAGATTCACATCATAAATTCCTATTTTGTTTAACTTACTACTCACAGTCAGTACTTAAGTTTTATCTACAAATCTAAAAACTTCTTTTACCGATGTGAATTAAAAAAATTTTACCATTTTTTTCCACCAAAATCTATTAATATTTAGGTTTTCTAGACTGATAAAAATTACTCTGAGAAATGCATAAATTTTGATGAGGTAATTTCTGCCAAAGTTCTATTTGAACTCTATATGTCAGACCGAGTCTCCCTATACGATGAAACTAACTGCCGTAATAAATATATACATATATAAATAGCAACATGATGATGTTATTAAGCCACTGAAATACAATCCATATATATAGTATTATAATCTTATCTATAAAAGTGAGTTCGTAGTTAACAACCAGATTTTAATTTGACACATCAAACACGTGAAGCTGCAACTGTTACGAGAATGAAAAAAAATTTATCAAGAGTGTGTTACTTAACAAGAGGTTACACATATCTAAAGTAGTAAAAATAGTAGATGTCTTGTGAAAGTTGAATTTTTCTGTCCTGAAGAAGCTTAAATGAAATTTTATCAATGCTGAATTGATTTTTTAAAATGTTAAAAGAATACATGCATCACCTGACCTTCACCTCTGACCTTTAATATCTACATAAACAAGGCAGACACATGTAATGACCCTGACCTTCAAAGAGTATACCTTTTGAAAAAATGTTCAAATCTTAACCTCTCATTTTCTTTCAGATTGAGGGGTTGTGTCATTTTTAATCACTTTAACATTGGGTCTAAATAAAGAACTTTAAAGAATTTTAACTTTCAATATGAATGGAAAAATATTTCAATATTCAAATGCATGGGGATCATATGAACATTAATATACATGTACATAGTTTATTGGGGTTAAATTAAGGAAAAGTATCTTCATTGTAGATTAAAACTTGTAAGATTTAATATGAATCGCAGTGTGAAGACATCATATGTTTATACTATGTAACCATGCCTTCTTACTCTACATCATATGTTTATACTATGTAACCATGCCTTCTTACTCTACATCATATGTTTATACTAAGTAACAGTGCCTTCTTACTCTACATCATATGTTTATACAATGTAACAGTGCCTTCTTACTCTACATCATATGTTTATACTAAGTAACAGTGCCTTCTTACTCTACATCATATGTTTATACTAAGTAACAGTGCCTTCTTACTCTACATCATATGTTCATACTAAGTAACAGTGCCTTCTTACTCTACATCATATGTTTATACTAAGTAACAGTGCCTTCTTACTCTACATCATATGTTTATACATGTACTATGTAACAGTGCCTTCTAACTCTACATCATATGTTTATACTAAGTAACAGTGCCTTCTTACTCTACATCATATGTTTATACTAAGTAACAGTGCCTTCTTACTCTACATCATATGTTTATACTATGTAACAGTGCCTTCTTACTCTACATCATATGTTTATACTAAGTAACAGTGCCTACTTACTCTACATCATATGTTTATACTATGTAACAGTGCCTTCTTACTCTACATCATATGTTTATACTATGAAACAGTGCCTCTTACTCTACATCATATGTTTATACTAAGTAACAGTGCCTTCTTACTCTACATCATATGTTTATACTAAGTAACAGTGCCTTCTTACTCTACATCATATGTTTATACATGTACTATGTAACAGTGCCTTCTTACTCTACATCATATGTTTATACTAAGTAACAGTGCCTTCTTACTCTACATCATATGTTTATACTATGTAACAGTGCCTTCTTACTCTACATCATATGTTTATACTAAGTAACAGTGCCTTCTTACTCTAAATTAGACGGCTAACAGAGTGACCCCTACACTGTGCTAACACAAAGATGTCGTGACGTAACACAAAAGTTAATGGTATGACAGTCAGTTTCACAGTATAAGTTTTTGGCCCTGACACGACAAGCTATTTGGCACACTTATACCTCCATCTACTGTACAAAAGATCATCGACTCTGCACGTAACCAGCAATTACCAATTCTGATTGGATACATAATTTAAAATTTTAATTTAGAACTTTGGCTTTAAGCGTTAATTATCTGACTTTATTTCAATGCATTTCAGTTTTCAATATATTTGCAAAAAAAATGTTGAATCTTGTAAACTTGTCAAATGGTGTCTTGAGCATCAAGTTGAACAACTTGATTAGTCATAAAATCAAATTCAAGGAATTGTGGTCCCCCGCTTTTGGGTGTTTGTCTTTAAAGAAATGCTTACAGACATCCCCCCCCCCCATTCTTAAGTTTTAATAATATATCTCATATATTATCAACATTCTAAATATGAAAGATTAACTCCAAGAAAAGGTCAAAAGGTCCTAACTTTTGTTTTGTTTCCAAGGGACAGGGCTTATGAAAAGGTATGCACATGTGAAATATTTAAGACCTATGATTTAAATTACCATCAAAAACTTATGGTCGAGGTTGAAGTTTTTAAATGTGGGTCAACCTCCATGGACAAGGTCACAAGGTCAGAATGTTGTTACAAACAGAAAGGTCTCATCACAAGGAATACACATGTGAAATGTGAAAGCCCTATCATTTTCCATTAAAAAGTTATGGACAAGGTTATAGTTTTTTGAAAAGTAGGTCGAACTCAAAGGTCAAGGTCACAAGGTCAAAAATTTTGGTATCCATGCAAAGGTCTTGTCACAAGGAATACACATGTGAAAAATCAAAGCCCTATCACTTTCCATTCAAAAGTTATGGTCAAGGTTAAAGTTTTTAATAAGTAGGTCAAAGTCCAAGGTCAAGGTCACAAGGTAAAAAATTTTGGTATCCATGGAAAGGTCTTGTCACAAGGAATACACATGTGAAATATCAAAGCCCTATCACTTTCCATTCAAAAGTTATGGTCAAGGTTAAAGTTTTTAATAAGTAGGTCAAAGTCCAAGGTCAAGGTCACAAGGTCAAAAATTTTGGTATCCATGGAAAGGTCTTGTCACAAGGAATACACATATGAAATATCAAAGCCCTATCACTTACCATTCAAAAGTTATGCACAAGGTTAAAGTTTTTGTGACTGACGGACAGACAGACGGACAGACGAACCGGTTTTAATGTCCCCGTGCTTTCGCGAAAGCGGGGGACAAAAAGACATTGACCCTACATAAGTAATAAATAAAAGTCTCTATGATGAACTTCATAATCTAGGGTTGATAATTTTATGCACATTGTTATATGAAAATCCTTAATAATACCAATACATGTACCTAAACTGAAAATGTATGTAATTCAGACATCAAACTGTATATAAAAGAGAAAATATTCTTATAATAAAATAATTTCCTGTACATAAATCTATGATATAAATAAGAAGTGGTCATACCTATAATAATTAGGTTTGAATGGACCAGTTTTGTTAAGTCCTAGGTATTTGGCTTGTTCATCGGATAACTCGGTAAGATGAGCATCGAATGACGGCAGATGTAAGCTGGCTACGTACTCATCTACAACATATAAAACGTTATAATGTTTTAATAGATAATGCATCAAACAACGGCAGATGTAAGCTGGCAACGTACTCATCTACAAAATATAGAACATTATAATGTACTAATAGATAACGCATCAAACAATGGCAGATATAAGCTGGCAACATAATCATCTACAAAATATAGAAGGTTATAATGTACTAATAGATAATGCTTCAAACGACGGCAGATATAGGCTGGCTATGTACTCATCTACAATATATAGAACGTTATAACATATTAATAGATAACGCATTGAACAACGGCAGATGTAAGCTGACTTCGTACTCATCTACAATATATAGAACATTATAATGTACTAATAGATAACGCATCCAATGACGGCAGATGTAAGCTGGCTACGTACTCATCGTACCACATATAGAAGGTTATAATGTAGTCATAGATAATGTTTCGAACGATGGCAGATGTAAGCTGGCTAAATACTCATCTACATGTACAATATATATACAAAAAGGAAAAGGATTAATATATGTAATTATGTTCTACAATTAATAAACTGAAGATTACAGATTACTTTCAGTCTCTGTTGGTTTGAATCTGATGTAGATTACATACACATTTCCTTTGGAATTTTACTTCTTGTTTATGTCTATACGACTACTGTATTAAATACATGGTGTGAATCTGATATATTACATACCCATTTTCTTTGGGAGGAGATAGACATCTTGCTTGTATCTACCAGGAGGTGCATTGAACAGTTCTATCAGAGCGAGGGCCTGGGTGGCTGATGTGATCGATACAACAAATGACGGAACACTGGAACAACTCAGATTGACTAATCGTCCCTGAATAGGTAATATGATTATGGTATTATACATTCATACAGTTACATATGTAATTCATTATACTATACTTAAAGGTTTCATGAAGAAATTTACAACACAGTTAATTTTTGAAAGAGTTACTTGTCTTTCTTTGTTTAATCAACAATAGATTGGCAAGGCAACTAAAAAACAAATCTACTGACACAGTAATTCTAGGTGAACATTGATTATATATAAAAGCCTGTAGACAAACCTCAGCCAATAATATGATTCTCTTGCCATCTGGCCAGATTATATGATCAACCTGGGATCGCACCTTCTCCCACGTCAAATCTGGGGTACGTAGGGAACCCTACACAAACATTAGAAATACATAGAGATCTTTTGTATTCATGTTTTCCACTTGATAAAGGCCGAGTGGCCGGAAATTTGTTGATATTGAGTACTTATTGTTATTTATTATATAAACTTCCCTACAGAGGACTTTACTTCACAAGTGATAGCTTAAGAAATACTAGTAGATGTCATACTTATACTTCAATAGATGGAGTGAAAAGACTTGAGAAAATGTGCAGAAATTGTACTTTGAAATGTTTAAGTTATACATGTATACATGTATGTATAAATATGCATTATTAATGTGAATTATGCTTTAACACATTTGTGAAAGATTTTTTTTGAATCTAGACTTATTAGATTATCTTCTACTGTATTCATATGGTTACCACAAACATTTATAACTATCCTTACCACATCTATTTCTGTATTAGAATGTCCCATATTACACACAATACAGCCAGACTTCATTTTATCCATATGGTTACGTGTTACTACATTCTTATTTCCTGAAAAGACATCAATATTTTTTTTTTATAAGTTCAAAACAGCATAAGGAAATTCGTACAAACAGTGAGTAAAGAAGCATTTTTCACCAAAAATCTTTATCACATGACCTTAAAACAAATGTTTGATCCAGAGTGTACTCTGTAAACATAGTAAAAGTTTTTGAGTCTATAGATAAGACCATTCTAGATCTAGATTTTCTATGTTTTTAAATATCACATCATTTGGCAAAATTTTCCTTTGTGAAGCATTGATCTTTATGTGTGGGCATGCTTACTTCTGTGATGTCACAATAAAAATATTATCACATTTTGTAATGTCTAGTTGTCTAACTGGATTATTGGAAATAAGCTATTTGAACACTTTGGTGGGCTTTTTACAGCTGTCATTGCTGGGGTATTTCATATACAATCAGATTTTCATAATTTTCTAAATCTTATGGAAAGGGGTAGGGCCACGAGAGACCTAAATCGGCCCTCAATTTTTCTCTAGAAATAAATTTCATAAGAAATACTTGATATCTCTAATGAAAATACACGAATGTTTACCGCTTTTCATGAGAAGAAAAATATCATCAAACAAAGTGCCATTTAACTGTAATGACGTCATTTTGACGTTATTGACAAAATATGGTGAATATTGCTGGGAATTTTGTCTTTTATCGAAGAATTCAATGTGGCCGCATGCGTTAAGTGAGACAAAACGTTCATGACAAAAGGATATAATGATTATCTTTCACATATAAATTTTCCATCTTAGTTAATGCATGTGGTCATTGCTATTTTAACAGAAATATGCAGTTTTTGCATCAATTTCGCGGAATATGACCTATTTTTGTGTTTTCAAAGGGCTTAAAGGTATTGATAAATTTACAAAAGATAGATTCGTGAGTCAGTAGAGAACATTTAAAAATGTCAAATCACAGTTACAAATTCTATGAAGTACAATGTTCAAAATTGGGGCCAATACCGGGCTTGGTAGCCCTACCCCTTTGGATGGATTTCCCTAAATGGAAAGGCTGGGATGATTATTAAGATCGTATTACATGTCCTTACATACGAGGGCTGATTGATATGCTGTGAGCCTTGGTTTTCTGGGATGCATAAGGTATTCTGCTGATAGATATCTCCAAAAAGGACAAACAATCAATGGCACATACTATGCTTCACTTCTGACACAGTTACGGGAAAATATTAAACTTAAGCGCTGCGGAAAGTTCTATAGATGCTAAAGGGGATTATGTAGTAAAATAATGCAAAATGTCTGATAAAATTCAAATCGTTTAATACGAGGTTCACAACATATCAATCAGCCCTCGTACCTGTACATGTAATTATGATATCTATTTGTTTGACAACTACATACCTGTACATGTTATTAAAATATCTATTTGTTTGACGACCTCGTCCAGCCTGACAACTCGGAAACCATCCATGCTGTAACAATAACAACCTTGATTTACCAGCAATATATACAATAGAAAATTATATAAGCATGTATCAGTATATCTCAACAACCTTCAGAAAATAATGTAGAAAAATAATTTACTGTTTATAAACTAATCAATAATAAGTAATACCAGGAAATTTGACATTAATACATACCATGCCTGTAGAGCACAGATTGGGTCTATTTCTGTGACCAGCACATTAACACCCAAACCTTTCAGGGCAGAGGCACAGCCTTTACCTACCTAAAAATACACAAAATCAAATGCACATACATTATACGCAATTAGAAAATATGTCTAAAACATGGTCTCACTGTAGAAACAGAAATGAATTTAGAAAGTGCCATCTTAACTATATTGATCTTTTGATCTCTAAATCAGTTAGTACCTTCCCCTCTTAGTAATAATGGTGAAGGGTTCCAACTCTCTACCTTCTTGAAGAAAATTCCAAACCAATTTACATGCACCAGACATGTGTTTCGAATATTAAATTCTCATCAGTGATGCTTTCAGCAGAGCCACCATACTATCCATACGTCAAAATTTGATTTCTATGGTTGGAAGTAATCAGAGTAAGGATTTTTCAAGTAACCTTGACCTTTGTCCTATAGATCCAAAAATCAAAAGGTACCTCTCCATCTTCATAAATAAATATCCATACATCCAAATACAGTTATCACATAGAAACCAGGGATGCAAATAAGCACTCGCCCACTCGCCAATGCAACTAAAAATTCAGTGTGGACTACCAAAAATGTTTTTCTGATCGCCAACTTGGCGACCGTAAAATTCTGAACACAATTATTTTCTTGTTTCGTAGTTACCATAACTCGTGTTGTGAAACAAAAATTCATGGGTATTTCACAAATTTCAATTTCACTTTCTCGCCGAAAATTCTTCCATTGTAAAGACGCACGGTCATTTAAAATCAGTATACCAAAACTTAATCTAACGTTTCCAAAAGCGCACTAAGTCACTGTCTAGATACCGGTACCTGCATTTATTGATTTATTCAAAGGTATTCGTGCTTGAGATGACTGAAATAAAAACCCTACTTTATAGAAACATCTAAAATCAAAAGTTAATTTAACGGGGAAAATTGCTCAATCTGATTTGATCAAAGATATAGAGCGCTGACCTATAACGACTGACTGTAATTATCGTTCAATGTCGTCAAATTAACTTTCCATGTAGATCATTTTTGGCGTTAATTTTTTACAAGGTACACGTGTTCCTGTACCATGATCATGAATTGATACTGGGAAATAAATAAAATATAGATTTCTGAAATATAAATTAAGATACAATGTTTTGCTGTGGGCTAATTGTTTTTTTATGTGGGCTCCTAAATTTTTTTGACTTGGGAGCCCACTTGGCCCCTGATAGTTTCAACAAATTTTCATCCCTGAGAAGCCACTTTCAAGTCAGTTTTTCTTTACAGTGACCTAGACAGTTTTATGAATGACCCAAAATTAAATAGATTCTTTCTCCATTAAAAGGTACTCATATATCATTTAATTTCCAAAGATTCTGATTGGACGAAAAATTTTGCTGATGCCTTCATCAACCATGACCAAAAGTACGAGCTTAGCAACGTCATGAGCAATGTCACTAGCAACACAATTTCAACGCTGCAAATAAACGTTGAAACACGAAGAAATGAAATGATAAGTAATCATTGTAATATTTTTTTGGTTGATCGAGGTATCACCTCCAAAAATTTATAGAAAACTTACGATGCAGTTTTCCCTCAACTTTTGGAGTTGATACCTCGATCAACCAAAAAAAAAAAAGAATCATTACAATGATTCCTTAAATCCATATTTAAATTGGACAGGTGAAGAGGTTCTTGGGTTATCTTCTGGAAACTAATGCTAAATGCACATACACAATCAAATATACTTTTTGGACAAAATAAAATGCAAAGAAAATAATACTTATTACCCAAAGTCTGCAAATGATTTCATCTTTCAATTTTTTTTTGGAGACTTTGCAAGTCTTAGCAGTTATTGGCGAATTGTCCAGACTAATTTTCACTTCTCTCTACGGTAATTTTTGTTTCACATTTTGTGACATTGACTTCTTCACGTACTTTCCCTAATACCTATTGATTTCTGGCACTAAGTTTGTTTGGCTGGTACAATAGATCTTTATGAGAAGAGAGTTGGCCATAAATACTTTCTGAGAAGATGCTACATATAAAATTGGAATATTAACACCATTAGGTTACAAAAACATCTGAATGTAACATTGTCTTCAAAAGTAGACATTTGTAAAAAGTCAAAAAGAAATATCCCTTCTTAAAATTTCAAGGTTCCTCAGTCTTTATCTTGTCCATATAATAAATAAACTTGGTATACATTGCTTTACAAAATGAATCTTATATTTTTTCTGTTTATGCAGGTATCACCCGAAAAATTGGACAGAAAACTGCATCAATGCGCGAAGCGTAGCGCATTGATTCAAAAGCTTTCTGTTCATTTTTTCGGGTGATACCTGCATCAACAGAAAAAATATAAGATTCATTTCTTATCATTTTATTATCATCTACTTATGGAAAACAGACCGTTTTCTTTGATCTAAAAACAATCAATCACCGCAATATATTCATAAGTTCGGAGAGTTTCGCAGTGATACGTCTGCCAGAACAAGTTCATTCGTGTTTGAGGGAACCCCCGGTTCTAAAAATAGTGCTATAAATAGACTTCCGTGAAAAAATGTGTTGATCGATGTATCAACAAAATTTCTAAGCCAATCAGAATCTTTGTTTCTTGAAAATGACAATGGAAATTAAATGATATAATAGTAACAAACCTTACTTCACCATATAGTAAATAAACCTAGAACATAGTAAATCCTTACCTCACCATATCCACAAACAAGAATCTGTTTGCCACCAAACATCACATCTGTGGTTCTCTTGAGACTGAAATATAATATTTCATACTGAATAAGGATAAACAGAAGGAAGTTGAGAACACTGGATACTCTATACAATAATGGGGCCTATTTCATATGATGTTTACTGCAGATTGTTATTTATGTATACATGTAATGAAGCAAAGAGTAAAAGGGAATATTTCAACCCAGCTTATAATTTTACTGTAGATGGTTCATTATAATTGGAAACTATAGAGTGACTTAAAGCATCAATGCAGCTTTCTACAATGCCTGATCTTCCATTTGTGACCTTGACCTTGGGGGGGGGACTCTCACCTTGTTCAATGTAAGAAAGATAATGTAAGTTGTAGCTCCATGGATTACTGGTAAGGTTAGATGAAAAGACAGATGGATAGACATACAGAGGACAAAATGATCCATAACTACTTTGCTAGCAGGAAAAAAATTAGTACAAATAATAGACAGGAGACAATAAGAATGATTACTGTAGATACGTACGCATCAAGGATGGACTCTCTGCAGCTGTATAGATTGTCAAATTTTGTCTACAAATAAAGAAAAAATGTCACTACATTACTTCGGAAGTAATAATAAGATCTATAATGGAAGTCTACTCAGATAATAAAAATTAAAATCAGACATACTGTATGAGAGATCTGATATGATCATTCTGTTACTCAAAGAACTTTAATTGATCTTTTGTAAGGTAAATTTTAGCACTCGGTATAAAGTTATGTCCTTCAGCGGGTAATCAGTATCTTGGAGGATAACATTTCAAAGATATCATAGAGATCACAAGTGAACATTAAAGATAAAACATGATAAGTAGAAGGATCCAAAGAAAATTAAGGTAAACCTTGTAATTAAGGAGGGTTTGAACACCAAGATGGCAGCAGCATTTTTTGTTTTCTCACTTCCTAGGAAAAGTACAGTCTTTACTTCCTTAAAACATTTGAAACTCTGATTGATATTCACATTTGCGTATCCTGATGAAGTCTGAATAATTTCCGGTGTCATATGAAGAAATTATGGCGACTGTCGAAAATGTGGATTTTGGGAGTTTTATCCATGAGCAAACAACGATGTCATTATTTCGACGTTATTGGGGAAAATGGTGTCATAAACCTTCGCATTCAAAATGCAATATAAATCAAAGCACTAAAGGTACTGTGTGCGAATAGCCAGAATAATATCACTTATTATGTATGACAAAATATTGTGTTTTCAAAGTTATATTTGTTCCTGAACACCTTCCTATGCCAGTTTATGGACTTATAAAGACAGAAGTAAAATTCAAATCCATAATGTTGTCGTAATGAATTGAAAGATGACAGTGAACATGAAAATTAAATAACATCACATTAAATCTACCCATCCCCCCTAAAAAATACAACAATCCAATATGACTATCGATTGATGATAGAATATACAAGGAAAGAAGACGAATCTTATTTTCTAATTTGATCCCCACTCTCTCTTTAACCTTGTTAAATGTTAGGTGTGTGCTAAGAATTTGAAGGAAAATTCGCTTCTTTTTCAGTGTATAAAAACATGATACATCCTAAACGGGAATGTTTTGATCTTTTATTTTTCATAATTGTTAATATCATATTTCATGATGGAAGTTCCTAATTCTTCCGTCGTATACAGATTTTATTTTTTGTGAAGCGGGGCAAAATAAGCCTACTTGAAGATAGTTTTACGTTTCAATGATTCAACTTAATATCTTTATCGATAGCACCGTTTCATTTATATATTGTCCACTAAAACAGATAATGACCTGGTAATGGAAAGGGGTTTCCAACACACAGCCTGTGTTCATCTCAGTACATACAGATGCAATTTTTCATTAGGTCATGCATGTACATAACACGACAGCTCGATTCATATAGATATAATTCATTGATTCAGACAGTGATCAGACTTTAAACCAATCATGACGCTGACGCAGTCCCAAGGTATATGTAAACAGAGTAACATCGTTTATACATACTCAGTAGACGGGGCTCCCATGAGTGAAGAAATCAGGCAATCGCTATGTGCTATTCGCACAAAAATTAATACCAAACGTATTGCATTGAAACTTTGCATGTATAAAGTAGAAAATTCAACCTTCATCACAGTGCATTCGTTCACTTAACATTACAGGAAAGCAGATGTCACTTCATTGAAAATGGACAATTTTCAAAAGAAATATTGGAAAATATAAAGCTTTGTAATATTTTAATCTAAAATCTAATTTTTCTCATTTAATCATGAAATCATCTCTGGACATTGTTGATAATTTTGTTAGTTTTCAACAAAGATTCATCCTCAGAATTCCTAATAATTAATCATTAACTACAGTCAATTGGCTCGAAATTGCAATTTTTTTAGCGACGGTGTCATATTTGATTCCATTATCCTGCCTTTGTTTAAAACACAATTCATCTCATCTTTTCCATATGTAAGTGCATTACATTTATGAAGATTTTGGATGTTAAATCAAAATTAATTTCCCATAGCTTTACGAGAACTGGAATGACACTTTCAATATTGTGACGTCATCAAGAAATTCACGAAAACATTGATTAATGCATATTTCAAAGTCTCGTAGGAAATTTTCCTGTGGATAGAATCAAATGTAAGTTTGTATAATCATGGACAGACAAGAAATATATAATTTCAGAAATTTTGAGAAAAATTGAATTTGGCGTCCAAGTGTTCAATACCTCCTTAATATACCTTCTTGACAAAGTAGATAACATTTATTGCGAGATATTTTACCATGGTTACCAAGTCGTTAACATTCTTTGTGGGTACAGTGAGATATATTACCATGGTTACCAAGTCGTTAACATTCATTGTGGGCACAGTGAGATATATTACCTTGGTTACCAAGTTGTTAACCTTCATTGTAGGTACAGTGAGTTATATTACCTTGGTTAATAAGTTCTCTATGTTCATTGCCATTTCAGTGAGTTATATTACAGTGGTTACTGAGTTGTTTATGTTCATTGTGGTTAGTGAGTTATATTACCTTGGTTACTGAGTCGTTGACGTTCATTGCAGGTCGTGAGTGATATTACCTTGGTTACTGAGTTGTTTTTGTTCATTGAAATTCGTGAGTTATATTACCTTAGTTACTGAGTAGTTGACGTTCATTGAAGGTAGCTATATATATATATAGTGAGTGATATTACCTTGGTTACTGAGTTGTTTATGTTAATTGAAATATATGAGTTATATTACCTTGGTTACTGAGTCGTTGACGTTCATTGCGGGTACAGTGAGTTTTCCTGACTTTGAGAGTTGGTACAGTCTATGTACTCCTGTTACACTCTCTTCTACAATTCCTTTTACCATATTAAACATGGCTGGGTAACGTTTTAACATCAAATGAGTGGCATCTCCACCATCATCCAAAATCTGAAACATATTGTCATCATCAATATTTCTGTTATATTTAGCTGGACTGAAAAATATAAATACGGTTTGGGCTAAAGTTCTTCCACAAGTATAAATTAGAAATACATTCTGCAGAATTTTAAAGAACTGAATCTGTAAAAACATTCAAGTTCAATGTGGATCCTGTTATGGGAATAAAGCATATCCTATATTCTTACTTTTTTCAATTACGTCTACACTATAGCGCTCATTTTACATATATCCTAAATGCCAAGCCAGGATATGGGAAAAATGTTATATTGTATCACGTATATACATTTTCATATTAGGACATTTGTGTGTATAGTACTATTTTGTCATTAATTTTGTATCATATTAAGACATTTGTGTGTATAGTACTATTTTGTCATTAATTTTGCATCATATTTAGACATTTGTGTGTATCATGTGTATAGTACTATTTTGTCATTAATTTTGTATCATATTAGGACATTTGTGTGTATCGTACTATTTTGTCATTGATTTTGTATCATATTTGGACACTTGTGTGTATAGTACTATTTTGCCAATAATTTTGGAATCATATTTAGACATTTGTGTGTATAGTACTATTTTGCCAATAATTTTGTAATCATATTTGGACATTTGTAAGTATGGCAGTGTGTTTGGTGATCCTATTTGCTATTCATACCATATTTGGCTGCCATCCCTCAGCATTGATACATTTATCTATACACCACCAGAAGTCTTCCTCCGTCTCTCCCTTCCATGCATAGATAGGAAACCCTGCCTCCGCTAAAGCTGCTGCCACCTCGTTCTGCAATATAATTATGTATATAGTCAAATTTCTCATAACCCCTACCCTCTCTTCTACCAAACTTTTCCAGGGAGGTCCAGCCAAAAATATCCATAAATACGGAGAAAAACCCCCCAGTATTTTTGGCGAATTCTAAGAAGGTCAGATCCCCCTCTCTTAGGTTCTGCGCTTGTATCTATTCTTTATTTCATTTCCAGCCAGACCTAGAGAAAAAATTCTTACAAAAGTTCTTGATAGGTTCAACAAAACATTGAATAAGGAAAATGCTTCAAAATATCTCAGCCAATTAATCAGAGCGCAAGTCAGGGACTTTTTCATTGCTCGCATTGATTTACTGGAACCAATATTATTAACGCTCATCAACTTTCCTTGTCAGTCTGATTATAGATTTCTCACGTTCGTGACTTATGACCATATCGAAAAATGGTTCCCTGCTTCAGCTTGCCTGTGAATCAATTAGCAAAGACACCCAGGCTAATCTAGAGTTATAGATTAATGTATTTGGTGATAAAACTGCAGTTTCCCTGGAATTTATGTAGAAGTAAATATGCATTTTGTTTGGTTGGACGACCGTTATACAGTGTAAGAACAATAAACGTTATATGATGAAGATAAAGTAGAGGTGTTTACCCTTGTGTCGGGGAATACATCAATCAGTTACTGACACAATGAAATCAAATCATGCTTACATAGACACTATGCTACTGTTGTATTTTTGGTACCGGGCTGCGAGAATTCCAGGGAGCAGGGATTGAGGAATCTGAACCCTTGGTTAAGTTAATCTCAATCAAACCCCTTTTCTGAAGAATAACTATACAAAATCATTTAATGGTACTGAAACTCGTTTTGAATAAGGTTTTACTGCTTTCAACTTTCAATTGCCTGTAATTGAGCATGCACAAATCCGTCTAGTATGACCTTCAATCAACTAAAACCACTTTAAAGGACCTTCAATGAGCTAAAACCACTTTGAAGGACCTTCAATAAACTATATACTATAACCACTTTGAAGGACCTTCAATAAGCTAAAACCACTTTGAAGGACCTGTAATAAACTAAAAACACTTTAAAGGACCTTCAATAAACTACAACCACTTTGAAGGACCTTCAACGTTTTCTATTTGAATAAATCATAAATCTTCCAATCACAAGTTTCGGTACAACAATGAGTACTTCATTCTTTCTTCAATGGAGAAGGGGTTGGCGTTTTCATTTGATTCAAATCAAGTGCAATGCTGAAATGTTTTGAAAAGCCCATTCGACAAAAATGTACAAGTCGAAGGCGTATTTGCTGTATTTCCAAATCAGCATGGTCTCACAGTTTAACAGAAATTCTAACCCTTTCTCAACATTCTACACTTCAACTTCCAAGACCGAGACCATTAACGAAATCTGAAAGAGCTTACTTGGAGGGTACACTTCAACTTCCAAGACCGAGACCATTAACGAAATCTGAAAGAGCTTACTTGGAGGGTACACTTCAACTTCAAAGACCGAGACCATTAACGAAATCTGAAAGAGCTTACTTGGAGGGTACACTTCAACTTCCAAGACCGAGACCATTAACGAAATCTGAAAGAGCTTACTTGGAGGGTCTAGACCTCCCTCCTTACGAATTAGTCATAAACTTATTATAACTCCAAAAACTCAAAGGCTGTAACCCCCCTAATATATATAAAACTAAACGAATTTCTATTAACTATCAAAAACGAATGACGTGGGTCTAAGTTTGATCATTCAGACCATACATAACCGTTTGTTAGTAAGAATTGCTCAGAGAAGTTGAACTTCCATCCGTTCTTGGATTCCGGGTAATAAAGGTCCTTTTCTAGGTTTGGGGAGGATTTATGCGATTAATAAAGGCTATAACCGTATAACTTTAGGTGTGAATGATAAATGCATTCTCAAAAATGGCCGATTAATAAAGGCAAACGGTGCCCAGGCGTCAATAAAGTCAACTATGACTATTTGTTGGTGTTCGGGCGATCGAATAAGGTCAACTATGACAATTTGTTGGTGTTTGGGCGATTGATAAAGGTAAAACTATGACTGTTTGTTGTTGTTTGGGCGATTGATAAAAGGCAAACCACCTTACGGCAATTTGTTCGTGTTGAGCGACTAATAAAGGTATATTTCGGTCATTCGTTGGTGTTTGGGCGATCGATTGACATGACCATTTGTTGATGGTTTTGCGACTGATAGACATACTTAGCTAGTCAGACGACTTTGGTGTTGTTAAGGCTGACGATAAAGGACTATTGCGCCTTGTTTAATACATAATTAAAGAGTTGTTCTGGCGAGCGATTAAGGCCTACTTAGACCATTTGTTGATATTAGCCATTACAAACAGTTAATGGTTTTGGCAATATTATCTTGTCTTTGTGGTGTGTTGTGCGCTGTGACGATAAGGCTCCAGGGGCGGATCGATGGGTGTGTAATCAGGCGACAAGATACGGCTAGTCTTATACAGCCTCGCCAAAAGCCAATAAATGATTCCATGTAATTACCATGGAAGCTGAACAAATACAGCTTTCTAATAGCATCCTCAAGACGATAGGCGCGAGGGTCGGCAACAAATACACAGGTCAATCAAATCACTGGATCAATGCACAATCTAGACAGATACGACGTGTGGTGAGAACCAATATAATCTCTTTTTTATTTTCATTACTTCTTTTTTTCTTTTGTCCTGATTTGGATGAATTGGACATTCCTAAACGCTAGAGTTATCTCTTGCTTAATCAAAAACAACATACGTTCTCAGTCGCCTTAGTTTTAATTCAAATGTTGATCAATAGCATATTTTATCACCGAGTACGACGAAATTTGGTCAATTCTAGACTTCTCTGGTATAACTTTTGGGATGACAAACATCCTTCTATCAATAGTTGGTTTTCAGAGCCAGACGGTCACGTGAACACAGACAGATTGGTAAATAAAGTATTTTCTATGTACTGTGCTAACTTTGCAACTATTCTGCAAACTGATAGGTCATTTTTTACAATGTAACGTACAATTCCTTACAATCTTGGGGGGGGGGGGGGGTATCATTAGGATATATCCATCCTTAAACCCTTATATTTTATCTTTCACCTGTCAGATTGTGGATTATTTATGTGCAGTAGCCAGATAGGAGGTAGATGATGATACAGCACACTGCAGGTTTTTTCTTTAATCTGTAAACACTTATCTCCTCAAATATTCTTACAGCATGTGATAGAAATAATTTGGAACGAGCAAGATGCAAGGTACATATCTTTACGTTTCATACAACCTCAGGAACGGAGTGTGTAATAAACAGTTATGGAATTTGTAACGTATATTTTGATAAAAAAATCTATCACAAGCATTTTATATTACTGTACATATATTTTTTTTAAATAGCGTTTTACATTTTGAAAGTGTTAAATGCTGTTTGAAACTTGGGATACTGTACATCAACTGCACCGGCTTTATACAGCAAGAACTGAAAACTCGAAAAGGAAGTCAGTTTTAAAATTATTTCCATACATCAATAGATCATGAGATAGGAGCGAGTCGACTTAATATGATTTCAAGATTTTTGTGTGACACTGTCTGGGAGCTACATGATATGGAGATGTTCCTTACATTGGTATAATCACGTCAACAAACCCTTTTTATACATTTTTACTAAAGTCGTTTATCTGATCTTTATCGACGGAAGACTGCATGCAAAGATAAGGAAGCAAAAAGACAGGAATCCTTAATTCATTCCTGGCTCCTAAAATTGAATCTGTCTCTGTAAGAGATCAATGTTATGATATACGGGAGATTCTAGATTGAAACTGACTTATACGACTTGGAGGAATTGGCTTTCGCCGGTCTGAAGGCCGTACGTTGTATATAAGCCATATAAGGTTTAGTACAGATCAGCGGTGATGATCGCTGACCGTATATAGCTATCAGTAAGGCGCCTTAATCACAGAGCAGTCAGGCTGAAACCATTACTAAGATCTCAATCAGGGGGCTTAATATCTAGATTATTCCCTGTAATACACTAGTGAGAAGTAACAGTTCCATAGACTAATGTTTACTCTGTGGAAATACTTTTTCATTTCAACATAAAACACTAATAAAGAACGAGTCTTAGTTGACCAGAATTAAGAAAATTACCATGAATATCAGTCAAAGTGTAAAACTTACTTGAGTAGAGTAGATGTTACAAGCGGCCCATCGTATAGTGGCGCCTAACGATGACAATGTCTCTATCAGAACCTGTAAAATACAGATAAGACTCCATGAGCAACCTAACACTATCCCACCTTTCCCCTCCTCGAGTTATAATGTTTCTTTGTGGTATTCTTGAAGGTTGTTTGTATTATTTTGTGTGTGTGGGTGTGGGGGGGGGGGGGGGTTGTTCCGAATTTTCAACCTTGCATTTTATTAAACATTAATTAAATATTTGGGGTGCACTAATTCATTTGTTTCCATTTTTGATCTTCATGATGCAGTATCCTTTCACTTTACGTGAACAAGGATATTTAAAAGATCCTGACATTTAGCTGTGACCTACTGAAAGGACAATGTACCGAGTAAAACGCTGTCAATGCCTATGCTTCAGTTAGCTTGCAAATGTATATCTGTAATTTTAAGGAAAAATCTCGCTGATTACAAAGAAATAACGGAGCTCTGTATAATCAATACACTGTGATCCCAGAATAAGGAGAAAACGGAAACATTCTATCCGTGCAATCGTTCTCTTTTTATGGTGGAAAAGTCAATAAATTATCAATATCTCAAGCTAATACTCAAATAATTGAAATCTCGATTAGATTGATAAATGGAGTTAGAGGACAGGGAATTTGCATTACTGTATTAACAATGGTGATGTTAAAGCGAGTTAGTGACAATGTAATACATCTACCTATTAAATAGATCCCAATATTCACTGATCAATCAAATCAATGACATTTCTTTGATGTAAGAGATGGGCCAATTGGATTTTACAAACATAAGAAGGGGAATTCCAATGACTGGTTGTCTTAGCGATGTCAAGTAAAGGCTTAAGAATGTTTAATTGCAATAGTAAAATTTTCGTTTTTCATGCTTGAATGACGATATTTCCTAATATCATCTTTATGTTGCTTTCTCCCATCATATTTTATAATCATCACGATATTGTAAATCATATTATCTAACACTAACCTTCCCAGCATATGGAACTTATTATCTGACGCTAGCACTCTGTAAAACTCTTATATCAAATTACTCGGAGATATACTTTACCAATCTTCGCAATTATGATCAAAAACGAAAGACAGAGCTAGACCTGTGTTATGAATTAAACATGTACGATGAACGCTTTTATAGCTCATCTAATATTTCTTACAGATTACCTCTCTAAAACAGAATTCCAGAAAGTAGACCAGTTTATGAATATTACATAACATTATATAACAGTCATCAATAGCTGTCTTATGAATAATAATGATAAAGCACATCTATGAGATGAAATGTCAAGTGTAAGAGGGAAGGAAAATTCACGGAAAACGTTTCCATGAAATTGGCGTTTTGGGGCATTTATACGAGAAATAGTAATCAGATAATTGGATTTTGACAAAACTACATCGATCAAACAAAAGCCAAGGAAGCTGTAGGTTTACACTATCACAGCTTGAGAGAACATCAAACATTACGTAATATATAGATATGACTTCTATAATTCATATAGAATATCTAGATAAATCATTATGCAGTTGAAAGTCAACATCATACATCAGTAAAACAGTCTGTAAGAGTTTCTGTAGATTGTAAATTATGTGGGTAAAACTTAACATTCAGGACTTGGATCAAAGCTGTGTAGATTGTAAATTATGTGGGTAAAACTTAACATTCAGGACTTGGATCAAAGCTGACTTTGAATATAAATATTCTTTATCAAGGATTTATTTATTTTTTAACTTAAACTTTGAACCTCAGTCCATTTATCCTCTCAGCAAATATCATTAAGTAGAACATTAAAAATATTGGTCCACTTGTCTGTCTGTGGATATTTCTCTGTTGAAATCAGTCTATCCTATAATATTACATCTGACTTCGTGTTCTTTTGACATATTTCTGTTGTGGAAATTACGTTTTCTGGAAAATGTGAAAATGGTGCGTTTTATGGGTAAATCTCTATGTGACTTCCTATCATCTGCCTCTTTTCATTTGTCTATTGTGGATATTGTGTTTTATAGTTGTGCAGTTTGTCTCTTTTCATTTGTCTATTGTGGACATTGTGTTTTATAGTTGTACATTATGCCTCTTTTCATTTTTCTATTGTGGACATTGTGTTTTATAGTGGTGCAATCTGTCTCTTTTCATTTGTCTATTGTGGATATTGTGTTTACAGTGATGTAAAACATGTATGTCTGTTATCATTTTGTGTTTTATAGTGGTGTGATCTGTTTTCCTATTTTCATCTGTCTATTGTGGATATTGTATTTAAAAAGTTATGTAGTCGGTTTGTCACTTTTCCATTGTCTATTGTGGATATTGTCTTTTACATTGGTTACTGCATTTTTCCATCTTCATATAATGTATAGTGTATATTATATATGGTTAACTATTGTCTTGTTACCTTTCATTTCTATTGTAGATATTGTTTATTTATAGATGCATTTGTCTGTATTCACTTTACCCCATTACCCTTGTGAAACTTGTGGGCTATATTCATACTTCTGTCTATTCAGAGATAGAAATTATCTTTCCCAACCTGGCAGTCAATACTGGTCAGTAGGATATAATTTCTATTAGCCGGAACAAAATTTAACTGGCCCGGATATAAGAATACCAATGATAGATAAATGTAGCAATGTGTCACAGCCTCAGTAAAACCATACAGTAGATGTAAAAGTGTGTTAGGAACAAGAAAGGAACTGTAAAGAACTAAAACAAGCAAATAATATCCAAATATCTAACAAATCAAGTGGAACACTGAATCTCAGGATGTTACTTTGCATTATAAGTTATATATTGTTACTTACAGCTGTTTGTGCTGTGATATGAGTACATCCTATTATTTTGGCTCCTACAAGAGGCTTGTCACCTTCTGCTCTTCTCCTCAAAGCGACCAATCCCGGCATCTCTGTTCAAAAGTAATTTAATATTCATTTCCACTGTGTCACATTGGCCTCTCAATAAATGTCAAACAGGGAGACTGATTAATCATATTGATATCTGATATTTCTAAAATATTCCCTTTTCATTCAAAAGTTAGAAAAAAACGTAGCAACTCTTCACAGCATTCAATATGACAAGATATTGACTTATATCAAAGTTATTTTCAACACACAAATCTGAAACAAATTTGCATAACATGATTTTCAAATAAAGATAGTTTTGCCAATGAAAGTTGTCTAGAAATACATGTATTTTTCCTACGAATTGAGAATTGGCTTTACCTTGTTCTGCAATTTCAATTTCTCTCCTGCCAAATGCAGCATTGTCGATGTTTCTGACACAGAAATCTCTGTTCCCTTTAGAATTTGTCTGAAAGAGAAAAGGCCACTTCAACATACTAATACACATACATGTATAATACAGGGGATGTTCACATAAAAACTTCAAATCCAATTCATTTATTAAGAGTAAAAGATAAAAAACAGACAAGCAACATGTGATGCACATAAAACAATTCTAATTATCTTGTTATAAAAATCGTGAATCTTAAATTTTCTTTTCAATTAAAATACACAAAATACAAGAGACTGCTTGACGCTCGACATGCAAAGACCTTGACCTGGGTAATGTGATGTACTGCATGTACAACTCAAATTTTATTGTGAAAACATTTTTTTTTTTCAAATATAAGTCTTTTCTTTTTTTTTTTTTTTTGGAAAGATCACTTTCCGACAAGTGAAACACTGAACAGCTTATTTACTGAATATTCTAATCTAAAGGGACCTTCAATTACATATACATCTAGACGGTGCTTGATCATTCGGATTACAATGCAACACTTTAATTCTTAAGGATCCGAACCCCTAAACGAACAGACAGACGGACGTCAATATGGTACATGTAATTCATTACATCAACCTTGGCTGTTGTTTACCCCTGAACTAAACTTACCTGACGCTTACCCCTGATTTTCCACTTAGAACATACCTGTTATTTACCCCTGTATTTACCCTTACCTGTTGTTTGTCCCTGGGGTTGATGTCATCTTCTCCCGAGGAGCTGCCGGTGTAGGAAGCTGAAATAGAGGTCATCACAGAATGAGTCGTCAAGTAAACTCGTGTACATCCCCGCTATATCAGTAAACCATCATGTACAGAAATAGCACCCTAGTAATTAATACCAAGTCGTTATAAGATGGTCAGCTATAAGTATTGGTTGTTAATGAAAGGAAACACCGCTCCTCTAAATGTCATGACAATGGCCGGATATGTACCTGATAATTAACCATCAACACTCACTTAGCAGTGATATAAGTAAAAGAAATATGATATACAAACATGGAAATGGACTGATTATTATGATCTGTATTATCAGTGAGGGTCGAGGGGATGGTGGGAAGGGCCTCTTCGACAGAATGAAGGTAAATTTTCCTTTGGTAACCACTATTCACATAAATGTACATACCGTTTACACTACCATCTGATAACGTTGCAGATTGCTTCAACATAATTTAAACTTCAACGACGGACAATTCAACTTCATCAAACGATGGATACTTCAACATTTACACTTCAGACACTTCAAGCAATTATTATAGCTTTATCTAGAACTGTCACATCAAAAACTGTTGCTTACGATTCCTAATAGAATTTAAAACTGGTATTATTTCCATTGCAAAATGATCAAAAGTAAACGTATCACCTCCACATCAAACTTTCTTACACTTTCACATCAAACTTACTCTTTGCTTACATTCTGCCATTGCTTACACTTTCAGCATTAAACTTGCCGTTGTTGACTTACCGTTACTTAGACTTCCACGGCGCTTTGACAGATATTCTTGTTCGGAGTCATACTCTACAAACTTTACTATTCTTTGTCGTAAGTTGGATTCCATTATTAAGTTGTCAAACTTTAAGTCAGTCTTATCAATATACTGAAAATCACACTGATGTTTCTTCAAGCATCCAAACTTTAACAACAATCATCCTATGACGTTCGCACATTTACAAAAATCATTTTGAACGTCTTTAGGCGAAAATACACGAAAGGAAACTGTATATGACAAATAAAACCCCAAAGCACAGATAACATGGATACAGGTTGACAGAATTAAAATACGATCAGGCAGGTAGGGTGACCATCAAGGTGAGTGACCTATATACACAATACCTGTCAGGGGTACACCTAACTTTGTGGACTTACACCATAAAGATCAACAATTCTGTGGACATAGAAATTCACAGTAATAAACAAACTTTATCTTCTGGGACAGGATGCTTATCTTTTAGGCATTTGGAAGATGAATCTAACAAACCATATTGTACGTGTTAAACACTATCATACAAATTTAGGGGACAAGTAAAATGATAACTACAGAATGCCACTGATGATAAGAAGATAATCCTAACATGTTCAAAGTAACATAACAGAGAAATGGGCATATCTGTGTCGTCAAGTCCATTTCTGACCCAATATTTATAAGACAATATCTGATATACGTACCAACCATAGAGAGCTACAATATCAGTCAACAGCACTCGGGGGTAAAACTGATCTTATGTAAGTAATTGATTTCATAGATTTATTGTATGCGATATATATATATACTTGTACTACAATAATATCTTTACATCATATTTATTAAGCAAGGGATTTCTCTAGAGTACATTTATAGTCGATGAACATCTCATCGTACGTTAATGTAAGAATTACCTTCAAATGGCTTCTATGAATATAACCTTCAGCGATCAAAGTAGATTTTTCATCAACAGTTTACAAGAAGTACTTCAGCGTGAAATATGTCATTAATGAGCCATTACGATTCTGGTTCGTAAACAATGTCCGAATAGTATCAGTGGCGGATTTAGGGGGGTAGGGAGGGGGCGTCCGCCCCCCCCCCCCGGCCCTGACCCAAAAAATTCCAAAAACAGGTATATTTTGGCCCATTTTCAGTAAAAATCGGCAAAATTCGCCCCTTGACCCCCGGCAAAGAAGGGCGCTGGATCCGCCACTGTGTATGGTGTTTATCGGAGCCCAATACTATGATTTTTTTCTCCGGAGTACTCATTTTTGGGGAGTGGGGGTCATTCAAACAAGAAATCATTCTATTCTACATCAACCTTGCAATGCCTACAGTGATTCGCAAAAAAAAATTTAAACTGCTTAGACATGTATTTCCTTTCGTCTTAATCGTATGTAATTTGAAAAAGGGGCGTGATTTGATATATAACTTCACTTCAGCTACGCGTCTTTATGCATTTTAAACGATTGTTTGAACAGTTTGGTTCACCAATAAAACCTTATCCAGGATATAAGAGAAGATATCTTTGAAAAGCAATAAAGCTGTTCTATGCGCTTGCTTTATAATATGAATAATTATATACCATTGGTATTTGTAGTTTCCGCATACATTGTTACTTTCAAGTTTATGCATTAATGCATACTTAAACCATGACAAAAGAAAAGAAAATCTATTAGTACATTTTTAATGCAGAGCGATTTTTTTTTCTTTTATACGAGTTTTTTGTCAGGACAATATTCATGAAAATACATTGAGATACAAATCTTTGAACATGCGCAAGATGTGGTTTTCACTATGTAATATCATTGGGAATAAATCAACTGATATCCCCTTAGTGTCAGCCGTTGACGTAATTTTTAGATTTATGTTGGGAATTTGAAAATACCTATTATTTAGACCCTATAAATTATCATAGGTATCGAAGACAAATACTGCAGATCAATACTACAATTTCTTGCATCATCTCTCTTCGGATATTTGTACATTAAACCATCTTGTTGTCATGACAATAATGACCTTCGACCCCGAACTCCGCCTGTTTTAATAGGAATCTCAAGTTGAACCCCGTGACATAGAAACCACAAGGTTATTCTAGTTGTATAATGTGACATTGACCTTTGACCTCTAACTCTGACCTTTCTCCCTCACCATGGAAAACAGAGTCCGACATGTACATGTCAATGACCAGTAAATTGATCTGTGATGTCTTGGGTCTGCACAAACTCTTTAAGCTGAACGTTGTCATGTTTGCTGTGACCTTGAGTTTTGATCCCTGTGACCTTGAGCATGTTGAGAATCAAAAGGTGTCGTTTCTCAATATTTCATCCACAAGTAGAGTCACCATATTATATCCTCTCACAAAGAAAAGTGCATAAAGGGTAAGCAAAATACTAATCAATAAGAAATTCTTATTTATTCTGGACATTCAAACTAGATGACGGTAATCATGATAAGAAAGATACCGTGGTTACTTTATCTGGTCACTTTATCATAACCACTTAGCGGTCACTTGTTATTGTATGATACAATATGAATGTAGCCAAAATATAGAGGTGAACTGACAGCATTGATATTATTTAGACGTTTTATAGTAATTAGCTTAAAATGTTTCAATTCCCAAGCTTTTTCTGAGGGTATCTCTCTACATATAATATACGACCGTAACATTACGAGCATGAACGAGTGGCAGTGTTATTCTAATATTAATCCTACCAATTTACAACAGATCGAGTGATGACAGTCTATTTTGATATATCAATGACAATTTCGCATTATACAATGTAATTTGCAGAATTGTATTGAGTAGCTTTTACTAAAATATACAAACTCTATGATGACGTTATTGACAAAGGCACAGGAGAAGCTATTTGCTACATTCTCCTTTTCTCTGTGGTTATAAATATGCCGCTAATGAACACGTTTATTTGGCACGTCTTTTTTTCTTACGTACATAACAATGCCATTGCCTCAGTTAGTTGGCACGACGCATACCTTACGTAACGCTTATCACAACAAGTGCAGACCCGGAATCCGTACATTCAGGTTCTCTACATACTTATTTCAACGTTCATAAAACCATGTAGGAGATTTAAGAACAATTATTTTCAAATTCTTAGAATTCTGCCGCCGTATCGTCTTCCGTGAATATTATCCAGAATCTTCAGATATTACTTTTCCTTTGACTTATCGTCAACTGATTCAACTATACTATTATTTTTTGATGGATACTTATCCTTACACACAAGTCGAACAATGCTCCCTTACAGGTAATTTAGAAAAGCTATGAAGATGAAGCGCCAAAGCAAATTTTCAATTACTCGTTCTCTGATGAACAAAAAAATTGGGATAACAAATAAATTTCTAATCCCATCACTCTGTGATACCGTGCTAGAGTGCTTTCACGACGTGATGCTGAGGTCGTCTCATTACTTCAAGAACACTGATAAAAAAAATAATTATAAAACATGCCTCCTTCCCGCATTAGCATTGCATTTTCAATTTTAGCAAAAGTCAGAATTTGACGTATAAGGTATACACAGCAGGAACGCCAAGATATGGTTAAAACTATTATGACGGAATATGATAATACCTAATAATATTTATCTGACCAGTATGCTAAATAGAGCTGGCGTTACTTGACCGTCTGTCCTCATCCCTGCTCCACCTAACTTAGCTATTTAAAAGGAGGGAATCTACACTGCCCCTCCCCCTTACAGAAGGAGTCTACGCTTTCTCCAGTAGAGCTGACGTTACTTGACCGTCTGTCCCTACCCCACCCTTCTTAGCTACTTAAAGGAGGAACCTGCACTGCCCATCTCCATCCACCCTACATAGCTACTAGTAGAGCTGGCGTTACTCCACCGTCTGTCCCCAACCGTACCCCTTAAGTCCCCTCCTCTACATAGTTACTTGCAGTGGTCTACACTGCCCTCCCCCCTTCCCCTACCCACCCTACATAGCTACTTACAGTATTAATCTACACTTTCCCCAGCAGAGATTACTTTTCTTGACCATCTATCCACCTACATAGCTACTATCAGAAGGAATCTATACTGCCCCCTACCCATCCTCCATCGGTACTTACAGAAGGAATCTACGCTGTCCCCAGTAGAGCTGGCGTTACTTGACCGTCTGTCCTGGGTCAACAACTGCTGAGTTATACGTTTATCTAGCTGTATACTATGCCTCTTCCGTCCAGCTCTCATTCGAAATGCTTCCTCGTCACTCATAGTCTTAACTTTCTCCGAGAATTCATCAATGCTATTGTCTGAGGCATTCTTGCCTAACATTTTTTTGGACATTTTTACCACTGTAGTAAATTGACGTTACCGGTTTCCGGCGTTATACTACAAATTCAAGTATGCATGCTCCACATATATCCAATGATAACGTAAACAAATACAGTCGAAACAAGAGCAAATTTACAAACTGAGGGGGTTTGAATTCACCCAATTGTATCCTGTTTTGCACGTAGCACGGTAAAAGTCATTAGCAAGTCGCATCGGCTTACTTTTCCTTCCCGAATCCTTGTATGATCTGACCTATTAACATTGGTGTATTCACCAGGTTACAACGGTAAGAGTGCATGAATGTTAGGTACAAAAATTCGTTCAGGGTATCCGCGGTGCCTTTAATAGTGGATTAGCAGTAAGAAATGTAAACTTGTTCACATATCAGACTTAATCCAACTGTCTTGAACTCCAAAGTTAATGTGGCGTGCATGATTTGATTCAAATTCAATTGTTTATGGATATAAATCCTGTCTGATATAATACGACAAAATGCAGTTTAAAAAGCCTGAATCTGAGTTGTATGCCTATCACCACGTACACCCGCAGTACTGTACAGGTCGATACCAATCACAACCAATCATCCACTGGTCTGTCCACAGATAAACTATATATGGGATATTAATTACAGTCGTCTATTGCAGGAGAGCTGAGGTGAATATTCTATTCCCAACTCTAGGATGTGCTCCCAAAAATTACGGTATGTCCTTCATTCGACACAGTGAATCGCCCTTTCTAACTTTAGCTTACGTATGATGTTGTTTTGTAGACTTTGCGCCGTTACTGTATGTATGGTATGGAGGATACAGTGGAAAAATTGGCTCTACTAATGACATACGATCTGAGATGAGGGCACCTCTACCACGTAAATAATATAACAGGAGAAAAATTAACTGCTCCGAAGCTGACTTCCGTATGAAATGAACCAGCGTCCGCATAAGAACAAAGTTACAATATGTTTGAAAGCGGAAGCTCGAACTATATTAACCATGGATATTTGTACGGTAATTACTCGAGGTAAGAAGATTTTCTGATTTTTTTATTCCAAACAAATATCCGGCATTATGTAAATGTCTGTAACATTGAATCAGATATCGGTCACAGAAAATCAATTATTTTTTATTGATATACTTCTTGTCTTTTCTTATTTCTGTGTGGTTTCGTATCTTTTTTATAGAATTGTTTTTTTTTTTTCATATCTGCATTTTGAGAGAAAGAAGGAGGAGGGAGGGGGTTACTTATGTATCAATCACTATTTTTGCATCTCTTTTCTTTGAGGTTGTTGAAAAGCGATCAAATATCAATGTCGTAATTCATTTGCATACAGAAACTATCGATAGTCGAACAATTAAAGCATCAAAACGGATTAATTAAAATTTTTTGTTTTCGTTTTTCTTCAAATTTGTAAATCTGTACATCTAACCCATTTCTCAATAACTCTTCCTGATAACCGAATTGATGATTTTGTGGGTAAATCTAATATTAGGAATGTTACATAACAATGTGTATTTAGACACTGGTGATCGCGTCGAGAGCTTGATAATTGAGTGAAGAAACTACGTGCAACTGTACCTCAAAGAGATGTACCACACGTAAATACAGCGTTCGCACGACATGAGTGTGCTAAAATTAAATTTCACACAGATAATTGCAGAGATAACCCTTTATTTACGCATAAAAGTGGTAAATGGACGAACCGTCTGACGCGCGAGCTGACGAATCTGACTCAAAAATAATTGCAAGAACAGCTTGATGGATACTTGTATGTTGATTGTACAAAACTTGAATTTATGTATCTTTTGTCGCCCTAAATAAATTGTTAGTTTTATTTTTATTTTTTGTAGTCTTAAATAAATAAATTGTTTATTGGATATTTATGTATAAATACTTTGTAGGTCTATTTCAAATACGACAACTCGATTTCTTAGTCTCGCACATACTAAAAATTTCTTGTCAATGTAAGAAGAATAACTCTAATTCTCCATCTGATAATTTTACTCAAGAGAGATAACTCACTAAACCTTGCACAATTTTTTTGCTGCTTCCCAAAGGTAAAAATTAATATGGTCTAAATTCAAAGGTCTTGATTCATAAATACATGTGTAAACGATGAAAACTCCATCACTTATCTTTCACTAGTTATAGCCGAATAATATATCAAACGAAATCTTCAAAAAAAAAAAATGGTTGAAATAAGATACCAATGACCTATCGTTTCGACCCCCTCTTCCTGGATAAAATTCTCCATATCAGTCCATAGTCCAATGTTAATATCTTCCAATGTAAGAATTTTGTAAATGAAGTAGAAGTTCAAAGTACAAGTCGCTAGGACAAAAGTGAAGATTCCGAACTAAACAAGAGCCCCAGGGGGCACAACGCTCACCTTATACCCATGCAGACTCTTAGCATATTGACATTGCTTAATGATAGTACCAGTACCAGGATTTGAACTAACAACTTTGGGGCTATACAAACATAAATCATGTTTTAAAAAATCATAAAATTCCAAAAAATGAAATTCAGGCTTTAATGAAGAAAAAAAAAAATAAATTTGAGTCAAGAATGAAATTAACGGTATTCAGAAGAATAAAAAGTGTATAAAAGGCTGACATAATGGTAAAAAATTAAAAAGAAAGATTTTTTTTGGTGCCCGTGCCAGTGCCGGTACTTGAACCCACAACCCTTTGGTCCAACATACCTATTCATACCAAGGAATGTTTGTGTCGCCTGCGAAACGGTTTGATTATTATTCTAGAAAGTGGATAAAAATTATTGGTATCAGTAGAAAAGTCTTGTCAAATGAAATTCATTTGAAATATAAGACCTCTTAATTACAAATCAAAAGATATGGTCATTCTCAAATTTTCAAAAAAAGAGTGTCAATCATCTAGGTCAAGGTCACTACGTAAAAATTGGTAACAAAAAGGTCTCATCATAAGAAATATTAAAGACCTATCACCTACCAATTAAAAGATATATACAACCTTAATTTCTTATAAAAGAAGGTAAAATAGCTAGGTCAAGGTTAAAAGGTAAAGAATTATGGTATGTGTAGAAAGGCATCGTAACAAGGATAAAACACCGCTAAAGACGGTATGGCCGGATTGCAAAGTAAGTTTTTGTCACCAACTGGGTCAAGGTCACTAAGTCAAATATTACAGCATACATTGAGAGGTCTTGTCAGAGGCAAACTACATGTATAATATAAAGTTTCTACTGTATACAGTTCCTTAAATTTTGCTTAAACCAGGAACTTTAACCAAAGTCTTTAACTAGGTCAAAGTCCAAGGTCAAGGTCACTAGGTCCAATGTTACGGCATAAATTGAAAGGTCTCGTCATGGGCAACCTAAATGTATAATAAAAGGTTTCTACTGCATACACTTCCTTAGATTTTGCTTAAACCAGATACTTTAACCAAAATCTTAAACTAGGTCAAAGTCCAAGGTCAAGGTCACTAGGTCCAATGTTGCGGCATAAATTGAAAGGTCTCATCATGGGCAACCTAAATGTATAATATAAGGTTTCTACTGCATACAGTTCCTTAGATTTTGCTTAAACCAGAAACTTTAACCAAAATCTTTAACTAGGTCAAAGTCCAAGGTCAAGGTCACTAGGTCCAATGTTGCGGCATAAATTGAAAGGTCTTGTCATGGGAAACCTATATGTATAATATAAGGTTTCTACTGCATACAGTTCCTTAGATTTTGCTTAAACCAGGAACTTTAACCAAAATCTTTAACTAGGTCAAAGTCCAAGGTCAAGGTCACTAGGTCAAACGTTATGGCATAAATTGAAAGGTCTTGTCATGGGAAACCTATATGTATAATATAAGGTTTCTACTGCATACAGTTCCTTAGATTTTGCTTAAACCAGGAACTTTAACCAAAATCTTTAACTAGGTCAAAGTCCAAGGTCAAGGTCACTAGGTCAAACGTTACAGCATAAATTGAAAGGTCTTGTCATGGGCAACCTTCATGTATAATATAAAGTTTCTACTGCATATAGTTCCTTAGATTTTGCCTCAACCAGAAACTTTAACCAAAATGTTGACGGCAGACGGACAGACGGACGGACGGACGGACGGACAGACGGACGGACATCGTCAATCTATAGACCGGAATTGCTTTGCAATCCGGCCAAAAATACATGTGAAATATCAAAGCCCTATCACCTACCAATCAAAAGATTTAGCCAATTTTACTTTTCTTGAAAAGTAGGTCAACTATCTAGGTCAAGGTCACAAGGTCAAATATTATGGTCCGTGTAGAAAGATCTTGTCACAAGGAATACACATGTGAAATACCAAAGCTCTGTCACTTACCAATCAAAAGATGTTATGGGCTGTGACACCCAAAGTGTGACAGACAGACAGACGGACGGACGGGCGGACTGACAGCGGACAAACTGATCCCTTAGTGTCGCTATGCTTCGCAGGCGACACAAAAATCATCAAAATTTCAAATAAGAAGATCACACCAATGCATTTAGTAACTTAAATATGACAAATATGCAATGAATAGATACGGAAGATAATACATTTATTGACGGAAGATAATACATTTATTGCGTTATTCAAAGAAACAGTTCAACAATGAACATTTCTGACAAAGTCCGAAAAGACATCAAAAACGCGTCAAAAATTTGACTTCGGAGTGAAACCAAAGATAACAATTGTTGAGACATCCTTCTAGATCATCCTGATATTTTCGGTTTGTCGATATGTGCCTCGGATCTGAAGGAGTGTTTCAAAGGAGGGTACCCCGTGACATACTTTTGCCTGTGGTGGCGCCACCTGTTGACGGATCCGGACGAAAAACACTTGTAAGTGAACACGAGTACTTCAATCCCATCAAGTTTCATAAAAACCCCGTCTGTGGTTCTGGAGAATTCGAACATGTGAAAAGTTTACGACAGACACGACTGACGGACGACGGAAGGAAGGCGATGACAATAGCTGGCTTGAGCTTGTGTGTTTCCGAAACACGAATGCCCCCGTCAACATATTTGTCAGTCAATCAGCTGTAATTTAAAAAGTATGTCATAATCCGAGGTCAAGGTAACAATGTCAAAATTTTGGTATCCATGAAAAGGTCTTGTCACAAGAGATACACATGTGAAACATGAAAGCCCTATCACTCAGTATTCAAAAGTTATCGCCAAGGTTAAAAGTTTTTGCGGACAAACAGCGATGACTTTTTTCCCCCTTTCGAACAGGAAGTGAAATGTAAAATAGCAATGACATTGCGATGACAATGTGTTAAGGCGGTAACGCTGTCCCATTGACGTAGATCTGAACGCCGTAACATTTCTCATGAATAATGCACATAGTCAAAAATCTCCTCATTTCGTTGTGGGAACACCGTGAACAAAATTAATGACACCGGTAAGGCATCCCTAACTTCATAATTGTATACTGTAACTCAAGGCTAAATGAGGTTGCCCTAACTTATACTTACACCAGTGATAGGAAAGTCTATATAAATATTATTGTAATAATCTAAGAATGAAATGGTGAATGAGACGATAGGTTGACCTGTTTTAATGTTCTCCGTACTAACGCCGACTTGACAGAATGGGTAAAATATACAGTCATAAATTATAGGGCTGTCAAGTCCTGGAAGGTGAAAAGCAAGGTGACTTTGATATACTCAGGTGTGTGTACTATCGATTTATATATAAGCCCGTTAACTAATCCAGGAAATGTTTAACAATTTCGACAACATCAACACATTGTATCTTTAAATTCAAAATCGATAGAAGCAGTTAACAAGACGCTAACTTTCCAGAAGAGAGCATTACAATTTTCAGTAAGGTACCTTTATAAAAATGTTATCTTAAAATAGCCAATAATTTTCAGTCAATCATAATTTTTGTTTTTTCTAACCCAGCAAAAGCAGTAAACTGATGAAAGAGGAACGAATCCAAAAATACCTTCCTTATTTCCTTCCCTTTTTTTCTAATCCTGACCAAATTTAAAAAGAATGTGAAAGTATCGAACAAAAATGATATTTACACCAAGTAAAAGCCCTGGGTCGTTTTTCCACCCGGTTGTCGTCTGCTTCTCGCTCGTCCTCGTCCTCGTTGACCACCAGTACAGTGGCGCCACTGTCGGAAGCTGGGGTGTCTTCCTCTTTGTCGTGGTCCTCTGTTACTGGTTCTAATTCCGTCAGAGGGCGCATTTCTATTTCGTATTGAGTTGCCGTGATTCTGGTCAGAACGATATCACAATGTTACGACAATGACCTTGGTCCGAGTTAGAACCAAGAAGAACAGTCCCTCAGATCGAACGATTAGACACTTAGAATTGTCAAAAATTAAATTCTGCCGATAGTCAAAGACAATCCAACTCTATAAAATACAGAAAATCACAACTCAAATCTTCTCAATACACTCTCAACTCCAAATAGATATTTAAAGTGGAACGAGGTCTACTAAAACTGCCAGTCCAAAAATATAGGTCTGATGTTTCTATATAAGGCACCAATTAAAGTATGAATATTGTACTATGTCAGTAGCGTCTCCACTTCACTCTAACTATAAATTTTCCTTGCCACGTGGTAAGTAAATTTCAAATCAAGACAGGTGAATAGTTTACCGTAAATCTTCACGTACGGTGTCTCAAGTCGTGTGACGTTAAGGACGTCAGATACGTACCGCGGTGAAGGATTTCATAGCTAGAAAATCATTTGTTAATTGTAAGATCCGACATTAGATACTAACTTCGTTTCTGTCACTTCTGGGTAATTATTCATGATTGTATATCTGGTTTTCGTTTTACTTTTCTAGCTTGTGTATCAGTTGACCACACAATCATACACTATACATACGAACCCGCTTAACGTTTGTTATTTCATTAGTATCTCATTTCTTCTGGAAATACAGACAAATTGGTGGAGAATCGAGTTTATATAAATCATGTCATCATGTATCAGAGGATTCTTTCAAGACACATGATACCCACATTATTACGTTGAAATACTCTATTTATATTTCATGGTTTGCTTTCAGCTTCACAAAATGACCGTCATAAAATGTTAAACACTGAGATTTTTTTTAACGTTTTAATTTCTGAGAGAAATTACGATAAAATTTCCAAGAAGATGTCTATAGAATGAAATATGTTGTACAGCAATATTGATGGTATTCAACAAGAAAGCATATGACTGTGTGTTATGTGGTGTGTTTCTGATATCAAGTGGTTATTTTTTCTTCAAACTTCCTTACAGAGTACGCAAATGAACACAAAATAGTGGTGTGAGGGTTTGGAAAGCTAAATTGATTGTCAGTGCAGGAGCACGCTTCATACGTACTTCCTCAAATAGGTAGGTGTCACAAGAGGATTTTCACTGATATATCAAAGTAAAGTAAAAGATATATATAGGAACGAATACCGCCGGACTACTATTGGTCAATACAAACAATGTTGACCTTGACCAATCAATCAATAGTGCTCCCTTTTCGTGTCCAAAGTTTCATCACTACAGGTCAAAAATTACCAGAGTAATGGTACAGAAAAGATGTTAAATGTTTTTTTCTTTCAATGACCTTGGTCTTTTAATCCAAAATGAATAGTGCTCCTTCTTATGACAAGCAATCAATGTGTGAATTTTCATCACTTTAACTCAAGAATTACTTGAAATAAGAGATGGAAATGTAGTTTTCAGTGTTTGAATTTTAACCTTGACCTTTTGACTCCAAAATAGATAGTTCCTTCTCTACCTTCGGTGTTAAGCATTGTATCTGTGAAGTTTGGTTAGGTTAACGTAATTTATAAGAATAACTCAAAATTGGGTGCGGAAACGAAATTAAAGTCCGTGTACAGACACAATGACTTGTAATCAGTATACCCCCTCCCCCTCTTCCCCCTTCAACTTCGTTGGCAGGGGTGAATTGATAGCATTGATATATTTTTAAATAAACAAATGTTGAAAACTTACTTGAACTATAGCTGTCTGTTGACGATGCAGATAAGGAGCGACTTCGAAGCTTATTTCTTGCTGGGTTTAAGTTAAATTTGATTTCCTGAAATGAAAAAAAAAAATGAACCCACTATAAATATTTTCAATTATCTGAATAATATAATCGTTTAAGGAAAACTATGCAAATGAGACCAAAGAAAAATTAAGATTCTTGACTTACCATTTAAAAATCCGATGTTTGGAGTGTATTTTCTTACACTACATACAGTAACCTTCACATTTGATCTAAATATCAATAATAGATTTAATTTGTTCTGGATAATAAAAAGGTTAACTGGATACCATCAAGAAACCAATGGCGCACTTTTTTTTCTAATAGTGACCTTCATCTTTGACGTTTTGACCTACATCAATAGGTGTTTTCTCTTGAAAAGTATCAATATACCCAGCTTTTGTATGGATAAGATTAAAGATTTTTGAGTAACACTTTTCGTATTTAAAGTTTGAAAATGTAGGGAAATGACGGACAAAGCAAAATCTTAATGTTCCCGCGATGTAAAATTGTAAAATTCTGAAGGACGGTGTTATATGCGCAGACCTTTAAAATCCTTGTTCTTACAACTTGCTACAGACAAACTCGCGTAAATTATTTTTTTCTGCTTAATCAAACAGATGTACCGTGATTATACAAATTAGCACAGAGATTAATCAATGTCAAAACGAGATCAAAGGAACATTTTTACTTGTCACTTTAAAGTGATGTTAAACAGAATCTTACATATTTAAAATGTATATTACATGTAATATGCGAAACTTGAGGAACCAAAACCCAAACAATATTCAATTGCCTTGCAGTAAATCGGCTCCTCCTTTTAAACGATGGTGCAGCATGTTGTTGAAAAATATTGCAGCGAGATGCTCCGTACTAGTGCTAGAGGAAGTAATTCAGTGTTTTTCCGAATCTGATCGTTTAGAATAAACTTATAAATGCCTTTAATTGCGCTAATAGAAACAAAAATCATAACTTGGTGTAAAATAATACAGTTTGCATCTTTGAAACCGTTAAATACATCATATTAACAGACAAAAATAAATCATACATACATTTATACACACAGCCTATCACTCACTCACAATTTTTGATTCCTTGTATTTTGACGGCGACACTGTTCATCTATGATAGTATTTTTGGCTCGGTTCTGAGCAAATAAGAATATGCGGAAGTACCGTTTTCCATTCATGTCAAGTGTGACCTGACCCTTTGGCTCCAGAATCAATAGGGCTCCTTCTTTGGCTCTTAGCAATCTGTGTGTGAAGTTTCGTCATTGTAGCAAAAAGAACGCAGGTGCAGGAATGCCCGTTAAATGTTTTTTCCCTTACATGTCAAGATTGGCCTTGACCTTTGACCTACTGACACAATAGAGACCATCCTTTTCTCGTGTACAACCTTAGCGTGAAGTTACAGTCATTGTTGGATAATTACCATGGTTATACAGCTGAGATACTGTAAAATTGTTTTCCATTCATGTTAAATTTGGCCTTGACCTTTGACCCCAAAATCAATTTGGCTCCTTCCTTGGTCATAAGCAATCTGTGTGTGAACTTTTATCACTATAGCTAAATAACTCCGAAATATGGTGCAGAAATGTTGTTTTCCATAAACCCGGGTTTGATCTTCAGTTGACCTTTTCAATGAAAACTTAATAGGGACCTTCATTTTCTCATTGATAATCTATACATGAAGTTTTGTCATTGTAGATCAAGTTACGGAAACGAAATTGGTGTCCGTGCAGAGACAGACGGACAGAAGACATTGTGAAACCAGTATATTATTAGTACTCGTATCCCCTTAACTTCGTTGGCGTATACCTTCTCAAAGGGGGGGGGGGGGGTATAATAATATTAATAATAATCATTCTATTCTATATATATGTGAAGTCAAATCGTTGTAGGTCAAGATTCAGTTATTCTGTTTTCTGACAGAGACCTTTGATCCCAAAATCAGTGGTGATCCTTCTCTTCTTGCAGACCATAGTAGTTAAACCCCCCGCTCGTGGTTTTTTTTTTTTTTCATTTCAACACCATGAACTATGGTCTGCAAGAAGAGGAGCTCCTAGTGTTAATACAAGCTAAGGAAACTGAATCAATTCTGAGCAAACTGCCTTAAAATAACACGACCTTGGTCAACATAGGACGAACAGATAGACGTGACAAAACACGTACAATTATGGTAGATATGCATAAAGTCATACAGATGAATATGATAAGATTTAGGCTTGAATTGACAACGATCAAGTCGACCAGTACCAGTGGACTTCAATCAATGAGACCTGATGACAATCAGACCAAAGATTTTACAAGACTTAATAAGTTCGGGCAATACTTCAGAACGAATAGCGAAATTTACAGCAAAAGCGAGAACCCACCTTTATTTCCGTTTCCTGTATCGCTGCCGAAGGCCGTCTTAAGCGACTCAATAACGGAAGTGACATGTCTTGTCTTATAATCCTCAAGATGGTGATTTTTGTAGGGAGTGCTATATCCAATCTTTGCCAGTAGACCTACACGATCATATTACTCATTTAGCACTTAATCAATATCGGTGCATTCAGCATACTCCGACATGACGTAGACAAAGTGCTTGGTCCCAGTAGCCTAGTAATGTCTGATAAGTCCAAATTGCAAAGTCAAGCCATTTATGTAAATAACAACCGGCTGAATAATGTACAGGCATGTAATTTAGACAATTATAGTTAGGCCTAGCTAACATTTACCTACAGGATATCATTGTCCAACGGAAAATGACTCTTAGTGTCCAAACCTAGGAACGTTCTCTCTGATGAAATATTGTGTATATTGTAGGAAATGGATAAGATCCAGAATGACATATCTGGACGAAAGACAGCATTGCTACAGATGGTGAGATCAGGTAAGTATTCCTTCACAAAGAAGTAAGAAGTTCTTTCTGGTAAAGCCGTTTTAAAGCTCTTGTCGTAAGAAAAACATCTCCAAAAATACCACGTTGCAATGGATACAGTTAAAATTGCAACAAACAACGAGCAACATCATGAACATGCAAAACAATCACAAGCCAAGCTGGAGACTGATATCAAGAGAACCAAACACAGAACCATGACGTCACCGTATGAAAGGAGGGAGACAAATGTACATCTGTACATTAAGAAACGACTTTCGACGACCTTCTTAATACTATAGCAAACGGAATCATTATCCGGATTAAGTGAGCACCCCCCCCCCCCGAATACAAAGATGTTTTCTAATCTTCACAATATTACGAACAACCCGTGTTCTGCTTTTTAGTGAGGTCATGATCAATCACCCATCAATTCGGGGCCTAGTCTTCTCTGACGATGATATTTGGACAATGTTCGTCATTGCTGGTTAGGACTGAATTCCTGTTAAAGAAAGCGAAAGTATTTCTTTTACGTCGCCTGCAACGCAAGCAGACCTGCCTACCTGTTTCTTGCCAGAAGTGTAATATTTTGCTAAAAAATAGGGATCACTTTGTCCGGCGTCCGCCTGTCTGTCTGGTAGTCACTTTAACATATTTGTCTGTAACTTACTTGATATTTATAAGATATCATTCAAACTTGCAGGGAAAGTAAAGCATGACGAGACTCACCTTCCAATATAGGTCAAGGTCACGTATTTAGGGTCAAACATGAAACAGGCGACATACCTGTTCTCGAAAAGTTCAATTCTTATACTATCGATTTAAGTTCAATCTATCTTGTTTTATCCTTCATACTTCATCAAGTCACCGTAAATTATTAAGGTCACATTCTCTTCCACTGAAATCGTAACAAATTTCAAAATGAGTGAAGAATAACTTCTGGAAAACTTCCGGAACGTTTTAACGAAATCCTGGATCTTTAAGATTTGTTAAGCAATTTGTTCATTTTAAAAACTCGAAACATGATATCTCGACTATGTGTTAAATTGAGTAATGTGAATACCGTATGATGACAGTCTGTGGGGCATTGCCATCAGACTCATCAAGTCAAGAACATGTAGTGTACGTCGTCCATATAATCTTTTTGTCATACATATTAGTCTTAATATTTTCGCTTTCAATTTTCATTTCAGGGTAAAATTGGTGTTCGAAGTACTTTTTATTGGCATTGTTTAATCTCTTTCGGGTAGATTTTTGCTAAAGTCAAAATGTAAGGTGTTCAATTATATGCTAAATTGTCAGCGATAATCGATAATCGATCGCCATAAGTATTTCGATCCGATTATCGATTTCAATTTTACACAATCGATCGTCGCTGAAAAGGGTGATATATTTGCTTGCTTTTTAAAAATAATTTTCAACTGATTGACGGTTGTCCATCTATAAACCGGTAAATGAGCTTGCCATTGGTATTTTTTTTTTTCTTTTTGGATTTTACATGTTGTACATGTATTTTAATTTCTGCTCAATTACCATAATTTATTGTTTCTGAATAAAATCGATCATGGATCATTTATCCTTTCCCATTACTTTCCGATAATCGATTTCTTGATATCACAGGGTGGCCACAAAATTTGAAGATTGAAATTCCCTGAAAATTCCCAGATTTTCAATGATCCATATATCTTTTTCCCTGACAGTATGCGATCAAAATCTAAATAATTTCACATTGTTTTTGCTCAAATATGTAATCTAAGTAGTAAGTTCTTGATTCTTTAATTTTACTTTTCAAGATTTTTATTTTGTAATGTCTGGCGACTCGGCCGATACCATGTAAATTCAAAAAGATTTATATGTAAAGAAATATTGATTTTTTTTTTTATTGAAACTGGCTAGCGAAGCGAACCAGAAAATTTTATATAGACGATAAATGCTTAGATATTCAAGAAGGCACTGCATAAAAACAAATATCATCTACGAGGAAAACTAGATTTCCCCCCTGTTTTTCATGAAATTTTAAAATTCCCTGGTTTTTCCTTGCAAGGAATTTTAATTAACATTTTCCCTGTTTTCCCGAGTCTGTGGCCACCTTGGGTCAGTTATTTTACGTACATTTGTACCACTAAAATAAGTGTAATTTCGGAGCAATCAGAAAATGAACAAAAAGGGGAAGTCACCGTCTAGTAGTTCACCTAAACTTGATTCCTTTCTCTTTCAAGCACTCACTATGGATCATTGCTGATGTAACTAGAATTATGACAGGAATTTATTGCAGTGTGTATCTGAGTTGACAAGATACTGTCCATCTTGCATTACAGGGGCACGGCCAGATGACAATTGGTCAAGTATTGTGGTATAGGGACTATAAAGGACACACTGTCATTCCGAAGGTCATTAATTCAAAGGCAAGTATAGCTGGTATAGTCCTCATTTATATAAACCAATAACCACTCTACAAATCTAAACAAAATGCGACATTGGAAACTGCAGTCTACCTACAGGACTTTTTCATATCGTCAAGCAAGATATTTCAACAGAATAATCTCCCATTTCAAAATGCAAGAAAAAGAACTTCAGTTTGTGTACGTCCAAACTAATTGATTGATAAATGACACATTGCTGACATGCTTCTTGTACGTCTTTATAAAATAAAATAAATACAAAACTGGAAGTATGAAATTGTCAAGGCTGTCAACCCATATCACAGGGGTGAGGTATGATCGCTTGGTCACAAACCCTTTCCTCAATACAAACCCTTTCTTCTATATGTCTATATTAAAAACTATTTAATATAGACATATAGAAGAAAGGGTTTGTATTGAGGAGAAGGTTTGTGACCAAGCGATGATACCTCACCCCTGTGACCCAAATAAAGGAAATATCGGCAAACTGATGGATTCTATTTTGATACCGGAAGTTCTATTTTCTGAGAGGCCTTCAACTTTCAGAAATGACTTATGTCTGTAATAAGCTTGTCAATGACCTTTCATCCCATTGGCCAATAAAGGATTTTGAAGACCTTTGTCTGAAAGTCCATACTAGTATCAAGCAACAAGGATGGCTAAGTTTGATCATATTCTGTTGAAAATGGTGTAAGCATTGTAAGTATTTTTTGGTATCCTAGACCACAGGAGTCTGACACACTATTCATTAACCCCCTCGAGAGTCAAACGCCTATTAAGCAATCTCTTGCTCTTGCTTTATATAGGTGTTTGACCCACGAGGGATTAATGAATAGTGTGTCAGACTCCTGTGTCCTAGATATTGGTCAACAAATGACCTCGGTGTTTGAGAAATGACCATGAGTTACTTTTGTCCAAAAACTCACTACCTGTAAAACATGCATGACTCTGGAACTTTTTTTTTTTGTAAATGCATCAAAATAATCTCAATACATTTGTTCTGTGACCTTAAACGTCCTTTGACCCACGGTTGGTACCCCCAATTCATTTGAGTAAAATATTATCAAATCATTGATTTCATAAGACCATTTGGGCGAGAAATAGAAATGTTATGAATTTCTTAAATATTTTATGCAGAAAAAGTCATTTTTAGCTTGAAAATGACCTTAATCTTAGATGAATTACCTTAAGTGACCTTTGTCCCGAAGGTTCCAAATGATTACGGAAATATGAGGTAGGATGGACGGACAGACACGAGAAAGCTAACAATCTCCTAGTTTAGTTGACATTCAACAATATTAAACCACTAACCACATTACGTCAACTTTTATGTATTCAAAGAATTTTCATTGTTACAATTCCGAGAACCAGCCCATCCCTACACCCTTTTCTGCGATTTCTACCCAAGGTAAAAATACACATTAAAAAATATTTATCAGACTTGCTGTACACCTTATCATTCTGGTAATATTCTATAAAGGGAGTATTACCTAAGCGCCTAGGTTTCCTAAATTGGCTAACACACATTTTCCTATACTCATGATGCTATGCAATAATGAAGGGGTGGAGTTTATCATATGATACTTACACTACCCACCATTAATAAGTAACCACCTAATACATTTCTCTTGTTTTCAAAAAAGTGAAGATTTTTGTTCCATTGTTTTGAAAATCTAAAGATTAACCATTCTGCTATCAATTCAAGTAAATTTTTTTTTTGCTAAATCTTTGTTTTATTAATTTTTGCAATTTTTACCCAAAAATGTCAATTTTTCACATTAAAAAATTCTGAAAATATTCTTAATTTTTTTTCTATTTTTGTACAAAAATGTATAAAGATAAATGATGCATATATATGGAAAATTTTCATGCATTCAAGGGCTCAGAAGAGAAAATAATGGGATGAGCTTTTCATGAAATTTCTAATGTTTATACTACCTGGATACTTATTTATGGTGGGTAGTGTATAATCATGATAATTACAGGTTGAGAAACTTTTTCTTTATAACACTGATTTCTTGCTATAGCCCTGGGCCCTTGAATACAATCTTTATTTTGTCTCAAAATAAACATGTAATCATTTTACCTGAATTTACGTGAAGTATACGTAAATGGCAAAGTGACCTTCTCTTATTTACTTAAATTCATTGGCCATAAGAGTTCGTTATTTTTTTTTTCACTCTCGATATACAATGTATCTACTGCATGGATTGTCATACAAAACAAAGAATTGTGGTCTCTTATTTTTGGGCGACTTACACAGAAATTAAAACATTTTTGCTAGATCACTTATCATTGAATGAGTGACATTCAGAAGTTTCAAGGTTAATTTTTTTCATAAGCAGGTTAAACTCAAAGGTCAAGGTCACAAGGCCAAACACTTTTGAATTAACAGAAAGGTCAAATGTCAAAAGGAAAATCCATGTAAAATATATAAGCCCTGTCATCTATTGTACAACTGCTGTAGAGAATTTCATGAAACCTCACAAGTAGCAAGTACTGAAGTTCCTCTAACAAATTTGTCACTTTCATCCTTGTGCCTGCAACTCAGGTGATGTGGCTCCCTTGGGCCTCTTGTATACACAATGTATATTATAAATTTAAATTTCCACTACAGGTAAATGAAAGGTTAGAGTAGAGGTTCGAACACAAACAAAACTACATGTATGATGTAGATGATCAGTAAGACAGCAAACTACATATTGATTAAGGTATGAATTGTACATTTTCAATGCATTTAGAAAGACTCGGATACTAAATTTAATACTCAAATGTTGAGCTTGAAGGCAATTCGGTTCTGCAGATCTAATATGAAATGTACAATATATTGAAATAAATTTCTCTTTTTACATTATCAATGGATTCACTCCATAATATTCAATTTTTTTTTAAATAAATAGTACACTACAAAGTTAAAATGTTATGTATGTATACATTTTGAAAATTTGATTATTAATCATTTACTACTTACAGGTGTTTGCTATATAGTAGTATCATCTAGTATGGTGGATTATTTTATATACAGAGGGGCAATCACTGTAAACAACATCTATGTCAAATCTTCAGCATACCGATATTCAATGAGACCTCAACTGATGATAGCAGTTTATTGACATTGTGAAGTATGCTCGATTGCAGCCCCTAAAGAGATGGTTAACCATTCAGTTTCATTAATTATTCAGTTAATCTGTTTCATGTTTACTTTGCAATACGGTAATAAAAGGACTTTAGGTAATTTCGTAAATAACTTGGTTAACATGGCTAAAGAATCTGTCAATGTATTGAAATGTTTCTTTAAGCAATTTCATAAATAACTAAGTAAACATGGCTAAAAAATCTGTCATTGTATTGAAATGTTTACGATGTCAGATAAATCAAATTTTTTCAACAATCTGACTAACTTAACATGCTTAATAACACACAAAATTTGACATATACCATCCCCTTCATATTAATTTGTGTGGGATGCACAATTGTTTAACTTTGGCACCACTTTGTAATTATTATCAGAATCATATTAAATGAGTGAATATGGTTGGTCCATTTTTATGAAACCATTAATCAGTAGATACTAGAGCTCTATGAACTTATGTGTACTTTACAGAATAGGCTGTAGCTCAAAATATGAATAATGGCAATAGCTAGCTGTGTCTCTTATAAGAAGAGCCTGTTTTTAACCTTAACGCATGCACACCCAAGTATTTCATGGCAGAACAATCAACTTGTTGATGGTGGCCATTATCAGGCAGAAGCAGAAGAAGAAGCCTGTTACATTATTATTTATGATTATCAAGGCTAACTTGTCAGCTACCGAATGTTGCTCAAGCAGAACAGGTAGTGAGGTAATTGAAAGTTGTGCAAAGATACTTGTACATGTGACAAAAAATAATTCATATGAGGACATATTTGCTCTTTATAAGTTTATTATTACAGAATTTATACAGTCATGTACCTTTTAAAAAAGGTAACTTTTTAAGTTTTCGTGGAAAAAAGATACAATTCAAACCAAAATGACAAGCAAATAACCCTAGCACACTTAATGCAGTGTTGTCAATTAAATTTTTAAACAATATTTTGAGTTTACTCTCCGTGCGGCTCACTTCAGAAACTGGATAAACACGATTTTGACTATTTCATCATGCAGAACTTTGAAAAAATTGATACCATTCAGTAGATCTTTCTTAGTCATAAATTTTTGTTTAAGTTATATGATAGTCAGTGCACGCAATCAAAATCAATACGAAGACAAAACAAATTTTAGATGGGACATTTCCCATGCAAATTTTTCCCGTGACATCGTGACGCTCTTCATAGGCTAAATGTTAAATTAGCGACATAACGCTGAAATTTAACATTGAAAACGCCCCATCTAAAGTTTATATTGTCTGTATACATGTAATTTGATTGCATAAACCCTTGACCATGTAACATTTTCGATTGAGCGAGATCTCTTCAATGATATAGATTTTTTTATTATTTTCTGCATGACAAAGTTATCAAAATCGCATTTATCCACTTTCCGAAGTGAGCCGCACGGAGAGTAGCTACTGTCCGCGCAGCTCACTTCGGAAACTGGATAAACGCGATTTTGACTATTTCATCATGCAAACCTTTGAACAAATTGAGACCATTCAGTAGATCTCGCTTAGTCGTAAATTTTGTTATGTGAGTTATATGAGAATCAGTGCACGCAATCAAAATTAATAGACAAAACAAATTTTAGATGGGCTATATCCCATGTTAATTTTTCACTTGACGTCATGAGGCTCTCCATAGGCTCAATGTTAAACTCGGCGACGTCAGGCTGAAATTTAACATTGAAAACGTCCCATCTAAAATTTATATTGTCCATATAATTTGATTGCATAAACCCTCAACCATGTAACATGTATCAAAATTTACGACTAAGCGAGATCTACTCAGTGATATATCTCTTATCTTAATTTTTGCATGACAAAGTTATCAAAATCGCATTTATCTACTTTCCGAAGTGAGCCACGCGGACAGTAGATATCCAGAGACACTGTGAATTAGGAAGAGAGCAAAATTTTTATAATATATTGGAATAGATTATGAAAGAACTAATAGTGCAAAGATCGAAAGGTCTACTCTTTTTATGCAATATGTTGCATACACAAAAAATGTTAGTAAATGTGGTCAGTAAATAGATCCTGAACTTGAAGCCTCAATGCCATTCGCTGATCGATTGATTCTCATCATTCTGTCACTGATCAGCTGATCTCACAAAGAAATATGCATAGACTGATGCACGCAAATCATTTGAATCATGTTTCCATGCCTCAGTTTTGTATTTCAACATAAATTGACGAGTCAGGGCATATAGCTGCACATTGAATATAAACCGACCACGAGATTATCACGCTGCCCAGGCCTGGACAGTGGAAATGTTGTCGATCTTTTTTGTGAAAAACTTCGGTTTTCTGTGAACTCCATCGGGATAAGACCTTGTGACGAGTTTGTACATACTAAACCTCTTACCCTGGTTGATCTCTCAGTCTCTGACAACTTTTTGTCGAACTTTAAGCTTGGATTTGGCTTCTGTGCCAGCAATCCAATGTGGTCCCCGTTCTCCACGTCTGCGTCCGACATTTTGTCTATCACTAGTCACGTGATCTACTTTGCCTTTGTAGTTTTTTCGCGCAAAATTCAAATTTAAAAAAAGAAGCAATTAATGTACTCCATACGAAAAGACAGGGATACGGAGGGATACAGATAGGAGAGAGGGGAAAGGGAGAGGGAGAGAGGAGGAGGGAATGGTGATAGAGAGGAGAAAGGAGGGGGGGGGGAGAGAGAGGCAGTGGCGGATCTAGGATTTCAGAAAAGGAGGGGCCCAAAGTTTCAGCTCGAAGAAAATTGTTCAAAGAAAAACTGACAAGCAAAAAAAAAAAAAAAAAAAAGGTCGAAGACGAAAAAAAAAAAAAAGACCTCCAAAAAGACCTCCGAAACCTGAAGCTCAAGACTGGTGATTTTAATTGATAAGTGGGGGGCAGGGTCATTCCAACTGCATGTTGCATTTAGAAGATAGAGTTTCTTGATACGTTTACTTAAGTTTATAGGTATACCGGCGAGCGTAGCGAGCAGGAAAATTTTAAGATTTGAAGTTTTCTTTTTTTTTTTTTTGGTTCAGTCATCCATACATGTATATATACATACATGTATATATATTATTCTAAATTGGCGAGCGGAGCGAGCCGGGAAATTTTTGGAATAGATGGTTACATTTTGTCAATTACAATATCTCTCTCATTTTCCATCCTCTATTTTTGTTTGACCAATTGGGGAAGGTTGGGAAGATTAGGGCATTGCAACCCCACTATCCACCTGTCTAAACTGGTTAGATCGGCCCATGAAAATGAAGCATTTGGTAATTATTCAAGTGTTAATTTAATTTTGAATTTTGTATATGTTTATGACATATGAATCCGTTCAAACACGATGACATAGAAAGTTCAAGACAAAGTGAAGACGAAAAAATAGACAGCTAATGAAAAATTAAGTGTGGCGAGCGAAGCGAGCCGAAAATTTCCCCAAAAGTAAAGAGATTAAGCATAAAAAGAGCATTCTGAATCAATAACTTTGGGTGAAAAAGGGGGAGGGGGGCCCGGGCCCCCTGGGCCCCCCCTCTAAATCCGCCACTGAGAGGTACCCCCTGTCCGCCCCCATTTATATGTGCCTTTACTGGGGACATGATTTAATATTTAAGCTATCACTGTCAGTTTAAAATTTAAATTACTCTGTCTTTTCTGAATTATGGTAAATGATGTTTGTATCAAAAGGGTGCAGAAACTCGTTTAATGATTAGCCCATAGGCGGAAATATCGTCCGGGTATTCGTATGTATGCGCTACTAAAAAAAAAAGACATACACGAGTAATTGCCTGTCGATCTCTCGGCCTGTGCATGTTGTCTTTGTCTTGTTGTATGTTGTTGTGCAGTAGATCTATATGTAGATATATCAATTGTACCTTGTATGTTCCATGCTTATAGACCTGTTGGTCTTTTGCTAATAAACTATACTATACTATACTATTGATTAACCCACTAATTGAAAATGTGTGTTTTTAACACACATTATTAATTAATTGGCTAATTAATTCGTGAGTTTGCACCCATTGGTTTGTAACATGACGAGAAAGCCGTGTAATATTAATTCACAGGAGCTCGATGCCAACAACCCTAAATGACACCCGCCCCTTCCCATCTCTCTTTTAAAAAATAGTCAAAGTTAGGGGCGTATATTCTTGTGGATCGTTGGCATCGAACTTCCTGTGTATTAATTCGAAGAAAATGAAAAAGGAGAGAAATAGGACGGGGATCCGTTCTGATACCACTCTCGTGCGCTGCCTTTCATGTCATTTGAAGCAAAAAGTTGGTTAGGATAATAATAATAATAATATTTATTCAGGTAAAAAGGCATGTACAGAGTACAAGATAAATATGATATAAAATATCCTTCATATTCATATAAAATATCACAATATTAAGAGAGATTCAACCCTAAACAAATCTGACTTAGGTGAAAGCAACAAGTCCAACTTAAACATTGCAAGGATAAGTTCTCAACTTGGTATTTGATAAACAGCTCTATCCTTCACATGCGCAGATCTAGAGGGGGGATATTTTTCAAGAGGGGTCCGAAATTTGCATATTTTAACGAAAAAATGTTTTGGTATTTTTTACCAATATTAATTCCTGGCTTCCTACTCTCGCCGTTAGAATACTAATGTCCACCGTATATTGTCTCAAAGATGTATTTGGAGTTCTTTGTAACGTAACGTTAATAGCTATAACCCCCCCCCCCCCCCTTAAAAGTTCCAAACGTTACTAAGTTTGCGATATATCATGCAGAAACATTCCTATAAAGTAAAGAACATCTCCTGCAAAGTAAAGAATTACCATGCTTCCGGGGGCTTTGTCCGCTATAAACCCATTAAGAAATTGGAAAAGTGATGTGTAAAGTGATGCCTTCACTAGAATCTCTCTTCCATTGAGTTTGGTTGGATAAAACATTCAGAAAAGGAATATTCTGCAGTACAAGAATGTAACTCTCTACAACAAAGGAATAGTCCCAGTTAATGTTGTTGTTGTTGTTTTTTTTTGTTTTTTGTTTTTGTTTTTGTTTTTGTTTTTTTGTTTTGTTTTGTTTTTTTTTCGAAAACAATGAAGTACATTGTATCCCTATGCGAAATCACAAATCAGAAACGCTGATTCTGATGGTGACTATGCTTTCCATTAGAGTTATCCTTCTTTGCCCTTATTACATGGACTTTCCCGTTGACCTCAGATGAGACTATCGGAATCGGGCGTACTACTATTATACTATATAAGAATGCACATGGTATCGTAAACTGGACTCTTGGAGGGAATGTTATGGCTTAATTTTCTAATCTCTCGCCACTGATAGGGGAGGGGCGCTAAAGGTTTCCACTTTAACCTGTACATAACGCTTTGGTTTTCGGAATTCATCTTTACCTATATCAGATAAGATTTGTTGTAAAGTCTCAAATAAACATCAAAGAAGTACCGATCAGTTATTCAGTCTCAAAAGTCTAGAAGGCAAGGCAAAATCATTTGATCTTCCATAGGAACGGTTGCGAACCTCAGAATGAACAGCATTCCGAAGTAAGACCAGGTGCCCGGGGAGAGTCAGCGTCTCCTGATTGCATGCAATACCCGTTGCAACAGCTCCATGGAAACCTGTCACATTCGGTGATTGTCTCAATGTACATATTGATGTACATATCAGGTGAGTCTTGTTTGGTGATGACGACAACCATTCAATTACAATCCAGAATGTCACTAATCATTCTGGAAAGGGGAATCTGATATGCTTTTATTATATCCCATAGCGACCGGAGAACTTCCTCAAAGATGATTTCAGCCGTTGTGCAATATAACCCTGAACGAGTAGCTTACTTTCAAGTCGTCTGGCTCTAACTATGAAATCTTCATATAATTTAGAACATGCCCTGGCGTTCCGTTTGATGTGGGAAACAAAAACGTCAAAAGCAGGGGAAGACGGAATCTTGCTATACTCATGAAAAGGAACTGCTGAAATCATCACGCTTGTCATACAGTGAGGTGTTCAAATGGCCGTTTGCATCGAAAGTTAGAAGTATGTCCAACTTAAATTAGCTACCCAAACTTTACAGATGTGGAACTGTTTGCTGTTGGGGTTAATAAGTCTGACTCGAGTCTGAATCGTTGTTCATATTATCCAAATGTAGTCGATTAAACCATGTCAAAATTGTGATTCATTACGTTGGTCTAGAAAGATAAGGTGGAGATCACAACACGACAATGCTGCCGTGGTCACGGCGAAGTACACACTCACACGAGACGAGACGAGGGAACAAACTGTCAGAGGCGAGAACAATCACATCACACCATTGGAAGAAAGTGACAAGTTACTTTCTAAACCAAGCTGTCGTTGACAATCTTTTATCAGAGTTCTTTGAAATAAGATATTCTGCTTTCCTTACTATACTCCGTTACTTTTACAGATGGTTTGACGAAACTTCGTCTAACCACAGGGGCCACCTTACATGGAGGTTTTCCCAAGTTTTTCCCTAAATCTCCCAACTTTTCCCTCGATTTCCCAACAAATCCAGCAAAAGGGAGATTTGTTGGGATATCGAGGGAAAAGTGGGGAGATTTAGGGAAAAACTTGGGAAAACCTCCATGTAAGGTGGCCCCTGTGGTCTAACGAAACAAAGGAGGGGATCTCCAACAAGACTCGGTTGTATTACTCGCAGTAAAAAAAAATGAAGTACCCCTATTCAAAATCACAAAGCAAACAAACACAAAAAAGCCAAAAAAGGAACAAGCTAAGGAAACACCAAACACGACGTCCAAACACCAAACACAAAAGACAACACATAAACAAGCGAGACCAATGGGCAATCGGTGCCGACTTAGTACGGCCATCTGCCAAGGAAGTAGCAAATGGTGGATATCCCGATAACATGCACACAACTCTACCACTTTTAAAATACCGCAAAACGCAAAGGTCTAACGATAACACAGGTGAATATGTAAATGGATATAAAAAACAAGTAGTCCGTGCTCTGTCGACTGAAGTAAGCTCATGCATGAAATCACCCGAAGAGCCCGACCAATATTCAGGACAGGTGATCGGGGTCCTGTCTTCTCTTTGGAGGTTTGGACAGGGCCCGATGTGGAGTCCCGTCGTCACAACCAGGGTGCAATTCTCAAGAATGGTACAAAGTTGTAGATTGGTCAAGTACCATGCAGAGTGAATTTGACTCCTTCTTTTACCCAGAAGAGTTCATCGTCATTTAAATTACAGTTAAAGTATACCATTGAGGGAGTTAGCATGATTCTGGTTTACCGAGACCAGACCTATTTCCCGAGGTCTGGTCTCGGGAAACCAGAATCATGCTAACTCCCTCAATGGTTTTATTATACCGTCACGCGCTGTAGCTCCGCCCCATTTCGAAGCCAGGCGCTGTAGCTCCGCCACATTTCGAAGCTATTTCCCTAGGGAAATAGTTTTCTTAACTTACGCACCCTTTGCAGGGAAACAGTCGATACAGCTAGTTTTAATGAGTATCTTTTTATATAGTAAAAAAAAAGTAGAGGTATAATAACACGGACTAAATTTCACACCTCCCCCCTTTTTTTTATCTACATTTACATATCCATCATACAGTACTTCTATATGGCAAAAATGATCTTACAGTTACGGACAATATATATATATTACTCAATTATTATACCTCTACTTGTTTTTTCCTATATAAAAAGATACTCATTAAAACTAGGTGTATCTCGCCTCAATGGTATACTTTAACTGTATTCCAAGACTTTGTTTCATCAAGTGGTAGGTTTTAGGAACTGTTTGCTCTTTCCATATCAGTGGTTTTAAAAGTCGGGAAAAATTATTTCCTCCTTCACCCCCTCCCTTTTCCCCCACTTAACCTCACTTTTCTTTCACCCTTCTAGATTCTTTTCTCCCTGCACCTCAAAAATTGGTTGAAATATTGTAATTGTTATCACATCTGTTCGAGTCACCTGTGACAAGTTAGTATCCATAGAAATAACAACATGCCAATAATAGATAGACCGAGAACACGCCACGATTTTATTCTTGAGTTGGTATTTTATAGCAACTCAAGAATTAGCCGCAGAAACGACCAACGACACTTGGATATTTCTTTGGTAGGGGTGGCCAACGACACTTGGATATTTGGTTGGTAGGGATGTACCCCTACCAACCAAATATCCAAGCGTCGTTAGCCGTTTCTTCGGCTACTCAAGAATAAAATTTTGGTCTGTTCTAGGTCTAGCCAATAGACAGTGCCAACAAATCGTACAAAAACGTTGTGGAAAAGAAAGAACTAGACCTCTATCAATCTAAAACTCATCCATGATTTGTATCCATTGTATTTCAAAGCGGAAAAGAATCCCTTTGTCTCTTATTTACAGATATTTTTCCTTCTCAATCAATGAAATCGTATAAAACCTGTATGATTTTTTAGCTAACCTGAGCGAAGCTCAAGTGAGCTATTGTAATAGCGCGGCGTCTTTGACTAACTCTACAAATGAATGGTTTTGTGCCCTCATTTAGTGTATATTTGTCTTATTTAAGTTACTATTTGCTTTGATATACATTACATGCTATAATCTTCTATTTTGGAATTTTAATGAATTTTCTAAAATTTGAATAGACATGTTTACTGTGCACATGGACCCAAGGGTTGTGGGTTCAAGTCCCGGTGCCGGCACCCAAATTTTTTGGTCTTCTTTTTTTCAATTTTGTCACCTTTTTTTGCACTTCTAAATCATCTGAATACCTTTAATTTCATTTTTGACCAAAAAATCTATTTTCTTCCATTTTTCTTTTTTCCCCGTTTTTCACAATCTTTCACTGTGTATTTGACATACTTAAGTCTCTTATTGCTGTGATATTATTTCATGCCTAAATCTTATATTTTAGAATTTTGAAAAAAAATGTATTGTGTATATAGTCCCAGGGTCGTGGGTTCAAATTCTGGCACTGACACTATCATAATGCAATATCAGTAGGGTTAAGAGTGTGCATGGGTATAAGGTGAGCGTTGTTCCCCCTGGGGCTTTTGTTTATCATCTAAATATATGTAGAACTTTTTATGCCCCCGTAATCGAAGATTCGGGGGCATATAGTTTTTGGTCTGTCCGTCTGTCTGCTTGTCTGCAAAAACTTTAACCTTGGCCATAACTTTTGAAAGGTAAGTGACAGGGCTTTCACATTTCACATGTGTATTCCTTGTGACAAGACCTTTCCATGAGTACCAAAATTTTTGACCTTGTGACCTTGGAGTTTGACCTACTTTTGAAAAACTTTAACCTTGGGCATAACTTTTGAATGGTAAGTGATAGGGCTTTCATATTTTACATGTGTATTCCTTGTAACCTTTCCATGGATACCAAAATTTTTGACCTTGTGACCTTGACCTTGAAGTTTGACCTGATATCGAAAATTTAAACATTAGCAATAACTGTTGATTGGTAAGTGATAGGGCTTTCATATTTCACATATGTATTCCATGTGGCAAGACTTTCCATGGATACTAAATTTGACCTTGTGACCTTGACCTCAAATGTGAAACTACTTTTCATCTTTTTTATTGATAAAGATGCCAACGGGGGCATTCGTGTTTCACAAACACAGGTTTTATTTATCGTAGTCTTCGTATGGATTTTTAAAGCATCTTTTAAAAATGAATTAAACATAGAATTTTAATTGATACACTTGTAACTAGAAAAAGGTACAATCAAATTTTAGAAACAACTGGATCAGGTAGCGTCATACATTTTCTGTTATAGACAGGGACTATTAGGGGAATGAAAACTCTGAATAGAGAAAGCTGCTACTAGGTTATCTGTTATTGTGTAAAGTATCCAGATTTCCTTTTGATTTGTATGTTTTAAAGTCTCTGAAAATAGCAGAGGTAGTTCGGTCTCTATGTATAAACTGAGGTATGGATGCTCTCTGCATCAGCATGTGCAGTCTCTGTCTTTTCTTCTCATACATCGGTGAATCTGATTGGCTAATCATTCTTTCGGCCTCTTTGTGAACAAATTTTTTCATTGCGTAGTAAGTTTTACAGTTTCCTGGAAACATTGCTTTGAATTCCGGAGGACACTGTATTAGGTACGGATGTAGGAAGGAATCTCTTCTGGTTTCTTTCTTTGGCCTTCTGGGCTTTACGTTCTATTTCCTGTTCCGCTTCGTGCCTTTCACGTGCTCTTTGTCGCCACATTACCAGACCGTGTAAACTTGACGCTAATGACGCCACATTTTGAGACTTTTCTCCGCTTTGCTTCTCGTCATCAGGCTCCGATTCATATTCATAAATTTCGCTTCTTGGAGTAGAAATGTCACTAGCGTAAAACTTTTCCTCGGGTTTCAAGCAATCGACCTCGGATTTAGATTTTCGCAGAGGATGGGTTTTTTCCTTTTCCTTCGAATTTAAAGGCTTGTGATTTTGGATACTGTGAGCCTTCGGACGCATATGCATGAGTGTATCGTGAAAACGTACATTTCTACTAGACAAATCTAAAACCTCTTGATCAGAGTCAAACTCATCTCTATCCGCTTTCTTTACATGATCAGTTTTGTTTTTGAATATGGACGGTAAAGAACAAGATGTAATTTGGTTTTTTCGCAGTTTTTGCCTCTGTACTATCGGACCAAGTGAAGTTCTCTCTTTCTGTCGGAGTCTTAAAGGGATCATATTTCCCAAAACAATGTGTTTTGTACACAAAACCCTCCGCAATCATCAACGTAATATCATCTTTAAGTTGTCGAAGTTCCTTCTGTTTTGATCTGTAATTAAGTTTTTCGTCACTCGTTATTTGACCGATTTCATTCTCGAGCTTCCACTTTTCTAGTTCGTTTCGGACACCGGTCGACCACACCGCTTCTTCGCTCATACCCATCATGTTTCCTTCCGCCTCCGCACTGAGCATGCGCTTTCGTGATTTTGACATTTTGCGCCCGTTTTCACCGACTTTTAGTCTGTAAATGTCTTTAAAAATGAAAAAAAAAACATGAATTAATTCGCACAATAAACAAAATTGATCTGCTACTAATACAGATCTGGTGCATTTTCGTAAGTTCAAAACTTTTAAAACTCATGTAAATGCTTATGAAAATATTGAACCCTGATTTAATTTTTTTAAATTGCTGTGTATTGTTAAGACTGTTATACGCTTACTCTTAGGCAAGAAATTTCCAATATAGTTTCAAATGTTGAAGAAAATTGTTCTCCATGTTTGCACGTCGACAAAATATTTTAATGAACAATGTAGTAGTGCATGTATATATTTAAAAAATAACAATAAAAATATCAATAAGAAAACCCCAAATGAAACACTGACCTCAGTTAAGCTATTGTCCATATAATTTTGCACTGAAAATGGAAGCAAACATAAACAACATGTTTTTACAAAGAATCCTATAAGAAAACTTATCCAAAATGAAATCTTAAGATCTGAAATAGAATTCTAGTAATTATTCAGAAGTTACCTTTAACTTGATGAAATATTAGATAAATTGTTCACTTACTAGACAAATACCTACCATTACATGCTGTTGGTTTCGATGAGACCCGATACTTGTCATACGATAGAGAGAATTAACAAAATAATCACAGGCGAAAACGCTTTGGTTTTGTTCATGACATCAATAAAATACACAACCCAACGGGCGTAACCACTGACACTGCACGATGCCCAACACCCCGAGTAATATGAACAATTTCCAAATTGTAAAAAAAAGTTATACACGGTTATTATCTAACTGTAGAATTTCCAAACGATAATAGGGGAAATGAGAGAAAACAATCTCTTCTAGGTTCACAACAATGTGAGAAAATTCAACGACCCACCAGAATTTCCTACTCTAGCTTCGCTCACGGAAGAATGATTCCGTTTGAGAAATTTATCATTTAATAATCTCTTGTGTATTCATTCGCGAGGCCCGGTGATTACTTTTAATTTCTATAGCAAGAAAAGAGGTGGGTCGGTTTGAATGGAGCAGTAAGGGCTACCCTTGAGTATGTTTTTTTTTTTCACTTCTGAGTAGATACCGTAGAGTATAGTTTTTAGCTATTGTATTTTTTTAAAGTCTCCATTGTAAGTTATATTTCAGTACAGCCCATCACTATTTTGGACAAAATTTCCTTTACAAGCCCTCACATTCTTTTTTTAAATTCACCTTTAAAAGTAGGTTTTAAGACTGAAATGAAATCTTTATTAAAACAAATTTGCATCTGTAAGGTCAGAATCAGGCGATAATACAGTCAGATAAGTCGTTGGAATAATATATTTCAAAGGACAAACCAATAAAAAGGGAATTGTTGACAGTTCAGATAAAATTGTTATAAAGGCGAAGTTTAAAAGGATAATGCGATCATTTCATAAACACGGTTTAATTGTAGGTTTAAGTAATGGAATAAGCAATGCCTCTGTCATTATACACAAAGGGACATTCCGTACCGAATTATGAAGGACAACGTATCTACCCGTGTGCTCATTTACGTAAAAAAAGAGACAAGAGTCCCATGGAGTCAAGTTACTCAACAGGGATTATTGGAAGCTGCTAACTTTCTTTTTCTAAACACCCATGAAATAAGATGATTTGGCTACACTAATTTTAGACATCGATTTCAAATTGTCAACAACAAAAAATTACATTAGGTTAGGTACTCTTGTATGATAAAAGAGACGACTTTGACTTTAATACAGTAAACTTTCTTTGGCTTGATATTTTGTTTCCAGACTGCCATCAGACGGTATTTACATTTCTCAGCTCTTGGAATACGTGAGAGAATGTTCTCATGTTTCGTGATAGATGTAAACAAATGGTTCTGAAGTTATCAAAATAATATAAAGAATGCATGCCCTTACGAAAAGAATAAATTGCTGCAACCATAAAAGCGTGCAGAAGGATGTGTGCAGGTATATGCCGCTACCTGCACACAGATTGCACACAAAATTTGAATACAAGTTAGGTTGCAGGTAGCCGCACATAACTGCTGCTAGCCGCACATGGTTGCCGCTAGCTGCATCATTTCATTTAAAGCGAAAAAGGAGCATCGGGTAAAGTTTTCTGTGCAGCTAGCTGCAACTATAGAACAGAGACAAAAGGGTGCGTGCCAGAAGCTGCATATTCATGTATAAGTCACATGCACAAGACACAGCCAATAGAATTTCAGGCCGCTGACATTCAAAGCTCTGGCTTTGAAACAGTCAAATGGGAAGAGATGTGCCACATTCATGTAATGAAAATACACTGATACTGAACAAAGTCTGGATACTTCAAATGATGGTTTGGAACTAAATACTTACTGAAAAGTGAAAATGGAATACATATCTTTTAGATGATGATCGAATTTAATGGCTGTTCTAAATGTGTTAAAATGAGAAATGATTAAGCTGGATTAATTATCAATCATTATGCATGTGATTGAAAAAGAAGGTAAGCATTAAGATTATTGTAAGAAAATGCCACTAATTTGCTTGAACTTGCAGAAACCTTACACTATAGTACATGCGACCTTCTGGACGTTTATATTTGCATGTACGTGAATAAAATTGTGTTCAGTATGCAACAATTGTATGCAGTTTCTCTTTCACATTGTAGTAGTCAGCATAGTAACTTCTGTTTCAAGTGGTCGAACCATATTTATTCCTACTCCATTTATGCAAGTGTTTATAAACATGTATGTGTAAATCAAACGTATGTGGGGTAGTTGCTGCTAGCGGCACTATATGTGCAGGAGATGTGCAAGAAGGGTTACAGCTAGCAGCACATATATGTGCAGAATGTATGCTGGAACAGATGCAGCTAGCGGCAACTATGTGCAGGAAGTGTGCCGAAACAGATGCCGCTAGCCGCACATACGTGCCAGCTGAGGAGTGCAGGAAAATGTGTGCAGCAAGACCTCATTTGCATGCCAAATCTCACCATAGTTGCAGCAAGCTTGCGGCAACTAGTGCTGCAAACTTGCAGCAACTATGTGCAGGAAGGCCAAATTTTTCATAAGGGTGGTACTCGGCCTATCTACAGTTTTGTACCAGCATCTATTGCAGCATTTTTTAATGGCCAACCCTAACGATGGGACTCTATAACCGGCGCTGTCCAAATCTCGACAGAGAAAACTGTGTCCCGATTCCTTTTTATACTTGAAAGCTGGTCGGATTTCTCAAGTGATTGAGTCAGCAGAGCACAGGCGTATGGTTTTTCGTATGCCCACACTGGTTTTGATACAAGTTTTTGTGTTACCTAGTATCCTGTCTTTTATATGTCACCTTACAATGAGCATTTTTTCATACACCAACTATACGTTTAGGAGAATCTCTGTATGCCCGGTTAACTGGGAGGGTTTCGCACATGAAATCCGGATAACTACACAATCTTCTATTGTTTATCGCATGACCATCCAAAGTCGGCATCTGGAGCACATTGGTATTCCCTGTTATATTTTGTCATTCGTGTTCCATGTTTTCGTTTCTATATCAAATTTTGAAATCACGAACTTTTTCAGGACATAATTTGTAAGGACTAATCAATATTAGGTTAACTAAGTTACTAACTTACTACTAGTATCAACTTTTTGTAAACTACTTTGCATGTTCTCCATTTGATCCCTCATATGTTAGAGTTGATGAATACGAGGAATCCATTCATTTCATTGGAAACAGATAACGAAAACATATCAATCGCTCATAATTTAATGTAGTGACATCAGTTGTTTTATTACAAGAGGATATCTAAAATCGAAAATACTTGTATTTTCACTTCACTACAGTTACAAGTTAATCTGGAAGACACAAAAAGGCGTTTCGATTTTCCAAGGTCTAAAAATGACTGAAATCATGTAACAAAGCATCATCAGTAAGATTATTTTCTATGAAATATTGATAATTCTACAATAAGTGATATACATAATTTAGTTATCTAAATTTTTCTGAATTATTTTCAGAAGAAACACTATCCGTGCAACTCATAACATCGATGAAAGAATCTAAGAATTTTCATTCTAATAAAAAAAAAACAAACGCCTAAAACCAAATTAAAAAAAATACCCTTAACAAATTCAAAAACAACAGAGCCAAATATTATAATACAATCTGCATTTACGCAAAAATACTACAAGTGTTAAAGCATTTTCGATCTACTCAAGCAATATGCCGCAGGCTTTCTACTCTACCTTGATGAAAAAGTAGGAAAAAAGTAGGAGTAGTCAATGAAAAAAAGTAGGAGAAAATAGGAAAAAGTAGGAATTAATAGGGGAAAAGTAGGAAATTTTCCATTACTTTTAGCGACAATTTTCAGTAAGTATGACACACAAATCACAGTAAGCAATTCTTTGTAGACTGGTAACGTTCATCTTTGAGGAAATCACAGAGAGAAATAAGGACAGATTGATTCTTCATGGAAAATATACAGCATGGGCGAGCGAAGCGAGCCCGAAATTTTTTTAAAACTTTGAATCGATGTCGACGACAAGTGAAGCAAGTAATTTTCTACTTTTGAGATGAAAAAGTAGGAATAGTAGGAGGTTTTGAAGAAAAAGTAGGAAAAAATAGGATCAAAATAAAAAAGTAGGAAAAGTAGGAAATAGTAGGAAAAAGTAGGAACAGTAGAAAGCCTGATGCCGATTAAGCTCAAAACGCGCCACCAAAATTACTAAGTTAATTTTTGTAATAATGTCTCAATCAAAATTCATAGGAGCAATTGCAACTATCTCGACTAATACAAGTTTAGAGAATAGATTGAAGTTTTGCTTCAGATGATGTTTCGACGATGTCAGACGCGTTGAGCAATCTGAAACCATGGCGGCCATATTTGGTCCTTTAAATTTCCATCGTCTACGAAAATGACAAGTCAACTAACGATATTTGCAAACAGGGAAATAACTATAGAATTAAAAGTCAAGACAATATGGTATCTAGGTCTTGTCATACACATGCCTTTGAAAGCCTTATCATGACGAAATGACGGAAAGCCAAAATGTTTTCAACCTCCATTTGGAAGACCCGAGGCGTTAAAATGAATTCCTGTCACTACAGTGATATCTAAAACAAAGTATTAAGGATGTAGAAGGAATCGTTTATATGAAAGTTTCTAGTTAGCCTCGTTAATGAACGCATGGCCTCATATCTTGTTTCACCTATCACTGCCAAGTTAGCCCTAGTTTTCTCGAAGTCCCCAGTGCCACAGTTTGTAGAATTCCGCAAAGTTTTGAAGAGAATGAGACCTTGATGGACCATTTCGGACACCTGCTCCTTAAAACTTTGTCTGTCCAGAACGGCATAATGAGACGAATTAGTTAACATTGTCCCCGCAATGACGCCACATGATCCCAACACACCATAACGAGGCCGGATATCCAAACTGACTTGATAAAGCGCAACAGCAATGTCAAACTTGTACAAGTGGTAGACCCAGTCTCTATGGTAATTACCTCCCATCCGGGCATTCACTTCTATCACCTTTGGTCCATCCTTGCCAAACATAATATCGAGATTAAATACCCCCGAATTCAGACCAATTTTACGGCAAGTCCAGTAGGATGCCAGGGTTATCTTCTCTTGATCAGCTATGGAGAGACCTGAAGGCATGATGGCTATGGACTCCATAAAGCGGCCATCTAATGTAGTTAACTTGTCCTTGATAAAGATAGCAATCAGTTCCCCTTTATACATGACGATATCAACGCTGTGTTCACTTCCCTGGGCAAACTCCATCAGAACAAATGTGTCACCGAACCCAAACCCGGAACCACCCTGACTTTTATGTTTATCACTTTGTTCCCGTAAGTTTCTGTACGTGCTGATACAATGTAGTTCGTTTTTGACTACTGATACCCCTGCTGACCCCGTCCCATGCTCCAACTTGAGTATCAGAGGAAACTTCATCCTTTTCATATAGTATATAAGATCACGTTCATTCTGTATCAGATATGTGGGAACAGCGTAAGGCTTGGCATCTATACAAACATTGTCAACCTTCGACGCCATCTTCTGAAAGAACATGCTTTTCTTTTTCGCACTGAGAACGCCATCTACTTCCGGTGAAACGAGATCGAGTTCCTCAGATATCATGGCGGCTATCACGGATAGATCATCCTCAAACGTACAGCAGCCGTGGACGGTGTAGTTACGGCTCCGGAGAAGTGAGACTATGTTCGTGCTGTGTTCTCTGTCTCTGGTGTGATCGGTCATGTCGTGTATGAAAATCTCCGGGATAACATCATAGGTACTGTCGTTATGGCAATGTTTACTGGTGACGATGATTAACTGAAATGAGAATTTTTACTGTTCATAAAACAAAGGCCCGGGGAAAAGACAATTACAATTATAAGTAAAGAGAGATGAAGCAAAGATATTGATAAAAATATAAAGACAGACAGATAGATAGACGAGACACAAGATTGAAATCACAACTATCAACATTGTAGTCTTTGGATGGCACGTTGAAGTAAGTCTTAGTTTTATGGACTGAGAACACCTCGACTTACTGTCTTGAAGGCTTTTAATTCAGACAACAACTGTGTACGTCTTAGGAGACATCTGTGTTTCTAGATTAAAGGAGGTTGTGTGCGCATAATCCGGATAACTATACTACATGTACTTGATATTAATAAAAATGATGGTCGTCATAATCCGGCTCAAAGTTCACATATATAGGTCCAACTCTTTTTATGTGTTGTACTTCCGTCTTGTTATTGTGCCTTAGTTTTGTTTCTTTGTGTGTTGGTCCATATTCTGCGAGAGTTATCATTGTCTCTCGTTGTTTGTTGGTGTGGCTGTTTGATGTCCATTTGTTTCTCTGTGTGTCGGTCCATATGCTGTGAGAGTTATCATTGTCTCTCGTTGTTTTGTTGGTATGGTTGTTTAATGTCCCTTTGTTTCATTGTGTGTTGGTCCATATACTGTGAGATTTATCATTGTCTCTCGTTGTTTGTTGTTGTGGTTGTTTGATGTCCATTTGTTTCTTTGTGTGTTGGTCCATATACTGTGAGATTTATCATTGTCTCTCGTTGTTTGTTAGTGTAGTTGTTTGATGTCCATTTGTCTCTTTGTGTGTTGGTTCATATGCTGTGAGAGTTATCATGGTCTCTTGTTGTTTGTTGGTGTGGTTGTTTGATGTCCATTTGTTTCTTTGTGTTGGTCCATATACTGTGAGAGTTATCATTGTCTCTCGTTGTTTGTTGGTGTGGCTGTTTGATGTCCATTTGTTTCATTGTGTGTTGGTCCATATACTGTGAGAGTTATCATTGTCTCTCGTTGTTTGTCGGTGTGGTTGCTTGATGTTCATTTGTTTCTTTGTGTGTTGGTCCATATACTGTGAGAGTTATCATTGTCTCTCGTTGTTTGTTGGTGTGGTTGTTTGATGTTCATTTGTTTCTTTGTGTGTTGGTCCATATGCTGTGAGAGTTATCATTGTCTCTCGTTGTTTGTTGTTGTGGTTGTTTGATGTCCATTTGTTTCATTGTGTGTTGGTCCATATGCTGTGAGAGTTATCATTGTCTCTTGTTGTTTTGTCGGTGTGGTTGTTTGATGTCCATTTGTTTATTTGTGTTTGGTCCATATGCTGTGAGAGTTATCATTGTCTCTCGTTGTTTGTTGGTGTGGTTGTTTGATGTCCATTTGTTTCTTTGTGTGTTGGTCCATATGCTGTGAGAGTTATCATTGTCTCTCGTTGTTTGTTGGTGTGGTTGTTTGATGTCCATTTGTTTCTTTGTGTGTTGGTCCGTATGCTGTGAGAGTTATCATTGTCTCTCGTTGTTTTGTCGGTGTGGTTGTTTGATGTCCATTTGTTTATTTGTGTGTTGGTCCATATACTGTGAGAGTTATCATTGTCTCTTGTTGTTGTGGTTGTTTGATGTCCATTTGTTTCATTGTGTGTTGGTCCATATGCTGTGAGAGTTATCATTGTCTCTTGTTGTTTGTTGGTGTGGTTGTTTGATGTCCATTTGTTTCTTTGTGTGTTGGTCCATATACTGTGAGAGTTATCATTGTCTCTCGTTGTTTGTCGGTGTGGTTGTTTGATGTTCATTTGTTTCGTTGTGTGTTGGTCCATATTCTGCGAGAATTATCATTGTCTCTCGTTGTTTGTTGTTGTGGTTGTTTGATGTCCATTTGTTTCATTGTGTGTTGGTCCATATGCTGTGAGAGTTATCATTGTCTCTCGTTGTTTGTCGGTGTGGTTGTTTGATGTTCATTTGTTTCTTTGTGTGTCGGTCCATATGCTGTGAGAGTTATCATTGTCTCTCGTTGTTTGTCGGTGTGAGTGTTTGATGTTCATTTGTTTCTTTGTGTGTCGGTCCATATGCTGTGAGAGTTATCATTGTCTCTCGTTGTTTGTTGGTGTGAGTGTTTGATGTCCATTTGTTTCATTGTGTGTTGGTCCATATACTGTGAGAGTTATCATTGTCTCTCGTTGTTTGTCGGTGTGGTTGTTTGATGTTCATTTGTTTCTTTGTGTGTTGGTCCATATGCTGTGAAAGTTATCATTGTCTCTCGTTGTTTGTTGTTGTGGTTATTTGATGTCCATTTGTTTCATTGTGTGTTGGTCCATATGCTGTGAGAGTTATCATTGTCTCTCGCTGTTTGTCGGTGTGGTTGTTTGATGTTCATTTGTTTCATTGTGTGTTGGTCCATATGCTGTGAGAGTTATCATTGTCTCTTGCTGTTTGTTGTTGTGGTTGTTTGATGTCCATTTGTTTCTTTGTGTGTTTTTTCATATGCTGCGAGAGTTATCATTGTCTCTCGTTGTTTGTTGGTGTGGTTGTTTGATGTCCATTTGTTTCTTTGTGTGTCGGTCCATATGCTGTGAGAGTTATCATTGTCTCTCGTTGTTTGTTGGTGTGAGTGTTTGATGTCCATTTGTTTCTTTGTGTGTTGGTCCATATACTGTGAGCGTTATCATTGTCTCTCGTTGTTTGTTGGTGTGAGTGTTTGATGTCCATTTGTTTCATTGTGTGTTGGTCCATATGCTGTGAGAGTTATCATTCTCTCTCGTTGTTTGTTGGTGTGAGTGTTTGATGTCCATTTGTTTCTTTGTGTGTTGGTCCATATGCTGTGAGAGTTATCATTGTCTCTCGTTGTTTTGTCGGTGTGGTTGTTTGATGTCCATTTGTTTATTTGTGTGTTGGTCCATATGCTGTGAGAGTTATCATTGTCTCTCGTTGTTTGTTGGTGTGGTTATTCTAATGTCCATTTGTTTCTTTGTCTCAAAAACTCAAGAAATTTGACGAATTGAAATGTTTCAACGGCACCTCTAGGTATCTTAATGATAAATATTGATAACCCACATTTTGACCATTACAAACATAGTGTAATCAAAGATTACGAAGCTCACCTCGCGGCAGCAAAGTTAAATTTAAACATATCTCTAAGTACATTTATATTGACTTTAAAAAGAAAAACCACTAAAATGGAAAAAAGTAGGTCATGGTAATTTTATGAAAGTTTGATCAAAGAAACATCCATCGTGCATGTTTGGTACATGTAGCACTTATACTTTGCTCAATATTGGCCTTTAAAGGCAAAATCATTCAAGCGGAAAAAGTAGGCCAAGGTCATTTTATGAAAGTTTGATCAAAGATACATCCAATATGCAAGTTTTGTACATGTAGCACTTATACTTTGCTCATTATTGGCAAAATCACTCAAGTGGAAAAGAAGGTGAGATGCTGCATCCGATGCATGGGTTCACCTCAGCATCCCAAGATGAATCACTATTGCAAATTTGGTTACTGTAGCAGATACTGAGATACCCCAAAAACTTTAACCAGACATTGACACAAGTCATTCAACCGGAAAATGTAGGTCAGATGCAGCATCCGATGCATGGGTTCACCTCAGCATCCAAAGATGAATCACTTGTGCAAGTTTGGTTACTGTAGCATCAGTACTTTGTCAGATACTGAGTTACCCGAAAACTTTAACCGGACGCGGACGGGGACTCGGACACCGGGGTTATAGCATAAGCTCATCTCAACTTCGTCGAGGTGAGCTAAAAAATCAAATTTATCCTCCAGAGTTAATATTGAACAAAGCAAACACAAAAGTTATAGCTACACCATTTTTAGCTCACCTCGACGAAGTTGAGTGAGCTTATGCTATACCCCCGCGCGTCCGCGTCCGCGTCCGTGTCCGCGTCCGCGTCCGTGTCCGCGTCCGCGTCCGGTTAAGAAGTTTGGGGTAGCTCAGTATTCGGCAAAGTACAGATGCTACAGTAACCAAACTTGCACAAGTGATTCATCTTTGGATGCTTAAGTAAACCCATGCATCAGATGCTGCATTTGACCTACATTTTCCGCTTGAGTGACTTGGTTAAGAAGTTTGGGGTAGCTCAGAGTGGCTTGGTTAAGAAGTTTGGGGTAAGTCAGTATCTGACAAAGAATTATGCTACAGTTACCAAACTTGCACAAGTGATTCATCTTTGAATGCCGAGATTAATCCATGCATCGGATGCTGCATCTGACCTACATTTTCCGCTTGAGTGACTTGGTTAAGAAGTTTGGGGTAGCTCAGAGTGACTTGGTTAAGAAGTTTGGGGTAGCTCAGTATCTGACAAAGTACTGATGCTACAGTAACCAAACTTGCACAAGTGATTCATCTTTGGATGCCAAGATGGACCCATGCAGCATCTGACCTACATTTTCCACTTGAGTGATTTTGCTTTTAAAAGCCAATATTGAGCAAAGTATAAGTGCTACATGTACCAAACTTGCATATTGGATGTACCTTTGATCAAACTTTCATAAAATGTCCTTGACCTACTTTTTCTGCTTGAGTGATTTTGCCTTTAAAAGCCAATATTGAGCAAAGTATAAGTGCTACATGTACCAAACTTGCATATTAGATGTATCTTTGATCAGACTTTCAGAAAATGACCTTGACCTACTTTTTTCGCTTGAGTGATTTTGCCTCTAAAAGCCAATATTGAGCAAAGTATAAGTGCTACATGTACCAAACTTGCATAATGGATGTATCTTCGATCAAATTTTCATAAAATGACATTGACTTACTTTTTCTGCTTGAGTGATTTTGCTTTTTAAAGCCAATATTGAGCATAATATAAGTGCTACATGTACGAAACTAGTATATTGGATGTATCTTTGATCAGACTTTCATAAAATGACCTTGACCTACTTTTTCCACTTGAGTGATTTTGCCTTTAAAAGCCAATTTTGAGCAAAGTATAAGTGCTACATGTACCAAACTTGCATATTGGATGTATTTTTGATCAGACGTTCATAAAATGACATTGACCTACTTTTTCCACTTGAATAATTTTGCCTTTAAAAGCCAATATACATGTACTAAGAAATATGTTTGAATTGAATTTTGCTGCCACGAGGTGAGCTTCGTTATCTGTGATTACCTATGTTAAGATCTCGATATCAAAATCAATAACGGAGAAATTCAGACAAAGATATACGACAAAAGAGAAGACTGGCTACAACATCGTTAATTTTCCTTGGCTTGATGGCGATGTTCCAAGATTGCCATCGTACAGGATTTACATCTCTCAGCTCATCAGGTACGCCAGAGCTTGCTCCCATGTTTCGGACTTCCATGACAAAAATATACAAATTGCAAAAAAAACTTATCAGTCAAGGATTTAGATATCATAAACTTGTAAAATCTTTTTGGAAATTTTACAATAACTATTCTGAACTTCTTTCAAAATTTGGGACGACTCCAGCATCAGAATATGTATCTATGGGAATTTCATATCCTTCATTTTACGTTGACCTTATCAACAAAATCAGAAGGATCGAAGGCAGATCAAACTTCAACCACAAATGTAAGAAAATAATCGGTCGCCTGCTTTACCGAGGATATGATCATAAAGTTATCACAAAACACTGGACATGGTACTGGACCAATCTACAGTTTTGTACTTGTGTCTTTCCCAACGTTGCACACTGGTCAACCGTGACGACGGGACTCCATGATGGGCCTTGTCGAAATCTCGTCAGAGAAGACTGGGTCTTGATTCTTGGTCAGACTTCTCGGGTGATTGATCTTAAGTTCGCTTCAGCCAGCAGAGCACAGACTGTGATACACATGCCATATATCTTTTAGATCCATTCACATAGAATCTGTGTTACAAGAGGCCGCTGCGTTTAACTGTTTTGTTTGTGATGTCGCCTTACAGTGAGAAGTTTTATGTTTATACAACAATTGTGTGTCTATAGAGACCTCTGTGATTGGATAAGTGGGAGGGTTGTGCGCACGTAATCGGGATAACCACACCATTTGCTTATACCAGATGGCCGTCCAAAGTCTGCCCCGGGTGCACATTGGTCTCCTTCCTTTTATGTGTTGTCATCAATGTTTGATGTTTCTGTATGTCTGTTGCGATTGTTTTGTATGATACTCTAGTGAATATTATTGTGTCTTTTTGCGATTTGTAGTTTTGTATGATGTCATTTATGTGTCACTTTCTTGTGGGTTTGTTCCTCTGGGTGAGTGCAGGGTGGTCATACTGGAGATCATTCCCTTTCCTTTTTGTGTGTGGGTCCATATGCTGCGAAAGTTATCATTGTCGTTGTTTGTTAGTGTGGTTGTTTGATGTACATTGCTTATTACAACCATGCTTGTGTGATCCATCGTGATCACTACAACTTGGTCTATATTTGAGATACTTTCCTCATTCACCATATTCCATCGAAGTCTAAAACATAGGTAATCACAGATTACGAAGTTCACCATGTGGCAGCAAAATCCAATTTAAACATTTCTATATAAGTACATGTATATGGGCATTTAAATGAGTTAAAGAAGATCCTGACGATAATCTCAACAGCACTCATAATAGAGCTCAAAATTGAGCATCGACGGACTCCTAGCAAGCTAGAGATGGGATCAGGTGCCCGGAAGGAGTAAGCATCCCCTGTTGGTTAGCCGCACCCGCCGTCGATGTTCATGCACGAAAATAAAAACAATATGTGAAATACATGCACTGTGTGAGGCTATGTCTATATTGAAAGTGTTATGGCGACCATGTCAGGGAAACTCATTTAAGCGAAAAAAGTAGGTCAAGGTCATCTTATGAAAGTTTGATCAAAGATACATCCAACATGCAAGTTTGGTACATGTAGCACTTATAATTTGCTCAATATTGTCTTTTTAAAGCCAAAATCACTCAAGCGCATAAAGTAGGTCAATTAGTCTGATCAAAGATATATCCAATTACAAGTTTTGGTACATGTACATGTAGTACTTATATTGTGCGCTTTATCCTCCAGAGTTAATATTGAACAAAGCAAACACAAAAGTTATAGTTACACCATTTTTAGATCTCGATATCAAAATCAATAACGGAGAAGTTCAGACAAAGATATACGACAAAAGAGAAGACTGGCTACAACATCGTTAATTTTCCTTGGCTTGATGGCGATGTTCCAAGATTGCCATCGTACAGGATTTACATCTCTCAGCTCATCAGTTACGCCAGAGCTTGCTCCCGTGTTTCGGACTTCCATGACAAAAATATACAAATTGCAAAAAACTTATCAGTCAAGGATTTAGATATCATAAACTTGCAAAATCTTTTTTTGTAATTATATGTATCTTTGACCTTTTTTTTTCGCTTGAATGATTTTGCCTTTAAAAGCCAATAAAGGTAAAATCATTTAAAGGTTATCATATTGGCTTTTAAAGGCAAATCATTCAAGTGGAAAAAGTAGGTTAAGGTCATTTTATGAAAGTTTGATCAAAGATACATCCAATATGCAAGTTTGGTACCTGGAACACTAACACTTTGCTCAATATTGGCTCTTAAAAATCACTCAAGTGGAAAAAGTAGCTCAGATGCTGCGTCCGATGATGGGTCCACCTCAGCATCCCAAGATGAATCGCTTGTGCAAGTTTGGTTACTGTAGCATCAGTACTTCGTCAGATACTGAGCTACCCCAAACTTCTTAACCATGTCACTCAAGCGGGAATGAGGTCAGCTGCAGCATCCAATGCATGGCTTCATCTCAGCATCCAAAGATGAATCACTTGTGCAAGTTTGGTTATTGCAGCATCAGTACTTTGCCAAATACTGAGCTACCCCAAACTTCTTAAGCAGACGCGGACGCGCGGGGTATAGCATTAGCTCACCTTACTTCGTCGTGGTGAGCTAAATTGAATACCATAATGTAAGCTTTATATTACCCTGATTCCTAAGGACGGCGCCATTTCTATAGCATCAGTTTTTCTACATCCAAGCATTAATAGCGTCTTCCCATGTAGAGCCTCCACCGACTCCGGTAACATGGACCCGTGTAAAGACGTGGTGTCAAACTGGAAATTAAAAAATATCTTCTACCAGCATTTTATTTTTTAGAAGTATTTCATTTTGTTTTGTCTATCATCAAATCCTAAAGATAGGATTTTGTTTTTCCGAAAACATACTGAGTAAGTCAATTATATTTTGCCTGTTCTGAATTGTCATTTATTATGTAAACGTTCAAATGATCATGATATGGTTCATTTTACATGGTTATCAAAAACAATTCTTAATTGATTCATTTCATATGGTTCATATTATATGGTTATCAAAGAAACATTCTGAATCGGTTCATTTTGTATTGTTATCATAGAAAAATTCTGAATCGGTTCATTTTTTATGGTTATCATAGAAACATTCTGAATCGGTTCATTTTTTATGGTTATCAAAGAAACATTCTGAATCAGTTCATTTTATTTGGTTTATCAAAGAAACATTCTGAATCGGTTCATTTTGTACGGTTATCATAGAAACATTTTGAATCGTTTCATTTTGTATGGTTATCATTGAAACATTCAGAATCAGTTCACTTTACATGGTTATCATAGAAACATTTTGAATCGGTTCATTTTGTACGGTTATCATAGAACATTTTGAATCGGTTCATTTTGTATGGTTATCATTGAAACATTCAGAATCGGTTCACTTTGCATGGTTATCATAGAAACATTTTGAATCGGTTCATTTTGTACGGTTATCATAGAACATTTTGAATCGGTTCATTTTGTATGGTTATCATTGAAACATTCAGAATCGGTTCACTTTACATGGTTATCATAGAAACATTTTGAATCGGTTCATTTTGTATGGTTATCATTGAAACATTCAGAATCGGTTAATTTAATACGGTTTATCAAAGAAACATTCTGAATCAGTTCATTTTATTTTGTTTATCAAAGAAACATTCTGAATCGGTTCATTTTGTACGGTTATCATAGAAACATTTTGAATCGGTTCATTTTGTAAGGGTATCATTGAAACATTCAGAATTGGTTAATTTAATATGGTTTATCATAGAAACATTCTGAATCGGTTCATTTTGTATGGTTATCACAGAAACACTGTGAATCGATTCATATTATATGGTTACCATAGAAACATTGTGAATCAGTTCATTTTGTATGGTTATCATTGAAACATTCAGAATCAGTTCACTTTATATGGTTGTCATAGAAACATTCTGTATCGGTTCATTTTACATGGTTATCATAGAAACATTCTGCATCGGTTTTCTTTTATATTGTTTATCATAGAAACATTTCGAATCAGTTCATTTTATATGGTTATCATAGAAACATTTCGAATCAGTTCATTTTATATGGTTATCATAGAAACATTCTTAATCTGTTCATTTGAAGGTTTGTAATAATACTTACTGAACTGGTCACTTGCATGATGTTATTAACATTGGTCCTAAAAAACTATTACTTACCAAAGATCTACTGACTTGGGTAATACTTAAGGGAGCAAGGTTTCTACTTTCATAACACACATGTTTGCAGCTGCTTATTCTATATGATAAACATTAACTATATACACATGATAAAACTTGATGATGTAGCCTTGCTTATCCCAAAAGATATTACATCCTATGTACCATTATATTACAATGGTAAAATCACTCCTTTAATTTTTTTGAGCGGTGTATAAACCTGTTTGTCCTAAAATTACTGAATTTATATTGTTTAATTTTGTTTTTAAATAACAAGTTTAATTTTTTAGGGGGGGGGGGGGGGGGTCTTTCAAAAAAAAAACATAGTGTAATCAAAGATTACGAAGCTCACCTCGTGGCAGCAAAGTTCAATTTAAACATATCTCTAAGTACATGTATATTAAGAAAATCACTAAGGTGGAAAAAAGTAGGTCAAGGTCATTTCATGAAAGTTTGATAAAAAATACATCTAATATGCAAGTTTGGTATATGTAGCACTTATACTTTGCTCAATATTGGCCTTTAAAGGCAAAATCACTCAAGCGGAAAAAGTAGGTCAAGGTCATTTTATGAAAGTTTGATCAAAGATACATCCAATATGCAAGTTTGGTACATGTAGCACTTATACTTTGCTCAATATTGGCCTTTAAAGGCAGAATCACTCAAGTGGAAAAAGTAGGTCAAGGTCATTTTATGAAAATTTGATCAAAGATACATCCAATATGCAAGTTTGGTACATGTAGCAATTATACTTTGCTCAATATTGGCCTTTAAAAGGCAAAATCACTCAAGTGGAAAAAGTAGGTCAAGGTCATTTTATGAAAGTTTGATCAAAGATACATCCAATATGCAAGTTTGGTACATGTAGCACTTTTACTTTGCTCAAAATTAGCCTTTAAAGGCAAAATCACTCAAGCGGAAAAAGTAGGTCAAGGTCATTTTATGAAAGTTTGATCAAAGATACATCCAATATGCAAGTTTGGTACATGTAGCACTTATACTTTGCTCAATATTGGCCTTTAAAAGGCAAAATCACTCAAGTGGAAAAAGTAGGTCAAGGTTGCTTTATGAAAGTTTGATCAAAGATACATCCAATATGCAAGTTTGGTACATGTAGCACTTATACTTTGCTCAATATTGGCTTTTAAAGGCAAAATCACTCAAGCGGAAAAAGTAGGTCAGATGCTGCATCCGATGCATGGGTTCACCTCAGCATCCCAAGATGAATCCCTTGTTCAAGTTTGGTTACTGTAGCATCAGTACTTTGTCAGATACTGAACTACCCCAAAAACTTTAACCAGACATTGACAAAGTCATTCAACCGGAAAATGTAGGTCAGATGCTGCATCCGATGCATGGGTTCACCTCAGCATCCCAAGATGAATCACTTGTGCAAGTTTGGTTACTGTAGCATCAGTACTTTGTCAGATACTGAGTTACTCCAAAAACTTTAACCGGACGCGGACGCGGACGGGGACGGGGACGACGACGGGGACGGGGACGGGGACGCGGACACGGACGCCGGGGTTATAGCATAAGCTCATCTCAACTTCGTCGAGGTGAGCTAAAAATCCGACACGAAGGGCCAACGGAAAAGTCAGGATTAATTAAGCAAAATAAATCCGACTTGCAATCCCCTTGAATTCAAATACTTGCTCCCTTGACTTATTAATAAAAATATCGAGGAATCAGTTAATTCTGTTTTTATCCATATGATAAAACTAATCTAATTTAAATAGTTTGATTAACATAAGAAAGCTTACTGAATTGGTTCTGTTTCTGGCCTCCCCGTTCGGAACAAATACCATCAAAATTACCACAACAAGGCAGAGTTTCAACATATTTGCATCACCTGCAACGAAAAAAAAAAAAACCGATCAAACGATAAGTTCTGTCTTTGTGCAAAATTGTTTTCAAACAAATTAACCCTCTTCTGACCCCTTCCCCTTTCTTAGAACCCCACAAACAAATTAAGTCTCTTCTGACCCCTTCCCCTTTCTTATAACCCAACAAACAAATTAATTTCTCTTCTGACCCTTCCACTTTCTTATAATCCCACAAACAAATTAAGTCTCTTCTGACCCCTTCCCCTTTCTTATAACCCAACAAATTAATTTCTCATCTGACCCCTTCCCCTTTCTTATAACCCCATAAACAAATTAAGTCTCTTCGGACCCCTTCCCCTTTCTTATAACCCAACAAACAAATAAATTTCTCATCTGACCCTTCCACTTTCTTATAATCCCACAAACAAATTAACTTTCTTCTGACACCTTCCTCTTTCTTATAACCCCACAAACAAAATTAACCCTCTTCTGATCCTTTCCCCTTTCTTATAACCCCACAAACAAAATTAACCCTCTTCTGGCCCCTTCCCCTTTCTTATTACCCCACAAACTAAATTAACCCTCTTCTGGCCCCTTCCACTTTCTTATAACCCCACAAACAAAATTAACCCTCTTCTAGCCCCTTCCACTTTCTTATAATCCCACAAACAAATTAACTTTCTTCTGACACCTTCCCCTTTCTTATAACCCCACAAACAAAATAAACCCTCTTCTGGCCCCTTCCACTTTCTTATAACCCCAAAAACAAAGTTAACCCTCTTCTGACACCTTCCCCTTTCTTATAACCAAACAAACAAAATTAACCCTCTTCTGACACCTTCCCCTTTCTTATAACCCCACAAACAAATTGACTCTCTTCCCACAAACAAATTAACCCTCTTCCGACCCCTTCCTTATATCCCCATAAACAAATTAATCCTCTTCTGACCCTTTCCTCTTTCTTATAACCCCACAAAGTTTTTTGGTATATGGGAATCACCTTGTCTGTCTGTTCATCAAAATGTGTCATTTGCATCATTTCGTATCCTCTGCATGAATTTTAATAATATTTTAGAATTGTAACTCCAGAAACAAGGATGTGCCATGACCTTCAACCAAGGTCAAAAGTCAAGGTCGCAATAGACTCTTAGGTTAAATTTTGTCCGGGCATATCTCCTTCTCCTCTGCATGGCTTTCAGTAATATTTCACAGAACCTCAGGTGTGCCATGACCGTGAACCAGGGTCGTAGGTCAATGTCCATGAGATTGTTACCTACGACACAAGGATGTGTCATGATCTTAGACCGAGTACGTAATGATGAATTTCAAACTTTCTGCAGTGATTGGTCACCAATTCCTTTTCTGAAAGAGGGCTCAACCGGGGAGGTCGGGGGATTCATGATGAAGTGTATCGTCGTTGCATACATTTTACATTCACTGATGCTTCGCAAATGGAATCGGCGACCGTGGCCCGTTGAGATTTTTTTTTGAATAATGGTCAAGGTCAAGGTTGCATAATACAAGTGTGACCTTGACCATGATTTAAAAAATCTCACCAGGTCATGGTCAACGATTCTATTTGTAAAGATCAGTGAATTTAAAATGTAGATGGACAAACATAAGAACATTCAGACTAGCAGACATGGTGAAGCCAGCGAACTCCTGAGCCAACTTCGTTGGCTGTGTTATAAGCACCCTCTACTTCGTCATGCAAAATAAGTGAACATTTGAGTAAAATTTCCATACTTCACCTAGCTTCATTTGTATTTGACATGTATACAAACCGCAAACAATGTACCCATACTTTACCTCGCAACTTGTGCAGATCATTCAGGCTTGACAATATGATCTATGTCGCTGTCACGCTTGGGTAAGTTTATGGTATATCAAGGGAAAGTATTCAAAATACTTCGTAGGGAAAGAATTCTTAAAAGGTACTAAAATTGATAATAACTATCAATTCAGGGAGGAAGAGACAATTATGTCGAAGTCGACTTGTCAATTAAATTATCTTGGTATCTAGCTTGACAAGTGGATGGCAGAAACATGTACTTGGCCATGCCTATTATTCGAGGACCATTCTTTAGATTAATACAATAAGTATCCAGTAAAATAATTAATGAAAGGAAAGATGGTAAAACTATCATTTCTGTAGTTGTGTGTGAGTTATACGATGGTGGGCATTCACCATTTGCCACAAATGGCACAATGAGGCTAGAAAATCTAATCTATCCCCCAAAATAAAATGACAGCGAATTCCTCAAATTGAAAAAAAATATATATTGACATATGGGGAAATTTGGTGATATGAAGACTATATAAACACGTGTCTCCTTGAAACTGGTTACAAAGTTATTCAACATAGAACAAATAGGCTAAACTTGACTGGTACTTCAGTTCGTCAAAGCTCTATTATCTCAAGCTGTTGCACATATAGTTTGAGACATTCAGGACAAGTGTCAGTCAATAGATCAAAACTCAACTTTATAAACGTTACAATACAATTTAATGAGGCATATAATGTTCGTAAATTAATATGTTTAACGATTGTCCGAGTTCTCAAATTTCCAATATAAACAGAGTTGAAGCTGCAAGCACGTGTAAACTTACATAAAAATGGAAATTGTGAAAACAACAATTTATTGTCAATTGTACATTGTGAAAAGAATATTCTGAGGGTCTGAGGAATTGTCATATAACAGTTAAACCTGGAACACTGCTATTAATCATATACTTATTTATATGAGAAATATATATACGACTGCATAATTTCAAATAGCTCTTGAAAAAAATAGCAATCCAAGGGATGCTTGTGTCGCCTGCGAAGCGGTTTGAATATTATTCTAGAAAGTGGATCAAAACTATTGAAAAGTCTTGTCAAATGAAATTCATTTAAAATATCAGACCTCTAAATTACAAATTAAAAGATATGGTCATTCTCAAATTTTCAGAAAAGAGTGTCAATCATCTAGGTCAAGGTCACTATGTAAAAATTGGCAACAAAAAGGTCTCATCATAAGAATACTCATTTCCTTAATTTTTACTATAGTATCTTGTAATGTTCATATAATGCCCTTACGGGCCCTTCTTTAGGTAATAAAGCATATCTTATCTTATCTTATCTTATCTAAGAAATATTAAAGACCTATCACCTACCAATTAAAAGATATATACAACCTTAATTTATTAGAAAAGAAGGTCAAATAGCTACATGTAAGTCAAATATAAGAAATATTAAAGACCTATCACCTACCAATTAAAAGATATATACAACCTTAATTTCTTAGAAAAGAAGGTCAAATAGCTAGGTCAAGGTCAAAAGGTAAAAAAATATGGTATGTGTAGAAAGGCATTGTTACAAGGAAAATACATGTGAAATATCAAAGCCCTATCACCTACCAATCAAAAGATATAGCCAATTTTACTTTTCTTGATAAGTAGGTCAAATATCTAGGTCAAGGTCACAAGGTCAAATATTATGGTCTGTGTAGAAAGGTCTTGTAACAAGGAATATTCATGTGAAATACCAAATCACTATCACTTACTGATCAAAAGATATATACAATCTTAAGTTTTAAGAAAAGTAGGTCAAATATGTAGGTCAAGGTCAATAGGTAAAATATTATGGTATGTGTAGAAAAGCGTTGTTACAAGGAATAGACATGTTAAAAATATCAAAGCCCTATCACTTACCAATCAAAAGATATAGCGAATCTTATCTTTTTTCAAATGTAGGTCAAATATCTAGGTCAAGGTCACACGCTCAAAGATTATGGTATGTGTAGAAAGGTCTTGCCACAAGGATTGCACGTGTGAAATATCAAAGTCCTAACACTTACCAATAAAAAGATATATCCATTCTTAATTCTTTTGAAAAGTAGGTCAAATGTAGGTCAAGGTCACTAGGGTCAAAAATTATGGTATGTGTAGGAAGGTCTTGTCACAAGGAATACACATGTGAAATATCAAAGCCCTATCACTTACCAATCAAAGGTTATGGGATGTGACACCCAAATTGTGACAGACAGACGGACGGACTGACAGACAGACAGACGGACGGACGGACGGACAGACAGACAACGGACAAAGTGATCCCTAAGTGTCGCTATGCTTCGCATGCGACACAAAAACTACAAATAATAAACATGAAAAAAATATACATTTTTGTATTACAAAGAAGAATGGATATTTACCAAAATACGAGAGAAAAATTCTGCCTTTGAGTGTTTCAAAAACATCTCAGATTGGACGGCTAATGGGGAGGTCAGGAGGCCGTTTAAATATTTGGCAGTTTTGGTCAGTAAAAACATGAATTGGTCAGTGAAAAATCAGGGAAAAGTCAGGGAATTTTGTTCACCAAGAGTGCTGACAATCCTGCCAAGTTGAATAAAAATCCTTCAAGCTGTTCCGGTGAAGAAGAAAGCATTGAACTACTTAAATGTGACAAATATATGCAGAAATGAGTGCACCTTTATTAACTTATTCAAAATCTTAGTTCTGAATTGAGCTTTTCTGACAAAGTCCGAAAAGACATAAAAAACGCGTAAAATTTCTATTTGTCGGATCTTCATTTCGGACACCCACACAGACTGTTTATATGCACTTAGTTTTCTGAACCATACAGCAGTTCCGGAGAAGAGTTTTGAAGAGTGGTACCCTGTCGGAAACTTTTTGGTCCCACCCTGCATCCACCCTAAAGGGATCTTGATCTCGATTTCATGTATACCAAGTTTTATCAAAATCCTTCATGCTGTTCCGGAAGAGAAGTCGAAAATGTTTTAAAGTTTACACCGGACGGGCGGACGAGGACGGATAGATCGCTCTCAGGGGCGGATACAGGGTGTGAGTTCAAAGGGGGGGGGGCGTGAAAAATATCAAAAAGGTCTTTGGGCCGCCTAGCACCCCACCCCGAGTGGGTCCAGGGTAAAGACCTGATATTGCCCCCTGTGAAAAAAAATCGCCGGTCTTTATTGAAGCTACATATCTGGCGAACGAAGCGAGCCAGCGTTTTTTTGTTTTTTTTTTTTTGAGGGGGAGGTTACACACCACAAATTCCATCTCCTTTGCTGTAAAGTTATGTTGACTTTCTCAGTAAATATATCAGAAAAAAGACAGGTCAAAAATTGTATGAAGTGAAGTTGAAATGTGGAAAAGATGATAAAACTTCTTAATATTGGCTATTAAACATGTAATTGTCATGCATAGTTTGGTTATTTATTACAAAAATGATATGGAAATCAAGTTGGTGGCGAGCGACAGTGAAAAGTTTTCAGAAATTCGACTCAAAACTGCGCACGCCCCCTCTAAATCCGCAAATATCTATGGCGAATGCTTTGCTCAGGTGAGCAAAGAAAAGGAAAGTTCTATTCATCCTAAATCACTTTATGGAATATAAGACAGCATTTTCCTCAGGATCCAAGGGACCGAGAGCTCAAAGAAAATATCAGGTGCACAATTTAAATAGAACAAACCAAGTCAAAAAGGAGGAAGTTTCTACAATTAAAGCTTTCAGAGAAAATACCATTGTAGAAAATAGCAACACTTTATCTTAGACTCCGGGGCACGGAGCTCAGGTTTACGATGAGGACTTAGACAAAATAGGTTTCTACCATTTAGTTGTGCTCAAACTAAACAATGAAAAATACAGTGCTAGAAAATGACAACATTCTTTTTCTTTGACCGTTGAGGCAAGACAGTCATAGAAATTCAGGTTCGCAACTACACCAATGCAAAACGATTCAAGCTTTCCTCACTGATGGTGCCAGAGGAGTTGCGATCACATCAACGCATAGTGCACAGACCGAAAATAACCACACCCATTTCCAAGAATATGGAGACCATGCGCTTAAAACAGACGGACGAACGGACAACATGGTATTGCATGAACATTACAGATCTTTGACTACTAAAACAAACAGACGGACGAACGGACAACATGGTATCACATGAACATGACAGATCTTTGACTACTAAAACAAACAGACGGACGAACGGACAACATGGTATCACATGAACATGACAGATCTTTGACTACAAAAACAAACAGACGGACGAACGGACAACATGGTATCACATGAACATGACAGATCTTTGACTACTAAAACAAACAGACGGACGAACGGACAACATGGTATCACATGAACATGACAGATCTTTGACTACTAAAACAAATTTTTCTGTACAATGTATTCGTGAAAGTAAAATGAAGAAATGATTTAAAATAACTTCACCCTTCTTTACCGAAAAAAAAAAGAGAATGAACGAACTGGAAATCTTGATAATTTAAACAGGTAAACAAAAGATATTTTAGGTTCATTCAATTTATGTTTTTATAATAAAAGCCCTATCTTCCCCATTGCCATATTTCAAACTTGCCTTTTTGTTCTTTTATCAATTTTGAATTTATATTCAGTCTGTTACCATCTTGTTGACCTTTTTATTTATCAATATTAATTTTACGCTCAAATTTGGTTTTCATCTTTTTATTCATTTTTTTTTATTTTTAAAAATAATTCTGTTTGAGGAAACTGTTTTTACTTGAAAGGGCGAATGTTCATTTTAATCACTCTTTTAACTGACATGACTGATAAAGCCATTTCTTGTTTTTATTCTGTTTTGCGTCTTTTCGGAATTGAAAAACCTATTAGCCGGTCAGGAATAAAAACTGATAATCATACAAAAACAAAGTTGTCTTTTCATAATATATTTTGTTTTCACCATTTTCAAAAAGAAAACGACAAAAACATCGTTGATCTGATATATTACCAAATAAGATACACTTAAGTCGGAGAATAATTGATATGGAAATTAAATGGTGTCTCTAATTTATGGAAAATGTTTTTGATTTGTAACATATTTGATTGCTTTATTTTGTTTCTTTTCTTGATTTTGGGGTTCAAAACATACCAACAGGAAGACAAAAACAAGCAAACAAAAAAACATCCCCCAAGAAAAAAATTAAAATCAAAAAGAAAAAAAAAACGAAAAACGAAAAAGAAAAACGAAAAAGAAAAAAGAAGAAAGAAAAAAAAGAAGAAAATAGCAATAATTGAAATCGCAACATATCTCGAACGTATGAAATAATATACAAGTCTAATGAAAGATCAAACACCACTTACTTGTTACCGCTGATGTGAGAATTATAGTTCTTATCGGTGCGTGTCTAAAGTCCGAATAATTCTGAAATAGAATACAGTCAAGTCAAATATTGACATAGAGCAACATGTTACCATGTCATTATTTGTGATCATTGAATTTGTATAATAACGCAACATTAATTTGATATACATGCCTCATAAAACATATACATGTACTTTTTATTAAGGTCCGATTGACTTTTTATAAACATGCCTTTTATCATAGAAAGAACAATAAAGGAATATATTGATAGACCAATAAATAAATTAAACAAAGAGAAAAAAAAAGCTCTCTTTGTAATTTGATGAATGTAAGTTGAGCAGGACTGAGGTCAATTTTGATTAAAGAAAATGTTATATACCATACTCCACCTCCAGAACGAATGGACGTTTTTTTCAACTACAATTACTTGACCCTTCCGAACGCGGGAAAATTTTGAGAAATTCCATGACGTCACAATGCAATTTCAGTGTTTGACCGAGGTTCAAAGCTTGTTTGTCCGAGGTAAAAGCATTGTGACGTCACGAACTTTTGCATTGTTTTCCCGCAATCGGAAGGGTCGATTCATAAAATTTCGTGTTACATGAAACTGAAAAATATATGTGCAACATCTCTCGCATGAACACAGAATCGTATGATGCAACAGTAATGAACGAAATATCACGAAACAGAAGATAATGGTCACATGAAGATAGCTTTCTATGACAAACGTAACGATTTTTACATCAACATCACAATCCCCGCCCCTTCATTTTTCCATTTTGATGAACAAAAGATTAACACACACACACCCTTACCCACGCTCTCCCTCTCTCTTTTGAAATTTCCGTGTTGAAGACGGGGAGCGGTGGGGGGGGGGGGATTGCGACCCCGTATCCATCCTGCACGACTAATCTAACAAGTATGTGCACATCATGATTACAGAAATGACGTCGAAGTCGTAATCGGATCCCCTCTCCCTTTATTTGTAACAGCACGAAAAGAAGAAAAAGGTCGAGACTGATGGTCGATATCGTAGACTGGTTCGACCGTGAAGAGAAGACAACTCTGCTTGGAGAATAGTGTTGTAGATGATCCGATTGGTCGATGTCGTAGACTGTTTCGACTGTAAAGATAAGACAACTCTGCTTGGAGAATGGTGTTGAGAATGACGTTGTAGCATTTACATGATCACGTGCTCGTTGCGTTTGCAAACTTGAAAGCAGACACTGCATTCTGAGGGCGGGACGACTTGCTATTATATGATATTGTATGATTGTGTGATACTGTATGATTGTGTGATATTGTATGATTGTGTAATATTGTATGATTGTGTAATATTGTATGATTGTGTGATATTGTATGATTGTGTGATACTGTATGATTGTGTGATATTATATGATTGTGTGATATTGTATGTTTGTGTGATATTGTATGATTGTGTGATATTGTATGATTTTGTGATATTGTATGATTGTGTGATATTGTATGATTGTGTAATATTATATGATTGTGTGATATTGTATAATTGTGTGATATTATATGATTGTGTGATATTGTATGATTGTGTGATATTGTATGATTGGGTGATATTGTATGATTGGGTGATATTGTATGATGGTGTGATATTGTATGATGGTGTGATAATGTATGATTGTGTAATACTGTATGATTGGGTGATATTGTATATTTGTATGATATTGTATGATTGTATGATATTGTATAATTGTGTGATATTGTAAGATTGTGTGATATTGTTTAATTGTGTGACATTGTATGATTGTGTGATACTGTATGATTGTGTGATTTTGTATGATGGTGTGATATTGTATGATTGTGTGATATGTATGTTTGTGTAATAGATTGGGTGATATTGTATATTTGTATGATATTGCATATTTGTGTGATATTGTATGATTGTCTGATTTTGTATGATATTGTATACTTGTGTGAAATTTTATGATTGTGATATTGTATGATTGTATGATATTGTATGATTGTGTGATATTGTATGATGTGTAATACTGTATGATTGTGCGATATTGTGTGAATATGTGAAATTGTATGACTGTGTGATATTGTATGATTGTGTGATGATATGCGATTATGTGAAAATGAATGGTTTTACTTTGGGTGTGTTGTATACATGATTGTGCAATAATGTATTATATCGTATAATGAATGTATTGTTGTATGATTTTATACTGAATGTACTTTATTTGATTTTGAATCGGTTTTGAATATATTCTCTCCATCCACTATCCTTCGACCACTGTTGCAGTAAAGATAATTTACTTGTTTCCAGATCCTATTCATATGTCTAATTGAATATTGATGTATTGTAACTTTCTTTGAATAAATACAGTTTAAACTAAAAGATGCGGATGTTCATTACAAGCAGGAGTTGATTCGTCTTACCGGGCACCTGATTTTACTTCAATCCCCCGTTTAGTTCCGTTTTATTCGCAATGCAAAACTTAGTCTTAGCTTTGTGATATAATCTGAAAAATTCATGTTTTTCTTTTCGACTAAATTTTATTATTTTCAAGATAATGATTTGTTTGATTTTCCATTGTAGCACATTCTTCGTCAATGAGAATCAATATTCTAAAATTGGAATCGTCACGTTTTGGCATGTAATATATAGTATCTCTATTCACTGTATGTCTAATGCCTTGGAATTACAGAAATATTCATTGCTTTGCATTATCTTTGTGAGTGAGCAGTTGGGCAAGACGTTTCTTTACGAAATTGGAAACATTTGGATTTCAAACAATGACAAATCACATATGTACTTTTAGACTTATATGTTGAGATTGAAATAGTAATGATTTACATTGCATTGTTGTTGAAGTCATATGTCATTACTGTAAAGCATTGTCATGAAATACTATAGTAGCCTTTTTTCATAAAATAGCGACTACTTTTGTTTGAAGTATCGCTCTTGTAAAGGAACGGTACTTACCTCATTCCTGATACCATTTATGACAAAGTCCCATCTTTAATAATTTTACTTCATTTTGCTATATAAATCGTGAATATTATGCTTTTTCCATATTAGAAAATTATATTCCGTCAAAGGTGTATTGTGAACATGTGATTGTAATGTGTATCGGTGATTTATCTGATATAAAGACATAAAATGGAACTACAACTAAAATTTCTGATCTGCCTAAGATAAAGCGACATTTACTCGTGTACACTAAATGGACTATCATCAGCGTCCAATTTACAATCTTTTATAGAATAGCATTCGGGGAAATCTTACAGGTGGGCTTGGACATTTCATTCATAGATCTACCTATTAATGTATGTACAAGCTATTTGACATGTTGATTATTCTCACATTCCTGGATATGCGTCTGTCTGAATGACCGTATTGCTGTCATTAGGGTACATGTATGTACACTCTAGTTTATAGATCCTGGTAATAAAATGACGGTACATACTGATAGGTGTCCTGTACAGTATCAAAGGTATTGGTAAAACAGACATTGCCATTCCAATCCAGCTGTTCTTTTATGATTCAAATATTAAGCATAAGTGAAGAGCACTCAATGTTCTTCTGTGCGACATCTTGATTATATATAACCATCACAAAAATTGATACTATGATGCGATCGTCGGTGATCGACGAAAATGTATGGGGCGCCTTTTAATCAGAATATATTAAAATAGAAATAACAACAAGCTAGCCGTGTTTTATTGTCCAGTAATCCCCCTCGTCCATAATTGGTTCATGCGACGAGGGGAATTACTGGACAATAAACCACGGCTAACTAGTTGTTATTTCTTTTAAAAAAGGCAGTGACTCATAGTGCACGTGCACCATGTATAAATAGCCATCAGTATAAAAGGACACACTAGTTAAAACTGGAAATTAGCTTACCTTGATTCTTTGATGGCAAATAACCCGGTGGCGTAGTGGTAGAGCGCCCGGTTAGCAGACCGGATGCTGTAGGTCTCGAGTTCGAGCCGCGCTTAGGTCACATGTTTTTCAAGTATGAACTGTCCAGCTTTTGTAGGATGCAGGGTCCATGAAGACGGTTTCTTCACAGATTCTTTACAAACAAGACGAGCAATTTCAGAGCCTGTGATTGGCTTAGGTCATGCAAATGTTGCCATCTAAGTCGGTTAGAAGGTAATTTAATTCTAAATTAATAACAGAATAAGAAGGGGCTTCGCTGACGCTCCGCCCACTTCATATTCATGTAGAAACTTTAAATACCTTCTAATTAACTTATACTTGATGAAATTTTGGTGAATATATGTTCATTTCATTATCCTCTCACAGTTGATTTGAACAATGTATTTCTGAATTAAAACAAGAAAATTAGATTAATTTCTGCACACCTGGTATGTGTTTGATAAGCCTGCAGATGGATAAAAGTATGTTCTGATCAGAAATGTATTCTGTATTTTATTAAACTCAATAATCAAAAACTACTGAAAGGTATAGTATTCAATTGAAGATATATCCTTTTGGAATAAGTGCTATCTCCTATTCGAATTGGTGATATCTCTAATTCGAATAGAAGATATCTTTATGTTTAAGTGATATCACTTATTGAATAGGAGATATCATCAATTGAATAGATAACATATATAATATTTCCTATTTGAATTGGAGATATCTCACCTTTGTGAACAAGAGACCCAAGGGGGCCACATCGCTCCCCAAGGAGACTGTATGTATGTTTTTAATCAAAGTCTGTATAAGAACTGAAGGAAATAGCCTTTAGGGAACCTTTGAGAAGGACAATTTGTACTTACTTCCTGTAAAGTTTGGTGACATGCTGTGCAGTAGTTTAAGAGGATAAGTAAAAATGGTCATCCAAATAGAGCCTATGGAGGACATCTTGGATTTCCGATCGGCTCGAAAAACACAAACTTGGTAGAGGACAATGGGTTCTTGCTTCCTGTGAAGCTTCAAGAAATTCTGTGAAGTAGTTTCAGAGGAGAAGTCGAAAATGTGTCAGCCAATCAGAGCCTGTGGTGGCCATCTGGGATTTCCGATCGGCTTGAAAAACACAAAATTTGGTAGAGGGCAATGAGCACTTGCTTCCTGTGAAGTTTCTTGAAATTCTGTGCAGAAGTTTCAGAGGAGAAGTGGAAAATGTGTTAGCCAATCAAAGCATGTGGCGGCCATCTTGGATTTCCGATCATCTCGAAAAACACAAACTTGGTAGAGGGCATTGATTACTTGCCTCCTGTGAAGTTTCATGAAATTCTGTGCAGAGGTTTCAGAGAAGTCTAAAATGTGTCAGCGAATCGGAGCCTGTGGCGGCCATCTTGGATTTCTAATCGGCTCGAAAAACACAAACTTGGTAGAGGGGCATTGAGTTCTTGCTTCCTGAGAAGTTAAGTGAAATTCTGTGCAGCGGTTTCAGAGGAGAAGTCGAAAATGTGTCAGCCAATCAGAGCCTGTGTCGGCCATCTTGGATTTCCGATCGGCTACAAAAATACAAACTTGGTATAGGGCATTGAGTACTTGCTTACTAAGAAGTTTCATGAAATTCTATGCAGCGGTTTCAGAGGAGAAGTCGAAAATATTAAAAAGTTAACGACAGACGACGGACGACGCGCTATGACAATAGCTCACTTGAGCTACGCTCAGGTGAGCTAATAAAAAAGCAAAGCGGCGCCTCATAAAATGAGAGTATCGACGATTCTCCTTTATTTCTATCTATTCATTGAGTACAAAGATATTGACACCCCCACAAATATCGATTGAAGCTGTAGATATGATATACCCACATTCCATAGGTTTGTAGCTAGTCAATCATAAGTGCCATTATACCTTACGAAAAAGAACCCTAGACGGTGTCTTCTCGGAATGCCCACACTTTAAATGAAATATATTCCCGGAATGCCCACATGCAAAAGACAATGGGTGTTGTTTGAATCAATTAAGAAGGTCCAATTACCGTATATGATCAGGTAAAAAGATTTTCAAATATTAACAGTATTTTCTGTTGTATTGATGAATTTGACGACGATTTTTAAATAAATTTGATAAAATTCCGGGAATAAACCACGCAAATGAAAACAAGAGGCAAATGGGGGTCACATAGCTCACCCGAGTTGCAAACAAAAGAATGGTAGTGGACAATTCGATGGAGACCCTTGAGTGCTTGCTTCCTTTAGGGTTTCGTGAAATTATGAGCTTCAGCTTTGGAGATGTCAAACATGTGTCAGCCATTCAGAGACATCGGCGGCCATATGTGCTGACCGATCGGCACGGAAAACACAAACTTTTTATTTATTTTTTTAAAAAACGCCACAAAAATGAAAACAATACATAGACAATGACATTATTGTACTTAAACACAAAACATTGAAGAGCATGTCGGCCGACCCATGGTCCTATCAAGGCTCGATCCAGCAATCGCCCTATCCGCTAGACCACAGCGCCAACAAAACACAAACTTGGTAGAGGACCTTGAGTACTTGCTTCCTGTAAGATTTCATGAAATATTGTGCAGCGGTTGCAAAGGAGCAGTCAGAAAGGCGTCAGCCAAACAAATCCCTCGGCGGTCATATTTGTTGGCCGATCGGCATGAAAAACACAAACTTGGTAGAGGACCTTGAGTACTTGCTTCCTGTAAGGTTTTGTAAAATTCTGTGCAGCGGTTGCAGAGAAGTCGAAAATGCGTCAGCCAATCAGAGCACTCGGCGGCCATATTTGTCGACCGATTGTAGTCCTAGATGATGTCATGGACCAAGTCTATTTATAATGTTAGTTTGAAGTCCTAGATGACGTCATTTACCCAGTTTATTTATGTGAATTTGAAGTCCTAGATGACGTCATGGACTAAGTTTATTTATACTGGGAGTTTGTAGCCCTAGATGCATCATTGACCAAGTTGATTTATAATATGAGTTTGTAGTCCTAGATGACGTCATGGGCCAAGTTAATTTATAATGTGAGTTTGTAGTCCTAGATGACGTAATGGACTAAGTTTATTTATAATGTTAGCTTGTAGTCCTTGTCATGATTGACCAACTTATAAACTATTTGACAAGCTTTCAATTCGGATCTTTATCTATTATATATGACAAATCTGAAATAATCATGCAAATGAATTATAGTTTATTAAACAGCAACATTTGTATATCAAAGTCAATATAATAAAGACAATACAATAAGATATTATGATTCACATTAAAGGCTAGAATCCATTAGTAATCATTACAAAAATGAAATGCTTAAAGGAGCTGTTAAGATAAGACGAAAAATCTGCCCTGAAAAGTCGAAATTTCAAAATGAAAATTTGAGATTTTTTTCTGTAGAAATGACAAGTTATTTGGCCCACGATTATATAATCGTAATAAAACGATTATATAATCGTAATAAAAATGAAATGCTTAAATTAACAATATAAAGAAGAAATAACGTGATCTTTTCGTTTTTACGAAATCAAATGCATGTACATACTAGTAAAATTCAGTACGTAAAGACGCGACAGACAGACAGACGACACCTACATATTGTAAACGAACCAATGTAAACCAAGTTATTATGACAGATCGTACAAGTACGTATCCTCAGATCATGATCTCAGATAACGAGCTTAGAAAGAATTAACAAATGTGATATTTTATAATGGCATACAACCACAGAAAATAAATGAAAAGCTCTCTCTATATACATATATATATATAATCAAGAATATGTAACCAAGAAATGCTTGTAAAACAAACATTTATAAATGTCTTTTTTTATGTATTTGGTACATATGTCCTATGACATATTAAAATGAAAATTTTGAACATGCATTAATGACGATAAAGTTGCATGTTCAAAATTTTAATTTTGATATGTCATAGGACACATATATCAATTGTCAAGCCAGGAAGTCTGTTGACCAGACATTAAAAAAGCGTCATCTCCTCATAGAGTTATATATCACTGCACTAAATCTATCACAGTTCCAACTATAGTGATGATGTTTCTATACAAGCACCATTATAATCTCTGTTTCAAATCATACACGAACACAGCTCACAACATATTCACCAACAATGCAGCTTTCAAATATAATTGTGAATTGAAAACCAACAAACCTCTTCTGATTTATTAAATGCTAATCATGAAGATGAGTGGTTTTGAAAGGTGGGGCTGTTAGGACCTGTAGGTTGATTTGGTGTTTATATACTGTGTAGCTAGTCAACTGTATGGTACTTGATATCCGTAATGTGACAGAATACATCTTAAAAATACATAAAATTTGATGAAGACATTATATGATTATAATAATAACTTTCATGAAGCTCCTTTGGGTGGTAAAGCGGACGCTGGGTACGTACCGGGCGGTGAATAAGGTGGGGGAGGTTCTCCATAACTTGGCATAGGACCAGGTGGAGGGAAATTCCCTGGACCAGCAGGAGGGAAATTCCCTGGATTAGCGGCTTGAGGGAAATTCCCCGGGTCAGGGGGAGGGGCTGACGGTGAAGGGCGTGGGTATGCCGGTTGTGGTAGCATGTGATCAGGCTGTGCAAATCCACCATATTGTTGATAGGGGTCAAAGGTCGCTGTTGGTTGTTGGGTAACAGGGTAAGTTGATGCACTCCCATCATTATCCACTGGGTTGTCATGGTAATATTCAGCTATAATATACACAATTTTAAACATGTCAGAATCACCAAGAAACAAAAAATTCAGCTTTTCTTGAAGCATCGATCAAAGATTTTGTTAATCTTCTATTTTGATCTTTAATTTATCCGAGTATATAAGTTCTGAAGCAGTATAGTAAGCAGTATCGTGTCAAATGCCTACGGCAATCTGACTTGTTCAGAAAAGTGAATATACTACGTGTACACTAAGCTTGTGATCGCTAGATCATATAAATCGTGTACTTGATTTATGTTTATCTACATACTTGACATGCCGATGAATGATACACCCCATACACAACTCCAGATCCACCCCACCAACAGGAGCGGAGTCAGGATCAGCTGTAGGAAGCCTATCCAGAAACTAGCACAGAAACTGCCCACCTTCTCGCATCCTGTTAGATCCTCGTTCCTGGAGCAACAAAACACAGTGAATCCTGCTAGAATAGTCCCTACAAAAGAGTAAAATAAAAACACCATAATTCATACATCATAAAACCATCTAAGTTACATCTTCAATGTCTTTTTTAGAATTTTTACTTTTACAAGTTTTTTTTTCAGTGTTTTACTCCAAAATGGCTTCCAAAGTAGCACTATCAGTATCTTTATATTTATTTACAATGACGTCTATAAAATAAATAATACGAACCAGGTTTGTATGGTTTATGTGCATAAAATGTAAAGAGAAAAACATAGGGTAATCAAAGATTACATAGCTCGCCGTAGCAGCTTTTTGTCAAAAATCAAAAAAAAATTTTAAATTACAAAAAGCATAGTCATGAAGAGTCTATGCATCTAACATTAGTCATATCCCTTAGAGAGCTAAGATAGAGCCAAGTTTAAGAAAAATTTTAATTTAAAAAAAGTAGGTTAATGGTTCAGGTCAAGATCACTACGTTAATGGTCATTGTCTCAAATGAAAGGTCTTGATATTAGACAATATATGCATGAAAAATAAATATAATTTTTTCAAAAGTAGGTCAAAGTCCAAGATCATGGTCATTAGGTCAATGGACATGGTCTCAAATTAATGGTCTCGTCACAAGGTATCTACATATGAAATATCAAAGCCCTACCCCTTATAGTAGAAGAGATAAAGCCCAGCTTAAAGATTTTGAAAAGTAGTTCAAAGTCCAAGGTCAAGGCCACTAGGTCAAAGGTCATGGTCTCAAATGAAAGGTCTTGTCATAAGGTATCTACATTCGAACTATCAAAGTCCTATCCCTTATCATGTATCATATGCTTATAGTTCAAGAGATATAGCCCAGATTAAAGTTTTTGAAAAGAAGGTCAAAGTCCAAGGTCAAGGCCACTAGGTCAAAGGTCATGGTCTCAAATTAAGGGTCATATCACAAGGTACCTACATGTAAAATATCAAAGCACTATCCCTTATAGTTCAAGAGATAAAGGCCAGGTTAAAGTTTTTGAAAAGTAGGTTAAAGTCAAAGGTCAAGGTCACTAGGTCAAAGGTCATGGTCTCAAATGAAAGGTCCCATCACAAGGTATCTGCATGTGAAATATCTAAGCCCTATCCCTTTTAGTTCAAGAGATATAGCCCAGGTTAAAGTTTTCGAAAAGTAGGTCACAATTCAAGGTCAAGGTCACTAGGTTAAAGGTCATGGTCTCAAATGAAAGGTCTTGTCACAAGGTATCTACATGTGAAATATCAAAGCTCTATCCCTTATAGTTCAAGAGATATAGCTCAGGTTAAAGTTTTGTCTACGGACGACGACGCAGAAGGTATGGCATTAGCTCTCCAGACTTTTTCGTCCCAGCGAGCTAAAAATTAAAGATTTATAAGATTTTAAAAAGCGTCTGCATTCTGGATCATTTCAGTTGGAACAACATGACTTCAATAAACTCCATATTTAATGGAAATAATGAGTATAAAATTTTAATACAAACTTGCTGCGAAAACATGTGCCTCAAAAATTATAATATATAGACCTAGAACAAAGGAAACCCTTCCCTTTTCACAAACCCTTCCTCTATAATAAAACCCATTTTTAATACAGACTTATAGAGAAAGAGTGCTGGGGAAAGGGTTTGTGTACCTCGCCCCTGTGGCCTGGAAAAGCTCTGGATTTTAATTTATTGTATTGTAGGTCAGGCGCGTAGCCAGAGTAGTTTTCAAGTGGAAGCACTTTCAGTCAGGGGGGGGGGGGATCGCTTTGAGGCTCCAAATGAAGCCCTTAGTGTTTCAAGGGGCAAAGTCCCGGAATCTAATAGATTTTACACATTTACAGTGCAGTTTCCCGTGTTGAAATGACCCTTTCGATACACTGTCTTTTTTTCTTTTTTCTTTTTGAAAACGATGTGGAAGCATCTGCGTACTTGCGTTCGCCTGGTTATGCGCCTTTTGGTGGCGCTATAAGTACTAAGTTATAACCATTTTCATTATTCGGGTGATTTTGTTCGCCTTTTCTCGTGTATCCATATACTTTTTCAAGATATAAATTTACGATATTTCGTCAATTGATATCGGCTAACGACACTTCTATTAGTTATAGGGTTAGCTTCCTGCTCAAAGTAGGTGTGTAAATCTGTTGGGGTTAGGCCGTAGGTCGAACCCCCTACATTATTACACACACCTACTTTGAGTAGGAAGTATGACAGGAACTAACCCTATAACGAATTTACCACGCAGAGAACCATTTTGCATTGTTTTATTTGTAATTTTTGACGTTTGAACATTTAGTGACCTACCTCAACGCCAAGGTAGGACACCACGTGACCGTCATACTGCGACGTCATTGGCTGAAAGTACGAGGGGTGATACTTTTTGGACTATTTTCAGTGGCGGATCTAGGATTTCAGAAAAGGGGGGGGGGCCAAGGTTTCAGCTCGAAGAAAATTGTTCACGTAAAAACTGACAAGCAAAAAAAAAAAAAAAAAAAAAAAGGTCGAGTCGAAGAGCGTGAACCTCAAGACTGATGATCTAATTAAGACGTGGGGAGGTGGAGGGGAGTTGATTCATTTACTTTAGTTTATAGGTAGACTGGCGAGCGTAGCGAGCCGGAATTTTTTTTTTAGATATGTAGATATGAAGTTTTCATTTGTTTTCAAACTTAGTCATCCATACATGTATATACAACTACAACTTTATTCTATATTGGCGAGCGGAGCGAGCCGTAAAATTTTTGGAATAGATGGTTACTTTTTGTTATAAGAATACAATCTCTCTCTCATTTTCCATGCTCCATTTTTGTTTGACCAATTGGGGAAGGTTTGGAAGATTAGGACATTACAACCCCACTATCCACCTGTCTAACCTGGTTAGATCGGCCCATGAAAATGAAGCATTTGGTAATTATTCAAGTGTTAATTTGATTTTGAATTTTGTATATGTTTATGACATATGAATCCGTTCAAACACGATGACAAAGAAAGTTGAAGACGAAAAATTAGACAACTACATGTAATGACAAATTAAGTGCGGCGAGCGAAGCGAGCCGAACATTTCCCCAAAAGTAAAGAGAATAAGCATAAAAAGAATACTCTGAATCAATAACTTTGGGTGAAAGGGGGGGGGGGGGGGGCGGGCCCCCCCCCTCTAAATCCGCCACTGATTTTGACTAACAGCAGCATAGCAGTTGACCCGGCGTAGCCTACATGCATTATGTCAAATGCCATTTGTGATACGTACCTAGTCCAGGGACGAGGAAGTTAAGTACACAGCATGTGGAGGCGACAGGACAGGGCATAGCAGGTACGGCGATTCGGGCATTTTTGCCCCTGGCCCTGGCCTCGCCCAATCCCATCTTCTGGATTCAACCCTGCACTAGTTACTTGGCCTGTGCTCTCTATGTGGCCTATATATCACATAATTCTTCCAAATTAATCCTCGTTGTTTATGAAAGAACTTTAAAGGATACAAATATTCTATTCCTGATTGAGAAATCACCTGTGTTGTATGTGAATGTTTTTGTTTACTTTTACTTATGTACCAAAACGAATCTAGAGTTATCTCTCTTTGCATGTCATCTATTTCTGACTCAGTCGTTTTATTTGTCTTCCTCTAAGTAAAAGATGAAAACTTATCGCAAAAAGTATGATGTTTAGTAGGGCAATGCCATTGAAACCACAAATCAAGGACGTGTCATGGGTTTATTCCGTTTGCTTAGGCAACCATTGTCATGAAATAGGAGCATAACCAGATGTACGATAATGGCGTTTGTACTTTTGTTTTTCATTAATTTCTTCATTATGCAGGAGGTACAGACAAATTTCCAGCCGTCATGGTCGTCACTGGACACTAGAACTCTACCACCGTGGTATGATGAAGCTAAAATAGGAATATTTTTGAACTGGGGAGTATTCAGTGTTCCGAGTTACAAGTCCGAGTTCTTCTGGTACCAATGGAAATCTTTAAATGATTCAAACATAGGAAATTTCATGCGCGCGAATTATAAACCTCATTTTACGTACGGCGATTTTGGAGATATGTTTAAAGCGGAGTTTTTCGATGCCAAAGTATGGGCAAAAATCATTCAAGCGTCTAGAGCTAAGTAAGTGTAATATTATATATAATCCATGCTCTAAAATTTTCTTAATAAAAAATTCATACATTATAATTTTAAGCTTAAATTGTGTTCGTTTGGACCTCTGCAGGCACTTGAATACTTCTTTAAGATGTGTCTTTCGATCATTTCGATTATCAAATTTCCCCACAAGCAGTTGCATGGGCGGATCCAGAATTTTTTTTCAGGGGGGGTCCTAAAGTCCGAATTTTTTGAAGAGCAAAAAAAAAAAAAAAAAAAAAAAAAACGCTTGTAAAGTAAGTAATTGATTGATGATTGTCAGTTCTGTTTCCAATTATTAATAAAACGGGCGACTGGAGAGCAATGGTGTGCCTTAGAAGCTTAAAATCTTGAATTTTCACAACATAGTTCTTGTTCTTATTCGTAAATACATGTACAACATAGGGCGAGCGATAGCGAGCCAGCGAAAAATTTTCCAAGAATTGGAATAAAATACACTATTCATGTCTTTTTCAGTTTCTTTTCGTCTTCTTAGTGCCCTTGTTTATTGATTTAGATGTATTGTATATGTGTTTTGTATATGTGCAGCAGTATTTGAAAATAATGTACATGTATGTAATAATTCGGGCGATCCAGAGAAAAATTTTTGAAATGCTGTCGTCAGAATCTTGTCAAAATGAAAGATTTCTAATATTAATTCATGATATAATTATCAAATGTTATGACAACAGAAGGGGAATTGGGACTAAATCTTATGAAATATGTATATTAATAACAAAATTATGCTATGCTTCGAAAATTCCAGGGGGGGTCCGGACCCCCCCGACCCCCCCTCTAGATCCGCGCTTGAGTTGCACTCCTATTAAGCAGATGAGTCTCTCAATTTTGAAAACATATTCAAGCCCCTGTTTCTTTTTTTGCAGATATGTGGTGGTAAATTCTAAGTTTCCAGATGGATACACGATGTGGCCCTCCAAGTATTCTTTTAGCTGGAATTCACAAGCATTAGGTCCAAACAAAGATTTCATTGGTAAAGAACATAAGTAACCTTAACCAGACCTAGGCGTCAGAAACCAGGAAATATATGTCAAAATATCTATATACCATGAGTACATTATTTCCAATTTAATAAAGTACAAATGTATTTAAAAACAAGAGGCCCAAGGGGTCATAACGCTCATTTGATACTCACGTACACTCTTTGCTGACTGACAGCTGATTATCTAAACTAAATCATTCTGATATTTGTACTTGCCCTTTGATGAAAGAAAGATAACAGGCGCGTAGCCAGAGTAGAAATTATGTGTACTCAAATCAGTCTAGGCAGGAGGCCGCCTTAAGGCCCCCAGTGGGTCCAGGGCGAAGCCCTGGTAGGGTCCAGGGGGTGTTACCACCGGAAGCTCGTAAAATATGGCAATTTGCACCGTAAAAGGCTTATATTCATGTAAAAAGCAAGTCGAAGTTTGATGCAATATAATATCTACTTGTACATTTTTTAATGTTCATAACATGTTGACGTATTTATTCTATTTCCGTATAACAATTCATCTAAATGTCGTTTTTACAAAGTTCTGCACCAAATGACGTATGAATAAAAGTTCTTAGTTAAATATAGATGCATATCTACTACGAAACATTTTTCCTTCTGTCTTTCTAGATTCTACTTTGATTATTTTCTTAACATTTTATGTTTAGTTATCTATTCTTTTCTCTTTTTTTTTTGCAAATGATGTGCACGCAGTTGCGTACTTGCGTATGGGCAGCTACGCGCCTGGATAACGCTAGATCACATTATGAAAATAAATTCCCTATCAATCTTTTGTACTTGATAAAATAAAATTAAATATAATAAACATACCCCTATAAATGCATTTAGGAACTTGAATGTGACAAATATAGAGCTATTTAGTGCACTAGAGTCCAATGGGACACAACCAGAAAAATCAGAAAAATAAAATGTTCAGCCAAAATCAATATAAAACCGTTGAATGACTTAAAAATGACAAGTATACAGTAAATGAGTGCACAAAACCACATATTTATATAGAGAGAAATTCAAAGAAACAGCTGAAAAATTAGCATTTCTGGCAAAGTCCGAAAAGACGTCAAAAACGCGTCAAAAATTTGACTTCGGAGTGGATTCAAAAGCAACAACTCTTCTTGATTTGTCGATACGTGCTTCCGTTCGGAAGAAGAAGTTTGTCAAAGGAGGGTACCTTTAGTGACATACTTTTGCCTGTTGTTGCGCCACCTGTTGAAGGATCCGGGCGAAAAACAACACTGGTAGGAGACCAAGAGCACTACATTCCTACCAAGTTTCATCAAAATCCATTCAGTGGTTCTGGAGAAGAAGTCGAAAATGTGAAAAGTTTACGACTGACTCCGGACGGTGCGCTATGACAATAGCTCACTAAGGTGAGCTAAAAAGGGTTCAAAATATGAATATAGTCATTTATATCAGTTTCTAACCACAGGTCTTTATGATACGATTCCATGTCCAATTATTTGGGGTTTTTTTTTCTTCTTTTTTAAAACAAAGTTTGATTACCACTTAGCATTTCATCTATTTGAACAAGGATTCTTTGTTGTAGGTGAATTATCATATGAGATGGGAAGGATTGGAGTACATTTTGGAGCCCTGTACTCATTACTAGAATGGTACAATCCCCGGTACATGTCAGACGCTCAAAATCATTACAATACACAAGATTTCGTCGAGGTAAGAATAATTGTTACTTCTATATTAAAGAATATAAAAGCTGACTTTACGCATATAGAATCACAGGAAGTACGAAAATCGTGATTCAAGTAAATCGTTGAGACCTTGAGAGAACATGGTTAACAAGATCCTGATTGGCTTGCGCTCTGCGCCAGGCGTCCTTGTTTGGTAAGTTCTGACATGGTTCCAGTCCAGATGCGTCGAGGTTTTGACATACAGAATATATTTCTTAGGGTCTGACTTTTAATCCTCAAATCTATACTGCACATACGCAGTTTTAACGTTTTTGATAAATTCCAAAAAGGGGAAGATGTTCAATTTTTTTTTATGAATGATGATAATTTTCTCGTTAAATAGTGTCAATTGATAAACGCTTGTAATTTTCTCCTTTTGAAGAATAAGATCTATCCGGAGTTGAAAAGTTTGGTAGAGACTTACAAGCCGGAGATCGTATGGGTAGATATGGGTCAGGTGGCCAATAGCTCGTACTGGAAGGCGGAGAAATTCCTGGCCTGGCTTTATAACGAAAGGTAAGGAAATAATGTAAGGTAGATATGGGTCGGGTCGCCAATAGCTCGTACTGGAAAGCAGAAAAAATCCTGGCCTGGCTTTATAACGAAAGGTAAGGAGATAATTTAAGGTAGAAATGGGTCAGGTCGCCAATAGCTCGTACTGGAAAGCAGAAAAAATCCTGGCCTGGCTTTATAACGAAAGGTAAGGAGATAATTTAAGGTAGAAATGGGTTAGGTGACCCATAGCTCATATTGAAGGCGGAGAAATTCCTGGCCTGGTTTTATAACGAAAGGTAAGGAGATAATTTAAGGTAGAAATGGGTCAGGTCGCCAACAGCTCGTACTGGAAACAAGAGATATTCATGGCCTGGCTTTATAACGAAAGGTAAGGAGATATTGTGAGGTAGATATGAGTCAGGGGCCAATAGCTCGTACTGGAAAGCAGAGAAATTCCCGGCCTGGGTCAGGTGGCCAGTAGCTCGTACTGAAAAGCAGAGAAATTCCTGGCCTGGCTTTATTACGAAAGGTAAGGAGATAATGTAGGGTAGATATTGGTCAGGAGGCCAATAGCTCGTAGTGAGTGGCAGAGAAATTCCTGGTCTGGGTCAGGTAGCCAAAAGCTCATTCTGGAAAGCAGAGAAATTCCTGGCCTGACTTTATAACGAAAGGTAAGGAGATATTGTAAGGTAGATATGGGTCATGTGGCCAATAGCTCGTACCGAGGGGCAGATAAATTCCTGGCCTGGCTTTATAAAGAAAGTTAGGAGATAATATAAGGTAGATATGGGTCAGGGGGCCAATAGCTTGACTGAGGGGCAGAGATATTCCTTACCTGGCTTTATAACGAAAGGTAAGGGGATAATGTAAGATGGATATGGGTCAGGAGGCTAATAGATTATACTGAGGGGCGGAGAAATTCCTGGCCTGGCTTTATAACGAAAGGTAAGGAGATAATGTAAGGTAGATATGGGTGAGATGGCCAATAGCTCGTATTGGAAAGCAGAGAAATTCCTGGCCTGGCTTTATAACGAAATGTAAGGAGATAATATAAGGTAGATATGAGTCGGGGCAAATAGCTCGTACTGAGAGACAGAGAAATTCCTGGCCTGGCTTTATAACGAAAGGTACAGAGATGATATAAGGTAGATATGGGTCAGGGGGGCAATAGCTCGTACTGAGGGGCAGAGAAATTCCTGGCCTGGCTTTATAACGAAATATAGATATGGGTGAGGAGGCCAATAGCTTGTATGAGAAGGTAAGAGAATATTCCTTCTGAGGATAAGGAATTATAACTTTCTTCTGTAATCTTTGATTTTGTTTATCTCTTTTAGTCCAGTGCGGTATACAGTGGTAACCAATGACCGATGGGGGAATGATACATATTGTCACCATGGTGATTTCTGGACATGCACTGACCGCTACAATCCAGGTTAGAGGGTGTATATACATTATGTAGATAAATTTACTCTTTACCCGTATATATATACTAGTGATTGAAAAGTAAATTTATGCAAGACTTTAAAGAAAAATACATATAAGCATTCCCCCATCTCCTTGGGATCGAAGACTTGTAGCATTTTGATTTTGGTCTGTACGTCTGTTGCAAAAACTCTTTGCATTGGGTGTAACTTTTGACTGAAAATCGTTAACTAAAGTCCTCTATCAGGTCTATATACTCTTCTGAAATTTAACACTAAGCAAAGATGAAACCGTATAGAACTCTAATTGATGCCGTCCTTAGGGGAGGGGCTTCCACAGAAAATGGTTCAAAAGAACGACATACATGTACTTTACTAAGGGCAAGATAGATGTTAAATAGTGTTGATAATTCAGGTAGACTCCAGGACAGAAAGTGGGAGAACGCTATGACAATAGACAGGAAATCATGGGGATATAGGAGAGAGGCCAAACTGGAAGACTTCCTGACTATCAAAGAACTACTTTATCAGGTCATATCTACCGTCAGGTAACATATTACACTAATTACAAACTTCAGTCACAATGAACTTAGGCTTTTATAAAATTATTGTGAACAGCATAGAAGAAATAGCAATCAACACAGAATCTCCAAATCATCCAGATATGTTCCCCGTGGAGAGAGCATGCATGAACCCTATTTATTTTCAAGGTCAAAGGTCAAGGTCAGTTTGGACTTTATTTTAAAATCCTTTTGCTGATAGCATAAAGCATGTCACTGCGATGAGATGCCACGCTTTCAGTTGGCTTCATTTATAACAATGCATGTATTTACACAATGAGAAAGAAACGAATGGTATCAACGGTGAATTTGAAATTCCGAAATTTAGAATCAAAGAGAGTATGTGTTGAAAGAAAGATCGTGAAATTGGTTAGGGACTGGGGGAATTCGAATCATTACTCAAACTTCAGCACACACAAATCAATTACATTCTTTTTAAAATAAAAGAGACTTATGAGATTTATATATCTCAAACAGGTTCTAGACTTACAGAACGAGCGGATCATACTTGAAATTCTGCTAATACACTATACATGTAACGTTATTTTTCACTATCCAGAGAAGACGTTGTGCAATTTTTAAAAAAAGTTTATGAGTAATGATGCAGGTAAGGCGTTCCTTAAAGCTGATGTGGACTGAGAGAGGCTTGTACATCAGCCTTGTTCGTCTTGTGCAATGGAGACAAATCCATTGCTACAATAGGAAAAAAATACAAATTTGTTGATTTTGAATTATTTCTTGTAAAAAAAAAATCAACGTGCATTCTTTAATTGGTTATAGCTATGGAGGGAACATCCTGATTAATGTGGGACCTACAGCCTGGGGTACAATCTCACCTATATACGAGGAAAGACTATCACAGCTAGGTGACTGGCTTAGTGTTAACGAGGAGGGTATCTTCAGAAGTCAACCTTGGAAACACCAAAACGATACCATAACACCAGGAATATGGTAAGTAATAAACGTTATACGAGGAAAGACTAACACAGCTAGGTGACTGGCTTAGTGTTAACGAGGAGGGTATCTTCAGAAGTCAGCCTTGGAAACACCAAAACGACACCATAACACCAGGAATATGGTAAGTAATAAACGTTATACGTGGAGAGACTATCACAGCTAGGTGACTGGCTTAGTGTTAACGAGGAGGGTATCTTCAGAAGTCAACCTTGGAAACACCAAAACGACACCATAACACCGGGAATATGGTAAGTAATAAACGTTTTACGAGGAAAGACTATCACAGCTAGGTGACTGGCTTAGTGTTAACAAGGAGGGCATCTTCAGAAGTCAACCTTGGAAACACTAAAACGATACAATAACACCGGGAATATGGTAAGTAATAAACGTTATACAAGGAAAGACTAACACAGCTAGCTGACTGGCTTAGTGTTAACAAGGAGGGCATCTTCAGAGGTCAACCTTGGTAACACCAAAACGACACCATAACACCAGGAATATGGTACGTTATAAACATTATACGAGGAGAGACTAACACAGCTAGGTGACTGGCTGAGTGTTAACGAGGAGGGTATCTTCGGAAGTCAACCTTGGAAACACCAAAACGATACCATAACACCAGGAATATGGTAAGTAATAAACGTTATACGAGGAAAGACTAACACAGCTAGGTGACTGGCTTAGTGTTAACAAGGAGGGCATCTTCAGAGGTCAACCTTATTAACACCAAAACGACACCATAACACCAGGAATATGGTAAGTAATAAACGTTATACGAGGAGAGACTAACACAGCTAGGTGACTGGCTTAGTGTTAACAAGGAGGGCATCTTCAGAGGTCAACCTTGGTAACACCAAAACGATACCATAACACTAGGAATATGGTACGTTATAAACATTATACGAGGAAAGACTAACACAGCTAGGTGACTGGCTTAGTGTTAACGAGGAGGGTATCTTCAGAAGTCAACCTTGGAAACACCAAAACGATACCATAACACCAGGAATATGGTAAGTAATAAACGTTATACGAGGAGAGACTAACACAGCTAGTTGACTGGCTTAGTGTTAACAAGGAGGGCATCTTCAGAGGTCAACCTTGGTAACACCAAAACGACACCATAACACCAGGAATATGGTAAGTAATAAACGTTATACGAGGAGAGACTAACACAGCTAGCTGACTGGCTTAGTGTTAACAAGGAGGGTATCTTCAGAAGTCAACCTTGGAAACACCAAAACGATACCGTAACACCAGGAATATGGTAAGTAATAAACATTATACGAGGAGAGACTAACACAGCTAGGTGACTGGCTTAGTGTAAACGAGGAGGGTATCTTCAGAAGTCAACCTTGGAAAAACCAAAACGATACCGTAACACCGGGAATATGGTAAGTAATAAACGTTATACGAGGAGAGACTAACACAGCTAGCTGACTGGCTTAGTGTTAACAAGGAGGGCATCTTCAGAAGTCAACCTTGGTAACACCAAAACGATACCGTAACACCAGGAATATGGTAAGTTATAAAGTTACACATGTATAACAATAGAATCACCAAAATAACAAAGTAAAACTGGGAATATATGGTAAGCAATATAAGTAACGTTGGAAACGTCAAAACTTATACCTGCATGGAAGCACCATGATTGTTTGGGAGCATACATTAGTTTCAACATGTTTGATGTTTATCATGCTTGTAATAAACTATGAATAGATATTGGTATACCATTGCTTACTCCCCTCACATATCAGGTACACAATGGCTAAAGGATTACCAGACTTGGTGTATGTCTTCACCCTAGACTGGCCCTCATCAGGGAAGCTTGAGCTGGGAGCACCAACAGCGGAGGTAGGGGCCACTATTGTATACTTGGTGGGGTACGGAGACCAACTGAAATGGGAGCCACGTCCAGGTGGGGGTATGGTCATCTACGTACCCACGCTGTCTGTGAAACGCATGCCATGTAACCATGCATGGTCATTCAGACTTATATACTTACAAGATTCATAGCTAAATTTACAATGCTAATAACAACAATTATTGTTATAGAAAGTACTGAAAATTTTGGTATGAAATATAATTTTTTATATACTGTGTTGGACAATTAAGCCTTTTTCTATAGATTCTTTGTTTACAGTATTTGTTGTTTGTTTGATTCTTGATGCAACTTATTGTGTAGAGTGTATTTTTTAACTCTAAAAATTTAATCCCTCAGGGTGTTGAATTACACTGAAGTCCCCCCTTTTTTAAAATTTTTACTTAATTATCTCTTAAATGTGCATTTTACTGATAGTAGTGAAAAGCATAGGAAATTTCAGAACCTATGACTTTGGGAATAAAATATATAAAATATTGACAAGAATATAATTAAATGCATTTTACATATTGCTTATTTTGTTTATGTTTCAATGTGCCATAACATCTATTAAAATTAAATCATATTGGAATATAGTTTTTCATACACATATACTTGCATTTATGAAAATTAGATCTGCTAAGATTCAAGTTCTTTGTTTTTTTACATTATTATAAGAATGTGTGATGATGCATATTTATTATTTACATTCCCTTTGCTATGTGTAAAAAAAATAAACCATTTACTGCACTTCCTTTCGTGGCCCTTCCATAAGTCTATTTCCTTAGTCAAAAGCACAAGATACTGACAGTGCATATGTACTTATATTAGAATGTGTCATATTTTAGCACAGCAAGCAATGTTACAACTGCTCTTATTAAAGACTACGCCAATTCACTTCACTCTTGTAAATTATACCGGAAAATATGGTAAAGGGCACTAAATCATGATTACAATCATATGTCATTTGTCCATTTTTGCCCTGTTTCCACTAAAATGAGGTTGCGTTAAAATAACTACACATACAGTATCTAAAGTAAACTACACATACAGTAATTAGTGCCGTGTCCATATACATCTGTACCCTTGCTACACAACCACAATGTAAACATCACTAACTCAGGAAGTATGTATGTGAATAACATGGACTTGACTAAGAATTACAATATTGTTCATTCATGTCTCTGCTTTGATGTAATTAATGTATGTGTTTATGATAATTTAATGATTATTCATGTTTGAGACAATTTTTATGAAATATTGCAAAATATTAAAATGCTTTATAAATACTGCATTGTTTTAATAGTCACAAATAAACAAATTATACATGTTGTAAAAGTTTTCATGTAAATGTATAAACATCACTTTTATCTTGATGTACATTTATACATGCATTCTGATTTACATATAATAAACGAAGTTAAAGCTTCAACAAATCACTTACAGTCTTAAATCATATTGCACTTAGCTGCTTATGAATATCACAATATATGACTTGAACAATTTTAACTTAACAAATTTTTCATGTACCTTTAAAAGTCTTCATCATCACTATTTTCATGCTTATTTGACCTTTTATAGTCTTGCTTATACTTTAACTTTATTGATATGAGGACCATTTATGTTTAGGCTTACAACCACTGTCGTAAAATGACTGTTATCAAGCCTTTATGGAATGTATGGCATTAACAACACATTTAGGACAAGCTAGAGGGAGCAGTCCTTGTCTATTATAGTACTGTACTAATATACCAGCACTCTCTGGTAAACTGGCCGGTCCCTGTGATAGTTCTTTGTGAAATTTTACCAGTACATCATCAATAAATGCTGTCTTAGTGTAGTAATGTCCACATGTAAACATCACAGCGGCAGTATTTGCCGTGTTTTCTCCGCTGGGATACGTAGCCTGATGAAGCTTCTCGTCTAGATGGTCCACCTCACTACGTGTGATATAAATACTCTGCCGTGACTCTGCACCTTTCTGTAAGTTCTGTACCACATCCTGCCATAGCTGCTCAAACGGTATTAACTTGTCACTAGGTTGAAGGTCAAGGTCACTTCGCTCCAGCTTTAGAAGTGGTTTCAGACAAGCACTTGTTACCGGGTGTTTCTTCTCAAAATCATGAGCCAGAATTCTGTCTGTTACTCTCTGTAGGACATCCAGAGAAAACTTTGTCGATATTGCTTTCCTCAGGGAATCAGACATACCTATTTTAGCAGGTGAGGTCAGATCCTCTTCACTTTCAGTGGTAGAATCCTCATTGTTACCTTGATGTGGAGACCTGAGTAAACAGATTAATAAATAATCATACTCGGGAGATCAAAGTAATTTTGTCACCAGGGTTCTACAAGGCACTTTCAATATTACACTTATCAAATTTCATATACTTTTAAAATCCTTTAAAGTACTGAATGAGGTATAGAATAAGTATTGAAAAAAATGTTCTTCATCATAATCTGAGAAGTTAATTAATATCATGGAAAACTCTGTATAGATTCTAATTACAAATGTAGTGGGTTCCTAACTTTGTTACTAGGAAGAAAATTATTATTTACCAGAATAAGAAAGTAGCCAGAATACAGCACAGACTGTCTATATATGTGTGTAATAGGGTGTAATTGGTTCTCTAGCTCGTTTACTGACAGCCTTTGTTACTATTAGTAGCTTTTGTATTTACCAGAATAAGAAAGTGGCCAGTATACAGCACAGACTGTCTATATATGTGTGTAATAGATTCTCTAGCTCATTTACTGGTAAACTCTCCTTGTCCCAGAAATGTAATACCTATAATAAATGAACACAGTTAATATACATAATACATCAATATGTTTATATCATTGTGAGTAAAAGTATATACAAACAAAATTGTAAACTGATAATTTTATGTGTAACCAAAGAACTACTTCATGGCCAGATTGCATAGCTAAAACTTCCCATCATAAGTTGACAACAGAATCATTAGAGTGAAGAATGTAGGTCAAGGTTACAAGGTTAAAAGATAAAGTATGCATGAACCAAATGAAAGCTAAAATAATGGAAATAGAAACCTGAACAAAGGAGTTATATCTGGAGTATCTTGCTAAGAAGGACCTGTAAGTGTAGTCAAATCAGGAAATTCCTTATTAGGAAAGTGTCAATTCACTGTTAAAATAACAATACACAAACCTGTAGAAGTATCAAACGATAGTTTTCTTCCTTCTGTGACGCTGATGTCTCCTGATTTACACATAACCTGAATTCATATAAACATAGGTAATCATAGATTACAAAGCTCACCTCGCAGCAGCAAAATTCAATTTAAACATAGTTCTAAGTACATGTATATTAGCTTTAAAAAGTAAAATCACTCAAGCAGAAAAAAGTAGGTCAAGTTCATTCTATGAAAGTTTTATCAAAGATACAACCACTTTGCAAGTTTGGTACATGTAGCACTTATACTTTACTCAATCCTGGCTCTTAAAAGCAAAATCATTCTAGTAAAAAAAGTAGGTCAAGGTCATTTTATGAACGCTTGATCAAAGGTATGCAGAAATGTGCCAGGAAGGCTGTTCTAACCTGCAAACTGAGCCCTCTTTGACCTAAATTTTAACATCACCTCTTTCCCAGGAAATCGTGATTTCAGAAAACAAGAATGAAACTAACAACTGTGGTGCATATACATGTATGTATATAGAATAGATGTCATAATTTGTGTTTTTGCTTACGTGCATTACATTTAGGATAAATTCACTTGCTGTGTGTTACCCGTAATAAAACACAAATTAAGACACTTATTCTATCTATATAGACATTATGCATAATGTAGTAACATTTAACAATGATGAATAAATAGAAGCACACACTGGACTTACTGTAGGTAATGGTTTATGACAGCCAGAGTAATGGCTGAGAACTTCTCCTTGTAATGATCTCGGTATCTTTGTAAAGCCAGTAAGTGGAAAACCAGGGCCTAGAAAAGATTATAACATGTATACAAGAAATGTAATAGTACTTGATACAGAAAAACTTACTCTGATTAACCTATACAGGCTCATTACATTGTGCAACGACATTCAGGGATTATAAATATCTCATGTTATACTCTTCCTTTATTTGATTTTTAAACTGCATTTATTTAATGATTTTATTTATCATATATGTCAAAACACTGGGGGTAACTGTATTGTACTAGGAAAGCTCAGAATTAAACATGACAATCATCAAGAAAAACATGTAACTAAAGGACATGGTATTAAAATATCTTTACAGTTGTATATAATAACTCAAAGCCTTATCCTTTTTAAAAATGCCTTATGAAGGAGGAAATCGTACAAGATCATAGAAATGTATATAATACCTGAGCATAGTCCAGCTTATGTACACATACTATAACAGCACTGAGGTAGTCCTGAAGATCTGTACACTTCCTCAGTATGTGTACACTGTTACAGAAATCTGACAGGTGCTACAAACAATAATAATACATCATATATGTACACATACTATAACAGCACTGAGGTAGTCCTGAAGATCTGTACACTTCCTCAGACAGTATGTGTACACTGTTACAGAAATCTGACAGGTGCTACAAACAATAATAATACATCATACTTGTACACATACTATAACAGTACTGAGGTAGTCCTGAAGATCTGTACACTTCCTCAGTATGTGTACAATGTTACAGAAATCTGACAGGTGCTACAAACAATAATAATACATCATACATATGTACACATACATGTACTATAACAGCACTGAGGTAGTCCTTAAGATCTTTACACTTCCTCAGACAGTATGTGTACACTGTTACAGAAATCTGACAGGTGCTACAAACACTAATAATACATCATATAATTATGTACACATACTATAACAACTTAATGACAAATGTTTATTTTTCCTCAATATACACCAATCAAACAGTTTTTCTCCTTTATTCAGGCTAGGAATTCATATGACCATCTTTTAGAATCATCATCAACTTTTGCATATATTTCAAACACATTCTTTTACAACTTAAAGAAATCTAATTCCTTTGCAATCTTAAAACCTACATGATTTTCTAGTAATATGATCACTTTCCTCAATTGTTAACTTTAAGAACTTATTCAGGATATCAAAAGTAATCAATAAATCACAATAATGTGCTATCCCCTAATTCAGGAAATTATTTTCCCAGCTATATGTGTACTATAACAGAATAATTTGAATCATCTGGATTAAGTACAATACCTCTAAGACATGGTGAAGCACCACTCTGCCATACTTGACATTTCCGAGGGTTTGTAAATCCGGCAGTAAATCCAAATGTCTGTCATCATACATTCCTCCTGACATCTGAGAACAGAGATGTTCATCATATTGTTAATAACTGTCATACCAATACATGTATCAACTTGTAAATGCTTCATGTAGAATAATCACTTTTTAAAAGAGAAGGGCAGACAGTGATAAAAGAATAAAGATACAGACAGACTGAGACGTACTAAACCAATGTGGTCTTACTGGTTAGGAACCAAATAATTAACATAAAGAACAATCAAATCATGTGATTTATGTACATACATGTATTTACCAAATAACTAAATATATTGAACTAATACAGTAAAAACATGTACATATTTACCAAATAACTAAATAAATTCAACTAATACAGTAAAAACATGTACATATTTACCCAAATATCTCCATCACTGCTGTCGTAGGAGTCAGACTTATTGAAGGCCGACGTCTGATGCAATAGAGACTTGGGACGTGAAGGCGGCAGACCATGACATACCATAGGTACCATCACCTCTGATGAGGTCATCGCGCTTGACTGGTGACGAATCGAACGATTCATGTGAATGTAATGACTTTGGGTGGATTCCACTTTCTCCAAGCCGAGCTTAAAATGTAGAAAATGGTATAAAGGAAAGGAGAATGTGAGTAAGACTATAAGACTCTTTCATGGTCTTCTATGAAAGATACATCGGTTCCACCCGAGGGGTCTCAAAATCATGTAAAACCCGAGGCTTGCCGAGGGTTTTGCAAAATTATGAGACCCCGAGGGTGGAAACGATGCATCTTTCATAGAAGAACATGAAAGAGTATTTTTCTCTCATATCTAAAGGTCAAAACAAAACTGAAAGAAAAGGGACGAAATTTGAAAAAAATGTCAAGTTGATCTAATCGCAAAAATTTTGCGATATTCGAATTCAGCACCCCCGAAAATGGTTTATTCTATAAGAATAAACTACGAATATTAGGCTTTTCAAAATAAAACGCAAGAGTACATTGAAAAATGATCTTAAAATCGAAGTTTTATGGCGACGTCGCCGCAGGCTTGTTTGTTTTGCGGGCTGAAATCATGACGTCACAATAGCGTAAACAATCGAAACAATAGCGTCACGTGATATGTGATACAGCTGTCACATGATATGTGATACAGAAGTAGCTCACATAGCAGTATTTCATGGGCCTACTCTGTAACACATACGCGGGTATGAGAGAAAAAAGTGTGAATGTTTATGCACATAAAATATTCAAAATTATAATCATAGTGCATATCTATCTTTTATTTGAGGATGTGAACATAATATTTTTCTCAGAATGATTTTTAACATTTACCTGACCATGTAGACTTACCTGACCATAGTCATTCTTGCCCCATACCCAGACCAGCCCATCAGAATCTAACGATATGTTAAATTCTCCTCCAGAAGTCATGTGACAAACCTTCCTGTCGTTTATACTTGTTACCATACTGGGAAGTTTCTATAAAAGAAAATTGTATCTTATTACCAAACTATGTTCAAAGAATAGGGGGTACAAACAATAACATACAAATGTAAACATTTCTTATTTCTATAATACAGCTTATTTAAAGACAATGCTAAAAGAACAGAGTATTTCATGGTTCTTCAAATGTCTAAATATAAATGATATCTGAATCAACAATATACTTAGGATCATATCTGTTCTCTGATCATTTTTTGCTTTGAGTCTACCATATCCTGATTTCTACCATATCCTGATTTCTACCATACCCTGATTTACCTTATCGTCTACCAAATCCTACAATGAATTATTTGCCACCATATAGTCTTTTGACTCAATGCTTAGCATCCTGCTCTGAATGAATTCCTACCATGCTAGTATTCTGCATTGAACTACTGCCTATTATATCCTGCTTTGATTCATTGCTCAATATATCAATCAGTGAGTTATTGCCTACCATATCTTGTTTTGAGTTATTGCCGATCTGTCCCTCTATATTCCTGCCCCACGTGTACACATCTCCATCTATGGTTATCACAGCTGAATGAGAGCTCCCACAAACTGACTAGAAATAAAATATGGTATACATGTAAATCAATCTCAGTTCATTAAATTGAGGGATCGCCAATTAACAAACAATTGCACCTTAAACAATAATATATTTTGTTGTTCAAGTGTTGGACTTTCACATTAAATCAAAAGGACTTAGTTAAAAAGGTACCTCTTTTTGTTTTCACATTGTTCTGCTGAAAAATATTCAAGCACCGAAAAAAAAGAAAAAAAAATTCAGCCCAGAACACTTTGTAATTTTGCAAAGAGCTCAATACCTTTTTAAAATAATTAAAAAATTGTTCACCTGTTTGATTCTGCCATTTATGTAGCATGTATCTACTTCCTCTGGTTGGAGGTACCTTTCTACAGGATCTCCAAGGAATTTACCGCTCTGTCTGGCCTTCCTGGCAGCATGCGCCACAAAACGTAAACTGTACGGATGACATCCCCACGTATACACCTTATTCTGGGCACTTACAGCAATCTACGGACAAAATATACATGAATCAAACGGTAGGGTACGTTATCTCATCTGTAATATTGCCTTATTATCAGCACTCACTGCAATCTGTATTTAGAAATTACATTCTATTATAGTGTGTAGGATGTGATAAAAAGAAATTCTATTTCATAAAATTGTTGTGAAACTGGTTAAAATCCCCTATCCAAGGATTCTGGAAGAAAATAATAACAAAAATTGTTTCATAAATACTGTATGAAATGGAAAGTTATTTGAGATTTTTTAAATGAAAAATTTGATATCATATAAAAATGAGATGAAATAACATTTACTATCAAATGTACAAGTAAAATAATCATATATTAATAACGTAGACTTACATTATGGAAGAACTTGGTGGATATTTCTACGATTTTATCTTTAAGTGTTGTTATCTGGACTGGCCATGTTTGTTTGGAGTTGTTACCGAGTCCTAACTGTCCAAAGAATCCACAGCCAAAAGCCCATACCTGACCCTGTAATAATGATACCAAAACATACCATAGAACATGACAAAAGTTGAATAACGTAGTCAATAGATAGTACTAACGATAATGCTCTAAAAGATAGGTAGAGAATTGATCTTACCAGTGCAGTGAGAGCTAGTGTATGACAGTGCTGACGATAATGTCCTAAAAGATAGGTAGAGAATTGATCTTACCAGTGCAGTGAAAGCCAGTGTATGACAGTGCTGACGATAATGTCCTAAAAGATAGGTAGAGAATTGATCTTACCAGTGCAGTGAAAGCCAGTGTATGACAGTGCTGACGATAATGCTCTAAAAGATAGGTAGAGAAATGATCTTACCAGTGCAGTGAGAGCCAGTGTATGACAGTGCTGACGATAATGCTCTAAAAGATAGGTAGAGAATTGATCTTACCAGTGCAGTGAGAGCCAGTGTATGACAGTGCTGACGATAATGTCCTAAAAGATAGGTAGAGAATTGATCTTACCAGTGCAGTGAAAGCCAGTGTATGACAGTGCTGACGATAATGCTCTAAAAGATAGGTAGAGAATTGATCTTACCAGTGCAGTGAGAGCCAGTGTATGACAGTACTAACGATAATGTCCTAAAAGATAGGTAGAGAATTGATCTTACCAGTGCAGTGAAAGCCAGTGTATGACAGTGCTGACGATAATGCTCTAAAAGATAGGTAGAGAAATGATCTTACCAGTGCAGTGAGAGCCAGTGTATGACAGTAACCAGCGGATATCTTGGTAACTTGCTTGTCTGACAAAAACGCTATCTTTTTTGGTTTAAGGCAGTCTTCTATAGCATGGTGACCTAACTGTCCATGGACTCCCCAACCCCAGCTGTACACCCTAGTCAAATATAAATATACACAATGATAATACTGAAAATAAAATCAAATAAAAGAAAGTTGTTGGTCAAGTTTTTCTTTTGATATCATTTAGAGAACAAATAATCTAACACCTTTGTGTGCTTTCATACAGATGTAATCACAATTGTCAAATAAATCAGACCTGATAATTTCAGTCTTGCACATAATTTTCAAAAGAATTTCTAAAGCTTATTCATTCTTTATTGAGAGGATCAAGTTATAATAAGATCATGTTGTGATATAAAAATTTTGTACTGTTAGGACCAGGGTATGGTATAAACAGGTCCAACCCAAGCTGTGATAAGTAGGCTATGACTTAAACTACATGTACATGTATCTCAATCAGAGATTTGAGAACCATATGTTACAACTACTTGAAACTGAGCCTGAGCTTTAAGAATGATCAAGGTGTTGATATAGACTTACTCAGCCTGAGCTGTAAGAATGATCAAGGTGTTGATATAGACTTACTCAGCCTGAGCTTTAAGAATGATCAAGGTGTTGATAAAGACTGTCTCAACCTGAGCTTTGAGAATAATCAAGGTGTTGATATAGACTTACTCAGCCTGAGCTGTGAGAATGATCAAGGTGTTGATATAGACTTACTCAGCCTGAGCTGTGAGAATGATCAAGGTGTTGATATAGACTTACTCAGCCTGAGCTGTGAGAATGATCAAGGTGTTGATATAGACTTACTCAGCCTGAGCTGTGAGAATGATCAAGGTGTTGATATAGACTTACTCAGCCTGAGCTGTGAGAATGATCAAGGTGTTGATATAGACTTACTCAGCCTGAGCTGTGAGAATGATCAAGGTGTTGATATAGACTTACTCAGCCTGAGCTGTGAGAGCTAGGGAATGATACTGTCCACAAACCACCTGTACACAAGGTGTAGATGTTAGGGTGTCTAGGAACATGGGGCGGCTATAGATGTGCCGGGTTCCTAACCCTACCTGACCATACTTAGAAGATCCCCATCCATATACCTGACAAGGAAAAAAAATCTTTTGAAAAAGACAAAGATGTACAAAATTCTAAATTCAAACACAATTCTTTTTTATTTGTCACATTCCACATTTTAGATCAGTGAGAGAGAAAATAAAACGGACAAAGGGTATAAATCATAACTTACTCCTTGTTGTGTTAGAGCTATAGTGTGTTCTCCACCACAGGACACTGATATTACACGTATCTGCAACATATGGAGAGTCTCTACTCTACAGGGAGGTGACACTGTGTTATCCAGGGCCAAATCACCGTGTCCTAACCTATGCATTTACATAGGAGAAAGAAGCATCAATATATGAAAACATAGGGTAATCAAAGATTACATAGCTCGCCTATGCAGGTTTTTGTCAGAAACCAGATTAAAGTTTTTGAAAAGTAGGTCAAAGTCCAAAGTCAAGGTCACTAGGTCAAAGGTCATGGTCTCAAATGAAAGGTCTTGTCACAAGGTATCTACATGTGAAATATCAAAGCCCTACCCCTTATAGTAAAAGAGATATAGCCCAGATTAAAGTTTTGTCTACGGACGACGACAATGCCGAGGGTATGGCATTAGCTCTCCGGACTTTTTCGTCCCGGCGAGCTAACAAAAGTCATTATCATACAGGATGAACACAGAGAATGAAGCATGATGTGATTTGACAGAAATCTTATATTTTCTTCTGAATGAAATCCTTGTTTTCTTTATATAAAGCATTACCTTCCATTTGAGTTTCTGCCCCATGTATATAAATCCCCGTCCCTTACCAGGGCCACATGTTGATGTCCTGCCCCTATAGGATAGGGCTTACATAACAGCCTCTGTCTGGTCACCTCTGGTTTGTTATCTGGTATCTATGTTACATAGAGTATTGAGGAAAGAGATGTTAAATGATTTCCAGCAATAAATAATATGTTCTAAGTCAAGTCATATCACAGCCAATTGTGCCTCACATGAAATTCATACGAAATGAGCATCATGTAAATTTCATATGAAAGTTCATGTAAAATTCATATCAATTTCACATAAGATTTATGTGAAAAATATTTTACATGAATTTCACATAAATTTCCTTCACATGAATTTCACATGAATTTTTCTAAGTGACCTTCACAGGAAACTGAGTTCACATAACATCCATGTAAAAATCTTCACATGAATTTCATGTGAAAAATTTCATGTAAATTTCATGTTCGTGCTCGTTTCACATTAATTTCATGTGAACTTTCATGTAAAGTTGATGTTAATTTCACATGAATTTCATATGAGGCACAATTGGCTGTATATGCAACATACATTTTCATCATCTGACATCATACAACCTGCTGATGTAAAATTAAAACTTTTATGCCTTGGACTGTAGAATGATGATGTCATGAAATATGCATTTAAAAAAAAGTGAATTTGAATGGGGATAACATATTACAATGTAATTTGAATTTTAATGATGTGCTGTCATAAATTACGTCACAAAAACACAATCTTATGCACTATGTTTGCAATTTGCATTTTGATTGGTTGTGAAATGAAACAAATGCAAGGGGAGTCACGTTTCACTGCAGTTTTTGCTATAACCTCAAACATTCCATTGGTGGCATCATTAAAAGCAGTTTTTTTTTAGCACATTATTGACCAAAGCATCAGAGTAAGGTTACAATGCATTTGTTTTACATAAATTGACAGGGTATTGGTGAATCCTGTAAGAAATATCCTTAAAGTAATAAAGTTTTACTCAATCCGTAAAACTGAATTTCTCACAATGGATTTAATAATACCCTGTCAGTTTATATAAAGCCCCTTATTTCAATACATGTACAACTTAAAGTAAGACTTCTGATGTAACTTACATTTCTCTGAACCTCTTTATAGTCAGTACATAGCAGCTCCTGGATATTTGGTATAGATCCTTCCTTTTCCCTGATTTTGTGTAGTTGTAATAACACTGTCAGGAAGAAATCAACCAGCCTAGAAGGTTCTGGTATAGTAGCTTCCTATAATGTATGTAATATAGGGTGAAGTTTACATGTAGATAGATAGTGAAACAACAAATACTAATAATATATACATGTACATGTAGTTTATCTACCAGTTCAGTACAAGAAACAACAATGAAATTCAAAGTAAATTTTTATCCATAAGGGTTTTGCATTATATATATAGTAAATATATTTAAAATCAATAATGAATAACAATTTTATTCCGAAGTCTTTTTGTTTGCCTCAAGCATAAAAATTTCTTTTTCATTCCATTTTCTGACTCATACATGTGTAAATATATGAGTAAAAAAACTTAATTCACATTCAAAATTTAATTCTAACAGACAAATATAGTAGATGCTGAATAAATTGAAGATCTCATTATGGAACGGATAAAATACATGATTGTATATTTATATCAAACTATGATAGATAAAAACATGTACTCACTGACAGTGAGCCCTCACCATCACTGGCTGTAGATGATATAGAAGTTATACTGCCTGCCCTGAAAATATTATTACATTGCTAAAATATTACATGTACCAATTTTGAAATAGTAGCATATACATGTATATGTATATATTATCTGAATTTAATATTTTCTAACTAAATAAAATAGGTAAAACTTGCTTAAGATCTTTATTAGTACAATTTTGCTAGATGTACATGTGTGTTTAATCAGATACCTCCTTCTGGATCCCATTTGTCTTGCAATATGACTTCTCAATGGATTCCTTGAAGGGTCAAAGGTCAAGGTCAAAGTTTCCAGGTCCTTGACACCCAAATCAATAATGATTGGTTGGAAGAGTGTAAAATGTTGAAATGCAAACTGATGTTTACTACACAGAAGTTCTACTAATGACGAAGGTGAAAGAAACTGGAGGAATGTACCTGCAAAATAATTGATATCATCATCTGTAAGTAATATGATGATCTACAAATGGAAGTACAGGTATAATTCATTTTAATAGTGAGCAATGCTGACCATGAGAAGCCTGTTTTCAATCAAAGTAATTTAATGATTTTTTCATATAATCTATAAGGGCGCTACATACATGTACATGTATATTGTGATACACATTTTGTATCATGATACGATATGAATTTATCAAATATCACAATATATTGATATATTGTTACATCCCTAATACACATATCTTGGTGTAATGATACAGTTACTTACCATTAGCTGCCTGTATAAGATGACTGGTAAAACCTTTTGATACCAAACCACTGATCATAGCCGGAGAGAGAATGAAGTGATTATATGATGCTAACAGCTGGAGAGCCTCTAATACTAAACCACGGGCCTGGAAATCATAAATTATAGAACACAGTCAAATACATGTATAAATATTTGGGTCTAAAGATAGTACAGCAGATGCTTTTTTCCTATCTGTCAAACTCATGATTTAAAAGTTTTTACTTGTGAACTGTATGAGCCTTTTATATCACAAGCATTACTTACATGTAAGCTTGCAAAATTCCTGGTGGCTTTCCTTGGCAAAATACTATCTTCATTATTAAAAGATTAAGATAAACAATCGATTTTTGAGCTTTCTTTTGCATTTGGATTGTGACAAGTAACATGTACTTACTTTGGCCATTTCTAACAAAACCTCCACCATGCCATTCTCTGTTAGTAGAGTAAGAGCCTTTGTCTCATGGTAAGAGAAATTACTGATCAGGAAATCTCTGTAACAGGCCAACATACAGACAAAATAAACTAACAACTCAAAAATAATTGTCCATGAACATGTATTACACTTTGATTAATAATCTAAATCTGCTCCAATATTAGACCTGCAAGTGAAATACATCAAACACAAAGCATGATAAAAATACAAATATCATCAGTAATTCCTAAAGACTTGATCATTTAAAAAAACCAATCCACTTAATCCTAAGCCTTACATTAGATTTGCCTGTAACTGTGTATCCCCTGGATTTTGTCGAGCCTGGTAAACATAACATTGTAGTGCCATATCTGCTAGCTTCTTTCTGTCCGCTGTGCTGATCTCTGACCCAGGCAAGGTCATAACCTGCTTCAAAAGTGATGTCACTTCTGGTACACGCCCATGATTGGCAAAACTTGCCACTCGTTTGACAAATTTACACTGTAAATATCAAAGTTCAATGATAATCACAATATTCTTTAATGCATGTATATCTAATTTTTGCAATATCTTAAACAAAATTCATCGTCCGAAAAATGCATTCTCAAAAATTCACTTTTACACATATATATGTATTGTCACATCTGAAATGATATACAGTATAACCAGAAATTTTCGCGAGGTACTAATTTTCGCTATATTCGCGAGTGATTTTGAATCGCAAAAAATTGTTCTCGCGAAAAATTGTGTTTGATAAGGTATATAATAAATTGTTATGTCCGTTACATTTGTTCATATTGTACATGTGTCATTCTTCACTTTTTCTGATTAAACGTATCGAGGATTGAATTGAGTGTATTCTTATGATAGAACTTACTTAAACTGAATAATGACACCCTATTTTACCATAAAATCGCGAAATTTGATACTCGTGAAAATTTCTGGTTATACGGTACTAGTAATAGACTCTTTCAGATTATTTCTATAACAAAATGTGAAGCTCATGGGAACAAAGAAGGAACCAAATTACATCACATATCCACATGATTCTGCAGATAATGTGAAAGATTAATTAGTGTACTCTTTTGTTCACAAGATTTTTAGTCCCTGTAATACTGAGATCTCAAACTGATTCTTAAAATCTAATTCGTACAGGAACTCACATAAAACCTCCAAAAGTACATGTAGGACTACTGATAAGTCATGAGCATATTACATGTATTTCATTTTTCACTACTGCTGAAAATTCATAACGATATTTCATTTTGTATATCTTACCTTGGATGACCTAAACAGTTTAGAGGCATGTGAGTAGTTTCCTATCTGTACGGAGTACTCTGCAGCTAGTTCATACAGGGCATGTAGATCAAGTCCCAGGGAGATACCGAGACTGTCTGTAACGGACGGGTCAGTCTGCTGGATGGCAAGATCAAGGAACAAACGCTCAGGAGATATCCTGGACAAAAAATGAAGTAGAAAACACTAATGAAGTACATGTTTGTATAGTGATTTTTTTTTAACTACTTAAGTTTATAATGTTTATTTTGTAATGTATTAGGTGTATTGATTATAACCATAGATGCACAATGCTTACACAACAAATTTTTTTCTCTTTAGTTTCTTTCATAAAACTACTTTTTCAAGAGGAAACTACACAAATGAACAGAGTAACACTTACCGAGGCCTACATTCATACACTCCAGCATCTGTGACTATGATACAGCCATTAAGGACAGTATGACTAGGAACATCTATATCATACGATGATTGTGATTGGTCAGGATCAGCTGATGCAGTTTCAGATTGGCTAATACCAGGCAGGACAGATTTTGATTGGTTGGTTCCCATGCTTTGTTTGAGTTCCTCTTCATGCTTCTCATGCCAGTAAAATGGGAAGGACTTGGCCATAACCCCTAACAATTTCTCACCTAGGGGAAGGTCAAACTGTTGAATCACAGAGTCCTTGTTAAACTCCTGAAACAGTGAGAATGTTTTTTAACAGATTGAAATAAATACAAAATACATGTAAACCACAAGAATCAGATTATTAGAAAAAGAATAAGCATATGAATTTTTAAGATTTAGAAAAAAAATTTCCTCTGAGTGATAATCATACCTTAGTATCCTCTATTGAACTTTCTGCCATCTGATTGGCTAAAATAAGGAGTCGTTTCTCCCCAGACAGTCGTGTCATTGTGTGTATAACCTTGTCACTCAGGAGAATGTTATATGATCCTGTTGGCAGTTTGTACACAAATAACGGTAGATGTTCTATGTTACTGTCAAATATCTAAAATATCAGGCATGATAAAATTGGTAATAAAATTTTATGAATTCTAAAACTTTTCTGTCACTCCACTACAAAGTATGTTTGATTAAAGAGCAGTACTGTAAACGTGGTTATTTTTGCTGGGGGAAAATTTCATGATTATAACATCAAGACGTTACGGGTGGGGGAAATTTTCACAATAAAAATGCATTTCCCATTTTAAGAATGCAGCGGGAATATTTTCGGGCGAGGGGAATTTTCGCGATGTCCATAGATTTGCAAATAATGTGAAAATTACCCCCCCCCCCCTAAAATTTTCCACGTTTACGATATATATTGGATAGCTAGAAGTATAAATCTACATGTATAGAAATTACATACAAATAAGAAATATTTCATTGATTCAATTTTTTATAACAAAGTCCCTTATCAAATCAGCACTTGCACAAGGTGTAGGGAAATAATTCATTTTTAGCGAATCAAAGAGCAATAACTTTTTTATACTTAAAGACAAGATAAATATTTTATATAGGGAATATCTCACTTGATATGTTGATGATTTGTTGTCGTGAGCCGTTATAAAATGTCGACCTTTGGCATACTGGGGACACAGCATTACAGACTTAGGAAATTGGTAAAATCTCATCGGCATAAATAAATGCTTTATCTCCTCTGAAAGCAGTACATATAACATAATACTGATATTAATTGATTCTGTAAGAAAAATAAATATCAATTACTATTACATCCCATACTTCCAGTTCATTAACATGTACTATTTAAAATAATTTATAAAGCAATTATAAAATCAAGCTACACATAGTTTGTTCCTATATATAAAAGCCTACAAAAATCCTAATCATATTGTGTAGACTATCTAACCTGTGCATGATGTTATACTGTACATTGGTAACTGTCTACCATCAATTTGATCAAATCCTAACTCTGTAAGCTCTTTCTCTTCCCTGTCCTGTAACACAAGGATTTCATGTGTCCTGCTCTGTAGTAATACCTTCCACTGAGTACCAGCATGACCTGTCACCTACACACATAGTAAAAATCACCATAGAGTAAAGTGTTTTACCCATTAAAGCTATAATCAAGTATATACATGTACTATACACTTATGTGTAAAATTAGGTCAAGGTAAAGTGAAACCTTTGGGTCATGAGTAACAACATAATAAGATATGAAAGTGATCCGTAATACTGTGTTGCCAATGACGTTGCTTTTGATGATGAAGTACAAACTCCCAGTTTCTTTTTACACAGATATCATATAAACCTTTAAACCAATGAAAATGATGTTTACATAAATTAAATGACTTACCAGTAGATGGTTTGTCATCTGGTGATCATCCTCTACCAACTCCAGATTGACTATGCTGGATTCTAACTGAAGCTCATGTACAATTCCTCTCTTTATAAGGTCAACAAATATTAGTTCTCCACTCTGTTAAAATCAAAAGTGGCATTAAGTATAAAGTCACATTCACACAAATAAAGCAAATGAGATAATACTCTCATGGTATGAATGATATACAAGCTGCTTGATATTTCATCTATTTTATTCTTTATTCTATACCTTAGTTCCAATAATGGCCACTTGTTGATCGTCCAGGGTGTGCCACCATAATGACACAGATGGTGCTCCTGAAAAATATGTACATGTATAACTTATATAAGAAAAATTCATTTGTATTGCAAGCATTATCATAATAAACTTCAAAATTCATATTGGAACCAATGAGGCTTGACAAACATTAAATACAATCAGAATGAACTCAGATACAGTACAGGTAATAATGATAAAAATACACAATATCTTTAAGGTTAAGATAATCTCAATGAGCTAAATATTACTCAAACCAATATCAGAACTATACATCTCTATGTACTAATTGCATCTGAACAGGACAACGGACAAATCATGAGCAACAATCGAGACCTGCTCTGCATGCTCACACTTCTGTAATACCCTGCGCTCAAGCGTATATAGAGAAAATGTTAAATATTTCCCCATAACTAAAATACCTTTTATTTCTCAACAATTTCTCGCCTCAATCCTGATAGATATTTTTGTCCTCTTTCTAATGGTATAAGTTAGCATTTTCTGAGAAAAAGATTGTTTTCTTCCATTTCGAGTTTTGTTAAGGTAACTTTTTCTCTGTATTTTCCTTCATAGAAATAGCGAAAAAGACATTCATGGTCATCTTTAAAGTCAAAATGACCAATTAAAGATTTTTTCCCGATATTTTCCCATCTCGATCAGTTTGAAGAATCTCATGGTATTCTTTAAATATTTTTTTTGAAAATGACTTTTTGCTTCCATTTCTGTTTGAAAATCACTCATTTTCAGCTGAGTGCCCTCGCTTACACACTGAATAATGGCAAGTTTAGATGAGTAAATTTCTTTTTATTTCTATGGAATGATGAACTAACATATCATTTTGGTTTGAAAATTTCATGTTTCTGCGATTTGAATGCTATTTCGTATAATCATGTAATTTTGTTATGTTCAGTTTTCTTCGTTTTCTTAAGTCTATTGGGCCAATCCAATATTCAAAAGAAGAGGAAATATACCAATTCACAAATATATCCTGAAATAGTGCAATGTGACCCAGGGTATTCAGCCAAAGCGCAAATAGCCTGGGGAACCAAGGATAACATAGCCGATAAATTTGAAAATGTGATCTAAACTGAATGAAATATCCGTAAGAAAATGCTTCGCGGTAATTTCTATTAAAATTGAGCTGGAGGTTCTCTTTTGAACAGTTTGGATTCCTTTTGCGCATGTAATAACCCATGAATGTCGTTTTACGAATGGAATATTATTGAGTCAGACATAAACTGTTTTATAGGATAGAGCTGATGGAGAAAATTATAAATTGTTTAAATTCAATCCGAATTAAGGCAAATTTTACCACTCTGACACTTTCTCAAGAAAACCACAAAATGGCACGTACTGTTCTTGAGCGTTTGTACTCTTTTATTTCAACACGGACATATACTTTTTCTTCAATATTTTGAAAAGTCTTTCTCAGGATCACACTTTACTGTGTGTTTGAAAAATCTCTGATATTTTGACCTAAACTTATATGATTTAGGTAATTTTTGCGTAAAATCGAGAAAATTTTCGAAGATCTGTGAATTTGGTACCTACTGTGAAACTTGATCAAAATAAAGTTTTATACAAAGTTTCTAACCTGTTTCATTGTATGTTAACAAAGAAAACTAAAATTAAAATCAAATGACTGCATTTTAGCACTTTTTCTATTTTTGTTCCAAATGTGCTATTTTTGGCAACACATTTCTAGCATTTTTAACCCTGTTTTTCAAATAAGCAAAAGTCTTGATTTTCATCACTGACCTATTAATTTTTCTTCATAAAATGATTTATTTATATGGTTTTCATAAAATCGTTCAAATTCCTTAGGTCAGAAATGACATGCCTGAAACGCTTTTTTGTATTTCTATTGTAATTTACAGAAGTATTTATTTGCAGACGTTAGAAATACAACTTAGTTATGCTTGACTAGATTTTATTCATAACCTTAGTAAGACCTGCTGATGCTTTGCTAAACAATGAAACAACTTTTTAAGATTCAAACAAAGCTGGAAACTTTACATCCTGTAAACAATCTGACTGCCTGACTACGCTAAGGAATCACAATGATGGATTAACTATTATTTCTTTTATGGTAAAAAGGATATTAAAAATGATCTTTCAAGTATATGTATAAAAGTCTGTGTACACGTTCAGAAATTATGTAAACATTTACAGCCACAAAACGAAAGGGCTCTGTGTACATGTGTAAAGGTTTCACCTGTTTATTTCTTCATTAGACAAGCATAGCTGTCACACTTTCCATTTACCTTTAGGCTTCCTGACTTTAGTTATGGTGACGTCATCCACTCTCCATAATTGATTCACTTTGGCATCAGGATCCTGTAATAATTTCAGTATAATTATTTACATTAATATTACATTTGTGTTGATTAGAAGTAATCATCTCATAAATAATGTCACAATTAAGAGAGAAATCTGTGACATTTACATGATACAAAATTAAGTTACTGCATCAGCAAGTAGAATCTATACTGCCATCCATATCTGTTCATGTTGCTGTTAAAAAACGAATAGTTTCGAACTCATTGTTGTATAATTCTGAAGATGAACCATATAGAAATCATTTGTAACAAACTTGACCCAAAAATATACATTTTTTGAGTTTTTATTCTTTTTTATATAAAAACGACAATTTTTGGAAAAAAATTGTGCTGATGAAAAAAGTTTCTATTTACAATTTTGTCATCACAATTCATAATTTTGAATTATGTGAAGCCAATCATTATGGATCTTTCATGTTCAGAATCGAAAAATGTGGATTAAAACTAATGAAGAATTTAGAGTGATTTCATTGTTTGTATAGTTATTTATGGATGGCAGTGTATAGCGGTTCTATTTCATTACGCTGTCCAGTCCACAGTAAACCTTGCAAAGATCCATCCATGAAAAACTAATTTACTGGAAATACATTACGGTAAGTAGAAATCCATGATAAAATAACATGTACATGTATGCTGGAAGATATTTAATATAATCATTTTATTACATTTGTACTGTAATTTTCTACAACAAATTTGTGATTACACAAGTTTAATTTTTTTTAAAGAAGAGACACTGTGAATGTTTAACTTAAACCCTTTACTGACCAGAACAGATCTAGCCGGTACAATGAAAAGCGAGCATTCCTCAGTTATAACCAGTAACCATGTGACTGTTGGATCTATACATAGTGTACTGATGACTCTGTCCTGGGGCCAAGGTACCTGCTGAACTATAGCATCCTTAGTCCCTGAACTGTACCTCAACAACACAAACCCTGTATAGGTAAAGCAGTGTCATTTGATTAGTCAGTGACAATACTATTGTACAAAAAGGTCCTATCAATTCTTTTATCCAATATAGCTTATTCTTGTCTTCATGATTGAATAAACACATGGTCAATTGTAGAGATGCAACGTCGATACACAATCTGATGATACGATACATATCATGATTCATCATTCATGATACGATATGTATCACAATACTTTAGCTTGATACATCAAAATGACTTGAAGAAAAAACTTCTTGTAAATTTCAATTGAAGCAAAAGAGCAACTTCACAATATGATTTTAAAGCCTTCAACTTCATGTTACTGTGAATGTGATGGATGATATCAAATTATTTTCCACATCATAAAGGGTCTAGGTAGGTCAAGGTAGGATCTGTGAGCAGTGACAATCTTCAATGTTGAAAATGCATGTACCTTTGATACAGAATCAGGCCATGGCCAATAAGGTTTAATCTGTATATAACAGTATAAAAAATATATGTATCTGTTCCCCTTAAATGAATTGGATGCCGGAAATATCAATGTTTGATGTGAAGTTTCTCATAAGTTGTGCACGTACGAAGTATATCCGCAAAAAGTATAGAAAATAAAGTGCATTTATGTTGTATAAAATGCTTGCATATTGTTGATTTTGCATCATCTTGGTCTGATCTGTTGCCTAAATATAGACAAATCTTCGATTAAAACTTGACAACCCTCTACGGGCGCTGCTATGTTGTTTACCATCAAAGTTGTTTTGAAGTTTACCTTTTATGGCAATTCGTAAAAGCGTTTTGATGACTTGGCTAACAGAATAAATTGTAAGAAATAAAATACCGAAATTTACGGATTTTGAATACTATACATGTATATGAAAATGTGCGTATTGTGTATTATAGAACCGTAAGAAATTGGAAAACTGACGCTTTGTCTGCTTAATGTCGGCAAATTTATATGAGAGTTTGAGATCTATCATCAAGTATGAATTTTAATAGGAAATTATTTCGACAAAGTAGACAAAACTTCAATTTCCCGATTTCTGAAATGAGCTGAGCGGACTGCAAGTGTCGGAGTGTACGTAACATAGAAAACCTCTCATCTAAAACTACTTTCTTTCACTATGAGAATACCCTTTTATTGGTGGTACAGACATATATATATAATACAATGAATAAATAATTTGTATAATGTATAAATAATTTGCCGACGAAGAAGAGAAAACTTCTATTTTCCTATTTCTTAAGTGTCTCAGCTGCGCTGTAGCCTCAGGTGCTCTGTGACACAGGCGCCAGATTCCTATATAAGAAAATTAAAACCACATCTTTAAACTCCTGTTTCTCTTTTCTTTACTCTCTCCTTAAGGCATGACAGCATCCATGTTTAAACACCACCACCCCCTCTTTGCCCCCTTAGAATATCGTATTGAATTGAATTGAATTTTATTCAGGCATACTCAAACATAACACATATATCACAGTAAAACAACACATAGGAAATAAAAGCTGGTACATAAAATCTCACTGAAGCACGTATTTTATCACAAATAATCACATTTAGTTATCACATTAATCATCACAGGAATTTGCCAAATTTAAGATACATACATGTCGATTTATCAACTATGTCAAAATATGTAAAGCACATCATTTTAGGCACTATTAAAAAAAATAGAAAAACATGAGTTATAATAAATATGCACGTGACATGACTAGAGTAAGACCTCGGAATATCCCATAAAGCCCTTGGGCTAATATTTCCAATGTAACTTTTTCCATTAACTTTCAACACAATTTCAGCATAAAGCTACATATCACTATTTTCTACAGATATTTTTCTTCACGGTGGTAACATCATTGATTTTACTTGCATTTAGCCGCATTTAATCCAAATACATGAAATGGAGTCGATACCTATACACTTTACGTTATTCTTAGCATGCGCAGTCAGCTAGCTGTTAGTTCGAGTTGTCATCCACCGCTAACGGTAAACAGGTTGGGGAAAGGTACCGATCGAGCTAATATACCTTGATTGGGCTAATATACCTCGATTGGGCTAATCAATCTGAATATTTTCAGTAGTAAAAAATTAAAACATTCTCAAAATTATTCTTTTGAGCAAAATCGCATCAGTTCTTTATAAAAGAAGTTATGTTTACAAAAGAAACAAACATGAAAAGTGAATAGTTACTGAGAAAATACTACCTCCATTTTTCTGAATATATTGGGTGAGATTTCTCGAAATCTAAAAAGTTTTCAGGCATAGTTGCTTTTTAAATATTATTTCTTGATATAAAAGCTGGTGCGATTTTGCACTCAAATATGATTTGGAGGAAAAAAGTACTTTTTTCTGAATAAATAAGTCAGATTGATTAGCCCGATCGAGGTACATTAGCTTGATCGAGGTATATTAGCTCGATCGGTACCTTTCCCCAACCTGGTAAAGTGTAGATTTCCACTCGATTTAAAACATGGGAGCTGTCATGCCTTGTAAAAGGATAAAGAGAAGAGAAAGAACGTGTTAGATGGGTTATAATTTTCTCTTTAGGAATCTGCTGCCTCAGCAGCAGTGCTCTGTGAATTACCATTATTGCAACTGACAGCCAAAATATTGACTTCCCCAGCTTCCCTCAAAGCATAATGCGTTATATGATGTGACTTTCCATTATCTTGTTCATCCTTTATTGATAAAAGGCGCACTAATTCAAAAAGAGGGAACATTTATTTTCTGAATGAGCCAAAATGAAAGTACGTCATCTGCTTTTTGCAAGTCTAAAGGCTAAAACCGACAAATTCCGGAATGAAAATTTAGACTGAAATATGCCTCTGTGACATTAATTTTGTTCAATAGCGACAGTTATGTAATGGTTCTAAACAACAAAACATGAAATGTATCATTCATTTTCTTTAAAAATGCAAAGCTATGGAATATTACATATCGTGTCTAGTTTGGTTCGAGTTTTAGTTTTGCAAAATCACATGACACAAACCATGTGACCAAATTCATTACACAAAAAGCTTGACAAGAATCAGAATGGAGCGCCTCCTTTACATTCTAAGCTGTTTTATTTTGGTGTCATCCGTCAAGTACGATCCTAATTGGGAGTCAATAGATTCTAGACCCTTACCCAGCTGGTATGACGAGGCAAAGTTGGGAATCTTCATTCATTGGGGAGTATTTTCTGTTCCCAGCTTCTCTTCAGAATGGTTTTGGTACAACTGGAAGGGGATGCCCCTACCTGGAGTGATTGACTTCATGAAGAAGAACTATCCACCAGGTTTTACTTATGCTGACTTCGCCTCACAGTTTACCACAGAGTTTTACAGTGCTGCAGAGTGGGCCAGCATTTTTAAAGCATCTGGTGCTAAGTAAGGCCACAAGTAAAGCCTACATTTGTACTTACCACTTTGCCAATCACACTAACTTTATAAATCTCCATCATTAAATGGTTAAGAGCACTGTCATTAATGTTTTTTTAACATTTTAAATATGAGCTTCACTTTGTTGCACAGTGTACTGTAAGCTCATTTGAAATTCTTGCACATGGCCGTTAACCTATATGTTGTTGTTTACTGAATTACAGCTTTTCAGAGCAGTATCAGTAGACAATAATAGCAAATTAGTAAATGGCTGCATGCTAGAATCTCCAAAGAGATTAGTTGAAATGGAATTTGAAAGATCAAGCAGTAGAATGTATGAATCCCAGATAGCATGCTGATGTTGGCCCAACGCAAGGCCATCGGTGACATTTACGTTGGGCCAATATCGGCAGTGAATGTTGGGCCAATGCAATGTTGCTCATCGGCCCAACGTTGGCCCCACAAGTTGGGTCGCTGTTGGGCCGATGTCAGAGATCGGATGTTTACATGTTGGCCCAACGTTGGCCCAGTTTAACATATATATCGGATTTATGTTGGTCCAACATCAATCCAACATTGTAATGATATGTTGGCTGAACGTTGGCTTTTTGTTGGTAACGTTGGCCGTAGATCCTTTGGTGATCTGAAAGTAGAAAATAAATATCCTCATATTTATTGATCCACAAATCTGAACATAAATCACTCAATGTTAACTATCCGACTTCAAACACAACTCTGGTCCTTTGGTATCTCCACTTTTCCTTTCTTTCTCATCAAGTCGAATACTATCTCCAAATCATTCGATCAACCGATCTCCATTTCAACGTGGTATATTACTGCAAACGAGAAAAGATACAAAAATATTCAGATATTTAGATAAATTAAGATGATTAATAATAATAGTTAATTTGATTTCTACAAATGCAATATGAACAAAAATAAATAAAATAATGCATACGAATTGCCAACAATCACGAATAATAATAAATATCATAATGTACTTACTTTTACTGCCTACACTTTACAAAACTTTAGCGTCCACTGACCGCGCTCTCGCTCTATTTCAAATTTATCTTTACTTAAAACCTTGTAGTTTGCGTCCCAGATAAGAAACGTCCGGTATCAGATTGTGCAATCTAGCTCCGTTGCCTTAGAAATTGGTCAGACATCTGGTGTTAATTATGACTTGACCGGCCAAGCACTGACCTAGATCTTATCTCTGCAGTTACTTCGGTAGTTAATTTTATGATAAGTTGAATTTTATAAAGTAATACAGGAACCTTGAATTACTGACATATTATATACATGTATGTATCATTGTGAAATAACTATGCACATTATAGACATGATCTAATATTTTTTATGAAAAATTGTTTGTTTTTTTTTATGTTTTCTTTACCCAATGTTTACGTTGGTCCAACGTTGACCCAACGTCTCACAGTACCGCAAAAAGTATGTCCTCTTTTGACGGACACAAATTTCTTATCTAAAGACTTGTTAAGTATTTGAAAACTTCATAGTTCAAAACTTTCGGAAATGAGAAATAAACGATATTTTGAAAATTAATCATGGTATAACATACGTAGGTCCAACGTAGGCCCAACGTCAACCCATTCATAACATTATTGCAAATAATATAAAATGTTAAAGAGGAATAAATTCAGTTAATATTGTCCAGTTACAAAAGTCAGATTGACTTTTTATTAAATTAGATTTCATTTGAATCTTTACATTTTTCTTTATTTTGGACCAACGTTGGCCCAACATTGAACCAACGTCGTAAATTAGATTATTATTCTTGTGACTCTTATGGCTTCGTTTTACTATTTTGAAACAAAACTTTGATCTTTTTCAATTATGGTGTGTATTGTAAATCTCATTTGTAAAATTATAAAATTCGATCGGTGCTTTTTTCTTGAACATACGATGTTGGACCAACATTGGCCCAACCCCAGTCCAACAACAGCGATAATTCATTGGTATGTCCGACAAATACAATGTTGGGCCAATGTTGGTCCAATGTTGATATGCCAACGCCAACCACCGGCCAACCAAACAACATATTACCAACATTGGCCCAACGTAGTCGGGTACATTTTAATAAATCATGCAAAGCATTGTCAAGTCAATTTTATCGTGTTTTTTTAGCGAATTGGATAGAGGTTTAAAGCATGGATTTTAAAATGCATTAGAATTTCTCATATTTATGTATTAATGCTTTTCAGGTATGTTGTGCTGACCAGCAAACATCACGAAGGCTTCACAAATTGGCCATCAAAATACTCTTTTAACTGGAACGCCAATGACACTGGACCTCACAGGGATCTTGTTGGTTTGTATAATTAGTCCCCTATCAGTAACGCCGAAGGGGACTCTTATTTAATATATAGGTCTTCACTCATAATTCTCAGAGGGACTTTTAAAACATGTTTAATGTAGTAAAAAAAATCCATAGTACAATCAAGGACATGAGAAATCTTCAGAAAGATTTGAAATGTACAAGTTCACATTAAAGAAAAGTTTCACAAATACTATTTCCATATTCCAATAATTTTGAGATTAATAAATAATTCTTAAGTTTAAGGTTAATCAAATGTGCAGGTAGATAGATATCTACTTTAGGTGTGAAATATCTAGTAAGTATGTATAGTGTAGTTGTTTATAGGTACAACATTGAAGCTGACAAAGATGAAACCTTCATCTTTTTCTACTTTAGGTGAGCTTGCAGATGCTGTGCGTTCTAACACTGACCTCAAGTTTGGTCTGTACCACTCCATGTTTGAATGGTTCAATCCTTTGTTTCTCCAGGATAAAGCAAACAACTTCACAACAAATGATTATGTTGAGGTAAGGCAGAATTAAAGCTAAATTGAATTTATACACATCAAAGTTGAGAGTCATATAACGTAGTCTTCCTTTACAGAGCTAGCTGAAGCAAATTTTGGACAAATGGTTACATGCATGGTCAAGCTTTTTATCATACTTGAAGTGTGAATTGTAAACCATACATACATGAATACAGGTACAGTTTATAAAAGATGTAGTTAGAAAATTAATCGATGTATTGCTGTCTTTTATTACAATAACCATTAGTTTTGTTTTGTTTGCAGTTTAAAACTTTACGAGAGCTTTATGAGATTGTGAACACGTACAAGCCTGAGGTTGTTTGGTCAGATGGTGACCCTGCACCGGCAGAATACTGGCAGTCACAGAAATTCCTCGCTTGGCTCTATAATGAAAGGTAATGACTCAAGAAAAAATTTTGTCCAATACACATATCCAAGGTATAGCTAGTAGAGAGAGTACAGGATATTCCTTGAAACTGAAGAAAATTAATAAATGTTATTACAAGAGACTACTTTACTCAGTATTGACAGTAATGAATAGACTGTATGTTAAATTAGGAATATTAACAGCATGCAAAATTAAGTATATATATTTGATTATCACGCCTCGTACTAATTTCAGCCAATGACGTCGCAGTATGACAGTCACATGGTGTCCTACTTTGATGCTGAAGTAGGTCACTGAGTTAACAATTACAAAGAAAATGTTACAAAAATGATTGAAAATTGTTATAGGGTTTGTTCCTGTCATACTTCCTACTGAAAGTAGGTGTATAAATATGTAGGGGGTTCGGCCTTAATACCCCCACTAAAGTACACACCTACTTTGAGTAGGAAGTATGACAGGAACAAACTCTATAACAAATAATGTCATAATACCTTATATTGGTTGTCATGGCTGTAGAAGTCAAAATTTCGTTGCTTGTAAGAAAATTTTTGTAAATTAATCTGAAATTGAATCTAGTAATTGATTCAGCTTGTTGCTTAGATTTTGGAATTTGAATGAATGAAGTCTAAATGTAAAGTATACAATATTTTCCTCTATGGTTTCTTTCAGCCCAGTCAAGGACTCTGTGGTAGTAAATGACAGATGGGGGAATAACTGTGCATGTCACCATGGTGGTTACTATACCTGTGCTGATAGGTACAATCCAGGTATGTCACCATGGGAGGTATTACATGTATACCTGTGCTGATAGGTACAATCCAGGTATACCACTTGTGCTGATAGGTACATTCCAGGTATGTCACCATGGGAGGTATTATACCTGTGCTGATAGGTACAATCCAGGTATGTCACCATGGGAGGTATTATACCTATGCTGATAGGTACAATCTAGGTATATCACTTGTGTTGATAGGTACATTCCAGGTATGTCACCATGGGAGGTATTATACCTGTGCTGATAGGTACAATCCAGGTATGTCACCATGGGAGGTATTATACCTATGCTGATAGGTACAATCTAGGTATATCACTTGTGTTGATAGGTACAATCTAGGTATGTCACCATGGTGGGTATTAGACCTAAGCTGACAGGTACAATCCAGGTATGTTACCATGTCAGGTATTGTATCTCTGTGTTGAAGGAACAATTAGGTATGTCACCATGGTGTGTAATTGACCTAAGCTGACATGTACAATCTAAGTATGTTACCATGGGAGGTACTGTATCTGTTTGATAGGTACAATCCAGGTACATGTATGTCACCATGGGAGGTAGTGAATCTGTGTTGTCAGGTACAATCCAGGTATGTTACCATGGCAGGTATTGTATCTGTGTTGTCAGGTACAATCCAGGTATGTTACCATAGCAGGTATTGTATCTGTGTTGACAGGTACAATCCAGGTATGTTACCATGGCAGGTATTGTAAATGTGTTGACAGGTATAATCCAGGCCGCTCAGGGATCAGAGGAAATTCTGTCCAATTTCCAATAATTTCTCAACTAAATCATTGTTGTTATAATGTTGTAGAGTAACAGAAGCTAGCAGCATGAAATTAGAGAGAATAATTGTAAAAGCTAGTAAATCATTAATTTAATGACAATTTTCACACTGAACTTTTAGGGATTGCCGACAGACTGATGATGACAGTAAATTCTTCAATTCTAGTTTTTTTTTTTTAGGTAAACTGATTTTATTACTTGATTGAGAATAGTTGAAGATAATCTTGTTTGATGTTACTGTTTATGTTGACAGATACTTTGCAAATACTATTATGAACCCCCCCCCTTCCAATCCTCAACAAACACAACTGAAAAATGATTGTTTTTGAATACTTTTCATGCATTTTTTCTTGAAACAATGGAAAGGGTATAGGGGGTTATTTTTACATAGATTAAGTTTATTCAAGATTAAATAAATCACATGATCACATATATATGCATTGTGTACATGAATATAACAAATTAGGTTTTGTTTGGATAAAAAATAGTAAATTTGAATAGAATGTGATAAACCAATTATATAATGGGTAAAATCGTATTGGATACACCAACCGATTCTAACCGATTATTGGTTATGATTCTAAACTGATTTCCCATTACTAATTCAAATCCATCAATACGAGGCTCACAACATATCAATCAGCCCTTGTATTTTAGCTGTGCTTACAGGTGCAACAGTGGCAGGTTCTAAACCTGTGCTTACAGGTACAATCCAGGTATGTCACCATGGCAGGTATCATTGCAGTGCTGATAGGTACAATCAAGGTATGTCACCATGGTGGGTAGTGACAGGTACAATCCAGGTACGTCACCATGGCAGGTATCATTGCAGTGCTGATAGGTACAATCAGGGTATGTCACCATCGTGGGTATTATGAGACATAAGCTGACAGATACAATCCAGATATGTTACCATGGCAAGTATTGTATCTGTGTTGACAGGTACAATCCTGGTATGTCACCATGGCTGGTATTATACCTGAGCTGACAGGTATATCCAGGTATGTCACCATGGCCGGAACAGTATTATACCTGTGCCGACAGGTATAATTCAGGTATGTCACTATGGCAGGTATTATACCTGTGCTGACAGGTACAATCAAGGTATGTCACCATAGCAGGTAGTATACCTGTGCTTACATGTACAATTCAGATACATCACAATGGCGGGTATCATACCTGTACTGACAGGTACAATCCAGGTATGTCATAATGGTGGGTATTGTACCTGTGCTGACAGGTACAATCCTGGTACTAAGTTGTACTGAATTTGCTACAAATAACTCTGCATGTCACCATAGAGAGTTCTATACCTATGCTAATACATGTAGATACAATCCAGGTTCAAAGTCATACTTACATGTATATACTACAAATAACTGTGCATGCCACCATGTTGCGTATTACCGGTATTCATGTGCCGACAGGTACAATCAAAATACTAAGTCATACCTAATAAAAGTAACAGAGAGGTTAGGCAGAAAGTACATGTACTTACAATAATGCTTATAGAAATGTTATCTATTTTTCTTGTCGTCTTATATAAGACTAATTGCACATTATATATCCAAGCCTATGAAGTACATGTATTACACATACTATCAGACAGTATAGGTATTACTTGCCATATTGTTTGAGATCCATGATTATGATGTTGACGTGGTCTATTGTAGATTTTGCTATTTTTCAGGGAAGCTTCAGAATCATAAGTGGGAGAATTGTATGACGATCGACAAATACTCTTGGGGATATAGACGTAATGCCAGACTAACAGACTACCTGACCATTGATGAGATAGTGAAGACATTGGTAGAGACCGTCAGCTGTGGGGGTAATATGTTGATGAATGTAGGACCCACAAAGGACGGGAAAATAGCACCAATATTTGAGGAGCGTCTACGGCAGCTTGGACAATGGTTAGGTGTGAATGGAGAGGCTATTTATAGCTCAAAGCCCTGGGCATATCAGAATGATACAGTTACCAAAGGTGTCTGGTAAGTCTTGTACATATTTGATATTAGATGTGATGCAATCTGTCAGGAAAACATTTTTGGCCGGATTGCGAAGCAAAATCCGGTCTATGAAATGGCGAAGCCCATCTGTCCGTCTGTCTGTCCGTTCGTCAGTACGTCAACATTTTGGTTAAAGTATTGCGTTTTAATGCGTTGAGAGAAAACTGTTTGGAGGAGCAACTTGAAACTTGACATGGTGATAGACCATGATGAGATGAATCAAACATTGCAACAAAATTTGACCTAGTGCCCTTGACCTTGGAGTTTGACCTACTTTTGAAAAACTTTAACCTTGGCCATAGCTTTTGAATGGTAAGTGATAGGGCTTTCATATTTCACTTGTGCATTTCTTGTGACAAGACCTTTCCATGGATACCAAAAATTACCTTGTGACCTTGACCTTGGAGTATGACCTACTTTTGAAAAACTTTAACCTTGGCCATAACTTTTGAATGGTAAATGATAGGGCTTTTATATTTCACATATGTATATCTTGTCACAAAACCTTACCATGGATACCAGAAGTTTTGACCTTGTGACCTAGACCTTGGAGATTGACCTACTTTTGATAATAATAAATCTAGGCTATATCTGATGAACTATAGAGGCTATGGCTTTGAAATTTCACATGCAGAATCTTAATGACCAGATATTTAATATGATATCATGAGTTTTGACCTAGTGACCTTGACATTGACCTTTGACCTACTTTCGAACTATAAGAGGTAGGGTTTTGATATTTTACATATGGATTCCTCATGACCAGAACTTTCATTTGATATCATGACTTTTGACCTAGTGACCTTGACATTGACCTTTGACCTACTTTTGAACTATAAGAGGTAGGGTTTTGATATTTCACATATGGATTCCTCTTGACCAGAACTTTCATTTGATATTATGACTTTTGACCTAGTGACCTTGACATTAACCTTTGACCTACTTTTAAATTATAAGAGGTAGGATTTTGATATTTCAGTTGTAGAATCCTCATTACCACACCTTTCATTTGATATCATGACTTTTGATCAAATGACCTTGACATTGACCTTTGACCTACTTTTGAACTATAAGGGGTAGGGCTTTGATATTTCACATTTAGATTCCTTATGGCCATAGCTTTTTTTCATTGTGCAATTGTATTTTAATGACCTTTGACCTTTCTGTCTGCGCCAAAATGTATACGTCATCTAATACAAACACTTCGCAATCCGGCCTTACCGCCTTTAGCGATTTATGGTTTATTCCTTTTTATGTAAAAATATCTTTTCAATATAAGGTCCATGTAGATAACTTTGTCTTTTTAGGTGACTTTCTTTTAAAACCAGTAAAATTAAATTCTCTGATTTAATGTATCATTGATTAGACTTCATATTGATACCGGTATGTAAAGATGATAATGCTTGTTTATTCCACAGGTACACTAGGTCAAACGCCACCTCTGGTTATGATGTTTATGCCATAGCCTTAACATGGCCAGATGGGGTTCTTCATCTCGGAGCTCCACAAGTAAGCAGTGCTACTGTCGTCACCCTACTTGGATATGATAAGAACTTTAACTACACTCCGGAGAAATCTCATGGACTCAAGATTACCATACCACCCATAGCATGGAATAAGTTACCATGTCAGTCCGCTTGGGTTTTTAAACTTACCGGTATCACCAACTAATCTCACTCAATGTCTGTGATATTTATAAATCCTACATTCCTTTTAAGTTGTGAGTACTAATTTTGCAGGGAGATTTTTTTTATGTTTATTCAATCATTTGTCTGTGGATGTGATTCTCAACAATCATGACAATGCACAGTAATGGGCAAATTTCAGTTCAGATGGTTATGAGATTTTGACATACATGTACATGTACATGTACATGTATCTTTTGCAATTTTTTTTCAGACAGTTTTTATGAAATAGAATTTTACATATTATATACGTACATGTATCTTTAATTTGAATATAGCTTTTATAAATAATTTTCAGGATTATATTCGGTATATAAAATTCCACAGGGAAGGTAGTTAAAGTTCTGAACCATGTAATTTACAGAACTTCAAGATTATATATTATATAGGATAAATATATATCATTATGGTACAGAATACATGCATATAATGATTTCTGTTTGTAGCCATGTTATCATTGAAGGATCAGTTAAGGCATGATTTATTGATTGCTAATACTTCATAGAGAGGCCTTTATTGAAATGAAAATCATTGTTGTATTAGCTGATCGTTTCCCTACAATGGATCATGTTTTATTTTAAATGTTTTCCGTTTTGATATCAATACGATTTTGTTCTGTAATCTCTTTTCATCTCAAGGAGTTGCATCTACACATGCATATCATTTATCAAATCAGGAAAAGTCTTCGTAGAATAACATTTTTCAATTTTTTTTAAGTCCCTAAAGGATAGGCAACTTGTTAAACATTGTGCACATTAGGTGCTAGTTAATAAGCTTTAACTTGTCATAAACATCAGATATATTTGTGATACTACGATTTCAGAATATGTATGAACCATGTAATGTATCCATTAATTCCACCATAGATATTTACTTGAACTTTATCATCATTATAAATGCACTTTGTGCATATATTTATACATCCTTGCATTTATTTATGTATATTCTTTTTATTTATCTTTCCTTTACATAACATGAAAATCATTTTACATGCATTTTGTGAATTGTACATTGATAAATATTACATTTGTCATTCAATGATACACAAATTAAAAAAAAGAAGAATCAAGCTTTTCACAATGTCAATATGCTTGATTTGTGAAGATTCTCTGAGATTACAAAATAAAGTCCTCTTTATGATACTTAATAAAACATATCTATGGAAATCTTGTTACTCTTATTACCATGTCCTTGAAAATAGTAATATTTTTAGTGATTAGTGTACCCAGTTTATCCTGTACTGAGGGAGAGTATGTTCATTATTGAGTCTTTGAGGAATACAGAGTTTTTCCCCTTACAGACAGTATCTGACATAAAACCATTATGACGTCATGAAAATGGTATGGTAACGTCGATTTTATATCGTCATTGACCAGACTTTTAGAACTGTTTCCATAGAATTTGATGACGTCATAGTCAGTCTATGTCAGATACTGTCTCAAATGGGAAGTAACTCTGGTTTTCGAAAATAGCGAATAGTATGTATTCACAATTAAGGTTTTGTACTGTTTGATTTCCTATCTGTGAACTTGACCCATTTGACGTGAGAAAATCAATATTCATCTAGCATTGTCAAAAGTCTTAAGTTACCAAGTCTTATGAAGATCTGCTAAAAATGTTGAATGGAGCATGAACAAAGTTTGTAATTCCGACATATTGGGAAATTTAATGAAGGTCTGGTAAAGCTTACTTATACTATCAAAGAAGATATGTAAAAAAAGTGAAGCACGTGTTTATCATGCAACAAATTCACACTACATCACAAAGCCATTTAAAAAGTTTGTATGTGGCATAATTTGAAAACTTCCATTCTGTGCTAATCATCGTGACTTAATCAGGAGGATTGAATGTTGAAATTTCGGACACAGGAATCTCGAGCCATAAACTTGAATGGTATTAGGAGGAATATGTTATACTAGTCAATCTCAGATCTTCTATCTAAAGCAATTACAAATAACTGTTTTTCAGTTACGACAAGTTGTGGTAACTGTCTTATACCGGTATGAATAGTTTTGACCATTATGTTCCAGGATAATATTATTCAATCCAAGATCTTCTGTCTAAAGCAATTACAAATAATTTTTTCAGTTATGACAAGTTGTGGTAAGTGTCTTCTACCGGTATGAATAGTTTAGACCATTATGACTTGTCTTAAATTTGCATTACCAGGATTTGCTACAGTGCACTTGTATGGGATAATAAATCCTTAAATTTGACATCTGGTCAATTATCTGAAAAGCCTCATACTGAGTGACAGATTCCTTGTCACATGTATCCAGACTTAATCATAAAGAGGGCTGAGTTCTGTTTTCTGAACGCTGGTCAGAGTTTCGAAATCGTATTCTTTGTGGAATGAAATCTTTCACAAATGTTGATCATTGCCCATGAACATGAATGGACCAAAAAGGTCTCAAAAACACAGAATTGGAGTGTTTTCAGATACCAGTATGAAGTCGTCCAAAGAGTCAGGATGTTGTTTTCTACATTCTATATATAGAATGTAGAAAACAACATCCTGACTCTTTGGACGACTTCATACCGGTATCTGAAAACACTCCAATTCTGTGTTTTTGAGACCTTTTTGGTCCATTCATGTTCATGGGCAATGATCAACATTTGTGAAAGATTTCATTCCACAAAGAAGTAAAAAAAGCGTTCTTGGGTACTTGGGAGCATCTCTGTTTAAACACTATTCAAAAGCATACAGTGATCAGAAAGATTCGACACAGATAAAAGTTAGATCGTCCATAGAGACGTACAGGTGGTTCAATGTAATTCTATTATAAATCCGCGTAAGTCGATTTGAGAGGACATGACAAAACGATTCCACTTGATGAAGATAGTAAATAAGATATCATCTACATGTTTATCATATAAATGACTGAAACAAAGTGAATTATATACCCGGTATGAGTAAGCATCATTTACTTGACAATAAGTCCTAATATTACATACGTATTCAGTGGCGGATCTAGGATTTCATAAAAGGGGGGCCCAAGGTTTCAGCTCGAAGAAAATTGTTCACGGAAAAACTGACAAGCAAAAAAAAAAAAAAAAAAAAGGTCGAAAAGGTCGAAAGGTCGAGACGAAAAACGTGAACCTCAAGACTACTGATCTAATTAAGAAATGGGATGGGGAGGGGAGTTGATTCATTTACTTTAGTTTATAGGTAAACTGGCGAGCGTAGCGAGCCAGAAATTTTTTTTAAGATATGAAGTTTTCATTTGTTTTTGAATTAAGTCATCCGTACATGTATATAAACAACTTTATTCTATATTGGCGAGCGGAGCGAGCCGTAAAATTTTTGAATAGATGGTTACATTTTGTCATAAGAATACAATCTCTCTCTCATTTTCCATGCTCCATTTTTGTTTGACCAATTTGGGAAGGTTGGGAGGATTAGGGCATTACAACTCCACAACCTGGTTAGATCGACCCGTGAAAATGAAGCATTTGGTGATTATGCAAGTGTCAATTTGATTTTGAATTTTGTATATATTTTGTTTATGACAAATGAATCCGTTCAAACACGATGACAAAGAAAGTTGAAATCAAAGTGAAGACGAAAAAATTAACAACTGATGAAAAATTTAGTGCGGCGAGCGAAGCGAGCCGAAAATTTCCCCAAAAGTAAAGAGAATTTAAGCATAAAAAGAGTACTCTGAATCAATAACTTTGGGTGAAAAAGGGGGGGGGGGGGCCCGGGCCCCCTGGGCCCCCCTCTAAATCCGCCACTGGTATTGAGGAATAGTAGAAAGCCAAATCAAGAACCTGAACTTTAATAGTTCTAAATTCGTATACTAAATTTACTTTTTATATCAATTGTATTTTCACATTTTTAAAAGATCTAGCCAAACTATAAAGTGCTGACTGACGTCGAATACATTTGCTTCGATGTACATTACGGACGCGTCATTTTCACGTCCCGTAGTAAAATCAGTTGTGCCATCTACCATGGGTTTGATCGGTTGTCCTGCGTTCATTTCTGTTGACGTAATTGTTCTTTTTTGCAATTTTGAAAAGTATATATAGTTTTACTTCTTTTTTATACTTTAGTTTGTGGTCTTCTCGTAATCTGATCTTCAGCAAGTGAATTGGAAGCTAGCAACTGAAGGAAAACAATAATTTCTACTCTCCCGTTCCTGCAATATTTGAATGACGCGTCCGCGCGATTTTCCTTATTTGTATATCTATGATGACCAGGAAACTTGGCCAATTTGCTTTAAATACACATGCATGTATCGATAAGCGTACGGATGAGTAGACTTGAATACAAGTACATTATGCTGATGTTACGTGTTTTGACCTCGCTCGAGAACGGCTATGTGTACTGTCACATTCTAATAAAATGTTGTTGCACATTATACATACAGACAGAATGATAATTTTGTTATGTAGTTTCTTCGTGGTTTTGTCAACCTCCAATGCCAAGTACGAGCCTACATGGTCGTCGCTGGATTCACGCCCTCTCCCTACTTGGTACGACGAGGCCAAGCTTGGTATATTCATACACTGGGGCGTGTTCTCTGTCCCTGGATTTAGATCTGCGTGGTTGTGGTATTTCTGGAAAGGTGAACCACAGGACGCTGTTGTAGATTTCATGAAGAAGAACTATCCACCAAATTTCACTTATGCTGATTTTGCAGCACAATTCACCACTGAATTCTACAATGCCGAGGGCCAATATCTTCAAAGCATCCGGAGCGAAGTAAGTCTTGCATTAAGAAATAAAAATGTCGCACAAATAATATGAGATTATTAGAATGAAGAAAAGAAATGATTATTAACAGAACTTCAAGCTAAAGTTGCTTTTTCTGTGAACAACATCTGTAATTTCATTGTTCACACTTATTCTTAATTGAAGCGTGGAGCTTGTAAAAAAGTTACCCTTGACTAAGTGTTTGAAGTGTTTTACTTTCTGTCTATTGCTAGAGAGAAGCTTTTCTTTGGCGACAAATTGATTCAACGTTACATTTGAAATTATATTTAAAGATTGTCTAACTAAATCTGCCATTTCATTTCATATCATCAAAATATCGGAGGCCCAAGTGCATCTATATGTCTAGTCCGAACTCTCTGACCAAAACCAATCTTTTGGTATTTCAAAAGCTTGATCCGATATGCTCATTTATTTAAGGTATGTTGTACTGACCAGTAAACACCACGAAGGCTTCACAAATTGGCCATCAAAGTACGCGTTTAACTGGAACGCCAATGACACTGGACCTCACAGGGATCTTGTTGGTATGTTGGACCACAGAATTATAATTTTCCATCGTTTTCTGAAAAAAGAATTTTTTTTACACAAAACAAAGTTTCCTCTGATATGTAATTCCTTGTGATAATTTTGGGACAAACTTTCCCCAAAATAAATACAATGCTTTGAAATTGCAGACTTATAGAATGTGCAATATGTGCATTCCGCACTTGCACGTACTCTGGAGATTGTTCATTTGATATAGTTCATGTTTCTATGGAGCTGTGTCATTGTCTCCGTCTGTTTGTCCGATTTTTCTTTTCGCGTGCGAAAGTTCTGTTTTATATATTTTCAAGAATTTGTAAGCTTTTTACTGTGATTTTGGAATCTGATTTCGAGTTTTTATGTTTGACTTTCATTTATTTATTTTACCTCTCTGTTTCATTGATTGCATGAATCATTGTACCTTAGTTCTCTCTTTCCAGCTCTGACGGGCAGATCATACTTTTGCCTTGTTAATTGTTTTCCATTTCCTTGATTTTGTATCATCTGTTAATTCTGTTTATGCTAAATAGGTGAGCTTGCAGATGCTGTGCGTTTCAACACTGACCTTAAGTTTGGTTTATACCATTCCTTGTATGAATGGTTTAATCCTTTGTACCTCCAGGACAAAGCAAACAACTTCACAACTGATGATTTTGTTAAGGTACATGCATGATTATGATATTTTGTGGTTACTGTATTCATCTTATCAAATGTTTGAAAATAAAAAAAAAAAACCGAGTTTTGCAAAGCGGCTTACAACTTTTTGAAATTATTCATTAGAAAGATCTCTTCAACATAAGATTATTTCAGAAAATATGTGGGATTTCGTGTTTTAGTTTCCCCATCTCAAGACGTATCAAGGGTAATAAGCGGCATTTGATTTTACCGAGCGGATCGAGAAAGCGTCATGAATTATGGACAAGATCCAACGTGTCCAATGACAAATATGGATAATGACCATATCCCTGTTTACAGCACAAAATCGATAATTCAGAAAATCAGAAACCGAAGGCAAATGAGATATGCCTACAATAAGACAAACATATCTTAGCGTACATGTACATATATAATTAACGTACATTACGTTAGATTAGCGTACATGTACATATACAATTAACGTACATTGCGTTACATTTACGTACATGTAAATATACAATTAACGTACTTTACGTTACATTAGCGTACATGTACATATACAATTAACGTACATTACGTTACATTAGCGTACATGTACATATACAATTAACGTACATTACGTTACAATAGCGTACATGTACATATACAATTAACGTACATTACGTTACATTAGCGTACACGTACATATACAACTGACGTACATTACGTTACATATACAATTAACGTACATTACGTTACATTAGCGTACATGTACATATACAATTAACAATATGTATATAGAAAACACACAATCGAAACATCAATTACAGAGAAAACTGATAAGGGTTCATAGCTCAATATATGTTGTTATCCGGATAATGTTCGAACACCATCCCCCAAACTTTATATTCTTGATAGCAAAATACAAAGTGATTCGAATTTACCTTCATTATCATGAAAATGTAAAAAGTTGCCTTTTCAGCGCAAGACTTTACCCGAGTTGTACGAGATAGTGAAGAGGTACAAACCGGAAGTAGTGTGGTCAGATGGCGGTATAGGACCGGAGGATTACTGGCAGTCCAGGAAGTTCCTCGCCTGGCTCTATAACGAAAGGTCTGATCTGATAAAGAAATATATATTCAGCGAAAATTTTGTATTTCTATAGAAAATTGCCGTCTTTAATAATTTAAACCAAATTGTCAACACTGTTTTTGCTTTCGGTGCTTTACTGTCTTCTTTTGACTGTGTTATCCATACACATGTGAGTTCGTCCCTATGTCATTGGGAGTTACCTGACCTATCCACTTGATGCCGAGTGACTCATAAGGCCTAGAGCTCACATTGCTTCCACATAAACCATTCTTTTGCAGAGCGCTGTCCTTGCTTCTCCCCATGTATTAATTACAACTGATGTTCTCTCTTTCTCATCTGTCCGCCACCATGTTGTCTTCGGTCGACTGCTTCCAGGGAAACATGTCAATGTTGTTATGCAGACGTTTTTACATTCTTCCCAAAGGATGTACCGGTATACCCATTGTGTGTCCATCTTCTTCGTCTTAGATCGTCACTCAGCCTCTCTATTCCTGTTCTCTCTAGGAATTCTTTGTTGTTTACACAATATTGTCACATTACTTCTAGTATCCTTCTGAGACATGTATGCTGGTGTTTCTGATGATGTTGTTGGCGTTCCTTTTGTGTTCTTATCTTATTAATGCTGTTCACGTCTTTCTTATGCGGTTGTTGATATCCACAGTGCTCCCTCCAACTTTTGAGACATATGTCCCAAGTATTCAAAGTGATATGCATCTTCTATTTCTATGTAATTCATTCTTATCTTTTCATTATCTATTGCGTTCATCCACAGAATTTTGCTTTCGTTGATGTCTGCTTTTACTCCAATGCTTTCTGTAAGTTTCATTATGTTCTTAGATTTCTCTTGAATTTTTTTATAGATAAAAAAAGGGCAATTTTTTATGTCGTGTGCGTAGTCAAGGTCGTCCATCTTTCTTTTCTTCGTTTCCTTCTGTTTTCCTCATGATCCAGTCCACAAAGTTCTAGAAGCAATAGGAGTCCATATAGATTACACCCTTGTTTTACTCCAGTTCGACCCTGAACCAATTTGTTATGTCAACTTCAGCTTTATTGCACATTCAGAGTTTGTATATACCACATGTACAATCTTCGCTGGTATTTCATATGATCTCATGATTATCCATAGGCCATCACTGTGCACAGGGTCAAAGGTTTGAAGTTAAGGGGCAAAGAAGACTGCCATTCTTGAGATTGCTCAATGATGTTTCGGAGTATAAAGATGTCATCTGTTGTACCTTTACCGGATTATATTCACTTTGCTCTTTCTTTAAACTGTTGTCTACCCCTGATTTTATTATGTCTTCCAATTTTCGTCCTAGTATCTTATTAACTACTGGTAATCGTTTGGTTTTTGCAGTTTTTCAGATCTCCTTAATTTCTCTTCTCGTCATATTTCATCTAAGAGTAGTTTCACTTAATTTCTCTGTGCGTTCTTCGAGACCTTTGGGTATCCGGAAAAGTGGGAGGACTGTGCGCACGTAATCCAGATAACCACATAATTTGCTACTAATGTAGGCGTTGGCTGTCCTATGTCGGAACCGATTGCCCATCGGTCTCGTTGGTTTATATGTAGTCTTTTGTGTTAGGTGTTTTGATGTCGTGTTTGATGTTCCTTGCCCGTTTGTGTCTCTCGTTGTGTATGTCTTAATTGAGTATGTCTTATGTCTCTGTGTATGTCTTATGTTGTGTATGTCTTAATTATGTCTCTCGTTGTGTATATCTTATGTACTGCATACCTAAAATGCATAAGAATCCGTACAAACAACGTTTCATCGCTGATTCCTCAAAATGTTCTACCAAATCTGTATCGATCTTACTCACCAAAGTTTGATCTGAAATCAAATCTGGGCTTCGCAGTGTATTGATTTAAGTAATCCCTCACTACATCCACTTCCCTGCGAATGTTCTTCATCGGATTTCAAGTACTCTCCTTGTGGACACGTTATTATTGGTGACCTTAGTATAGTCAAAAACGACAAGTTGAGAGCATTGTTAATAAAGGGTCCCAAATACAGAGAAAGTGTTTCCTTTACATGGAACCAAAATGTTAAAATTATCATGGACTCTTGTGAGGAATATGCAAGACGTTGGGCAAAGAAAGAGGATGTACAGCTCGACACCCTTTCCGAATGGATAAAATCAATCAGAGGGTTACTTTTTTAGAATTAACCGATTAAAATCAACTGTGAACACCAGATTCGTGTCTATATTTAAAGACCCTGATGTTATCAAAGAGCTTACCTACCTCAAAGAACATTACGTCATCACACCTGCGGACAAAGCCTCAAATAATTACACATTTACTTGCAAAAAGTACTATTTCGACAGTCTAGTTAAAGAGTTGGGTTTAAATTCGACACCTGGAAATCCCACTTACACCCCAACAAACCTTTCTGCCTCTGAAATAATAGATAACCACAAATCAGCTCTTGCTTCCTTTGGCTTCGACACTATCAATTTAGATTTAGATTTACCATACTTATACTGCATACCTAAAATGCATAAGAATCCGTACAAACAACGTTTCATCGCTGGTTCCTCAAAATGTTCTACCAAATCTGTATCGATCTTACTCACCACAGTTTGATCTGAAATCAAATCTGGGCTTCAAAAATATTGTTCGACAGTATACTCTCGCAGTGGTATCAACCAGATGTGGATTTTAAAGAATTCGAAGGAACTTTTAGAACATCTAAAAATCCAATCATTTTAGTAGAGTCCATTCGATCAAAGCCTTTGATTTTTCGACACTTTACACTACAATTCCACATTCTAAATTGAAAGAAAGACTCGCAAAAATTATAAGTAATGCGTTTACAAGTAAGAACGGTACTCGCAAATACAAATTTATTGTTGTAAACTATGACAAAACCTAATTTGTAAAAGAAAAGTCCGATTCTGAAAATAAGTACACTGAAACAGACATTATTCAGATGTTAAACTTTCTGATCGACAACATTTTTGTGGTGTTTGGAGGAAAGGTCTTCCAGCAAATTGTCGGAATTCCAATGGGGACCAATTGTGCCCCACTCCTTGCTGACATTTTCCTTTACTCGTACGAAGCTGAATTCATTCAATCTTTGGTCTCTGAAGGGAAAAGATACTTAGCTTCCGACTTCAACTTCACTTACAGATACATAGACGATGTGTTGTCCATCAATAATCCAAAATTCGCGGATTACCTGAGCAGTATCTATCCTTCGGAGCTTGAAGTCAAAGAAACTACAGAGACAAATAATTCAGCATCCTATTTGGACATAATGTTGTCCTACGACACTGATGGTCACATGAACACCTCACTCTATGACAAACGTGACGACTTTAATTTCAGCATTACAAACTTTCCTTTTCTGAGTAGCAACATCCCTTCATCGCCTGCTTATGGCGTGTTCATATCTCAGATGATACGCTATGTCAGAGCAAGTACCAAATATACGGATTTTGTTCTGAGAGCTAGGCGTCTTTCAGATAAGCTTCTCAGTCAGGGATATGTTTGTGACCGACTAACATCGTCACTGAGGAAGTTCTATGGTCGATATGGGGAGCTCGTCATACACTATGATGTCCCACTTTCCAGAATGGTGGATGATATTCTGTCATAGATCATTTGAAACATCCAACCAAAGATTGTACTCTATATCTTCCAAAATGGAAGTAACCGGATGTGACAGTTCTACCGAATTGAGGCGACGGGTGTTGCATGCAAGCAGGAGATGCTTACTCTTCCTGGGCACCTGGTCTCACTCTCGTATCAGGAGTTCGCTTCTTTTCATATGGTGGAGGTTTTTGTTTGTTTGCTTTGGTTCCTGTTTTATCCTGATTTTGTATGCCTTCGGTTTCTGATTTTCTGGGTTATCGATTTTGTGCTGTAAACAGGGATATGGTCATTATCCACATTTGTCATTTAAAGAATTCGCAGTAACTTTTAGAACATCTGAAATCCACTCATTTTAGTAAAGTCCATTCGATCAAAGCCTGTGATTTTTCGACACTTTACACTACAATTCCACATTCTAAATTGAAAGAAAGACTCGCAAAAATTATAAGTAATGCGTTTACAAGTAAGAACGGTAATCGCAAATACAAATTCATTGTTGTGAACTTTGACAAAACCTACTTTGTAAAAGAAAAGTCCGATTCTGAAAATAAGTACACTGAAACAGATTTTATTCAGATGTTAAACTTTTTGATCGACAACATTTTTGTTGTGTTTGGAGGAAAGATCTTCCAGCAAATTGTCGGAATTCCAATGGGGACCAATTGTGCCCCACTCCTTGCCGACATTTTCCTTTACTCGTACGAAGCTGAATTCATTCAATCTTTGGTCTCTGAAGGGAAAAGATACTTAGCTTCTGACTTCAACTTCTCTTACAGATACATAGACGATGTGTTGTCCATCAATAATCCAAAATTCGCGGATTACCTGAGCAGTATCTATCCTTCAGAGCTTGAAGTCAAAGAAACTACAGAGACAAATAATTCAGCATCCTATTTGGGCATTATGTTGTCCTACGACACTGATGGTCACATAAACACCTAACTCTATGACAAACGTGACGACTTCAATTTCAGCATTACAAACTTTCCTTTTCTGAGTAGCAACATCCCTTTATCGCCAGCTCATGGCGTGTTCATATCTCAGTTGATACGCTATGCCAGAGCAAGTACAAATATACGGATTTTGTTCTGAGAGCTAGGCGTCTTTCAGATAAGCTTCTCAGTCAGGGATATGTTTGTGACCGACTAACATCGTCACTGAGGAAGTTCTACGGTCGATAATGGAACTCGTCATACACTATGATGTCCCACTCTCCAGAATGGTGGATGATATTCTGTCATAGACCATTTGAACCATCCAACCAAAGATTGTACTCTATGTCTTCCAAAATGGAAGTAACCGGATGTGACAGTTCTACCGAATTGAAGCGGCGGGTGTTGCATGCAAGCAGGAGATGCTTACTCTTCCTGGGCACCTGGTCTCACTCTCATATCGGGAGTCCGCTTCTTTTCATGTGGTGGAGGTTTTTGTTTGTTTGCTTTTGTTTCTGTTTTATCCTGATTCTGTATGCCTTCGGTTTCTGATTTTCTGAATTATCGATTTTGTGCTGTATACAGGGATATGGTCATTATCCATATTTGTCATTCTATGTGTTTTCAATTGGGATAGTTTTGCTATTGGTGCTGCAATCGGGTATTGTTGGATACCCCCTCCTTTCTTTCAACTGATATGCTCTGTCCGTCTTCGTTTCCTTCCGTTAGATTCGTTCAGAGTCTTTTATTGCTGAATTCAGTTTATAGGTTTCTTAATAAGCACATAGTCGGTGTGTAAAGTGTTGTCATATTCTGGTTTTAGGTTGTGTCTTCAGGTTTACTAACCCATTCCATTCGTCTTTATGAATGTGTTTCTTGACTTCTGTCCTTGCTTTTGTAATAATCTTTGTGCTGCTGTCTCTTGCAAATTCTATTTTCGTGTTGACCCTAATACCTCTTGTGCAGTCTCTGTATATGCTAACTCTAACATAATGTTTATATTTTCCAAAGTATCATTTCTCATTCTGTCTGTTCAGGCTATTGTTATATTTTCCATAGTGGTAAACGTCTTTAAATTCAATAGCATCATTTTAAACCTGATAAATTTACAGCATGGACCAGACATGCACGTTTCGGGTACTAAACCCTCGTCAGTGATCCTAAGTCTAAACAATGTAATAGGGTCAAAAAGTATGAAAATTATTATGTCCCAAAATGTACCAAAAGACGTAGCAGAATGAGTGGGATATGATGCTACAGGACCCACGTTTTAGAAATTTCAAGCAATTTTGTAACAGAAAGTATCATTTCTCATTCTGTCTGTTCAGGCTCTTGTTATATTTTCCATAGTATCATTTCTCATTCTGTCTGTTCAGGCTCTTGTTATATTTTCCATAGTATCATTTCTCATTCTGTCTGTTCAGGCTCTTGTTATATTTTCCATAGTATCATTTCTCATTCTGTCTGTTCAGGCTCTTGTTATATTTTCCATAGTATCATTTCTCATTCTGTCTGTTCAGGCTCTTGTTATATTTTCCATAGTATCATTTCTCATTCTGTCTGTTCAGGCTCTTGTTCAAACCTGTTCTTTAATTTCGAGCAGAATCTTTTCCTGAATTCATCGTTTTGCACTTTGTCAGTGTCAAACTTTGTTTTCGTTTTTCAATCTTTGGTAACTGGCATACTCGACTTTCAAGTTGATGGTCACTTGCTATATCTGATCCTTTGAATGCCATTGTATCTTTGATGAATGTTCTGAATGATTCATCGAAGAGTGATCGATATGATTTCTTTTAGTCCATCTAGTGATACCTAATATAATTTATATTGTTCATTTCTTTCTGCGGAAATTGTATTCCAGTTAGAACAAGATTATCATTACACAAAAACCACACAGTTTTTCACCATTGTCATTCCTTCGATCGATAACATATTTTCTCGCAGCATTGAACGTTGGTTAAGACTTCTCCTGAATCCAAATTTTTTTTATAAGCGGTCATTAATTTTACTTTCAGTCCAGTAAAAGATACGGTAGCAGTGAATGACCGGTGGGGCAATGGTTGTTCTTGTCACCACGGAGGCTATTATACCTGCAGTGATCGTTATAACCCAGGTATGGTTTGGGGGCATTTCCATGTACTTAGTAAGTTTATCAGTCATGAAAATTGCAAACCCTCCTTTGAATATATAAGAGAAAGGAGGGAATCTCCAACAACACTCTGTTGCAGCACCCTTAGCAAAACTCCCCATGTAAAAATCCAGAGCAGACATGCACAACAAGAGACGCAAAATGGACTAGGAACACCAGAACACAACATGGAAACATCATTCACAAAAGACTACATATAAATCAACGAGACTAATGGGCAACCGGTGCCGACTTAATATCAATCGGTCATGCCAGTAGCAAATGGTGCGGTTTTCCTGATCAAGTATAAGTTAGTGGAAACAGCAGTATATAGTGTAAACTGTTATGAAGACCGATCTTTCAGAGGGTGAGTAGGTGTCCTGAATGAATATGTTGTTTTCAGGAACTCTTCAGAAACATAAATGGGAAAACTGCATGACGATTGACAGGAATGCATGGGTGTACAGACGAGATGCCAGACTAACGGACTACCTGACCACTGACGAGATCGTGAAGACCTTGGTAGAGACCGTCAGCTGTGGGGGCAATATGTTGATGAACGTAGGACCGACAAAGGACGGGAAAATTGCACCGATATTTGAGGAGCGTCTACGGCAGCTTGGACAATGGTTAGGCGTTAATGGAGAAGCGATTTATGGATCAAAACCATGGACTTATCAAAATGATACAGTTACAGAAAACATTTGGTAATCTTTTACTTCTTTTTATGTATACCTCACTAGCCACATAAGTGATCTGGTACATGAAAACAGTTTGAACAGTTTATTTAATACACTCTGGTACTTTAATATAAAGTGCAACAAGAGGAACAACATAAGATATTAACATAAAAACAAGAAATACAAATTTTGTCAATAACTGCAATGTATAAATATGATCTAAATGCATAAGTAACCGATTTCTTTTATGCTTTCAGTTGATACTAGAAACATATTTTCTATAATCTATATGACAGGTATACAATGAAGTCCACTCCGTCTGGTCATTCTGTTTACGCCATATCACTATCTTGGCCGGACGACCATCTCCTCCTAGGTGCTCCTATAGCCAGTACCGCTACAGTGGTTACCTTACTGGGCTATGACGGCCATTTTGATTATTCTGTAGGCACGTCCAGTGGTATTGACATCGTCATTCCTCCCATAGCTTGGAACAAACTACCCTGTCGGTCTGCATGGGTGTTCAAACTGACTGGGATAATAAACTGATAGTCACTTAAAATAATTAAATGTTCATTTGTTTTTTCTTTATTATCGTGCATGTATTTATATATGTCATCATAATATGTCCATCTGTATATCAGTGATGTTGACGTCTGTAATAAAATTTTACACACAGTTATTGTGTTTCTTGTATTGAACTTGCAAGTGGTATTATAAACATCTGAACTTGGGTTATTCAGTTTCTTTTTTTTTTCTCTAAAGCTTTATCTGCTCAATACATGTACGAGTTTTATGATTAAATAAAAAAATTGCGGTAATTGACTGTTGTAAAAACCTTCTTAAAATGCTGTGATTTTGTGTGCAGTATTGTAGCAGTAACGGTCATTAAATTCCTCTTGTATCTGTGGGAAATCGAACAGTGAAGACAATGTATATAATAAATCTATTTTATTACGATACAACTTAGATTAATGAAAGAACAATCGATTATGAAACTGAAAATCTATCAACATAGCATTTGCAGATCAATTAATTGGAAATTGCAAGAGAGCATTCGGCTTAAAGACCGTAATGTTTTCTTACTTGATTTATCTCGCAAAGTTTGAAACCAAATACATAATATGTTCATAAGTAGCCACACACATGACTTAAACGTCCTAGCTTATACTTGTTGGTTTCATTATGGCATTTTGGACGGAAAAATACAACAAATATTGAATTGCATCTTCTTATCACACATTCTCCACCCTGGACTAATTATCCAGGTAACTGAAAGCCAGCGCCCACGCCCAGCTGCACGGCATCTGACTGTGTGGTATTGGAGGGATGGACACGATCATTCCACCGTGGGGATGATCCTCCCATTGCAAGGTGGGGCTGTAGCCCAGCAGCTGTACTGTAGTGAAGCGCGTAGACTTAGGTGCTCCAAACAAGAGGAAAGGCTCCTTGGGCCATTCAAGGAAGAAACCGTAAACCACAGCAGGCGTGGCCTTTGACTGTGTATACCTAGAACATAACCATACGGAACTCTGAGTGGATAAACATCGTAACAGATACATCTCACGAGTATAAATAGTAATAAACTTCCTATGATTCTGAATGGTCTTTTATAACTGTCAAACATATTCTGTTAAATTTATTTTCGACTTGTACCAAATATCTTTAGTGAGTGTGTCACTCTGGTATGCTCCATAGCTGTGTAAATCTTACCATATATCTTTAGTGAGTGTGTCGTTCTGGTATGCTCCCTAGTGGTGTAAATCTTACTATATATCTTTAGAGAGTGTGTCGTTCTGGTATGTCCAGGGTTTGACATCTACCCAGATCCCTAGTTGTGTAAATCTTACCATATATCTTTAGTGAGTGTGTCATTCTGGTATGTCCAGGGCTTTGTCTTGTATATTGCTGGACCGTTGACATCTAACCAACTCCCTAGTTGTGTAAATCTTACCATATATCTTTAGTGAGTGTGTCGTTCTGGTACGTCCAGGGCTTTGTCTTGTATATAGCTGGACCGTTGACATCTAACCAACTCCCTAGCTGTGTAAATCTCTCCTCGTATATGGGGGAGAAGATTCCGGCAGGAGTCGGTCCAACATTCATCAATATGTTACCTCCACAACTGTAAGAGATAAATAATGTTTTCAATATCATTAGCTACCTAGTCATCTAGTGACGTGGTTCTTTTAGTTACCTAGTCATCTGGTGACCTGGCACGGGATGATACCATGTCACAAGGTTTTATACCGGGCGAGGCGAAGTCGAGTCTGGTATTAAACCTTGTGACCACAGGGATTTATCCTGTTTTCCTCGTACCCCCTAATACTATCATACAACGAGGAAATCGAGATAAATCCCTGGTATCATCTCGTATCAGATCAATATAATGCCCTTTGCCGTGTGGAGCTCGTAAGAAAGTTCCCTTACAAAAAGGTTGTATTAGGCCCATATTATAAAAATCCAGAAAGTACATTTTTACTTACATTAAAATACTTCATTTATCAATGTAAATGTAGAAAAGAAGCTTTAAGCATGTTGCATTTTCTGGCTACTGTTAAAAACATGTATGAGACATACAAAGAATTTTTCCGCAGAATAGAAAAGCCTGAAGTTTTCATGTTGAAATAGTCATTCCTAGAAAAATTTTGTCTACTTGTGTAATAGATAATTCAATTCATGTAATTTACCTGTATTGATATTTTCTTATGCTTACATGTTTATAGATAATTATATCTATATTATAGATATCATGAGTTAAAAAAACAACAACATATAATTATGTCAGCGTCGCTTGCTATAATGTTAAAAAGATTAAGCATATATATACTTTTTCCAGCTGGTATTTTTGTGAAATTATGTCATTATATATAGTATATGTATTCAAATTGTACCAAGAATATTCCCTGACAAAAACTTCAACCTTAAGTTATTCGATTCAACCCTGTTGATTAATAGCCAAAAACTATGTATTATATTATGATACCATTATGAAATATCATTTGTGATTTATGTGAATCTGTATACTTGTGACTCACCTAAAAAAAAAAAAAAAAAAAAAAAAAAAAAAAAAAAAAAGTTCCCCTCGAGGGGTTTGACAGTAAGTGTTTTGAATACTTTCCCTGACATGGTCGCCATAGCACTTTCTATATAGAAATGGCCTCAGACAGTGCAGTTCATATGTTTTCTTTTCGTGCATGATCATCGACGGCGGGTGCGGCTAGCCAACAGGGGATGCTTCCTCCTCCCGGGCACCTGGTCCCACCTCTAGCTTGCTAAGGGTCCGTCGATGCTCAATTTGGTGCTCTATTGTGAGTGCTATTGAGATTATCGTCAGGATCTTCTTTAACTCATAGGTAACGAATTTACCCCACCGATGACCTTTTAAATAATATTCGTGAAGTGTTAGGATGTCGTTGTTGTTTCGCTCCAACGTCAACGCGAAAAATAACATTGGAGGTCTGGTATTATAAGTCTAGACACCCAGTATAAGATGTACCACGTGTTCACGTGACCGTTATAAGCAAATCCTTATTTGGGATTCCCCAACTTACTTGTCAGAGGTGGGGTAAAACATATACACTGTCTTCACGTGACAATTATTAGCCAATCGCTATTCGGGATTCCCCAACTAAATTGTCAGAGGTAGGGTAATAATAAAATAATGCAAAACTGCATATTGCAAGTAATGCATTTTACTGCAAGGATTAAAGTATACTTATAGGCTACTAGATGTTTTCTGTTCAACTAAACAGCTTGCATGCGCATATCTACAGCATGTTCCGAAGTAGGATGGGGTTGTTTGGGGCTGCATCGGAGGTCCAGTCTATGATTTAGAGAAAATTAAATGTAGAAATGGGGAAAATCAATATATTAGCAATTTCCAGGAGAGGGGTATTTTCCTGTCCACCCGACCACCATTTAGATCTACACATTGCTTTGCTAGTCGTAAATATACGTCTGTCGTATTTCGAACTTTTCTGTCTTAGACTCTATAACTTACCTGACCGTTGTGATAATTGTTTTCAGTAACTGTTCTATAGTAAAGAAGTCTTCCAGACTAGCGTCTCGTCTAAATCCCCACGACTGGCGATCCAATGTCATGGCGTTCTCCCATTTCCTCTTCTGTAATACGCCTTTATTGAGAAAACATTTTTAGGGGGTTAAAACACTTTTGAAGTTAAGTATTTTCATATATCTTTCTTTTAAATTAATGCCTTTTTGTATGACAATTTTATTAAAAAAAGACAATATAATGAAATGTTTTACCTGGATTATACCTGTCGTGGCAGGTGAGGAATCCTCCGTGTTTACACATTGTGTCGCTCCCCCATCTGTCGTTAGTTACTACCGTATCCTTCACGGGGCTGTACAATATGAAAATAAAAATTTATGTACATTATGTGATATTTGATGTTATTATGAATAATATGAAATACAGGAAAGTAATCTACTCGGAACACAAAATGTTATGAATAACAAACCTTTCATTGTATAGCCAAGCAATGAAGGTCGATGAGTTCCAGTAACCACTCGGAGCCATCCAATGACCGTCTGACCAAACAACATCCGGTTTGTAATTTTCCACGATTTCGTAAAGCTCTGGTAAGGTTTTTCCCTTCAATGAAAATTTGTTGAAAATGAGTAGACCGATTTTGATATGCTTTAATTCTTATTTCAAAATGTTTAAGTTTTAGAACTTATTAAATATACCATTAGGTATTTTACTTACAAATACAAAGTCTTGAGTGGTATATTTATTCTCTTGGTCTTTGAGGAAGATTGGGTTGAACCATTCAAACAATGAGTGATAGAGTCCAAAATGTATTCCGGAACCGTTGATTGCTTTAGCCATTTCACCTGTCAAAAACAAATTATTTGATGCAAGGGAAGAATCTTTGGCAAGAATCACTCAGAGGCAATATAATTATGTACGGTACCAAACTCTTCATAACCGAAATACCAAAGTTCTTTATGCCAGAATTTGGTGGACCTTTCTTGGTTCTTCTGAACATTCATGCAGTCATTTCTTGAACATTACTAATATATATAAGTTGGTAGATAAAAAAAGGGCATTAGAAGTTACTGTACCTATGAGATCTTTCTTTGGTCCTACGTCCATGGCATTCCAATTAAAGCTGTACTTGGATGGATACATGGTAAAACCCTCATGATGCTTTGTACTCAACACGATGTATCTGGTTAAGGGAAAATAACAAGAATTCTCAAGCAATATCAGATTTTGAGCATTCACATCATATTTCTCGATAAAGATAATGGAGATGATTCATTATAGGCAGCCAGTTTCAATAGGCTCTGACATTGCAAAATTTTGCTGCGATTTTCAAATATGTTTTGATACACTACACTACATGCCATACTTATACTTGTTTATTGTCATACTCACTTGACTCCAGACTTGAGTATAGTCTTCATCCATCGTTTTGGATTATAAAACTCCAGTTTAAGCTGTGCGGCGAAATCCTGATAAGTGAATCCTGGAGGATAATTCTCCTTCATGTATTTGACGATAGCAGGATTTACTTCCCCTGACGGGCCCTTCCATCTGTACCAGAACCATTCATCAGCGAAGCTAGGGACTGTGTAAACTCCCCAGTTGATGAACATGCCCAGCTTGGCGTCGTCATACCAGTCCGGTAGGGGTCGGGAATCTAGAGAATCCCAGTTAGGATCATACTTTGCTGAATGTCCAAGGGAAATCAGGACGATTCCTACACAAACATGGTGCAAGAAATGTACGCTCGCCATCGAGCTTTGTGTACCTCTATCACGTATTGTGTACTTTTTAACTATGTATGTCAAAAACACACTGTAAACAGCATTGTACTGATTAAATGACCTAGCTATGAGTGTACTGATGCAGGTATTTTGTATTGTCCACCATGCGTGATCGATCGTCACACTTGACCGTACGCTCTCCATTTAAAGCTGTACTGTTACCAGTTAAATCTAGTATATTGATTTTCAGTACATACAATTGCAAAATCAATTGAATGGTTCGTTTACAAATAATAAGGTTTTTACCAAAGTAAACCGCAATTACTTGATGTTACAAATGCATAAAATTTCCGTGTCAAAGTATTCTCAAAGAAGTTATTATTCGTTTAAATTCGCTCAAAATGAAATAAGTGAAATATTTATAACCTAGTAGCGACCGTCTTCCTTAGAGTTGCCCTGGTTAGAAGAAAATATCGCACGTGAACAATATTATAAATATAGTAGATAAAACCAAAAATATATAAAAGTAAAGTAGTACTTTTGGAAGACCTCGTTGTCTCTACCGACTTATTCGCCATGCACAGTATGTTTTTAAAAGAAAATACCGGTATCTTGATCTTAACGATTGCATTAAGTTTCCTAAATTGTCATATTGCATTTATCAAAGAGACAGATTGTTTCTCGGCGTTAATTTAGTATCATTTCATAGATGTATTCTCATCTCAAAGAGAGAGACACACACAAGATAAAGAATTCGATTTTTATTAAGCATGTCAAGGAAACAAAAGTAAACATCATTTGCACAAGATTCCATACAAGAGAACGTACATGTATATGGCATTCAATATTAAATCTATTAATCTGTGGTTTTGAAAGTTTTCATTTTGATACCATTTTGGACGTCAGTACTCTCGTTATCACTACTCTGTATGACATCCAAACTGTTTGATGTTATATTTATTGTTATTTGGTTATTTTGATCTCCATGATCTTTATCAGACTTGTCTGTGACACATTCCACATTGTTATTGTCTGTACTTTCATTTTGATCATCGTTATCGGTGTAGACTTCTTCCTCTGCAATGGCAGCTGCAGTCTTTACAAGATTCAGAAACGAGGCTGTATTCGGAAGGCCTCCGTTCACATTGATAGAGGAAGCGGATAATCTTCGTGACGTAGTTTGTGACGTAGAACTTTTTCTTCTTCCGGTATTACGATACTTTCTGTTTTTCAAGTAGTTCTTTATCTGTGTTATCACCTGAAAAAACCCCAACAAAGAATTATATTAACTGGAGACATATACTATACGTTTAAATAATGATGGAAATTTAATTTGTACATTTAATAAGTATTTACAAATTTTGTGAACGCTAGAAAAGCTGATTGAACAATGAAAATTATACATGTTTCCAATCGTAAACACTTACCTCTCCATTGAAATAACAAAATATCAAAGAAATCAGAATTCCCTGAAATGAAAAAAATATTTTTTATCTTTTTATTGGTATGAATTTAAATAGATTTGGCTGGATACGGATCGACCTATTTTGATCAATCAATAGAAAATGGGTTCGCTCAACCCCTTATATCCCCTAAAATAATATTTTCGCTTGATTGATTACTAATTTGTGCATTTATATGTAAGTATTAGACGATAAGACACGTATCAAATATTGTATTTATTGTACTTGTTTCTGTCTGCTTGTTCCCTGTCTCTCGTCTCATGTGTGAATGTTCCGCCGTGATCAATACTATGTCGTCATATTGAAGATCTTATCATAATTATGCCCACTATAATAATTGGAAAGACATTTTATTTACCTATTAATGCCCGTTTGTGTGGATACTATTCTCTCATAGCGTTGCTTTTGAAGGAATAGTGCCCGAGCGTCAGCGGGACGCTCGGGCACTATGTACCTTCTAAAAACAACACTATGAGATAATAGTACCCACTTAAACGGACATTAATGGGTTTGGTAGATCACAAGACTGTATAGTATTAATCAATTAATTGCAATTTACTTGAGAAATCAAAGAAAAGTGTCCTTTATTTTCCCCCACTTCGCTTATTTACATTCATGCATTACCGGTATTCTCTTATATTATATAACTAGGATGTAACGTCGATTCTGATTGGCTGACGCGCGAGTCATTATTTTCCGATAATGACCGCTGACGGAAGATAATGACTCGGTGTGGTATATGTCCTGATTTCAGTATTTTTGAAAAAAAGGTTTTTAGTTATTTTGTTAAATATTAAAAGTTTAGATAAACTTTTCACAAAAAAGTGCAATTAATTGTTGAATTCTTGATTAGAGATTATGTGTATATATTGTTTTGAATCATTATTTTAATCATATATAGTCTAACTTTTCCTTATATAATATAACAAATAAGGACTTGGCCTCGGTCATTATGTCATTATAATGACCCGATGATATTTGTAATATCGACCTCGGCCTTCGGCCTTGGTCAATATTACAAATATCATCGGGTCAATTATAATGACATAATGACCTCGACCAAGTCCATATTTGTATAATATTCCCCGTGTGCTTATAACAAATAAAATTCCGAGGATTTAATTATCACGTGATGCACTAAATAGTAATAAACAGAAAAGAAAGAATTGGGTGTTTTGGGGTTTTGCTGTGGGTGCTACTACCGAGTGTTGTCTCACAAAACCACAGCAAAACCCCAAAACACCTAATGCAAAAAACACATCAGACATCAGACTCTTCAGTTTCTTTGCAAAACATATTTACCTGAGAATTACTTAGAATGGCATCTGCAATCTGGAAGAATTGAGATCCTGTGTCTCCAGGTAACGGTTGATAAATCTGGAAGAATTGCTGGAGTCCGAACAATGGGATCAGTATAAATGTCGCCTTCAACGCTCGCCTGTACAAGATTAAAAGCATATTCCAAAATTGATTTTTTTTACATTGTTCGATAATATATGTATATACTTTAGATCGTATTTATTGTTTTGAAATGATTAAAGATACTCTATAACTCTATTGTAATGAAGAGATGATCAATGTTAAGTGAATCACACATAGCAAATAATTTTAACATTGACAAAAGTTTATTCTTATCTGTAGAAAAAACCAACATGCTCTTGAGAAATCACAGTAATCTAAGTATTCACAATTATCATAGATATGTATACGTAACAGAACATTTCATTTTTATTTTACGGACGTCTTATCCCCATCAGTTTTTCATGTTTACCTATAGTTGACTGGTTCCCCAGGCAGCCTGGATATTTGTCTGATTAATATACGCATGATGTTTACGAAAAATATGAGATTCAACTGAAATTAAAAGAGATAATCTAATATTACATTGTTTAGATTGCGGATCACTGACGAGGGTTATATACACGAAACGTGCATGTCTGGTCCATGCTGAAATTTTATCTTTTCTTCAATGATGCTATTGAATTTGAAGACGTTTAGCGTAGAACAGTACTCGGGGAAATATCACTGAAATTTAAATGTTAAGTTGACTTTTTTTTAAAATTAATGATAAGTGGATATTAAAAAAGCTATAATTAATGGAAATCAGTTGTCCAAGTATGAAAGGCAGATTACAAAATTAAAGTATACATTACAGCAAGACAGATAATTGTCTGTGAGAACAGAAACCATTCTATCCCATGTTCACTGGACGGCTTTAACCAGCAGCCCCTGGATGGAAAATAAACGACAAATTGAAGGATATTGTTTCATATCCAAAAACTAAGACGTTTGTCATGAACTCATATTTCTAATATTGTCGAATTGTGAAGACAAATCAGAATAAGGAAAGGAATGCTACTAAATCGGATAAATAGATTCATACCCCTTTGGTTTTATTATCAATAAAATATGTTTAATCTAAAATAAAGAAGGGAAACGAACAGAGATAATATGACATACGTTTCACGTGTTTTACTTTCATCGTCGTCTAACGTCTTTCTGAGAACAGCGTACATAATAACTGATAAAACGGGGAGACCTGAAAAAAGTCAACAAACTCAAAAAAGATCAGTAATAAAGGATTTCATAACACCATTAATAATCAACAGTAGCCGATTACCTATGCACAGTAAATCAATGTGAACTTGTTAAAGAGACCACTGAAAGCATTAAAACTTCTCTTCATAGCTCTTTTGTCGATGACAGTTTCTATTTCAAAATGATAGAATTGCCTTTCCTCAATAGATACATTTATTAGACGTCGACACTATGGACATGTAAAACACTAAAACTTCTCGCTGTCCATAGTGTATAGAAAGATAGTTTGAAGACGTGTAATATTATGTTAGAACCATAAAAATACTGAAGATGAACTTCAAACATACACCTGGTTTGATTATTCTGCTAGCAAGTCTCCATCGGGAGTTCCTTTTTAAATCCCTTGCGGAATATTGTAATTGTTTTGTTTGATTTAGTTGTTTTGTTTGTCCATTGATTAGGATTTTTGGATTCTAATTTTGGGTTTTGTGTTTGAAGTCTAGGGGGCTACTGAGCTCTGATAGCAGAGTGTTTTGTGTTTGAAGTCTAGGGGGCTACTGAGCTCTGATAGCAGAGAGTTTTGTGTTTGAAGTCTAGGGTCTACTGAGCTCTGATAGCAGAGTGTTTTGTGTTTGAAGTCTAGAGGGCTACCGAGCTCTGATAGCAGAGAGTTTTGTGTTTGAAGTCTAGGGGGCTACTGAGCTCTGATAGCAGAGAGTTTTGTGTTTGAAGTGTAGGGGGCTACTGAGCTCTGATAGCAGAGAGTTTTGTGTTTGAAGTTTAGAGGGCTACTGAGCTCTGATAGCAGAGTGTTTTGTGTTTGAAGTCTAGGGGGCTACTGAGCTCTGATAGCAGAGAGTTTTGTGTTTGAAGTCTAGGGGGCTACTGAGCTCTGATAGCAGAGAGTTTTGTGTTTGAAGTCTAGGGGGCTACTGAGCTCTGATAGCAGAGTGTTTTGTGTTTGAAGTCTAGGGGCTACTGAGCTCTGATAGCAGAGAGTTTTGTGTTTGAAGTCTAGGGGGCTACTGAGCTCTGATAGCAGAGAGTTTTGTGTTTGAAGTCTAGGGGGTTACTGAGCTCTGATAGCAGAGAGTTTTGTGTTTGAAGTCTAGGGGTCTACTGAGCTCTGATAGCAGAGTGTTTTGTGTTTGAAGTCTAGAGGGCTACTGAGCTCTGATAGCAGAGAGTTTTGTGTTTGAAGTCTAGGGGGCTACTGAGCTCTGATAGCAGAGAGTTTTGTGTTTGAAGTCTAGGGGGCTACTGAGCTCTGATAGCAGAGAGTTTTGTGTTTGAAGTCTAGAGGGCTACTGAGCTCTGATAGCAGAGTGTTTTGTGTTTGAAGTCTAGGGGGCTACTGAGCTCTGATAGCAGAGAGTTTTGTGTTTGAAGTCTAGGGGGCTACTGAGCTCTGATAGCAGAGTGTTTTGTGTTTGAAGTCTAGGGGGCTACTGAGCTCTGATAGCAGAGTGTTTTGTGTTTGAAGTCTAGGGGGCTACTGAGCTCTGATAGCAGAGAGTTTTGTGTTTGAAGTCTAGGGTCTACTGAGCTCTGATAGCAGAGTGTTTTGTGTTTGAAGTCTAGAGGGCTACCGAGCTCTGATAGCAGAGAGTTTTGTGTTTGAAGTCTAGGGGGCTACTGAGCTCTGATAGCAGAGAGTTTTGTGTTTGAAGTGTAGGGGGCTACTGAGCTCTGATAGCAGAGAGTTTTGTGTTTGAAGTTTAGAGGGCTACTGAGCTCTATTAGCAGAGTGTTTTGTGTTTGAAGTCTAGGGGGCTACTGAGCTCTGATAGCAGAGAGTTTTGTGTTTGAAGTCTAGGGGGCTACTGAGCTCTGATAGCAGAGAGTTTTGTGTTTGAAGTCTAGGGGGCTACTGAGCTCTGATAGCAGAGTGTTTTGTGTTTGAAGTCTAGGGGCTACTGAGCTCTGATAGCAGAGAGTTTTGTGTTTGAAGTCTAGGGGGCTACTGAGCTCTGATAGCAGAGAGTTTTGTGTTTGAAGTCTAGGGGGTTACTGAGCTCTGATAGCAGAGAGTTTTGTGTTTGAAGTCTAGGGGTCTACTGAGCTCTGATAGCAGAGTGTTTTGTGTTTGAAGTCTAGAGGGCTACTGAGCTCTGATAGCAGAGAGTTTTGTGTTTGAAGTCTAGGGGGCTACTGAGCTCTGATAGCAGAGAGTTTTGTGTTTGAAGTCTAGGGGGCTACTGAGCTCTGATAGCAGAGAGTTTTGTGTTTGAAGTCTAGAGGGCTACTGAGCTCTGATAGCAGAGTGTTTTGTGTTTGAAGTCTAGGGGGCTACTGAGCTCTGATAGCAGAGAGTTTTGTGTTTGAAGTCTAGGGGGCTACTGAGCTCTGATAGCAGAGTGTTTTGTGTTTGAAGTCTAGGGGGCTACTGAGCTCTGATAGCAGAGTGTTTTGTGTTTGAAGTCTAGGGGGCTACTGAGCTCTGATAGCAGAGAGTTTTGTGTTTGAAGTCTAGGGGGCTACTGAGCTCTGATAGCAGAGTGTTTTGCGTTTGAAGTCTAGGGGGCTACTGAGCTCTGATAGCAGAGAGTTTTGTGTTTGAAGTCTAATGGGCTACTGAGCTCTGATATCAGAGTGTTTTGTGTTTGAAGTCTAGGGGGCTACTGAGCTCTGATAACAGAGAGTTTTGTGTTTGAAGTTTAGAGGGCTACTGAGCTCTGATAGCAGAGAGTTTTGTGTTTGAAGTCTAGGGGGCTACTAGTTTGGCACTTCATGAAAAACAAATTGTCACTGCAAAAGTCAAACTTCAAAATATGACCAGCGTAATTTGAGCAACGTTTATATTAAGATGATAGTAAGATTCTTACCCCATGAGAATATATAATATCCATAGATACGTTTATGCGGTTGGAAAGCTCTGACCAGTAACATATGTAAGAAGAATCCTTCACTTAGCATCCAGTAGAAAGGTGATATACGACCAAATCGTCTGAGTATGCTCAATGCTTTACATGTATTCTGTAAGCCAGATAAATGTTGTAAGCTTATGAACCACCGCATTTGACTGTGATAAAAGACGAATATCACCTCCGTGTAAATAAGATACCTTTAAGAGCAATTAACTAAAAAAAAAATTGAAACCAGATATAATTTTTCTTTAATTTCATCTAACTGACGGATGAACTCTTAGAATTATCTACATATCTATACATTACTCACGTGATACTTGGTGACTATTACGTCATCATTATTTTCTACCATCTCCCATCGAACACGCACATCCCATGACAGAATAAATATTCCACTGATGAGAAGTGACAAGAACAGCTGTATATGAATCTGAATACGATGCTGACAGCGGAGGGGTCTGATAAATTAAGTAAGAACACGTATGTTTTTAATTAGCATTTAAAAAACAGTAATTGTATTTATAACTTTCTTTTACTTTGAAGTGTTTTTGTTTAAATGTTTCTGTATTGGTATTTGTTCATCTACTAATCGTTTTTAAAAGTTGACGTTTAAATGATTTCCATATATATTGACATTTAATTAAAAAGAAATTGAAATATAATTGTTACCTGAACACCAAGAATACAATAATAGCTGGCGTCAGAAGCAACAGGCCTATACTGTTTAGTACAATGGATATGAGAGTTGATCCTCTGTTCAACTGGGTAAAGACAATGAAGAAAATACATATACTTTTAAAGCAACAATATTCTCGGCATTTGCAAGACCAACATCTTTAAGATGAAGGTCATGATTAGTTAACTTTTCATTATTTACACGAGTCCATTTTTTCACGACCCTGTTGTTGCCAAAGAACTTTCTGACCTCTATGAAAAATATATCATTGTTCATGCTGACAAAGCGGCAAACAGTTCAACTTTCTTTTGCTAGTCATACTACATGTATTTCAAATGCCTTAGAGAGGAGCTGGGGTTACATGCAGGACCTGGAAATCCAACATAAACTCTTATAGAATTATCTGTATCTGAAATACTTGACAACCACAAATCTGTTCTTGAGTCCTTCGGTATTTATACTTATGACTCTGATCTTGAACTACCTTATATCTGGATTCCAACACCAAAATCCTTACAAACACCAGTTCATTGCCGGTTCATCCAGGTGCTCCACAAAACCTCTTTCCATTTTGCTTACGAAGATATTAACTCGCATCAAGCAAGGTCTTCAAACATACTGCGATACAACATATTCCAGAAATGGAATCAATCAGATGAGGAGCATAAATAATTCTAAGGAACTCTTGGAAAATTTAAAAACCACCAATTTCAACCATATTACCAGTATGAAGTATTTCGTCTTCTCCACGCTCTACACTACCATGACATTTATGGATAATGACCATATCCCTGTATACAGCACAAAATCGAAAATTGAGAAAATCAGAAATCGAAGGCATATAAAACCATTTCACACCAAAAGCTTAAAAACAGACTGTCCAATATAATTCGAAACACTTTTCTTTTAAAAAAAAAAAGGATCAGGAGGTACAATGGGGCGGGAATATACTTATTTCGTTAAGGAAAACTCTGATTCAAACAAAAAGTATACCGAAGTCAATATCATTCGGATGCTCGAATTTTTGATTCACAACATTTTTGTGTTGTTTGGAGGAACTAATTCCATCAAATAGTTGGCATCCCAATGGGTATCAATTGAGCCCCACTGCTTGCGGACTTTTTTCATATTCATACGAAGGTGACTTAATCCAGACCTTGCTCTCGACTGGGCGAAAGCACCTCACATCTCACTTCAATTTTACCTTCAGATACATAGATGAAGTGTTGTGCATCAATAATCCGAACTTTAAGGAAAGGAGGAGATATTAAAAAACACTCGGTTGCAGCACCCATAGCAAAACCACAAAAACCCAATGCAAAAACACAGAGCAGACAGTCACAGAAGAGACAGAAGAGGGACAAGGAACAATAACTCACATCATGGAAACGTGAAAAACAAAAGACCACACATAAACCAACGAGACGTTTAAGGATCATCTACATGAAATCTATACTCATGAACGAGAGATCAAGGAAACAACCGAGAGCGACATATCCGCTTCGTACTTGGATATACTTCTATCTTTCATTCCGTCTTCTCCTGCTTTGGCGTTTTTGTTTCTCAGTTGATATGGTATGCCAGGGCATGTTCCAAATATGAAGAATTTATCGTTAGAGCCAGACGGCTTGCAAGTAAGCTACTTGTTCAGGGTTATATCACACAAGAGCAGAAATCATCTTTGATGACGTTCTTCGGTCGCTACGGGGATATGAAATATAAAGAATATCAGATCCCCCTTTCCAAAATGATATAATTAGTGACATTCTGGATTGCCGTTGAATGGCTGTCATCATCACCAAACAAGAAATATTTACCTGATATGTACATCAATATGTACATCGAGACAATCACCGAATTTGACTTATTCAATTTGAAAACGTTTACATTTATACCACTTGGTGAGTGTCACTGCTGGTGGACCAGGAGTCCCCGAGGGCACATGTAGCCAAGTTCGATCAATTTCGGTTGATCGTTTCTTCAACGCAATCTAAATTTCTGTTATCAAAATTTCTTGAAATTTCTAAAAAGTGGGTCCTGTAGCATCATATCCCACCCATCCTGCTACGTCTTTCGGTACCCTTTTTCGACATAGTAACTTTCATACTTTTTGGCATATTACATTGTTTAGATTTAGGATTAAGGATCACTGATGAGGGTTAAGTACCCGAAACGTGCATGTCTGGTCCACGTTGCCAAAATTTATTTGTTCTTAAATGATGCTATTCAATTTGAAGACGTTTACATTTATACCACTTGGTGAGTGTCACTGCTGGTGGACCAGGAGTCCCCGAGGGCACATGTAGCCAAGTTCGATCAATTTCGGTTGATCGTTTCTTCAACGCAATCTAAATTTCTGTTATCAAAATTTCTTGAAATTTCTAAAAAGTGGGTCCTGTAGCATCATATCCCACCCATCCTGCTACGTCTTTCGGTACCCTTTTTCGACATAGTAACTTTCATACTTTTTGGCATATTACATTGTTTAGATTTAGGATTAAGGATCACTGATGAGGGTTAAGTACCCGAAACGTGCATGTCTGGTCCACGTTGCCAATTTATTTGTTCTTAAATGATGCTATTCAATTTGAAGACGTTTACATTTATACCACTTGGTGAGTGTCACTGCTGGTGGACCAGGAGTCCCCGAGGGCACATGTAGCCAAGTTCGATCAATTTCGGTTGATCGTTTCTTCAACGCAATCTAAATTTCTGTTATCAAAATTTCTTGAAATTTCTAAAAAGTGGGTCCTGTAGCATCATATCCCACCCATCCTGCTACGTCTTTCGGTACCCTTTTTCGACATAGTAACTTTCATACTTTTTGGCATATTACATTGTTTAGATTTAGGATTAAGGATCACTGATGAGGGTTAAGTACCCGAAACGTGCATGTCTGGTCCACGTTGCCAATTTATTTGTTCTTAAATGATGCTATTCAATTTGAAGACGTTTACATTTATACCACTTGGTGAGTGTCACTGCTGGTGGACCAGGAGTCCCCGAGGGCACATGTAGCCAAGTTCGATCAATTTCGGTTGATCGTTTCTTCAACGCAATCTAAATTTCTGTTATCAAAATTTCTTGAAATTTCTAAAAAGTGGGTCCTGTAGCATCATATCCCACCCATCCTGCTACGTCTTTCGGTACCCTTTTTCGACATAGTAACTTTCATACTTTTTGGCATATTACATTGTTTAGATTTAGGATTAAGGATCACTGATGAGGGTTAAGTACCCGAAACGTGCATGTCTGGTCCACGTTGCCAATTTATTTGTTCTTAAATGATGCTATTCAATTTGAAGACGTTTACATTTATACCACTTGGTGAGTGTCACTGCTGGTGGACCAGGAGCCCCCGAGGGCACATGTAGCCAAGTTCGATCAATTTCGGTTGATCGTTTCTTCAACGCAATCTAAATTTCTGTTATCAAAATTTCTTGAAATTTCTAAAAAGTGGGTCCTGTAGCATCATATCCCACACATCCTGCTACGTCTTTCGGTACCCTTTTTCGACATAGTAACTTTCATACTTTTTGGCATATTACATTGTTTAGATTTAGGATTAAGGATCACTGATGAGGGTTAAGTACCCGAAACGTGCATGTCTGGTCCACGTTGCCAATTTATTTGTTCTTAAATGATGCTATTCAATTTGAAGACGTTTACATTTATACCACTTGGTGAGTGTCACTGCTGGTGGACCAGGAGTCCCCGAGGGCACATGTAGCCGAGTTCGATCAATTTCGGTTGATCGTTTCTTCAACGCAATCTAAATTTCTGTTATCAAAATTTCTTGAAATTTCTAAAAAGTGGGTCCTGTAGCATCATATCCCACCCATCCTGCTACGTCTTTCGGTACCCTTTCTCGACATAGTAACTTTCATACTTTTTGGCATATTACATTGTTTAGATTTAGGATTAAGGATCACTGATGAGGGTTAAGTACCCGAAACGTGCATGTCTGGTCCACGTTGCCAATTTATTTGTTCTTAAATGATGCTATTCAATTTGAAGACGTTTACATTTCATAGAGCTGTTGCGACGGGTGTTGCGTGCAATCAGGAGACGCTGACTCTCCCCGGGCACCTGGTCTCACTTCGGAATCTTATTCATTCTGAGGTTCACAACCGTTCCAATGAAAATTCTAATGATTTGGCCTTGCCAAACGTTGAGACGGAATACTTTGATGTTAATTATATCATATTTTGATCATAACCCTTCAATGACCGAGTACATGTAAAGCAATAACTTTATATAATATTTCGTATACCGGTATTTCGAAGTGGATATATTAAAGTGGATATCTATTTCGTCATAGAAAATTATATATCTACTATCTTGGATATTGCATAGGAAGTGTTTATAATATGTACCTCCAGAGGCGTTGGCTTACATCCACTGTAATCAGTCTTCTCCATGTTGATATCTGTGTCTATGTACCATGTTCCGTTCTCTGTGCAGTTCTTAGCAGCCTGTGCTACAGAAAATTGGACTTTTACTCTAAATATTCACAGAATTACAATACTGATATAGCCATGTGCAATGTAGAATAAAGTAAATTTAGGATTACATAGAATGTATCAGGAAAGGGTTCATTTGTATTATCTTTTTACTATGCTGCGGTTGATCTATTAAGCTGAGATGGGTACAGACCGTTTGGCGGTAGTCGCCAAATATCATTTCATGGATCTTGCATGCAAACAGGAGATGCTGAATCTCCTGGAGACCTGGTCTCACTTCGAAATATCGTTTATTCCGGGGTTCACAACTGTTCCATTAGAAATTCTAATGAATTTGCCTTACCTTGTCGACTTTGAGACTGAATAACTGATGGGTACTTCTTCGATGTTTATTCAAGCAAGTGACAAATAGTACAGTTGAATATTATCAACAAATCCTCTCACTGACTTATTTCATTCTATCAATTGATGACCTGTTCACAGTTTGGAAGAAATGACAAATATGGATAATGACCATATCCCTGTATACAGCACAAAATCGATAAATCAGAAAATCAGACCTATCTTTGCTCCTTCTTTATCACGTTACCGTTTAATTATGGCACATAAATTCCAATTGAAACTCAATCTGAAGTTGAAAATTTCTCAAATTAAGAAAGGAGTGTCAAATAATTCTTAGAATAACTTCTAAAAAGACTTTTATTGACTAATTTGTTTTATTTTAACGATGAAATTGTCATAATTGAAGTATATGTTCTATAGAACCAATTTTGTTGTACTAGGCACGTGTTTCGGGTACTTTTATCCTCGTCAGTAGTACTTCATGTCAAACACTTTAAATAAAGCCAAACTCATTTTCCATCTTCCTACTCGTTTTTAACAATTTGTACTTTGTTTTGTTTGAACCAGATTAGAATTCATTAACGATACATTTTACTATTGAAGCCTATCTCATCTTTTTTTTTATTCTATAAGCAGTGCGATAAAGAACATACCACTTACAAGCATAATTAGCCTACCTGTATCTGTATTTATATCAAGGAATTTAGGACAAGTATTATGATTAAGGCTTCCTGGCTTGGCGTAGTCCCAACATCCCCACCCATCCCATGTCTGTGGGCATGCTAGCTCCTCAGGCCTCTTCCTCTTCTTCTGTGTTTGACAGCAGTTCCATGCGTCTGTGCAGCACATTTTCCACTGAGTACACTTTAACTCGGACAGACTTTCACACACTTTGTTTATAGATGCGTCCACCAGAATGTCTGGCAACACACACCCTGTCTGTAAGTTACACAGAGCGTCAGCAACATTGTGTCCCGTCACGTTTCTGATTCTAAGGTATGCAGGATTGTCTTTAACGAGGTAGAAATAACACATGGTACACGTGGTTAGTCTATATATCTCGTCCTCAAGGCCACTACTCAATCGGTCCCTGCACAGAGGTCCTGCATTTGTAGAGGCATTTGAAGACCAAGTCAACTGTAATGTAAAGAGAAATACATGTATGTTTCAGAGATTGACAGAAATAAATCGAATCATCTTCTTTGGATAAAACCATACAGTAGTAAAAGAAAATTAAGTCACCCATTTGAAAACAAGTGTAGTCAAAGGTTGATTTTAATTTTGAGTGTTGGATCGGTGAATGAATGTCAATTACAAAACCCGAAATCATAATCCAAAAATCCCAATCAAAAAGCTTAGTAGTTTACGCATTCTTAAAAATATATAAAACAACTTTCTGACGAGAAAAGAAAAATCGGACAAACAGAAAGAGACAATTACACAGCTCTATATAAACACGAAAGACAACTCTATCTAATAAACAATCTCAAGGGTCCAGTGCAAATACGAAATGTAGTGTAGGTGGCGCTGTTAAAAACGCACCGTGCTTAATAGTAAAGTTTAAACATATTTAATTATTAAGTTATAGTATCCAAGTAAGTAGGGCCAAATAAGACGTTTTCCCCATTTTTTTTGTTCCTCTCGCTGAATTATATATTATATACAAAGAGGCAAAACTGAATGCCCCATGGAAATGAGATCATGTGCGCGGGGAGAGTAATCATCTCCTGTTTGCTAGCAACACCCGTCACTTAGGCAATGCAGCAAAATGTCATATCCGGTAAATTTGTTAAATTCGGTGTTTTTGAATATTCCAACCCAAAATGTCTTCCAGCATGGATGGCAAAGAGGTGTTGTAATGTTTAATATTTTCATTGTATCGTCAAAACAATTTTTGCGTTGACGCTCACAGTTTCACCCTTGGCTCAGTTGTCTTTTGGTTAGTTTCCTTGTCATCAGGACGAAGTCGTTGGAGTTTGAGCTTGCTCTGGAATAGTGTATCAATTGCAATATTAATATACCATAGATAGGGAGCCAAATTCAGGTGTTCTAAAAGATCTTTGGAATTCGTATAAAAAATCAGTATAAAGGGGTAGGGGCAAAATCTGTCGTTTCTATTTTCAAAAAATTGTTTTCATTCTATTTGTTATCTTTCAAATAAGAATAGATATATTGTTGTTTATTAAAAATGAATCGCAAATAGATATAATCAACTAATATGAGTGTTATTTCCCGCCAAAATTGCCCACTACTATAGAAATTAGTAGTAAAATGATAACAACCAGATTTAAACATAATAGTTTATAGTATATATAGAGCAAGCGCATGTAACAAACTTATACTTTCCATGTACATTCAGAATATAAAAAGGAATGTACCATAAGAGTATGAACCTGCTACGCGCCCTTGCTCTAGGGCTTACAACTGTAGGTATGTATGTCCCTTGCCAAAAATCAGAATTTCTAATGTGAAGACATAGTACTAAACATTCAATCATTTTGCCCTGAAAGGCACAGTTTTCAAAAAATCACACAAAATTTGTCATTTTTTGTTTAGAAGAAGCATACTGAATAAGAAAATATAACTTTAAAAAAAATTCTGATTGGGGCCAAAAATGGTCACTTTTGCCCCTACCCCTTTAATTCTTTATTTTTACCACGAAAGTCTGAAATATGAGAGTTAGCTCTGTTGTGTTTGATGACATCAGAGATGTTAATATCATAATTAAGATGGCGCTATCTGTGCCGCCGTGCTTGCTCTCAAATAGTACCTAAGCACTATCTATCCTTGTGACATAGAGGTGAACGAGGCAGCTCAAAGTATTAACTCTTCTTCATATAAAGATTATGAATATTGAAATATACCCGGTGTCAAAATGTAATTCACAAAAAAGACTTTTTAGAATGATGGAAGCTGCAAAGAATGGCTAAATTAAACTATCAGGTAAAGTGATATGTTCTTCATTGAAATTTTGAGATCTTCTCATAGTGAATATACAGCTTACCGATTCAAACGACGTCATCAAAATCCAATACTTTCTAAACCTCAAGATTGACAATAGATTGAAAAACGCATTCTTTTCGAAAATGAATTCAATGCTCAAATTGTTACAAAATACAAAATGCTTAACCACACCTAGCATTTGTGACATGCACACTTTATTAAGGTAGTAAACCCATAACTGCCTACTTCCGCTAAACATTAGTTTTTTTCAGATGACTAATGGTATGCTTATAGTATACTGATATTCGGCAACGATCGGTACGCCTTTGATATGTCGACAAACTCAGCTGTAAAATACAAATTGTTTACTCCTTCATTTTTTGCATTTTACGTTCATTTTCATCTGCATGACTTCATTCTAATTCATTTGAAACGAGACACGACTACAATACTCCAATTTAATGCTTAGAAATGAATTTTCACACCATTAAATTATTTTTGTCATCAAAGTTCTTTTTTGCGTATAACTTTTTTTGTTTCAAGACTGATTTAAATTAAATGAATTTCAAAATGTCCGTCTCGGAAAGACCTTTTAAAAAATATATACATTAATGAGGTTTTCTCGACAAATTAAATTAATCAAAATTTCGATGCCACTTTTGTTACATCAATGTAACAAATTGTAATTTGATGGAAAAGGTACTTGCGCATTATCCATTGCTTAGTTATGGGTCTACTACCTTAAATGTTTTCTATCGGTTTCGACGTGAATTTATAATTTTTTAAGTTACTCATTATGGGAATAATTAAGAAAGAAAACTTGAATTATTAATCAAACGTTTATCTAAAATTGAACGATCAATTTGGAAATCGAAATATGTGTGTTTATTTTTATGGTATTGTGTTGATATGTGTATTTCAACAAATACTGTAGGCCGAAAAAAGGAAATGCACATTGGCGATTTCATATGATTTTTTAAAAAGATAATCAAAACTTGCATTGTAAATAATTCAGTACATGAAAAACTTGACGATTTGACTTCCAAATTACAAATTGGAGATTCTGGAGTAGTACTTGTAATATTTCCTCATGCCCTGCAATAGGTCTACCTTATATCGCAGTTACATAGATTTCTGCGGACAGAGAAACTACTGTCCGCGTGGTTCACTTCGGAAACTGAATAAGCGCGATTTGAATTACCTTTTCATGTAAAAATTTGAATAAGATTGAAATTATTTAATAGTTCTTAATTAGTCGTAAATTTTGGTATATTGTATGTGGTCGTGGTATATGATAGGGTATCATATAAGACAGACAAAATACTTTTCAGAAGGGGAGTTTTCAATTGTTAAACTTCTTCAAATTCAATAGCATCATTTAAAAGCAGATTAATTTACAGCATGGAACAGACATGCACGTTTCGTGAATTTAACCCTCGTCAGTGGTACTTGATCCAAACAATGAAATAAGGCCAAAATCTGTGAAAACAATTTCGAAATTTGTACCGAAAGACGTAGCAGGATGGATGGGATATGATGCTACTGGACCTACGTTTTAGAAATTTAAATAAATTTGGATAACAAAAATGTTCGAATGCGTTGAAGAAACGATCAACCGAAGTTGATCGAATATGGCTACATGTGCCCTCGGGGACTCCTGGTCCAAGAGCAGTGTTACATTTCGGCGTGACCCATCTGAAACTTGATTTGTCCATAAAATTTGATTGCGTGCATGGACTTTTTGTATAACTTATACCGAAATTTACGACTAAGCAAGATCTATTGAATGGCATTTATTTCATATATTTTTTTTGCATGATAAAGTAGTCAAAATCGCTTTTACCCAGTTTTTGAATAAAACGGAAGCGCTCCAACTCTATACCTTCTTGAAGAAAATTTCCAAACCAATTTTCATGCACCAGACGCGTTTTTTGGATATCTTAATAAAACAAATCCTAATCAGTGATGCTTGAACAGTAGTTATATAAAGCTACTAAACCAAATGTTTGGAAACGAATGACTTCGCCATTGCGAAAGCTTTTTCTTAAATTTCTGGAGTGAGTCGTCTTGTCCTCACATGGAAGGAGTAAAACTATCAATTGTATCGATGTAGACCGCTTTTGATTTCGTTAAAATGATCGATACAGATTTATTGAAGCATTTCGACAATCCAGCTATAGATGGTATGAGTTGGTGTTCCTTGTCCCTTTTGCGTCTCTTTCTGTTAATCCTATGAATTTATGTGTTGAAAACTTTCTCTTCAATGCACTTGTTGTATTTAAGCAATAAAGCATTTTGTTGTTGTTTGCAAATTACCAAAAAACTTTTAGGTCAAGGTTTCCGCTTTCATAAACTAGTTAAGACTTTCTGGAAATTTTACAAAAATTACAGCCAACTTCTTTTAAAATTCGGATCTATACATGCAACAGAGTACATTACTATGGGTATTACACAACCTGTCTTTTATGGTGATATGATAAACAAAATAAAAAGGATCAAAGGTAGGCAGCATAACCATCGAAAATGCGTCAGAATCATCAAACGCCTTTTATACCGTGGGTATGATCCTAATGTCACCAGACGGACACTAAGCTTGGTACTTGACCAATCTACAGTCTTGTACAAGCGCATCCTTGAGACTTGCACTCTGACTGACTGTGACTGTGACTGTGACGACAGGACTCCATGACGGGCCCTGTCCAAACCTCTTTAGAGAAGACAGGGCCCCGACCACCTGTCCTCTCTGAATGTCAGTCGGACTCCTCGGGTGATTACATACATGAGCTCGCTACAGCCGGCAGAGCACGGACTGTATTACGCATGCCCTCTTTTTATATCCATTTACATATTCATCTGTGTCTATGGGGCCTCTGCGTTTCGCGGTCTTGTTTGTGTGGTGTCATCTTACAGTGAGGAGGTTGTTTTACACCACAATTGTACGTTCTTCGAGACCTCTGGGTAATTGGAGAAGTGAGAGGGTTGTGCGCACGTAATCCAGGATAACCACACCATTTGCTACTTGCGTGACAGATGGCCGTCCAAAGTCGGCACCGGTTACCTATTGGTCTCGTCGGTTTATGTGTAGTCTTTTGTGTTTGATGTTTACATGTCGTGTGTCTCTTTTCCGTACTTGTCTTTTGTGTTTTTGCATCGGGTGTTTTGGTGTTTTACTGTTGATGCTGCAACGGGGTCTTGTTGGAGATATCCTCCCTTCTTGTTGTTGTTGTTGTGGATGTCTGTTCTGTGTTTTTTGCATTGGGTGTTTTGGAGTTTTGCTGTGGGTGCTGCAACCGAGTGTTGTTGGTTGTCCTTTCTGGTTTGTAGAGGAATTTGAGCATTTTGGAATATATAAGAATGTAAATGAAAGTTGAATTTATTGGTGTTCAAGCCAAAAGTGAAGAGGACAATTTCATTTTTATTTTCAGTTATTTCTAATATTTGAATTTTTCATTTTTATTTTCAGTTATTTCTAATATTTGAATTTTTCATTTTTATTTTCAGTTATTTCTTATTCCTTGAATTTGAAGACATTTAACATTTGTACTACTTGGTGAGTGTCACTGCTGGTGGACCAGGAGTCCCGAGGGCACATGTAGCCAAGTTCGATTAACTTCGGTTGATCGTTTCTTCAATGCATTCGAAAATTTCTGTTATCAAAATTTCTTGAAATTTCTAAAACGTGGGGCCTGTAGCATCATACCCCAACCATCCTGCTATGCCTTTCGGTACATTTTTTGACATAACTTTCACACTCTTTGACCACAGTACAGTGTTTAGATTGAGGATCACTGACGAGGGTTTAGTACCCAAAACGTGAATGTCTGATCCACGCTGCAAATTGATCTGTTCTTGATTAAGCAATTGAATTTGAAGACGTTTAACATTAAAAAAAAGGAAGTGGTAGAAAAACGCACAAGAAATAAGAAATGGAAGAAAGTAAGAATTGCGGATTTAAGTTCCAATTATTATCATTATCAATATCATGTCAAACGTCTTCATATTAAAGCACGTCCTCTTTTTATCTCCATTTACATATTCATCTGTGTTGCTTGGACCCCTGTGTTTTACGGTCTTGTTTGTGTGTGGTCATCTAACAGTGAGGAGGTTGTTTTACACCATCATTGTGCGTTCTTCGAGACCTCTGGGAAATCGGAATAGTGGGAGGGTTGTGCGCACGTAATCCAGGATAACCACATCGTCTGCTATTTGCGTGGCAGATGGCCGTCCTAAGTCGGCACCGGTTGCCCATTGGTCTCGTTGTTTTATGTGTAGTCTTTTATGTTTCATGTTTCTATGTTGTGAGTTGGTGTTCCTTGTCCCTTTTGTGTCTCTTTCTGTGGGTGTCTGTTCTGTGTTTTTTGCATGGGTGTTTTGGGATTTTGCTGTGGGTGCTGCAACCTGGTGTTGTTGGAGATCCCCTCCTTTCATTTAAGAACAGAGGTCCAGACATGCACGTTTCGGGTACTAAACCTCGTCAGTGATCCTCAAATCTAAACAATGTAATATGCCAAAAAAGTATGAAAGTTACTATGTCGAAAAAGCGTACCGAAAGACGTAGCAGGATGGGTGGGAAATGATGCTGCAGGACCCACGTTTTAGAAATTTCAAGAAATTTAAATAACAGAAATTTTAGACTGCATTGAAGAAACGATCAACCGAAATTGATCGAACTTGGCTACATGTGCCATCGGGGACTCCTGGTCCACCAGCAGTGACACTCATCAAGTGGTATAAATGTTAAACGTCTTCATATTAAATATCATCATTTAAGAACAGATAAATTGTTTCATTTCTACATTAGGGGAAAAAGGTACAGATAACAATGAAAGCTTCGGCGCTGTAGATTCATTACAAATTTATTTAGAACAAAATAAAAACATAGGCTTGCTCTTTACTGTAATGAAAACACTTATTTAATCGACATTGATAAAATCTATCAAATGTCTAAATTTCTTTTTAAAGTATATCGATAGTTGTCGAGTTCAGATATTTCAATCGAGGGTATTTGAATAAATTAGTTTATTGCAGTTTTGAAATTAATTTGAATTCTTTTGATCGAAATACATAAGGCAGTTATGAAAAAAAAAACATGAGTAAAAATCTATCTTCATTTAGATTTTCATTGCATATTGAACTTCATCAAAGATGTAGTAAAGAGAATATTTTATCCTAGAATAACATATTTTCACTGAAGCAGTCAGTTTAGATTAAAATTATTACAATTTTATCATTTCATAATGGAAACATGTTTTTTTGAATTGAAATTCAATAACCTGTTTTTGACATACATAGAATGACAAGACAAAGTATATTAAAATATAAAAAGTAAAAAAAGTACTTACTGAAGGTGAAATGAGAAGCAAATATGTCTGTATCACGCGTACTATGTGGATTTCCATCTCCCACTGCACTCTGTTTTTTAGTTAAATAAAAACCTGTACGAAAAAAGTTGCATCAATGACATCTACCTTTTACCAATTTTCTGTATATATCATTTATATATAAATCAATCTCCCAGCTCGTTCAGTAGACAAATTACATCGTCGATACTTGAATAATATTTCTAAAATCCTTTGTAAGCTTTAACACTTTAATGACATTTTAAAATTCCTGACGTTCGGATAAGGTGCTCGGAAGTACGTCTTGTGCATTTATAGATCAATAGAATTTATTGGAATGATTATCTTTCATCAGAATTTGAAAGTTTTATTTCAAAGCGCAACATGTTCATTTCTGTAGGTGTCCGAAGAACGTAGTAATTTTAAGTTTTGGTTTTCCTGGCAACAAATAAATGTGTAGAGGGCCAGCAGAATACTCTATCTTGTAAGCCGTCAATCAGTGTCTTTATTTAGCGGTAAAACGCTATTTTAGGCAGCGATATTTGATCCCAGGATTTATCTAATGTCTTCTTGAATTGAATATCAGAGTCTTACAACCTGACGTGGTGTGTGGGAATTTTCTTTACAGAACATCTTTAAGTAAAGGTATTTTAACTTAATGTCAAATTCGGACGATTCCGTTTTACCTTAGATCCATAACAGCCAATTTCCATAATTTACTGCCTTGTGTTATGCTATGCTTCCGCATTCTAAACCCACGCTGTAATAGACTTGTGTTTCTTGGAAGTTTATCATCCTGTATCAACATTGCTTAACTTACTAACTAATAGAGATAAAAACTTCCATGATTAAAACCATTAACGTAGAATTTCCCCAAGAAAATAGTTACTGAAAAATTAGTTAATCTCACAGAAAGGGAAAACAAATTTGCAACATTTGACCTTTCATATTCATTGTAATTAGTCGTGCAGGTGTTACCTAAATATCGTTTCCCCCTCCTACATACATTTTCAAAATTTACGATCGACTTAGGAATATCTTTTTCTCTCAAGATAAGAAGTTTATTAATATATTTCCTGCTTTGTCGGTCAATATTTCATTGACGCCTTGCAATCACTCGCTTTTATTGCGTACGTCACTACAAAATGCAGTTATTTTACAACCCCCCCCCCCAATCTGTGGATAAAAACTTAGAAATGGCAAAAAAGGTTAAAATCCCGCAGTTCAAAATAGAATTGATCATTTGTATAATAATCATAAATACATACTTTTTCAAAAGTCAAAAATCAGAATCTAAAAATCAAAATTAAAAGGCTGACAGATTCTTGAAATAATACAGAACTTTCTCACGAGAAAAGATTAATTGGACAAACATACGGAGACAATAAAACACGAAGGCAGTGACGCTGTTCAAAATCGGGAATCGCACATCTCTAATTGACAACAGCATCAGAATCCAGGGCAAGACAATGAACAGAAATCATTGAAAGCGGTACTACAGTGAACAAATTCTATTCAAAAATAGGATGCACACTATAAATCAAAAATGCAAGTTCATTGATCACAAAGCCTGCCGAACATGAACAACAGGAAGGGATCTGTTTTAGCAACAGTTGATCGGATTTGGACTCTTAAGGTGCGTCATTGGTCACGGTTTTGGACTATTCTTTGCGCATCTCCTGTTTTAGCATTCATTGAGCTTGAATTTTATAGATATTTCAATTTATTATGACCAATGTATCATTTCTGACTCTATTTAAGACTTTGATTCATTACACACCTAAAAGCGGATTAGTTTGAAAATTTGATATAAACTGAAAGAAATGCTTCGCGGTTATTTCTGTAAAAATTGAGATGGAGGTACTTTTTTAACTGTTCGTATTTCTCTTACGTAAGTAATTACCCGTGAACTTTGTTTTACGTATGGAATATTATTGATATAAACTGTCTCATAAGGTAAAGCTAACTGATATCGAAAAATTATAAATTGTTTAAATTCCATCCAATATTAGGCAAGTATTACCGCTCTGACACTTTTGCAAGCAAACCACAAAATGACACTCTGACACTTTTGCAAGCAAACCACAAAATGACACTATTTGTGAGCATTTGTTCTCTCTTATTTGAGCACGGACATCTACTTTTTCTTCAATATTCTGTTACTGTGTGTTTGAAAAAATCGTTGAAATTCAGTATCTCCGAAAATTTGACCTTAACTTGGATGATTACCGGTATTTCTGTGTAAAATCGAGAAAATTTTAAGTGATCAGTGAAGTTGGTACCTATTATAAAACTTTATCAAATTCGAGTATTATACAAAGTTTCTATCCTGTTTTATTGTATATTAACAAAGAAATCTAACATAAAGATAAAATAAGGGAATTTCAACGCTTTTTGTATTTTATATACAAATGTTCTATTTTTAGCAACAAGTTTCCGGCATTTTTACCCAGTTTTCAAACAAGCAAAAATCTTGATTTTTTGACGCGAATACTACAATTCGACACGGAATGCGATTATGTCGCTGCAATAACTCTAAAGATTTCTGGATTTAGCGAGATAGCAATTATTTGTACAAGGCTTCCTTCGAGTAACGTATCTACGGATGAATATATACTCAATTGTAATCATCTTTTCGACATTTATGACGCATTGAATTCGTCATCATACGTTATTCTTATGGGAGATTTGAACGCTGATATTAACCAGCATCATACGAATACTCGAGCTAAAATTCTACGGGATAAAATGAGTGAAAGAGGGATTATCGATATTATGCGAATGCAGAATCACATAGGTCCAAAATATACCTATAGAAATAAATCAGAAACTTCCACGTCATTAATCGATTATATAATGATTCCAAAGTACGTGACAAATTTTGTACGGAAACCAACAACGCATAATATTTCATTTGAAATATCTGATCACCTTCCTATATCATGTGAATTTCATATGGATTTACTAAAAGAAATTAAATCCCATAATCTCGTAAAACTGAAATGGGATAAAGCTGATAGAATACAAAAACTTCTTTATTCTACTGAGATAGCATCTGTTCTCAATGAAGATATCGTAATTGAACCGTCACAAAAAAGTATTGACGATACCTACCATATTCTTGTGAACAAGTTACATTCTAGTGCATACAAAGCTATACCAAGCGGACAATATAGACCGTATCTTAAACCTTTCTGGAAAACTGACGGTCTCGGTGATTTCCATTATAAAATGCGAGCGTCAAGACGTATCTGGAAACAAAATGGTCGCCCTCGTAATTCAGATTCATCTAGTTCGAGAGCAATATAAAGAGGCGAAAAAGGAGTTTAGGAAAAACTTTAGATCATCTTCACAATCCTGGGAATCAAAAGCCTACGATGATCTTATGCGATATGCAGAGACGGATATAGGTACATTTTTCAGAGCTGTTAAATCTAAACGGAAAAAGAAAGAAAATGATTCTGATATAGAGTATAAGGGAATCAGAGGAATAACGCCAAAAGAAAAATGTCTTGTATGGGAACAATATTATAAAGATCTACTGTCCGAAAATATTTCTGCCGAATTTGATGAAGAATTTAAAGAAGAAGTTGATTATGAAATATCAGAAATTGAAAGAAACTCATATGTTGAAGATGATCACTTTCTCAAGGAGAAGATAACTCGCTCAGAAATCACTGACGTAATCAAAAATCTGAAACTTTCAAAATCACCTGGTCCAGATCTAGTTACGAATGAGCATCTTATATATGCCGGGCTGCCTGTTGCGTCATTCCTTGCCCGATTATTTAATGTCATCGTAGATTCAGAGTGCATACCGTCACTTTTCAAGAGTGGTGTAATTATACCGATCTATAAAGGAAAGAACAAAGATAAAACTATGCCGTCAAACTACCGTGGTATTACATTAACCTCAGCTATTGGGAAGGTGTTTGAGAAAGTCATAATGAATAGAATTCAAAACTCGTCTATACTAGGACCAAATGTATTTCCCCATGCCCAACAGTTTGGATTTTCGAAGGGCAGGGGTGCTTCAACAGCAGCGTACACTCTTCAGGAATGCATAGATTTATATCAAACACGAAACTCTCCGATATTTGTCTGCTTTCTGGATAACGAAAAAGCCTTCGATAATATATGGCAAAATGGGCTTTTTCATAAATTGCACAGCATCGGCATTTTAGGAAAGACATGGAGAATAATTCGTAACACGTATACGAACTCAACTAATTACATCTCGCAATCCGGTGAGCAGAGTGACGTCATACCGGTCAATAAAGGCGTAGGACAAGGTCGAGTGATGTCTGCGTGGATGTTCCTTGTCTTCATTGATGACCTTCTATATCAACTTAACGACTCCGGCTGTGGGATTGAAGCTTTCTCTCACTTCATTTCATCTATAATTTTAGCCGATGACACAACGCTTATTGCTTCTGCGCCAAAGTCGCTACAAAAACTTCTGGATATTGCGTATGAATATGCACGGAAATGGCGTTTATCATACAATGCTTCAAAAAGTACCATTCTTGCGTATGGTTCATCAAACTGCATTACATGTCCTTTAAAGCTTGGTCAGCAAGCAGTACCTTTTGGAACGCAAACAACATTTGCAGGATCACTTTTCTCTATTTCTTCAGTTAAAACTCTTCGGATCGAGAAAGCTTCCGCAAAAGCAAAACAACTTTTTCATTCCCTGTATGATATGGGGCTTAGAAAAGATAGTAATGAACCCTTTATGTTCCATGAAAATATGGGAAAGAATTATTTTACCATCTGCGATGTATAGTGTCGAAATTTGGGGAAATATACAAGCACCGGAAATGGAAATTTTGGAACGAACCCAAAGATACTTTGTGAAACGTATTCTTGGTCTGACGAAGACCACTCCTAAAGAAGCCACTTGTAGTTTATTAGGTGCTGTATCATTAGAATCCTATATTGATAAACTTAAACTCATGTTTATAGGCAGACTTTGTAATGCAGATATAGGGCTACTTCATAAAGACATTTTTCTCTGCCAACTTATAGAATATATGCTTGGTTTCTCAAATATTTGTGATACAACTAAGTCACTGATTAGTACAATATGCAAATATGATCTGTCTGAATATATACTGAATTATGTCAGTAATGGTATGTTCCCTGCTGCTAAAATGTGGAAATTAATCGTTAAAAATAAAGTACTACAAAAAGAGGAGGATAAATGGTTCCAAAATGTCTGTTCACGCTCAGAACTGTTAAGATTTTTCTTTATACAACGAGAACTAAAACCAAATCAGGTTGTTTTGTTAAGTTACATTTTCCCAGAGTGTTCTAAAACACTTCTTTATATGTTGAAATTAATATCACTGCCAAAATGCTCAGCTATGTGCGAAAAGTGTGATTGTATAGTATCAGACTACATTCTTCATGTTTTAATACAATGTCAATCATATGTTTCAGAACGAGATAAACTTTTTGACATAGTTGTGAATGTTCTGCCTGTACAAAAATCAATATTATTTTTTGATCAAAATGATGAAGAGATTGTCCAGAATCTTCTGGGAGGTTTAACAGATGTAATGATAGATATAGATGATGAAACGTATACTGAATTCATTTTAAATGTTAGTAGTTTTTTGGAAAAATGGAACTTTAAATTACCAATACCTTACATCACAACATCAACGTGAAAAATGACTATGATGATGCATGATGATATAATGAACAGTACGACAAAAATGTCTATGTATATTGTACATATATTTTTCTTCTAATTTTGTTTCTTTGAATCAATTTAATTCAATTGAATCGCCTTATGATATGTATTTAATCACTTAATTTTATGTTTGTTCATGCTCTTCAATTATGGAGGAAATAAAGAACATTCATTCATTAGTCATAAAACAAAACAAAAATAAAATGATATTTTGCAAATTAAAGGTGTTTTCTTTTTTTTTTAAATTGAGAGAAGTTGTTTATTATTTTTATATTCATGAAAAAATACAAAAGTACTCCACTGATTCAAGACATTGCAGTATACATCATACTTTTGTCGACTACAATCTGTTAATAATCAAATGAAACAAGTTTATGTCAGATTTCACAGGGTAGATAATGAATTGCAACTTTGTTTTAATATGCTTGTTTGCTTTTCTTCCTGGCTGGCTGGTAGCTTTTTTCAATTTCAAAAGTACTCAAAAGAGATTAAAACAAGAAATGGCCCAAGATGATATCATAAAATTCTATAATATTTGACTAGTATGTATATAATTTTTACATATATTTATACAGACAATTTATTTTAGTGTCGGGAGTGCTGTTTATACAGATAATATGACATATAAAATGTCAAAATTATATGGTTTTATTCTAATTCTATTGATTGCGATGACCAGTGAGTTCCATCTTTCGGAATGTTTGAAGTCTGAAATCATAAAAATGTTCTGGATAATAAACATATATTTGCACATGCAACTGTTTTTTCACCGGCACCGGTTGCCCATTGGTCTCGTTGGTTTATATGTGGTCTTTTGTGTCCTTTTTGCGTCTCTTTCTGTGCGTGTCTGCCCTGTGTTTTTGCATGGGGTGTTTTGGAGTTTTGCTGTGGGTGCTGCAGCCTAGTGTTGTTGGAAATCCTCTCCTTTGGTCGAGTTTAAGTATTCAAGACCAAATGTTACACGTCTTCAGATTCAAAGCATCATTTAAGAACAGATAAAGGATCTGTTAAGATAAGGGCCCTATTTAGCCCTAAATCTCGTGACTTATTTCTTCTTCATGGCGAATCGTATACAGAAATACATTAATCATTATTGAAATATAATGTATTTGCAGACCTTTTACATGTTTTACATTTCGTTAAAGAAACCTTAAGATTCTAAAATTTAGGTCGAAAGAGGTAGGAGTGCACGGATAGAAAAAACGATAATATCGACAAAAAACGTAGACATTTTAGAATATTTTACCAAAAATGGATAAATGTAAATTAAAAGACATCAAATATGTCTACATTGTGTATCAGAAATAGATTTCGAACGTTCCATCTCCTTTAATAGGTAAATAATGCAATCCGGAACTTAAAATACGGTCTCATTTTGTATTCAATGGCTACAATGTAAACCTATTAGCGCGAAATACACATTGGCAGAGAAATGAACATCATTCTTGCTTCTTTCATTCCAAGTTCTTCTATATTTCATTCAGTCATATTTGGGTTACATTTTTTGATGGATTAAGAGGAAAAATAGTCAAATGTGCTATATTTTATGGCCGAAAAGGTCGATTCTTAAAAAATGCACCCCCTTTCAATTTTTGGTTATTCGTCTATGGGGTTGTGTTCCGAACCCCACTTTGCCAAAAAAAAAAAAACTGTATCATTGATATACATCTCCCGTAAAAGTGGCTTTCTGTATATCCGGGGGGAACAATGTTCAAAAAAACTTTTCCGTTTTCTATTGATTTATATGAGAAAAAGAAAAGTTTTGACCCCAAAATAGCAATAATATGCGAAACAGATAAAAATTTGCTTCATATTCTGATGGTATGCAGTATAAGTATACATTTTACATAAAAAAGTTCTTGAAATTTCAATTTTCAAAATTCCACTTTTCAGGGCTGATTTTACGCCTTATCTTAACAGCTCCTTTGCAACATGGACCAGATATGCACGTTTCGGGTACTTAACCCTCGTCAGTTATCCTCATTCTAAACAATGTATTATGACCAAATACAATGTACTAAGAAAGTTATGTCCAAAAAATCCCGAAAGAAGAACTGCGCTTTTATAAACCCGTAATTTTAACGAATACATGTACTACTCTGAAACTATCTTAATTGTTTATACTAAAGTTTGAAAATGCGAAATAAGAAGTGTAAATCAAGGTTTACCTAATTCAGTGATTTAACAGTAACATAATTACAATGTAATCTTGTTATATTGAGTCGATGTAATGCTCAGACAGATCATTTCATTAATTACATATGATTATAACAGAAACACACTTGAAAATGAAGGGGAGAAAATGAAGAAAATTGAATTATCATACGAATTTAATACCAGTGCTATTATATATATACAATTTTGTTTTGCCATTAGACTAATTTCGAAACATAAATTAATGGAGGAAACCTGAAATTATTTTTTCTCTCAAACATTTTTAGCAACATTATTCACCTTTAAGTTTAGATTTTTTCAGAAATGTAGACATCTTACCGAAAAATTCAAGAAAACATCCTGCTGCTAATCAAAGGCCTCAAAATGAAATCTCTGAAATATTCATTGGCTAAAAAATCATTGATTTTTTGCTAAACTTATTAAAGTCAATAAACCATGGTTTATCTCGCATGTCAATTGGCAGTTCTTTAATCTAACCGACTGATTATCTAAGGCACGACAAAACACCATGCTACTCCTTTTTCCTACGTCCCTTTTACCTCTTTTTCCAGAGATGAATTAGAAATACCTTTTGACATGTTTTGCGATTCGGGCTATCGGAACAAACTCAAAACCGACTAAATGTCCTCCTAACGGCGAGCTTCTGTTACCACGATTATACGACGTCGATAAGACTTTTGTTTACATGGGGCTGACATAATTAATCAAACTTTTTTAAGTAAACCTACACCCAGCGCTCATACTGTGTATCGAAAAGCATCAAGTTGATATTTTAAAACTCTATATTTAGAAAGTTAACTGTTTGAATAGTGATAAAATTGTATAATGCATTTCGAATTTGACCCCGCGTGATACTTCGGAGTTCATCCGGGTACAGAGATGTTTAATAAACAAAAAAGACCTGCAAGTTGCGCATGCTTCCTGTAAATTGCAGAATACCCTAGGAAAGGGTTTTGCTTGAAGTATTATATGTGTTTCCAAAATGCATGTAACCTGCATGTTTGTAAAATAAAGGGCGTTTTTTAAACAGCTTAAACTTTTATTTCATTTCTGAGTTCGAGTCTTCTATCATAATCATGGTATAATGAATACAATTGAGAAGGTGTTTTGATGCTTCTTTCAGACACTTGTATCTGATATTGCATTTGACTTTAAACAATTGATTTAACATCTGATTTGAACAAAAAGATTCGCAATGCTATTGTCAATTTATTGCTATTATTCCGTTTCAGGATAAATTTGTAAGAGTCTAATAATTGCATTGATGATCCCATGAAAGAATATAGATCTTCTAAACTAAACACTGAAAAATATGCAAACTCAACATGTAGTGTAAAGCTAGAAATTTGGTCATGGAATCAGTAAAAGACAAAATTAGGTGGATGGAAAACGGAAGAAACAATCAGTAAAATCAGTGTGTGTCTGTCATTTAAAAATCAATGATGATTCAAGGAACAAAGACCACGAAAAGAACAGAGAACAACCTTCAACCCGCTATGAGTAAGCATAAAGTTCACAATAAAATTCCTAAGTTTGCATTTTAATCTTTCTAAAATGGCACGAAGTAGTGAAGTGTTCCATATCAAATGGCACAAAATACAAAAAACAAAAGCATAAACACTCAATATATTTTGTAAAATACCCGAAATACACCAAGATGTGTACTACATGAACCTCAATGTAAACGCTCTGACACATGGACGACATTATTTGGTTGCCATTCATGGTTGTACACAGAGATCTAAATCAAACAACCAAAAATATGCAAAGTGCGGAAGCTTTGTTCTAAACAACTTAATTCAAGTAAAAGCTGTACACACAAACAAAAAAACTAAAAAGGAGTACCCTATATCAGGTATCATCCAATCAAAAATCGAATAAGGTCTTTCCCTCTATTTTTCACAAGATAAAATTGAATTATGCCATTTCTTTTGAAATTATTAAATTCACAATAAATTTAAGAAGGATATTGACCGATGAATGATTGAAAGAATACATGAATAAGTGTACTAATCATTCGAGCATGAAAATGATAAATATAACGAATCTGATATAGAAAAAATGTAAATATTCTAATCTTAGAATGTATAATTGTCAATATTGAAATATATGGTCCATGTTACCAATTTTATTGTACTAGAAACGTGTTTCGGATATTGAATCATCGTCTGAGGTACTAAATGTCAAACAGGTTGAATAAAGCCAGGGTGAATTTTCCTGGCGCCATCTACAATATAGCCTATAAAGCAGGTTATCAAATGTAAGGATGTGTTGCGTAGCATGTATAGTCACTAAAAGAAAGGAGGGGATCTCCAACAACACCTAGTTGCAGCATCAACAGCAACCTCCCAAAACACCCACTGTAAAACACAAAAATGACACGCACAGAAAGAGACGCAGTAGTACAATGAACGTCAAATCACAGAAAAACATAAAACACAAATGACTACACATAAACCAACGAGACCAATGGGCAAACGGTGCCGACTTAGGACGGCCATCTGCCTCGTCAGTAGCAGACGGTGCGGTTATCCTGGATTACGTGCGCACAACCCTCCCACTATTCCGATTACCCAGAGGTCTCGAAGAACGTACAATTGTGGTGTAAAACAACCTCCTCACTGTCAGATGACCACACACAAACAAGACCGCAAGACGCAGGGGCCCAAGCAACACAGATGAATATGTAAATTGATATAAAAAGAGGGCATGCGTGATACGACCTGTGCTCTGCCGGCTGTAGGGAGCTAATGTATGTTATCACCCGAGGAGTCCGACTGAAATCTTTTTCACAAAATTTATACTTGAAGAGTTATAACTAGCTCCAGAAGAGATGCTTACGCTTCCCGGCTACCTGATATCATCTCTGTTGTTCCGTGCATGGCTCGTCCATGCAGCAAATTTGAATATCATCCAGAATGGTGGATGATATTCTGTCATAGACCATTTGAACCATCCAACCAAAGATTGTACTCTATGTTTTCCGAAATGGAAGTTACCGGATGTGACAGTTCTACCGAATTGAAGCGGCGGGTGTTGCATGCAAGCAGGAGATGCTTACTCTTCCTGGGCACCCGGTCTCACTCCCATATCGGGAGTTCGCTTATTTTCATGTGGTGGAGGTTTTTGTTTGTTTGCTTTGGTTCCTGTTTTATCCTGATTCTGTATGCTTTAGGTTTCTGATTTTCTAAATTATGGATTTTGTGTGCTGAATACAGGGATATGTTCATTATCCATATTTGTCATTTATCTGTTCTTAAATAATGCTACTGAATTTGAAGACGTTTAATATTTGTACCACTTGGTGAGTGCCACTGTTGGTAGACCAGAAGTCCCCGAGGGCACATGTAGCCAAGTACGATCATCTTCGGTTGATTGTCTCTTCAACGCATTCAGAAATTTCTGTTACCAAAATTTCTTGAAATTTCTAAAACTTTGTTCCTGTATCATCATATCCCACTTATCATGGTATGTCTTTCGGTACATTTTTGGACATAATGATTTTCACACTCTTTGGCAATATTACATTGTTTAGATTGAGGATGATCACTGACGACGGTTGAGTACCCGAAACGTGCATGTCTGGTCCATACTGCAAATTTATCTATTCTTTAATGATGCTATTGAATTTGAAAACGTTTAACACTTAATATTTTGCTTGTTTGTTTTGGTTTGCATTTTAAGGGTTTCGAACGCCGATTGATTGTGACTGTAGAATACATCAGATTAGCTCGATTAATATTAGAAATAAATCTTATGTTTGTTGGTATCATAAAAATAAGATGAACGGAAAACTGCATCAGTGCACAAAGCGTATTTATGAAAAAGTTTTAGGTGCAATTTATGGTGTGATACCTGCATCAACAGAATAAATATAGATTAATTTCTTATCGTTTCACATATTCTGCATATGTAAAACGGACTGTTTCTTGGATCTATTGCAATTTATCCCCGCGCTATAATTTCGTTAGTTCGGGGAATTGCGCTGTGATACAACTGTCTTCCAAATAGAAATCCAGGTTATGGCACCCGTCATATGATTCAAACAGCGAACAATCGTTTCTCCTCATTTATGGCATAAGATGCAATTTGATGAAAACCCTTCCTACATATAAAATATTGAGTTAGTAAAAGAGAAATTGTACTCTTGAAATTTAAGCAAACATCATTCGTGTTTGAGGGAATCACAGATTCCAAAAATAGTGCTATGTATAGACCCGAGATAAAAATTGTTGATCGATGTATCAACAAAATTTCTCAGCCTATCAGAATCTTCGTTTCTTGTTTCATTTGTGTCACACTTATGCCCTTTGCCGTGTGGAGCTCGTCAAAAAGTTCCCCGCGAAGGGTTTGACAGTAAGTGTTTTGAATATTTTTCCTGACATTGTCGCCATAGCACTTTCTATATAGACATAACCTCAGACAGTGCATGTAGTTTATATATTGTGATCATTTTCGTGCATGAACATCGACGGCGGGTGCGGCTAGCCAACAGGGGATGCTTACTCCTCCCGGGCACCTGGTCCCACCTCTAGCTTGCTAGGGGTCGGTCGATGCTCAATTTGGTGCTCTATTGTGAGTGCTGTTGAGATTTTCGTCAGGATCTTCTTTAACTCATTAAAAGTAACAACGGAAATTAAATGATAGCGAACAGGAAATGCTAACTTTTAGGGATGGCATTAAATCATTGTGTGGCTGTTTGTGATTGTACTTTGTGTATCTGATGCTTGGTCTTGAGTTTTGTGTGAGGGTGTGTGAGAGGGTGTGTGTGTGGCTTTTCGTTGTCTTGTTGGAGAACATCCAGTACTGTCCTTTTTACGAGTAGAACCGTGATTTAGGCATTTCATTACGTAACATACGCTTCTCTTATGATCGATTTTGACAATGTCAGATATCCATGTAAATGAAGTTGTTTGTATTTGAGAAAAGTAATCTGGGAATCGTGTGCAGTCTGCACGCGCTTTAGACCGATGTATTATTCTCAAGTATTTTATTTTGACATATTGTCAGATTTGATTTCAAAACCAGTGACAAATAAAAATGAATTTGAAACATGGATCTGCTGAACTAATCAAATTTCTTTGAACAAAGAAATGTAACAAAATACAAACATTTATCTCTCGTCAAGTTGTTTGGAATTGTTTTTAAGATTAAATGTCATGAAGTTATTGACTTCGACAGATACATCAGTGAAATGCTTTGCATGAACATATGATGAAATATTAAATATTTACGCACATATCACGTGGTATTATTCTTATTTTGTGGGGTTTTTTTTAATCATTACCTATTGTCTTGATGTTTGTGTAGCAAAGGGTCTGGTTGGAGGTTCCCTCCTTTCGTGTTATGAAAATAGAAATGTTACAGACCATGTATGTTTGACCCTTTACATGTGACCTTGACCTTTGGTTCCCCGAAAAGAAGCTTTTTTTTTGTGGCAAATTTAAAATTGAACATTAAATTTCAAATCCGTCTTTTCAATCTGCCATTACATTCTACTTTTTCCTAAAACAGTAGGGGGCTTAGAGCTTTGTTTCAGCAAATTTGGAGCTTTTCACTCAATACAAAATATATATATCTGAAATTAAAGACTTTAACGAGGGGGCTTATCACATAGATGGGATGCTTACTCCTCCCGGGCACCTGTTCCCATCTCTAGCTTGCTAGGGGTCCGTCGATGCTCAATTTGGTGCTCTATTGTGAGTGGTGTTGAGATTATCGTCAGGTTCTTCTGTAACTCATAGTTATGTTGGCTTCCTTTGATTGTTTTGACTTGAACTATCACCGATGAATATCTATTATCTATAACATATATATTATGTCTTTTGCATCGAATTATGATTTTTATGTCAAAAGTGTTTCTCTGGAGCTTTTTCTTTGGCAGATTCCATGCCTTTCAGCAAATTGTAATGCTGCTCGAATCCGCCACTATTTTGTCCTCTGAACTTGAACCTTTTCTGCAGCAACATACCTGATTAAGGCCTTAACTGCCCCAAAATACTACATACATGTAGGTTGGTAAGTGTTTTAATGTTTTTTCCCTGACATGGTCGCCATAGCACTTTCTATTTAGACATAGCTTCATACAGTGCATCTTTTCGTGAACATCGACGGCGGGTGCGGCTATCCATACAGGGGATGCTCACTCCTCCCGGGCACCTGGTCCCTCATCTAGCTTGCTTTGGGTCCGTCGACGCTCCATCTTGTGCTCTTTTGTGTGTGCCTTTGAGATTGTCGTTAGGATATTGTTGATCTCATTTCCTATGTATTTGGTCTTTGATGTAGATTCCATGCATTTCCTTTATTCATAACTTCACTTCAGTTACATATACATGGACGATGTGTTGTCCATCAATAATCCAAAATTCGCGGATTACCTGAGCAGTATCTATCCTTCAGAGCTTGAAGCTTGAAGAAACTACAGAGACAAATAATTCAGCATCCTATTTGGACATAATGTTGTCCTACGACACTGATGGTTACATGAACACCTCACTCTATGACAAACGTGACGACTTCAATTTCAGCATTACAAACTTTCCTTTTCTGAGTAGCAACATCCCTTCATCGCCTGCTTATGGCGTATTCATATCTCAGTTGATACGCTATGCCAGAGCAAGTACGAAACATACGGATTTTGTTCTGAGAGCTAGGCGTCTTTTAGATAAGCCTCTCAGTCAGGGATATGTTTGTGACCGACTAACATCGTCACTGAGGAAGTTCTACGGTCGATATGGGGAACTCGTCATACACTATGATGTCCCACTCTCCAGAATGGTGGATGATATTCTGTCATAGACCATTTGAACCATCCAACCAAAGATTGTACTCTATGTCTTCCGAAATGGAAGTTACCGGATGTGACAGTTCTACCGAATTGAAGCGGCGGGTGTTGCATGCAAGCAGGAGATGCTGCCTCTTCCTGGGCACCTGGTCTCACTTCCATATCGGGAGTTCGCTTCTTTTCATATGGTGGAGGTTTTTGTTTGTTTGCTTTTGTTCCAGTTTTATCCTGATTTTGTATGCCTTCGGTTTCTGATTTTCTGAATTATCGATTTTGTGCTGTATACGGGGATATGGTCATTATCCATATTTGTCATCAGTCTTTGATGCATCTAATGTATCAACTTTATATGTAGTCCGAAAAGCCTAAAACCAGCCTTTGACAGTTAAATGGACGGTTGGAGGCTGGATTAGGGTAAAAACAAATCCTTTATTGAAAACCGTAGGTTTCTGCGACCCTCCAATTGATGCTATTGAATCTGAAGACGTTTAACATTTGTACGTGCATGAGAACTCTGTATATCAATTATATATATAGTGCTGTCCTTTATGTATCAGTGAGTGCTGTCCTTTATGTATCAGCGATGGAATGTTATTGTTCTCGCTGTCTGCCTCTGTTGAGATCACTGCAACGCCGTTATGGTGGGGATCTCTTCCTCATCCTTATATACAGGTGCCTTATCCATTAGACCACGGAGGCGCTGGTATTTACTTTAATCAGATACAATTCTTTTGAATAAAAGGCAAAAGAGACAAATGAAAGCACTGAAAACACAAACTCCGTTGCCTGTAGTTTATAGACCTTACCGGTATATTATCTTTTGATTATAATAACTTGAAAATACACTCTATACAATTATTGACTTTTGATGAGGTCTACTCGTGACTACACAGTCTGTATAGTCATGAGTAGACCGAAATTAAAAGTCAATAATTGCTGTATTATATTATCAGGATTTTATAAACATTTACATTGTAATGATACGTAAAGTCACAGATCTTTCACTACAAAAATCAAAGCACGCGCTGGTCACGCACGCGCTCATCCCGAATAGACCGCTTTGGAACGTTAGCGGTCAACTCACTCTGAGGTACACTCTATCAAACAGCGTCTCGACCAATCAGAAATAAGCAAAATCGGCAATAATTCCTGATCATTTAATAATATATATGATAAACGTAATGAACTCAGGTTCAAATTTCCTGATTAGTTAAATTGTCTCTATCCCTTAAAAAAAAACAAGAGTCCCAAGGGGTCATATACATGAGCTGCAGACAAAAGAAAAATGAAACTTGCGTGTAAGGTTTCGTGAAATTTTGTTCAGCGGATGCAGAGAAGTTGAGAATGCGTCAGCCAATCAATGACCTTGGCAACCATATTTGTTGGCCTATCGGCAAGAAAAATACATACTTGGTAGAGGACCTTGTGTACTTGCTTCCTGTAAGGTTTCATGAAATTCTGTGCAGCAGCTCCAAAGGAGATGTCGATATTGCGTCAGTCAATCAGAGCCCTCGGCGGCCATATCTGTTGACCGATCGGCACGAAAAACACAAACTTTGTATAGAACCTTGAGTATTTGCTTCCTGTAGGTTTCGTTAAATTCCCTGCTGAGGTTGCAGAGGAGAAATCGAAAATGCGTCAGTCAATCAGAGCCCTGGATGGCCAAATTTGTTGATTGATCGGCACGAAAAATACAAACTTGGAAGAGGACCTTGAGTAATTGCTTCCTGTAAAGTTTCATGATATTCTGTGCAGCGGTTCCAGAGGAGATGTCGAAAATGTTTCAGTCAATCAGAACCCTCGGCAGCCATATCTGTTGACGGATCGGCACGGAACACACACACTTGGTAGAAGACCTTTAGTACTTGCTTCTTGAAAGGTCTTGTGAGATTCTGTGCAACAGTTGCAAAGGAGGATTCGAAAATGTAAAAGTTTACGCCGAACGACGAACGGACGGCGCACAATGACAATGCATAGTTTACGTGAGCTTCGCCCAGGTGAGCTAAAAAGAGAGAGAATATCGTAGAAGAAGGAATGATGTAAGCATACCGCAATTGATACTTTAATCATTTAATTTGCATTGTTATGTTCAAGAAACGAAGAATCTGATCGGCTAAAAATTTTGTTGATACATCGATCAACAAAATTTTTCACGGAGGTCTATTTATAGCACTATTATTAGAACCGGGGATTCCCTAAAACACGAATAAACTTGTAGCTGAAAATACAGTTTGTTGATATCAAGGGTACCGTTTCTTTCTTACTTATTAAAATAATTACTATGCATGCAGAATTTTCTCAAACTGATCCTTATTCCAAAGGTATAGAGAGACGATCTTTCGCTATTTGAATCATGGCGGCTGCAATAAGTTGTTTACGTCGTGGAGGCAGTTGTATCACTGCGCAACCCCCAACCCGAACTTGCGAAATATAGTGCGGGGATTTATCGTTATTAACTCCAAGAAAACAGTCCGTTTTCCAGAAGTAGGGGATTTAAAATGATAAGCGCATTGATGCTCTTTCCGTCCAATTTTTCGGGTGATACCTGCATCAACAGAAAAAAATATAACATCCATTTCGTAATTCCAGAGGAAACTAGAAGGGCAATTTGACTTACACAGAAAATATTTTTGAGCGATTTACTTTGTCATTGTAAATATATTTCGAACGATTAATTGAAAATTTAGAATTTGTCCACCATGTTGAAAGTATCTCATTATAAGCATCCATCCAATATGTACACTCACCTTCTGCACGGCCAGATTCACATGTTCTCCCCGGCAAATTAAGCTCAAAATCTTAAACCAAAATCATACCAAATAAAAACACATATTTCAATCTACTGCAAAATCATACCGTATATCCAGAAATTTTCGCGACATTCTAATCTTCGCTATATTCACGAGTGATTTGTAATCGCGAAATATGTTCCAGCGAAAAATTGTATTTGATAAGGAATATCATAAATTTGTAAATCAGTTACATTTTGTTCATATTGTACATATGCCATTCCTAAGTTTTTTTCTGATTAAACGTTAAGAGAAGTGAATGGAGTGTATTCTTATGAAAGGACTAACTGAAAATTCGATAACGAAAGGAACAAAACTGTAACATCATGTGTTCATATTTGCTTTGTAATTTAGAAATTGCGAAAAAATGTTCTTCGTTGAGATTGAGGATCACTGACAAGGGTTAAAAGAAGGGAGGAGATCTCTAACCAGACCCTGTTGCAGCACCAACAGCAAAACAGCCGACGCGAAAACACAGAGACAAGCACCCGTGTGCATGTCTTGTCCATGTTGCTCATTTCTCTGTTGTTAAATGATGCTATTGAATTTGAAGACGTTTAACATTCATGTTACTGATTAGCATCACTGATGATATATAACTTGTTGCAATGCGCATGTGTTACATTGAAATTTTACGATAGAACACATATGTCAATACGATGAGCCACTCATTTTTGGCAAGAGGAAATTAACAGTCTATATTTTTTTGTAGATTGCGCCAGGAAAATTCACTTTGACTTCATTCAATCGTTTGACATTTAGTACTACTGACGAGGATTTAATATCCGAAACACGAGTCTACTACTGTCTAGTACAATAAAATTGGTACTATATAATTATAGAGCTTACACAGCCAATTGTGCCTCACATGAAATTCATATGAAATGAGCATCATGTAAAGGAGCAGGTTCGGGAACATGGAAAATCGGCCCTAATTTTAGAATGTTTTAGATTTCGATTGTATTTCATATCAAGGAAGCTAAATGTGTGGTTGTTTGAAATACCAAATAACTATTTTAATTTACGTGCAATACACCGAAATATATGGCTTCAAAATCGGCTTAAAGTCATAAAATACTGAAAAATCGTAAGAAATGGGCATAATTCTGGTCAAAATGTATGAAAATAAGTAGGGCGCCAGCCCTCACCCAAAATAATTTTTATATATAAAGTTAGATTTGCAATCCATCTTTCGATCAACGTAAAATTTATGTTGGGTGAGGGTTGGCGCCTATACTAATTTTAAAGTTTTATGCAAAAAATATGGCGATTTTCCTTCATTTTCCGTCCTGCAGAGCAAATGACGTCAAAATGTGACGTCATAACTAACGCACGTGACGTTTTGACAATGAAAAATATTAACTTTCTATATCGGCAGGTATTTGAGATAAATATAAGAGATAATGAATCATAATTTTCATAAAATTATTTTTCGCAAAAATTTAGGGCCGATTTTGGCAGTTAGTGAACATACCCCTTTCACATGAAAGTTCATGTAAAATTCATATAAATTTCAAATAAGATTTACATGAAAAATATTTCACATGAATTTCACATAAATTTCCTTCACATGAATTTCGCATGAATTTTTCTAAGTGACCTTTACAGGAAACGGAATTCACATAACATCCATGTAAAAATCTTCATATGAATTTCATGTGAAAAATGTCATGTAAATTCCATGTTCGTGCTCGTTTCACATAAATTTCATGTGAACTTTCATGTAAAGTTCATGTAAATTTCACATGAATTTCATATGAGGCACAATTGGCTGTGTATATTTCAATATTGATAATGTAACCGTCATTTTTAGTCAAATAGCCCTATCGAATAAAAGAGAAAATAGAATAAGGCAAGATAGGGAAACTGATTCCCTATATAAATCACTATTTTATTTTAAATGAAGTTAGTTTCTTTAAAAATAATACCTTTTTTCACCCCCGGCGGGACTCGAACCCGCAATCCCCGGCTTAGGAGGCCGGTGCCTTATCCATTAGGCCACGGAGGCGGTGAATTCTGACGGGTAGTTGTCATTTTATGTGCATAATATTCACCCGGTCTCAATTAAATTTGGGATTCATTTTCGCTTCTTTGCAGAATTCATCAGTTGATTACATTGTTTCTTGTTGAAATATACTCTTTAGTGTGGTGGTCTTAAGTGTTCACTGTGTTTCTGTTTTGTAGTAGGAGATTCCACAAATAATTATTATGTTTGGAAGGCTTTAGGACCAATGGTATTGCATTTTAAAATTATATTGTACATTAAATTTCTTCATGGAATTTATTCAATGTGGCGCCACTAACAATGAATTCGTGTAATTTTTTAATTCTAAATGTAGGATCTCAAATGAATTTTCATTTCATACGATGTATTATGAAACGAGTTGTGTGTTTTATATCCCCGAGCCTTGGCGAGGGGATATAAAACGCACAACGAGTTTCATAATACATCGTATGAAATGAAAATTCATTTGAGATTCTTTTTATCACATGATATTGCCTAAAAATGTGTATTTCTTTCGTGAAATCAACGTTTCCGAGAACTATAGAGGCGAACTACGCCGTTATCTAGAAGTCGTCTGCTACGCCATGAGAAGTAGTGTCCCCATCGTATAGATATTCTGTGCGTAGGAGAAAAGTATTTCAATTTTGAATAATATTTTAATGCAAGAATTAATTCAACAACAACAATTTTAATCATTGATATTAACTCCGGCTCTGAATTTAACAGTTGACCGATATTTGAAAGGTCACATTTGTCAAGGTTTATGTGATTAGGTTCCAAACTTGACCAATCGCATTCAAGCAGAGCGATATGTAACGTGTTATCATATCATATATTTATGAAATGGCTTTATGAAACTGCATAACGGGTGTATCATGTGATAAATTCTGATACTAGGGCCCATGTGCGGATCCCACCTTTGATTTTAAATAATTCAGGGAAAAAAAAGTAAGATGAGCTTTAAGCTTCTCTTGTGCTCCTACTTACCTAGATACTACAACTTGTATTTTAGGTGCAATATGATTCATGTTTTATTTGAATAAGTTTAAACTTTAATCATTAGCTAGGTAAGATTAACAACACCACCTACAATACTGTAGTACGGCACTGGACTTTGGAGAGAGTTGTCCTTCGTGTTTCTATGGAGATGTATTATTGTCTCCGTCAGTTGGTCCTTCGTGTTTCTATGGAGATGTATTATTGTCTCCGTCAGTTGGTCCTTCGTGTTTCTATGGAGATGTATTATTGTCTCTGTCTGTTGGTCCTTCGTGTTTCTATGGAGATGTATTATTGTCTCTGTCTGTTGGTCCTTCGTGTTTCTATGGAGATGTATTATTGTCTCTGTCTGTTGGTCCTTCGTGTTTCTATGGAGATGTATTATTACTTCCGTCAGTTGGTCCTTCGTGTTTCTATGGAGATGTATTATTACCTCCGTCAGTTGGTCCTTCGTGTTTCTATGGAGATGCATTATTGTCTCCGTCAGTTGGTCCTTCGTGTTTCTATGGAGATGTATTATTGTCTCTGTCTGTTGGTCCTTCGTGTTTCTATGGAGATGTATTATTGTCTCCGTCTGTTGGTCCTTCGTGTTTCTATGAAGATGTATTATTTTCTCCGTCTGTTGGTCCTTCGTGTTTCTATGGAGATGTATTATTTTCTTCGTCTGTTGGTCCTTCGTGTTTCTATGGAGATGTATTATCGTCTCCGTCTGTTGGTCCTTCGTGTTTCTATGGAGATGTATTATCGTCTCCGTCTGTTGGTCCTTCGTGTTTCTATGGAGATGTATTATTGTCTCCGTCAGTTGGTCCTTCGTGTTTCTATGGAGATGTTTTATTGTCTGTCTGTTGTACCTTCGTGTTTCTATGGAGATGTATTATTGTCTCCGTCTGTTGGTCCTTCGTGTTTCTATGGAGATGTATTATTGTCTCCGTCTGTTGGTCCTTCGTGTTTCTATGGAGATGTATTATTGTCTCCGTCAGTTGGTCCTTCGTGTTTCTATGGAGATGTATTATTGTCTCCGTCTGTTGGTCCTTCGTGTTTCTATGGAAATGTATTATTGTCTCCGTCTGTTGGTCCTTCGTGTTTCTATGGAGATGTATTATTGTCTCCGTCAGTTGGTCCTTCGTGTTTCTATGGAGATGTATTATTGTCTCCGTCTGTTGGTCCTTCGTGTTTCTATGGAGATGTTTTATTGTCTGTCTGTTGTACCTTCGTGTTTCTATGGAGATGTATTATTGTCTCCGTCTGTTGGTCCTTCGTGTTTCTATGGAGATGAATTATTTTCTTCGTCTGTTGGTCCTTCGTGTTTCTATGGAGATGTATTATTGTCTCCGTCTGTTGGTCCTTCGTGTTTCTATGGAGATGTATTATTGTCTTCGTCTGTTGGTCCTTCGTGTTTCTATGGAGATGTATTATTGTCTCCGTCTGTTGGTCCTTCGTGTTTCTATGGAGATGTATTATTGTGTCCGTCTGTTGGTCCTTCTTGTTTCTATGGAGATGTATTATTGTCTCCGTCTGTTGGTCCTTCGTGTTTCTATGGAGATGTATTATTGTCTCCGTCTGTTGGTCCTTCGTGTTTCTATGGAGATGTATTATTGTGTCCGTCTGTTGGTCCTTCGTGTTTCTATGGAGATGTATTATTGTCTCTGTCTGTTGGTCCTTCGTGTTTCTATGGAGATGTATTATTGTCTCCGTCTGTTGGTCTTTCGTGTTTCTATGGAGATGTATTACTGTCTTCGTCTGTTGGTCCTTCGTGTTTCTATGGAGATGTATTACTGTCTTCGTCTGTTGGTCCTTCGTGTTTCTATGGAGATGTATTATTTTCTTCGTCTGTTGGTCCTTCGTGTTTCTATGGAAATGTATTATTGTCTCCGTCCGTTTGTCCGATTTTCCTTCCTCCTAAGATAGATCTGTCTTATATGTTTTCAAGAACGATTAAGCCTTTTGATGGTAATTTTTGGATTCTGATTTCGGGTTTTGTGTTTGACTTTCATTCACTTATATTCTACGCTAGGAGTAAACTAAAGTATACTTAGACATAAAGTTATGAAAAACATATAATACTGAAACTTTTGCAATAGAAAATTCAATTCAAAATTGATAATGCTTAATAAATGAGTTAAAGAAGATCCTGACGATAATCTCAACAGCACTCACAATAGAGCACCAAATTGAGCATCGACGGACCCCTAGCAAGCTAGAGGTGGGATCAATGCCAAGTCAATATCGACAGATGAAAGAAATGACAAATATGGATAATGACCATATCCCTATATACAGCACAAGATCGATAATTCAGAAAATCATAAAAGAAAATAAAAAAGCATACAAAATCAGAATAAAACAGGAACCAAAAGCAACCGAACAAAAACCTCCACCACATGAAAAGAAGCGAACTCCCGATATTGGAGTGAGACCAGGTGCCCAGGAAGAGGCAGCATCTCCTGCTTGCATGCAACACCCGTCGCTTCAATTCGGTAGAATTGTCACATCCGGTTACTTCCATTTGGAAAATATGTAGTATAATCTTTGGTTGGATGGTACAAATGGTATATGACAGACTAATCATCCTCCATTCTGGAGAGTCGGACATCATAGTGTATGACGAGTTCCCACTATCGACCGTAGAACTTCCTCAGTGACGATGTTAGTCGGTCACAAACGTATCCCTGACTGAGAAGCTTATCTGAAAGACGCCTAGCTCTCAGAATAAAATCTGTATATATTGTACTTGCTCTGGCATAGCATATCAACTGAGATATGAACACGCCATAAGCAGGCGATGAAGGGATGTTGTTACTCAGAAAAGGAAAGTTTGTGATGCTGAAATCGATGTCGTTACGTTGTCATAGAGTGTGACTATCTGTGTCGTAGGACAACATTAAGTGTAAAGAGGATGCTGAATCTGTCTCTGTGATTTCAGATAAAGCTTATGTCAGTTGCAACTATTTCCGGTGTCATAATTATTTTCTTGACCTTTTGTAGTTTTGCCAGTTGGTGCAACACAGGTTACAAGACGCGCATCAAGTTTTGAAAATAACGTACGTCTTATTTAGAAGAACACAAACATCTAAGCTAAAAAGAAATCTTCATTAGAGATAAATTTCAACAAACCACAAAATGTCTTTATAACTGTTAAACGTCTTCAAATTCAATAGCATCATTTAAGATCAGATAAATTAGCAGCATGGCCCAGACATGCGCGTTTCGGGTACTTAACCCTCTTCAGTGATCCTCAATCAATGTAATATGGCCAAAGTCTGTGAAAATCATAATGTTAAAGAATATACCAAAAGACGTAGCAGGATGGGTGGGATATGATGCTACAGGGCCCACGTTTTAGAAACTTCAAGAAATGTGGTAACATATATTTTCGAATCCGTTGAAGAGACAGACGATCAACCGAAGTTGATGGAACTTGGCTATATGTGCCCTCGGGGACTCCTGGTCCACCAGCAGTGACACTCACCAAGTGGTACAAATGTTAAATATCTTCTTTGACTTTACTTTAAGGTGACTCGAGGAACTTGAAACTGAAAAATATAATCAACTACCCTTTTTATCCTCTTCGGGATCTTGAAGTCAATTAAGAACATTATCCTTGATACTATAGACCCATCTTGAATAATCTTTCCATGAATTTTGCACTGAGCAAACATGACGACATTTAAAGCAGGACTGGAAACTATTTACTTTCGTATTTCTATGAAGCTGTATTATTGTCCTATTTTTTCTTTTCTGGTGAAAAGGTTCTGTTTTATATGTTTTTGTTTCAAAAATGTGTAAACATTTTGATTTGGAATCTGATTTCACTGATCTGGTTTGACTTTCATTCACTGATTCCAAGTCAAGGCGAAAAGAAAATTAGTCCTTGTCTCTTGTCATGAATGAAATTCTTTGGGGCTTTTCGGATGATTGATTGACCATGAGCAGCAGCTAACAGTGCACAGAAAGTTTTGTATGCCCGCTTTGATATCCCTTAACAAGAAATTTATATGAACGTGTACCTGTTTTTGTATTGTCAACTTAAAATAAGAGTGTATTTGACTACACAGCGTGCGTCTTAGATGATTTCTGTGTATCAAGATAACTTGATAACCTCACAAATCCCAATGTGTTTGGTGTTCTGATATAATTTTTGGTGCTCATTGTCCTTTTTGCGTCTTTTGTTGTGCTTGTCTACTCTGTACGTTTACAATGGTGCTGTGTTATGGGCCAGAATACCCCAAAACGCCAGCAAAAATCAGACAAAGACAGAATATAAATTTACAAGTTTAATTATGTACAAAATATATATATTTCAAATGATTACAACTTACAATACAATGTCCGGATCAAAGTGTCCGTTATGGTCCACAAAGTCTATCGAATGTATGGTTTCCGGTAATCACAAACGTTCTCGAAAGATCAGTGTCCAAACGTTGTTAAATGGATTAAAGTCTCAACAAATAAAGTGTCCCAGTATATCAGAATAGATGAATGAATCGTGTCTACGAATGTGTACGAATGCCCCTCAACACGGTTCCTCAGAGGTATTTATACTTAAAAACAATGAATTTACCAGAAGCTTCTAGAACAATGACTCATTACAAATAATTAACAATAGAGTAAATTCTAGAAATCACAGTCATGTGATGTAACAAAGAACATACTGGAATATTCTCTAATGAGATAAACATGACAGTAAAATCTAGAAAGAATTATTATGAAATCATAGTACAACATGACTAAGTACATGTGTACCTACAAATAAAGTAAAACTAAAATAATACATGACCCACAACACCTCCCCCCTTAAAAAAAGTTTGAATGTCAATGAAAACTTAGGTGGTAAATTCTGCAAAAATCACTCATGAAACTCTCGATAGTGCATCTGCAATCACATTGTCTTTGCCCTTGATATGGTTAATAATAATATTGTACTCTTGCAACAATAAACTCCACCTTGTAAGTCTTTGATTCTTGTTTGACATTTTGTGCAAAAATGTGAGAGGGTTGTGGTCAGTATACACAAGAATGGGATGTAGAGTAACATTCAAATAAACATCAAAATGTTGTAAAGCTAACAATAATGCAAGACACTCTTTTTCAATAGTAGAGTAATTCTGTTGACATTTTGTCAATTTCTTTGAAAAATAACAAACAACTCTATCTACACCATCATCATTTTCTTGAAACAAAGCAGCCCCGATTCCTACATCACTGGCATCAACAGTAAGCTTAAATTGCTTATCAAAGGAGAAGGTCCACTAACCGTGATTTACGGCCCTGTATTTAGTGACCTTTTAAAAATATATAATTTTGAGTCATTTTGATGTTAATCTATCTATCAACATTGGTATTTGTCAGCGGTAAAAAGTTTGCGAACCTGTGCGTTCCATGACGTCATTAATGACGTCAGAAACTGGTGACGGTACGGTAATATCCGTATTTTTCGTTAATTTTCATACATTCTTTGCAGTTTTTCGCTAACAGCACAGGCGGGTGCGTACCTAATTTTTGTTTTAGATAAACAATCTCGACATATTCTCAATATCAACGAATTTTCATCTACGTACCTACTTGTGCTCTATATGAAAACCTTTAAAATGTTACGATATTTTACTTTTAACCATCTGGTTGCAGTAGGGGTCACAAGAGTCGTTTTACCGATCGCTGCGTGTCCTTCTGCAGTTTCAGTGTACAAATTCCTCTGATTTGTTTCTTGGCGGATTTTGACAAGTTTTGTATTGATGAAACCGGGAAAGAAAATTTAAGTTTAACGATTAAACGATATATTGGGTAAGACATATCAAAGGTTTGGTATCTCTAATTATCTTTGATTATAAGGACTTTTCTCCATTTTTTTTAAACTTTCGTACTTTGCAGCGAAATGTTAATAATATCAAACAGCTTCCACCTTGGCCATGATAGGAGTAACAAAACCTTGACCTACTTTGTGACCCAAATATTCTACAGTCGCATGACAAAATTCACTTTTCGCAAGGCTCACTGTGAGGTTTGCTTTCGCCAGTATGTCGAAGAAGGTACGCATGATTCGGAGATGATCATCCCAGGTGTCGCTGTAGATGATGACGTCATCGATGTACGCCTCGCATCCTTCGAGATGATTTAGGAGCGAATGAATCATCCTCTGGAATGTGGCTGGTGCGTTTTTCATACCGAAGGGCATTACTTTATATTGGTATAGCCCATCTGGAGTCGCAAATGCCGATATTTCTCTGGCTCTCTCGGTAAGCGGGACCTGCCAATAGCCTTTAAGCAAGTCAAATTTACTGACAAATTTTGCACTGCCAATTTTATCGATACAGTCATCGATTCGTGGGATCGGATAAGAGTCAGTTTTAGTGACTGAATTGACTTTTCTAAAGTCCGTACACAATCGGTAAGTTCCGTCTGGCTTCGGAACAAGAATACATGGGGAACTCCAATCACTATTGCTGGGTTCAATAATGTCATTTTCAAGCATGTATTGAATTTCTTTCCGCATGTATTGAAGCTTTATCGGGTTTAACCGATAGGGATGCTGTTTGATAGGTGACGCATCACCTACAATGACGTCATGATGAGATGCGTTAGTCTTTTTTGGAACGTCCGGAAAGATGGTCGTATATTCCCGCATTAATTGATGCACTTCCTCTTTTTGATGCACAGTCAGATGTCCGAGTTTCACTTCCGGATTTGTCAGAATTTCAGAATTCTTCAAACGGACACTTTGAGCAAAGTCTTTTTCGACAGTCTCTTCATTACATTCCGGTTCAACACAATTTTCAAATGTATTTACATTGGCCAAAGTGGAAACTGGTTTATCAAAATTTCGGTCACTTCTATCAAAATACTCTTTCAACATGTTAACATGACACACTCTTTTTTCTTTTCGCCGACCTGGTGTCTTAACTACATAGTTAACATCACTAATTTTACTCTCAATCTCATAAGGACCGAAATATCTAGCTTGCAAAGGATGACCAGGGATAGGCAAAAATACAAGAACTTTATCGCCTGGTTTAAAAACTCTGTTTCTAGCATCTTTATCATACCATGTTTTCATTTTCATTTGTGAGGTTTTGAGATTTTCTTGAGCCAATTTGCAAGCATTATATAATTTCTCTTTGAAATTAGACACGTAGTCTAAGAGATTCAAATCGCTTGTCTCAGTCAACCATTTTTCCTTCAATAACTTCAATGGCCCCCTGACCGTATGCCCAAAAACTAGCTCAAAGGGACTGAACCCCAGGGACTCCTGAACCGCTTCTCGTGCCGCAAACAACACGAGGTGAACCCCTTCATCCCAGTCTTTTTCATACTGGTGACAATATGTTTTAATCATAGTTTTAAGGGTTTGATGAAAGCGTTCAAGTGCCCCCTGGGACTCAGGATGGTACGCAGAAGACTTATACTGCCTGATACCTAGCTCATGCATAACCTGCCGAAACAATCCTGACATAAAATTCGAACCTTGATCTGACTGAATAGCCTTGGGAGCACCTACGAAACTGAAAAACTTTGTAAGGGCCTTAACTATGGTATTTGCCTTAATATTCCTAAGAGGTATGGCTTCAGGAAACCTAGTCGAAGTACACATAATTGTCAGTAAGTACTGATTCCCTGACCTTGTCCTAGGCAAAGGACCTACACAATCAACTAACACCCTACTAAAAGGTTCCTCAAAGGCTGGAATGGGTTGGAGGGGAGCAGGTGGTATAACTTGATTGGGTTTACCTACCATCTGACAACTATGACAAGACTTACAAAACTCAGACACATCTTTTCTCAACTTAGGCCAGTAAAAGTAACTTAAAATCCTATTATCAGTCTTATTGACACCTAAATGACCTGCCATGGGTGTGTCGTGAGCTAAACTCATGATGTCCCCGCGATACGCTACTGGAACCACTATCTGGTGAACGACCCGCCACACGTCATTAGGGGGTGCATCGGGTGGTCTCCATTTCCGCATAAGGATGCCATCTTGTATGTAGAAGCACTCTCCGACTTTGTCCGCTTCTTCTCGGGGAAGGGCCCTCTTGCTTAGTCGGATGATCTCCGGATCTTTTGTTTGCTCGGAGAGGAGCTGCTCACGGCTTAAGGCATCTGTATCTCTGTCTAATGGCGGATGGGATTCATCACCAGGTACTGTGGGAGACTTGTCAACATGAAGTGGTACTGACGTCTCAGGTACGCTGTCATCAATAGTAGACATGAATGTGTCAGAAAGGTCTATATTTTTGGAGGGATGGTCCTCGTTAAGTGCAGAAGTACTCTCAGCCTCTTTCAGTCTGTTCCTGGCCATCGCCCTGGTAACAGCGCAGGCTGGATACAAGTCGTCGTCTTCATCATCGGACACGACATCGGACGTGATTTTCTCACAAACAATCGGATCGGCTACAACTTTGCCGCCAGCTAAATCGTTGCCAAGCAACAAGGAAACGCCTTGAATGGGAAGAGTAGGTCGAACACCTACGATAACAGGTCCAGTAATTAAGTCTGACTTCAAATAAATTTTATGAAGGGGAACATCAATGACGCCTAGCTCCACACCCTGTAATAAAACTGACCTACCAGTAAAAGTGTGCTCAGACAAAGGCAATGAACCCTCTAATAATAAAGTCTGGGCAGCACCAGTATCTCTCAAAATCTGAACAGGCAACGCTTCGCCAGAATCACTGAGTGAAACAAATCCCTGTGACAAAAAGGGCTTATAATGATCCTCCACAAAATCATCAGAACTGGACTTAGAACCCTGAATCTCAGGAGTGTCAGAACAAATCGAATCTAAGGCTTTCCTATCATTTCTAACAGACGCACAGGCCTGTGACTTAAGTTCTTTTTTCTTCTTAAGCTTCAAACACTCACCAATAACATGACCTTTTTTTCTTACAATAATTGCATGTAGGAAGCGACCCCACCCCTGGGGATGCCTCAGAACGCTCAGACCTAGGTCCGGACGTAGAACCACCTTGAGATGGTGACTGGGAACTAATGGACGACTGAGACTCTTGTAAATTTTTCTTTGGAAAATCTTACGTTTTAGCACTATCGCTAGATTGAGTTTTTGACACAAAATTTTTCTTATGAGTGAGAGCATACGTATCAGACAAAACAGCGGCTTCTTCAAGAGTTTTAACATTTTTGTCTTCCAAATGAGTTCTTAAATCTTGATGTACACACTCTTTGAACTCTTCTATCAGAATGATCTGACGTAAATTGTCAAATGAATTGGGAATTTTCTTAGATCGAAACCACTGATCAAATAAATCTTCTTTTTCTCGAGCGAATTCAACATATGTTTGATTTTCAAACTTTTTGTACTTTCTAAACTTTTGTCTGTACGCCTCAGGTACTAACTGATATGCTCTCAAAATCGTGTCCTTGACCTTGTCATAGTCTGAACTCTCAGCAATACTGAGCGCCGAGTACACTTCAGCCGCTTTGCCAATAAGTACGCTTTGTAATAAAGTTGGCCAAAAATCGCGTGGCCACTTCAGATTGGCCGCGATTTTCTCAAAATGCGGAAAATATTTGTCCACGGACTTTTCTTGAAACTTTGGTACTAATCTGATGTTTTTGGCGGCATCGAATTCAGACTTGACAGGCGAAGAAACAGGATTTTCCTTAGCGCTTTTCTCTAATTTTAACTTTTCTAACTCAAACTGGAGTTCTTTCTCGTGCATACGTTCCTGTTTCTCTCTTTCTTCTTTTTCTCTTTCAAATTGTAAATGTCTTTCTTTTTCTTCTTTTTCAATTTGAAATTGTCTTTCTTTTTCTTCTTTTTCAAATTGTAATTGTATTTTCATTTTCTCTAATTCAAACTCAAATTTTGACATTTTAGTTTCGCTTGAAACAGGTTCAACAGGAAAATCGTATGACGAAAAGATTTCCTCAGCTAAAAGCTCTTTAGCCACAATATTTCTAATTTCTTGTTTTCTCATAGAAGATTTTACATCTAACTTCAAGTGAAGACCTAAACCAATCAAATCATCTTTTTTCAATGATTCGAACTCATCTACAGTCGGCGATTTCAAAAATTCAGTGACCGAAAATACCATGATTGATTTCTGCTGGCAAAAGTTTTGAGAATTTTCCTTTTTTCAAAAAACGAACTTTACGTAAAGTGCAAATATGCAGAGATTACTATCCCGGACGAGCCCCCAATTCTGTTATGGGCCAGAATACCCCAAAACGCCAGCAAAAATCAGACAAAGACAGAATATAAATTTACAAGTTTAATTATGTACAAAATATATATATTTCAAATGATTACAACTTACAATACAATGTCCGGATCAAAGTGTCCGTTATGGTCCACAAAGTCTATCGAATGTATGGTTTCCGGTAATCACAAACGTTCTCGAAAGATCAGTGTCCAAACGTTGTTAAATGGATTGAAGTCTCAACAAATAAAGTGTCCCAGTATATCAGAATAGATGAATGAATCGTGTCTACGAATGTGTACGAATGCCCCTCAACACAGTTCCTCAGAGGTATTTATACTTAAAAACAATGAATTTACCAGAAGCTTCTAGAACAATGACTCATTACAAATAATTAACAATAGAGTAAATTCTAGAAATCACAGTCATGTGATGATAATGATGTAACAAAGAACATACTGGAATATTCTCTAATGAGATAAACATGACAGTAAAATCTAGAAAGAATTATTATGAAATCATAGTACAACATGACTAAGTACATGTGTACCTACAAATAAAGTAAAACTAAAATAATACATGACCCACAACAGCTGCAACCGAGTTTTATTGGAGATCCCCTCCTTTCTTGGCAAGAAAGTAAGTTGCAAAGATCCTAGATTACACAGAGATTAAATGTATTTAGCTTCCAAAATCAGTCCGTCTTCCTCTGCTTGAAGCGAGCTTATGATCAATTACCATTGACAAGGACCAGTCTTCTGATGAGATTTGGACAGTGGTCGTAGGGTAGGTCAGTATACAAAGCTGGCAAAGATCTTTTTGATGACTTCAGGATCATATCTCAGGAAGGGAAGTAGATTTATATTTTTACAGTTAAATTCTATCTGCATTTTAACTGTTTAAACGAGTCTGGTTGGAGATCCCCTCCTTTTTTCTATGCTTGTTTTGCAAACTGATGGCAAAGAGAGGATTATATGTAAATTTTGGAGACTTAAGTCATTCAGACATTTTGAAATATCAGAATCTCCTTTCTTCAACTGCCTCCGTGGCCTAATGGATAAGGCACCGGCCTCCTAAGCCGGGGATTGCGGGTTCGAGTCCCGCCGGGGGTGAAAAGTTTTCATTTTGGAGACATAAACTCCAACAAGTAAATTTGACCCGATTAACGCAAGGGGAATAATCGAATTTTCCAATTTTTGGGTTTTATTTAACTTGAATTTTAAATATAATCTGTTTTAATACATTTTCAGAAATACAATCTGGATTGTCTGAAACATGATGAGTGTAGAAAAAACTTTTTTTAAAGGAATACTTTTTCCAGCTGATTCAGATGCAATTATTTCATGTTTTATTGCTATTTTCTTTACCTTTTGTAATTTTGTCAGTAGATGTAACACACATATATAAGATTTTGAACGATCATACGCTCGGTTAACATCGTATTTGGAAGCCCCTTTCATAACTTTATTTTAACACAAATCAATAAACAAAAACATCTAAATTAAAAGATATGGCCAGATTCCTGTTTCCGGTCATCAAAGATAAATTTCAACAAAAAGATTAGAAAAGCTATCCCAAAATTACTACCTTGATAATTAGAATATATAATACAATTGATATTGTATATCATGTAAGAAATTTTAGAATTCTTTTTCAACAGTGTTTGGAATAAGAAAGCGTAAAAGTATATGAAGCACATGCTGCCAATGCACACATTAGAAGCACAAAATGAAAGCAAGGAACTTGGAGAGTGTTGTGCACGTAATTTTGATAAGCTCGCTCATCATGATCAATGACTGTTACAATGGAAATTCTAATGATTTTGAGACTGAATAACTGTTGGGTACTTCTTCGATGTTTATCTATACCATACCTATGATAGAACTGAATGATTAACAGAAATCCATTCTGGGTATGAATTGGTCTTCCTCCCTTAATGTTTTTCTTTTTCGTGTTTTATGACTTAATAATTCGATCACTTTCAGAAAGGTTGGTTGTTTCTGGAATATATTAGAAACTATATTTTATGAGCCGATGTATAGTCATGCATACGCTTCTGTGTAAATCTGGACCAAAGAAGAATTGTTTCCTAATCTTTTTATATTATTTTGAGTGTTATGTAGTAACTTTGGGTGTAACAATGAAGACATTTCTACATCACTTCCTATCTCTGTAACAAAAAGTTAGCTGTGTGATATATTCAGCACATCTAATAAGCATCAAGGGAGATCAATTATGCTTGATTTATCTTTAAAACATACGTACCGTTAACCGCACGCTTCCGTTCTGTTTCCTCATATTAGAATTCGATAACTTGGTAACGTTCTGCGAGATGACCTTTATGCACTTAAAGGCTGTCTGTTGCTTTGTATTTAGATAACCATAAAATGTGGTTGTTTTGTTTGTTTGTTTTTTTTTTTGACTTACACGAACGTGATTAAGGTGTTTGAATGATCTGCTATTTGATTATTATGGAAGACTAAGACAAATATTAACAAAAACAATATCCCAAAGTAGAGAGCAAAAATAAAAAAATTCAAAAATAATTAACCGAAGGACATACACAATCATGATAAAACAGCAACCAAAGCAAACAGACATATGATCAGAAGCGAACTCCCAATAGGGGAGTGAGACCGGGTACCCAGAAATCTTGCATGCAACACCCGTCGCTTAAATTCGGCAGACGTGTCACATCTGGTTACTTCCACTAAGGAAGATACAAGTATGTTCTGTGGTTGGATGGGGCTCCAATGGTCTTATACAGAATATCATTTACCATTCTGGACAATGGGACGTCATAGTGTATGACGAATTCCCCATTTCGACCGTAGAACTTCCTCAGTGATTCCCGACTGAGAAGCTTAATCGAGAGACACCTAGCCCTCAGAACAAAATCTGCATATTTGGTACCTGCTCTTTTTGGGTTGTCTAATATTGTTATTGCTAGGCACTAGACTTAAATTAGTGTGTTTGAATGTTTTGTCGTTATATATTAGACTTACATTTGTATGTTTATGCTTACTCCTCCTTGTTACCTGGTCCCACCTCGCTGTAGCTTGCCAGGGGTCCGTCGATGCTCAATTTTGTGCTCTATTTTGAGTGCTGTTGAGATTATCGTCAGGATCTTCTTTAACTCATTTGTGTCACACTTATGCCCTTTGCCGTGTTGAGCTCTTAAAAACGTGTCCCGCGAGGAGTTTGACAGTAAGTGTTTTGAATATTTTTCCATGACATGATCGCCATAGCACTTTCTATATAGACATAACCTCAGTCAGTGTATGTATTTTAGATATTCTTTTCATTTTCGTGCGTGAACATCGACGGCGGGTGCGGCTAGTCAAACAGGGGATGCTTACTCCTTCCGGGCACCTGGTCCCACCTCTAGCTTGCTAGGGGTCCGTCCATGCTCAATTTTGTGCTCTATTGTGAGATCAGTTCTTGAGATTATCATCAGGATCTTCTTTAACTAATTTAATGATCTTTGCATGATTATTATAGTAACACTTTCATAATGTTTTATTATTTGATATTGGATTTACATTTTGTATTTGTATGTTTTGTATCTAGATTAGTGGACTTACATTAATATTTCGGACTTTCATTATTTAGATACCAGTAATAAAACCAATTACGAAAAAAGAAAAGCTCCTATAAGATCCAGACTGGTAGAAACTTTCTGGAAGTTGTACAGAAACTACAGTGAAGTTATGTAGTTGTTTTGGAAATTTCCAGCATCAGAGTCTGAGGCCGAGTTCTATTACTTACTTACTCTATCACTCCTTGTCGACATTTTCCTTTACTCGTACGAGGCTGAATTCATTCAATCTTTGGTCTCTGACGGGAAAAGATACTTATCTTCTGACTTCAACTTCACTTGCAGATACATAGACGATGTGTTGTCCATCAATAATCCAAAATTCGCGGATTACCTGAGCAGTATCGATCCTTCGGAGCTTGAAGTCAAAGAAACTACAGAGACAAATAATTCAGCATCCTGTTTGGACATAATGTTGTCCTACGACACTGATGGTCACATGAACACCTCACTCTATGACAAACGTGACGACTTCAATTTAAGCATTTCAAACTTTCCTTTTCTGAGTAGCAACATCCCTTCATCGCCTGCTTATGGCGTGATCATATCTCAGTTGATACGCTATGCCAGAGCAAGTACCAAATATACGGATTTTGTTCTGAGTGCTAGGCGTCTTTCAGATAAGCTTCTCAGTCAGGGATATGTTTTTGACCGCCTAACATCGTCACTGAGGAAGTTCTACGGTCGATATGGGGAACTCGTCATACACTATGATGTCACACTCTCCAGAATGGTGGATGATATGCTGTCATAGACCATTTGAACCATCCAACCAAAGATTGTACTCTATGAATTGTATGGATATGGAAGTAACCGGATGTGACAGTTCTATCGAATTGAAGCGGCGGTTGTTGCATGCAAGCAGGAGATGCTTACTCTTCCTGGGCACCTGGTCTCACTCCCATATCGGGAGTTTGCTTCTTTTCATGTGGTGGAGATTTTTGTTTGCTTTGGTTCCTGTTTTACCCTGATTTTGTATGCCTTCGGTTTCTGATTTTCTGAATTATCGATTTTGTGCTGTATACAGGGATATGGCCATCATCCATATTTGTCACTTATACAATTTTCAATACAATGGCAATACTAGCATTTGTTTAGTTCAGGAATTTTGAATTTGAATTCATTTGTGTGTTTCCATCTGTAATACATCACGTGCTTACACTTTGAATCTGTGGATATTATTTAGCGACTGACTTTGTCAGTGCAAAAATGTTTCGGACGGTACAATGAAAATATTAAACAGTCCTCAGTGTTAAAAAATAGCTTAGGTTAGAACCGAATTTAACAATTAATCGGATATGGGTTATTTTCTTCACGGCCTAAGTGACGTGTGTTTCAAAACAGGAGATGCTTACCCTCCCCGAGCACCTGATTTCATCTCTATTGGGGATTCACTTTTGCCTCTTTGCAGAATGTTAAAGTTGATTGTATTACATGTATTTGAATCACCATAGAAACTTGTTTAAAATAGAAATCCATTATAGATGTCATCATTAAAATTAATTTGGGTGCCGCCGCACACATGTAAATTGCTATTATAATAGATCTAACTCTATTATTTGTTGTGGAAATATTTTCTTATAATATTTCGTTATAGCAGATTCGACAAGAAATTATTATGTTTGGCAGGCTTTTTTTGGGATCTGTGGAATTGCATTTTTCAATTATAGTTTACATCTAATTTCTTCATCGAATTTATTGAGGGTTGCGTCGCTTACAATCATTTTTGGTAATTTTGTTGTTTTAGGCAAGCATACGGCGGCCAATGAGCGATACCCCCTTGTATAATACATAGAGAGAAAAAGCTTAATTTCATTTTTGGTCCTGCTTACTTGGAAACTTTAACTTGTATCATATGTCTATAAACATTCTCTCATACCTGTGTATGTGTTACAGAGTATAGGCCCATGAAATACAGCTATGTGAGATACTTCTGTATCACATATCACGTGACAGCTTAATATGTTTAAACTGTACTAATTATCACAGTACCACTTTTAAAGCGCCATCTACAATGCATTCCGTACTTACACTGAACTCTGGACATTGTTCATTAGATTTAGTTGTCCCTCGTATTTTTATGAACATTGTGTTGAATGAGTAGACTTCCATTTTGATAGTTGCATGCTCAGTGATAGATAATTAGATTTACACTTGGGAGTTAGTATGTTATGCTGTATGTGATAATTGGTATCGTAATGTAATGTTCTTGGAGCCTTGTTAGTCAATGTATTCAAAACCACCTCTCTTAATTTCGCAAATGTTGTAGAAAACTTTTCCGTTTTCCATTGAAATGCACATTTTAACCAAAATATTGGTATTCTTATAGATGATTTATTCAACCTGAAATTAGATTCAGATATGCATCAAGTTAGTTGATATTTCTACTGAAAAATTTCTTCTTTTGAAATTTCGACTTTTTCATGGCAGATTTTACCCCTTATATTCTTACAGCTCCTTTATATTCCGAGTTCTAGTTTAACCCCGAGTTACAAAATGCCACTTTTACCAAAGGTGTATATTATTAATACCAATCTTTTGACCAAGTGTGGTTTTGTAACTCGGGGTGGAACAAAATCCCACAGGCGAAAAACGAAAAAAGGGAGGATGGGCTATTTTCTGATTTTAAAAAAGCGATAAGATAGATAAAAATTGCCCATTTCTTCTTGTTATAGAATGGAACAATCTATTCTGAGTGGATTCCGATGAAATATACAACATACACGAATGAAACAAACGACATAAAGATGTCTTTTTCTACACAGTGTGTATTTCGCGCCAGAAAGCTTACAATGTGACTGTTTGGTACAAAATATAACGGTTTTCAGTTTCCGGATTGCGTATTTTATCGATTAAATTGACATACTATATTATTTTCTTTTTCATTTTTAAAATAAGAGGGGATTAAAACATAAAACACTTAAACTTTATGTAAAAAATGCGTCTTTTGCATATTTTCGTTCGCTATTTGACGTTTTCAGACATTGTTACCCCCTACCTATTCAAGTCGTAATTATCAAATCTTACATAAATTTTTTTAAAATAAAATACTTATGAGAAATCTTCTAAATTTATAATATTTTTCTCCTTAACAACCTTTTCCGTCAAAGGAAGGACAGCGCACAAGAAATAATCGAATGATTTCAGGGCTAAATCAAGCCCTTATCGTTACAGCTCCTTCATTTTAGAAAATATTAATACATGTGTATGTATATCATTCCTTTTTTTATTTAAAGTTCTCTCATTCTCTATATGTTTAACGTCTTCTATTTCATTAGCATCATTTTAGAGCAGGTATCATAAATATACATGTTTTCCAGCATGATATTTATTGTTAACACGTATTTCAATTCAATAATCGTACTGTGCCCAATACACTCTTGTTAGAAATATCGGCACGTAAACAAAGAACTTAGTGCACATTCCGACATTTGCCCACCGTGGATGACATTCTTGACCGTCTTTTTCCTATTTGGACACAATACCGGATCTGACACGTTTCTATTTTGCATTTGCGGCGGGTGTTGCATACAGCCAGAGGACGCTCACTCCTCCCGGGCACCTGGTCCTGCCTCCATCCGAGGGTTCGCGATTGCTTTGTCAGACTTAACATAACTATGCCATACCGGTATTTCCGTGGATCTTTGACTCGTGAACTACTTTGCTTTGTCAGACTTACAATATCGTCTTTGGTATACTAATAAAACAAATATGTTAGCTCTCTGTAATTTGGGTTTAAAGTGTCTATACATTGACTCCAAATAATGATAAAGGAAATGTATTATAAACTCATTATATTGATGCTGTAGGTGCTTCTCTTACAGGAATTATTCCAATAATTATAATGTGGAAGTCGTCCGTAAGTAACCCCAATACACATCCATGTTTTGGAATATCATCCTGCCAAATATATGCGGCATTTCATGATCTACGGGGAGTGCAGCAGAGCTTTGATTCGTCGTTAGACATTTGTTCAAAGGAAACGTGTATTGCGTATTCTGCTTCTGAATGGAACCCATCAACATAAAGATAAACAATCTAGAGCTTTGAATAGCAGAGTACAGGAAAAGGGTGAATGAAAGGTTCGCTATTGATGTACTTCTTGATCAGCAATTTGCGTGACTTGTCATTCAAAGTCACAATTCAACCAATAAAGAAAATCGAAGTTTTCCTAGAATCCAAACCTTTTTAACGCAGTAAGTTATGGGAAATGCTAATTCTTCATGAAATGACTTTCCTAAATATTTTCAATTTGTAACCAGTGTCTGCCTCCTTACAAATAGACTTTGAGCACACGACTTGAACAAAATGTAATTGCGGCTCTTAAAGGGAGAGGTGATCCTGGTTCAAAAGAGGCAGGAGTTTATGCTGAACGATATCAAGGACAAAGTCATGAGTAAGGCATAGGGTGTAAGCAACTTTTATGAAAAGTCATGCCACTAAAGAGTAAAAAAGAAAGTATTTATCGACGTAATTGAGGACAAAGCATAAACAACATATGCGAGGGCGCAGATTGCTGTTCAGACCTCCATTAACAACAGCAACACCCCCTCCCGATTTCTAAACCAATATTAGTTTTAATACAGCTAGTATAAACATATATTTTCTCAATGAAATCTTCCTTTTTTTAGGGTAGCATATCAGGTGATACGCAAATAATCTCTGGCATCTTTTATATGATGATAATCTACTAGTATTCTGGTCAAGAATAAATTAATTAAGGTATATCTAGAAAACACTTTAATAGAAAATTTTGTTTATTTACGTGCACCGTATCATACCAGGTAAATAGAAAAAAAATCATTTCAGATGTCTTCTGAATATACCTCTATCCTTGACCAGAAAAAAACACCATCATTTAAATGATAATGCTGCTCATATGATAGGCCAAAAATAGTTTCGTAGAAGTATTTACCGTGTTTAATCGAAGGGGATCCCCGTGCTAGAGATTATATGCATCTATTCATATGTACACCTGCAAGTATTTAACAATGCCAACAAATTTACGCAATTTAACGTTAATAAGCATACGTTTTATATCAGCTCTTTTGGCAACCCATTTAATAGGATCATACATCCTCATCACCATTGATTTAAAGGTGTTTGATTAGACATCTAATCAAAGCATTGCGTTACATCAAGAACAAATTTTGTAAAATCAATATTTTTTCAATAATTGCATGTAATCTTAAATGTGCAGCATTTGGATGTTCACATTTTTAACAGTAGTCGGTCAACTTCTCTTGTAGGAAATTGTATTGGAACTATTGCATCGAAGAGCCACAATAAAAGGGTCCTCCATAAAGTCACATAGAGTCAGCAACATGTGCTGTAACCAATGAGTTAAAGAAGATCCTGACGATAATCTCAACAGCACTCACAATAGAGCACCAAATTGAGCATCGACGGACCCCTAGCAAGCTAGAGGTGGGATCAGGTGCCCGGGAGGAGTAAGCTTCCCCTGTTGGCTAACCGCACCCGCCGTCGATGTTCATGCACGAATTCAAAATGAAAATATATAAAATGCATGCGCTGTTTGAGGCCGTCTATATAGAAAGTGCTATGGCGAAAATGTCAGGGAAAAAATATTCAAAACACTTACTGTCAAACCCCTCGCGGGAAACTTTTTACGAGCTCCACACGGCAAAGGGCATAAGTGTGACACAAATGAGTTAAAGAAGATCCTGACGATAATCTCAACAGCACTCACGATAGAGCACAAAATAAAGCATCGACGGACCCCTAGCAAGCTAGAGGTGGGATCAGGTGCCCGGGAGGAGTAAGCATCCCCTGTTGGCTAGCCGCAAGTAATGTTCGAGAGTCCTTCCTTTCTCTTACAACAAAGAGACTGTGAGAGACCACCTAGTTATTCTAACAACTTTGAGTCAAAAACAGTAATAGAAAAATCGAGTCCCTTTCAAGGGAAACATGAAAACAGAACTTCCCCACAGACATCACACTACTGATGTGAAACGTTGTTGCAATATAATTTGGTCGTTTATACATATACAATTTGAATCTCCTTGAATGTTGATAGTACACAATGTATACTCTTTGATCTTCTCGATTATCTTAAGAGTATATTTGTAAACAAAGATCTCAACAATAATAGGTGATGAAAAATAAGGCAGAGTGTTAACAAACTTTCATTTAAACGAACCCCCATGATCTCCATAGAAATAAACAAAATGAAGTGAAAGTCTTTGATGAAAGATTGCCGGTGTCTAATAAAAAGCTCGAATACCTATTGTTTACCGTATGGTAGGGGAATAGAGACCCTATGTTCTTTTTCATCTGATAATGATGTGATGAGGTATCATCACAATACAAGAATAATCATGATGGGGGTACAAAGGATATGCCTCAAATAGTTTGGCGATGCCAGTGTCGTAGGTTATTAACGTATACAGGTTTTACGGAGACGGATGTTCCTATCTTCTTAAATAGTTTCCTCGTGGAATTATAAAGAGGAGGGACGTCAAATAATTATAGGTAAGATTAATAGCATTATTAAATTCATCAGATAAAATTTAAGTAACTTTGAATGAAAAAAAAAGGATAATAATGTTCAGTGGTCAATTAGAAAAAAGTTATTACTATATTGGAAATGAAATAAACTCATATTTTCAACTCTTGCAAAACAATATGTTTGTGTAAAAACGAAGGCCAAGAGAGAAATCGATGTGAAACATTTTAACATTTCTAAAAAAAATTACGAATGTCTCTTTCAAAGAAAAACATACAAAATCTATATGAATTAATAATCAGTAGATATGCAAAAAGGATTTTAAAGTTTAAAAAAAAAAAACAGGTCAAGGATCAATCAGAAAATCCATATTAAAATAATTTGTCTGTGATTAAAGTTTTGAAGCGCGTGTCAAGCAGAAAATTCAATAAAACGAAATCAGAAGTTAAGATATCAAAAGAAACCTAAGCCTCATACACTGAATAGATATTTTGGATATAAAAGTTAAACGTCTTCATATTCAATAGCATCATTGAAGAACAGATAAAGCAGCATGGACCAGACATGCACGTTTCGGGTACTTACCCTGCAAGAGCAGATAGTGAGTTAAATTGCTATGATCATAATTTAAAATTCAACATTTTTGGTTAATTTCAGAAAAAAAAAAGAGCATGGCAAGAGCAAAATAAATGTTATTGTATAAAAACGGCGTATCAGTAAGCCTGCATGTTTGAAAATTATGTCCAATGTGAAATATATTTTAAAATGAATACCAAACACGAACAAGACGGATAAACTGGGCTATGACAGCATGTCCCAGTCATCTTTCAAGATTAATATACATGAACGCGTGGGATGTTTTAGAATTTCATCATGTTGTCATCAGAAATGATGATGTTTTTAGATGTCTGATTTGTTTATCATTTCTCAAATGCATCAAAGGGTGAACTTTCCATACAAAATTGGATCTTCAGAACTGTTTTCTGAAATCTTGATTCCAAGAATGAGGCAGACAAAGTGCGCAGTCTTGATTATCTATTGTTACATCATCTAGCGTATAACATTTCCAAACAAATTATGCCAATTTGGTTTTGTCAGAATTTCATCATTGTTATTTTTCTATAAGACTGGTGTTGCTCATCAATTTGCCCAAAAAGGTGAGATATTCAGAGTATTATAAACCCATGTAGTCGGACCATATAATAACATTTCTTTATGCATCGATTCATGGAACTTTTCTTTATTACTTTACCAGACATTTGTCCATTGTTATCATAAAGCCTAGAAGAGACTAACTGCATAGTTGATCAATCATTCATGCCAAATTAGATGCTGATTGGTTCAGTATATTCCCTGAAGGAAAATGAAAGCTAGTCTTTTATGTAAATCTCGTGTATGAATTGTTCTCGCTATTTCATGTTTCATTCCAGGGAGGACATACAGTAGTGATGTGACATGTTTGTGGCTTCACGGATCACGGATATGGAGAACGCCTCATTCTACACAGACAAACTACATTCCAACAATACCAATTCCAGTGCCGGGAATACCTTCATGCAATCATCTGTCTACATTCTCAATTGTGTATATCCGCCAATTCTAATTATTGTTGGAGTTATATGCAACCTGTTGATCATAATTGTCATGCGCGGTAAATACTTCCGGAATCAGTCTATTTCCGTTCTGATTACAATCGTATCATTTAACGACACTGCAAGTTTGCTGATTTCCATGACAACCCATTGGTTACACGTAGCCTTCGATTCATTCAATGATCGTGGTTCCACGACAGTTTTCTGCAAATTTCTGAATTTCTATGGATGGGGCAATTGTGATTACGGAATATTACTAATAACCGCCATGACCATAGACCGCTGCATTGGCAGCAAAGTATCCTCTGAAAAGTTTTGCCGCTAAAAGTCGACGAAGACCAAAATGCGTGGCACTGTTTCTTCTCCTTGTCGTGTTTTTAAAAGAATTCCATCTTTTGATCTGGTCCGAGATGGTCACAGTGAAACATAGAGAACGCCTGTGTGACGTCATCGTGCATGACAGAGTATATAGGGTATTCTGGACCCGGTTTTGGCCCTGGATCCACATCTCGTTTTTATCTGTTTGTTTCATCATAATGATCAGCAGCAATATCGTCCTTATATTCAATGTGTACCACGTGCTTAATCACGGAGCTGTCAGACATAACTTCAACGGACGTTCCAGATTCCGTAGATTTAGTCACCCATTGTACTTGTATAGACGTCCTAGAACCGATGATAGTAAAGTGCCATCTGTATCAATCACAAAGGGCGACAAACAGTGGCAAACAATAACCCCAATGCTGCTAGGAGAATCCATAATGTTGATCCTGTTGACGTTCCCATTCAGCATACAGTTGGCTATTTCTGGATATAGTCAAGAGTTTTATCACAACCCCAATCACGCCATGTTGTTCTCCGTGACGTTTTACATGCTCTATACCAATAAATGCGTGACGTTTTTCGTTTATCTGGCAACAGGTTCTCGTTTTAGGAGAGAACTCAGGGATTTGTTTTTGACTTGCATTCGGGGCAAGAAGGCGATGCGGCGTCAAAAATTCATGAAATCTTTACTTTGGATAAACGCCTTTTCACAGAATATGGCAAACTCTAATACAATCAAAAAGAAAACTGATAACACTACTAGACCACGTTTGTTGTCGGCATCTGTGTAAACCACATGAAAGGTATATACATGTTGGTTGGTCATTATCATTTATAACGGGTACAAATTGTTATTAATATGTTGATTTTGTTGCAGTAATTGTTGTTTCTTATCATGTTCAATCGCATTTTTATACATGTACATCTATATGTTATGTATTTTCAAAACGAAGTAGAGTACTCACCATAAATCTACATTTTACATCCGAAATAAATATCTTTTGTATTTTCATGAACAAATATCCGATAGAAATGCTCACGGAGGTTTTACCCCGATATATGGCTACAATAATGTAATGATACCAGAATCTGTATGAGGTAAATACCAAACATGGTCGCCAAATATTTGCTTCTTCATCCCGTTTCATATAAATCTCGGAGAAATTCTTGTATTCGTCATTACATTAATGCATAGATGTAAATAAACGACAGGGTAGTCTTCTCTGGAAAGACACAGTTGTAACAAACGAAAGTGGGATTGAGATGGTATGCTGTAGTTTTACGTACGGAGAAGCCACAGAAACTACCTGCCTCCACGAGATGACATATGATAAGATATGTCATTGTGAATCAAGCGCTCTTATTTCTCTAATTTCAATTTCAACAAAGTTAGATTTAATTTCAAAGAAAATTTTGAAAGTGCTAGTAGATTGGTTACAGAAACATTAATCGAGACACATGATTTTTATAATTATCTTATTACAGAAACATTAATCGAGACACATGATTTTTATAATTATCTTATTTCACCGATATATCATTTGTTTTTTATTCTCTCATTAGAAAAGCACAAACTATTTGACCTTCGATTAAACTCAACATAATTATACATGAATGACTTGCTGTCAATAAACGGATTTCCTTAGCAACATCTCTATTGGCGAGAGTCCGATAATTCCTCGTCGTATCATGATTAAGAATGGTAAATTGAACATCTCACTCTGTGACAGGCGTGACAATTTATTAAGTATAATTAATTTCAGATGGACAGTAGCATACCATCATTGCCGACCGCTAGGACACAATAATTTCTTAGATAAGTTTACAGACGTTTTGTTCTATACTATTATCGAATCTAATATTACATTCTGACTAGACAATCATCGAGCACATGGAATTGTACATCTTTATTCCTTGTTCAAAATCCCCTGATTTCACTTTATCCACAGAACTAAAATAAATGTTTTATACAAGCAGGATATGCTTACTCTGTCCGTGCACCGCATTCCTGCATTCCGTTTGGAGATGCATTTTTCTTCCAGAAGTAGACATTTTCATTGTTTTTACTAATTTAAAAAAATGTTTGCTTGATTTCACAGATTTTCAAGTTTTAAATGTTTTCATTTCTACCCGAGATTCTGTTCTGAAAGTATTAAAAAATTTATCTGACTTGATGGTGACATCCCAAGGCTACTGTCGTATGGAGCTGACTTGATGGTGATATCCCAAGGCTACTGTCGTACGGAATTTACGTTTTTCAACTCAACAAATTCTCTTCATCATGTAAAAATAATTAAAGTTTCCTTGCAGAGGACATCGTTTCCATGTACTTCTTAAAACTTTTCAAAAATTACGAAATTTACCCTGCATGTCTCTATAGGCTAAACATGTGTAACATGGAATATCGATCGTGTGTACTTTTGCTGCCTAATTAAAATAAAAACAACCAATGTAGATAGGAAGATAAACAGAATCATCAATCATCTTCTATATTGGGATACGATCCTGTCATAAAAAGAGAACTATACTGTACTACATACATCATGAATTCTAATTATAAATAACCTTGACCTTGACAATATACAAACTTTTCATTTGATTGATTAGCATGTTTTCTGTTTACAAGGTTTTACATTTAGATACATACAAACTACTAACTAATAAGGGTTGGGTTTAATGGCTTTTTTACCATTCAGTAGGCCAGTGTACACACAGATGCAAAATATATATCCAATCAACATTTTTCAAAGGGGAGAAAGTTTAATGAATAACACATTTCAGAAGTAAGCAACAATGCAGAAATAAAGCTATATATTCTATTTTGTACATGGCTTTAAAAAGTCATGGCTACCATTTCTTTCCCCTTTGACCTTTACTTTTCAGATACAACTTTGTTTCACAGTCATGAGATTCGCTTGGGTTCGAGGCATCAATACTGTGAAATATGTCAATATATGATCACAATTACAGAATTTACCATCTCTTTACACTGTAACCTAGACCTTACAGACCAGCCAGCAGGATCGGCAATTTTTTTAATAAATGGATCACTACATTCTCCGATTATCCATATACAACATAGTGTCATCAGAGATAACAGCGCTCACCTCGACTGCAACAAGGTCACATGACCAGCATCTGTACCTACATTGCACAAAGTATTTCCAGATGCATCACCCACACAAGTTTGATTGATAAAGAATTTAAGGAAGGCTAGAAATGAAGATTCTAATTTTACCTTACCTGGTCAAACAAGCATGAAATATGGGTCAGACACAGCACCTCTACAGTGCATTGCAGTAAGCATTTTTTTCATTGATCTAGGACTAAAATAGCCCGGAAATAGACCTGTCCAATTTTACTTAACGTGATTGCTCAAGCATGAAATGTGGGTCAGATGCAGCATCTGTACCAAGCATTGCATTAAGCATCCTCCACACAAGTTTAGTTGATGTAGGACTTATAGTAAGGTGGGAATGGACCTGTCCTATTTTACTTCACCTGGTCACTAAAGTGTGAAATATGGGTCAGATGCAGCATCTGTACCATGCATTGCAGTAAGCATCTTCAGATGCATCATACATGCAAGTTTGGTTGATGCTGGACTTATAGTAAGGCGGGAATGGACCTATCCCATTTTACCTAACCTGCTCTCTGAAGCGTCAAATGTTGGTCAGAAGCAGCCTCTGTACCATGCAATGTAGTAGGCATCCTAAGATGCATCATCCATGCAAATTTGGTTAATGTAGGACTTACAGTATGGCGGGAATGGACCTGTCCCATTTTACCTAACCTGCTCACTCAAGTGTGAAATGAGGGTCAGATGCAGCCTCCGTACCATGCATTGTAGTAAGCATCCTGAGATGCATCATCCATGCAAGTTTGGTTGATGTATGACTTATAGTTGGGCAGAAATGGACCTGTCCCATTTTGCTTAACCTATAGTGTGGACGCCAACACTGGGGCGATAGCATAAGCCCCCCTCTACTTCGTCGAGGTGAGCTAAAAAATTACAAATATCATCAACATATGACATACTGTATCAGTCAAGTTGACCTGTATTATAAGTTAAGAGGATTCAAACAATTCCAAGGTTACAAAATGTAAAAGTTAGTTTGACCTATCATCCTGTGTTGACCTCATTTATACTGCATTCTGAGTTACAATAAACACTCATGTCATTTCATTAGCATTTATTATACATTACTGTCCTTAACAATTTTCTTCAACTTTGTAAACTGCTTATACATGTAGTTACAGTGGCAACGTTCTAGAAAATATTTTCATAAGAATTTGACTTATCTAAAAATGTCTGTACATTCTTAGTGAAAATATGTTGTTCTACAAATACAAATTGAATTAAGAATCTATAACAACAATTATGGCAATTTCCATGCATCCTCAATCTGCCTTTTCTACCCGTTCTTGTCTAAGTAAAGATGAGGACACAGCTGACACAGAGTTTGAGAACAACCAACGTGTACTAAATGTTAAACAACATATGTCTGATGATTATATTATGATATGAACAACTCATATAAATTAACAATATTTTTTTAATAATCAAAATTACTGTAAATTGCTTTATTTTCGTCAGTACCAATTTTCGTCAATTTGTTAAAAATGACCATTTCGTCAGTACGTAAATTCGTCATCCAAGGGTCCCTAAAATGTAAATTTGTCTGCTCAAATGCCAACTTAACATTTAGATCCGCCGTCAAATTGTCAAATCCGATTTATGTGTTTGTTTTCATTGTTTGTTTAACAATTATCGGTAAACATACAATTAGACATGTATATCACCTACCTTGCTAATTAGAAGTATATTATATGCGACCTTGTGTTCATATTCAGTTTTCATTGATTTGTCATTTGCGTGTCGTAATAACACTATTTAACAATTATGTCTTAAAACTCGGAACCTTCTGCTTCTTCCTCCCTCATCCGCAGTGCTCCTGGTTTATATTAAAGTTTACCAAGAGACTGATTCAATTTTTCCTTACTACAATTTATGTTTTGTCAGGAGTATTTATATTCGTCGGTACGTAATTTCGTCAAGGAAGGCACTGACGAAAATGACGAAAATTGGTATCTGACGAATAAAAACCAATTTACAGTAGTGAAATATTTAAACTTTCAAGAGTGTGAGAACTTGTCAATATGCCTTTTTATTTATGCAAGAATACTTATCGTAGTTGTACATTTACTGCAAACGCTTTACAATTTACTTTCACATTTCTCAGTAAGGTTCACATTGTGTAAATGTCTTTCCTGGCATGTATTGTTGTGGCAAACTGACCTGACCGGACGGGGCTTATTTTCACCTGGTCATCTGAAGAGTTTACTTCTGACCAAGTGATATACCGGTAAGCTATAAAAATTACAGGTAGGGAGTATTTACTCAAATTACTAATATAAGTAATACATAGTCTATCTATCCTAAATTTTAATTGACTCGTCTCACTCGCTTGATTGAATTAGCTCCGCCCGGTCAGGTAACTTTGCTATGACAATACATATAATTCAAGTGCAAGATCATAGTCTGTAACACCCTTTTATAAAGCATTATCATAAACATACATATCATTAACATACAATTAGATTGTACAACACATTTTAAACATATAAGCACTTTAAAAAAATGTTACAGCCTAGTAAAATTGAGGGGGTGGTCCCCTTGGACCACTTCCCCCATGGGGAGGGGGCCCTCTCTGTGGGGGACCATTCCAGGGACCCCTTGGGTTCTGACCTCCAGGGGGGTTAGGTCCATCAAAATGACCTTGACCCCCAAACCTTGGTGGCTGATTACCAGGCATGGGCATCCTAGGTCCTAGATGAGGGGGTGGTCCACCAAGGTTAGGTCCTGGTACATTGGGGGGTGGAGGGTGGGGGAGGTTTCCAGAGGAGTTTATAGGAGGGGAGGAAAATGGGAGGGGAACTGATGAAGGAGGCATGGAGAATGATGGGGGATGTTGTAACGCAGGGTTATAATTAGTCTGTAATGGTGGCATGTTCCCTCCAGGGGGAGGTAAAGCTGTAGAGAATGTTACAGGAGGTATCCCCCCGACACCTGCCTGCATGTAGTTCGGCTGATCCCTCCGTCTGTAGTCTTGGTCGTCTTGTACTTGTATTGTAATCAGATTAGTACGACCTCCTGGCATCACTCCTGATAAACTGTAGGCATCATGCTGTGTGGCGTTTAACTGAGGAGGGGGAATCCCCATCGGAGGAGGCTGGGAGGAATTAGGAATCTGCGGAGGTGGACCTTGACCCATCATGGGCGGCCCTGTACCCATAGGAGTCATTTGATTTAACATGGCTGCTGGTGGATACATTCTTGGAGTGTCACCAGCCGGGGGCGGTCGATTCTGTCCCATGGACATATCTGGCACACCGTGTCTACCTGCGGCAGTGGTGTACTGCTCTATCATACTGGCATTCCCCTCATGTACCTTAGAACTAGACTTTGATGTACTATATTTTTCAATGTTTGGTTGGGGAGCTGGTACATTTGATGACGACCCTAATGATTTAGAGACAGATGACGGTTTAACACTAGGAGGAGCAGACTGCTGTGCATCACGTATATGACGATGATATATATGAGCTTGTAAGTCACGTGATGACAGGTAAGTCCTGCGACAACCCTCTGTACCATGCTTTGGTCCTCCATGATTACAGATAAACACCGTCCCTAATGCTGACTGCTCAATCCTTGACACAGGCTCTTCACATCTACAAAAATAACAAAATTAATTTGATTATGGTACATGTAGATGGTAACATTTACCTGTTACTTTTTGTCATACCTTGACATTTTATCTTCTACTTAACCTGTCACCTATAATGATACCTATTTGTCATGTTACCAGTTATAATCCTGTTACCTATTTACCTGTAACTTATTTACATATTATTTATCCTGTTACTTATTTACCTGTAACTTATTTAAATATTATTTATCCTGTTACCTATTTACCTGTAACTTATTCACATATTATTTTTCCTGTTTCCTAATTACATGTTTCCTCCTATCCTATCTACAAGTGGTTCCCAATTTACCTGTATTATTCACAAGAACAAGTCTCAGCTGACGTTATTGATATCAAAGATCTACGACAAAGTCACTGAGGAATGTAGGTTATAGTAAGACACACCTATAATATGTAGGTCACAGAGTCACACCTTTCACCCATCTCCAGGTAAAGGCTTGTAATCCCTGACCATGTTAATATCTATGTCTGAGTCTTTCCCTCCCATACACTAGAATGGTAAGGTCAGATATGTAACATAGTGATTGAATGATGATCTATAGTTACTATGGTTACCTATCACCTCAGTGACCAAGGAGATCTCAAACCTTTTACTTCACATCATTAACTTGTTCAGAAATAGAGCAGAATCGATCAAAATTAATAAAGTAATTCAAAAAAAATAAGTTGCCATCAGTTTTACATGTCTTTTGTATGGCGAAAGTACGACGCTCACCTAGCACAGTATGTAAAGAAGAGGGCAAATACATGTAAAAGTAAATAAAATAGTTAAGAAAATAAAAAGTTGCCAATGTCAATAAAATGATAGAACGATGTCACAAAATAATGATTGCTAAAATGTGCCTGAAAGATGAGTTCCTTTGTTATGTAGAATCCTCAATATAAATGTTCTTATCTGATTTACAACAAGTAGATTTTTTAGCAATTTTCCTATTAGAGTCATAGAATAATAATGTATAATAAAAACACAAGCCACACAAAGTGTAGCATCCCCTCAACAAAATTTCTAATACTTGTTTTAAACAAGAGCCCCAGGGGGCACAACGCTCACCTGATACCCATGCACGCTCTAACTGACATACTGCTATTGAATACTGATAGTGCCAGTACCGGGATTTTAGCCCACAACCTTTCTAAAAAGATTTTTGCCGGATGCAGAGAAGTTTTTTTTTTTCAGACAACCTTTAAAAGTACAAACAAGAAAAAATAGTCACATTTCAAAACAATAACTTTTTTTAAGTCATATGCCCAACTAGTATAGTTCAATTATGCAACATCAAAAATAAAATCATTGTAAAATCCCACTTTAATGCGCAGCAGAAAAATAATAAAACAATGAAAAGATTTCATAAATTAAGTTTATTTAAAACTGAACGACCATACCTTTCATTATTGATAGCTAGCATGCCAGAAATTATAAAGCCTGACAGGCTGTGTTTGTGAAACGAGAATGCCCCCGGCGGCATCTTTGTTAGTATAATTGCCATTTTCTGTTAAGTATGTGAGAGGTCAGGGTCAGCGTAATATTGGTATCTATGGAAATATCTTGTCACAAGGAATACACATGTAAAATATGAAAGCCCTATCACTAACCAATCAAAAGTTATGCGCAATGTTTAAGTTGTTGAAAAGTACGTCAAAGGTCAAGGTTATGGTCGCGAGGTCAAAATTTTGGTATCAATGGAAAGGTATTGTCACAAGGAATACACATGTGAAATATGAAACCTCTATCACCAGCTTCCATTCAAAAGTTATGCCCAATGTTAAAGTTTTTCGGAAAACAGACAGACAAACAGACAGACGGACAGGCCAAAAACTATATGCTCCCGAATCTTTTATTCCAGGGGCATAAAAAACAAAGATTTTTTGGTTTTGCCTTTATTCATATTAAAGTATACTGAAATCTAAGAATGCTTTTGAATAGTATTGATTTCATCTCAAATACATGAAACGTACAGTTAAAATCGTTTTAATCCAATATTTATCAATTCAAGTGAATTGTGCAGAAATTGGGCCAATTTGTTTTCCAAAAAGCAGTGTACGGTGTATCAAACCTCATGATCCAGAGGAAGAGATTTCTTCAAGAAATCAGTCCGTAAATTACTTCATCTAAGAGAGTCTAAGACAGAGGAAATTCGAGCAAACTTTATACATGATAACAAGTATATGCAAGTGTTCCAAGTACATGAATGATAACCATTATGAAAGTGTTCCAAGTATAATGCACACTAAATAAAAATCTATTCCGTTTGCACTGTATCTCCTGAAATGTATCGCAGTACTAAAGGGTTGTGGAGGAATTAAACGGATCAAATCTAAAGTACAGCGACTTTGTTTACAGTTACAGTTATAGGTCAGAGACCACTAAAAGGCCGGCTCTGATTGGAGAAAAACCTGTAGGGTGAGGGGGCCCGTTATTTTAAATGTGACAGAAGATGTGATTGGCTATCAATTCTATTTTCTTTTGGTATATTGTTTGAATATGATATATATATAGGTAAAAAATAAGTGCAATTAAAATGTCGATACCCGGATAGTTCCCTAGCTCCCGATCCGCTAAAGGGGACGGGCGCGGGAAAATTTGAAAATTCTCTGCGGGGTACCTTGTGACGCAAATAGTGCGAAAAAGAGCAGGTCATGCTATATTTTTTAATTTAGTTTCGTATAAAGCTTGAATCAATGAACAAATAGGTATATAACATGCATGGCCAGCAATGTTAGTATAGACGTTATAATTAAGGCATTTCGTTAACATTACGGCTTATGGAAAATGATTTGGTTGTCTCTGACCTAGAAGGTGTAACTACAGTTAATCATTTTAGCAGGGAATCCCTTCCCTTTTGACTGGTGAACCGGGCTGAATAAAAAGTGTCACCTCATTGGTCATAACTATTGAAAATTTAAAAATAGCACTTTAAATCAATGTATGATTCCCTGCTGTCTGTAGAAATTGAGTTTTGAACATGATTTTGCCTTTTATGTAATCAATAGATCGATTTGAAAATATATAAAAATTAGCAAATTTTCAATTCGGAAGGAGGGGTCATTAAACAAGTGAATTTTGCAGAAAAGGTATGCATGACCCCCTTTTTTCTTTCGTTTTTATGCGTGCCAAAGATGTCCTAGGCCAAAAATATTCCTTAAAAATCTAAAAGTGGATATCTTGACAAAATTCTTTCACTTGTAGGGTACCATGCATGAGTACCTCATATCTACAAAATGTCATGACAATCTGAAGAGTGGTTATAGAAAAGAAGCAGAAAATGTATGAAAATCACCCCCCCCCCTTCCTTTTTACATAAGAAAAAAATTCATAAAAAATCAAAAAAATAAAATTTAAGCCTAAAATACATATCAAAGCATTAAGTAAATTAAATATGATAAATATGCAGTAAATGAGTGTGTAAAATCATACACTTATTGAGTTATTTAAAGAAATAGTGCAAAAATGTGCATTTCTGACTAAGTCCGAAAAGACGTCAAAAACGCGTCAAAAATTTGACTTCGAAGTGGAACCAAAAATAATAACACTTCTTAAGACATCTCTCTAGATCATCCTGATGCTTTCGGTTTGTCGATACATGCTTCGGTTCTGAAGAAGAAGTTTGTCACAGGAGGGTACCCCCCGTGACCTACTATTGGCTGTGGTGGCGCCACCTGTTGATGGATCCGGACGAAAAACAACAACACTTGTAGGGGACCATGAGTACTTCATACCTATTAAGTTTCATCAAAATCCCTTCAGCCATTCTGGAGAAGAAGTTTAAAATGTGAAAAGTTTATGACGACGACGGACGACAGACGCAACACTATGACAATAGCTCACTTGAGCCGTTGGCTCAGGTGAGCTAAAAAAAGGCAATCCAAGCAATGCTAATACTGTATTTTTTAAAAGTGGATCAAATACACATGTGTAGGTCATTTGGCCAATCTTAATTTTTCTAAATTAGGTCCAATATCTAGGTCAAGGTCACTAGGTCAAAAATTGTGGTATGTGTAAAAAGGTCTTGTCACAAGGAATACACGTGAAATATCAAAGCCCTATCATTTACCAATCTAAAGTTATGGGTTGCTATGCTTTGGAGGGGACACAAAAATCAGCTTAATATGAACAAGTTTTCCTGATAACGCTTATTGTGAAATTGACCTTTTGACCTCTGATCTTGAAATCATTAGGTGTCATCTTTTCAGCACTGACAACTTACAAATCAAATCAAATCAAATTATGCAAAGTTTGATGAAGATTAGAAGTAAACTATTGCATCTAGTGTCCATTAAGTTTTTCTATTATCATCCATTATGACCTTGACCTTTGACCTTGAAAATCAATAGGTGTCTTTTCACCATGGACAATTTACATGTAAAGGAAATAAAGTGTGACCTCTAGAGTGTTGATAAGGTTTTTCTGTTATCGCCAATTGTGACCTTGACCTTGCTCTAGTGTCCACAATCTTTAATTAGTGGACCCACACACAAACACACCCACCCTCACACGGTGGAGTTACTATATCCTTTAAGCAACAAAGTTGCACGAGGGGGTAATTATGACTCAATCATCATGGAATTTTGCCTGATAGAGGGATCTCTATCTCACACATATATTTCAGATGTAATTGGCTTCTTCAATTCACTTTTTGTGTAGAAAGCTAATCAGACATTAACAAGCCCACATGTATGTAGGTCAACAAACGTTCCCTTCATCCTATAACATGATAAAAGGTAAAACACTATGACCTATTTATTGTCCATACAGTTATGAAGAAGTAAGAAGGACTTGAGTTCCTACCCTGGAATCTGTATGCTAAATAATGTTAATAATAACAAATCTGGGGATCTCAAGATTAGTCTTTTGTGTAAACTACCATACATGTGTTTGCATGACATAATATTTTCACGAGTTGTAGCCATTAGTTACATGATGATTTACTTACTTTAAGTAATTAAAAATTCTTCCAACTGAATTCTATTTTACTTGTTTCGTCATATAGATATTAGCTGTATTTCTATCTTTTTGAAGGTACATGTAGGCATGGGAAATAATGCTGTGAGATGACAAAACAATTTTAAATCTGAAACAGACTGATTTCAGGACATGAAGTCATAGCTCTTGGACCTACTACAAAGTCACTCGCCATCTATTTACAGTTTTATTCTATCCTTTGTAAGTAACGTAAAACACCCTTCTACAAACTAATGATGAATGATGAAAATGTGACATGACATCTTTAATCTACATGTACCCAGTTCACCTGCTGAGCACTATGGTATACAGGGATAGACTTGACTACATAGACATGTTATGGACAGGAGAAGTATGGCCAATGAACTTGGAGATCTAAGCACTGACAGGTCAACATCATCAACCTGTAAAATGATAAAGAACACTAGCAACCTGTAACATCATCAACCTGTAACTAAACAGCAAACACCATCAACCTGTAACTATACAAACACCATCAACCTGTAACTAAAGAAAGTACACCAACAACCTGTAACTAAACAACAAACACCATCATCCTGTAACATCATCAACATGTAACTCAACAAAGAACATCAGAAACATGTAACTCAACAAAAAACACAAGCAACATGTAACATCATTAACCTGTTACTAAACAAAGAACACCATCAACCTATAACTAAAGAAATAACACCATCATCCTGTAACATCATCAACATGTATCTAAACAAACATCATCAATCTGTAACTAAAGAAAGTACACCAACAACCTGTAACTAAACAACAAACACCATCATCCTGTAACATCATCAACATGGAACTAAACAGACAATACCAGCAACATGTAACTCAACAAAAAACACAAGCAACATGTAACATCATTAACCTGTTACTAAACAAAGAACACCATCAACCTATAACTAAAGAAATAACACCATCATCCTGTAACATCATCAACATGTAACTAACCAAAGAACACCAGCAGCATGTAACTCAACAAAGAACATCAGCAACCTGTAACTAAACAACAAACACCATTATCCTGTAATATCATCAACATGTAACTAAACAAAGAACACCAGCAACATGTAACTCAACAAAGAACATAAGCAACCTGTAACATCATCAATCTGTAACTAAGCCAAGAACTCCATCAACCTATAACTGAACAAAGAACAAGAGCAACCTGTAAACTATCAACCTGTAACTTAACAAAAAACACCATCTACCTGTAACTCAACAAAGAACACCAACAACCTGTAACATCATCAACCTGTAACTAAAAAAGAACACCAGTAACCTGTAACATCATCAACCTGTAACTAAACAACGAACATCATCAACCTATAACTTGACAAAAAACACCATCCACCTGTAGCTTTTAAAACAAAGAACATGATAAAGCTGTAACTCAACATAGAACTTAATTTTGTTTCAGTAAATACCCACTTCATTCAGTAGTACATACCTTGGACAAGTCTTGTCTGTTTTTCTGGCGCAGTCAAAACAAAACACATGTTTACATGGTATCTGGAAAATAAGGATGTACATGTGTTCATTTTCGCAGTAAACAATGTGGAAGCAGCAGAGACGAAGTATAGATCATTCACATTCACAAGGATCTTTGCAACTTTATTTGCCAATTAGATGTATGTAATTTCTTATCTCTCATACATGATCAGAATTGTCTTACCATCCTTCCGTATATAAGTATAGGAAGTAAGCATTTCTCACAGCAGTGAATCAGAGGGTCCACTACCTTCTCACCCAGCAAATTAACCTGTAATATACCACAATATCAACACATAAACAATTCATCCCTACTGTATCAATATACAATTATTGACTTTTGATTTCGGTCTACTCGTGACTATACAGACCTGGTCACTGAGTAGACCGAAATCAAAAGTCAATAACTGCTTTATTAAATTTTCAGAATTTTATTAACATTAAATTTTGCATTGTAATGATTAGTGAAGTCAAAGATCTAACACTACAAAAATCTACGCACGAGCTGATAACGCACGCGCTAATCCCAAATAGACCGCTTTGGAGCGTTAGCGGTCAACTCACTCTGAGGTACACTCTATCAAACAGCGTCTCCACTAATCAGAAATAAGCAAAATCGGCAATAATTCCTGATCATTTAATAATATGTATTATATCATAATACAGTCATTTTTTAATTATCAAAAATTGATGTCATTTTGAAATTTCTCACACTTCAAAACATGCAGAGTGTCAGGAAAATTGATGTATTTACAGATTTAAAGTTAAACAGACGATCCAATTCTCTGGTATGGTTTCCTCCACTCTTTTGCATGGATGATGTTTGTAAAACACTATAATTCTATACGGACTATTTAAATTTTTGATTACGGTATTACCTTGTGGTTCCATCTAAGATGTTGATTCTGATGTAACGGCTCTCCAGGCTGTTTAAATATCGTGGGTTCCATCATCTCCTCCCCTACAGCTACCTGATCTGTCTCACCTCCTAGAAATACATTATGTTCATTATGATCCACTCGAAAAGAATTTCTAAACTTAAAGGCCGTATTGGCCCCTTCAAGTTTTTTTCTATTTTTCGATCAAGATATATTAAAGCAACTGTATGAAGTTTTGAACTTCACCATACCTTGTTCACTATTTCTATATATCAGAACATTTTTTGTATGTATCATACCTGCGTCCTGGTTGTCTGGAGGGATCTGATTTTCTTTCTTGGCTTTGGCATCTTTCCTTGGTCGTCCCCGTCCACGTCCAGTTTTTGGGGCACTCTTCAGTTTGATGTTGATATTTTTCTTCACATTCCCCGTCTGAACAGCACCACTATCCTCAGAATCTAGTTCCATGGCTAAAGGTACAGAAAACAGAAAATTACTATATTCTCTTATTATAATATAATGTTTATCTTTTATGCTATAATTTTGTATTAAATTGAAGAAATAAGCTCAAAATGCATCGAAGATGCAAAATGCCGAGTTGCAAAACTGGAATGTAAGTATGAATATGCAGACTAACATGAAATGTGTATGGTTTGTAACAACATTTTGTGGTCCTAAATGAAAATTTCTGGATCAAGAAATGGTCTTCTCTTTATTCTATATCAGCGTGTAATATATTTTCAAGGATACAGATTTCCTGTGACCTTGATCTTTGACCTTTTGACCAAAAAATTAATGGCAAGTTTCATGATTATAGGTGCAATACAGGCTCAAAAATGGTCTGGAAACCATTTTCAATTACCTAAGTCCTGTGACCTTGATCTTTGACCCTTTGACCCCTAAATCAAAAGTGGTCATTTTCTATTCACTGGAAACATTTCTGGCAAGTTACATGATTACAGGTGCAATACAGGCTCAAATTCAGTCGGGAAACCATTTTTAATCATCTTAGTCCTGTGACCTTGACCTTTGACCTTTTAACCCCAAAATTGATAGTGGTCATCCTTGATCCATGGGAAACATTTCTGGCAAGCTTCATGATTATAATTGCAATACAGGCTGAAATATGGTCCGGAAACCACTTTCAATCATCAGAGTCCTGTGACCTTGACCTTTGGACCCCAAAATCAATAGGGGTCATTCTTGATTCATGGGAATCATTATTGGCAAGTTTCATGACTTTAGGTGCAATACAGGCTAAAATATGGCCAGGAAACCATTTTCAATCATCAGAGTCCTGTGACCTTGACCTTTGACCTTTTGACCCCAAAATCAAAAGTGGTCATTTTCTATTCACAGGAAACATTTCTGGCAAGTTACATGATTATAGGTGCAATACAGGCTGAAATATGGTCCGAAAACCAATTTCAATCAACAGAGTCCTGTGACCTTGACCTTTGACCTTTTGACCCCAAAATCAATAGGCTTCATCCTTGATTCAAGGGAAACATTTCTGGCAAGTTTCATGATTATAGGTGCAATACAGGCTGAAATATGGTCCGGAAACCATTTTCAATCATCTGAGTCCTGTGACCTTGACCTTTGACCTTTTGACCCCAAAATCAATAGGCCTCATCCTTGATTCAAGGGAAACATTTCTGGCAAGTTTCATGATTATAGGTGCAATACAGGCTGAAATATGGTCTGGAAACCATTTTCAATCATCTGAGTCCTGTGACCTTGACCTTTGACCTTTTGACCCCAAAATCAATAGGGCTCATCCTTGATTCAAGGGAAACATTTCTGGCAAGTTTCATGATTATAGGTTCCATACAGGCTGAAATATGGTCCGGAAACCATTTTCAATCATCTGAGTCCTGTGACCTTGACCTTTGACCTTTTGACCCCAAAATCAATAGGGCTCATCCTTGACTAATGGTGAGTAAGTGTATGAAGTTTCATTGTTATAGCCTCTTTCGTAGTTGACTTATAGTCCGGAAACCAATTGTTGACGCCCTCCCGCCCGCCCGCCCGCCCGTCTCACATCAAATTAAGAGCCGAGTTTTGCAACTCGGCTAAAAACAAGGCTTCCATGAATTTGTGAAGCGCTGTGCTACTATTGATAGCTTTTTATTAACAAAAGGAACCTGCAAGATCAAGGTCACTGGGTAAAGATCAATAGGAAGTTCCAGTCACAATCAACAGGCATGTGGAATATGAAAGTTGAAAGAAAAATGTTATGATCGCTGAGCGATATTAGTCCCCTACCGGCGGCATATATCTAAGTCCTGCAAATCTGCCTATGAATTACTCCTCAATCAAACATGAGTTTTAATTAAACCGTGCAGCTCAGTTCTGAGGTTTTATCTGCTTTATCGATTCGAAGAAGAGGTCAGGCGTGACGAAAGTTGAACTTGCTCTGTAACTATCCAAGACTAAGCTGAGTATCAAATTTTACCTGAATATCTCTAATTTGTTGCAGAAACAAAGTCCGGAAAACTGACAAAAACTGAATTGTGCAAATCATCAAGCGGCATAACTCCTCAAAAATGAGGTTAAGCTTGACAAAAGTCCTTTTCTCTGTAACTATCCAAGACTTAGCTGAGAACAATTTCACCTGAATATCTCTATTTGTTGCAGACAAAAGTCCGGAAAACTGAATTTTCCAAGTCATCAAGGGGCATAACTCCTCAAAAATAGATCAAGCGTGACGAAAGTTGAACTTGCTCTGTTAGTCTGTAACTATCCAATAGTAAGCTGTGTATCAAATTTCACCTGGATATCTCTTTTTGTTGCAGGAAAAAGTCCGGAAAACTGTCAAAAACTGAATTTTCAAAGTCATCAAGGAGCATAACTCCTCGAAAAAGAGGTCAAGCGTGACGAAAGTTGAACTTGCTCTGTAACTATCCAAGAGTACAAATAAAAACACAAACACTCAGATACACGGATAGGGACGAATTGTATATGTTGTATCTGAGTGTTTGTGTTTTTATTTGTCATCATCCCTTCCCTCTGGAAGAAATATTTGAATCTATCCAAGAGTAAGCTGTGTATCAAATTTCATCTGAATATCTCCATCCGTTGCAGAAAAAAATCCGGAAAACCGACAAAAACTGCATTTTCGAAGTCATCAAGGAGCATAACTCCTCGAAAAAGAAGTCAAGCGTGACAAAAGTCGAACTTGCTCTGTAACTATCCAAGACCAAGCTGTGTATCAAATTTCATCTGAATATCTCCCTCCGTTGCAGAAAAAAGTCCGGAAAACTGACAAAAACTGAATTTTCAAAGTCATCAAGGGGCATAACTCCTCTAAAAATAGGTCAAGTGAGACGAGAGTCGAACTTGCTCTGTAACTATTCAAGAGTAAGCTGTGTATCAAATTTCATCTGAATATCTCCATCCGTTGCAGAAAAAAGTCCGGAAAACTGACAAAAACTGAATTTTCAAAGTCATCAAGGGGCATAACTCCTCTAAAAATAGGTCAAGCGTGACGGAAGTCAAACTTGCTCTGTAACTATCCAAGACCAAGTTGTGTATCAAATTTCATCTGAATATCTCCATCCGTTGCAGAAAAAAGTCCGGAAAACTGATATTCGGACAGACGGACAGACTGACAGACAGACCGAGAGGAAACTAAAAGTCCCCTTCGGCATTGCCGGTAGGGGACTAAATATCATGGTACATGTGTATTTTTCTGCTACCTAGGTTACAGGCATTATCTATGGTAATGATTCTTATGATCCATAAATAAAGTATTATCACGTCGCACACTACATTTTAATTTCAGCCAATGACATCGCAGTATGACTGTCACATGGTCTCCTTCTTTGATGCCAAAGTAGGTCACTAAAATTTTCAAACATCAAAATTTACAAAAAATGTTAAAAAGGATACTCGGAATGATAAATATGTCATAGGGATTGCTCCTGTCATACTTCCTACTCAATGTAGGTGTGTAAATATGTAGGTGGTTCGGCCTTCGGCCTCACTCCTCCATAAATTTACACACCTACTTTGAGTAGGAAGAATGATGGAAGCAAATCCTGTAACTAATAAAGGATCACTTTACTGGATTAAAGGCAACAAGTTCAAAGTTGAAGAGTTCACTTGTCCTCTGAGGTTTTTGAGATGTGATATACAGCAGAATTGCATAAACTCTTGCTAAGCTTTGTTATGAAGCATTTAGATCAGCGTGTTCAAGGAGTCCATGGACCAAGCTGTAGACCATTTTCACATTACCGTTAGACTTGCATTTTAGATACTGACATCACAACTTTTGACGTTATTAGCTCACCTCGACGAAGTTGAGTGAGCTTATGCTATAACCCCACGCGTCCACGTCCGTGTCCGTGTCCACGTCCGGTTAAGAAGTTTGGGGTAGCTCAGTATCTGACAAAGTACTGATGCTACAGTAACCAAACTTGCACAAGTGATTCATCTTTGGATGCTGAGGTGAACCCATGCATCGGATGCAGCATCTGACCTACATTTTCCGCTTGAGTGACTTGGTTAAGAAGTTTGGGGTAGCTCAGTATCTGACAAAGTACTAATGCTACAGTAACCAAACTTGCACAAGTGATTCATCTTTGGATGCTGAGGTGAACCCATGCATCGGATGCAGCATCTGACCTACATTTTCCGCTTGAGTGACTTGGTTAAGAAGTTTGGGGTAGCTCAGTATCTGACAAAGTACTAATGCTACAGTAACCAAACTTGCACAAGTGATTCATCTTTGGATGCTGAGGTGAACCCATGCATCGTATGCAGCATCTGACCTACATTTTCCGCTTGAGTGACTTGGTTAAGAAGTTTGGGGTAGCTCAGAATCTGACAAAGTACTGATGCTACAGTAACCAAACTTGCACAAGTGATTCATCTTTGGATGCTGAGGTGAACCCATGCATCGGATGCAGCATCTGACCTACATTTTCCGCTTGAGTGATTTGGATAAGAAGTTTGGGGTAGCTCAGTATCTGACAAAGTACTAATGCTACAGTAACCAAACTTGCACAAGTGATTTATCTTTGGATGCCGAGATGGACCCATGCATCGGATGCAGCATCTGACCTACTTTTTCCACTTGAGTGATTTCGCTTTTAAAAGCCAATATTGAGCAAAGTATAAGTGCTAAATGTACCAAACTTGCATATTGGATGTATCTTTGATCAAACTTTCATAAAATGACCTTGACCTACTTTTTCCGCTTGAGTGATTTTGCCTTTAAAAGCCAATATTGAGCAAAGTATAAGTGCTAGATGTTCCAAACTTGCATATTAGATGTATCTTTGATCAAACTTTCATAAAATGACCTTGACCTACTTTTTCCGCTTGAGTGATTTTGCTCTATAAAGCCAATATTGAGCAAAGTATAAGTGCTAGATGTTCCAAACTTGCATATTAGATGTATCTTTGATCAAACTTTCATAAAATGACCTCAACCTACTTTTTCCGCTTGAGTGATTTTGCCTTTAAAAGCCAATATTGAGCAAAGTATAAGTGATACATGTACCAAACTTGCATATTGGATGTATCTTTGATCAATCTTTCATAAAATGACCTTGACCTACTTTTTCCGCTTGAGTGATTTTGCTCTATAAAGCCAATATTGAGCAAAGTATAACTGCTACATGTACCAAACTTGCATATTGGATGTATCTTTGATCAAGCTTTCATAAAATGACCTTGACCTACTTTTTCTGCTTGAGTGGTTTTGCCTTTAAAAGCCAATATACATGTACTAAGAAATATGTTTGAATTGAATTTTGCTGTCACGAGGTGAGCTTCGTAATCTGTGATTACCTATGTTTTTTCATTATGACGTCAAAAATCTGTTTTGACGTGACAATAAGAAATCTCCTTCCTCAAGTGAAGTGCAGGTGTGCTAAAGTCTAATGCGTTAATGTAAAGATCATCTATTGGGTTGACCCTTTAACTCATGTGCTAACACACTGGATTTCTGATCTGGTAATCTGTTATCTGGGTTCAATCCCAGGACGCAGTAGTACTAAACTGCCTAAAACCACTTCACTGTCGACAAAGTAATTTCTGCAATTGTACGGTGACAATCCAACACTCGTGACCACTGATTCATTAAGATTAATTTCCCTTGTTTCAAACACTGAGTCATGCAAAACTGAGACCTTTACATTCACTGGTTTGAAGGACATTCAGGCTTTTACGCGATTGCATGGGTATCTTGTGGTCAGTATTTAAGAAACTAAGTATTAAATCTGATGATTCTATTTATCTACCTTATCTAAATTGTGATCAAAATCATGTACAAATATTTGTTTGCTGGTAAAATAGTGCGAGATACAATTAAGATAGGATTCTTTTATTTTTCAACTACCATAGCTGTATACTACAGTATTGTAATTACCTTCCCCCCCCCCCCCCGCTGTAGTTGAAACGGCTGATAAAGAAGCATTTAGATCAACTGTAAGTCCATTACAAAAATGTATTTGGACAAAAGAAACTTATTCTGATAATTTGTTGTTCAGAAAATCGAAATGTTCAAAAGATAAAACAAAACATGTACCATTTGAGAGACCAGATTAGGGCTGTCACGATTCGCCGCGGTTCTCGATTCACCACAGTTCTTGACAACGGTTCAATACACGATATGAGAGAAGGCCATATCGTTGATATACTGTTTGTTTTTGGCATTTAGTTTTATCTTTAAAAAATTAAATTGGCGACGCTCGATGCCGAGTCATCAAAGATAACTTTAAAAGATGCTTCTATTTTCTAGTCATAACAATAATTCTCAAAGCATTCAAGTTATGAATGGTCTTAATTTGTTGATGTTTAACTTGTTTTATCAAAATATGAGGCACCCCAAAGGAGAATGGCCTGGCTAGAGTACTCTGTAACGGGCAGGTAGCGAATGAGTTCCCCGCAAAACAGCCAACTGACCCAATAGAGGGTTGCCGGGTGCCCAAACAGAAAAAGGTGAGTGGTTTCCGAGTTTCCTCGGTCTTTAAAAAGTTTCCTCATGCCAATCGACATAAGTAGTGTGCAAATACCACATAAGGTTCTAATACTTTCATCTATATCTTTTTACTTGTCTTCATATTCGTGTTTGCGTTGGAGATCAAATGGGGTAAAATAAAATTCAGAAAAGTACCTCCTTCGTCGGCCATAATTCATTAATGACAAAGCGCATTTGTAACGCGCGAGTTGATTGGATAAAGAACTGAGCCAAGAAAGGTAGAAAATACGTTTGCCGTTACCGCATTTTAACTTCACATAGCAGATTAGGAATGGAAAAACTTCACTTAAAATTTTAGGTTTCAATGTCCTTTCATGCATTTTTAGACCCATTTCAATTAGAAATGGACCAAAGCTGGACCCACCTCCGAAAATCTCGGGGGGGGGGGGGGTCGTCAAGACCCCGCCAACCCCCCCCCCCCCCCCCACCCCCCTCTGGATTCGCTCGCCATTTACAAATACAAAACTATTTTTTCTGCAAAATTCCTTAATTATTTTCAATTGTTCATACTAAAGAATTTTATATAATTGTCTTGGGTCTCAGGAACTCATATTTTCAACAGTCCCTTATTTCATAGGATGTAACCTCCTTCATCTTTTTCAAGGTTTTGTCATTTTAAGATGTCATTATTTGGGAAAATGACACATCTCGTATGTATTTATTCTCATGAAATATAGACAAAATGTTATATATAAAAAAAATTGCGGCTCGCTCCGCTCGCCGATATAACGAATAAAATATTCAATGTTAATATGAACTATGGCAAAGCCATGAAGGGGACGTAGCACTGATAGAAAAGTTAAAAGAAAGGAGGGGATCTCCAACAACACTAGATTGCAGAACCCACAGCAAAACCCAATACAAAAAAAAACAAAACAAAACAAAACAAAAACAAGAGACGCAAAAAGGGACACCAACTCACACCATAGAAACATTAAACATAAGAGACCACACATAATCTCTACCACATGGACAAAACAGCATGATGACATGAAGCTCTTACTAGCCTCCTGAAAAGCGAAATTATATATTATTGTCTCTATTTTAATTTACTTCTTTTGCATTAGCATGTAGGTATATGAAAAACTGATTCTATTGATCGTTATATTATTCATGTCATTGATCGTTATATTATTCATGTCATTATCTCATGTAATGAGAAAGTGAAGAATAATCTGAATGAATGAATGAATGAATTAAATGAATGATTATGAATGAAAAGGTTGAGGACCGCTACACATTAAGCTCTGACCTTGAAAACCAAAACGTGCTGTCCTATCAATTCATGGACAACACAAAGTTTCATGAAAATCTTATGTTACATGTATCTGTTGCTTTTCCATAAGTGTCTGTCTGCAATATCTGTTGACCATTATTCCAAGCTCAGTATGGCCTTTGCATTAAATTATTGTGGGGAAACATTATTACGTGTAGCAGAGGGAAGGTGGGGGTGTTCTAGGTAAAAAAAAAAGACTGACTTGAGATATTTCTCATCAACTTATCATAGTGAGAACACCTCGCCCCCCCCCCAAAAAAAAAAACAAAAAACAGATGAAAGGGCTGACGAAATACTTTGCCGAATCATGCTTAAGAATTAATTAACCACCCCCCTAACCTTCCAAGGGAAAATGAAATAATAGTAGATCCAGCATGAAATAAATTACGATTTGACATGTCATTATGGAAAAAAAATCAATCAATATTTGAAGATAAAGAGATGTAGCTATAGATAAATATATGATAGACAAATAAATAAGAATGATAGATAAAAAATACCCCCCCCCCCCACCTTTTTCAAGAAAAATGATAATGATAATAAATCCAGCTTGAAATAAATGACGACTTACGTGACATTCCAAAAAAAAATGTTTGAAATCATTTTTTGGAGATATTAAAGAGCTGTACAAGTCAAGGAGAAACCACAGGTTGCCGATGTTTACTAAATTATATCCATTAAAAAATAAAAATCATCCCTTTGTTGTTATTTATCATATGTACAGGGAAAAAAAAGATCCACCAAGGAATTTAAATTGTCAATTTGATCATCGATGAACTATATATATCTTTGGCGATTCCCCATAGGGCAAGAAAGCGGAAGTACGAGATTTTCCGAGATTTCACGTGACTTGACTGGCCGGAGATAAACAAAAGCACGTGTTACGTTGACGCCATTGTTGACAGTTGTTAGAGGTCAAATTCTATGTGTAATTTATAGAATTATGGCATTTTCTGTTTTATACTGGGTAAACTTTTGTTCTGGAACGAAAAAATTGAGTCAAAAATCGGAATCGGCGGTAAAATCAGACCATGTTCTGAAGTTCATCTACGACCCTGAGCTGAGTCATGTGGAGGGAAGGGTACAGGCCAGCATGAGGGACAGGAGCTATCATGTTACCGTAAGTATACCACGAGGTTGACATACACATATGATTATTAAAGCCTACAAATATCGAACAATACAATTCACTAGTGCTGGACACATGTGTTATGCCATTTCCATGTATTGTACCAGTACTTAGAAAAGTCAAAAGGGGGGGGGGGGGGGGGTAAAGAAAATATATTTTGGATTGGAATAGTTTCTTTATAGATCAACATAGCCAGAGTATAATTTCACATAGTGATTTAATTTATTTATATTTATATTTCCAGCTGACACTGGGAGAGAATGACACAGTAGTAGACAGCAAGTGTGACTGTGTCAATGGACAAGACAAGTGTCATCATAAGGCATCCCTCTTATTATATGGGTATTAATTTATATTTAATGTAATTTTTATTCATCGATTAAAAGTTTAAAATTTTAGAATTACTTATCTTCTTTAATTAATTATCATATTGTTATCTTACATTTTACACTACATAAGTTCAGATTATCATTTAGTCTGAGCTATACCTTCTATAATATACTTTGATAAAAATGTTATCATTGACAATGGCTCGAGAACAAACAGCAAGTACATGTGATATTATCTGTTAAAAAATGGAAGCATGTACAGTATTTCATACTGTGTTAAACTTAATTGTCAATATACAATCATCATATTACTTATTTACTCAGATTGTATGCAATATGTTTCTCTATATATAGGTACAAGAATGTCAGTAAGACGGATATAAGGGCATCATGGATCCAACATCCAAAGAGCAGACCCCCTAAAAAGACAATGACAATGGAGGAATTGTTTCCACCACCACCAAAATTAGCAACATACAGGTAAGAATATGCCAAACGTAAAACATCAACTGATGTGAATTTTTATGAATTCTGATTGTGTAAATGGTAAATTTTTCATTTTGACTGCACGTTATCTGGTAGGGCTACAGCAAGACCTGTTGATGCAACAGATGTCGCCTTCCTTTGTGAAAAATTGAGGGACATTGGTAGATTTTCAGGTTATAATGATGCAAAATTTAATTGTTCATATTTTTTACATATTCTTTCAATCTTAGTACCCATTGTGCATTCTAAATCTTGACACACCGTTATTACTTTCTATTGAACAAATGTTTTTATTGTTATATTTAAAATGTTTAATGTTTTTTTTTTTGGTTTACTAATACATTGTAATGTAACTGAATTAAATAACCCAATTTGATAAAAATCTGTTTTCTTATTTATTTCTAAGATTTATCTTGATATAAAGCACTGTACCAGGCTAATTTAATGTTAAAACATTAAATGTAATTACATCAAATAAATACATGCTAGATCATGTATAGATAGAATAACTTTATTTCATCTCAAATTCATAATAACTGTTTTTGGCTTTTCAACATTTTTTCATTTATACTTATAATTTGAAACCATACAAGTGTAGTAAATATGTTATTAAAGAAAGGTATTTTCTTTTTTATATTTATCAGCCATGCACTGGATAGTTTCTGAGGAGCCCCCTGTCCCGAAGCTGGACGTCCCCTGTGTGGAGGACTTGCTCCTGACTCAGGAGTATACCAGTACCACGGATAAGCTACAGTGGCTTAAGATTAAACTTGCCATCACAAAGGAGCAGATACAGCAGGTTTTTAATTTTATTTCTTATTTAATACAATCTTCAAACGAGTTTATGTATTTTGAAAGAATTCGATGAAGTGATAATTCTTAACAAATGAAGTTATTTTATAATTAGATGTAACTTATAACCAGTCATATGGTTATGTGTTGCTTATATTAGAGGGCTTTCAATCATATACCCAATCCAGTTTAATGCTTTATATAAACTATGTTTAAATTAAACTCATAGGTAGCACAACTAACTGCTGGACAGAGAAACAATCACCTGTGGGCCATGGTAAGGAAGAACCGTCTAACAGCTTCCAATTTTGGCCCAGTTCTTGCAGCCATCAGAAGAAACAGGTTAGTGCCTAGGATGCCAAAATGATTAACAGTTTTCATCCAAAAGATTTCTGACAAGAAGGCTTGCTATCATTACTGTCAAAATACAGAAAGTGTGGACAATAATGGTTAGTCAGTTGCAATGCTAGTATAAGCCTGAAGTCCTGATCAAATCCTCCAAGCATGTCAATTTTAATTATTCTATCAATTATCAATTGTAAATAGGAATTATGAAATGAAGTTATCAGCCGCCATAAGGAATTTATCAACTGTGGTCGTGCACACATAGTGTACTCACTCAGTAACTTTTCTTTGAAATAAATGTATGGAAGCCAACAAATGCCAACAGAAGTGTAAATGTTTGGTGAATGCTTTAAGCAGAACCTGACTGAATGTTAATATTTTGTATACAGGTTTCCGCCATCACTTTTCAAACAAATTTTGTCATCCTATGACTTGTCAACCAAGGATGCCATCTTGTGGGGGATTACCAACGAGTCAGTTGCCAGAGAACAGTATTGCTCATTTGGGGATGCTGTTGTTACAGAGACAGGTACATGTAAACATATCTTCTTATAAGATCAATCATCTGTCAATTCCACAGAAATCAAAGTAAACTTGCATGCATACATTTCTGCAGGCACTTATTTCAATCTCAAAACTTTTTAGGTGTGTGGCTTCATGAAAGTGGGGTACTAGGAGCGAGTCCAGATGGTATTATCCACCGTGCTGCTACCTACAATTACAGCCACCAGGACCCTGAAGTGGCCGAGCTGCTAGAGGCTATTGGTTTGCGACCAGAGATAATGGAAGTCAAGTGCCCATTCAGTGCCCGTAACTTGACCATTGAGGCAGCTATTACGTCCTGCAAAGGTTTTTGCTTAGGTAATCTCATAATTTTAAAAACTTTTAAAAACCAGTATGATATGTATAGAGACAACTGCTCCTATTCAAAAAGTTTAGTATGGAAGCCTACAAGTACCAACATAAGTGTAAATTTAAAGTTGTAATTACAATTTAGAATGTTGTAATTATGACTTTACGAACTAGAAATTACATGTACTTAGTTATCCTGTATGTAGTCACTTCGACTTATCTGTGTTGTAATTTCGACGAAGTATGTTGTAATTTAAACTTAGTATGTTGTGATTACAACTTTTAAAACTATACTAAGTCATAATAATGGCGAACTTATTTGTAATTTCGAGATAACTAAATTGAGATTACAAAATACATGTAAGTCGAAGTAAGTCGTAATTACGAGAAAGTTAAGTCATAATTATAAGATAGTTATGTCTTTAAATTTACATTATAAAAAGTTATTATTACGACTTAAAAATTACACCAAGTTTGGCAGCTGGCATTTGTTGGCTTCTGTAGTTTAGCTTACAACTTCCTTGTTAAAGGAAATAATATTCATAGATGTCATTGATGGTCAAAAGGTTTAAATTTCTTCTGATGAGAAGTCAGAGTAGTTACAACATAGACATAATGTCTTGTATAGAAACCAAATGTTTCATGTGGGTTCAAGTCCAAGCCTGGTTATCCCTTTTTATTCTGCCTGTTAAATTTAGATCTTGAGTTCTTTTTGTTCTCAGATACTTAGTGTTAGCATGTTAAACAGTTGTAGATTCATGTATATTTTAATTGTTGTTATTTATCTTGCTAGAAATTCAAACACACAATGGAAAGGCCAGTTACAGACTGAAGCAGGATCATCATTATTATGACCAGGTTCAGGGACAACTACATATCTTGAACAAGTCTGCCTGTGACTTTGTAGTATGGACGACAAAGGACATTGCCATTGTGAGAATTCTACAAGATGCAATGTGGACACCGAATATGGAAAAGCTTGATGACTTTTATTTTTCAAAACTTCTTCCAATCATCCAGCAATAAATAAGCAGTAAAATTCATTAAATGTTACAATACTAATAAATATTTAACATTATACAATTTTGAACTTTTTTTGAGGTGGATATGGTGTGATATTTTCTTAATTTGAAAATATTGATTGAAGCGATAGCCGAGGTCATTATTTTCAAATTAAGAAAATATCACACCATATTCATCAAGTGAAAAGTCCACAATTATTTTATCATATAGTACATTTACTTAGTATTTATAAAGCTACCTTTTCAAAAATGGCTGGAACTGACTTTTCATAATTATGTTAATGGCATCACAGATATAAATTTCGCGTATTTTCGATATTTCATGGTAAACCGGAAGCAAGAGTCTTCGGGGAAGTATTATTTAATGAATTTGCCACTCACAGGTCAATATGATCAGTTCTCAGCCAAAGAGAGTGGGAATAGAAATAGACTATACATGTACATGTATAATAAATATCTATAAATGCAATAAATAAGCATTAAATGTTACAATATTTCATATTTGACAAAATATAATACACTCATTAGCACTGATACTGCTGTGTTATTATATATATGTGGTGTCTGATTGATTGGTATATTACTGTTGGTTCTGTGCAAAGTTTTCAGCAATTTCAGTGATCATCGGGTCTTGGAAGTTTACTAGCATTGAGCATACTTGGAAAATCTTTGTGCTGATATGTCGAAACTGTTGAGGAATGTGGGATAGAATTTCAAAATTTTTTATCCTCTCGTTCACTCTTTCAATATGAATTCGTGATCTAGCAATCTTTCTGCACATCTGTACCTCTGCTGGTGTGTATTGACCTTTGTCCTTTAAGAAGGGTGGAATATTTAGATGAACACCTGATGGAAGCAATGAATGGATAGTAAATCCCTTGTCAGCCAGTATCATATCTCCTGGTGACAGCTGAGCAAGCATATTGCTGTGATCAACAATTGCAACATCTGATGTACTACCAGGGTACAATTTGCTAACATAAACAACTGCTCCATTAGGGGCAACTCCAGTAACTGACTTCACCGTATGGCGGTTCTTGTAAGAGCTATACGTGTGTGACTGTGCATTCATGTCCTGCCCTGGCACATCTTGTGTTACTTCTGTGGCATCAATGACTAGGCGACAACAGCTGAAGTCCCCAAAGCTGGCTGGCATTGACGACTTGCACTTGAGCAAAGAGGGCATCTTGTTATCAATCATCCCTTCAAAGAAAACTTCATGTAATGCAAATATATGAGTTGTAACAATGTTATGAATTGTAGCTTTGCTGGTACAAAAGCGCTCAGCAAGATCAAGAATAGGGCTGTTCAATTTAAGTTTCATAAGAGTCATAAGAAGTTGATCTCTTCTTGAAATGGCACCAGGTGTCCAACCATCAACATAATTCAAAGGGAATCTTTGTAATGTGGCATCAATTATGTTGAACATGTCTGCCTTGAGTGTTGTGTACATCAGCATCTACAAGAAAGTAAAAAATAATTAGATTGAAAAGAGGTACGTGTACATGTATTAACTAAGATTAAATTATGCAACTAAAATAAATGCATATCTGACAAACTAAGAGGGGGGACTCCTTAGGATGTTACATTATTTCCCCAGACATGTAAATAAATATATGTGTGAAATGGGAGGAATTAAATAAAGCTCAGAAATGCCTGGTTAAAGTTATTCATTATTGTATTTTTCTAATATCCTGATCCAGAATAAGAATTTAATGTGTTTAAATTTCACCTTCTTTTCACAGTCGATAATTTGGTCAATAGTAAATGGGTGTTTCTTTGTTTTGAGTTCCTCAATTTCCTGCTCCAAACTTTTTATATGTTGTTCCAATTTCTGTAACAGTTATAAAATGAAATTAGAAAATGTGATTACATAATAATTACAGACAAGCAGTTATATTAAGACATGGATGCCAGGTTTGAGATTAAAATACATGTTGTACATTGTACTATATTGCAAATATTAACAACATAAAAAGTCCATAACTGACTAGCCCAGTGTACATGTATATATATATGCTTACATGAGAGTTTCTCTGAAATTGCCCTGTCAATATCTTGCAACATATCATATTCAACATTTAATTATCTAATGGATCTAGGCAGATATTATTATATTGGTGAGATTCTTATAGGAAATAGCTAGATAAAATTACAATGTACCCTTATCTCATATTTATTAACCCTTCTTTTATACAGAAATGATACAGTACATGTATAATACAGTACTATTCTACTTTGTTCTTTTTTGTAAAATTAATTCACCATTATCTCTTGAACAAGGGATTCACATGATCTGTAGTAACTGTGATCCAAGGCTTCTGTCATGGTCACAGCAGGAACTGGCCCATCTCCCGCTGCCACCTCAGTTTCACGGACAGCTTCTTCAGACTCTTGTACATCATAACTGTTATCTAACTGTTTTGTCTTCCTGTAATTTTAATGTTGTTTCCAGGTTATTCACTTAAATGAATTTACTTTTTCTACTGCTTTTTTTTTATACGGTTATAATTTGTCATGGTCATACATATAATCAATTAATTAATACAGCAAGTAACAAACCTAGATATGGAATTGGGGTCCACAAAGTCGAAGGCCTTCCCCTGATTCCATGGGAATATTGTGGGTCCATTGACTTTCAGCCCATCCTTAAAATGACAACTGCATATTCTGTCACTGTCTGTCACAGTCCGATCTTTCCTTCTAAAAAGGATGAATTTATAAATTCATAAACCAAATTCAATGAAAGTGTTACATGTACTCTATAGGTATCATATGTACCCAAAATATATACAAAGTTGGAGGACTCTGACTCAAAGCATTATCAATTATTATAAATAGGAGGATATCAGGCTAGATAGCGGGTAACATGTTGAAATACATGAATGCAAGTGATGGACAGACTGTGAAATAGAAATGATATAAATCTGTTCCACAAACAGTTTGGTATGAAAAATGACGGTTAATTGTTTTAAAAGGTTACATATATGTGTGCATGTCACAGGTACATGTATGTTGGGGAGGGGGCTGAAGCCTGAGATTATCAAGGTTTTTATTTTTGGTCCAGGAAGGGGGGAGGGACCTTTTATGTAGGTAACATTCTTCGATAAAATAAGAATACGAGACCTTAATTTTGAATACAATCAAGCTGCTGTCTAGTTGCCCACACCCTACAAATCAAATGATGGCATCCACACCCCCTCCCCTACCCCATGGGGACTCATTTTTTCTGATTAAGTTTGCAGTGAACAGCTTCACTGTTTCATGTATTTTAAATCATTAAATTTCCCGTTCTTATACCATGTATACGTATATATATACATACTTTCATGTGTAAATCTACTTTTGGCAGCTACATACGATTGAAGGTCATGCTTATACCTGTTATTTTATCGATTTGGACCTACCTGCATAACTTTTCCCACTGTTTTAATGTTTTCTTTGGAAAACGAAAGAACGAGCACATTTCCCGCAAGCTCTGGTGGTTGCAGTTTGCAACAAAACAGAGCATTATTAAAGTTCAAGGTGAAGTAAAAGCGAAAGTGAAACCACGTGTTGGTTTGTTTATCTCCAGCGCCGATTCCGGAAGTGACGCCATTACGAGACTTTCCCGGCCTATTGCTCCTTGTAGTTGCATGACATAATTATGAGTTCACGTGTACACTGTGTGAGTGACCTAAATGTCAATGTGACGTAGTCAATGACGCACCATGTCAGACGAACTTCGAGGACTGGCTGTGCATGCACCGACTCTGTGTAGTGTGTACAGCACTTGTGCCAGTTGTGGGTACCCATGTGTTCCATTAATTTTTAGGATGTATACTGTGCAAATTCGGGTATTAGTGGATCAGATTCGTTCAAAATTTAGGTTGAATGTTTGATCTACTTTTGTCATTCATCTTCTTCTCCAGTGGCAGTGAAATGTTATGTCGAGGTAGGTTGTGATTATCACACGTTTCTAACTGTAGGTTCGACTGAAATCGATCTGTTACATGTTGCGTGCAGTTCGGCAGTACGATCTGTACGATGGAATATTTCATTTCGTGTTTAAATCTCTGTTCAAAAGGCATCTTCCCTCTTTATTTTTTACAAGTTTGTTAATGTATGCGGTTCACAAAACTTCACGCGCATTTACGTTTCAAAAAACGACGTCATAATGAACGTCACAAGCTGCCGATGTTTATCTATTTAAAAAAATAAATAAAAAATAAAAGCTGACCGTTTGTTGTTCTTCTTTCCCTGTATGTACGATAAAAAACAACAAGAGGTTGGTTTTTATTTTTTGATAGATAAATATCGGCAGCCTGTGATGTGCATTTCCATTCGTAACCTTTCTGTCTTCTCTAACGTTCGCCGTTTCCGCATGAACCGTGCACACAAATTTTGAATCGAAGGTAATGGTTAAAAAAACGGGAAAATGCATGCTTTTTTGCTTATTCATGTACACACGTCTATCTTGATGGCGACTTCGTCGGCGCTTCGCGCCGACTACGTCCCCTATAAATAATCATCTCAATCGAATCAAGAATATTTCATATCTAAAAAAAATCTCAGGCTCGCTACGCTCGCCAATTCATCATAAAACTAAACGCGAAAGGAAAGCTAACAATACCCCCTCAGAATTGTCCCCCTCTCCCCACCATGTGCACCGCTATATATATGTACCTACATGATAGGTAGATTTCCTAAAATTTTGGACCCCCTCTGACTAAGAATAACTATTCACATAAGGGATTGGGGATAGTACTATTTTATTATTTCTGTTCAAGATAGACATATATATCTAAGGTATGGAAAAAGCATGAGGGCGGAGGGGAGGGGGTATTTTATAGTACACGGTAAATTAGTTATTGATAACAGTTAAAGTTACATAAATAATCAAAAATGATTTGGATAGTGTTATAATGGAAAAGAAAACTAGTCATCGGTAGTTTATCATGTTTATTGCTTTGGAGTGATTCAGATGTATGAGGAAATAATAGTATCCTCCCCACAACCTCCATGCATGAGACACACCATACATATTGGTAAGATCATCTATAGGATCTAGAACTCTTATATACATGGATATTAATTTTATGTACAAAGCGACATCACCCTACCGAATCATAATCAGTACCCAGCGTTTGTTAGTTCTGTGTAGGTGTAATTTGTGGCATAGTTTCCTTGTTATGGATTCAACCCTATATGTCTCAGGTCTCTGTATTTTTTCTCTCTGTAGTGGATAAAAAAGATGCTATCCAATACTAACTTCACTAGACTTTCTTGACTGGTTATATTTTCTGTCCAGAAGCTTGACCCAACTGAGAATCTAGTAGTGCCTTCAACTCCTGAATGTATTCAGATCTAATGGGGAGTGTTTCTGAACATCTTCCGATAATGTGACAAATGTCCTCCTTTTCCAATTTACATGACGGACAAAGGTCTACTGCATCTTGCCCACGAACAAATCGGCCTGGGGGGGGGGGGGGGGGCAGCCAGCATTCTGGCTTTTAAAATACTTTGTTTGACATCCACAGTACAGGAATCTACAGCGTCCCATACCGGGTGTGTCTTGACTTTTTGTAGTTGTGTTTTTTTTTTTTTTCACAGAATTTCAATGTAGATATATGTTCCAAATCAGTGCGAAGTATAGTTGTTCAGTGTTCACTAACGGACCTCTTTACCGTGTTTTTCCATCTGTTCTTTGTCGGCAGGTTTGTCTGCAGACTTAGTATGTCTGGAAGATTGTACCGTTCAAGCAAATCTCTGACTTTCGTGAAGAAACTTTCAGTGGAGTGTTCTAGCTCGTTAGATTGTCTATTCATGATTTGCAACACAGTTTTAATTTTACTCCGTGAAATTGAGTACCAGTATAGAGGGCTTAGCAGCCTCTTATGGATTTCGGCTTCAATTAGATGGAGTCCAATAAGGAGATGAACTTCTGTAGATGCTTTACATATTGGAAATGATTGGATAAAGCGCAGTCTTTTCCTATGAAAAAGCTATATAGCTCCTCGATATCCCCTTTTGTTCCAGGTGTATTGTTTCGAGACCGGAGAGAGAAGACTAGGGCTCACATATATATATACACTTGGTATATATTTTTTGTTGACGTTTTCGGATTAGCCCATTTAGCCCGTGACCTCCTACATTCAGGAGTGAATACAAGATGACCAAACATGGATAGGGGATGTATAGTCATCTGTTACAAAGCTTAGCCCTCTTTCCTGTAGACTAAATAATCCAGTCTCTCCGCTGCCGCTAAAAGGGTTAGGGTTAGGGTTGCGGAAAGACTGGATTATCTAGTCTATCTTTCCAGGCTTTTTTCGGTGCTTCTTTTGCTGCAAAAGTGCTACACTATTGTATCGCTTCTTCAAATCTTCGTCCTACTATATATCACCAGTCGAACTCGGAAGAATTGAAGTAATGATGCGTTTCTTCGCATAATTTCTTCAAATCTTCGCATCATTTCTTCAAATCTTCGAATCATTACCAGCGGCGGATTCAGGGGGGTGCGGAGGGGGCGTCCGCCCCCCATCCCCTCGGCAATGACCCAAAATTTTCCAAAAACAGGTATATTTTGGCCAATTTTCAGTAAAAATGGGTAAAATTCGCCCCTTGACCCCCCCCCCCCCCGGCAAAGGGGGCGCTGGATCCGCCACTGATTACTTCAGTTCTTCGCATCATTTATTCAATTCTTCGCATTATTTCTTCAAATTTTCAAATCTTCGCACCATTACTTCAAATCTTCGCATCATTACTTCAGATGATTACTGTCCGCGCAGCTCACTTTAGAAATCGGAAAATTGAAGTTGTTACCGTCAGTCTGACGGTCGTAACCTACTTGCACGGATAGAATACCTCTTGGTAATATGACTGGTTGACAATTGCATAAAATGCAAATATCCGTCTAGGTCATTCAGAACCTGTGTATAAGATTCTCTCATCAGGTCGGCTTAAGAGTCTAGATGACCTGACAAATGAAAGTCATATCGCATCAGTGTATTTTCTTCCGAAATTTGCATCGAAAAGTCTTTGAACCGATACGTCCTATAACAATCGCAGATTTTGGGACATTTCCGTCACTTGAATCGGAAAAACGCGGAAAAGTCCGGAAATGTGCGATTGGTAAATGCATTTTCTGACTAGAAATTTACAACATTTACAGTCAGCTTACTGACGGCAAGCTTTTTGTAAAAGCTAATACTTGTTTCTACTTTGTCGGCAATTTTTGAGATTAAAATGTATATCGGGGGATAGATCTCGAAGTCTCATAACTAACAGTGTCTGATATTTGTCTGTACGAAAAATATTACGCTCACAGTGAAAGAAAATAGTTTTAGATGGGGAGTTTTCTATGTTAATTTTAGCGCGACGTCGCCGATGTTTAACACTGAGTCTATGGAGAACGTCGACGACGTCATGCTAAAATTAAAATTATTTTCTTTCACTGTGAGCATACTATTGGTCGTACAGACATATATCACACACCATTAGTTATGAGAGTTCGAGATCTATCTCCCTATATAAATTTTAATCGGAAAAATATGCCAACAAATTAGAGAAAACTTTAATTTTCCGATTTCTGAAGTGAGCTGCGCGGACAGTAATCTTTTAAAGGCAACTGCAGCAGAGGAAGTAGAGTAAGAAGATTGTCTAAGAATTCAAAAGTCAGAACATAAATTTTCAACTTATGAAGTACAAATTCAGTGGCGGATTTAGGGGGGTGCGGAGGGGGCGTTCGCCCCCCCGGCACTGACCCAAAATTTTCCAAAAACAGGTATATTTTGGCCCATTTTCAGTAAAAATCGGCAAAATTCGCCCCTTGACCCCCCGGCAAAGGGGGCGCTGGATCCGCCACTGAAATTTATGTAATTTTCCACATAAATAAAAATTTAGCGAACTATGTAAGTGTCCTGCCAATAAAGAAAATTCGGCTGCGATCGTCTACCACTTGACAGATACGAATGTATTTGTAAAGTAAATTTTGATTGGTCGAAGACATTTCATGTCGTCGCAAAGGAAACTATCAGCACACGACTTATCCCAAACTTGAAAAAAAACACAAAGAAATATCGATATAACGGGAAAATCGAAAATAGATCAAGATTCTAGAAAAAGAAAGCACACTAGACGTGTGTGCAACATTATTCCACTGATGTCCACAATCAAGGATAACGGTTGTGTGGAGAGAATGAATGAAACCGAAGTTGACAAAGAAAATGTCAAGCAACCTTACAGTGCTTTTGAAACATCACCAAAGCGGAAGAAAGGTACAATTGTAGTCAAATCAATTGCAGTTCAATTCTGTGTGACGCCGGTAGGCTTGAGTATTGCCTATATTCACTTCAGAAATCGGAAAATTACCTGTTATTAGTTGAGAGATCTATCATCTAGTCTGTCGATTCTCTAGATCCGTTCCTGTATGTCTGCTTAATCTTTGATATTCAGAATGGGGGGTTAGGCATGTTGGCTCAAATTTGTGGTTGTTAAGCTTGCTTTTGAACGAGTTTAGTGTATTGGCTGTGACGACGTTGTCTGGTAAGCTGTTCCATACATTGACGACTCTATTTGTATAAGAGTTTTTTCGCACATCTAGTCTGCAGTGGCTTTTGACAAGTTTTTGACTATTACCTCTTGTTCTGTTTTCCTGGATCTTTACAAAAAGTGGTTTACTCCAGTGGCGGATTCAGGGGGGTGCGGAGGGGGCGCCCGCCCCCCCGGCACTGACCCAAATTTTTCCAAAAACAGGTATATTTTGGCCCATTTTCAGTCAAAATCGGCAAAATTCGCCCCTTGACCCCCCGGCAAAGGGGGCGCTCCGCCACTGTACTCATTTCATCTAGATTGTTGATGTATTTGTAGACTTGTATTACGTCTGCCCTTATTCTTCTATATTCTAATGATGGAAGACCTATGTTGAGCAGTCTCTCCGAATAACTCAGATGTTGAATTTTTCAGAACAGTTTCCGGACAGTCTCTCTTTTCAAGTAACTTATTTTCAAAACTTTGTAGATTTTTAAACGGAGAATTCAATTCATGAATCATATATCATGATATATACAAAATATTGCATCAAAGTTGCTTTTATGCTTATCACACCACCTTTTCACTCCTTTCTTCCCCTTTTAATATCGGGCAATGGAGGGATTGGCGGAAAACCCTACTTTTAAATTTATTTGATTTGAGAAGTTTTGTTCTATTTCTAAGATTATTTTTACACAGTCATGTTTAGAGGTGTGCGATATTACCTGTATACCGGCATATTGCGATATGTCCCTCGGCGATATTAATATATTGCGATATAAAAATCAAATACCGGTATTTTACGATATATCATAACACTTTAGAAAAATGCTTAAAATATAAAAATCACCTCTTGAAACAGCATGGAACAAAATCTGTTGACTAAATCATAAAGCCTGGGCCGAATCACGTTATCGCGTACATGTATCATAGGCCAAGTTCATTCTACTGTTTTAGGAGAGTCTTAGGAGAGTGATTGAAAAATATTAACAGTTCTATATCTATCTGTCTTCACATTCTACTTATAAAATTATCATGAAAGATAGTAAACCTTTAAACCGGAAATTGTTCCCGAAAGTGAGCTATTTCACAAGGGAGTGGTCCAGAAAAGTGTTTTGTAGCAGTACATGTATAATACATGCATTCTTGTCTCAGTTGAACTTTGTTTTTATCCCAGGTTTAGAGTTTGATTGGTCTCAATCCAATGATAGTATTGACATGGTGTTTAAGCTGGATACCTTACAAATGGACGTACAGGAGGCTTCCAAGATTGATGTCACTTTCAGTAACAACGATGTCAACGTGCATTTCCCAGGTTTGCTTATCTAATTACCAATAAGAATAAAGAAAAAAATATTCTGATATATTGAATAATCGATTTATTCAAACATTATTTCCATCGGCATTATACTATTTTATATCAAGAAAGAAATCACTGTAAAGACTCAAAGTTAAGATTCTTAGAAGGTTCCTCATCTAATACTTTAAAACATGACTCTCCTTTTTAACATAGATGGAAACAAGTGGTATTGTAACTTCCGGCATGAAGTGGACGCTCCTAAATGTAAAGTGTTTGTGAAGAAGCACAAGATTGTCTTACATGTGAAGAAAAAAGACACAGAGCTGTGGTCAGAGCTCCAGGTAAGTGTTACATGTGAAGAAAAAAGACACAGAGCTGTGGTCTGAACTCCAGGTAAGTGTTACATGTGAAGAAAAAAGACACAGAGCTGTGGTCAGAGCTCCAGGTAAGTGTTACATGTGAAGAAAAAAGATACAGAGCTGTGGTCAGAGCTCCAGGTAAGTGTTACATGTGAAGAAAAAAGATACAGAGCTGTGGTCAGAGCTCCAGGTAAGTGTTACATGTGAAGAAAAAAAGATACAGAGCTGTGGTCAGAGCTCCAGGTAAGTGTTACATGTGAAGAAAAAAAAAGGCACAGAGCTGTGGTCAGAGCTCCAGGTAAGTGTTACATGTGAAGAAAAAAGACACAGAGCTGTGGTCAGAGCTCCAGGTAAGTGTTACATGTGAAGAAAAAAGATACAGAGCTGTGGTCAGAGCTCCAGGTAAGTGTTACATGTGAAGAAAAAAAAAGGCACAGAGCTGTGGTCAGAGCTCCAGGTAAGTGTTACATGTGAAGAAAAAAGACACAGAGCTGTGGTCAGAGCTCCAGGTAAGTGTTACATGTGAAGAAAAAAGACACAGAGCTGTGGTCTGAACTCCAGGTAAGTGTTACATGTGAAGAAAAAAGACACAGAGCTGTGGTCTGAACTCCAGGTAAGTGTTATATGTGAAGAAAGAAAAGACACAGAGCTGTGGTCAGAGTTCCAGGTAAGTGTTACATGTGAAGAAAAAAAAAGACAGAGCTGTGGTCAGAGCTCCAGGTAAGTGTTACATGTGAAGAAAAAAAAAGGCACAGAGCTGTGGTCAGAGCTCAAGGTAAGTGTTACATATGAAGAAAAAAGATATAGAGCTGTGGTCAGAGCTCAAGGTAAGTGTTACATGTGAAGAAAAAAAAGAAGACACACAGCTGCGGTCAGAGCTCCAGGTAAGTGTTACATGTGAAGAAAAAAAAAAGCACAGAGCTGTGGTCAGAGCTCCAGGTAAGTGTTACATGTGAAGAAAAAAGACACAGAGCTGTGGTCAGAGCTCCAGGTAAGTGTTACATGTGAAGAAAAAAGACACAGAGCTGTGGTCTGAACTCCAGGTAAGTGTTATATGTGAAGAAAGAAAAGACACAGAGCTGTGGTCAGAGTTCCAGGTAAGTGTTGCATGTGAAGAAAAAAAAAGGCACAGAGCTGTGGTCAGAGCTCCAGGTAAGTGTTGCATGTGAAGAAAAAAAAGACAGAGCTGTGGTCAGAGCTCCAGGTAAGTGTTACATGTTAAGAAAAAAAGTACACAGAGCTGTGGTCAGAGCTCAAGGTAAGTGTTACATGTGAAGAAAAAAAAAAGACAAAGAGCTGTGGTCAGAGCTCCAAGTAAAAAAGTAACTATATACATGTAGCACTTTATTTTTTTCAACTAATTAATCCTGTAACCATTTACATGTACAACTGTTAGTGTGATTTAAAACGTATACAGTGAACGATTATATTATAGGCATCACCGACCCCCTCCAGATCCACCTCTGGGATCCACCTGGATGACCTAGAATCTCTAGATACACATTCCAGTATGCCAGCATCCAGTGTTTTGTCTGGGTCATCAGGAGTGACTGCTGGTCGTGACCCCCTACATCCACTGTCTGGTGATACCTCCATAGATCTGTCCTCTGTGCCAGTGTTAGATGACCAGTCACTCCCTGTGGCAGATACTGTAGACATTAGTACTGAATGCCAAACAGCTGAGACTAAAAAAGGATGTATGCCAGAGGATGAGAGTGATAGAAATGGTACATATCTTAAACTTACCTAAATGTAGACACTTCCATTAAATGGCAATTATTTTCAGTGAAGAACTATGACTTCTTCTGTTATAAAAGTGTATAAATTCCTTGTCAGGACCTTTCTTTGTATAAGCTGTCTACCCATCAGCACAATGTAGTTTGAATATTGCTTAATACTAGTGATGAACCAATTGTTGCCGACAATCGATTGTCGATCGCTAAAACTCTTTCGATTCCGATTATCGAATTCATTTTCTTACAATCGATTGTCGCTGAAAGAAAGGTATTTTGTGCAAAGGTATTTATTTTCCTCTTTTCACATGTAACATAAACCGTTACTTGTTGTCTTGCATGTAAACAGGCAGACACTTTGAAATTGAATGCTTAATATTTTGTTTTCAGCAAAGTTTTCTGAATTTTATGCAGAAAAATACAATTTTTTTCTATCCGTTATGTTCCATTTTTCATGGACTTTTGTTTTCTGATTTAAATCGATAATCGATCGGTTTACTCTTTCCGATTATTTTCGGATAATCGATTCTTAAAAGTCTTCCGATGTACAACACTACTTAATACATTTAGATTTATCATCTTAAGTATATCAAATAATGCAGGTTCAGAAAGGTTACAGGTAAGGGTGTTGTACAATATGTGCATTCCCGATCAATTTATTATTTACAAAATAATAAAATATTATTTACAAAATAATAAAAAATTACATTATGTATTTTGATTTCCTATTTTAAAAAACCTGAACACAAAATTCCACTTTCATTCTGTAAAGAACAAGGACAGATACAGACAGAGACATACCGTTCCATATGACATGTGTATGTTCATCTTTGTACATTTTATGAATATCCATTTTTCAGAGAGAGTCTATGAGCTGGACCACTTGAAGCATGACTTCATTGAAAAGGTAAAGAAATGTTCAATATCTGCAGTACATGTAATTCTATGATACTGATGTAGCAGTATGCAGTTTGGCATCCATTCTTCATTTTAAACATATTTAACCACTTTTTATGCCCCTGGAAAATAGTGGAATTGGAGATTCAAGGGCATATCGTTTTTGTCCTGTCTGTTTGTCTGTGTCTCTGTTTGTCTATTAGATTTAACCTTGGTCATAACTTTTGAATGGTAAGTGATAGGGCTTTCATATTTCACATGTTTATTCCTTATGACAAGACCTTTTTATGGATACCAAAACTTTTGATCTTGTGACCTTGACCTTGGAGTTTGACCTACTTTTGAGAAACTTTAACCTTGTCCATAACTTTTGAATAGTGAGTGATAGGACTTTCATATTTCACATTTGTATTCCTTGTGACAAGATCTTTCCTTGGATACCAACATTTTTGACCTTGGAGTGTGACCTACTTTGCAAAAACTTTAACCTTGGCCATAACTTTTGAATGTTTGAATGATATGGCTCCTTGTGAAAAGAACAATATATTGGTACAATGATTGACCTTGACCTTTGAGTATAACCTACTATTTACAATATAGCTGTTTTACTGACGCGGGCATTCATGTTTCACAAACACATTTTTTTTTACCTTAACTGCAGTTTTTGTTAAATGTTTTTTAAAAGCAGTTTTTGTGGTAAAGAAAAGTTTATTCTAATTACAGTACAGATTAGACTTCGAAGACATTTTATAAATTTCAGGATGATGTAATTACTATACACATGTATGTCAAGGACATTAGAAAGGACTCACTGCGAGTCGAGTATGCTGAAAAATTGCTCAAAGTAGAATTCCAGACGACGTAAGATTTATATTATATTTCCTCCAGTTCAGTAATGAGAAAAGTACCATGTACATGTATCAGGTTCTGATTGAGAGATTATATTTTATAGCTATATTGTTAGTTTCACTTCCCAGAGGCCACAAAAATTTAAGTTTTCTTTTTACAGCATAATAAGTGTAACATACTGGTATTATATGCAAAATGAAATGCATGTACATGAATCTGGGCATTTAATGGAAAGTTCTCTTCTTTTATTGTCTTAGACAGAGCATGTAATGTTACTTACATGTATGGTTCTCAGGTGAGTTATTTAGGCCTATGGTGATTTCTTTCCTATGTTGAAATGAGTATGTTTAATATTTGGTGTTGACAGGAGTGAGAAATTCCTGAAGATGTATGATGATAGTACTGGTGATACGACTTTCTCTTGGAAAATCCATCTAGCGTGAGTACTTAATTTGTCAATATATTTGTATAAAAATACATGCTTATGCAACAATCTTTCCTATATCAACTTGTATGATTTAATTTTTCTGTCGTAGAATGTTTCTCCTTTTTTAAAGAGTTTCAGAATTCTTTTAGTATGAGCACTACATGTATATTATATAGAAAAGTTTTTTGTCCCCATAGTTACAGACTATAAGCACACTATTATTTCCTTTCTGTCCAACATACATATGAAACATAGAAGAATGTTGTTGTAAAGTAATTGATATTGCTTTTAACATGGTACATTAACTATACATTCACTAATAAGAGGCTAGCTGCTGATTAAGGCGTTGTATTTCACAACTTCATCATGTTAGTCATCAGAAAAGAAATGACATAGAACATGTAAATGTTTCTGTGATTAAGTACTAGAAGTGAGAAAAGATGAAGGATTTTAATGAAAAAAAACCCCATCATTTTCAGGAATGAAATAGTCCCAGAAAAGTGTAGATTCCGTTTGACTGTGTCATTGATTGAGGTCTGTCTCACAAAATCAGTTGCAAAGCGATGGGGAATCTTGGAGGCAACAAGAAGGAAAGGTTAGTGTCAATCAAATAATCAAATTTGACTGATTCCATCAGTCATATATAATCAAATTTGACTGATTCCATCAGTCATATACCCATAGAATGTATTAATAAAAATCCTATAAGACTAATTTTTATGCGATTTTAACTTCTTAGCCAAGTTGCAAAACTCAGCTGAGACAGGCATGCGGGCATCAAGAAAGGGTTCCGGACTATAATTCAAATATGATATGTGCTAGAACAATGAAAATTCATATGCTTATTCACCGTGAGTCAAGCATGACCTCTATTGATTTTGGGGTCAAAAGGTCAAAGGACTCTGATGACTGAAAATGGTTTCCAGATCATATAAGAGCATGTATTGTTCCTATCATCATGAAACTTGCCAGAATTGTTTCCTATGAGTCAAGGATGACCCCTTTTTTTAAGCGTATTTCCCTTTTTTTCAGGAATGAGTAATTCTGATACTTGGATTCCTATAGGTCATTCCACAGCTTCAAGTCTGTCTGATACGTCCCTGAACACGTCCTCTTCCTCCGCCCCTCAGATCACCATATCTCCCCCAGACACTAGCACCAAGGGCAAACTGGTGTTTGATGACCTGGCTGATGTTAACGTGAGGAGAGATGAGGACAATAGGACTGCCTCAGAAATGGGAGCTGTAGGAACCAGGAAGGATATCAATATGTCACAGGTAAAGTCAGCCTACCTCAAGCTTGGAGTCAGTATTATCATGAAGCCACATAGGTAAAGTCATCCTACCTCAAGCTTGGAGTCAGTATTATCATGAAGGCACATAGGTAAAGTCAGCCTACCTCAAGCTTGGAGTCAGTATTATCTTGAAGGCACATAGGTAAAGTCAGCCTACCTCAAGCTTGGAGTCAGTATTATCATGAAGGCACATAGGTAAAGTCAGCCTACCTCAAACTAGGAGTCAGTATTATCATGAAGGCACATAGGTAAAGTCAGCCTACCTCAAGCTTGAAGTCAGTATTATCATGAAGCCACTTAGGTAAAGTCAGCCTGCCTCAAATTTGGAGTCAGTATTATCATGAAGCCACTTAGGTAAAGTCATCCTACCTCAAACTTGGGGTCAGTATTATCATGAAGCCACATAGGTAAAGTCTGTCAGCAAGCATTACAGATATACATGTAGTCAGCTTTGATCAACATTGTGTTTGCTCACCGTATATGAAGTAGCTAACAGTCGTCACATTTAGTTAGCCTCAGGGATTTAGTCAGTTTTCAGTTTCAGTGGTAAATCATCATCACAAGTAAAGTTAGCCTCAACTCTTTATCATTAATTCATACAATTCTAGAGAATGAAAAAAATGATCTGGATTTGCTGATGTAATACTGCACTAATGACTTAAGTGGGGATATTGTGATTTGAAAATATAGACAATTGTTAAATTCAGAGTTATAGTGTATTCATGAAGAAATGGAACAGATTATTTGTTAACACTAAAACCACTTAGATCTTTTGAAGGGAAGTGTAATTATCAAAAATAATTTCAGCAACTTAGCCTTTATTCAATGTAAAATCAAGTGTCTTCAAACACACTGAGTTACAGCCATTACTTTTTAACATAAATTAATTTTTTCATCATTAATTTATAAGGAGGGAAATTGTCTATATGTGTTTGTATTTTACATAGAAACCAATGTGTAAGGTATCACCTATGAACAAGAACGCTATGGAACAGTATGTGACAATGGGTTATACAGGCTTAGATAACCTGGGTAACACATGCTTCATGAACAGTGTACTACAATGTCTGTCCAACACTAGGGAATTCAGGGATTACTTTCTTTGTAAGTATACTTATATTACTCATGACTATAACTACATAGACACTTGAAGGTTTTTTTTTTTCGAAGAAAGGATTGCTTTTGTAGGAAATTTACTGGTTGGGAATATACTTTACTATTTTTACAACACATACTCAACATACATGTATTCCAAAAAAAGATCTTAAAAAATTTAATAGTAGAAGATTTTCTGCATTTACATTTATCTTTATAATCAAATTAAAGAAGTAATGCTTTATGTATGACTTTGTCCAGCTCGAGAGTTCCAAGATGACATAAACCAGGACAATCCACTAGGAATGGGAGGGAAGCTGGCTGTGTCTTTTGCCGTATTACTTAAAGTTTTATGGAGCGCCAAACATCACTCCTACGCTCCCTCCAAACTGAAGAATCTCATCTCTCAGAAAGCCAGTCAGTTTACAGGGTTTGCTCAACACGATGCTCAGGAATTCATGGCCTTTCTACTTGATGGTTTACATGAGGTAGGATGTCATATGTTTGTTCTGATTTGATAGATATGTACAAGTGAAGTTATACATGTAATAACATATGAAATATATGCACTAAGATACCTTAATAATGATGATTGCTATTTGTTTATTATTTCATTATCCAGGATGTAAACAGAATCAGGAAGAAGCCGTACACGGAGACCGTGGACTCTGATGGTAGACCGGATGAGGTACATGCTCGTAAAACATGATCTGTAACTTTCATTTTACATAGGGATTCTTAATGTTAATTAATGTTAAGTGACTATAATGATCTTTTTAACTTTGATAACAAGATGATAGACAGGATTTGCATAATAGAAAAGGGGATATGAGTCTACTGTTATATGTGTACTGACATTTCTATGATCATGATGATGATGTATGTACTGTATATGCTTTCAGGAGGTGGCAGATGAAGCATGGGAGGTCTATAAAAAGCGTAATGACTCCTTTATTGTGGACTTGCTACAGGGTCAATATAAATCAAAGTTGACTTGTCCCATCTGTGGAAAGGTTAGTACAATATCTAATGATGAAAGCACAGTTCTCGTGCATATACATGTAATTTGTCCCATGAGGACATTAAAGAGGGGAGGATAAGATTTGTTCCATTAGAAGTTCTTACATTTTACTATGACCAAGTTATCATCATGTATTTGGAACAAATCAGAATCAAACTAGTGTGAAAAAATAACCTTCTACATGTGTTTATTTTCAGATCTCTATAACATTTGATCCTTTCCTGTACCTGTCCCTGCCTCTCCCCAAGAAGAAACGATATTTACCAGTATTGTTCTTCTGGAAGGATCCATACAGGAAACCTGTACAGGTAATCATTAATGATATGAGGCTGTATATGCTACATGTAAAAGTACATGCAAGTGATATCGTCGATATTTACAAATGTTATTTGGTATTATTGATACTCTCATGAGAGTATGTATTGTATTGTAGCTTGGATTGAGACTTCCCAAGGACTGTACTACAGAGATGGTGAAAGAAGAGGCTTATAAAAAGACAGGAGTCAAACCTAAGGCTGTAAGATTAATTTCATTATAGATAAACCAACCTGTTAGCTTGTACATACATATCGTACATGAATATGCCACAGAGCAAAATTTAAAATCTATCGCACATATGTATATGTTAATTCATCCAAAAGGGGATTTCAAGAAATGTGATGTTTATCAAATGTGTAGCATGATGGAATCTACAAGTGTATTTTTAAAATAATCTGATTTTATAAGAATGCATATACAATGAACATGTGTGATGTACTTGGTAGAAACATAACATTTATCCTCTTTGTGAGTATGGTGTTAGTATCAGATTCAACAGTTTAAAATATGGATACTTTATCATTTTAGATGAGGATATTTGAGGCTTATAGAGGGAGGATTTACAAGTTCTATGGTAAAGGAACAGATTTTAGTGGAGTACAGCCTAATGATGTCATTATCATGTAAGTATCTGTCACAATCATGTTATAACTAATGTAGCTTAGCTTTATGTGTAAATGTATGCTAATTTGGTACCTTGTTTTATTTATTTTAAATGTACGTACATTGTATATTATAAAATAGACACATGTAACGTTGATGTATGTGTACATGAAATAATAGCAATACAGAGCAATGAGTTAACACATAAAACAAGTAGCATTGATTAACTCTAATTTATGTTTTACAGATCAGAGGTGTTGACAGAGGACATAGCTGGGGAACCTGTGTATGAGTTATATGTTATACAAGTGAGTCTGTGTTGAATTCTGTTATTACATGAAAACTACATGTATAATCAAATTGCATTTGTTGCTAGTTTATTTATTACCAAAATAAAACTTTTAAAAATTGTTACTACTGTCAGCTTCCTATGTCCCATGTATACAAAATATATAAGTAGAGATTGCATAAGATAGAAACTACAAAGAGTTTTGTGTACTATTGTTGATTTTTATTCTTTGTTTCTGGAAAAGCACAAATTGTTGCTGTAAAATGACTATTAATGTGCGGCAAACAATTTCAGCAGTTATTTGTTTACATACACACAGTGACTTCAAATAAAGCTGTATATACATGTAAATTGTAATAATGAATGTTATATTGATATTTTTACAGAGAACATTGATGCCCAATCAGCCTCCCAGCAGATGTTCATCGTGTAGACGGCCAGTACAGGATGGTTATAAACTCAAAAGGTGTACAAAATGTTATAAAGTTGGCTACTGTGATCAGTAAGTACATGTACAATCAAGAGTCTTACCAAATTGTTCACAGCAGACTGTGTTTTGAGAACTTATACACTATTAAGAAATAAGACCTGAGAATTGGACTAAAAAGTCCTTGAAATTTATGTACATTGATCAGATAAGATTATGCAATGATAAATCAAATACAGTTTAAAATACAAACATTTTTCTCCTTCTAAATACGCACATGTACATATAATATTTTATAGTTCTAGAAACCAAGCTACAAACACTTGATTCTTTCTACATGAATGACTTTCATATATGTCAGAGTCACTGTTTTGCAGCTGTAAGTACAAGATTCCTGTATTTATTCTCTGTGTACTGTTTCTTACAGTAATTGTCAGAGAACCCATTGGTCCCTCCATAAGTTACATTGTAAGGCCACGCCTGACCCTGTAGGACATCCATTTATTCTCAGTATACCAGAATCTCGAGCTACTTTCTCACGTCTCTGCACCATGATGGAGGCTTACTCCAGGTGAGCTCATCTTGTGTTTCTCTAAAAAACGAAACACATGTATACCAAAAAATGATGCAAGTTAGCAGAACTGTTAAAAAGAAAAAGAAAAAAATAAACCCAACAATTTTAACAAGCTTGAAGCAATGTTGACGTTTTATGTTATGAGGCCATAAAAAGTTTACATACTGTGATTTTAAATAAACCTGAAGGTAAAGAAAAATTGTGTGTATTTTACTTTTATGAATTTTATTTATTCAGGTACTCTGTAGATGTATTCCAGCCTCCTGTAAGATCAGATGCCAAGCATCAGCGCCCTAACCAATCATCTCCTTCCTCTGAGATGAGCAGTAATAGTAGCCAATCAAGTGGCAGTATCAGTAGCCTGGATAGCCAATCATCTTGTAGCAGTTCCTGTACTATAACAGGGGATCAAATACTAGCTGATGAAGTACCCTCTGTAAGTTGTAATGTTCATTTGCTATTTGAAGAACACTAATCCCTAAAGTGATAATGCCTTCAAACTTTGCTGTTTATGGTACACTCTTAATAACTCATTACTCTAAATAAATCATTTCATACATGTAATTCAAATTCATCAAAAGTCAGATACAATCTGATCCCTGCCTTCTCAAAGTCAACAAGAAACAGGATTTTTTAAAGAATGTTTATTTGTATGTAGCTACTTGGTTTATTTTCCCTCAGGTGACAGACAGCAGTGGTGTAGAGCCAGGTACATCTTCTTCCAGTCTGCTCACACAGACTTCAGGATCTAACACTGACTTTGACCCCTCCCCTATAGGTCATGACCCCTCCGTGACCTCGTCAGAGCTGGACTCTGGGATGGAGAGTGGAGCCCCTGGGGTCAGCCCCTCAGACACTGATCTCACGACAGAGGGAGATGATAACTTATCAGGGGGTGGATCCAGGAACCTACCTGAGTACTCATCATTTAAGATGCCAACGGCTCTAAGTAATGATGGAGGTCAAAGGTTTGTAACTGTAGATAATTTTCCAAAATTTAAATTTATTTTTGGCCGGATTGCAAAGCAATTCCTGCCTATAGATTGATGATGTCCATCCGTCCGTCTGTCTGTCTGTCCGTCCGTCCCTCTGCTGTCAACATTTTGGTTAAAGTTTCTGGTTGAGGCAAAATCTAAGGAAGTATATGCAGTAGAAACTTTATATTATACATGAAGCTCGCCCATCACAAGACCTTTCAATTTATGCCGTAATATTTGACCTAGTGACCTTGACCTTGGACTTTGACCTACTCAAAGATTTTGGTTAAAGTTTCTGGTTTAAGCAAAATCTATGGAACTGTATGCAGTAGAAACTTTATATTATACATGAAGCTTGCCCATGACAAGACCTTTCAATTTATGCGGTAACATGTGACCTTGACCTTGGAGTTTGACCTAGTTAAGGATTTTGGTTGAAGTTCCTGGTTTAAGCAAAATCTACGGAACTGTGTGCAGTAGAAACTTCATTTTATACATGTAGGTTGCCTCTGACAAAACCTTTCTTTTATGCTGTATTATTTGACCTATTGATCTTGACCCAGTTAGTGACAAAAACTTACTTTGCAGTCCGGCCATACCGTCTTTAGTGGTGTTTTATTTTTGTCTGGATTGCAAAGCAATTCTGGTTTACAGATTGATGAATTTGAAGTTGTCCTACTTTTAATAACTTTGAGAAAAAGAGAGCATGAAATAAAGTTAGATTATTTGTAATATTGCCTTAATTCTTAAGTAATACAGATTTTCTTTCAAATAAAGGAAGGAGTTGATTTATATTCCACATGTATACATGTAAATTACAGAGGTGAAACAGATGAGAGCAGTGGAGATAACTCTAGTAATTCCAGTGATGCCGAGAAGAGTAACGGTCAGGGAGTACCTACAAAGTGTGTGATGGGTATACAGAGTGGTGATACAGACAGACAGGTGCCCCTTTTCTATATCAAACCTGTCAATCAGGAGGGTATGGGAGTCAAAGGACCAACAGGGGCTAGACTGGATGATCTAGGTAAGGGTTAAGAAAGGCAAAAATATTGTGTCATTTCTTTAGATCTTTTTTGAAGCATTCATGCAAGCTGTCTATACATTGGTTTACAGCTGATACTTGGTTTTAGATGTTTCCAAAATACATTTTTGTAAGGAAATATTTAGTTAAAAAATGTGAAATAAATTTCCATGAAATTCCCACTTACTCTTGAGCCATATGATTTTATAAATCTTTGCTAATATTCAATTTGCCATAAAAACTAATGTACCTCTCTTATATGGTATTGTAGATTGTAGAATAACAATGTAAGATACACATGTACATGTAAATTGTTGTAGGTGACACACCATTAGACTTATCTACCAAACAGTACCTGTCTATGGATTGGAAAAATAATGAGAAGTTTGATCAGTATGTTCTAGTCCAGTCTAAAGATTTGGTATGCAATCCTTTTCAATCTTTAAGTGAAATAGCTGTGATATCCTCTTTGACATAGTTGTATTTTACATACGGTCACCTTACAATCCTACGGTGAATAGAAAATAACAATGAATTTAGAGGAAATGCTAAAACTGAACTACATGTATGAAAAAAATAGAAAAAGAAAATGCAAACTTTATAGATTCATAGATAATACAATGGAGAGTATCTCTTAAAAATATAGTAATTTGTCGGAATTTTACCAACTTTGCAGGATGTTGCCGATATGATTCAACTCTGAAGAGCTTTTGTTGCTTCACATCTCCCTTTTGCCTAAAAACTTTTTCATATATGTGAAAGACATTTTATACATTGTGAATAATATTCTACTTCAGGAATATGAAGAAGATGACAGCTTCTCCTCTAATGTAGATGGTCAGTTTGTACTTCTTACACTTTGTTCTGTAATTATTACATAGAGGTTCTCAAGTCATTTTCTCCTTCACTTACATGTAATATGACTGTATGAAATGAGTTGAGAGGTTCTGCAATCTTAAGCCTTGGCAAATCATTTTACATGTCCATGATTTTAAAATTTATATCCAATGAGAACGCTCCAAAGTAATGTGATGTGTGGGCAATTTCAAATTAAGACATGGTGACAAATAATCCAATATACCTGTAAGTAATATCATGTATCTGTATTTAATAGGTTGTTTTTAGCTCACCTGAGCCAAAGGCTCAAGTGAGCTATTGTCATAGTGTGGCGTCCGTCGTCCGTCGTCCGTCGTCCGTCCGTCGTAAACTTTTAACATTTTCAACTTCTTCTCAAGAACGGCTGAAGGGATTTTGATGAAACTTGGTATGCATGAAGTACTAAAGGTCCTCTACCAAGTTTGTTCATTTCGGCTCGATCCCTTCAGGGGTGGATCCAGGGCGGGGTCAAATAGACCCCGGAGGGTACCCCTCTTCAAAAATCTTCTTCTCCAGTTCCACTAAATGGATTGAAAAACTAATTGTATCTATGTGATCTAGAAGGATGTATGATTCAAGTTTGTTCATTTCGTTAAAATCCGATAACTAATTTTTGACGCGTTTTTGACGTCTTTTTGGACTTAGTCAGAAATGCACATTTTTGCACTATTTCTTTAAATAACTCAATAAGTGTATGATTTTACACACTCATTTACTACATATTTATCATATTTAACTTACTTAATGCTTTGATATGTATTTTATGCTTAAATTTTATTTTTTGATTTTTTATGAATTTTTTTCTTATGTAAAAAAGGAAAGGGGGGGGGGGGTGATTTTCATACATTTTCTGCTTCTTTTCTATAACCACTCTTCAGATTGTCATGACAATTTGTAGGTATGAGGTACTCATGCATGGTACCCTACAAGTGAAAGAATTTTGTCCAGATATCCACTTTTGGATTTTTAAGGAATATTTTTTAAGATTGTACATAGGTATAATGTATGTTTTCCATGCCCAATGCTTCAGGTGCAACTACAGGAAAAAAACCTTCTTTGTATGATTAATCATTTTTTGATCGACCTTTCATCCATTGTTACAGCTGATAATTCAACAAGTGACACATGCTTCAATGTCTTATTGATTGACCTTTTATGTGATATGATTCAATTATTTAAATTCTTTATACTTATTTAGAATTTTATTTCTAAAGTCGGGAACAAGATTTCAAAAGCGGCCATGTTTTGCCGTGTACCTGAAGGTGTCATCCAAAGAAATAAAAACCTTCTTTGTATGATCAATCATTTAGCTCAATTTGAGTGACTTCCAATCCTTCATTCAATAATTATGAATTTGGTCTCGTTGGATTTGGACACCTTTGACACACATAAAGATAATAGAAAAAAGGGGGGTCATGCATACCGTTTTCTCACAAATTCCACTTTTTTACATCACCCCTCTATCCATTTCGAAAATTTTACAAATTTCATCTATTTTTAAATCGATCAATAGATTGCATAAAAGACAAAAACAGGTTCAAAACTCAATTTATCCCGACTACAGGGAATGGTACATTGATTTCATGTACTATTTTTAAATTTTCAATAGTTTTGACCAATGGTGTGACACCTTTTATTCTGCCCTGTTCACCAGTCAAAACTGAGGGGATTCCCCGCTAAAACGATTTCCTTGGATTACACCTGAAGGGGATTCCCCATGTAGAAATGTGATACCTTTAGTACATGTACTGTGATACATTTCAGGAGATACAGTGCAAACGGAATAGATTTTTATTTAATGAAATGTGCATTATACTTGGAACACTTTCATAATGGCTATCATTCATGTACTTGGAACACTTGCAACTTGTTATCATGCATAAAGTTTGCTCGAATTTCCTCTGTCTTAGACTCTCTTAGATGAAGTAATTTACGGACTGATTTCTTGAAGAAACGTCTAATGAGTAATCTCTTCCTCCGGATTTTGAGAATGCATAGGACATTTAATATCTGAAATTCTTGAAATAAATAATTCAGTTCAGAGTTCCTGAAATCTTCCTATGAAATGTTGGACCACAGAAAGCTGTTGTTTAGAGTAAATAAATTATTATTTACAACCATAAGCCACTTTGTTCGACATCTTGTATGTATAATATTTCTAAGAGGAACACAGAGGCCTGAGGTTGTGAATAATAAAACATTTTCTCTCATAAAATGACAGGTTCCTGTGATAAGACATTTGGGAATTTTTATCTGTTCAAATAATAGATACATGATGAGTTTTTATCGGACCAAATAACTTTTTGTCGGCAAATCCTATGCAACCGATACATTTCATGAACTCTCTCCGCTAACAACTTGTCCGTGTAACAGACCTTTGATGAGGTAAAACAATTTTTTAACAGTAAATAACGATGTTGTAGGTCTGCTAGTTGGACAACCTTAACAATTTCACGGGCCTTTTAATTTGTTTCAAACTACGAAACCTAGAGAAATCACTTGAGTTGTTGAACAGCGTATGCTGAAATGCGACGCTCCTTCTCGCCTGTTGAAATATGCATAGGCAAGAAGCGCCGCATTTCAGCATATTCACTGAAAATTGTTTGTTCAAGTGGCTTCACTGGGTCATGAGGTTTGATACACCATACACTGCTTTTTGGAAAACAAACTGGCCCAATTTCTGCACAAGCAGCACAACTCACTTGAATTGATGAATATTGGATTAAAACGATTTTAACTGTACGTTTCATGTATTTGAGATGAAATCAATACTATTCAAAAGCATTCATAGATTTCAGTATACTTTAATATGAATAAAGGCAAAACTGAAAAATCTTTGTTTTTTATGCCCCTGGAATAAAACATTCGGGAGCATATAGTTTTTGGCCTGTTCGTCTGTCTGTTTGTCTGTCTGTTTTCCGAAAAACTTTAACATTGGGCATAACTTTTAAATGGAAGCTGGTGATAGAGGTTTCATATTTCACATGTGTATTCCTTGTGACAATACCTTTCCATTGATACCAAAATTTTTGACTTCGTGACCATAACCTTGACCTTTGACGTACTTCTCAAAAACTTTAACATTGGGCATAACTTTTGAATGGTTAGTGATAGAGGTTTCAATTTTTACATGTGTATTCCTTGTGACAAGATCTTTCCATTGATACCAATATTGCGCTGACCCTGACCTCTCACATACTTAACAGAAAATGGCCTTTATTCTAACAAAGATGCCGCCGGGGTCATTCTCGTTTCACAAACACAGGCTTTATAATTTCTGGCATGCTAGCTATCAATAATGAAAGGTTTTGTGTTCAATTTTAAATAAATTTAATTTATGAAATCGTTTCATTGTTTTATTCTTATTCTGCTGCACATTAATGTACAATATGATTTTATTTTTGATGTTGCATAATTGAACTATACTAGCTGGGCATATGACGTTGGACCACTTTATCCGTCTTTTCAAATCAGTAAAAAAGTTATTGTTTTGAAATGTGGCTATTTTTTCTTTTTTGTACTTTCAAAGGTTGTCTGAAAAAAAAACTTCTCTGCATCCGGCAAAAATCTTTTTAGAAAGGTTGTGGGCTAAAATCCTGGTACTGGCACTATCAGTATTCAATGTCAGTATGTCAATTAGAGCGTGCATGGGTATCAGGTGAGCGTTGTGCCCCCTGGGGCTCTTGTTTATGTAAAGTGTGCATTTATTACATGTATATCAAATACAGAAGTATATTCGCTATTTTCGAAAACCAGAGTTACTTCCCGTTTGAGATAGTATCTGACGTAGATTGATTATGACGTCATCAAATTCTAGGGAAACAGTCCTAAAAGTCTGTGAAATCACATTATAAAATTGACGTTACCATACCGTTTTCATGATGTCACAATGGCCCTTACGCCAGATACCGTCTGTAAGGGGAAAAACTCTGTATTCCGCAAAAACTGAATAATATATCACTGACTGGATTATGATGATTTATTACAGAAACAGCCAACATCACAATCAACCAATGCTTGGACTTGTTTACAGAACCAGAGGTTCTCAGCCCAGAGGAAGCTTGGTAATTATCATCAGTATAGAGTTTACCTTTTACATGTATATCATATTGTTATTATGTTTACTGGTGCTCATCTTCAGTAGGTATAGTCATAGCTGTTGCTCTCTGTCAAAGTTATCACTGTCAAACATCTAAAATGTGTGCATTCATATACTAGCTTGTATTGATAGTCACACTTTGTTGTTAGTTATTTTCCCCATATCACAGCATTTTTTCTTCCTGTATATTACGTAGTATTTTCCTGCAGGTATTGTCCACGATGTAAGGAACATAGAGAGGCCACCAAACAAATGACCATCTGGAGGTTACCCCACACTCTGATCATACAGCTCAAACGATTCTCCTTCCGTAACTTTATATGGCGAGATAAGATAGATAAAATGGTCGACTTTCCTATAAGGTATTATACTCTTAAAGCAAAATCTGAAAAATACTAATCTGTCCATGTGTGTAAAATAGGAAATTACCTTAATAAGGCAGAAACAGTACCAGCATGTTGTACATGTATGAAACAAAATTTATCTTAATCTGGATTGAAAATTAAAAGCAGCATCAATTTTATCCAAACGTATCACCTCTTTCATTCAGGAAACACATCAATTCAGCTGTAAAATTCATGTGATGTCATAATTCTGTTTTATTTGAAATTTATGCTTCAAATGTGATATACATATTCCTTGAAACTGTGCATGTAAATGTTGTAAGCTATCGAATAAAGGGAGATTAATGTGATATCAAAGATGAGAAGACTGAACAGACATACATGTATATGTAATTACAGAGGTTTGGACTTGACCCCGTACTGTTTAGGAGCCAGTCATATATCAGATTCCCTGCCTATATATGACCTGTATGCTGTAGTCAATCATTATGGAGGGATACTGGGTGGTCACTATACATCTTTTGTCAGATGTGCCGATCTGTACGATCCTCTGAAAAATGATGTCGGTAAGGCCATGTAAAATTGATTATATGTTTCTCAGAAAAGTGGGTCTAAAAAAAAGTGGCAAGGCAAGTAGGGTTTTTACTGTCCTGTTCACTAAATCCAGAGCACCCTGTTTTAGTGATTTATTCTGTCATCTGAAGAATTTTGCTATAAATTATTGTTTCTGAGAATTGACCTCATTTAGTCGTAACTGGAAATTAACTTCAACTTACCCTATTAGCTGCCTTCAAACCGCAATATGAAAAATAAAATGTTTACGGGAAATTCCCATGTTAATTTCAAGCCACCGCCATATTGTTCTCCATGTCAACAATAGTAAACAGTGACGTCAAAGCCTCTGACATCATTCATTTTCAGCGATTTTACTATAGAAAATGCCCATAGACTTTTTATTTTCCGTACTATTTCTAACTTAATATTGACGCACAGCAAAAACAATGGTATTTTCTGTTACGACTAAAGGAGTACTATTAAATTGTTTTATTTTTGGAAGATGACATTATCATATTTTAGAGAAAACAGAGAAAACAGGGTGCTCTGGAATTAGTGAACGGGACAGTAGGCGAGTTTTGCCTATAGCGATCGCAGGCATCACGTGACCTGAGATTTGTAACATGCTTACGCCCAAAAATTGTATACATCAATTGAATAAGATTAAAAAAAATCAACATATCCTGACACATTTCAACAATTACAATTCTAAGACTCTTGGAACTTTTGTGCTATGCATTGAACCTGTTCTTGTGTTAAATTATTTCTAATTTACAAAGTTTTACTTACTCAGTCATATTAACTCCGATTGTGTGGCCCTGTGACCCTTGACCTCAACCATATTGATAAAGGCAGTGTATATTTTGCGTTATCATCGCATTCAGCGTTTTTACAGTTGTTTCATAATGAGTTTACAAAAATTTTAAAACTTGATGCATTGAATAGGCAAGTACGGCGTCTTAGTGTCTATGACATGTGTCGGCACGTGTTCAGTGTATAGTTCTATATTTTGCTTTTAAAATAAATGATTACAAGGCGCGTGGCTAGAGTCGGGTTAATACGGAATGCGCAGTGATTACACTTTTAAACATATAAAATTTATTGGGTAGCACTTGGACAATTTTACAGGTCAATTTGATTTCCTCTAAATATGTTTAATGAAATTGATTGATATTTCGTTTCTAATTGACGATCAAGGATGAGACACGGCGGATTTTTTTTTCTGAGAATGCAAAAAAAAAACAACATCTCGGCGGCGGCAAATTATAGCGCGTGGTGGAGTCTGAGAAACAAAGATTGAATTTTACATGGCCTAAGTTTGCAAAGTTTACTTAAAGTTAGAGACAAAGGATTTGCATCATTATATGATTAATATTTTTATTTCAAGAGTCTGTACTAATGGTATGTGAAAATTTCTTCAGTATTTATATATAAAATGTTTTACAGATTGGCGTTTATGTGATGACAGTAGAGTCACGTCGATGAGTAATGAGAGAAATGTGGTCACAAAAGGAGCTTACTTGCTGTTCTACAGACGAAGGGAGCCATTTAAACTTGAGCATCCTATCTCGTATACAGAGGAGGAGGATGAAAATAACTCTCAGATGAACAATACCGGAGACGTTAGTGAGGATGAAGGGATAGAAGAGAAGGAAACCACGTACGAGAAAGTCAGTCGGGCCATGGAGGAAGATTATGCCAGGCGAAGACACTCGGACGATTACGACTCTGTAACAGACGGTTATCGATCAGACTCGGAGTTTACCGGCTTTACAAAGTTTGACGCCTACCGTGATCCCGATAAAGGGGCAACATTGATCTTTGATTCCACTAAGGTCAGTAGTTCCCATAACAATGACGTCCAGGAGGTTCCCACCAGGGATATAAAACCAGCCTCTACGTTTGGCTATACAGATATGGAAGATGTCGATTGAAGTTTGATTTACTTTTTTGCAGTCTTTCATCTGATTTTGTGATAGAATATACATTTGTACATGTATACAAATATTGTGTGTTTCTAATTTTCAATTTTTCACTTTCATACTGGTATGATGTTTAACATGCATAATTTACCATTATTGTCCAACAGTGCTATTTAATATGTATGGAGGTGGCTTGACACTTGTACATTACAACTAATATATAGAACTCATTCTCTCGAACATCTGTGTGTAAGAGATATCTGCTTTCCATAATAAAGATACAAAGATCTGAAATTGATCTCAATCAAGTTAGTCTTTACTATGGAATACTTTCCTGAATGAAGTTTTGGGCATTCTCCCGACCAATTCAGTGACTTTGTAGCATTTATAGTTCTGGTTTAAAAATACACAATCTTGCATACATTTCCTTTTAGGATATTCACAGAATAAATAGTTTGTGTCTTGAAATGTTGAGCTTAGCTTATGAACTAACAGAAGAAAGAATTATCGTACAATGTTCTAGGATTGCAGAAACAAAGTGTTACATTATTTGTTGACTTAATTTTGTGAGATATTTTGCTGTTTAGTGTTCTGAAATCTTTGGATGTCCCTTGTCCATGAATGCTTTGATCAGCTGATATGGCTACTGTTAGTTTTTGGTGAATAAAGAAATAAAATGCCTATTTTGACTTCTCTTGTAAATTACCTCAGCTGTACTCAAATTTAGAAAGACTGAATGCAGAACATTTATTGTTGGAGTTGTTACTGTTCCTCTACCATTTACTTTCTATCCCTTTGAGTAATAGACCAAAACTTGGTATTTGATGTCACACTAAATGCTTACGTTGACTAACTTTGAGAATAGTACAGTAAAATCATGCGTGTACAAACAGATCTGTAATACCAAAGCACTTTTGTATACACCCGTCATCAGATGTGCGTATTGTGGTATGGCACTGTCGGTCTATTTGTGATTGTTGTAACTTGTGTCAAATCATGCAAGGGATTTCAAATTCAACATTGACCATCCGTACATCCATTTAGGTTTCAAATCCCTTTCATGCATTTTTAGACCCATTTCAATTAGAAATTTCCCAAATTAAGCTGGACCCCACCTCCGAAAATCTCAGGGGAAGTCCAGACCCCCGGTCCCCCCCCCCCCCCCCCCTCTGGATCTGCCCATGTAATGGATTTATGGGTGGTCAATGTTAACCTCTTGTGTTATGGATTTATGGGTGGTCAATGTTAACCTCTTGTGTAATGGATTTATGGATGGTCAATGTTAATCTCTTGTGTAATGGATTTATGGATTGTAAATGTTAACCTCTTGTGTAATGGATTTATGGACAGTAAATGTTAACCCCTTGTGTAATGGATTAATGGGTGGTCAATGTTAACCTCTTGTGTAATGGATTTATGGATGGTCAATATTAACCTCTTGTGTAATGGATTTATGGGTGGTCAATGTTAACCTCTTGTGTAATGGATTTATGGATGGGCAATAATAACCTCTTGTGTAATGGATTTATGGGTGGTTAATGTTAACCTATTATGTAATGGACCTATGGATGGTCAATATTAACCTCTCGTGTAATGGATTTATGGATTGTCAATGTTAACCTCCTGTGTAATGGATTTATGGATGGTCAATGTTAATCTCTTGTGTAATGGATTTATGGATTGTCAATGTTAACCTCTTGTGTAATGGATTTATGGACAGTCAATGTTAACCCCTTGTGTAATGGATTAATGGGTAGTCAACATTTTACCTTTTGGCAATAAAGAAAAAATGTTCTAGAATGAAAGAGACTCCCTTTTTACATGTAAATTTGTTACTCCATTAAACACTCTTTATAAGAAAATATACTAGAATATAGATTGTTGTGGAACTAAATTGAAGCAAAAGAAATGAAGAAGAAATTCTTATTTTAATTGATAAATTGTTCCAGAGGTTAATTGATGATGGAAAAAATGAATTTTTTATACTAATAAGTCTACAGGAAATTTGTTCAATATTTTGTCCATTTCTACTGTAAAGTTTTAAATCTCTGTAAATGTTTTTGTATTCGACCAGTTGTATTAGTAGTCAACCACCTTGTTTATTTTAAAAGCTATGGCGTATTTTATAAAGTTAACAGTGATAATCAATAATACTATTCTATCCCCTCTTTCTGTAAACCGCTTCCCGTCTCTCCCTCTCTCTCCGTTTGTCCTGTATCCCTCATTCCCCTCCTTTGGTATTTTCCATATCTGTTGTATCGTAATACTATGCAAAACATTAAAATGTGACAAAAACATAAGGTCACAATAAAGGTATATTCCGAAATTCGTGGTCAAATATTGCAAATTTTCTGAGAAATGCGGATTTTCAATTTACAAGTCCGCGTCGGTGTCCGCGTACTAATTTTAGTGTGTGCCTGTACAAGATGGCTGACGGTGCCATCCAGTCTTTCCTCAAACAGGACCCCGTTAATGATGTGCGTTTGTACAGTCTCTATTTTAGAAAACTTAAATATGCAAATGCAGATATAGGTGTGCCGTTTACAGATGCTTATATTGAAATGCAGAAACTCAATGTCCACGGGACACACGTTGTGCACTTCTCAACGTTGTTGGCGCCCGGTTTTGAGTGCTTGCAAAACTATAAGGATGGAAGATTTCAACAGATGCCAGATGCGAGAAAGAAAGCAGTAAAGTGTCTTGTGGATTTTCTTAACTCAAAAGGTTGTTTGTTTTTGACGTTTAGCGCCATTTTCGGGGTACCTGTAAAATGCGAAACGAAACGAAATTGAACAAAACAAAATGAAAACGAAACGAAATGAAAACGAAACGAAATGAAACAAAACGAAATGAAATGAAACGGGAACAAAATTAAACGAAAAAAGAAGAAACGAAATTTATTTACTGATTTGTTTTTTAGGGGGTGGGGGCGCTGGATTGGATGGTCAGGATACCTTTTCAATATGAATAATTAAATATGAAAATGAATTAAAGTATTAGTGAATATTCAATCTTCAAATCCTTACCACAGAAATAAAGATTAAATAAATATGTTTATTGTATGACTGGAAAATGTGTCCATCGCTGATTGGCTGAAAACATGTCTGGAGCTTTAAATTGAAATATATCGCTATAACCACCTCCAGAGAGCTAAATTTAGAACAACTCTTATATTTTCCCCTGTATCTTTCTAAAATTAGTATTGTAGTTATGACGTTATAATAGTAGCGGCGTATTATTCGTATCTTTCGCGCCATCGGAGAATACCTATAGAGCGAGGAACCATATTTTGCCGGTGACCATATTTCGCCGTTTCATAGTTAATTGCTTCTCACTGGTTATCGGAAATGTTCATCAAATTTATTTTTCTATATCCTTTCAAATATGACCGTAATAGTCGTGTTTTAGTTTAAACATTTATTCATTCCATATGCAAGTTACATATAATTACAGAAATACAAACAATGTACATGATGTAGGGATCTGAAAAAAAGTCGTGTTTTGATAGATTGTGATATATCCTGCACTCAGTTTTGACAAAAAATATCACAAAATGGGGAAAATTTAACAAAAACAACAAATTTTAGACGTAAACATCCGAAATTTTTACAAAAGCCAAAAAAGAAAACATTTTATTTGGCATGATTTCATAGAAGTAGTGGTACTGACGAAACATTTCCTGAAAATGAAATCACAATTTTTGTCTGTTTGTGTGTATATAGGATACATATCAACAAAAAACGGCAAAATATGGTCACCCCTGCAGAAAACATGGAATCAAAATATTTTGACGTTTTATATGGAAACAATAAATTGCGTAAAATAAATTATTTTTGTAGTTTTTCAATTGAGAATGGAGTTCAATTATATTCTAGCAAAAGCAATTCTTGAATTGGCCTCCGAGTTTTGAGATTTTCATAGAAATGTACGAAAAATACGTCGAAATATGCAGGGGCGGATCCAGAACCCCAATTGCCGGGGGGGCACATACATGCAATTTTTTTATGGAAATCACTTGCGATGGCCGAGTGGGGGAGGGTATGGGAGGGGGTTTCCCCCGAGAAAAATTTGAAAAAATGAAGCAATTTGGTGACAACTGAAGCGTATTTGAACTGAATTTAGAAGGGAATTGGCGCGCATGATTCAGTCAATGTCAGTAACAATAATTATAATTTATAAAGAATATATTTGAAAATTTTCGAAATTTTCTGATGCTGTACTGTTCTTGCACGGCATGCAGAAGTCAACATGTTCAGGATTTCCTAAAGAAACGGGCGGATCAGGAGAAGTTTTGAAAGGGCAGATAGGTCAGCCCATGGAAGGGAGGGGTGTCCAGCCATGAATTCTCGTAAAACTAGGAAAAATCAGCATTTTATGCAAATTCCAGGCAGGACTTGACCCCCAAACCACTCTAGACCCGCGTTTGTTTGTTAATATTTGTATAAAGGTAAAGAAAGTATAAGTAATTACAGGGTTTTTTTTTCTAGCCCCTGATGTCATGTCAGGAGCCTGGATGGATGAAATTGGGAATTTTGCAACATTTTAACCTAAATTGGGAAATTAATTTAAAACAACAAAAAAATATATATTCCTGCAAATTATCCCTTATCATATCAATTGTCTATATTTTGAATCCCTCCTAGAGCATGTTTGTTCAGTTAATGATACGTGGAATAAAAGTCTTTGCCAAAAGTAATATTTCCAAAGGCATTAAAAAGATGAGAAAAACACACACTGATATTGTTTGGCTAATATTGGACCACACTTTTTTTAATACAAACAAAGACATTTATTTGGCAATTGTGTATGTTTCACCTGAAAATGTAAAATCAAATGCTCAAAATATTGATATGATTTACACCCAATTATTAGCTGACATATGTGAATTTAGTAGATTGGGTCATATTATTTTACAAGGTGATTTCAATGCATATACAAATACTCACCCTGACTTTGTAGTAGATGATAACTCAAATCCCCCATGTTTGAATGAAAATGTTTGTTACATCAATGATGTTAAATTGCCTAGAAATAATCTTGATCCTAAATATTCAAACAAAAGTGGTAAAAACTTACTAGATATTTGTAAGGAAACTGGTCTTAGAATTTTGAATGGTCGAAAAATAGGTGACCTTAAAGGAAATTTGACCAGTTTTACATACAATGGATGCAGTGTTGTCGACTACACAATCGTATCAAAGGAAATTTACAACCTTATTGGATACTTTGAAGTACACGAGTTCTCATCCCTCTCAAATCATTGTCCAATCAGCTGTTCTATACTTACCTCATACCTAGTAGACAAAACCTCAAAATTGGAACTAAATCCATTGCCAGCAAAATTTGTCTGGGATAATGACTCAATATCCAAATATATTGAAAACATAAACAAAAAAGGGAATGTAGATAAATTCAAAAATTTTACAAGCCGAGAATTCCATTCTATAAACTCAGCAATTGATGAATTCAATAACCTGTTACTTACCATTGCTAGAGAATCAACGAAAGTGATTCACCCAAAAGCAAAAGTGAAAAACATTAAGAAAAAACAGAAAAACAAACCTTGGTTTAACGAATCTTGCAGAGATTTACGAATCAGTTTACAAGGATATGTAAAGCTTGTAAATAAATTCCCACAAAATGAAACATATAGAACTAACTACTACAGATTAAAATCAAAATTTCGAAGGGCTTGTAAAAAAGAAGAAAGAAATTATAAAAAGAGTGTCCTTAAACAAATAAATGATAATATGAGTAATGACCCTAAAACTTTCTGGAATCTTATCCGGAATTTTGACAAAGTGTCAACAAGTCATGATTCTCAATATACATGTAATAAAAAGTTTATGGACTTCTACAAAGAGCTTAATTTAAAAGATCCGACCTTCAACGCAACCCAACTAAACATTATAGCACAGTATGAAAGATTACTAAAGAATCTGCAGTCTAACCCTGACATGAATAATACACATACACATTTAAATGACAAAATATCAAAGCAGGAAATCATCAAAGCTATAAAATCACTGAAAAACAATAAAAGCTCTTCGATAGATCTCATCTGTAATGAAATGATTAAGTATGGTTCCCAAGTACTTGTTGACCCAATTACAAAGCTTTTTAATTTCATTCTTAATACTGGTGATTTTCCTAAAATATGGAACTCAAGTCTAATGGTTTTAATACACAAAAAGGGTGACAAGTATGACCCGGCCAACTATAGAGGAATCTCTTTAACTTCCAATCTCGGAAAACTTTTCAACAAAATTATCCATAACAGACTTTCCGATTTTCTAGAAGATAATAAACTTATTAGCAAGAACCAAATTGGCTTCAAGAAAAAAAGCCGCACCTCGGACCACATTTTCACTCTCAAATCTATAATTGAACATTACAAAGCAAAACGAAGAAAAGTATTTGCTGGATTTATTGACCTAAGAAAAGCATTTGATACAGTATGGAGGGTTGGTCTTTTCTACAAATTACTTAATCAAAAGATACCTCACAAGATTTTCAACATTATTCATTCTATGTACAACAATAACCTGTTTAGTATTAAATTCGCAGAGGGTTTGAGTGAATTTAATCATTCTGACAAGGGTGTCAAACAAGGAGATGTTCTAAGCCCGTTACTATTCAATTTCTACATAAATGACATGATAAAGGAATTTGACAAACACAATTGTGATCCAATAAAATTAGATGATGCTTCTCTAAATGTACTGTTATATGCCGATGATTTGGTAATTCTATCTGAAACCAAAAAAGGTCTACAAAACGCTCTAAATGCACTCTCAAACTACTGCTCAAATTGGAAATTACAAGTAAACACAAATAAATCTAAGATTATTGTTTTTAACTCAAATGGAAAATCATTTCAAAATGAATTCACATTCAATGACGCCCATTTAGAAACTGTAAAACAATATAGCTACCTAGGCATAACTTTTAAATATAATGGCAATTTCAATGCAGCCATAAAATCACTCTCAGAGAAGGCTAGAAAAGCCTTCTTTAAAATAAAACAAACCATTGGATTAAATAACCCATGTAAACTTCTAGAAAAATTATTTGACTCATTGGTTTCACCCATACTACTATACTGTTGTGAAATCTGGGGTCTCCATACAACTTTTAAGGACACAGAGCCGTACGAAAAACTACACACCAAATTCATTAAAGAAATTCTTGGTGTTCACTGCAAAGCATCGAATGATGCTTGCAGAGCAGAGCTTGCTAGAGTGCCACTTAAAAATATAATCTTACTGTCCAATATAAAATTCTTAGAACATATATTCTCATCACAAAATAGCCTAGTTAATGAAATTTATATTGCAACTAAAGAATCAAACACCTGGGTTGATAAAGTTTCCACACTATTAAATAGAATAGGACTTCAATTTATATCAAACAATCTCCAAACATTAAAAATAAACGTAAACACAATCAAACAAAGAATATATGACATATGTCTACAAGAACAAAACGCTAGAATTTTTAGTTCAACAAAACTCTCTTTTTTCAAAAAATTCTACACAATGAATAACAGACCTAAATATGTAGATATCCTAATCAACAAAGGCGACAGAGCTGAAATCTGTAAATTAAGAATCAGTGCTCACGTTCTAGCAATTGAAAGAGACCGATATAAAAATATTTCTAGAGAAGAGAGATTCTGTAAACTATGCGATATTCAACTAATCGAAGATGAAGTGCACCTCTTATTACAATGTTCAAAATACTCTGAAATACGAGAAAAGATGGTTGAGAAATATGAAATGCATTTTAAATACTATAGACAGTTTAATGATGAACTAAAACTTCAATTGATTTTAAACAATAATGAATCATCCTTGTTGAAAAACACATCTTCGTTTCTGACTGAATGCATTAAACTCAGATCCTCTAATATTGAAATAAAGTCCACTTAATAACCATTCCTCCATTACTTTGTATACAAACTTCTGAAACCTTTGAATCATGATCTTGAGGTTATACCACTTTTGTTTGTCTATTCCAAATATCTGTAATTTAGTCATGTTTACATCATATCACTTCAAAACCATAATACCTAAAATGTATGTCTAATTACTGTTTGTTATGCTTTTTTTTTTTCATTGTTCAATTGTATTTTTTTTTTTTTCCTTTGGCTGTTTTTTGTCTTACTTGGGCGATAGCCATTTGTATAAATGTGTTATATGCCAATAAATAATTTGAATTTTGAATTTGAATTTTCGTAAATTGGAAATGAATTTCTCGTTTTGGAGAAAAGATTGAATTGGGAATTTTAAGGTCTAAAATTGGAGAAAATTACCTCTTTTTACCGAATTTCGGCCCCATACAGACCCTAAAAAACTTCCCTTGTAAATGATAAATTTCCTTGACAAACTAGAGATCACGGGTGCCCCGGCCATTCCCTGCATCGTCCAGATTGAAAAGTTTAATAATTTCTTGGCAGTTCTATCATGATTATTTTTTTTGATTTACCTAGGGACTTAACCAAAAATGTATTCATGATAACTTCGATTCTAAAGATAAAGAAAAACATGCATTTTTATCTTTTCAAAATTCTTGGAGGTAGCCGATTTAAATCCAAAACAATTTCAATTGTTCATTTTAAAAAGATTGATCATCAACCTCAAATTTAGAGTTTAAAAAATGTAAGTTTTATAGGAGGTTGTATCGAAGATTTGGTCAAGAAATATGTGTGTTAAATATGCCTTGCATAGGATATAAAGTCCCCAATTCATCCCTCAGATAAAGAAAATTTGATATGAACATGATTCAATGTAGGTTGTTTCCGAAACGTACACATACGTCCACGTACAGACAATGGACATGATTATCTATCCCCGAGAAATTTTTGGAAAATTTACTCAAATCGGTGGTTTCTGGGGTGTTTTGGGGCTATTTCTGACTAGTTTCATAGATTTATTACGGAAACAGTAGTTTAATGCTTCCAAAAGCATGGCATCAGAGCCCCTTCTTTTGGCACTGCCAGGGGGGGGGGGGGGGGGGGGGGCACGTGCCCCCGTGCCCCCCGGCTGAATCCGCCACTGATATGGTCACTTGCTCTACATTACTTGCAGCAATGGATGCTCTCAAGCTGATCGTTGTATTTCATGATTTTACAATAAAACAATTAATTACCTTGTGTTCAGTAGATATAGCAACCCTCAGCATATGTTAATCACGGCTTGCGGCCTCGGTGAATAACATATATCCTTCGGGTTGCTATATACTGCTATATCTACCTCACACAAGGTAATTAATTGTATAATAATCATGATAATAATACGTAAGTGTCTGGTTACAATATAGCTAGATATTCTTCTTCCTTCAATCCTTGCTTCCCTTTGGTATTTACGCTTGACAGAACGGAACCATTTTTCTTTTCATAGTTAATAATTTATATTAAAAAATTAAGGTATCCAGACCATACAGCCTCTCTCAGGGTTTTTTCCCCCTTGTTTTGGGGCCGAATTTCGGCCCCTTCCCAATGCCAAATTTCCTCTATTTTTCCCAAAAAATCACCCTGAAATTCCCAAAGAGGAATTATGAAAAAATCACCCTAGAAAATAAGACCCAAAACATGAAAGTCAGCACAAAATGTCCTATTTCTAAGTGCATTTTTTAAAGTTTTTTTAGCTCACCTGAGCCAAAGGCTCTAGTGAGCTATTGTCATAGCGATCCGTCCGGCGTCCGTCGTCCGTCGTGTGTCGTCTGTCGTGTGTCGTGTGTCGTCTGTCTGTCGTAAACTTTTCACATTTTCGACTTCTTCTCAAGAATGGCTAAAGGGATTTTGATGAAACTTGGTAGGTATAAAGTACTAATGGTCCCCTACAAGTGTTGTTGTTTTTCGTCCGGATCCCTCAACAGGTGGCGCCACCACAGGCAAAAGTAGGTCACAGGGGGTACCCTCCTTTGACAAACTTCTTCTTCAGAACGGAAGCACGTATCGACAAACCGAAAGCATCAGGATGATCTAGAGAGATGTCTTAAGAAGTGTTGTTATTTTTGGTTCCACTCCGAACTCAAATTTTTGACGCTTTTTTGACGTCTCTTCGGACTTAGTCAGAAATGCTAATTTTTGCACTATTTCTTTAAATAACTCAATTAGTGTATGATTTTACACACTCATTTACTGCATATTTATCATATCTAACTTACTTTTTTTCTTAGATTGTCATGAAACTTGGTAGGTATGAGGTACTCATGGTTTCCTACAAGTGAAAGAATTTTGTCAAGATATCCTCATTTGGATTTTTACGGAAAAACATTCATAGATACAATGTAGGTTTTCCATACCCAAGAGTAGTGGTTCAAACCCCGGCAGGACCCCACTTTTGCAGTTTTTTTTCTCCTTTTTTATATTTATCGTTAGAATAGAAAGTGTGAAAGAATTCTGTCAAAATATCAACTTTTAGATTTTTCATGATTTTTTAAACAGACAAGCTAGTTTGGCTTTGTGTACTTATTTTCGTACGTCGAAATAACACATGCAATCAAATATATACTCTGAATTTATTTTTGAGATGTTGACTTTTTCCATACATGCATATTATATAACAATTTCCCTATGTAATGATTATTTTCTCCGCTTTATTTTTGTATCTATGGTAAACAAAGTCGCCATATATCTTGTGTTACAGATTTGATTGGTTAATTCCTCCACGCCCATTTAATAGTCACGGTGGGTAATCTCGCAACGCAGAACACTAGGTTTATCTAAAATTTCGTGTATTACAAATTATTTTTCACAAAAAGGGGAATGTGATGCAGTGTAAGGATGCCTTAGATACGAGTTTTATCGAAAGTAAGAGAGGTAATATCCTTTTATAAAGCCGAAAAACTATTGGCATAATTGGTGTAGATGAAAGTGAAAGTAGAACGCGGATCGTGTTTGTGCATTATAAAAAGCTATAATATCCACCTTATTTTGGATACAACTCATAGTTAGGGCGTTGTTACACTGCATCACATTTCCCTTTTTGTAATAAATTATCTATTTTGCGCAAAAATATTGGAAAATAAATTGTTCTGCGTTGCGAGATTACCCACCGTGTTAGTACTGTACACGTGATACATTTCAGGAGATTAATAGATGATCTATCGTGCAAACAAAATAGTACTGCCGGTATTTAATAGATTTTATTTAATGTGCATATACTGGGAACACTTTCATGCTTGTTATTATTCATGTACTTGGAACAATTCCATACTTGTCATCGTTTATAAACTAGCTCTAATTTCCTTTGTCTTAGACTCTCTTAGATGAATTGTATACGGACTGATTTCTTGAAGAAACATCTAATGAGTAATCCCTTCCCGAGGATTTTGAGAATGTATAGGACATTTGATACATCTGAAATTCTTGAAAACAAATGAGTAATTTCTTCCCGAGGATTTTGAGAATGTATAGGACATTTGATATATCTGAAATTCTTGAAAACAAATAATTCAGTTCAGAGTTCTTGAAATCTTTCAATGAAATGTTGGACCACAGGAAGCTGTTGTTTTAAAAGAGGAAATAAATTATGATTCACAACCTTAAGCCACTGTGTTCGACATCTTGTATGTATACAACATTTCTAAAGACGAACACAAGAGGCTTTGAAGGTCGTGAATAATAAAACATTTTCTCTCATAAAACGACAGGTTCCTGTGGTCAGACATTTGGGAATTTTTATCTGTCCAAATAATAGATAGAACATGAGTTTTTATCGGACCAAATGATTTTTTATCAGCAAATCTGATGCAGCTGATACTTTTCATGAACTCTGTCAGCTAATAATTTGTCCATGTAACAGTCCTATCATGAGGCGAAACATAGTTAACAGTAAATAACGATGTGGTAGGTCTGCTAGTTGGACAAGCTTTACAGTATCATGGGCCTATTAATTTGTTTCCCTAAAAGCAGCATACACCAGAGTATTAAGTTTATTTCATTGTTTTATTCTTTTTGTCTGTTTCTTCATCACTTGCTGCACATTAATGTGGAATTTTACAAAATGATTTTTTTGATGTTGAATAATTGAACTATACACTAGCTGGGCATATGACTTTGGATCACATTATCCGTCTATTCAAATCAGTAAAAAAGATAATGTTTTGAAATGTTACTATTTCTTCTTGTTTGTACTTTTAAAGGCTGTAAAAAAAAAAATCTTGTCTGCATCCGGCAAAAATCTTTTTAGAAAGAATGTAGGCTCAAATCGTGATACTGGCACTATCAATTTTACGTCTTATTCAATGTCAGTATGTCAATTAGAGCACCCATGGGTATCAGGTGAGCGTTGTGCCCTCCTGGGGCTCTTGTATTCATTCCATGTTCAGTTCAAGCAAATCAATGGATTATCAGTGTTAATAAATGATACTTTAAGGTTATACTTTGGTGAGAATTTGTACAAAAATTTTCCCAATTTTAGCAAAATGTCGCAAATTTTCCCAAATGGGACAGGCACAGGCACCTTCCCCAAAATAAAAAAAACCCTGTCTCTTGATCTTTCATTCTCACTTTCAAAACAGATATTTAACCCCCCCCCCTCCCAAGAAAAAAAAAAACTATATATATATATTCGTTTCTTCTTGTAATTTTCGTTTCATTTTGTTCCCGGGCCTTTTCGTTTCATTTCACTTCGTTTTGTTTCGTTTCGTTTTGTTCAATTTCGTTTCGTTAATTCGTTTTCATTTCGTTTTGTTTTGCTTCTTTGCGTTTTGCATTTTACAGGTACCCACATTTTCGCATTGCTTCGCCTTTTCGTACCCTCGGGTCCAGCTAGTTAACTTGAATATTTTGAAATAGTGATATCTCTATTTAGAATAGTGACACACTATTTCAATTACTGTCCTGTTCACTAAATCCAGAGCACCCTGTTTTGGTGATTTATTCTGTAATCTGAAGAATTTTCCTATGAATTATAGTTTCCGAGGATAGACCTCCTTTAGTCGTAACTGGAAATTAATTTCAACTTACCCTATCAGCTGCCTTTAAACCGCAATATGAAAAATGAAATGTCTACAGGAAATTTCCATGTTAGTTTCAAGCCGCCACCATATTGTTCTCCATGTCAACAGTATATAGTAAACAGTGATGTCAAAGCTCCTGACGTCACGCATTTTCAGCGATTTTACTATAGAAAATCCCCGTAGACTTTTTATTTTCCGTCCTATTTCTAACTACATGGACGTACGGCCATAACAATGGTTTTTTTCTGTAAAATTACGACTAAAGGAGTACTATAAAATTGATATCTTTTTGGAAGATGACAGTATCATATTTTAGAGAAAACCGGGAAAACAGGGTGCTCTGGATTTAGTGAACAGGACAGTAGTGATATTATTGTATAAATACCTTGAACCAAGGTCATACATGTTATTGTACATGTATATATCTCGGAGGTCAAAGTGAGCTAACACTTGGTGAAATTGTTTACAGGGGAAGGGGGCTACTTCTCCAGTTAGGACAGTTCTTCTTCTTCTTCCGTTTGGAGTTGACCTCAGTTTGAGTGATGAATAACTCCAGCTCGATAAAAACAGGATGCTTCCATTAAAAGTTAAAAATTTAAAACTATTTACACAGGCTGTTAGGGTTCAAGGGTGCTGCAGCAGGGTCCAGGACAGACTGTCTAGTAGGGTCCTGAACTCCTCCAAGTTGGGTGCTGCGGTGACTGACTCTGGGAGGTGGTTCCAATCTCGCACTGTGCGAGGATAAAAAGAAAACTTATACACATCCCCTGATGCCCTAGGTTGGCGGTACCGATGCCCTCCTCTGGTACGACTGTCTCCTGGAGTGAGATGGTTCACTGGATTGATGTCAACCAGCTGGTTCTGTATCTTGTAACACAGAGTTAGTCGATGTTTCATCCTTCTTAGTTCCAAGTTCTCCCACCCTAAGTTGTTAAGTAGGGTGGTTACGCATCCTGGTGAGGTATCTCTGTACTCATTGTGGACGAACCTAGCAGCCCTGCATTGTACCTGTTCTAGATCCTTTGTCAAGGTGGTCTGATGAGGGTCCCATACTGATGATGCATACTCAAGTGATGGTCTAATGAGTGTGCAGTATGCATTGGCCTTTACAGATGGTTTACAACGGCCAAGATTATGTCTCAGGAACCCTAGGGATCTGGTGGCTTTTCCAATGGTGTTGGATATGTGGTTCGCCCATTGTAGGTCATGGCTGATGGTAATGCCCAGGTATTTCTCTCTATCAACGACCTCCAATCTGTGTTCATGGAGGGTTTGCAGTGGACGCCGCTTATTGCTGATTCTAATCACAATACATTTCTCAGGGTGGAAGCACATCTGGCAGTTCTACTGGTACATGTAGTATGCAGTTTCAATCAACAACAAAACAAACTTTACGGACAGTGGCAGATTCAGTGGGGTGCGGAGGGGGGTCCCCCCCCCTCCCCCCCCGGCACTGACCCAAAATTTTCCAAAAAACACACACTGTATTTTGGCCCATTTCCAGTAAAAATCGCCAAAATTCGGCCCTTGATCCCCCGACAAAGGGGGTGCTGGATCTGCCACTGACGGAACATTTGGTCAGGCATTTTGATATCAATTAAAATAGTCCTGGTCTTCTTATATTTCAGATAGACACCTGAAGTGCTTGTCAAAATTACTGGAAGACCAACCAACAACAGCCACTGAAGCAGAGTATGCTTTTTTGCTAGCAGAACATGTATTTTCCCCATTGGTCCCCGACTGCAGTTACCTTTTGGAAAAGATGTTGCAAAAATGTCCTGGAGTATGTGGAAAAATGATTAAAGATAGAGGAGGAGAGAAAGATTCAGAGATGACACATACTGGAATAGGTAATAGATTGACTAAATGCAACTGTCTGTCTCACAAAATTGTGCCTGCTCATAATTTACAAAAAAGTCAAGATCACAGTGTTGTTACATGGTAAGATATGCAACCCCTGCTCAAACTTCAGTCCCCATGAAGATATACATGTATACCAGTAGGATTAGGAATCACCCTGTCTGTCTGTCTTTTCGAATTGTGTCCAGGCTATAAAATCTTATGGCAACTCGGACCACAATGATACTTCACTCAAATGTTGCCAATGACCCAAGGGTGTGTCTTGACCTTGACTCAAGGTCAAAATCACAGTGTATCCATGGCAAAAATTGGTGTCAGTGGGCCATTAAATCTTTGTGGCCAGTTAGGTCTGGATATAACTTCACACAGCTGTTGCCCATGACCTGAACAAGGTTATGTCATGACCTTGACCCAAGTTCATATTATCAACATCAAGTTCACAGTGTAGTTTGTATGCATTACCAAGATTGGCATCTGAGCCATAATTTTCATGCCCCAGATCGAATGATCAGTGGCATATTGTTTTTAGCTCTACTGGTCAAAGACCAGTCGAGCTTATGCGATCGCCCTGTGTCCAACCGTCTGTCTGTCCGTCTATCCCGTCCGTCCGTTAAACTTCTCTTGTGAACGTAAATCCTCTGAATCTTTAAATGAAAGTTAACTCTTCTTGCAATATGATTGGTCTTTGGTCTTAGTTGCGCACATGATATTTTGTTTGATCCCCTGACCGGGTCCAGGGTCTTAGAAAATGGGCATGGTCATTTTCTCCTATATTATACGTTATTACGGTTATAGACAGGTAATATGGTCTGATATACCTTGTCTGGAATTTATATTTCCCAAGCCGAAGACGAAGAGGGGAATATGATCGAGCTCCAGACAAGGTATATAAGACCATATTACCTGTCTGGACTCTGGAACTGCAATAACGTTTATGTCATACTGCAATGATTGCTTATAAATTGTAATTTCAAAATGGCGTTGACAGTAAAATTTTCTTCACCATTAAAAAGATCGTACCGGTAAATGGTTTATTCTAAATGAATGAAATCCATTTTAGAAGAAAATTAAACATGTTAAAGTTAAAGGATCTGAAGCTAGAGGAAAATTCAAAACTTTTGAATGTTTTACAGGTGTAGTAGTACTGGACGAGTGGTGGTGCGTGTAAATCAGACAAAACAAATATAATTTTCTATTTTTATTCCCAAGTATATTCTTTATTAAACAAAACCAATAAACAATAACAAAAGTCGTCGTAATAGCCAAATCAAGTTCCAAATCTGATCTTTTACACCAAATACAATCTAACTTAATTCCTTTTCAAGTTCAAAATAGCTTCAAATCACCAAATAAATCGTAACCAAATATCAAAATCAAACAAAAAGCCAGACAAAATCAAAGATACAAAATGTTTCTATTTCTTGTTCTAAGTCAGAAGTCGACTACAGAGGCTTTACAAGTATTAGCTTTTACAAAAAGCTTGCCGGCAGTTAGCTGACATTAATTCTTGTTAGACCAATCGCACATTTCCGGGCTTTTCCGTTTTTATTTCCGATTCAAGCTACGGAAATTTCCGAGGATCTGTGATTTGTTGTAGGACGTATGGGTACAAAGACTTTTCGATGCATCTTTCGGAAGAAAATGCACTTATACGATATGACTTTCATTTGTCAAGTCATCTAGACTCTTCAGCCGACCTGATGGAAGCATCTTATGCACAGATTCAGAATAACCTTGACGAATATTTGCATATTTTGTAGTTGTCCACCAATCATATTGCCAAGAGTTATTTTATCCGTGCAAGTATGTCACGATTGATTACAGTATACCGGCAGTCATGACTGCCGGTATACTGTAATCAATCGTGACATACTTGCACGGATAATGACTGCCGGTAACAAGCCAGAAAGTCTGGCAGCACACTGCACTGAACTCGCTGAACGCTCGCTTTATATACTGCTTGATCACATATGGCAGTTACCGAACTGAGAGTTATAACAATTAATCTGATTGGATAAAGATAACAGTTCTAATGTATGTATCTATTAATAACGTAAAGGTAAAAAGTAAGAATAAAAATGCTATGATCGCTTAGCAATATAAGTCCCCTACCGGCAGCATATATTTATGTCCTGCAACTCTGCCTATGAATTAGTCTCTTTAATTAAACATGAGTTTTAATTAAACTTACTGTCTGTGCAGCTCAGTTCTGAGGTTTTATCTGCTTTATCGATTCGAAGAGGAGGTCAAGCATGACTCTGTAACTATCCAAGACTAAGCTGAGTATGAAATTTTACCTGAACATCTCTATTTGATGGAGAAAGAAGTCTGAAAAACTGACAAAAACTGAATTGAGCTAGTCATCAAGGGGCATAACTCCTAAAAAAATAGGTCAAGCGTGCCAAAAGTCAAACTTGCTCTGTAACTATCCAAGACTAAGCTGAGTATAAAATTTTGCCTAAATATCTCTATTTGTTGCAGTAAGAAGTCTGGAAAACTGACAAAAACTGAATTTTCCAAGTCATCAAGGGGCATAACTCCTCCAAAAATAGGTCAAGCATGACTAAAGTCAAACTTGCTCTGTAACTATCCAAGATAAAGCTGTGTATCAAATTTCACCTGAATATCTTTATTTGTTGCAGAAAACAGTCCGGAAAACTGACAAAAACTGAATTGTGCAAGTCATCAAGGGGCATAACTTCTCAAAAAATAGGTCAAGCGTGACAAAAGTCGAACTTGCTCTGTAACTATTCAAGACCAAACTATGTATCAAATTTCATTTGAATATCTCCATCCGTTGCAGAAAAAAGCCCGGAAAACTGCCAAAAACTCGATTTTCAATGACATCAAGGGGCATAACTCCTCTAAAAATAGGTCATGCGTGACGAAAGTCGAACTTACTCTGTAACTATCCAAGACCAAGCTGTGTATCAAATTTCATCTGAATATCTTCATCCGTTGCAGAAAAAAGTCCGGAAAACTGCCAAAAACTGAATTTTCCAAGTCATCAAGGGGCTTAACTCCTCCAAAAATAGGTCAAGCGTGACGAAAGTCGAACTTACTCTGTAACTATCCAAGACCAAGCTGTGTATCAAATTTCATCTGAATATCTTCATCCGTTGCAGAAAAAAGTCCGGAAAACTGCCAAAAACTGAATTTTCCAAGTCATCAAGGGGCTTAACTCCTCCAAAAATAGGTCAAGCGTGACGAAAGTCGAACTTACTCTGTAACTATCCAAGACCAAGCTGTGTATCAAATTTCATCTGAATATCTTCATCCGTTGCAGAAAAAAGTCCGGAAAACTGCCAAAAACTGAATTTTCCAAGTCATCAAGGGGCATAACTCCTCCAAAAATAGGTCAAGCGTGACGAAAGTCGAACTTGCTCTGTTACTATCCAAGATTAAGCTTCGTATCAAAGGGGTAGGGCCATGAAGCCCGATATTGGCCCTAATTTTGATAAATTTTGAACATTGTACTTCATAGAATTTTTAACTATTATTTGACATTTTGAAACGTTCTCTACTGAATCACGAATCTACTTTTTGTAAACATTGCTTTTATCAACAACTCTTAGCCCTTTGAAAACACCAAAATAGGTCATATTCGGCGAAGTTGATGCAAAAGCTCAATATTTCTATTAAATTAGCAATGGCCGCATGCATTAACTATGATGGAAAATTTATATGTGAAAGATAATCATTATATCCTTTTGTCATAAACGTTTTATCTCAGTTAACGCATGCGGCCACATTGAATTCTACGACAAAAGACAAAATTCCCAGCAATTTACGTCATATTCTATCAATAACGTCAAAATGACGTCACTTCATGACGTCATTGCAGTTAAATGGCACATTGTTTGGTGATATTATTCTTTTCATGAAAAAACTGAATTTTCCAAGTCATCAAGGGGCATAACTCCTCCAAAAATAGGTCAAGCGTGACAAAAGTCGAACTTGCTCTGTAACTATCCAAGATAAAGCTGTGTATCAAATTTCATCTGAATATCTCCATCCATTGCAGAAAAAAGTCCGGAAAACTGATATTCGGACAGACGGAGGGACAGACGGACCGAGAGGAAACTAAGAGTCCCCTTCGGCGTTGCCGGTAGGGGACTAAAAATAGATCAATATTGATAACATAGACCCGTTCTGCTACATTGGAAAAGCTCGCTATGACGTCAAGAAACAATAAGGTATCCGTGACATCACAAAGTTCCATATTTACAGCTGAAAACGGGTAACATAGTCTCATAAATACGGCTAAACAACCAATAAGATTCCTTATTTATTTGCAGTGTGACAATTGAATGTGAACACCAAATTCAAAGAACTATAAATGATACAGAGACTGAGTTAATTCTTTTTGCAATTAAATAGGTCTATAGTGTAGTTGTGCATCTGAGGTATTTTGTTTGAGCCCCTGACCCCCAGGGTCTTAGAAAATGGGCGTGGTCATTTTCTCCTGTATAACTCTATCATGTAATCTCGTGAACACCAAATCTGAAGAACTATAAATGATAGAGAGTTAATTCTTTATGCAATAATATAGGTCTATGGTGTATTTGTGCACCAGATATTTTGTTTGAGCTCCTGACACCCAGGGTATTAGAAAATGGGCGTGGTCATTTTCTCCTATATAACTCTATGTAATCTTGTGAACACCAAATCTGAAGAACTATAAATGATAGAGAGTTAATTCTTTTTGCAATAAAATAGGTCTTTGGTGTAGTTGTGCACCTGATATTTTGTTTGAGCCCCTGACCCCCAGGGTCTTAGAAAATGGGCGTGGTCATTTTCTCATAATCTCGTGAACACCAAATCTGAAGAAGTATATAAATGATAGAGAATTGATTCTTTTTGCAATAAAATGTGTCTATGGTCTAGTTGTGCACCTGACATTTTGTTTGAGCCCCTGACTCCCAGGGTCTTAGAAAATGGGTGTGGTCATTTTTTCCTATATAACTCTGTTATCTTATGAAAACCAAACCTGAAGAATATAAATGACAGAGAGTTAATTCATAGATTCTGTAGATGTGCACCTGATATTTTGTTTGAGCCTCTGACTCCCAGGGTTTTAGAAAATGGGTGTGGTCATTTTCTCCTATAACTCTATGTCATCTTATCTGAAGAACTATAAATGATAGAGAGTTCATTCTTTTTGCAATAAAATGGCTTTGCGGTCTAGATGTGCATCTGATATTTTATTTGAGCCTCTGACCCCCAGGGTCTTAGTAAATGGGCATGCTCATTTTCTCCTATATAACTATGTAATCTAGCTTGTGAACACCTTATCTGAAGAACTATAAATGATAGAGAGTTAATTCTTTTTGCAAGAAAAGGGGTCTGTGGTCGAGATGTTCACCTGATATTTTGTTTGAACCCCTGACTTCCAGGGTCTTAGAAAATGGGTGTGGTCATTTTTTTCCTATATAACACTATGCTACCTTATGAGCACCATGTCTTGAGAACTAAAAGACAAAAAAATATGAAAGCATATAGGAGAAAAGTGCAAAAAGTATGTATGTATAATTTCCAATAATTTTAGTTTAAAAGGGGGCATAACTCATACAAAATTGGTCAGTTTATCTTGTTGTTGTATATTGTTGGAGATTATTAGTCACAGAGACTTATTATAATTACGGTCCTAAATTGATGCTCCTTACGGTCGACACTGTAGTTGTACAATATGCAATTTTCTTAGCACTACTGTCACTAGTAAATTGTGATGCACGTATTATTCACCAACATAGGAGTGGGACATAATTTCTTTGACATTCCGTGCTTTAGTAGTCCCCCCACTGGGGAAACGAGGGGACTATAGATTTTCACTGCTTGTCGAGTCTGTTTGCCTGTCAATCAGTCTACATTGGACAAGTTTTCCAAACGTTCGTAGCTATGCTTTAATTCACATATCAGACAGAATCTTAGTAGTGAAAAGTTGCAGATCAAGTTCATCTTTGGTCATGATTGACCTACTTTAACCAGAGTTCGTGCCCTTTCTTCAAAACCAGTTTTCTATACTTTTCTATCAGTACTATTGTGTATCATGCCAATTTACCAGTAAGTTTTCCTGTAACTACTTACACATCAAGTTTTACTTTAGACAAAACTACTTCCTCCAGAGCTATTTTCCCATATACAATCAGATTTTGGACTTGTCATTTCTATGTTTTAGATATTAGGCTGAAATTAGTGGTGGATCTGTTGCTGAGATTAACCAGCAGTTTTAACTTTGGTTGCAGGTTTTGAATTTGTTGTGACTGGTGGGAGACATGTATTGCTTCAGCAGGACTCTTATAAGAATGCTTGTTCTATATAAAACTTTGTCTTTTGTAGGCCATCCAGAGGTGTGGCATGGATTTGTTGACATCTGGTTGAATAATCAGATGACAGTGAAAGTAGCAGTGAGAACAGATGAAGATAGCGATAGTGATGATGATCATGTTTGCGAAACAGCTGTAACACTGCCAGAACAATCAGAAGAATCTGACTGGGATGCCCCAGGTTGTTCATCAGAGAAAAAAATAAAACTGTCTCCTCATCCTACTGATCCATTTTGTTTAAGTGCAATTCAGGTTAAAAAACCAAAGCAAGACATTACATCAAATAAATGTGTATCACAGACAGTAGCACAAACTATCGTCAATGCATTTTTGCACAAAGAATCATCTCATCTTGTCCCTTGTCTGTGCTCATCATTTGAGTCTTTCCAAGTCTACTTGTATGACCCAGTCAATGACTTCCTGCTGATGACCATTGAACCACTGTTGATGTTTGACAAAGAGAAGAAGGAATTTTTTAGTGATATCAATATCATTTATCTCTGGATGATTTTGAACTATGACATATGCTTTAAAAAAATGAAACAGGAATCCGTTCAAATGCTAGAAAGTCATGATTTAAAGGCGGGTTTTAAAAACTTTGCAATGGATAAGTTTAATATCTATCAGAAGAAGTTGATCTTTGGTCAGAAGTCATTCCCTTCAGGAAGAGTTAAATCGAGACCCATAATTGAGATACCTATGCGGTTCTAGTCAGTGTGTTCAACCACAGAGTCAGTCTGAACGACTCTTAATATCTGTGCCTCCTGCTTGTTTAATGAATTGATTTTGATACTGACCATCCATTCAGATGACTGTGAGCCATATAGGAAGGTTATGTGTTACACAGACCATACTGTGATCTCCGTCTCTCTTGCCAACAAAACTTGAATTACCGATGCATCTAAGGATGTTTGGTCCAATGCATGCCTTAGACGCATCTCATCTACATAAAAGGCTGGGGTCAACAGATTTTTAGCTCATCTCGACGAAGTTGAGTGAGCTTATGCTATACCCCGCGCGTCCGCGTCCGCCTCCGGTTAAGAAGTTTGGGGTAGCTCAGTATTTGGCAAAGTACTGATGCTACAGTAACCAAACTTGCACAAGTGATTCATCTTTGGATGCTGAGGTGAACCCATGCATCGGATGCTGCATCTGACCTACATTTTCCGCTTGAGTGACTGGTTAAGAAGTTTGGGGTAGCTCAGTATCTGACAAAGTACTGATGCTACAGTAACCAAACTTGCACAAGTGATTCATCTTTGGATGCTGAGGTGAACCCATGCATCGGATGCTGCATCTGACCTACATTTTCCGCTTGAGTGACTTGGTTAAGAAGTTTGGGGTAGCTCAGTATCTGACCAAGTAGAAATGCTACAGTAACCAAACTTGCACAAGTGATTCATCTTTGGATGCCGAGATGGATCCATGCATCGGATGCAGCATCTGACCTACTTTTTCCTCTTGAGTGATTTGCTTTTAAAAGCCAATATTGAGCAAAGTATAAGTGCTTCATGTACCAAACTTGCATATTGGATGTATCTTTGATCAAACTTTCATAAAATGACCTTGACCTACTTTTTCCGCTCGAGTGATTTAGCCTTTAAAAGCCATTATTGAGAAAAGTATAAGTGCTACATGTACCAAACTTGCTTATTGGATGTATCATTGATCAAACTTTCATGTAATGACCTTGACCTACTTTTTCCGCTTGAGTGATTTTGCCTTTAAAAGCCAATATTGAGTGCTACATGTACCAAACTTACATATTGGATGTATCTTTGATCATTCTTTCATAAAATGAAATTGACCTACTTTTTCAGCTTGAATGATTTTGCCTTTAAAAGCCAATATACATGTGTTTAGAAATATGTTTGAATTGAATTTTGCTGCCACGAGGTGAGCTTCGTAATCTGTGATTACCTATGTTTAATTCTATTGTCGGAATTGGACTTCAACTGTAATCATAATTAAACCACTTGCCCGACCTTGAAATGCATTTGTGAGCTTGGTACAAAACATATCTACTTATTGGCCCTGCAAACGAAGTTGTTGTTGGGGTATATAGGAATCACCATCTGTCTGTTCAGCTATGTGTTTAAAAACATGTCCAGATCATAAGATCTGCAGGCTTTCTACTGTTTCTACTATTTCCTACTTTTTAGCTCACCTCGACGAAGTTGAGTGAGCTTATGCTATAACCCCACGCGTCCGCGTCCGCGTCCTCGTCCGCGTCCGCGTCCGCGTCCGTGTCCGCGTCCGCGTCCGGTTAAGAAGTTTGGGGTAGCTCAGTATCTGACAAAGTACTAATGCTACAGTAACCAAACTTGCACAAGTGATTCATCTTTGGATGCTGAGGTGAACCCATGCATCGGATGCAGCATCTGACCTACATTTTCCGCTTGAGTGACTTGGTTAAGAAGTTTGGGGTAGCTCAGTATCTGACAAAGTACTAATGCTACAGTAACCAAACTGGCACAAGTGATTCATCTTTGGATGCTGAGGTGAACCCATGCATCGTATGCAGCATCTGACCTACATTTTCCGCTTGAGTGACTCGGTTAAGAAGTTTGGGGTAGCTCAGTATCTGACAAAGTACTGATGCTACAGTAACCAAACTTGCACAAGTGATTTATCTTTGGATGCTGAGGTGAACCCATGCATCAGATGCAGCATCTGACCTACATTTTCCGCTTGAGTGACTTGGTTAAGAAGTTTGGGGTAGCTCAGTATCTGACAAAGTACTGATGCTACAGTAACCAAACTGGCACAAGTGATTCATCTTTGGATGCTGAGGTGAACCCATGCATCGGATTCAGCATCTGACCTACATTTTCCGCTTGAGTGATTTGGATAAGAAGTTTGGGGTAGCTCAGTATCTAACAAAGTACTAATGCTACAGTAACCAAACTTGCACAAGTGATTCATCTTTGGATGCCGAGATGGACCCATGCATCGGATGCAGCATCTGACCTACTTTTTCCACTTGAGTGATTTCGCTTTTAAAAGCCAATATTGAGCAAAGTATAAGTGCTTCATGTACCAAACTTGCATATTGGATGTATCTTTGATCAAACTTTCATAAAATGACCTTGACCTACTTTTTCCGCTTGAGTGATTTTGCCTTTAAAAGCCAATATTGAGCAAAGTATAAGTGCTAGATGTTCCAAACTTGCATATTAGATGTATCTTTGATCAAACTTTCATAAAATGACCTTGACCTACTTTTTCCGCTTGAGTGATTTTGCCTTTAAAAGCCAATATTCAGCAAAGTATAAGTGATACATGTACCAAACTTGCATATTGGATGTATCTTTGATCAATCTTTCATAAAATGACCTTGACCTACTTTTTCCGCTTGAGTGATTTTGCTCTATAAAGCCAAAATTGAGCAAAGTATAACTGCTACATGTACCAAACTTGCATATTGGATGTATCTTTGATCAAACTTTCATAAAATGACCTCGACCTACTTTTTCCGCTTGAGTGATTTTGCCTTTAAAAGCCAATATTGAGCAAAGTATAAGTGATACATGTACCAAACTTGCATATTGGATGTATCTTTGATCAATCTTTCATAAAATGACCTTGACCTTCTTTTTCTGCTTGATTGATTTTGCTCTATAAAGCCAATATTGAGCAAAGTATAACTGCTACATGTACCAAACTTGCATATTGGATGTATCTTTGATCAAACTTTCATAAAATGACCTTGACCTACTTTTTCTGCTTGAGTGGTTTTGCCTTTACAAGCCAATATACATGTACTAAAAAAATATGTTTTAATTGAATTTTGCTGTCACGAGGTGAGCTTTGTAATCTGTGATTACCTATGTTTTATTTTGATCCTATTTTTTCCTACTTTTTCTTCAAAACCTCCTACTATTCCTACTTTTTCATCTCAAAAGTGAAAAATTACTTGCTTCACTTGTCATCGACATTTGATTCAAAGTTTTTAAAAAATTTCAGGCTCGCTTCGCTCGCCCATTCTGTATATTTTACATGAAAAATTAATCTGTACTTTTTAGCTCACCTCGACGAAGTTGAGTGAGCTTATGCTATAACCCCATGAGTCCGCGTCCGCGTCCTCGTCCGCGTCCGTGTCCGCGTCCGCGTCCGGTTAAGAAGTTTGGGGTAGCTCAGTATCTGACAAAGTACTAATGCTACAGTAACCAAACTTGCACAAGTGATTCATCTTTGGATGCTGAGGTGAACCCATGCATCGGATGCAGCATCTGACCTACATTTTCCGCTTGAGTGACTTGGTTAAGAAGCTTGGGGTAGCTCAATATCTGACAAAGTACTGATGCTACAGTAACCAAACTTGCACAAGTGATTCATCTTTGGATGCTGAGGTGAACCCATGCATCGGATGCAGCATCTGACCTACATTTTCCGCTTGAGTGATTTGGATAAGAAGTTTGGGGTAGCTCAGTATCTGACAAAGTACTAATGCTACAGTAACCAAACTTGCACAAGTGATTCATCTTTGGATGCCAAGATGGACCCATGCATCGGATGCAGCATCTGACCTACTTTTTCCACTTGAGTGATTTCACTTTTAAAAGCCAATATTGAGCAAAGTATAAGTGATACATGTACCAAACTTGCATATTGGATGTATCTTTGATCAAACTTTCATAAAATGACCTTGACCTACTTTTTCCGCTTGAGTGATTTTGCCTTTAAAAGCCAATATTGAGCAAAGTATAAGTGCTAGATGTTCCAAACTTGCATATTAGATGTATCTTTGATCAAACTTTCATAAAATGACCTTGACCTACTTTTTCCGCTTGAGTGATTTTGCCTTTAAAAGCCACTATTGAGCAAAGTATAAGTGATACATGTACCAAACTTGCATATTGGATATATCTTTGATCAATCTTTCATAAAATGACCTTGACCTACTTTTTCCGCTTGAGTGATTTTGCCTTTAAAAGCCAATATTGAGCAAAGTATAAGTGCTAGATGTTCCAAACTTGCATATTAGATGTATCTTTGATCAAACTTTCATAAAATGACCTCGACCTACTTTTTCCGCTTGAGTGATTTTGCCTTTAAAAGCCAATATTGAGCAAAGTATAAGTGATACATGTACCAAACTTGCATATTGGATATATCTTTGATCAATCTTTCATAAAATGACCTTGACCTACTTTTTCCGCTTGAGTGATTTTGCTCTATAAAGCCAATATTGAGCAAAGTATAACTGCTAGATGTTCCAAACTTGCATATTGGATGTATCTTTGATCAAACTTTCATAAAATGACCTCGACCTACTTTTTCTGCTTGAGTGGTTTTGCCTTTAAAAGCCAATATACATGTACTAAGAAATATGTTTGAATTGAATTTTGCTGTCATGAGGTGAGCTTCGTAATCTGTGATTACCTATGTTTTCTCTCTGTGATTTCCTCAAAGATGAACATTACCAGTCTACAATCATTGCTTACAGTGATTTGTGTGTCTTACTTACTGAAAATTGTCGCTAAAAGTGATGGAAAATTTGCTACTTTTCCCCTAATAATTCCTACTTTTTCCTATTTTTCTCGTACTTTCTTTCATTGACTACTCCTACTTTTTTCCTATTTTTTCATCAAGGTAGAGTAGAAAGCCTGGATCTGTATAATGATACTCGCACAAATGTTGTGTCATGACCTTGACCCAAGGTCATACCATCAAGGTGAAGCTCACAGTGTACCCATGGTGAACATGCCACAAAATATTTGTTTTAAGAGTCGGACCTGAATGTAATGTCACAAATTCATGACCAGGGATATAAAACCAGCCTCTACGTTTGGGTATACAGATATGGAAGATGTCATTTGAAGTTTGATTTGCTTTTTTTGCAGTCTTTCATCTGATTTTGTGATAGAATATACATTTGTACATGTATACAAATATTGTGTGTTTCTAATTTTCAATTTTTCACTTTCATCCTGGTATGATGTTTAACATGCATAATTTACCATTATTGTCCAACAGTGCTATTTAATATGTATGGAGGTGGCTTGACACTTGTACATTACAAATAATATATAGAACTCATTCTCTCGAACATCTGAATGTAAGAGATATCTGCTTTCCATTATAGCGAGCGGAGCTCGCTGCAAAGGCCCAAAGGGCCTTTGCGAGCGAAGCTCGCCCTTATGGTAACGCGTATACACATTTCTTATTGAGAAAATATGCTGAATCGAAGAATGAGAATGTACTACTATGCTTTCAAAAATTTTCACCCCCTCGCAGACAGAGTTGCTGCGGAGATGCTGGATATTGCCATTTAAATTTTTTTTATGACTCAAAGTAGACGTATATGTTATACTCAATTTTTGTTTATAAGTTAAATTTATTGAAAACATTTTTCGTAAATCAGGTAACGATAAAGCATCAACAAGCCGGCGTAACCACGGGAAATCCTACATTTCCGGTTTTAATCGAGACGTTTCGCTCTGATTGCTTTTCTCGTCTCGGGTGGTTTCGTACTGTCAGAAGTCGGAATATGTTTGTTTTTTCTTTTGTCCTTAAGTAATTTATTTTCAGCTAGCCTAAACATTATCAAGTTCTTACAAAATAAGAATGAATTATAAAGAACTATATTTTTAAAGAACCATATTTTAAGCCCCCCTTTAAAATGTTCATCTGCAGGTCTAGATCAATTTACAAATGCTTCCGTGTTTCCACTCGCCTTATACATGTACTACCTTTTTTGGCAATCATCAAACAGAAAGTTTTGTAAGATAAGATAAACCATCATAGTCAAAATAAAAAAGAAAGATATTTTTTCATTTTATATAATCATATCTTTTTTCTCTCCGTTCGCACATAAAGGCTTTGCCTTGATTCATATTAAAAAATTGATCTCAATGAAGTTAGTCTTTACTATAGAATACTTTCCTGAATGAGGTTTTGGGCATTCTCCTGACCAATTCAGTGACTTTGTAGAATTTCTAGTTCTAGTTTAAGAATACACAATCTTACATACATTTCCTTTTAGGATATTCACAGAATAAATAGTTTGTGTCTTGAAATGTTGAGCTTAGTTTATGAACTAACAGAAGAAATAATAATCGTACAATGTTCTAGGATTGCAGAAACAAAGTGTTACATTATTTGTTGACTTAATTTTGTGAGATATTTTGCTGTCTAGTGTTCTGAAATCTTTGGATGTCCCTTGTCCATGAATGCTTTGATCAGCTGATATGGCTACTGTTAGTTTTTGGTGAATAAAGAAATAAAATGCCTATTTTGACTTCTTCTTTTGTAAATTCCCTCAGCTGTACTCAAATTTATAAAGATTGAATGTAGAATATTTATTGATAGAGTTGTTACTTTTTCTCTACCATTTACTCTCTCTTTGAGTTATAGAGAAAAACTTTGTATTTGATGTCATGTACAAACAGATCTGTAATACCAAAGCGATTTTGTATACACCCATAATCAGATGGGCGTATTGTGGTATGGCGCTGTCGGTCTATTTGTGATTGTTGTAACTTGTGTCAATTCATGTAAGGGATTTCAAATCAAAAACAATACAAATGAGCTTGAATCATCTTCATGGATTTATATTTGGTCATACATATCTTTTTATATGAACAAATACTGCATTTTGTAGTAGTCTTCCATTAATTGCTGACATCATGGTCAGTTATTATCAATCATCAAATGAATAGAAACCAGAATTCTTACTACTTGCAGTCTGAGAGTCCTAAAAAATGGATTTATGGATGGTCAATGTTAACCTCTTGTGTAATGGATTTATAGATGGTCAATGTTAACCTCTTGTGTAATGGATTTATGGATGGTCAATGTTAACCTCTTGTGTAATGGATTTATAGATGGTGAATGTTAACGTCTTGTGTAATGGATTTATGGATGGTCAATGTTAACCTCTTGTGTAATGGATTTATAGATGGTCAATGTTAACGTCTTGTGTAATGGATTTATGGATGGTCAATGTTAACGTCTCGTGTAATGGATTTATGGATGGTCAATGTTAACGTCTCGTGTAATGGATTTATAGATGGTCAATGTTAACGTCTTGTGTAATGGATTTATAGATGGTGAATGTTAACGTCTCGTGTAATGGATTTATAGATGGTCAATGTTAACGTCTCGTGTAATGGATTTATGGGTGGTCAATGTTAACCTCTTGTGTAATGGATTTATGGATGGTCAATGTTAACGTCTCGTGTAATGGATTTATGGGTGGTTAATGTTAACGTCTTGTGTAATGGATTTATGGATGGTCAATGTTAATGTCTCGTGTAATGGATTTATGGGTGGTCAATGTTAACGTCTCGTGTAATGGATTTATGGGTGGTCAATGCTAACGTCTCGTGTAATGGATTTATGGATGGTCAATGTTAATGTCTCGTGTAATGGATTTATGGATGGTTAATGTTAACGTCTTGTGTAATGGATTTATCGATGGTGAATGTAAATGTCTCGTGTAATGGATTTATGGGTGGTCAATGTTAACGTCTCGTGTAATGGATTTATGGATGGTCAATGTTAATGTCTTGTGTAATGGATTTATGGATGGTTAATGTTAACGTCTTGTGTAATGGATTTATGGATGGTCAATGTTAACCTCTTGTGTAATGGATTTATGGATGGTCAATGTTAACGTCTCGTGTAATGGATTTATGGGTGGTCAATGTTAACGTCTCGTGTAATGGATTTATGGGTGGTCAATGTTAACCTCTTGTGTAATGGATTTATGGGTGGTCAATGTTAACCTCTTGTGTAATGGATTTATGGATGGTCAATGTTAACGTCTCGTGTAATGGATTTATGGATGGTCAATGTTAACGTCTCGTGTAATGGATTTATGGGTGGTCAATGTTAACCTCTTGTGTAATGGATTTATGGATGGTCAATGTTAACCTCTTGTGTAATGGATTGATAGATGGTCAATGTTAACCTCTTATGTAATGGATTTATGGATGATCAATGTTAACCTCTTGTATAATAGATTTATTGATTGTCAGTGTTAACCTCTTGTGTAATTGATTTATGGATGGTCAATGTTAACCTCTTGTGTAATGGATTTATGGATGGTCAATGTTAACCTCTTGTGTAATGGATTGATGGATGGTCAATGTTAACCTCTTGTGTAATGGATTTTTGGGTGATCAATGTTAACCTCTTGTGTAGTGGATTTATGGATGGTCAATGTTAAGCTTTTGTGTAATGCATTTATGGATGATCAATGTTAACCTGTTGTGTAATGGATTTATGGATGGTCAATGTTAACTTCTTGTGTAATGGATTTATGGGTGGTCAATGTTAACCTTTTGTGTAATGGATTAATGGATGGGCAATGTGAACCTATTGTGTAATGGATTCATGGTTGGTCAATGACAAATATGGATAATGACCATATCCCTGTATACAGCACAAAATCGATAATTCAGAAACCGAAGGCATACAAAATCAGGATAAATTAGGAACCAAAGCAAACAAACAAAAACCTCCACCATATGAAAAGAACCGAACTCCCGATATGGTAGTGAGACCAGGTGCCCAGGAAGAGTAAGCATCTCCTCTTGTGTAATGGATTATGGGTGATCAATGTTAAACTCTTGTGTAAGGGATTTATGGATGGTCAATGTTAACCTATATTGTAATGGATTTATGGACAGTCAATGTTAACCTCTTGTGTAATGGATTTATGGATGGTCAATGTTAACCTCTTGTGTAATGGATTTATCGATAGTCAATGTTAACTTCTTGTGTAATGGATTTATGGATTGTCAATGTTAACCTCTTGTGTAGTGGATTTATGGATGGTCAATGTTAACCTTTTGTGTAATGGATTTATGGATGATCAGTGTTAACCTGTTGTGTAATGGATTTATGGACAGTCAATGTTAACTTCTTGTTTAATGGATTTATGGATTGTCAATGTTAACCTCTTGTGTAGTGGATTTATGGATTGTCAATGTTAACCTCTTGTGTAGTGGATTTATGGATGGTCAGTGTTAACCTGTTGTGTAATGGATTTATGGATGGTCAATGTTAACCTGTTGTGTAATGGATTTATGGATGGTCAATGTCAAACGTCTTTAAATTCAATAGCATCATTTAAAACCTGATAAATTTACAGCATGGACCACACATGCATGTTTCGGGCACTAAACCCTCGTCAGTGATCCTCAGTCTAAACAATGTAATATGGCCAAAAAGTATGAAAATGTTAACCTCCTGTGTAATGGATTTATGGATGGTCAATGTTAAACTCTTGTGTAATGGATTTATGGATGGTCAATGTCAACCTTTTTTGTAATGGATTTATGGATGGTGAATGGTAAACTCTTATGTAAAGGATTTATGGATGGTCAATGTTAACCTTTTTTGTAATGGATTTATGGATGGTCAATGTAAACCTCTTGTGTAATGGATTGATAAATGGTCAATGTTAACCTTTTGTATACTGGATATATGGATGGTCAATGTTAACCTATTGTGTAATGGATTCATGGATGGTCAATGTTAACCTTTTGTGTAATGGATTTATGGATGGTCAATGTTAACCTATTGTGTAATGGATTGATAGATTGTCAATGTTAACCTTTCGTGTAATGGATTTATGAATGGTCAATATTAACCCATTGTGTAATGGATTTATGGATGGTCAATGTTAACTTCTTGTGTAATGGATTTATTGGTGATCAATGTTAACTCTTACAATATGGATTTATGGATGGTCAATGTTAACCTCTTGTGTAATGGATTTATGGATGGTCAATGTTAACCTCTTATGTAATTGATTTATGGATGTTTAATGTTAACCTCTTGTGTAATGGATTTATGGATGGTCAATGTTAACCTATTGTGTAATGGATTTATGGATGGTCAATGTTAACCTCTTATGAAATGGATTTATGGATGGTCAATGTTTACCTCTTTTGTAATGGATTTATGGATGGTCAATGGTAACCTCTTGTTTTATGGATTTATGGATGGTCAATGTTAACTTCTTGTGTAATGGATTTATGGGTGGTCAATGTCAACCTCTTGTGTAATGGATTAATGGATTGGCAATGTTAACCTCTTGTGTAATGGATTTATGGATGGTCAATGTTAACTTCTTGTGTAATGGATTTATGGGTGGTCAAGTTTAAACTCTTGTGTAATGGATTTATGGATGGTCAATGTTCACCTCTTGTGTAATGGATTAATAGATGGGCAATGTTGACCTCTTGTGTAATGGATTCACGGGTGGTCAATGACAAAGATGGATAATGACCATATCCCTGTATACAGCACAAAATCGATAATTCAGAAAATCAGAAACCGAAGGCATACAAAATCAGGATAAATTAGGAACCAAACCAAACAAACAAAAACCTCCACCATATGAAAAGAACCGAACTCCCGCTATGGTAGTGAGACCAGGTGCCCAGGAAGAGTGAGCATCTCCTCTTGTGTAATGGATTTTGGGTGATCAATGTTAAACTCTTGTGTCCTGGATTTATGGATGGTCAATGTTAACCTCTTGTGTAATGGATTTATGGATGGTCAATGTTAACCTCTTGTGTAATGGATTTATGGATGGTCAATGTTAACCTCTTGTGTAATGGATTGATAGATGGTCAATGTTAACCTCTTGTGTAATGGATTAATGGATGGTCGATGTTAACCTTTTGTGTAATGGATTTATGGATTGTCAATGTTAACCTCTTGTGTAATGGATTTATCGATGGTGAATGTAAACCACTTGTGTAATGGATTTATGGGTGGTGAATGTAATCCACTTGTTAAATGGTTTTATCGATGGTCAATGTTAACCTCTTGTGTAATGGATTTATCGATGGTCAATGTTAACCTCTTATGTATTGGATTTATGGATGGTCAATGTTAACCTCTTATGTATTGGATTTATCGATGGCCAATGCTAACCTCTTATGTTATGGGTTCATGGATGGTCAATGTTAACCTCTTGTGTAATGGATTTATGGATGGTCAATGTTAACCTCTTGTGTAATGGATTTATGGATGGTCAATGTTAACCTCTTGTGTAATGGATTTATGGACAGTCAATGTTAACCTCTTATGTAATGGATTTATGGATGGTCAATGTTAACCTCTTATGTAATGGATTTATGGACAGTCAATGTTGACCTCTTGTGTAATGGATTTATGGATGGTCAATGTTAACCTCTTATGTAATGGATTTATGGATGGTCAATGTTAACCTCTTATGTAATGGATTTATGGACAGTCAATGTTAACCTCTTGTGTAATGGATTTATTGATGGTCAATGTTAACCTCTTATGTAATGGATTTATGGACAGTCAATGTTAACCTCTTGTGTAATGGATTTATGGACAGTCAATGTTAACCTCTTATGTAATGGATTGATAGATGGTCAATGTTAACCTCTTGTATAATGGATTTATGGGTGGTTAATGTCAACCTCTTGTGTAATGGATTTATGGATGATCAATGTTAACCTCTTGTGTAATGGATTTATGGATGGTCAATGTTAACGTCTTGTGTAATGGATTTATCGATGGTCAATGTTAACCTCTTGTGTAATGGATTTATGGATGGTCAATGTTAACCTCTTGTGTAATGGATTTATGGATGGTCAATGTTAACCTGTTGTGTAATGGATTTATGGATGGTCAATGTTAACCTCTTGTGTAATGGATTTATGGATGGTCAATGTTAACCTCTTGTGTAATGGATTTATGGATGGTCAATGTTAACCTCTTGTGTAATTGATTTATGGATGGTCAATGTTAACCTCTTGTGTAGTGGATTTATGGATGATCAATGTTAACCTCTTGTGTAATGGATTTATGGATGGTCAATGTTAACCTTTTGTGTAATGGATTTATGGATGGTCAATGTTAACCTCTTATGTATTGGATTTATCGATGGTCAATGCTAACCTCTTGTGTAGTGGATTTATGGATTGTCAATGCTAACCTCTTGTGTAATGGATTTATGGATGGTCAATGTTAACCTCTTGTGTAATGGATTTATGGATGGTCAATGTTAACCTCTTGTGTAATGGATTTATGGATGGTCAATGTTAACCTCTTGTGTAGTGGATTTATGGATGATCAATGTTAACCTCTTGTGTAATGGATTTATGGATGGTCAATGTTAACCTTTTGTGTAATGGATTTATGGATGGTCAATGTTAACCTCTTATGTATTGGATTTATCGATGGTCAATGCTAACCTCTTGTGTAGTGGATTTATGGATGGTCAATGCTAACCTCTTGTGTAATGGATTTATGGATGGTCAATGTTAACCTCTTGTGTAATGGATTAATGGATGGTCAATGTTAACATCTCGTGTAATGGATTGTTTATATTAATCTCATGTGCAATTTGTTGCTAAGGAAGCACTGTTGAGATCGTGTGGATCCGTCGCTACATTTGCATCTTTGTTGTGAAGTCACAAATTCTGATGTTCACCAAATTTGGCAAGTTGGGTTGCCGATGGATTTGAAAGGTCATGGTGATGAAAGACAATTGCATATTCTAGAAGTTTGAAATTATTTTAGACAATCATTAAACTTTGAATTAAGTTGCCCATGATGAGAGGACGACCGCTTTTGACTTTCAAGGTCAAATGTCGTGGTCAAAATAGGTTATATGAAATTAGCCTTGAGGGCACTCTTAACTTGGATTATTATGAACACTCGACAAACATTGCGATTGAGTTTTCCTTGACAAGATGATGCCATCTAATAATTTTTAAGGTCAAGTCAAATATGAAGGTCGCAAAAGATAGGAGAAAAATCAACATCACCATATTACTTTGGATTATCATCAATTTTTGGATTTATATTGCCCGTGATGAGAGGAGAAATACATATTTGTTTTCGAAGTCGCAGAAGGTTGTAATACAAAACCTGTGTCAAGGTCAAGGTCACAAGAAGCAGTAACTGAAGAACAAATTGTAGATACTTTGAAGTTTATTTGTGTTTGTTCGGGTAATCATGTCAAGGCAGAGTGTCAAAGGTTGAGGTCACAATAGGTTGTAGAAATGGTATATTGGAAATTCTCGGATAAATGTTTAATTTTAATGTTGTTTATTTGGTGTACATGTACTTGTTCTATGAGTTTTAATAAGAGATTTTTTTATCAATTTTGATGGTAGTCTAAATATGAGACTTTTCTATCGAAACATGCGGTGTGGGGTTGCATCATACACACTCGGTACGCTCATGTCCAATTTTACAATACGGAGACTATTGGGATTATGAGAAGTGTGGAGGAGCTTCAATATTTTATAAGCGGTAATTAGCATCATAAATCCCTCGTGTTTTATGTTAATGTCTGGTGCATGGTGTACCTAAATATGATCGATTGACCTTAGTTTGATTACGTATTTGAAAGATTGATCTGCGGTGTCCATGTCCAAAAGATACGTTCTAGTATTAGAAAGATCCAGGCCAATGTTGTTGTCTTGTGATTGTTTTCGAAACAATCTTGGTCTGACCCTTTCGAGATGGTACCGGTTTACATTACCAATCCTTAGACTTGAGAGTATATACACTAGCTAGTATATATGGGAGGGGGCGGACAGGGGGTACCACTCTCCCGCCCCCTTCCTCCCTTCTCCCCCCCCCCCCCCCCCCACAAAGTTTACAATGGAATATACTTTAAGGTATATAAAGATGAATTTCGTGGTATTGAGATTATGTACATGAACGCATGAGAGCAAGATTATCTATATTTAAAGTAATTTCCTAATTTTCTTTTGTTACTGTTACCCTCCCATTCATATATCTCTTTCTCCCCCTCCCGCCCCCTTTCTCCCCCTCCCGTTGACCCTGTCCACTCTCTCCCTCCCTTTGACCCTGTCCACCCCCTTATATATGAATCCTGTAACGAGCGTATATGGCAAGCTTATAAATGTATCCTGTACTCGTACGTATATAAGAGTTTTATTTAGGGCATTTGCCATGGTGTTACAGTGTGTACTTGGTATCCTTCTTCAGGGGATCATGTTCAGGGTATACAAGTTTTATTTAGGACCTGTGTTATGGTGTTACAGTGTGTACTTGGTATCCTTATTCAGGGGATCATGTTCAGGGTATAAACAAGTTTTATTGAGGACCTGTGTCATGGTGTTACAGTGTGTATACTTGGTATCCTTGTTCAGGGGATCATGTTCAGGGTATACGAGTGTTATTAAGGACCTGTGTCATGGTGTTACAGTGTGTACATGGTATCCTTGTTCAGGGGATCATGTTCAGGGTGTATACAAGTTTTATTTAGGACCTGTGTTATGGTGTTACAGTGTGTACTTGGTATCCTTATTCAGGGGATCATGTTCAGGGTATATACGAGTTTTATTTAGGACCTATGTCATTGTGTTACAGTGTGTACTTGGTATCCTTGTTCAGGCGATCATTTGTGAGTTTTATTTAGGATGTTTTATTTAGCCATAGCGTACTCGTATCTTCGTACGGGTCGTGTAAAATTTATAAAATTCAGGAATATCAACTTACTAAGTAATATCCGCAACCACTGCATATTATGTCATGAAACCTTTCAGGAAGCAGTACCTAAGGTTCTGTACAGTACAAACTTTGTGCTTTTCGAGCCGATCCGTCAACGAACAGCATTTCAGACTTCTCAGTTGGGACTGCCTCATGGAATTTCATAAACTTCACTAGAGGCCTCCACATTTCTGTGTCGTATAAGAGCTCGTATTATTTTACTGCCGAGTATGTTAGTGTGTCATCTTAATGCATGCTCTATTGATAAACCAATATTGTTTTGTTAGGAGTGTCTTGGTAATAGTTCAGGATTCATTATGTTGTTTTTCATATCATGGACAAGTTTCTATACCGGTAGTTGTTGCACGGTCTACGTTGTAGACGGTAATTTACACCTTTCCAGACGGTGCATTAATTTTCATTAATTTAATGATTAATGATTGAAGTAATGATTAAATGAATGACTGAGTCGTAGACTGACTACAATGAGTAGTTTTTATTTAGCTAGCAATGGAGAATGATCAAATCATTGGTAATAATTGTTTGATGGCCTGACAATTGCCGTGCAACAAATGGGTTATTCAACTGCTCCTCGGGATACGCCCTCGGAAACAGTAGACTAACCCTTACTTAATGACGCCCATATACTATGCAATATCAATCGTAAGACTTTCATTTTCTAGGTGCAAATTAAAAATCTGCTTTATAAAATTAATCTGGACATCATGCTACCCTTTGGTGATGACGGCCAGATGAAGACCTATTGTAATATCTAAAACTTCCCATTTCTAGATAGTCATATACATTTTTGTATACATTCGTCAAACCAAACGCTGTGTAAGAGTAAGTTCACACCATCAACAATTTGTTCTCATGGCAAAACGTTTTTCGTGAAAGCTTCATAGAACGTCTTATAGTATTAAAATCGTTATTGTCCATTGAGCTTAGTGACTGATGTTTCTGACATATCGACATTGTCCATTGGGCTTAGTGACTGATGTTTCTGACATGTCGACATTGTCCATTGAGCTTAGTGACTGATGTTTCTGACATGTCGACATTGTCCATTGAGCTTAGTGACTGATGTTTCTGACATGTCGACATTGTCCATTGCGCTTAGTGACTGATGTTTCTGACATGTCGACATTGTCCATTGAGCTTAGTGACTGATGTTTCTGGTATGCAGTAGATGTTTACTCATCTCGGACACGTACAATCTCACTGCCGTGATGACCTTGACATGCTTTCAATTCTGTTCGTTTTCTTTTTTTTTAACATTTGGTTTTACAGAGCTTTCAATGACGGATATGTGGAGGTATGAGGTGGTTTACACCGCCTTAGAATTTCTTTGATTGGTCATCTGGAACACCTCATCGGCTTCCAGCCATGTCTATGTAATAACCTTTGCTCCTTGTGAAACAAAAATAATACTTTTTGATCTAGGTGGGTTTGAAATACTCATTGTCGAAAAGAAGGGCCGTTTACAGTGCTTTCTAATCGTTAAAGATGTACCTGTACAAAGTTCTGTAATGATCAAAATCGACAGAAAGAAATCTAAATTCAAATCACATAATATACTAGTGCAATTTACTTCTTCAAAACATGAACATGTATAATTATACGACTGCCGACATAAATTTCTTCCAATTACCGTATTTACACTTGTCTCGGAGGGATCTTTGCATGTATATAGGAGCGTGAATCCATTAAATAGCAGATGGCAAAAATAGTTTTCCTTATCTTGTGAATCCGAATCAACTAGTAAACACTTTATCCCTTTGAAAAATTGAACATAATCTGAGGTGACCCCCTCCCTATTCAAAAGTTCACTAGGATTGTTAAAGACAATGTTTTGAGTTTTACCCAATTAGTTCAGTTCCGCGGTTACATGATAAGGTACATCTCTTTAAATGGAATTGAATTTACATGAATGTCTCGAATTTAACACCGACTTAAAGACGCTTTATAGTATGAACATATCTATGAAACTTTTGTATGAATTTCAAAATTTTGAATCAAGAGAGAAGGTTACGCAAGGTAATCCAGATACTAGTAACCTCATCATTGTGTCACTCATTTGGTAAATCAGTCTTCACTGCCTTATAATGGTTCCTCTGATATTGTGTACGTTGTATTGTTTGTACAGTGTTTCTATGTATGTCTGGCTGGTGTCACCATTATGTAGACTTGTTAAAGATCTTATCTTTATTATTGAAGATGTCTGTTTTTATAGAGAATGAAACTGAATAAGAATCTATAAAATATGACAGATGATATTGTCACTTTAATTGAACTACATATGTTACGATTACGTTGTTTTTATTTTGGACGGGAGAAGAAACTTCAGCACCATATTGTCACGACAATATTGCGAATACATGTATATGAACACAGGATCTAATGACACTTTTCGTGAATTGAAAAGAAAATGCCAATAAAATTATCTATACTGTACTTGAAAAAAATATAGCTGCCTTTGTAAATGTTTTGATCGTAAATGAGGAGATTCTGTTCTTAGCTCATTTTTACAATGTTAGGAATAATTGTATCGGCTATTCCTTTTGTGCCTATTTTCTGGACCATATGACCTTGACCTTGAACTTCGCCTACGGAGATCGTCTCGCCGATACCTGTCCTCGTCATCATCGTATCGTCTATCGTCACGGTAACTCCTGCGATCAGACCTTGACCTTACACTGTTTGGCCTATGCCTGTCAGATCTATAATCAGAATCATAATCGTCATGGTAACGACCACTTCTCCTTCTAGGATTCTCAGATCGTGCTCTATCCCGTTCCCAATGGCGACCGGAAGGTCTCCTGTCAAATCTGTAGTCGCTGTCATAACTGTAATCATCATGATGGCGGCGTCGTCGGTACGAGGAGTCCGTAAACTGACTTGACGAGGAGCGACTGCTTTCCGCATATCCTCCCCTGGATTCACTTCTGTGACGCCTCCTGTTGTCATGGTGATCAGACACATACCTATCCCGGTCACGACGACTTTGTCGGCTTTCAGAATGCGTTCGACGTCTTGGCTCAATATCATCTCTATGACGTGAGCTCACTCGACGGTCATCCCCCCTTCCCACGTTACGGTCATCTCCCCTTCTCATATGCTCCTCATTTCGTGTCCTCCGCCGATCATCGCGATTATCATCGATACTGTGTCGTCGTCTATCATCGTACTCGATGTTCTTACTTTTTGTATTTTTACTTTCTTCTTTTGATATCCGCAGAGGATTTGACGCCGAACGATCAGTTTCCTCTTTGTAGCGGTCTCTTTTAGAGGTAGATTTTGTATCGCTGTCCAATCGCTCCCTCTTTCTTTTTTCGTTTAGTTTTTCCTTCTCTGCTTTGCTTTGTTGAGATTTTTCAGAACTAGTTTCACGTTTTCCACGGGAATCGACCTCATCGTGACCGTGTTTGTGTCTTCTCTTTTCGTTTTTACTAATAAACACATCATCACTTTCAGATAGGTCAAATCTAACACTAGATCGATTTTCATTGAAACTAGTATCATCGTCGGCTTGTTCCTTCAAATACTTGTCTTTCGACTTTTGCTTCTCCTTTTCTCGTGACCATTCACGCATGCGCATAGAGCCTGTATTGTTCTTTAAAGATTTTTCGAACTCGTCAGTTTTAACACTAACAGCATATGACCGTTTGCTCTCTGTAAAGTCAGTTGAGGGATTACTGGCTGTTTCGTCACCAGAGCGATTATAAGCACGATTTACAACACCACCACTCCTACCTCTCATTGACCCTGATTGGCTCCTGTAAGAACCACGTGACTTCCGCTCTCGCTCTACTCCACTGAAGCCAACTCGATGCGAACCGGATGTACTCGCACGACTTCCGGCAGTTGTACCTCGTTCGTTGTGGCGGTTTGAGGACACTGAAAGAGAAGGGGAGTAATGTAGTCGGAGAGAACATCTTTGTGGGTTTGTCCGTGTCTTACTGGAATTCCTGAAATCTTTAGTTGTGTTATAATGATTTAGTTATCATCTTAGTGTACTCGTGTGATTCGCATGTAAAAATGTACATAACAAAATAAATCTGCTATAATTGATATGATTTATTTAGCAACTGATTATTAACGTTAAGACAAATATTACCATGGTTACAATGTAGCTACAACAGTAGTTATGTCAGTCTTTATCATAAAAAATACCGGAAATCATAGATATTTTATATCACTACGGTAACGTCCATTATAAAAAAAATTCAAACCAATACTTTTTGCCTATAACTTCCGCATGATATATTCATACATATAATGTATAAACTTAAAGTTATTTATATAACAGATAAAACTAAATTTTAGAGATATTTCCTAAAAACTTAAGAAACAAGTCACAAATAACATGTATGGTGTTCGACCTTTTTTGCACTTCATGACGGTGCAATTCTGAGCAGAATATAAAAGTATCCAGGTAATTTTCCAGCCCTTGAATGCTTTTTCGAAATATGAATAGAAACATGACAGAGCATTGAGAAAGATTCCGCTATTCGCATGGGTATTTTTTCATTGAAAATGTATGATATGTGACGTATCAATTTTGATAACATTGCATATGTTAGAAGGTAAATATATTGATCATAAAAGTATGCTATAAAATATATATATATAAGTGTATATATAAAAATAAATTCGATATGTACATAACATTAATTACAAGTAACATTCATTACTTAGCACAACATATAATGAATCACGTGTATAATCATGATGGCGGTCTAGGACCCAACAAGAGGCTATCCCTGCTAAAAATATTAATATAATATAAACTCCATGTCATGTAAATAGAGAATTAGTTTGTTCTCTGAAAGCTTGCTAATTTACTGCTATGCCATGTCGAGTTACATACGATCCCGTATACATATCCACCTAGACTGTTTTAAAATGGCAACGCCTACGCTTTCACTTTGTTCTGAGATTTACAGCCGAAACCAAATTATCCGAATCGTCCAGCGTACAAATAGTTGAACATACTTCACTCTCGAATAATAATCTCTAATCGTAAAGTGTACATCGACATACAGGAAGACTTTTTCCTTGGGTGGTTTATAAGGTACTCGTAAATCTGACACTAAAATGCACTACTTCATCATTTCTTTTGCATCTTTTGTATCTTTTTGGCATCAGCAAAAACTGGCAAGTACGCGTCCTTCTTTCTGTCACGTGATCTAGAACGATGATGATGTTGGTGAGGTTGATGATGACCATGACCTTGTTGCTGGGAGGGGTCGTGCACCTGTGGATGGTGTTTCCGGCGTGGAGCGGAGCCTGTCCGACTTTGACTCCGGCTTCTACTCCTGCGTATACTGGCATCATTAGGATTTCTTTGAAATCTAGACCCCGACCCTGTAGTAATGGATGTGCCCGTATCTGAACTGTCCCTGCTGCCATCTGTTCGTGAAGGGGAGTAACTCCTAGTTCTACTTCTGTAGCTCCCCGTGGTACTACGAGTGAAAGCAGACGCCGTGTCGTCGACAGATCGTCTGCTTGATTCTGATTCTGCGTATTTTGATGCGCTCCTTCCGGAAACTTTCCCTAGTGACGCAGAGCGTCTTGTATTTCCTCTATCGTCTGTAAATGCTGGGTTAACATACCCATCCTCGTCAGCACTTGAATCGCTAGTTTGACTAGCACTCCTAAAGTCACTTCTATATTCGTTTCTACTCTCCTGGCGCCTCCTTTCCCGCCTGTCACGGCGATCTTTAGGAGGATCAGGATTTAAGCTAAAGTTCTTTGCAGTCCCTGAGGGCAAACCTTGTTCTATCCCTTTCCTGTAAGTTTCATAATCAAATTCAGAGCCATCTGTACTGCTCACCGAGGGGGTGTAACCATCATTATCATAGCCTCCCCCTCCTGACGTATCGTCTCGGCGCCTCCGCCTCCTCCCAGGGGAATTTTTAAGGATTCCATTTACTTTCGGCTCTGAAAGTCTTGGTTGTTCCACCTCTCGTTCATGTCTCTCGCGCTCTCGTTCACGTTCTCGCTCTCTACGAGACCATGTACCGTTGTTGCGGTCAGGCTCTGAACGGTATCTTGCATCGTACTCCTGAGAAGTAACTGAAACGGAAAAATGGTTAGTAACATGTACCTTCAAAGTTTACAATGGAATATACTTTTTTACAAGGCAATCGATCAGGGCGAGATTAACCCCAATTTCATCTCGTCCACTTCTGCCCCTAGTCTCCTTTTTCTTCATTGACAACTTACGATTTCGTCTCTTCCTTTTGTTGTTTTTTTTGGGGGGGGGGGGGATTACTGCAGGAAAATGATTTCATAATGGAAGAATAACGTCACAATGAAAAGAGTAAAACGAATCTCAAAAGAAAGGAGGGGATCTCCAACAACTCTCGGTTGCTGCCCACAATACTTCAAGCTTATATTGGACGACAAGTCCCAGTGTGGGAAAGTTCAAAGTTCAGCTTCTCCGGATAACCGTACCATTTCTAGAATATAGCAGATGGCCGTCCAAAGGTTGGCATCGGGTGAGAATATATCTCCCTCACTTTATGTGTTGCCATTTGTGTTTCTGTGTCTTCGCTATCTTTGTTGTTTTATTTGATTGTTGTCAGTGTTATACTTGTCTCAGATTGTTTGTTGGTGTAGTTGTTCGGTGTTCATTGTTCTAAGTATATACTTGCATGTTACCTAGTAGTGCATGTATCTACAACGTGGTCATGTTGGAGATCTCTTCTTTCTTACTGTGGTTAAGGAGCTTTTCAGACTATTCAGTGTAAACTTGATAACATATGTTCCACACCCACACAGACAAGAACGGTCTTATATGCAATATTCATCGACATCTGAGAAAATCTTGAGGTTTAATGTTACTACGTAAGAAATACAATACTGCATTTTTTTTTTCAAATCCTGAAATAATGAAATATATACGTTTACAATAAGTGCAATACTCATGCTAAGACTCTTTTAAACTTTTCTTTATATATTGGCCTGGGCAGGCGTCAAAATGTGAAATAGACCCCCTTTCTAAAGTCAGAGTTTCAAAACATTACTTGTTTTCATTTGATCAAAAAAAAAGGAATTTATAAATATCTTCGTTTTTGTTTTTCTTTGTTTTTTTATTTAAATGGTATTCAAATATTGACAAGAATATTTTCGTAATGTTTTTTTTTTTCATTTCATGTAATGGAAAAGACATGGTACATGGTCCAAACTCCTTACGCATGCCCTAGTCCAGTCAATTGCTGTTATAGATACTAACCAGTGGTAAATACGGGTGGGGACTGGGCTTCCATTTGACGCATTCTTTCCTCTTTTTTCTCTCTCATCTGCTTGCAAACGAAGTATAAGACGAGAGCGATGATGATAATGAGGAAGGCGACGACGCCAACGATGATTCCAATAATGGCCCCCGTTGTGATAGCACCTCCGCCCCCCGTAGCAGAGAGGGCATTGCTTCCTGAAGAAAATTAAAAGAATTATTGGCATCATTGTATGTCAATGACTCAATGTAAAAACGTGTTATCGCATTCTGATAAGATGAGTGAAGGTCAAAATCCATTCTGTTTACTACAACATAGGAATGTTTGAATCAAACGTGCCACGCAATTCACTGACGCTTTGAACACATGCAAAATAGACTTTATCTGTGTTTTCAAAACGAATTTCAACAATTTTTACATACTATAATCAAGTCAATGTTTTAAGATATCCCGATTATTATTAGCAAATGTCTTTTCTGAAGTGAAGAAAACAAAACAATGATGAAAATATTATATAAAAGCAGAAAATAATTCAAATATACATACAAACCGAAAACATGTGCAAGGCTTTCATGTAAGCCTTGTAAGCCGTACAGATTCCACAAGAATGAGGCAGAAATGTTTTATAAATCCTTCTACATCTTTATAGATTTTTTTTTTCCACAGGTTGTAGTTCATAAGACAAAAATAGTAGTTAGCTGAAGAGATCAGTCCTAAAGGTCCCGTGGTAACCTGATAATGGCCATACTATAGATAAACACATCTCTTAATATAGTAAATGTAATCAGTAAAACTATGTTGATAAAGGGGATAACCGAATTAGACCCTTACTTACAGTACTACAGGCGGATAACGAGAAAGAAGTCTAAATAATGAACAAGTTCAAATCCATACATCGATCTTAGATACACGGCATACAGTATATAGATACGGGGAGTCCCCATGAAGACCTGCATAGCAGACCCTACCTCAGGACCACGCCCATTATCAGTATTTGTAAATATACTTTGCTCTCCATCTATCATATACTTATAACCGCTGAGTACATAATGGACTTAGTCCATCCTATAAGGACATCTGTCTTTATAAGCGACCTTTCGTACAAAACCATGTGTCGGTCTATATATTTTACGACAGCCTGAATGTAGATAATAAAATAGGTCCGTATTTGCCAAAAACTGCAGAAGCAACATGCGTGAAATGTTTTCGATACGGGAACATCCTTGTTTTTTAACTTACCTATTATAGAATTTGAACAGCTATATGTTGCCGCTATCGTAGAAGCCGGAATGTACCAAGTGAATTGAGAGTCGCACGGATGTCGTAACCTAACCACATGGCCACACCGAAATTGCCTTTTTTTCATTCAAACATTTTTTTTTAAACTTATTTATGCATGACGTTCTCCCACCTGCCCAAAAATATAATCCAATAGATTTCCATGTTCAATCCAGAAATTACATTTAAAATTCATACTACAGTCCCTGCAATGTCCGAAAAACAGAGGAACATCTTCACCAAAACATCCATCAATAAATCCTATGGGTTCGTTTTGGTGTTCGTTGTCCTTTTTAATAACTGAATTAGTCCAAGTAAATCAAAACCCAATGTGACAATACAAAACATACACACAATATTTGGAATGTGGGTTATTCAAAATTTTGAAATTGATACTGTCCACGGTGGTAATTCGTGCGTAAAGTCGGTACGGTCCTATAGCTTCTTATGCGTTTACGTGTACTATGACTACCGTACAGGAAGACAGTTCAGTATGTTTTTTTTTAATTAGATAAGATCAATCAGATTGTTGGATTACTTACAATTAAGTCCCAGTTGCGATACAATATCAATTTTAAGCATCGGGATAAAACAAACTTTCTCTCAAGGAAACAGACTTGTTTTTATCTTTTCGGACGATTTCTTTTTATACTACAGGAACATTTATTCATTTTTGTATGTAATGTGACATAAGAAAATGATAGAAGTCCGGGATTACGCAATCATAAATGAATATTCATGATAATGGCGGAAATTTTATAGTATTTTATGTCGTGGGTAGGTTTGTGTACTATATGTCATTTCCATATAATTATATAACCTCAATGAAATTTTATTACTAGTAGTTGGTTGCACATGATGTCAAATAGCCAAAATAGGAATGTCTTTAAATACACCATCTTTTAGAAGAGTTCGAGGACGCAGACTTAGTACTTAGTTTGTGTTTAGTTGATCGTTCCTTTCTGAAATAGGGCTCAGTGGGGACTTGATGTCAAGTTAATCTTGCTCAGCATCAACAAAAGTATCATGATTACATTTTTGATTCACCTAGGGGCTTAACCAAAAATGTAATCATGATAAAAGTAAACACATGTCCATCTTGCTCATTAAGTTCATCTTGCTCATCATCAACATAAACATACCAAAAAAGGAAAGTAGCAAACGATATACCATCACACCCTTATGTAACTAAGCCGGCTGAGTGTACTAATAACCTTCATGGTAGGTAGATATAATACATGATGAACTCACCTGTACCAGAAGCTGTCGACCCATGACCTGATATACTTACAATACATGTAATACATTAATGACGTATACCAACCTATACTTATGAGCAGCTCAAACTGGTAGGATGTGGTAGTGCCTGACGACTTGTCCAGTCGGACAATCAGGGTACCAGACTCCGTGGTCCACACCCGGCTGGATGGGGGCTCGTGGGGAGGACAGCCCAGCGTGTACTAAGGGGAGACGAGCAGGAATACATGATCATCGTTATAACTACACTACTTCATGATGCAATGTACAATTATATGTCTTTTCAAGCAATGTTTGTGTATCTGAATGCTATTAAGATGTCATTTGATTTGTCAATATTTTCTACCTTTAGAATTTAAGTTAATTTTCTTGTCCATGTTGAGAGATAGAAGACGAGGCAGTCATTAATCTTAACCTGTGTGTAAAATGACTCATAGAGATGTTTCGTTTATTGGCTTTTAAGGTTTATCGCACTATAAAATCAAGAATGCGTCGTTGCAGCAACAATTTGCACCGGTATAAAATTTAGAATTTTATTACATAAGGAGGAAGTTAAGCTGTGAAGTACGTCAGGCGTTATATACCTTTTCTCTCGTCTGTGAAGGGTCATTCTCGTAGAATTTAAGTGTGACTGTACAGTCGTTGGTGTGAAAGTCCTGGACATAAATCCTAAAGGGCTCTGCACTAGTAAATGTGACTTTGCAGTGATCAGCGCCCCCTGCCGGAGTGGCCAGAGGTTGTGCCTTGACGCGGTACTGGTCATAACTCTGGACATTGAATGTACCACCACAATCATCACTCTCAAAATCCACTACAAAGCAAACACCATTTTCAATGTTTCGTCGTATTCCTTACTCCTGTAAACATGATCCCTCTCCCTTTTGCTTTTTATCTTTTTTTTTTTGGGGGGGGGGGTTTCTTCCCCAAATATGCTTCATATTTATTACCGAGAAACATACAGTAGTAAACTTATTTCAAATTAATAAATTCATTGATCGATTTGAAATAATACTTTCAAAGAAAGATGGGAGTTTTTATTTATTCCAATAATTTAACATAAAAATATGAATATCAAAGCCATACATGGATTGTGGTGATGGGCATTGAAAATTCATATTTTTGCTACAAATTTTACAGGTAACCGTCAAACCATAAGGCCAAAAATAAAAATATCTGTTTCCGCTAACCCTACCTACCCTACATGTATTTTAAGCTGACGACTCTCTTAAACCTATTCTGGGCATTTCCAAGTATTTTCTTCATAATTATAGTTTATTTCTTCTTTAATACCATGACTACATTTCATTGTGACTTTATCGTTTAAAATGGTTCTTTTCCTTATTCAAATGTGTAATTCATGGTTTCCTAAAATGATTATTACAAAGCAGGACTCTGACATCCATTTTTGGGACTGGGCCCGGGGCCTTTGATTTGAAATTAGGAAAAATAGCGGCATTTTCTCATAAATTTGGAAAATACATAAAATAAGTTTGGATGCCTTTTCGCTTGAAAATGAGAATTTTACCTTATTTTGTTAAATTTTACCATGGGGTGTAAAATTGGGAAAAATGGTGAATAAATTGGGCCTCCAAATTGGGCTGATTGAGAGCCCTGCAAAGGGCCACTGACACAAAGCAGAAACTATGTCAATTTTCATAAAGGACCTGTTAAGATAAGGACCCTATTTAGCCCTAAATCTCGTGACTTATTTCTTTTTAATGTCGAATCGTATACAGAAAACCTTTGATCATTATTGAAATATAATGTATTTGCAGACCTTTTACATGTTTTACATTTCGTTAAAGAAACCTTAAGATTCTAAAATTAAGGTCGAAAGAGGTAGGGGTGCACGGATTGAAAAACCGATAATATCGACAAAAAACGTAAAAATTTTAGAATATTTTACCAAAAATGGATAAATATAAATTAAAAGACATCAAATATGTCTACAATGTGTATCAGAAATAGATTTCGAATGTTCCGATTTCCTTTAATCGGTAAATAATGCAATCCGGAACTTAAAATACGGTCTCATTTTGTATTCAATGGCTACAATGTAAGCCTATTAGCGCGAAATACACATTGGCGGAGAAATGAACATCATTCTTGCTTATTTCATTCCTAATTCTTGTATATTTCATTCAGTTATATTTAGGTTACATTTTTTGATGGATTAAAGAGGAAAAATAGTCAAATGTGCTATATTTTATGGTCGAAAAGGTCGATTCTTTAAAAATGCACCCCCCTTTCCATTTTTGGTTTTTCGTCTATGGGGTTGTGTTCCCCCCGGAGATACAGAACCCCACATTGCCAAAAAAATTGTATCATTGATATACATCTCCAGTAAAAGTGGCTTTCTGTATATCCGGGGGGGGGAACAATGTTCAATAAAAAAAATTCCGGTTTCTATTGATTTCTATGAGAAAAAGAAAAGTTTTGACCCCAAAATTAGCAATAATATGCAAAACAGATTAAATTTTACTCCATATTCTGATGGTATGCAGTGTAGGTATATATTTTACAAAAAAAGTTTTTGAAATTTCAATTTTCAAAATTTCACTTTTCAGGGCTGATTTTACGCCTTATCTTAACAGCTCCTTCTTCCTTACGTACCACATAGAAAGAAAATAAAAAAACTATGCCAACCTACCTACCATAATTTTACCTGACCCGATTAGCGGAATCAGACAATTTATTTTTTATGCGATGTTCTGTAATTTAAAAAAATATTTAACACCCCCCCCCCTCCAAAGGGAAAGAAAGAGAAAAATGGGACAACATGCATTAACGTTTACCAAACAAAGAGCGTTGTAACAAAGGACAAGGCCAGTTATCATGTCCAGTGATTGATGGTGTAGGTGTTATTTATTACTCACCTGTCGTCGTGAAGGCCACAACACACGCTACGCGCAAGAGCGCCAACAGTAGCCGCCGCAAACTCAAAAACTCTGACATACTTCAAATTGATAAGCCCCAAAAGATGACCCACATTTCAGTAGAAATGTCAACTGGGCTAGAATGAACTCTTGTGGGAAAAAATTAGCATCCTCATCGAGAAATAATGTCACATTGGTCCATAAAAAGAAGTTGATGAATCACGATAATCTATAAATATTTTTTTTAGACGATCAATTTCCCAAGATTGAGGTAGGCTGGATACACATCAATGCCGCCGAGATACACGTACAGTTATCAGTGACAACACCGGCAGATCAAAGGATAAAAAATCAAAATGTTTACATCAAGTGTATTCCATTTGGTGATTCCATATAAAGTCAAACGTATCATATCTGTATATACACATAATCCCTAAACGTTTGTACATTGTAAATGTTCGTGTATTACATAGCTATCGCTTGACACACCTGAACATACAGGTAATAAACAGCTAGTGCTGACATCTAACGGTCGGTATGTCACCAACTTTAAAGGGAAGATAAGCGCGTAATTTTGAAATCATATTTAAAAAACATAATTGAATCCAACTAAATTGTCCTTAATTATAAGTCATATATACATGTACTTTTTGGTCTTTATGAATGTGCATAGGTAACGGTGATTATGTAAACTGGACTGTACAAGATTATAATGTTATTTTGGCCTGTGGGCATTAGTCTACATTGTATTGAAGTGTCAACCAACATGTAACATGTGTAAGTTGTATATAGACGATGTAAATGTAAATTAAAAGCGATATCATGCATTCCTGCTCCTCATTTTGTATGGAGGAACTCAATGTTCTTTGTTTGGAGGATTACCTTTACCATGTTTACAAGTCCATATTCTCAGAGTCTGTAAATCTATGTAGACCTTACTGTAAATCCTCTAGACAGCGGAGCATAAGGCACCGTCAATTTTTAAATTTCAAGAGGAACTCACCTGTTCATATTACATTAAGATATACTGATGTATACATTTATATTTGTTTGTTATCATGTACTCACCCTGACAAAGTCCATGTTTGATGCAGTGAAAAGCCGTGAGGGTGAAAACACTGGTTTTATATAACCCATCCTTATAACGTAACATATTTCTGTAACAGTACAATAAATAGTCAAATATCCACTCTCACAAAGAATCACATTTTAATTTTATAAGTCGATTTGTAAAGTTTAATCCTTCAAGTAACAGAAATCAAATCCTGTGTAGTACACGTTTTCAAATTTAAATACTTAAAATTCCGACCAACTGAACAAAGGTATCGTCTTAACGGTGTGCGTACATCCTTGTATCACCTTGTAAGGTAATTATTCATAGAGCTGATCAATGTACATTACACGTAAAGAATCCTTGGTGGACTTCTGATGTATACAGACATAAAACATGCATACCACAGTAGGACATCATGTAACGTCAAGTGCTTAATGTCTGACCAATGTGTTCACTCATCCAGGTCAGGAATTACTCTGTCCACTGACCCGTGTCCGATCATGAATGACCACTGTTCCATGTTTGATTGTTAGTGAAACATGTCAAACCGCGCCCCCGTAAATTATTTTCACTTTGAAGTAAATAAATAAACACCGGGTGTCCACGCCTTTAGTTGTAGTTATTTGTAAATATAAGGTGATCACCTGAAATGACGTACAAGGTTAAAATTAGATTTTCGTGATTATGAATAAATGACTAATGGCTCAAAGTTTAGGAATATCGATTTTTACCATGTGAAGGTATATGTTTTATCAATGAAATAAACACTTCCGGGTATATGTTTCAGGTATTAACATGTATAATCCTATTCTAATCTTCTTATAAACGTCACATTCTAGGCGAGTCTATATAGATCAAGGTACTGTCAGACAACAATGGAGTATAAGGAGAAGACAATTTCATATTTCATTTTATAGATACAGAGGTAACCTTGAATGGAGGACGCGTACGTCACTAGAGACATTCAAGTTTCATATTTCAATGAACCAGTTTTATTCCATCCTTTTAATCTGGCTTTACCGGCTAATTTAGTCCGGTATTATGATTTGCTTTTGCCATATCAGCTAAATATGCATGTCAGCAAAAATTCTTCAAATACGATTATGTTTTGGTCAAATTTTTGAAAGACTACCTCTTTTGAAGATCCGAAATTGAATACAAAATTCTTATAAATTCTCTGGATATAAAGGAAAGAGGCATATTCTACACCGTTAGGGGACGACTATATGTGATTCTGACACATTTTTAGTGAATAAATCTGACCCAGAAAATGTTGAAAATAAATAATCTGACCCTTATGGTTTCAACCGAAGATGAAGTGACCAGTACAGAAAAATTGAAATTCCTCGCTTCGTTCGCCGATTAAAAAAAAAAATTCGCTCGCGATAATTTGCTTGTCGCGTTTGTTCCGAAGACTGAATTCTTAGAAAACAAAAATGATATGACCGACTGAGTCGGACGCTCTATGTTGGAAATAAATAAAAGCCAGCTCCCTTCTTAGAATCAAATGGTCGTCCCCCAAATGCAGTCTTCACGAAAACTGATTAGCTAGATGCAAGGGCTACCAGAAGTTCTACCGGGCTAGTAGAATTTGTCTAAAAACTAGAAGATTTGGTCTACAGTCTAGTGGTTCAAAACGGATTTTGTGAGGACTGCTTATGTATGCCATTTATGCATTATGTAATTGCGTTCACTTGAACTAAGGTACATGCATGTGCATGGTTTGGACAAATCATCAATAAATACATAAGTAAATACTGGATTATTGAACCATGCTATTTAAACTTAAACGAATAAATACCACGATATCGTCGCCAGAGGGGAGAATGACCTTGTAAGGAAAGAACTACGAACTTCACAGAGCATGAACAAACACAACAACACATGACGCGTCGTTGTGTAACATAAGGCGCTTTCTTTAGGCTTGGCTATCTTATTACATTTCATGTACGACAGGCATGCCACCTGTCTGTAAGTCAAGGTCATATATATTTTTTTATAGTATGCCAATTATAGAATAAGTATAATGATTTGTGTTTTGTACGGGTATGCACCACACAGCAATTGCATTTATCTTGCGATTTTAAACGAGAAGAATTTTTTTTTTCATATCCCAAAATTGTTTTTTCGCTCAAATGTACATAAACATGATAAATGCTGATTTTCAAATAAATATATGTATTTACATTGCAAGTTGATTTCCTATGTTAAACGCCTATATAGATTCAATGTTGATGTTCATTTCACATCAGAATAGTGGGAGGGTTGTGCGCACGTAATCCAGGATAACCGAACCGTCTGCTACTTACGTGGCAGATGGCCGTCCTAAGTCGGCACCGGTCTCGTTGGTTTATGTGTGGTCTTTTATGTTTAATGTTTCTATGGTGTGAGTTGGCGTTCCTTGTCCCTTTTGCGTCTCTCTCTGTGGGCGTCTGTTCTGTGTTTTTTAACATTGGGTGTTTTGGGGTTTTGCTGTGGGTGCTGCAACCTAGTGTTGTTGGAGATCCCCTCCTCTCTTTTACTGTTTGTTTATGCGGTTACCGTGAGTTGTATCCTTTGTTTATTTAGGCAATGAGTGCGTGTATTCCTGTAAGTATGATCAAAAACGAAAGAGGAACCTAATCGTACTGCCTAGATGAATAGAAATTGTAATCATGATAAATCTTTAAGATAATTGTAATCATGATAAATCTATAAGATATCTCTGATACAATGTTTTCATGTTCATAAATAAAAGGGAGGGAGGGGATCTCCAACAATTCTCAGTTTCAACATCCACAACAAAACACCAAATCAGCTTAAGCGAAAACATAAGAGTAGACCTTCACAGCAAGAGACGCAAAAGGGACAAGGAATACCAAATCCGATATTAAGACACAAACCACAAAAAACTACACATGAAACATCGAGACAAATGTCACAGCCATCTGTCACCTTAGTAGCAAATGGTGTAGTTATCCGGATAAGGTACGCACAATTCTCACTTTTCCGGACACTCAGAGCTATCAAAGAACGCACAATTGTTGTGTATCATAATCTCCTAACTATAAAATATCACACAAACAAGACAGCAGAATATAGGGGCCCAAGTAATACACATACACAAATAAATATGTAAATGGATATATGAAAATTAGTCCATGCTACACCAACTAATGTTGTTCACCTAGGAGTCGGAACGGCATTCGGAGAGGACAGGTGGTTGGACCCTGTCATCTCTAACGAGGATATTGCCAGGGCTCCATCAGGACCCGCAACGAGGTTCGGTCGTCACTGTGAGTCAGAGTGCAATTCTTAAAAAAATGTGCTGGTTCGAGATTGGTCAAATACCAAGCCAAGTGTCCGTCTAGCGACAACAGGATCATATCCAAAGTATAAAAGGCGATTGATGATCATGACTTATTTTCGATGGGAATTATGTCTTCATTTGATCCTTCTTATTTTGTTTATTAGGTCACTATAAATTGTGATTTATGAATGAAAGTCAAACTCAAATTCCCAAAGCATCATACATGTAATATGTTGAATCTATAGGTATGAAATTCAAAGAAGCTGACAGTGATTTTTGTAAAATATCCAGAAAGATTCAACTAGTTTGTGAAAGCGAAAAGCTAGCTATAAAAAGTGTCTTGGTAATTTGTCAACTTATACTTTGAAAATCCGTAACACTAGTACATGATCTAGCATACTGGATCAGATGAGATATGTGAAGTACATCGCATCTCAGTTCAATTTTACCTTCAGATACATAGTAATATGGAAGTGTTCAAACTCTATACCTTCCGAAGGAAATTTCAAACCAATTTATTATGCACCAGACAGGTATTTCGGATATTAAATCTTCATCACTGATGCTTCCATCCAAAGTGAGTTTTAGAAAAGGCCAAAATTCATTTTAGTAGCGCCCTTTGGTTACATTTTTTTGAAATTAAATTTGTGCAATTTGAAGAGTGTGCGCTGCTCCAAATTTCCAGTTAATTTCGATGATATTTTTGAATAGCATTTCATTTAAGAACCGATGTTGCAGCATTGACCAGACATGCACACGTTTCGGGTACTGAACCCTCGTCAGTGATCCTCAATCTAAACAACGTAATATGGCCAAAAAGTGTGAAAGGACATGTAACGATAAGGCGTAGAATCTGCCCAGAAATAATGAAATTACATACTAGTAGTACTTCATTTCTTGAATCAAGTAAAATATCTTAAAAGATTATACCCCTTTAAGATCTTGAGAATTGTTTTTCATAAAATTTCTCTATTGGAAAAATAAACATTATAAAAGTACCGATCATTTATTTTAACTGATCGATAGATATTTGAGTATAAATGTGCCCATTTTGCATAGAAATCAATGAAAAACGTATACTAAAAGATTTCATAAGATATCGCTCCCTCATTGAAAAACAATGCCAGTTCTACATCAGATGTATTTTCATAAAAAAATTCTGTAAAAGCAGAGTTGTATTTCAAAGAAGGGGAGGGAGACAATGGTCAATTTACGAAAATGCAACATGGCGGGATGCAGGAAAGATTTGAACTTATCAAACAATTAGTAATTGGAATTTTAGACAGATAACATTTCAGCCACAAATGTAAGGGAATAGTCGGTCGCTAGCTTTACCGAGGATATACATATGATCCCGAAGTCATCAAAAGAAAACTGGGAATATGGTACTGGACCAATCTGCAGTTTTGTCCCAACGTTGCGCACTGGCCAACTGTGACGAAGGGACTCCATGACGGTCCTTATTTAAATGTAGTCAGAGAAGACTGGGTCCTGATTCTCAATCCTATCTGAAAGTTAGTAAGACTTCTCGGGTGATTAACCTTGAGCTCGCTTCAGCAAGCAGAGTACAGGCCGTTATACGGTACTGATGCCTTATATTTTTTATATCAATTACTAGTAACATAGAATCCGTGTTACGAGAGGCCGCTGTGTTCAATTATCTTATTACAGTGATAAGTTTTATGTTTATACAGCAATTGTGCGTCAATGTTGTGTACACATAATCCGAATAAGCACACCATTTGCTAATAGCATATGGCCTTCCAAAGTCGGCGCCTGGTGCACATTGGTTTCCTTCCTTTTATTTGACGTAATTAATGTTTGATGTTTCTGTACGTCTGTTTCGATTGTTTTGATGTATTTTGTTCTAGTGAATATTGTTGTAACTTTTTGCGGTATTGTCTGATGTCATTTATTTGTCACTTTCTTGTGGGTTTGTTTCACTGGGTGATTGCAAGGTGATCATACTGGAGATCCTTCCCTTTTCTTTGTAGCCGGTAATAATAACAAAAGGAACCATTACATAGGTAAAATATCCTTTGAATTTATAAAAAAAGAGAGTTGAAATCACTTCATATCACAACGAGTCTATTTCCGTATTGTTTATAATTGATTGTAAATTCAATAACATTTTGGTTTGAAGTATTTTTTCCTTATTTTACCAGGAACCTTCACACGTTAGAAACCAAATTAAAAACATGGACAATGGAGCAAGGACATTTTTGTATATTCTGCTGTTACTTTATTTTTCAGGTTGTAAAATAATGGTTTTGATAAAATTCTTTATTATCTTCTACGTACTCATAATTGATATCTAAGTAATATTATATTGACGTTTATTACAGTAATTCTGATTCAGTACGCTGAGAGTAGACGGTATAGAGTACCCAGTTACAGGTCATACCGGCCAACATACAGAAGGACAAGAGTTAGCAAAGGCGATGATGACAATGCGGTTGATGTTGGTATCAATTTCCCCGATCAAGAACAAGATTCGTAAGTTAAAAGTTTTATAAAAATAGTCTAGAAAAACCTTAAACTGGAAATTTTAATGATTTAACATTGCATCCTCGACTTGAAAACTTTTAAAATAACTGAAGGGTACTCTTTTTCAATGTTTGTTTAAACGGTGATACAGATGTGCCACAATCATGTGAATCAAATGTGGTAATAAACCACTCAGACAGTGCATGTATTTTATATATTGTTTTCATTTTCGTGCTTGAACATCGACGGCGGGTGCGGCTAGCCAACAGGGGATGCTTAATCCTCCCGGTCATGGTTGCTAAGGGACCGTCGATGCCCAATTTGGTGCTCTATTGTGAGTGCTGTTATATATTAACTATCTCCCAAGACGAAAACAAGTGATGGCAACTGCCATGATTCAAACTGCGAGCAATTGTCTCTTTTTATCGGTATAAGAACTACATGCAGTTACAAAAATTTTACATGCACAGTGAATCTTTCAGTAGGAAATGAAGCAATGAAATGTTAAATATTGAGAACACATCAACATTAAATTTTCAGTAGCAATATGAATCATGTTTGTGGAAATCCTTGATTCCAAATATAGCACCATAAATAGCAATCGAAAAAAAAGATTGTTGGTCGATGTATTAATAGTCATTTTTGGAAATTAACTTATTAGGGGCACCACTGGCTCTTAAACCACTTAATGATTGACAAACATATCATATAACGTCTTCAAATTTATAACACATATAATCATTAGTGTGACATATTTGTAATAAGTGTACCTAAAATATACATTTAAATTGATTAGAACATTTCAAAACCTTTAAAAATTTATGCTCACTGGGAAATCGGACCTTCGACATTATTTCTGTTCATATTCGTTCCAATCAGTGTGTTGATCATCTGTATCCGCTGTGGATGCTGTTTATGGAACTGCTTCGTGAAGGAATCCCAACCATCTGACGGTATGCACAACTATAAAGCCACTACAAGGTTTCTTACAGAATACACAACGCATGATAACTAACTAATGACGATTTATTTGAACTGATTTCTTTGTAGTAATAATAAATAATAAACATGTTAAGGTACTGGGAACATTAGCACATCAAAAAAGCATAAGAGGTATTGTTGCTGTGAGTAATATCAATGATTAGACCAGTTCTAGGAAATAATTTTTAATATTAACGACGCGAGGTGTTTGACAATACATGTAAGTGTTTTGAATATTTTGCCCTGACATAGCCGCCATTGCACTTTCTATGTAGACATAACCTCAGATAATGCATGTGTTTTATATAGAGTTTTCATTTTCGTGCAGTAACATCGACGGCGGGTGCGGCTAGCTTACAGGGGATGCTTACTCCTCCCCGGCACTTGGTCCCACCTCTAGCTTGCTAGGGGTCCGTCGATGCTCAAGTTGGTGCTCTGTTGTGAGTGCTGTTGAGATTATCGTCAGGATGTTCTTTAACTCATTTGTACGTACGTTAATGCCTTTATACTTGAAGAGTTTCGTCGAAATAGCTGTGAATATAACAGAAAATCTCATCGATCCTGAGGTACTCCGGCTAAACGTGTCCCTTGAAGTTCTCTGAATTATTGGTCGGAGATCTTTAATTCGCAAAAATCTCCAACGAAATGATTATTTTAATATTTTGTCATATTTTTTTAAAACCATAATTTTAATCATACCGTTTATTGCGTAATTTTGAGGCGATCGAAAGTTTGGCTTTGTTGACGTATGCGATATAATACTCATGGCCCTTATAGTTCTATGAAATATTGGTCGGAGATGTTTAATGTGCAAAATTATAATTTTGATATTTTTAAAAAAATATTTTACTGTAATAGTTAGAAATATGATAAAGAAAATGTGTAGGGAAATATAGTTTAAGGTATGCGCCAAATATTTGTAAAGAGATGCAGTTTTTTTAAAATAGCCCCACACCCAGTACCGGAAGAAGAAGGGCGTGATGACCCACCAGCGTACTATGAACTTTACGTTATACCGACACAGGCTGGAACAGACACAAACGACACACTTACGAACACAGAGTCGGAGCAGGACAAATGACTGAAGTAATGAAAGTACAAGAAAAGAGGACATGTGGAAACAAATATGCAGAGGTTATCGATATTAAGGGATTTTTTGTTGTTTCTATTGTTTCAGCAACATATTCTCTTCATCCATCATGCAGCGAGAGGGCATCTTGTTTATGCAACATCTGAGCGTTTCGGAAGACGTAAGAGCTATGTTAACAAAGTTATATAGCAGAAGCCCTTTAAAGTCAGCTCCGGGTTAACAATGGTATTCTTCCTTCATGTATTCCAATATTGTCTTTTCATTGAGTTGATTGAATTTTTTATGTTCCTTGTGTGAGTCTTTTTTATTTTTCTATCTTACTGTTTGTTTACGTGGTTATCATGCTTTGTATCCGTTGTTTATTTATGTAATGCGTACGTATGTTCCTGTAAGTATAATCAAAAACGAAAAAGGAACCAAATTGTACCGCTCAAGAGTTTTAATTTGATTTTTTTCCAATATAATGTATGATTTTAATTATGAAAATATGTAATACCAGTCCATGATTTTCCTATCTCTATCTTAAGCAAAGTTACCAATCTATCATGATAACATTTTTGGCAAAGAACCTAGGTGAATAAATATTGTAATCATGACAAATCCTAAAGAAAATTGTAATCATGACAAATTTTAAAGATAATTGTAATCATGATAAATCTATAAGACATCTCTGATACAATGTTTTCTTGTTAATAAATAAAAAAAAAGGGGGGGGGGGGGCGTCTCCAACAATACTCGGTTGCAACATCCACAGCAAAACACCGAATCACCTTAAGCGAAAACATAAGAGTAGAACTTCACAGCAAGAGACGCAAAAGGGACAAGGAATACCAAATCAGACATTAAGATACAAACCACAAAAGACTACACATGAAACATCGAGACAAATGTCACAGCCATCTGTCACGTTAGTAGCAAATGGTGTAGTTATCCGGATAAGGTGCGCTCAATTCTAACTTTTCCGGACACTCAGAGGTATCAAAGAACGCACAATTGTTGTGTATCATAATCTCCTAACTATAAGATATCACACAAACAAGACAGCAAAATATAGGGGCCCAAGTAATACACATACACAAATAAATATGTAAATGAGTCCATGCTACACCAACTAATCTTATTCCCCCAGGAGACGGAACGACATTCGTAGAGGACAGGTGGTTGGACCCTGTCATCTCTAACGAGGATATTGCCAAGCTCCATCGGGACCCGTAATGAAGTTCGGTCGTCACAGCGAGTCAGAGTGTAATTCTTTAAAAAATGTGCTGGCTCGAGACTGTAGATTAGTAAAATACCTAGCCAAGTGTCCGTCTAGGGACAACAGGATCATATCCAAAGTATAAAAGGCGATTGATGATCATGACTTATTTCGATGGGAATTATGTCTTCATTTGATCCTTCTAATTTTGTTTATTAAGTCACTATAAATTGTGATTTATGAATGAAAGTCAAACTCAAATTCCCAAAGCATCATACATGTAATATGTTGAATCTATAGGTATGAATTTCAAAAGAAGCTGACAGTGATTTTTGTAAAATATCCAGAAAGATTCAACTAATTTGTGAAAGCGGAAAGCTAGCCATAAAAAAGTGTCTTGGCAATTTGTCAACTTATACTTTGAAAATCCGTAACACTAGTACATGATCTAGCATACTGGATGGGATGAGATTTGTAAAGTACTTCGCATCTCAGTTCAATTTTACCTTCAGATACATAGTAATATGGAAATGTTCAAACTTTTTACCTTCCGAAGGAAATTTCAAACCAATTTATTATGCACCAGACACGTGTTTCGGATATTAAATCTTCATCACTGATGCTTCCATCCAAAGAGAGCTTTAGAAAAGGCCAAAATTCATTTTAGTAGCGCCTTTTGGTTACATTTTTTTGAAATTAAATTTGTGCAATTTGAAGAGTGTGCGCTGCTCCAAATTTCCAGTTAATTTCGATGATATTTTTGAATAGCATTTCATTTAAGAACCGATGTTGCAGCATTGACCAGACATGCACGTTTCGGGTACTGAACCCTCGTCAGTGATCCTCAATCTAAACAACGTAATATGGCCAAAAAGTGTGAAAGGACATGTAACGATAAGGCGTAGAATCTGCCCAGAAATAATGAAATTACATACTAGTAGTACTTCATTTCTTGAATCAAGTAAAATATCTTAAAAGATTATACCTCTTCAAAATCTGGAGAATTGTTTTTCATAAAATTTCTCTATTGGAAAAATAAACATTATAAAAGTACCGATCATTTATTTTAACTGATCGATAGATATTTGAGTATAAATGTGCCCATTTTGCATAGAAATCAATGAAAAACGTACTAAAAGTTTTCATAAGATATCGCTCCCTCATTGAAACACAATGCCAGTTCTACATCAGATGTATTTTCATAAAAAAATTCTGTAAAAGCAGAGTTGTATTTCAAAGAAGGGGAGGGAGACAATGGTCAATTTACGAAAATGCAACATGGCGGGATGCAGGAAAGATTTGAACTTATCAAACAATTAGTAATTGGAATTTTAGACAGATAACATTTCAGCCACAAATGTAAGGGAATAGTCGGTCGCTAGCTTTACCGAGGATATACATATGATCCCGAAGTCATCAAAAGAAAACTGGGAATATGGTACTGGACCAATCTGCAGTTTTGTCCCAACGTTGCGCAATGGCCAACTGTGACGAAGGGACTCCATGACGGTCCTTATTTAAATGTCGTCAGAGAAGACTGGGTCCTGATTCTCAATCCTATCTGAAAGTTAGTAAGACTTCTCGGGTGATTAACCTTGAGCTCGCTTCAGCAAGCAGAGTACAGGCCGATATACGGTACTGATGTCTTATATTTTTATATCAATTACTAGTAACATAGAATCTGTGTTACGAGAGGCCGCTGTGTTCAATTATCTTATTACAGTGATAAGTTTTATGTTTATACAGCAATTGTGCGTCTATGAAGACCTCTGTTGATTTGGAAGAGTGTTGTGTACACATAATCCGAATAAGCACACCATTTGCTAATAGCATATGGCCTTCCAAAGTCGGCGCCTGGTGCACATTGGTTTCCTTCCTTTTATTTGACGTAATTAATGTTTGATGTTTCTGTACGTCTGTTTCGATTGTTTTGATGTATTTTGTTCTAGTGAATATTGTTGTAACTTTTTGCGGTATTGTCTGATGTCATTTATTTGTCACTTTCTTGTGGGTTTGTTTCACTGGGTGATTGCAAGGTGATCATACTGGAGATCCTTCCCTTTTCTTTGTAGCCGGTAATAATAACAAAAGGAACCATTACATAGGTAAAATATCCTTTGAATTTATAAAAAAAGAGAGTTGAAATCACTTCATATCACAACGAGTCTATTTCCGTATTGTTTATAATTGATTGTAAATTCAATAACATTTTGGTTTGAAGTATTTTTTCCTTATTCTACCAGGAACCTTCACACGTTAGAAACCACATTAAAAACATGGACAATGGAGCAAGGACATTTTTGTATATTCTGCAGTTACTTTTATTTTTCAGGTTGTAAAATAATGGTTTTGATAAAATTCTTAATTATCTTCTACGTACTCATAATTGATATCTGAGTAATATTATGTTGACGTTTATTACAGTAATTCTGATTCAGTACGCTGAGAGTAGACGGTATAGATTTAGAGTACCCAGTTACAGGTCATACCGGTCAACATACAGAAGGACAAGATTCGGCAAAGGCGATGATGACAATGCGGTTGATGTTGGTATCAATTTTCTCGATCAAGAACAAGATTCGTAAGTTAAAAGTTTTATAAAAAATAGTCTAGAAATAACCTTAATCTGGAAATTCTTATGATTTTACATTGCCTCCTTGACGTTGAAACTTTAAAAATAACTCACAGTGTAGGAACGCTTTTGTACGAAATGTTTTTTTTCGAAGCGAGAGACACTAGAAGATAAACTGCTATAGATTCAGTATAGAATCTTTCCTTTACGACTGATACTTCATAGACAGGTAGTACTTCGTGATTTAAAGGAACAAAAAACAACAAAAAAACAAAAAATGAGCAAACACGATTTGTGCGGTTTAATGCAGCCACTGGTCCCACCTCTAGCTTGCAAGGGGTCCGTCGATGCTCAATCTTGTGCTGTATTGTGAGTGCTGTTGAGATTATCGTCAGGATCTTCTTTAACTCATTTGTGTAACACTTATGCCGTGTGGAGCTCGTAAAAAAGTTCCCCGCGAGGGGTTTGACAGTAAGTGTCTTGAATATTTTCCCTGACATCTGGGCTACAAATCAAATCAAATCTGGGCTCTACAAATCAAATCTGGGCTACAAAAATATTGTTCGACAGTATATTCTCGCAGTGGTATCAACCAGATGTGGATTTTAAAGAATTCGAAGGAACTTTTAGAACATCTGAAATCCACTCATTTTAGTAGAGTCAATTCGATCAAAGCCTTTGATTTTTCGACACTTTACACTACAATTCCACATTCTAAATTGAAAGAAAGACTCGCAAAAATTATAAGCAATGCGTTTACAAGTAAGAACGGTAATCGCAAATACAAATTTATTGTTGTTAACTATGACAAAACCTACTTTGTAAAAGAAAAGTCAGATTCTGAAAATAAGTACACTGAAACAGACATTATTCAGATGTTAAACTTTCTGATCGACAACATTTTTGTGGTGTTTGGAGGAAAGGTCTTCCAGCAAATTGTCGGAATTCCAATGGGTACCAATTGTGCCCCACTCCTTGCCGACATTTTCCTTTACTCGTACGAAGCTGAATTCATTCAATCTTTGGTCTCTGAAGGGAAAAGATACTTAGCTTCTGATTTCAACTTCACTTACAGATACATAGACGATGTGTTGTCCATCAATAATCCAAAATTCGCGGATTACCTGAGCAGTATCTATCCTTCGGAGCTTGAAGTCAAAGAAACTACAGAGACAAATAATTCAGCATCCTATTTGGACATAATGTTGTCCTACGACACTGATGGTCACATGAACACCTCACTCTATGACAAACGTGACGACTTCAATTTCAGCATTACGAACTTTCCTTTTCTGAGTAGCAACATCCCTTCATCGCCTGCTTATGGCGTGTTCATATCTCAGTTGATACGCTATGCCAGAGCAAGTACCAAATATACAGATTTTGTTCTGAGAGCTAGGCGTCTTTCAGATAAGCTTCTCAGTCAGGGATATGTTTGTGACCGACTAACATCGTCACTGAGGAAGTTCTACGGTCGATATGGGGAACTCGTCATACACTATGATGTCCCACTATCCAGAATGGTGGATGATATTCTGTCATAGACCATTTGAACCATCCAACCAAAGATTGTACTCTATATCTTCCAAAATGGAAGTAACCGGATGTGACAGTTCTACCGAATTGAAGCGACGGGTGTTGCATGCAAGCAGGAGATGCTTACTCTTCCTGGGCACCTGGTCTCACTCTCATATCGGGAGTTCGCTTCTTTTTATATGGTGGAGGTTTTTGTTTTTGTTTGCTTTGGTTCCTGTTTTGTCCTGATTTTGTATGCCTTCGGTTTCTGATTTTCTGAATTATCGATTTTGTACTGTAGACAGGGATATGGTCATTATCCATATTTGTCATTGTCGCCATAGTACTTTCTATATAGACACAACCTCAAACGGTTTATGTATTTTATATAATGTTTCATTTTCGTGCAAGAACATCGATGGCGGGTGCGGCTAGCCAACAGGGGATGCTTACTTCTCCCGGGTACCTGGTCCCACAAGCTAGGGGTCCGTCGATGCTCAATCTTGTGCTCTATTATGGGTGCTGTTGAGGTTATCGTCAGGATCTTCTTTAACTCATTTGTACTTATCATATTTTACCTTATACACCAGTAAATTTCCCTCAGCTTCATTATAGGGGGTATAAATCAACATAAGTATAACATGTTTGTTAATGCAGGTATGACCAAAACAAATTGGAGGGAAAACTGCATCATTTCGTGAAGCAAAAGTTTTCCGTCCAATTTTTGGTGATACCTGCATCAACATAAAAATTATAAGATCCATTTTCTCATCGTTTCATTACTCTTACTTTTTGGAAAACGGACTATTTTCAAATCTTATAACAATCTATCCCCGCGCTATACCTTATAAGTGCCTCAAAAGACGAAAACAAGTAATAGCAGCCGACATGATTCAAACATGAATCAAAAATGATGCTACAGGACCCACTTTTTAGAAATTTCAAGAAATTTTGATAACAGAAATTTAGATTGCGTTGAAGAAACGATCAACCGAAATTGATCGAACTTGGCTACATGTGCCCTCGGGGACTCCTGGTCCACCAGCAGTGACACTCACCAAGTGGTATAAATGTAAACGTCTTCAAATTGAATAGCATCATTTAAGCACAAATAAATTGGCAACGTGGACCAGACATGCACGTTTCGGGTACTTAACCCTCATCAGTGATCCTAAATCCTAAATCTAAACAATGTAATATGCCAAAAAAAAAAAAAAAGAATGCTGAGAACACATCAACATTATATTTTCAGTAACAAGATGATTCCTGTTTGCGGAAATCCTTGATTCGAAATGTAGCACCATAAATAGAAATCGAGAAAAAAAACTGTTTATCGATGTATTAATTTTTGGAAAATTATTAGGGCAACAATGACAATGACAAACAATTTATTCTCATTTGAACAGAATAGTACAGTTGAGAACAATATTAACAATTGATAATTACAGTATTTGCATGCATGATCAACCCGGAGATGTGACTCTCTCATCTATAACATTAATAATTTTTACAATTTCCATCAAAATATTTCTATTTTTGGAATTAAATAAAGAATCAAATTTGAATGTATTTGGATTTTCACAATAATATTTTGATAGACAATTTTTCCTTTTACTAGAAATAATGATACCTTTACAATTAAACAAATAGGGGTACCACTGGCCTTCAAACCACTTAATAATTGACAAACATATATATCTATTTTGGCAATATTTAATTGTTTAGATTGAGAATCACCGACGAGGGTTAAATACCCGAAACGTGCAGGTCTGGTCCACGCTGTTAATTAATCTGCCTTTAAATGATGCTAATGAATTTGAAGACATTTAACATAATCATAATATAACGTCTTCAAATTCATAACTCATATAATCATTAGTGTGACATATTCGTAATAGGTGTGCCAAAATATACATTTAATTTGACTAGAACATTTCAAGACCTTTAAAAATTTATGCTCACAGGGGAATCGATCCTTTCGCATTATTTCTGTCCATATTTATTCCAACCATTGTGTTGATCACCTGTATACGATGTGGATGCTGTTCATGGTTCTGTCACTTATGCTGCTTGGAGGAATCCCGACCATCTGATGGTATGCACAACTATAAAGTCACAACACAAGGTTTCTTACAGAATACACAACGCATGATAACTAACTTATGACGATTCATTTGAACTTATTTACTTTGTAGTAATAATAAATGATATACATGTTAAGGTACTGGGATCATCAGCACATGAAGAAAGCTTGAGAGGTATTATTGCTGTGAATAATATCAAAGACAAATTCTAGGAAATTGTTTTACTATTAACGCCGCGAGGGGTTTGGCAATAATGTTTTGAATATTTTGCGCCATAGCACTTTCTATGTAGACATAACCAAATACAATGCATGTGTTTTATATAGTGTTTTCATTTTCGTGCATTAACATCGACGGCGGGTGCGGCTAGTCAACAGGGGATGCTTATTCCTCACGGGCACCTGGTCTAGCTTGCTAGGGGTCCGTCGATGCTCAATTTGGTGCTCTATTGTGAGTGCTGGTGAGATTATCGTCAGGATGTTCTTTAACTTATTTGTACGTAACGTTAATGCCTTTATACTTGAAGAGTTTCGTCGAAATAGCTGTGAATATCACGGAGAATCTCATCGTTGCTGATGTACTCCGGCTAAACGTGTCCGTTGAAGTTCTCTGAATTATTGATCGGAGATCTTTAATTCGCAAAAATCTCCAACGAAATGATTATTTAAATATTTTGTCATATTTTTAAAAACCATAATTTTAATCATACCGTTTATTGCGTAATTTTGAGGCGATCGATAGTTTGGCTTTGTTGACGTTTGCGATATAATACTCGTGGCCCTTATAGTTCTATGAAATATCGGGCGGAGATGTTTTATGTGCAAAATTATAATTTTGATATTTTTTTAAAACATATTTTATTGTGATTGTTAGAAATACGATAAAGAAAATGTGTAGGGAAATATAGTTTAAGGTATGCGCCAAATATTTGTAAAGAGATGCAATTTTTTTTAAAATAGCCTCACACCCAGTACCGGAAGAAGAAGGGCGTGATGACCCACCAGCGTACTACGAACTTTACGTTATACCGACACAGACCGGAACAGACACAAACGACACACTTACGAACACAGAGTCGGAGCAGGACAAATGACTGAAGTAATGAAAGAGGACATGTGGAAACAAATATGCAGAGGCTATCGATATTGAGGCGAAAAATTCATTTTATAAAATCTTAATAATTGAAGTAACTTTTCATAATTAATTCATCATATTCATTTAAATTTTCATGAAATCTTATGAGTTTAATTGGTTCCGACAGGTGTGAAAGCGTGAGTAAATGTGCAAAATTCAATGTAAACAAAGGGATAAATAATTATCCCATTTTCGTATTAATGTTTTCATTATCATATTTTCTTGATCTAACACTAAAAATAATAGATATACTGAAATCAAACAGTTTAATTATCATGTTACAAAATAATTATGGATTTTAAATTTATGAATAATAATCAAAGAAGTACCCATAAGTAATTTAGTCTCAAAGTTGAGAATGCAAGGTAAAATAATTAGAATGAAAGAAAGAAAAAAAAACCCCAGGAACTCAGAGTCCAAGAATCACAAAAAAGTCATTCAAAAGCGTAAAATCCTTGAAAAAATATAAAACGGAACTTTCTCACGAAATAAGAAAAACGGACATGTACAGACAGAGACAATGACACAGCTCCATAGAAACACGAAGGACAAACAGACAGAGACAATAACACAGCTCCACAGAAACACGAATGACAAACAGACAGAGACAATAACACAGCTCCACAGAAACATGAAGGACAAACAGACAGAGACAATAACACAGCTCCACAGAAACACGAATGACAAACAGACAGAAACAAATAACACAGCTCCACAGAAACACGAAGGACAAACAGACAGAGACAATAACACAGCTCCATAGAAACATGAAGGACAAACAGACAGAGACAATAACACAGCTCCATAGAAACAAGAAGAACAAACAGACTGAGACAATACCACATCTATCTACATAGAAACACGAAGGACAAACAGACGGAGACAATAACACAGCTCCACAGAAACACGAATGACAACTTAATCTAATGTACAATTTATATAGTTTAATGCAAGTATGAAATACATTGTAGGTGGCGCTACTAAAAAGTGCAGTGCATAGTTTATTATAAGAAAAAGAAAGATCCGAATTCGACAGGTTTCAATGGAGCTGTTGCGACGGGTGTTGCATGCAATCAGGAGACACTGACTCTCCCCGGGCACCTGGTCTCAATTCGAAATGTTGTTCATTCCGGGGTTCACAATCTTTCCGATGGGATTTCTCAAGATTTGGCATTGCCTCCTCGACTTTGAGACTGAATAACTGTTAGGCACTTCTTTGATGTTTATTTTAAATTAATCCCATGTTTTACAAGAAGTAATTGAATTGCCAGTGTAGAAATGTATATTTTGTGTTCCTATATTTCCTAAAGACCTATCATTCAGCTGAAATTTCAATTCCTATTTATGTATGTTTTTAGTTAAAAAAAATCTCGATTGTTGTGCAAGACGACACGGAAAGTAGAGGAATATTGATTTTTTCCTACTCCTCATTTCTACAGCTTTGTATATGATCGTTTATTGCTGATTAAGAAAATAAGTCTTCTCTTTCAAATGGCATATATCGGTATTTAGTAATTTTATTTGTTTGTTTTTTTTTTTGCTGTCGATTTTATACAGAAACCTCTGATTACCTTTACATATTTTTTTCTTTTTAGGCCTCGGACATCGTTTGTCAAAATGTGCAAATGATGCTCTTAACTTACGGAAGCCTAAGTTATTTATACGAAAAGATGATGTAAATCAGATTCAGGAGCAGTCGAACAGCCTGCTGATAATGACTGGAAAAGCCTCATTTTAGATATAACGGACATTCAAATAGATAACCATAAAACCCTCATCTCTTTCAATCCACGTTCCAAATCTGAAAGATATATCAAATCCAATTTAAGTAATTTACATGAAAAATATGTCTTCGCACCAGCTGATAAAGCAGCCAACAACACCATAATCATTTGAAGACGTTACTACATATTAACTTTAGTTTCGGAACTTACGTCTACTAATACGTATATCAAAAGCAATAAAATTGTATCTAATATTTTGAGCATGCATAACGGTGAACTGTCTTTATTATAATATCTATTTCTAAATTGGATCTCCCAACACTATATTGCATACCAAAACTGCACAAATTTCCTAACAAATTCCGATTTATTGCTAATTCTAACAACTGCTCCACTGCAATTTTGTCTAGAAATCTGACGTCATTACTTACGGCTACTAAAGAACACGTAACTAGATATTGTGAAACTGTTCTAAACAGGAACGACGTAAACCTTAACTTAAAGTTTCTTGGTAATTTGTAAATATCTACTGTGAAAATCCAAAATATTAGTACATGCTCAGAGCATGTACTAATATTTTTGATTTTCAAAGTAGATATTTACAAATTACCAAAAAACTTTTAAGTTAAGGTTTAGGCATTCATAACCTAGTTAAGACTTTCTGGAAATTTAAAAAAAATTATCGTCAACTTCTTTTCAAATTCGGATCTATACAAGCAACAGAGTACATTACTTTGGGATTTACACAACCTGCCTTATGGTGACATGATAAACAAAATTAGAAAATGCGTCAGAATCATCCTAATATGATGATCCTAATGTCACCAGACGGACACGAGGCTTGGTACTTGACTAATCATAGTCTTGTACCAGCGCATCCTTAAGACTTGTATTCTGACTGACTGTGATCGGGACTCTATGCCGGCCCTGTCCAAACCTCTTTAGAGAAGATAGGGCCCAACCTCTTGTCCTCTCTGAATGAATGACTCCTCGGGTGAAAACATACATGAGCTCGCTACAGCCGACAGAGCGTTGAATGTATTACGTACGCCTCTCTTTATATCCATTTACATATTCATCTGTGTTGCTTGGACCCCTGCGTTTTGCGGTCTTGTTTGTGTGTGGTCATCTAACAGTGAGGAGGTGGTTTTACACCACAATTATACGTTCTTAGAGACCTCTGGGTAATCGGAAAAGTGAGAGGGTTGTATGCACGTTATCCAGGATAACCGACTTGTGTAACCACTTATGTGGCAAATGGCCGTCCAAAGTCGGCATCTGTTACCCATTGGTCTTGTTGGTTTATGTGTAGTCTTTTGTGTTTGATGTTTATATGTCGTATGTCTCTTTTTCGACTCTTAGTGTGCTTGTCTTTATGTTTTTGCATCGGGTGTTTTGGTGTATTGCTGTTGGTGCTGCAATAGGGTCCCTTCTTAATCATTATGATACCATACATTTTCTAATGTTAATTTTCATACTCTTTCAGATGTGTTTTACTGATATTGTTTATATCATAATATTAGTGCTGAATGAGTTAAGCTTCTAACATTCAAACCTTTAAAAACCACAGAGTACAAAAACAACCTCTTTTATTGTGACATAATAAACAAAATTAGAAGGATATAAAAGGTAAACAGCATAACTATAGAAAATGCGTCAGAACCATCGAACGCATTTTATACGGTGGATATAATCCTGTTGTCACCAGACGGACGATCAGCATGGTACCTGACCATTCTGCAGCCTTGTGCCTGCGCAATCTTAAAGACTTGCACTCTGCCCGACTGTAACGACGGAACTCCATGACGGGCCCTATCCAAACCTTAGTAAAAAACAGTGTTATGACCACCTGTCTTGCATGTCGGACGGACTCAGAGCGGATTAAAACATGCATGGGCTCGCTACAGCCGGTGCTATATAGTAATCTTCCCCCTAGCCATCCCCCGGAGAAATGGCTACTATATGAACTGAAAAAAATTGAATAGTAGAAATTCGTGATTTTTGTCCAATATAATTCAGACCAACGGGGAGGTTTAAACTGGAGAAATTTCACAGAACTATGAGGGAAAACAATTGAAAACTCACTTTAACACACTGTTAAACGCTTAAGACCTTTGAAATCAATACTAACTTCTGTAAATTTACCCTGTTTCTTCTTGAAGTAATTAGAATAATGCAAAAGTCGAGTACAGCCGTGGAAAAAATACAAAAACGCGAAAACCTCAATATTGCTCAAGATTTGCTGATTCTTGAAATTTTTCCTGATATTATGATTCCATTATAAAGAAATAAAGATAAATTCACTGTTGATAAATGACACAAGTGGATCAAACCCTCATCCTGAATATCGAATATTTGATCCACTAATGTCTGATCGCTCATCCAAACATGGTCTGGTATTTCTGTAGACGGCAGTGCAGGTCGTCCTTGAACTTTATGTGACGCGTGATCTACTTACAACGTCACGCTTCTTAGAAGTGTACAAGTGGGTGACCTAGATTTTGACACACATCTAATCACTGTGAGTAGACGACGTTGTTCGATAATCTGTGTAAAGGAATAAATAGAAAGGGCATTTTATGAGAAATTAATCCGCGTTTGTTCTAAAGTCACGTGATAGGCTATTGCGTTTATCGAGAAATAAAGGAACAGTTAGTTTGATACCTTTATATAAGGGAAATGCAATAGGAATGTAAATATTCTCCTTTATTAGTAATCTCTGATATTTTAGTCCATTGGTCGCGTCGGTTTATGTGTAGTCTTTTGTGTTTGATGTTTACATGTCGTATGTCTATTTTTCGTCTTATACTATGCTCGTCTTTTGTGTTTTTGCATCGGGTGTTTTGATGTTTTGCTGTTGGTGCTGCAACTGGGTCTTGTTTAAGATCCCCTCCCTTCATGTAATTCTCTAATGATATACATTTCCGCGGGCGACAATTTGACGGAAACACCAATATTTTCTTGTCTTCAATATACCATTTTCCGATCTTGTAGGAAAGCACAAAATGTATGTGTCAACATCTTTTGGCGTTGTCTTACATTTTGACGTCACTGTTAAAAGACGCAATTCCATTGATACGTAACAATGAAAAAGTGCGCGAAAATTGCCCACCTCTGACATTTTTCGTCATTTTGTCAGCCATTATGAATTTTGGCAAGTGGCCTATTGAATAATATGAAAGCGTTCCAACTCTTTATCTACTTGAAGAAAATTTCAAACCAATTGTAATGCACCAGACACATGTTTGGGATAGTTTATCATTATTAGTGTTATTTACCGAAGTGATTTTCAGACACAACCAACTTTATTTTAGTAGCTCCCTCTATTTTTGAATTTAAATTTGTGCATTTACATTACAAAGAGTGCGCGGCTTGAACAAGTTAGGAAAATTTCCTAATATGGAAGTCAAGCGTAGCCGAACGACAATCGCTTCAATGAACTTTGAAATATGGGAGTACTATGGTAGTAAAAAGTGTGTATATTCTGGCTTTAGTTCTGTCTACAAAATTGTTTCGCTATAGCAGAAATCACAGCTAAATACCTTGACATCTTTGTCACCTATACCTAAGTGGTATATCCATCGATTCTATGTTAGACTTTTGTAAAAAGGTCAACTTTTAATTCATATATTAAAATGATCAATTTGAAGATCTATCTATAATATAGACGTTTTATGTACGTTTGTGAGATAAAAAGCATCAAATATTGAAGAAATGTATACTCATCAATTGCAAACTTTAATAAAAAACCAAAATGAAAAGGATTTGGGAAGGATTTATCCGGTACCCCCTGGTTTTTGTCTAAACAAGAGGCACAGGGGCTACATCGCACACCTAAGAACATGAGAAATCTTACCCTGCCGGGATTTGAATATAACTTATACTTGTTTCTTAATTCTAATCATAAGCTAAGCTTTCTTCAATAATCAATAAGTGCATAAAGCCATTTCCACATCCAAAACATTTGCAGGGGACCATTAATTCTTCATTCGTACCAAACAAAGGAGGGGATCTCCAACAACACCCGGTTGTAGCACCCACAGCAAAACCCCAAAACACCCAATGCATAAAAAACAAAGCAGACACGCACGGAAAGAAACGCATAAGGGACAAGGAACGTCAACGCACAACACAGAAACATCAAGCACAAAGGACTACACATAAACCAACGAGGCCAATGGGTTACCGTTGCCGACTTAGGACGGCAAGTTTCATTAAAATCCTTTCAAAGATAGGAGAAGTCCAATATGTATGAAAATACCACCCATTCCTGTTTTTACATAGGAAAAAATAAATAAATGTTTTCCACAAAATCAATATAAATCCATTCAGTCCTAAGTCGGCACCGATTGCCCATGGGTCTCGTTGGTTTATGTGTTGTCCTTTATGTTCGATGTTTGATGTCTTGTTTGCTGTTCATTGTATCTTGCTGTATGTGTCTTCTCTGTGTTTTCACTTGGGGTGTTTGGTGTTTTGCTGTTGGTGCTGCAACCGAGTTTTGTTGGAGATCCCCTCCTTTCTAAAATGTAACAAATATGCAGTAAATGAGTGCACAAAACAATACACCTGATAGAGTTATTCAAAGAGTGAAAATGGGTAAATCTGATGTTAAACGTCTTAAAATTCAATAGCATCATTTAAGAACAGTCCATTTCTGACAAAGTCTGAAAAGACGTCAAAATTGACTTTAGAGTAGAACCAAAGACAACACTTCTTAACACATCCTTCTAGATCATCCCGATGCTTTCAGTTTGTTGATACACCCTTCGATTTTGAAGAAGTTTGTCAAAGGAAGGTATCCCCGTTACCTACTTTTCCCTGTCGTGGCGCCACCTGGTGACGGATCAGAAAGAAAAACAAAAACTCTTGTAGGGGAAAATAACTACTTCATTCCTAGTAAGTTTTATCAAAACCCCTTAGGTGATTGGGGAGAAGAAGTCCAATATGCATGAAAATACCCCCCTTCTTCTCCTTTTTTCTTCCTTTTTCCATTAATAGTTATGTCAACTATTCGTCAGGAAATGTTTTACACTGCCGTATTAATGTTACCCTTTTACATTGACATGCCATTAATGTAAGTATATTTGTAGACTTTAAATCATATTCCTAAACTCTTGTAGGGGAAAATAACTACTTCATTCCTAGTAAGTTTTATCAAAACCCCTTAGGTGATTGGGGAGAAGAAGTCCAATATGCATGAAAATACCCCCCTTCTTCTCCTTTTTTCTTCCTTTTTCCATTAATAGTTATGTCAACTATTCGTCAGGAAATGTTTTACACTGCCGTATTAATGTTACCCTTTTACATTGACATGCCATTAATGTAAGTATATTTGTAGACTTTAAATCATATTCCTTGAATAAAAAAAAGGAGGATCGAAGAAGACTGAATTTCCTTCGAAATGAGTAGGAATCATCAATCGACATATATACCGTATATTTGATTCTTGAGTCACCAGAAGGACACTCTACATCGGTACTTCATCCACCTACAGTCTTGTTCAAGAGCATTTTGTTGCACTCTTACACGTGGCAATATACTGTGAAACTGTCATGAAAAGGAATGGTGTAAACTTCTTTTGGTCTATTAAAGATTCAGGGGATGTGATTGACAAAATGAAATCAAGAAATTTTGAAGCAAATACTATTTCTTCATACGACTTTTCTAATATGTACACCACGCTTCCTCACGACAAAATAAATGATCGACATTCCAAACTCATTAATTGGTGTTTTGATCGAGAGGGGAAAACTTATATTTGTACATCTGAATCGAAGGGTTTCTTTTCCGCCACAGATTACAAATCATACAAATTATGGACATGTGGTGACCTGTATATTGCCTTGTCCTTCCTTTTGCACAATATTTATGTAAGATTTGGTGAGAAACTCTACGCGCAGGTTGAAGGGATTCCTAGGGGTACTAATTGTGCGCCTCTTGTTGCAGATTTATTTCTATACACGTATGAAAAGGAATTTATCCAAAATCTTCAAAAGCAAAGAAAAAATGATGATGTGAAATGTTTCATTGGTACTTCTAGGTACCTGGATGATATTTTTACTATCGACAATCCTGTTTTTGAAAAGTTTAAAAATGTTATTTATCCACAAGAATTGATTCTAAACAAGGCAAACGTTTCAAACACAGAAACACCATTTTTGGACCTAAATATCAAAATTGTTAATGGAGAGATCCATACAAGTGTGTATGACAAAAGATATGATTTTGGATTAAACATAGTAAATTTCACCTGGCTTGACGGTGATGTTCCTAGATTACCGACCTATGGTATCTATATTTCACAGCTCATCCGGTATGCTAGAGCATGTACTGATGTTTTGGATTTTCATAGTAGAAATTTACAAATTACCAAGAAACTTTTGGGACAAGGTTTTCGGTTTCACAAACTAGTAAAGACTTTCTGGAAATTAAAAAAAAATATTGTCAACTTCTTCTGAAATTCGGAGCAATACAGGCAACAGAGTATATTACTTTCGGTATTTCACAACCTGCATTTTATGGTGACATAATTAATAAGATAAGAAGGATCAAAGATAGACAACATCACTATCGAAAATACGTCAGAATCATTAAACGCCTTTTATACCATGGATATGATCCTAATGTCACCAGACGGACACTAGGCTTGGTACTTGACCAATCTACAGTCTTGTACAAGCGTATTCTTAAAACTTGCACTCTGACTGACTGTGACGACGGGACTCCATGACGGGCCCTGTCCAAACCTCTTTAGAGAAGACAGGGCCCCGACCACCTGTCCACTCTGAATGTCAGTCGGACTCCTCGGGTGATAACATGCAAACATGAGCTCGCTACAGCCGACAGAGCGTGGTAATGTATTACAGTACGCCCTCTTTAGATATCCATTTACATATTCATCTGTGTTGCTTGGCCCCCTGCGTTTTGCGGTCTTGTTTGTGTGTGGTCATCTGACAGTGAGGAGGTTGTTTTACATCACAATAATACGTTCTTCGAGACCTCTGGGTAATCGGAAAAGTGGGAGGGTTGAGCGCACATATTACAGGATAACCACACCTTCTGCTATTCCCGTGGCAGATGGCCGTCCTAAGTCGGCACCGGTTGCCCATTGGTCTCGTTGGTTTATGTGTAAGTCCTTTGTGTTTGACGTTTCTGTGTTGTGCGTTGACGTTCCTTGTCCCTTATGCGTCTCTTTCTGTGCTTGTCTGCTTTGTGTTTTTGCACTGGGTGTTTTGGGGTTTTGCTGAGGGTGCTGCAACCTGGTGTTGTTGGAGATCCCCTCCTTTGTCTTACTGATAGGGAAGACGGAGCTCCAAAACGAGCGCCCAAACCTCGTAAGACAGGACTGGGCATTCCCATCCCCCTAAAAGTGGACTTCCTCGAATGATTATTTGCATTAGGTATCTTCAGTCGAGACTGAACGGCTTGTTTTTATATAAAATATAAGAAAATAAAACAGATCTCCTTTCAGAATTCCAAATAAGTCACATTGGATCAATCTGCCAAAACCCACTGGTTTTAAGACATGTTTCAAATGTTTGGCATGTCAATTCGAAATTCTAAAATTATTCTTGATGTGTATGTATGTAAAAGAATCTTCATATGGATTTATAAAACCTTGTTATGCATTAAAAAAAACCTTTTTCATCTCTTCAATAAATCTTGATATATATCTAAAAAAGATCTTGTTCTCTATGTAAAAATCTTTAACACGAGAAGTATTTTCAAACGCATAACAAGATTTATTGAATAGATAACAATTTGTTTAAATACATATCAAGATTTATTGAAAACGTAACAGAATGTTTTTTAACATCGCCAGAGTTTTGAATATACAGGTACATTACAAGTTTATGAACATAATCCTAAGTTTTAGACTATTATCAAAAGATTTTTGAATATATATCAAGATTTTGAAGTTTGCAAAGTTTAACACGCCATAGACTTAGCTGTTCTTTATTTTGTAAGATCCTCCTCCATCCTAATGTTAAGATTTTGTTGACATATTTATTCTTGATTAAGACTTTCTTTTTAATTATCATACTGAAATATTTTAGGACTAGCAAAGGACTCTAACAATCTAACGTGTTCATATTTTATAGTTGTTAAAGCATGTAAACTGGAATACACAAAAACGTATCCTGTTATTGTATTTGTCTTTCCCCTAGCTCTACAATTACATTGAAGTAACTCTTGAGAACAATTGTATGTCCTTGTCTAATACTCAACAACCTCTTTGTTTTCTCTGTTTTCATTTGTTTAGACGAACATTAATTTGAATCAAAACAAAACAAAAACGAAATAATAAAAAGAACCCTCTTCCCATTTCATGACTTCCTTTCGACCTAGTCCTATAATTAAAAACAAAATCTCGTACATATGACTGTTTGATTCACGATCTTTTAAGAAAGCAATTGTTTTAGTTTTTTTGTAAAGAAAAGGATGAAATCAGAGTACGCTTGACGACTTCATGAATACCCCCCCTCCTAAAAAATACACGAGCACAAACAATGCCCTTAACGTGATAAGACTTTTGAATCAACCAGCTAGGCTCTTCGAGGCTCGATGATAATTTGATTAGTTCTTGCGACTCTGGGAATTACTGGACAATTCTATTCTAATATTTTTCTGCAGATGACAAAAGGCGGGGCTTAGCGGACTGGAATTTGTCGGAGTTTTTATAACAGGCGAGTTCTATAGCACAAGAATGGGGGAGCTTAGCGGACTGGAAATTTGTTGGAGATTTTACACTAGGCGAGTTCTAAAGTACATATAGGGAGAAAATATCAAGTCATATTAGAAATACATTTCTACTTTGCACTCTCTGTGTATGCAGGGTTGTGTGTACGTATTCCGGAGAATTGTATGATGATGATGCAGAACTCTAAAATGATGCTAGTGAATTTGAAGACGTTAAACATTGTAGTATTTTTTCTGTCAGTATATCAGATTGACGTTCAAAGTCAGCACCACCTCATCACGTTGTTCATTTCATTAACTCTTAAATATATTGCTAACAAAATTTCCACAATCCTCGATTCAAAGCTAAATAAAGCAACTGCTCCATTACAACTCTGTTTAGAAATCTTGTGTCGGCACTTACAGCGAGAAGCACATCGCGCAAGATACCGTAAAACTGTTATAAACAAGAATTGATTAAATCACTTTTGGTCCATTGAAATTCAAGGACTAGAACATTTTAAAGCCAATACGATTTTTTATACGATATTTCTGACATGTAGCATAAATGTCTAGACTCATTAGATGAGTTTGTGGATTTGACACGATTTTGTTTGAAGTCCCGGCGAGTGTTGCATGAAGTCAGAGGACGCTCACTCCGCCCGGGTATCTGGTCCTGTCGCAAAAATGGGTTCGCGATTGCCGTGTTAATAATGGATATTTACACAACTACACAGTTACAAAATAGAAAGTGGGGTTTAAGGAAGGGACATTTCCTTTCCTCGGGTATTACATCTGCTTTTGTCAATGTAGGAAGTAATGAATGATAAATCGGAGTGTATAAGTTTATCATGCAACAGTAAAATTTATAAAGATGGACAGTTTATCAAGGATTCCTAGCGCACGAGCTGTGTTATTGATGTTATTATGTGAGTTGTGTTTATTCATATAAAGGTATATGTAACAGATCACAAAATATTGTTTTAAATGAAATATGAAATCTATTAGATATTCACGTAATTATGTGAATGATAGATTCTCACATAAATGTGCAAAACCCATGTTAACTTAATTTTCACACATTTAATTTTCGGCATCCGACCCATATAAACAATTCATGTTTTGCTTTCTTATTCTAGTTTAAGGTCATATCTTACAAAAAGTAGTATGCTAAATGTTGTTCTTTGAATATTTTCCACACATAAAGAATAAGAGTCTTAATACGCGTTTATTGAATTTGAAGACGTTTAACAATTGTTACGGGTATGCAACACACAGCAAGTGCATTAATCGTACATGTAATGTACATTTCATGCGATAAATACACTTGCTGTGCTTTGCATACCCTTAACAAAACACAAATTATTACATTTATTCTATATGCACCAGAATGGGTAGTTTCATTTTTGTTTTCGGAAATCGCGTTTTCCAATTAAAGAGAGACGTTAAATTTTAGGTCGTCGCGGATTCAGTTTGCAGGTTGGAACAGTCGTCGCAGCATGCTTTTGTAGATCTTACATGTATTGTGACGCCACGAGCGTTTACATTCTGGAATGCGGCACGTGGAACAGGAGTCCCCGAGGGCACATGTAGCCAAGTTTGATCAACTTCGGTTGATCATCTGTCTCCTCGAAGCACTTGAAATTTTCTGTTACAAAATTTCTTGAAATTTCTAAAACGTTGGTCCTGTAGCATCATATCCCACCCTTACTGTTACATTACTGTACATTTTTTGTCTGAATAATTTTCACACTTTTTGGCCATATGGCATTGTTTAGATTGAGGATCACTGACGAGGGTTGAGTACCCGAAACGTGCATGTGTGGTCCATGCTGCAAATTTATCCGTTTATAAATGATGCCATTGAATTTGAAGACGTTTAACATTTGAACTACTTGGTGAGTGTCACTGCTGGTGGACCAGGAGTCCCCGAGGGCACATATAGCCAAGTTTGATCAACTTCGGTTGATTGTCTGTCTCTTCAACGCATTAAAAATTTTCTGGTACTAAAATTCTTGAAATTTCTAAAACATGGGTCTTGTAGCATCATATCCCACCAGTCCTGTAACATCTTTCGGTACATTGTTTTACATAATAGTTTTCACCCTCTTTGGCCATATTACATTGTTTAGATTGAGGATCACTGACGAGGGTTGAGTACCCGAAACGTGCATGTGTGGTCCATGCTGCAAATGTATCCGTTTATAAATGATGCTCTTGAATTTGAAGACGTTTAACATTTGAACTACTTGGTGAGTGTCACTACTGGTTGACCAGGAGTCCCCGATGGTACATGTAGCCAAGTTCGATCAAATTCGGTTGATCGTCTGTCTCTTCTACGCATTCAAAATTTTCTGGTACTAAATTTCTTGAAATTTCTAAAACGTGGGTCCTGTAGCATCATATCCCACCCATCCTGCTACATCTTTCGATACATTGCTTGACACAATAATTTTCACCCTCTTTGGCCTTATTACATTGTTTAGATTGAGGACCACTGACGAGGGTTAAGTACCCGAAACGTGCATGTCTGGTCCATGCTGCAAATTTATCCGTTAATAAATGATGCTATTGAATTTGAAGACGTTTAACATTAAACAGATCTGAAGGAAGTAATCATGCTTATTCGGTACGTAAACAATTACCACGGTTAAAAAGGAAGCGACTCCTTATATCTTGAGCATTAAGATGTGACTGATTTGAACTACGAAAGTACACTTCATACATACATGTACTTCAAACATAAATGAACATAGTCGAGTGTGGCCATAAAATAAATAGCCGGTTAAAAAGTTCATACTATTGACATAAGTATCTTATCCCCTTCGTTCTTTCATCATGACGGTATAATAGAATCTGTCGTCGGCTGCGATCGTTTACAAGGAAATCCAAACCCGACTCTCCAGGATTTGCTTTGTAGTTATATATTTACTGTACTTTCTATATATTTTCAGTGTTGAAAGTCCATTTTTATCATGTTTCTGTAATAACCGCACATTTGTAACATCAAGATGTACCAATTAGTTGTTCAGTCTCAAAGTCGAGAAGGTATGGCAGAATCATAGGAATAAGCCGCAGAGCGTGGAACAAGCAATATTCCGAAGTGATTTTGTTTAAGTTTATATTGTTAACGCTCGTTAAGTTATCTTTGTCGTTATATGCTCTTTCCATATTATATATTTTCAGTGTTACATGTCCAGTCTGGCAGGAGTGTTAGGAGTTACCGTTCTTACCAAACATACCGCTACTACTATTATACCTACAACGGTAGCTCGTGCGTATTTACTTTATACTTCAAATTTGTATTCACATATTGATAAATACGAGTGAGTATACTAATAAATCACATTCATTGTCAACTTCCTAACCTGTATGAAGTATGAATAAGCAAACTAAGTCACCTTGGCATGAACAAATGTTTTGAAGGATGAATAACTCAAATTAATGTCCTTTATCTTTCATAGTTTTGAATTAAATAAACCTAATAATAAAAGTCTTAATATGATACAGTGGGAGTACTACAGACACCACTGTTGGTAGTGTCATAGCCGTGATTATGGTACAGGGAATTATAATGTGCATATGCTGGTGTTGTAAGAAAAGCTGCAAGTCACCGTGCACCAGGCGTAGAGTGATTCTAACCAGAAATGGTAAATTTAGGCCATTTACTGCTTTCTTTCATTTCATCTGTATTGTGTTCTTTATTTGTAAATTATCAGCAAGTAAGAATAAAAAAGTCAAAGGTTTTTACTGCCCGCTTGATATTATTGTGATACAGCAACAGTGCTTTTGAAACAACATATGGTATTTTAAAAGCCTATTTAATATTTTGACAACATTCTGAGTAGCTCTTGCAAAAAGTAAGAATGTTTAAGGCGATCAGACTTATTGGCCGCAATTTGATCTGTATTGGGTAGAAAAGCACTATTTTTATAGAGAAACTGAAGTACTTATTTCTCGCAGGATGTCACCAATTTCGGTGTAGAAGTTGCAGAGGAGAAATAAAATACTATATTCTTTTAGAATGCATTGATCTTTGTCTGAAGTCATGCTTTAATGGTTCTTTTGCAGTTACCAGCCCTTCTCCACCAAGAGTTGAAGGTGTTGTCAATTCAAACGTCACCTACACCACCAAGGAAGACAACATTGCCCATCCCCCTGCCGTCGATCCACCAAAATACGAAACTGTGGTCAAAAACTGTTCCGCGGACTCTACTAGTCCTTACTACGGACAGCCACCTCCATACCCTTCTACGGATGATACAGATATACACGAACAGAATGATAAACACGTGACTTATGATACAGCTAAATTAGTCAAAGAATAGGGAAAACCATGTACCTATATGATTTATCACGTGACTCATAATACAGCTTTTCTTGTAAAAGACTAGAACACGAACAAACAAATGTGATTTATTTCGCCATTCTAATGATATATTAAAAGCTATATGGAATTAAAATATAGGGAAATGTATACTCTTTTGCATAATCAAGAATATTTATTTTGATATGATTTTTACATGTTATATTTTCATTTTACCTAGTATACAAGAATAGAAATAAAGGCAGATATAAAATAGCTTGATATAGTAACTTTATTTTATAGGTTTAATGTCCAATTAGTGATCGATATTCTACAATACCTTCCCCACGTGTACTGGAGATACTTGTAGTTCATTAGATAAATTGTCCTTTGGTGTATCTTTGGTGTTTGTATCGTTGTCTCCGTCCGTCTGTCCTTTTCTCTTTTGGCGTGAGGAAGTTTTCCTATGTATTTTTCCCCATAGATTAATTATAATGTTTGATTTTGTTCATTCGCTACTAAATAATAATACCAAATATACAAATATTAATTTTACATAATAATGCTAAATATAAAATGATGAATTTCAGATGTCTCTCTTTTATTAACAAAATTCGTTGGAGGTGGAATTACTTCAATGAATTAAACATCCATTATTTCATGGATTTAAAGCATAATAATTTCTTGAGGATCCTGCTAAATATATTACAAAATAGAAACTGGATACAGTGAACATTGAAGACTAACTAGATGTGACTTTCAACTTTTTAACAAAGTAAGAAACAATGGACATACAGTCACCACACACCAACAAACAGTAAGAAACAATGGACATACAGTCACAACACACCAACAAACAGTAAGAAACAATGGACATACAGTCACCATACACCAACAAACAGTAAGAAACAATGGACATACAGTCACCATACACCAACAAACAGTAAGAAACAATGGACATACAGCCACCACACACCAACAAACAGTTAGAAACAATGGACATACAGCCACCACACACCAACAAACAGTAAGAAACAATGGACATACAGCCACCACACACCAACAAACAGTTAGAAACAATGGACATACAGTCCCACACACCAACAAACAGTTAGAAACAATGGACATACAGTCACCACACACCAACAAACAGTTAGAAACAATGGACATACAGCCACCACACACCAACAAACAGTTAGGAATATTTAAAATACCCCCACAACAAAGAATAAAATTTATTTAAACATTCTGGAAAGAAGCAATATTGAACTCCCCAATAGAGATGATCAGTTGGGACTAAGGAATTCCATTTGCTGTATTTACTTAAATGTACATGTATACATTTATAAAGCAATCAAAGTTCATGTAAATGTATCCTCACTGTTGTTCGTTTGAAGATATGTTGAAAGTTTATGAAATAAAATCATCAAGACATATTAAGGTAAGATGCATGAGATTCATATTTACAAGAGAGAATGGAAGTTGGATATAAACTGCGTTTTACAAGTTTTGGTATTAACAATTTTCGATGGTATTATAGTATAATATTTTTGAAATAAATGTATAAAATTTCTATCCAAAATCAGAAAAAAAAACCGTAAAGAATATAACTATGTAAAAAGAATTTAAAGTCCCCCTCCAAAAAAACCCAAAAGAATAAAAATGCGACGTTTAGTTTCACTTTCTATTGCAAATTATAATAATGAAATATTTGTATAATCACTAGATATAATGCATGATGGGGGTAAGTACATTGCTGATATATGAGACAATCTTTCAAAATTGTATCATTCTATAGTTTATGTGTGTCTTTTTTTTGTATCATGTTTTTATAGTGTTGGTGTTCCTTGTCTCTTTTGTCTCTTTCTTGTTGGAGATCCCCCCTTTGTTTTCTCTGGGTGTTTTTGCATTGAGTGTTTTGCCTCCTTTCTATTTAATGTATTTAAAAGTAAAATCATAGTAAAGGACATTCTTTACTTGAACAATCTACATTCTTGTATTAGCGCATTCTTTTAAAAACTTACACTCTCACTGACTACGGGACTGCATGACGGGCCCTGTCCAAACCTCTTAAGAGAAGACAGGGCCCCGACCACCTGTTCTCTCTGAGTGTCAGTCGGACTCCTCGATTGATAACATCCATGAGCTCGCTACAGCCGGCAGAGCACGGACTGTGTTATATACGACCTCTTTTTATATCCATTTACATATTCATTTGTGTTCCTAGGGCCCCTGTGTTCTACGGTCTTGTTTGTGTGTAGTCATTTAACAGTGAGGAGGTTGTTTTACACCGTCATTGTAGTTCTTTGAGACGCCTTGGTAATCGGGAAAGGGGAGGGTTGTGCACACGTAATCCAGGATAACCACACAGTCGGCTACTTACGTGGCAGATGACCGTCCTTCGTTGGCACCGATTGTCAATTGGTCTCGTTGGTTTATGTGTTTCATGTTTCTATGGTGTGAGTTGGTGTTCCTTGTCCCTTTTGCGTCTCTTTCTATGGATGTTTGCTCTGTGTTTTTTGCATGGGGTGTTTTGGGTTTTGCTTTGGGTGCTGCAACCGAGTGTTGTGGGAGACCCCCTCCTTTCTTCAAAAAGATGAGAAATCTAGTTTACAGGAGAGATATTTATGGATATCAATTGCATGAGCGGTAAATATATTGTGTGAACATATAATATTGTTTTTGTATGTACAAATCTTCATGTATGAAAAGGAATATATCCAAAATCTTCAAAAGCAAAGAAAAAAATGATGATGTGAAATGTTTATTTAATATTGTTTTAGAAATATTGTGAAATATAATGTGAAATGTTTCATTGGTACTTCTAGGTACCTGGATGAAATTCTTACTATCGACAATCCTGTTTTTAAAAAGTTTAAAATGTTAATATCCACAAGAATTCATTCTAAATAAGGCTAACGCTACAAACACAGAAAAAGATCAAAATTGTAAATGGAGAGATTCATACAAGTGTGTATGACAAAAGAGGTGATTTTGGATTCGACATAGTAAATGTTCCCTGGCTTGACGGTAATATTCCTAGATTACCGTTCTATGCTATCTACAGTTCACAGCTCATCCGGTATGCTAGAGCATGTTCTGATGTTTTGGATTTTCATAGTAGAAATTTACAAATTACCAAGAAAGGAGGGGATCTCCAACAACACCTAGTTGCAGCACCAACGGCAAAACCCCCAAACACCCACTGTAAAAACACAAAGAAGACACGCTCAGAATGAGACGTAATGGTACAATGCCGAAGGATTCCAACTCTATACCTTCTTGAAGAAAATTTCAAACCAATTTCCATGCACCAGACACCTGTTTCGAATATATAATTCTCATCAGTGATGTTTACAGCCAAAGTACGTTTCATAAGCAGCCTAAATTAATTTCACTAGCGCCCTCTGGTGTTATTTTTAGAATTTAGATTTGTGCATTTACTTTATAGAGTGCGCGGCTCCAAATTTCCTGTAGGGTCGATTCAGTAGCTTATCAAAATGAAATCTATGTTAAAAATAGGACAAGAGAGATGGTGCTAAGATGTTAACCTACGTTTATTTCGATGGTATTTTTCGGTGAAATTGCAAATTTCCGAGATAACAAAAAATATATATGATGTCACATTAATAAAAGGCCAAAACAAAGCTTCTTTCAGGCGACAAGGAACGTCAAATCACAGAAAAACATAAAACACAAATGACTACACATAAACCAACGAGACCAATGGGTAAACGGTGCTGACTTAGGACGACCATCTGCCACATAAGTAGCAGAGGGTGTGGTTATCCTGGATTATGTGCGCACAACCCTTCCACTTTTCCGATTTCCCAGAGGCCTCGAAGAACGTACAATTGTGGTGTAAAAAACTTCCTCACTGTCAGATGACTACACACAAAAGTTCTTATTTCATTTTTAAGGACGCTCTGGTTCTTAACTCCAAGAGAGAGAGAGGAAGAGAAAGAAAGAGAGAGAGAGAGAGAGAGAGTGAGACTAACAGTTGCAAAAAAGAAAGGGGAATTTAAGGAAGGGACATTTCCTATCCTCGGATATTATATATTCAGGAAGTAAGAAATGATAAAACGCAGTTATAAGTTTGTGATAAGTTCAGCAGCATAATCATTGAAGATGGAGTGTTTATTAAGAATCCCTAGGGTACGAGAAGTGTTATTGATGTTAATATGTAAGTACATTGTTTCATTCAATAGGTCTATGTAGTAGAGCACAAAATATAGAAATGAAATGAAATGTGCACTCTTTTAGATAATCAAGTAATGAACCACGGCCTCGCTATTACTTCAAAATACGTGTAAACTTAAGGGGTATGGACAAAAAATTATCGGCCATATTGGATTTGACGTAAAGCATACTTCAATTCTGTCGTTCTGCAGAATTAAGACTCCAATTTTAAGCATTTCAATACTAAGTTTTCTTCAACTCAACATCGTCATTTTCCCATCTCTTTTTTTTTAGCAAAAACTGCATCGATATGTTTCATGACAACCATTTGAACATAGTCATCTTCCAAAAAGATATCAATTTTATAGTACTCCTTAAGTCTTAACAGAAAATACCATTTAGCTAAGTTAGAAATAGGACGGAAAATAAAAAGTATACGGGGATTTTCTATAGTAAAATCGCCGCTGAAAATGTGTGACGTCGGAGGCTTTGACGTCACTGTTTACTATTGTTGACACGGAGAACAATATGGCGGCGGCTTGAAATTAACATGGTAATTTCCCGTAGACATTTTATTTTTTCATATTGCGGTTTGAAGGCAGCTGATAGGGTAAGTTGAAGTTAATTTCCAGTTACGATTAAAGGAGGTCAATTCTCGGAAACAATAATTTATGGCAAAATTCTTCAGACGACAGAATAAATCGCCCAAACAGGCTGCTCTGGATTTAGTGAAAAGGACAGTAGGCAAAGAAACAGAAATAAAAAATCTACAATATGGAGAAAAGTGAACTCCCTGCGAAGAAGTGAGATCAGGTGCCCATGAAGAGTGAGCATCTCCTGCTTGCATACAACACCCGCCACTTCTATTCGATAGAAAGGTCACAATCGGTAACTCCCACAAAGGAAGACAAACCTATGAATATGGCATGGCACAAATGGTCTACGTCAGAATATCATTGATGACTCTGGACAAGGGAACGTCATAGTGTACTACCATTTCCACATAGAACTTCCTCACTGACTTTGTCAGTCGGTCACAAACGTATTCTTGACTGAAAAGCTTGACTGAAAGCGGTCTAGCTCTTAGAACAAAATCTGAGTACATGGAGCGTGCCCGAGCATAATGTATTAATTGAGAAATTAAAACGCTATTTCTGGGTAATCGGTGATAAGGGCAGATGCAGGTGATGCGTGGCAGATGGTTGTCCTTATTCGGCACCGATTGCCAATTGGTCTCATTGTTTTATGTGAAGTATTTTGTGTTTTATGTTTCTATGTTGTGTTTTATGTTCTTTGACCCTTTTGCGTCTCTCGCTGAGCAAGTTTGCTCTGTGTTTTCACTTTTGGTGCTTGGGTGTTTTGCTGTCGATGCTGCAACCGAGTTTTGTTGGAGGCCCCCTTCTTTCTTTCATATATGGGAGAATGAGTTATATTCGTAGCGAGTCGGGACGCAAAGACATTGAACCATGGAGATAGAACCTTTCCCAAGGTTTATACTATGTTCCCCAGGAACGGTGCAACCATGACTGCCCAGTCTTTTCTATTAGTTTTCATGTTAGGTCTCTTATAGTCTGTTAAGATATCCATGACGGACCCTGGCAGCGCACTACTTTCCAACATGTTGTCGTCTACGAACGTTTTTACGTTTACTCGCTGCCTGCCATGTTATGATGGGACCCGTCACGCTTTTATCACGTTTCAATCAAGTTTGCAATGTCTATCAAATTATGTAAAAGACCACTACGAGTAACCGTTATCGCTTGGAAAGGGAGGTAAAAAAGCTGCTAAAATGGTTAGACATGTTAGCAGCATGCCAGACTGTAGAAACCGTGACACACCGGAACGTAACGTGAATGAATCCAATTCTTGTTTCTTGCCTCAAATAAAGATATCCATGGTTTGTTGTGTTCACTGTTTTGCCATATTTCCCTGTCGTTGCTTAGAATAATTTCCGTTTCAGTGATAAATGTAGTGTTAACATACTCGCTGAGAGAAATCTAGGCAAAAACGCGCAGCTACTCTAAAGCAGCAGCAGCTAAACGGTAAAAATAAAGTGACAGACCGTTACACACCTTCAATAGGAACTTTATATGCCGGGAAGTACTACTGTATACCGTCCCGATACGGACACTGTCCCAACTACTTTCATGTCTTGTTGTGTCACACGTTTACTACGGTCTATGGAGTAGGTCATCCGCATTACGACTGCCATCGCAAATGTTTTCACAGTATAAAATTTTGGCCTTGCAGTCACGGTTATCACGGCTATACGATGGTTGCCGTGGCCGCCGGGAAAACGGGGTAGTGTAAACGGTGAGGGGGGGGGGAGATAGTAACGGATGTCTACGGACAATGCGTCGAGTTGGCTGCGGATTGCCACAAGTTACTTGTACGGATAGCTACAGCTAGGGATATACTAATCGCTGACAAGGATGGTCCATGTGCGGATAGCTACGTCTTCAAAATCATTTGGTATATTCGAAAACACTAAAGTTACATCTCCTTGCATTTCGTGTATGACAAACATCAAATAAAGATAAAATTTGGCGGACATCCAGCGATATATTCTGCGCAATGGCAATATCAACTAAGGACAACTTCCTATTAATTTATCAACATTACGTCAAATAAAATAGCAAAGAATGAAATAACTGAAGTTTCCATGCCTTTGTCGGTACGTGAACAACTTCCTTGGTTAAAAAAGGAAGCGACTCCTTATATCTGATTAAGATGTGACTGATTTGAACTCAGAAAGTATAGAAATATAAGCATACTGTCACTTCGGCCACTGATGAGGATTTACTAATTGAAATACGTATCTGGTGCATTGAAATTGGTTTGATGTTCCAATAGAAATTCTAATACGATGAAAATCTGAATCATCAGTACATGTTCTAGCATTCCGGAAGAGCTGTGAAATGAGATACCATTTTGGTACACTCTATACAGGCAAGTTATTGGAATTTCTATGGGTACTAATTGTGCGCCTCTTGTTGCAGATTTGTTTTTATACACATACGAAAAGGAATTCATGCAAAATATGCAAAAACTCAAGAAATTTAACCACTTGAAATGTTTCAACTGCACCTCTAGGTATCTTAATGAATGATATTTTGAATATTGATAACCAACATTTTGACCATTACAAAAATCAAATTTATCCACCAGAGTTAACATTGAATAAAGGAAACACAAATGATAAAGCTACATCATTTTTGGATCTTGATATCAAAATCAGTGACGGAGAAATTCAGACAAAGATATACGACAAACTTTGGCTTCAACATAGTTAATTTTCCTTGACTTGATGGCGATGTTCCAAGGTTGCCATCAAACGGCATTTACATCTCTCAGCTCATCCGATACACTAAGGCTTGCCCCCATGTTTCGGACTTCCATGACGAAAATAGACAAATTACAAAGAAACTTATCAATCAAGGATTTAGATACCATAAACTTGTGAAATCTTTTTGGAAATTTTACAATAACTATTCCGAACTTGTTTCAAAATTTGAGACAACTCCAGCATCAGAGTATGTATCATTGGGAATTTCATTACCTTCATTTTACGGTGACTTAGTTAACAAAATCAGAAGGATCAAAGGCACAAATGTAAGAAAATGGTTGGTTGCCTGTTTTACCGAGGATATGATCCCAACGTCATCAAAAGATCACTGGGCATGGTACTGGACCAATCTATAGTTTTGTACAAGTGTCTTTCCTAACTTTGCACACCGGCCAACCATGACGACAGGACTCCATGACGGGCCTTGTTTAAATCTCGCCAGAGAAGAATGGGTCCTGATTCTCTGTCCTGTTTGACAGTTGGTCAGACTTCTCGGGTGTTTGATCTTGAGCTCGCTTCAGCCAGCAGAGCACAAAATGTTATACGCATGCCATAGAACTTTTAAAATCCTTTTACATAGAATTTGTGTTACAAAAGGCCGTTGCGTTTAACTGGCTTGTTTGTGACGTCACCTTACAGTGAGAAGTTTTATGTTTATATAACTATTGTGCGTCTATGGAGATCTATGTGTATCCGGATAAGTGGGAGGGTTGTGCGCACGTAATCTGGATAACCACACCACTTGCTTATAGCAGATGACCGTCCAAAATCGGCGCCGGGTGACATTGGTCTCCTTCCTTTTGTGTGTTGTCATTAATGTTTGATGTTTTTGTACCTCTGTTTCGATTGTTTTGTTTGATGTTCTGGTGATTTTTGTCGTGTATTTTTTGTGGTGTGTAGTTTTGTCTGATGCCATTTACGTGTCACTTTCTTGTGGGTTTCTTTCGCTGGGTGGATGCAGGGTGGTCATGCTGGTGATCATCCCCTTTCCTTTCACCGTATGACGGTAATCTAAGAACATCACCGTCAATTTATAGAGAATTTATTATGTTGAATTCAAAATCATCTCTTTTGTCATACACACTTGTATGAATCTCTCCATTACAATGTAACAAATTTTGATATTTATGTTCAAAAATGGTGTTTCTAACGTTTGTGGATAAATAAACATTTTCATTCTTTTCAAAAGCAGGATTGTCGATGGTAAGAATATCATCCAGGTACTTAGAAGTACCTGTAGCAGAACGGGTCTATGTCATCAATATTAATCTATTTTTATTCTTACTTTTTTACTTTATGCTATTGATAGATACACCGTGGCGTATCACGTGATGTGCATATAATCTCTTACAAGGGAATCCCCTTCGATTAAACAAGGTAAATACTGTCTAAATCTACTTTATATGAAACTAGTTTACGCCTATCATATGAGCATCATTATTATAAATATGATAGTAATCTTTTCTGGTCAAGAATAGAGGAATATTTAGAGAACACTTTAACAGAAAATTTTCTATTTTGTTTACATGTTATGATATGGTGCACGTAAATAAACAAAACTTTCTGTTCAAGTGTTCTCTGGGCATACCTCTATTCTTGACCAGAATAGATAACCATTATATAATGTGACTAGCTTATTCAACAGACAACAAAGAAGACCTCGAAGTCATGGCATTCGAAAATACAATAGGCCTGAGATACATAGTTTCTCCTTCGATGACTTGGTTCCATTTTTGAATGAGCCTCTAGGCCTGCATTATATTCGTACCAAATTATACTCTGTTCCTTTACGGAAGTTGCACGAAATCTACGATTATACGAAGGACCTCACATATACCGATACACGTTCCCCAGAATACAGACTACAAGGACTCATATTGGACATTTCTACTTTTCGTTTATTTCAAGCAGTTAGATCAGATAAATCAGAGGAGAAAACAAACCGCCCTTTCATTAAAGTAAGATTTGCAAACAAAGGTATTGATAACTTGAATCTTGGTCAAATTTTGAATCACAAAACTGTCACAGAAAAAATCCCACCATATTTCAAAAGAAAAGAAAGTCCTTGTATTTCCTATAGCTACACACCAACAGTTGCATCTAAAATTTACAATTACAAACGATTCCTGCAGTGTATTGATTTAAGTAATCCCTCACTACATCCACTTCCCTGCGAATGTTCTTCATCAGATTTCAACTACTCTCCTTGTGGACACGTTATTACTGGTGACCTTAGTATAGTCAAGAACGACAAGTTGAGAGAATTGTTAAAAAAAGGGTCCCAAATACAGAGAAAGTATGTCCTTTACATGGAACCAAAATGTCAAAATTATCATGGACTCTTGTGAGGAATATGCAAGACGTTGGGCAAAGAAAGAGGATGTACAGCTCGACACCCTTTCCGAATGGATAAAATCAATCAGAGGGTTACTTTTATCTAGAATTAACCGATTAAAATCAACTGTGAACACCAGATTCGTGTCTATATTTAAAGACCCTGATGTTATCACAGAGCTCACCTACCTCCAAGAACATTATGTCATCACACCAGCGGGCAAAGCCTCAAATAATTTCACATTTACTTGCAAAAAGTACTATCTCGACAGTCTAGTTAAAGAGTTGGGTTTAAATTCAACACCTGGAAATCCCACTTACACCCCAACAAACCTTTCTGCCTCTGAAATAATAGATAACCACAAATCAGCTCTTACTTCCTTTGGCTTCGACACTACCAATTTAGATTTAGATTTACCATACTTGTACTGCATACCTAAAATGCATAAGAATCCGTACAAACAACGTTTCATCGCTGGTTCCTCAAAATGTTCTACCAAATCTGTATCGATCTTACTCACCAAAGTTTTATCTGAAATCAAATCTGGGCTTCAAAAATATTGTTCGACAGTGTATTCTCGCAGTGGTATCAACCAGATGTGGATTTTAAAGAATTCGAAGGAACTTTTAGAATATCTGAAATCCACTCATTTTAGTAGAGTCCATTCGATCAAAGCATTTGATTTTTCAACACTTTACACTACAATTCCACATTCTAAATTGAAAGAAAGACTCGCAAAAATTATAAGTTATGCGTTTACAAGTAAGAACGGTAATCGCAAATACAAATTTATTGTTGTTAACTATGACAAAACCTACTTTGTAAAAGAAAAGTCCGATTCTGAAAATAAGTACACTGAAACAGACATTATTCAGATGTTAAACTTTCTGATCGACAACATTTTTGTGGTGTTTGGAGGAAAGGTCTTCCAGCAAATTGTCGGAATTCCAATGGGGACCAATTGTGCTCCACTCCTTGCCGACATTTTCCTTTACTCGTACGAAGCTGAATTCATTCAATCCTTGGTCTCTGAAGGGAAAAGATACTTAGCTTCTGACTTTAACTTCACTTACAGATACATAGACGATGTGTTGTCCATCAATAATCCAAAATTCGCGGATTACCTGAGCAGTATCTATCCTTCGGAGCTTGAAGTCAAAGAAACCACAGAGACAAATAATTCAGCATCCTATTTGGACATAATGTTGTCCTACGACACTGATGGTCACATGAACACCTCACTCTATGACAAACGTGACGACTTCAATTTCAGCATTACAAACTTTCCTTTTCTGAGTAGCAACATCCCTTCATCGCCTGCTTATGGCGTGTTCATATCTCAGTTGATACGCTATGCCAGAGCAAGTACCAAATATACGGATTTTGTTCTGAGAGCTAGGCGTCTTTCAGATAAGCTTCTCAGTCAGGGATATGTTTGTGACCGACTAACATCGTCACTGAGGAAGTTCTACGGTCGATATGGGTAACTCGTCATACACTATGATGTTTCACTCTCAAGAATGGTGGATGATATTCTTTCATAGACCATTTGAACCATCCAACCAAAGATTGTACTCTATATCTTCCAAAATGGAAGTAACCGGATGTGACAGTTCTACCGAATTGAAGCGACGGGTGTTGCATGCAAGCAGGAGATGCTTACTCTTCCTGGGCACCTGGTCTCACTCCCATATCGGGAGTTCGCTTCTTTTCATATGGTGGATGTTTTTGTTCGTTTGCTTTGGTTCCTGTTTTGTCCTGGTTTTGTATGCCTTCGGTTTCTGATTTTTGAATTATCGATTTTGTGCTGTATACAGGGATATGGTCATTATCCATATTTGTCATTATAACGATGATTGTATGATAGGCCTAGAATAAATTCATATAATGTAGATTTAGACAGCATTTACCTTGTTAACCGAAGGGGATTCCCATGCAAGATTATTTTCATATCACGTGATACGCCACGGTGAGATACATAGATAAGAACTGATATCTTTAGCCATTCAGATTAATCGATATAATTCTCATTTCGGTAACTTCCATGTGATCAAGCAGTATATAAAGCGAGCGCTCAGCGAGCTCAGTGCAGTGTTCTGCCAGACTTTCTGGCTTGTAAAGCCTCTTTAGTCGACTTCTGACTATGAAATAGAAACCATTTTGTATCTTTGATTTGGTCTGGCTTTATGTTTGATTTTGAATTTGATTTGTTATATTTGGTTACGATTTATTAGGCGATTTGAAGCTATTTTGAATTTGAAAAGGAATAAAGTAAGATTGTATTTGGTTTGAACGAAAAGATTTGGTATATGATTTCACGACGACTTTTGTTTCTGTTTATTGGTTTTCGTTTCATAAAGAATATACTTGCTGAATAAACATAGGAAATTACAATTGTTTTGTCTGATTTACACGCACCACCACTCGTCAACTACTACATACCAATGAAACATTTCATATCATCATGTTTTCTTTGCTTTTGAAGATTTTGGATTAAGTCTTTTTCATACTATAAAAATAAATCTGCAACATGAGGCGCACGATTAGTACCCATAGGGATCCCTACAACCTGCTTGTAGAGATGCTCACCAAATCTTACATAAATGTTGTCCATAAGGAAGGACAGGGCAATACACAGGTCACTACATGTCCATCGTTTGTATGATTTGTATTCTGTAGCGGAAAAGAAACCATTTGATTCAAATGTACAAATATAAGTTTTCCCCTCTCGATTAAAGCACCATTTAAGGAGTTTGGAAATTGATAATTAATTTTGTCGTCAGGAAGCGTAGTGTACATATTCAAAAAGTCGTATGAAGAAATCGTATTGGCTTGAAACTTTCTGGATTTCATTTTGTCAATCACATCCCCTGAATTTTTAATACACCAAAATAAATTTACATCATTCCTGTTCAGAACAGTTTAACAATATTCTGCTATGTGTTCCTTATCGCCATGAGTGCTGACGTCAGATTTCTAGACAAAATTGTAGTTGAGCAGTTGCTAGATTTAGCAACATATCGAAATTTGTAAGGAGACTTGTGCAGTTTTTGTATGCAGTATATTGTAGGAAGATCAAATTTAGAAATATGGATGTTGAATGAAGAAATTTCACTGTTATGTTTGCTCAAATTCAGTGCTTTTGATATAAGTATTTGTAGACGAAAGTTTCTAAACTAAAGTTGATGTATAGAAACGTTGTCAAATGATTATGGTGTTGTTATCTGTTTTATCCGCAGGAGCGAAGACATTTTTTTCATTTAAATCACGTAATTTGGAACGAGGTAACAATCGGTAAACATGTTAAGAATCTCTGATAATATTTTTTTCTCCTTCAGTGATGGGTTGTGAAGATGAAAAATATTCATCATATCGTGAAATTTGATAATTTTCATAAGGTTTTTGATTGTCAGGAAATAAGTGTAATATGCTAGAATATGTTAGGAATTACACATCATCCCTTTTATTTTGGAGATTTCATGTTAAATGACCAGGAATTGCACGTAATCACTAAACCTTTCATGAATTACACGAAATCCCTGATTACACTTACTCCCTGTAACATATACACTGCCATCCATAAATAACTATACAAACATGGAAATCATTCTAAATTCTTTATAAGTTTATTCTTATTTTTCAACCCTGAACTTGAAAGAATCATAATAATTTGCTTCACATAATTCAAAATTATGAATTGTGATAAGGAAAATGTAAAAAGAAACTTTTTTCATCTGCACAATTTTTTTCAAAAAATTGTCATTTTTATATAAAAAGTATAAAAATTCGAAAACTTCAAATATTTGGGTCAAGTTTTTTACAATTGATTTCTACAAGGTTCATAATTAGAATCATACAGCAATGGATTTGAAACTGTTCATTTAATAACAGCAGCATGATTGGAAATAGTGTATACTAATTTATGGATGGCAGTGTATATGAAAGTTAAAGAACATAATTGTACGTGATAGAGAAATGATGTGAAAAATTATAATGAAATATAACGATAAGTGATAAAAAGAATATAACAATGAACCATGTGCAGTCTGCGTGAGAGTTTACAATGTGCCAAGATGCATATACAGGGGTGAATTCAAATCCATTTGCTGTCTTTCCTTCTTTTGTCTGCTAAAAAAGTCCATATATTATGTAATTCTTTCAAAATTCAAACGCAAAGCGATTTAGTAGCTTAAATTTACGCGCAGTATGTCCAATCTGTAAAGATGTTTTTTCTCAGCGTAACAATGTACAATGTACGTCCATTTTAAAAAGTTTCTGTTATTACCACTCGCACAGGTTTGCTTTGTCGTTACATATTTTTTTGCTAGTTTCCGAAATAGCAAAAAAAGTATATATGATGTCACATTGATAAAAGGTCAAAACAAAGCTTCTTTCAGGTGACAGAGCTGGAAAGAAATAATAAGTACACTTGACAAACATCAGACCACGGGGAACGATTTTAACTGCTCCACACTGCAGCGTGAAATAAGTGTCTATATTAGTAATGTCGAAGGGTTCCAACTCTCTACCTTCGACATTATTATTTATATATGTACTTGCTATATATATTTTCAGTCCTTTTTCTAAAGTTTCTGTTATTTCTACCGCGCCATAGCTTTACCTTGTCTGTTTATCACTGTGCATAGCCGTACACCGGATATTGGTACTATTTGTCGGCGTATTGGGACTACCGAAGCGGTAAACAAGTATGATATAGGTATCACTTTTAGCATTCTACAAAGATTTGTGAAGAAAATATAATTTTGTATGGAGTGAACTTCATGCAACTAATTCTAAGTCTGTGATGGTAAACCAAACATTTAACCCCCCCCCCCCAAAAAAAATAGGATTTGATCGGACGATAATCGTAAGATAATACAAAATTAGCCACCTAGTGCACCTAAAATTGCACATGTTTGACGTTTGTAATCTTGTTTAACGAAAGAAAAGACTATTGCAGATCATGATTCTGTACACAATCTATGAAGAATTTCATTACCATAAAATACTCATCAAGGTTGTTGTAGAAATAACATCTATATTTTACGTACGAGCTCAACAAAGAAACTGTTTGTGGATAGCATGTATACAGATTTTGTTCTGAGAGCTAGGCGTCTTTCAGATAAGCTTCTCAGTCATGGATATGTTTGTGACCGACTAACATCGTCACTGAGGAAGTTCTACGGTCGATATTGGGAACTCGTCATATATTATGATGTCCCATTCTCCAGAATGGTGGATGATATTCTGTCTTAGACCGTTTGAACCATCCAACCACAGAATTTACTTGTATCTTCCGAAATGGAAGAAACCGGATGTGACAACTCTACGGAATTGAAGTGACGGGTGTTGCATGCAAGCGGGAGATGCTTACTCTTCCTCTTCACCTGGTCTCACTCCCATTTTGGGAGTTCGCTTCTTTTCATGTGGTGGAGGTTTTTCTTTGTTGTAATTGGTTCTTGTTTTTTTCCTGATTTTGTATGCCTTCGGTATAAGATTTTCTGAATTATAGATTGTGTAATATGTATCGGGATATGGTCATTATCCATGTTTGTCATGTTGTTAGCAAACTGTACGGCTTGTTGAAAAATCAAGATATTATCTGTAAGGAATCCTAGTACTGAATCTTTCTCCAGTAAACTCCGACCCCAAAAGCAAGTCGCCGTACTCTACTCTTTCAACATGCCGTACAGTAGATTACTTTCGTCCAGCAATTGCCATACACCTGGCGTGTATTCTTTTTGGGGAAAAATGCATGTAGTTTTTACTAAGATCTTTCCAAATCAATGAAATCATGATGCATTGATCAAATCGTTAACCATAGATATATTGCAAGTCTAGAAAAAGTGCAATATGCGAATCTAAATCCAAATAGAGTTCTCAGTGTGGAAAATTTTCTGGTACTAGGTGATGTATTTTGTTGTTATGATTTAAAAAGTTTTCTACTTAGACATACTCATATAACTTAAAAGATGACTTTCTGTAGTAATGCATTATACAGTTTCTTTTGAAAGAAACTGCCAGATTAAAATAAAAACTGGTGTTAAATAGAGGCACTCTCATCTCTAATGTTTAATGTCTCGCCTCAGTAGTACCTACACGCCGACAAATAGTACCAATATCCGGTGTACGGCTATACACTGTGTTTATGCACTTTCTACATATTTTCAGTATTTTAGGTCCATTTTTAACCACTCGCTTGTTAACCTTGTCGTTATATGCATTTTCTATATATTTTCAGTGTTGATGGTCCTTTGTCTTTGTTTCTGTTACTACCGCTCGTACAGTTTATTTTGTCGTTGTATGTACTTTCTGTCCGTTTTTCGCTCGCAAAGGTTGCTTCGTCATTATATGCTCTTACTTATATTTTCAGTATTGCATGTCCAATCTATTAAAAGTGACAGGAGTTACCGTTCTAACCGCAAATACAGCGGTAGCTGGTGAGTATTGACTTTATACTTGAATTCTATATTATAGATGCGTGTATACTAGTTAAACACTTTTACCTCTTACAAATATTGTCGCCTACTAAGTCTTCGTCAAATATGAATGGGCTAGCAAAATGTCACTTCGGCATCAGTAATGTTTTAGGGGATCATTAGATCAAGTTCCTATATCTGAAAATGTCCTCCCTTTATTTCTTCAAACTAAAAAGAAAAAATATCATTATTTTCAATTAATCATCCTGATAATGAACGTCTTAATATGAATACAGGGGTAGTGAAATAGGCATTGAAATTGGTATTTTCATTGCCGGGTGTATTCTATCGGGAATATGCTGGTGTTGTAAGGACAGCTGTAGGTACCCGTGCCCCAGACGTAGAGTTAAACGAACCAGGAATTGTAAGTTTAGACCATTTACTGCTTTCTTCAGTTCATTTGTAGTGTGTGCTTTATTTGTAAATCATCAGCATGTAAGAATAAAAAAGTCTATACTGTCCGCTTAATTCGCGTATCATTGAGATACATCAACAGTTATTCTGAAAATAAACAACACATGATAAAACCTATATAATATTTTGACTGTATTCTGTGCAGCCCTTAATGCTTAAGGCGATCAGACTTAATGACCGCAATCTGATCTGTATTAGTTAGAAAGACACCATTTTGATAGAGGACTTTTAGTACTTATTTCTTGTAGGATGTCACCAAATTCAGTCTAGAAGTTGCAGAAAAGAAATAAAATTAGTGAAAAATTGACGCACTACGGACAGACTATCTTCCTTTAGAATGTATTGATCTTTGTCTGAATTCATGCTCAAAGTGTTTCTTTGCAGTAATCAGTATTCCACCACCAATAGTTGAACGTGCTGTCAATCCCAACGTCACCTACACCACCAAGGAAGATAACATTGCCCATATCCCTGCCGTCGATCCACCAAAATACGAGACTGTGGTCACAGACGGTTCCGCGGACTCTACTGGTCCGTACTACGGACAGCCACCTCCCTACCCTTCTACTGCTGGTACAGATATACACAAACAGATTGATGATCACGTGACTCATGATACAGCTAAATTAGTCAAAGAATAGTGGGAACCTTGTACCTATTGAGTCTTTGCGAAATACAGAGTTTTTCCCCTTACAGACGGTATCTGACGTAAAACCATTGTGATGTTATGAAAATGGTATGGTAACGTCGGTTTTATACCGTCATTTCCTAGTCTTTTAGGACTCTTTCCATATAATTTTCTGACGTCATAATCAGTCTACGTCAGATACCGTCTCAAATGGGAATAGAACTCAGGTTTTCGAAAATAGCGAATATGTATCACGTGACTCATAATACAGCTAATTTTGTAAAAGATTAGTACACGAAGAAACAAATGTGATTTTTTTCGCCATTCGAATGATATATTCAAATCATTATGGAATTAATGTTTACGTCTTCAAATTCTATAGCATCATTTAAGAACAGATAAAGGGGTAGGTTCACTTACTCCCAATATCGTCCTTAAATATTTGCGAAAGATAATCTTATGAAAACCATGATTCAGCATCTCTTAAATTTATCTCAAGTACCTGCCGAAATAGAAAGTAAATATTTCCATGGTCAAAACGTCAGGTGCGTTAGTAATGACGTCACATTTTGACATGATTTGCTCTGCATGACTGAAAATGAAGGAAAGTCGCCATATTTTTGGCTTTAAAATTAGTATAGGCGCCAACCCTCACCCATATGAATTTGATGTAGATCGAAAGATAAATTGCAAATTTAACTTTTTATATGAAAATTATTTTGGATGAGGTCTGGCGCCCTACTAATTTTTATAAATTTTGACCAGAATTATGCCAATTTCTCATGATTTTTCAACATTTTACGGCTTTAAGCCGATTTTGAAGCAATATCTTTCGGTGTACTGCACGTAAATTAAATTTTTTTTTGGCATTTCACACAACCATACATTTAACGTCCTTGATACGAAATACAATCAATATCTAAAACATTCTAAAATTAGGTCCGATTTTCCATGCTTCAGAACCTGCTCCTTTGCAGCATGGACCGGACATGCACTTTTCGGGTACTTAACCCTTGTCAGTGATTCTCAATCCAAACAATGTAATATGGCCAAAGAGTGTGAAAGTTGTGATGTCCAAAAATGTGCCGAAAGACGTAGCAGGATGGGTGCGATATGAAGCTACAGGACCCACTATTTCAGAAATTTCAAGAAATTTTGATTACAGAAATTTTCGAATGCGTAAATATATGGAAATGTATACATTTTTTGCATAATCAAGAATATATATTTTCGACATGGTTTTTCCTTGTAACATATTCATTTAACCTAGTAAACAAGAAGAGAGATAAAGGACAAATATAGCTTGATTTTAGTAATTTAATTTTAAAGATTTAATGTCCACTCAGTGATCGATATTTAATAATGTCTTCCCTACGTGCACTGGAGATACTCGTAGTTCTTTAGATAAACCTGTCCTTTCATGTTTCTTTGGAGTTTGTATCGTCGTCTCCGTCCGTTTCTCCAATTTTTTTTTTCGCATGAGTAAGTTCTGTTTTGTATTTTGTATTAATTACATCTTTCCAGCTCTGTTGTCTGAATGAAGCTTTGTTTCGGTACATCATACAGACGGACAGACAGACGGACGGAAGGACAGATATACAAACGGGGTGGAACCTATAAGTCCCCTCCGGCGAGCCGGTAGGGGACTAAAAGACCAAGTGTCTTTACTGCTCCCTTCATTTGCGTATCATTGTAATACAGCAACAGTACTTTTAAAATAAACAACACATAGGTAAAGCCTATATAATATTTTGACTGTAGTATGTGAAACTCTTGCATAAAAGTCAGACTGTTTAAGGCGATCAGACGTATTGATCGCAATCTGATCTGTATTAGGTAGAAAAGCACAATTTTCATTGAGGACCTTGAGTATTTATTTCTTGTAAGATGTCACTAAATTCGGTGTAGAAGTTGCAGAGGAGAAATAAAATTAGGGAAAACTGACGCACTACGGACAGTCTATCATCTTCTTTTAGAATGCATTGGTCTTTGTCTGAATTCATGCTTTAATTGTTTCCTTACGTCCCAACGTCACCTACACTACCAAGGAAGATAACATTGCCTATACCCCTGCCGTCGATCCACCAAAATACGAGACTGTGGTCACATACGGTTCCGCGGACTCTACTGGTCCGTACTACGGACAGCCACCTCCCTACCCTTCTACGGATGATACAGATATACACGAACAGAATGATGATCACGTGACTCATGATACAGCTAAATTAGTCAAAGAATAGTGAGAACCATGTACCTAGATGTTTTATCACTTGACTAACAGTTAAACGTGTGAATGATGATAATTTGAAGAAGTATTTGAACAAACAAAATAAATTTATTTCGCAATTCTAATGATATATTAAAATCTACATGGAATTAAAATATATGGAAATGTACACATTTTTGCATTATCAAGAATATTCTTTACATGATTTTCACCTTGTAATATTTTCATTTAACCTAGTTAATAAGAAGAGAGATAAAGGCAAATATAGCATACGGGGATTTCATCATACACTATGATGTCTCATTGTCCAGAATGGCGGATGATATTCTGTCTTAGACCATTTGAACCATCCAACCACAGAATATGCTTATAAATTTGAATTCCAAAAATAACACCAGAGGGCGTTCGTGAAATTAATTTGGCTGCTTATGAAAGCACTTTGGACAGAAGCATCACTGATTAGAATTTAATATTCGAAACACGTGTCTCCTTTGGTGCATGAAAATTCGTTTGAAATTTTCTTCAAGAAGGTATAGAGTTGTAACTCTTCCACATTATTATATCTTCCGAAATGGATGTAACCGAATGTGACAATTCTACCGTATTGAAGCGGCGGGTGTTGCATGAAAGTAGGAGATTTTGACTCTTCCTGAGCACCTGGTAACACTCCAAAATTTGGATTTAGCTTCTTTTCATGTCGGGCAGGTTTTTCTTTGTTTACTTGTTTCCTGTTTTATCCTGATTTTGTATGATTTATTTTTTAATGATTTTCTGAATTTTCTCTTTTGTACTGTGTACATGTATGATATATTGTCATTACCCATATTTGTCATTGATATAGTTACTTTATTTTAAAGATTTATTGTCCACTCAGTGATCGATATTCAACAATACCTTCCCCACATGCACTGCAGATACTAGTAGTTCTTTAGATAAATTGTCCAAGCCTTGAATGTTTAACTTCTTTAAATTCAATCGCATTCTGTAAGAACAGATAAATTTACAGCATGGACCAGACATGCACATTTCGGGTACTTTACCGTCGGCAGTTATTCTCAATCTAATCGAAAAACGTAGCATGATGGGTGGGATATGATGCTACAGGACCAACGTTTTAGAAATTTCAAGAAATTTTGACAACAGAAATTTTCGAACGCGTTGAAAAAACCATCAAGGACCAACGTTTTAGAAATTATTTCAAGAAATTTTGATAAAAGAAATTTTCGAACGCGTTGAAAAACTATCAACCCAAGTTGATCGAACTTAGCTACATGTGTCCTCAGGGAATCATGGTCCACCAGCAGTGAAACTTACCAAATGTTCAACGTCTTCAAATTTAATAGCATCATTTAGGAACAGATAAATTTGCAGCATAGACCAGACATGCACGGTACTTAACCCTCGTCAGTGATCCTCAATCTAAAGGATGTAATATGACAAAAGAGTGTGATAGTTATTATGTCCAGAAATATACCTAAAGACGTAGCATGATTGGTGGGGTATAATGCTGTAGGACCCACATTTTAGAAATTTCATCAAATTTTGATGACTGAACTTTTCGAATGCGTTAAAGAAACGATCAACTGAAGTTGATCGAACTTGGATACATGTGCCATCGGGAACTCCTGGTCCACCAACAGTAACCCTCACCAAGTGGTACACATGTCAAACGTCTTCAAATTCATATGTTCTGTTTTGTATTTTTATCCAAAATTCATAAGCCTTTCAATTGTAGTTTTTGGAATATGGTTTCGACTTTTGTGTTTTACTTTCATTCACTGATTTTAAGTATCGTAAAATTGCCACGATAGATTTATGTTTATTACATATGAATGTCATGTGAATGAATGTCAAACACAAAACACGAAATAAGATTCCAAATATCACAAAATTCTTCACGAAACATGAATGACAACTATACATAATATACAATTATTGACTGGGAATGAGGGCAATATATGATTTGTTGGACAATATAAATTATTGCCCGAGGCCGTAGGCCGAGGGCTATATTTTGTCTGAAGGTCCAACAAATCATATATTGCCCGAATTGTTTTGTTATACCTTACATCAATACTGCAGCAACGAACCGATTAGCCCGGCATGTTTACGTTCATTTTCTTCTATAAGAGAAAGAGCGCGGAAAAATAGGTAGAGCTGATAGCGTCATCAATGACGTGACATCACAAACGATGTACCTTTTATCGGTCAATATTTTTTTAAATATTGCCACTAGGGCTAATATTGATGCAAAATATTGACCGCTTGGTCACATATTCTAATTGTTATACCCTTGTCAGTATCTCTATATAAAATCCCCATAGGAAAAATGCCTATAAATTCGAATATTTGACCAAGCGGTCAATATTTACATCAATATTGGCCCTAGGGCAATATTTCAAAAAATATTGACCGATAAACGGTACATCGTTTGTGACGTCACGTCATTGATGACGCTATAAGCTATACCTATTTTTACGCGCTCTTTCTCTTGTAGAAGAAAATGAACGAAAACATGCCGGGCTAATCGGTTTATTGCTGCAGAATTGATGTAAGGTATAACAAAACAATTATTGACTGGGAATTCGGGCAATATATGATTTGTTGGACCTTCAGACAAAATATAGCCCTCGGCCTTCGGCCTCGGGCAATATTTTATCTTCAGGTCCAACAAATCATATATTGCCCTCATTCCCAGTCAATAATTGTATATTAATAGGTATTTTCTTCTATGGGGATTTTATATAGAGATACTGACAAGGGTATAACAATGTGCAATAAGCCTTTTTCACGTAACTGCGTGACTAGCATTTTGTGGACGGCAGGTACCGACTCTCGTTACGTCACAGTTAAAAATTGATGGTTCTTGACGTCATGTTGCGGGAAAAGTACTTATGTTGCCGTCCAAAACAACTGGACCGCAGTTATGTGAAAAAGGCTAATATCAGAAGTCCAGTTCATGTACGGAATGTATGTAGGTGGCGGAATTAAAAGCAGCGATGTGTGTACAGTTCAAACATATTCGAATATGAAATGAATTACATGTATGTTAGATTTAAGTAGAACCAAAAAGGAAGCTTACAGCTTATTCAATTTATCTCGCTGTAGCATTTAAAAGAAAGGGGATTCGCTATTAACCACGGAGAACCATCAGCAAGATAAAACTACTACGTTGTAAGCGGCGCCACCCTGAATAAATTAAATGAAGAAATTAGATGTACGCTATGCTTCTAAACTGCAACCTCATTGATTCAAAAGCCTGAAAAACGTGATAATTACTATTGGAATCTACTATTACAAAACAGAAACTTTCAAGCAACAGGCAAACCTCTCTTAAAATTATAAAACAAAACAAAGGTGGGGAAGATATCTCCATAGCTCCAACAATGAAATCAGCAAACGCATTCTCACAAGACGAGAGAAAGCAGCCAAACAGATATTAGCACAGCACCAAAAATCACGAAGAACAACATAATTATAATGAACAAAGGCCGTCATACTTTGGCCATGGATGGGATTAGAACCTTAATAAGATAGTATCACTGTATGGAATTAATCTACAGAATGCATTCCATTACAAATACAACTGTAGTAAAAACATAGCAATTAATTATGAAATTTATCAAAGGTAGCGCCACGTACGGTAACTTTTGGTAATTAATCCACAGAATGCATTTCATTACAAATACAACTGTAGTAAAAACATGACAATTAATTATGGAATTTATTAAAGGTAGCGCCACGTACGGTAACTTATGGTTATTAAGGATTCCGACTTTTCCGTCGGAATCCTTTCTGTTATTGCAATGTCTTTTCTTTATTCTTATTATTCTAATTATTATTATTCTTATTATTCTTTATACTTTACACTTTATTCAAAGGTATTGTAACATAGAACAAAAAGGATAGTACCATTAGAAAGAGCTGACAAAGATGCCCCCGCTAGAGGTAATCAAAGGTCAAATCTTTAAACACATATAACTCCTAAACTAATCGTACGATTTGAACGAAATTTGTTTTAAAATGTTCTTTAGGAAAATTGTAAACTTTCATACTCTTACATGCTCGATAAAATATTTACGGTTTGCGCGCTATTCCGAGTTGAACATGGAACTTTAAATTGGCACAGTGCCAATTTCTACAGTTTTTGAAATTTTGAGTTGAAACTTTAATAGTAGGTCACTTATAGGTAGTCATTTAAAGTTGACCTACTTTCAAGGTCAAATTCTGATTCTCAAGGTCACACCAATTTTTTGCCTATAGAATAAAGACTATTTGACCTTCAGAGTATAAAATTCATACATATAATTGTTTGGTCAAGCACTTGCACCTTGACCTTGACCCAAGGTCAAATTCTAATTCTCAAGGTCACAACAAACTTTAGTCTATAAAACAAAGACTGTTTGACCTTGAGAGTTCAAACTTTATACAAATATTCCTTGCATCAAACCCTTTCACCATGACCTTGATCCAGGTCATTTGTTCGATTTCAAGGTCACAACAGACTTTATTTGATTAGATATTGAGCTTTACTCAGATTAAGATCAATCTTGATGAAAAATAATCACAATACTTATCTTTCATCCATGACATTGGTTCAAGGTGAAATAATCATTCTCAATGTCATAACAATCATTTACTCTTGTAGAATTAACACTTTTAGTCCTATACTCTTTATTCTTCACAGAAGTAGTCCTTCTTATTTGAACTTATAAATAGTATAGGAAATATAACTCTGTTATTCTTGTTCTCTGTTTCTTTTTCTTCTTAGTAGCATTACATATCTGTACTTTCATGTTGTTGTCATTTTCTATTTATAGAAATTATCTCATTGCAAAATCATTGTGCAATTCTGTTTTGAGAAAATAATTGTAAAGGATTTTGATCTTGATAGAGCATGGAGTTTAAAGCTTTCGTAAATATGAAAGGTATTTATTATTATTTTTTTCTTCTATTTTGTTGATAAATAAATCAGAGTCCCAGATTAGACATAAGCTCTTTTGACTAATTTGCTGAAGTGAATAAGGTACTAAATAAATATTCTTTTTTCCATCTTCTTTATTCGGATATTAACACTTCAGTTCCGGGGAAGGTCTTATAAAGGAGGAATCCGTCTGTTGCTTGCAACAGTAGCCATCTAGTTTTATTAGTCTTATTTCTTAATTCGGGGCAAAACTGAGACCCCCTTGTTTTTAAATAACGCAGCCAAAGCGAGATTAGCTTTAAGCTTCTTTTTCAATCTGATTAAATTAGATCTTATTACTTTCAGTGAATATGTATCATGATTCATTAGATAAAAATAAATTTAAACTAAATTGGTTAATACAGCGTCTTATCTAACAGCGCCACATATAATACATTCCGTTCTTGCACTGGAGATTGTTTATTTATGTATTTTTTCACTAAGAACGGAGACAGCACCATATCAGTACCATGGACAAAGCTATCTTTTATAATAAATATATATAAAAGCTTTGTCCATTGTGTTTATAAGGTGCTGTCTCCGTTCTCATTGAAAAAACAAACAACGTTCCGCTGTTTTCATTGATGGTAATATATTTGTTTCATGAATTTTTCAAGAATTTGTATGCCTATTATATTTGAATTTTGGATTCTTATTTATAGTCTATTTTTGTTTGAATTGCATTCACTACTCAAGAATAATGCCACATATATCATTATTAATTTCACATAATAATGCCAAATATTAAATCATTAATTCACATGTTTCTCTTATATAAACGAAATTCTTTGTGAATGGAGTTCCTATGATGAATAAAATTAATAAGTAAAAACATACATTATTTCAGGGATTTCAAACATAATAATTTCTTAAGGAACCTCTTATTACATAATATTTACAATCCTACTGCGTTTTCCTTATATAAAGGTACCGAGCCAACTGTTGCTTTTATTCTCGATAAACGCAAGAGCCTTTCACTTGACTTTAGAACGTACGAGGATTAATTTCTCTATAAAATGCCCATTTCATTTACTCAGATGCAAAACATGTATATTCATTTATCGAGCAACACCGGGAAGAGTAAGCATCCCCTGTTGGCTAGCCGCACCCGCCGTCGTTGTTCACGCACGAAAATGAAACAATATATAAAATACATGCACTGTCTGAGGTTATGTCTACATAGAAAGTGCTATGGCGACAATATCCGGGAACAATATTCACATAAGTCGAATGTAAGTAACCGTAAAAGAACGTTCTTGGTAAGATAAATCCCTCAAATTGTTTGGAAGGGAAATGGGGGGGGGGGGGGGGTTGCGGATTTTATACATTATCTGTACTGTGTATTCAATTAAGACTACTACCAAGGCCAAGATTTGTATTGGCAAAATAAATCCCTCAAATTGTTTGGAAGGGAAAGGGGAGCATTTTTTTTGATTTTATAAATTATCTGAACTGTGTATAAGATTAATGAGTTAAAGAAGATCCTGACGATAATCTACTACAAAGGCCAAGATTTGTATGTGAAATGTTAATTATGAAATGGTACGGTGTATTAAATTTGAATAGAAAAAAATTATAACATCTCATTCTGATTTGCGATATTAGAAAAGATTTTGAAGAAGGAAAATCTTTATCTCTTTTCCTCTTGGACTAATTTTATAAAGCCCCCTTCTCCTTACCTACTCTCTGCGTAAATGAATGTAGCCCCCCTCATTTCCATGAAAAAAAATTCGCATCACAGCTCGGGGAATAATTGACCCTGTTTTTAAAACAAGGGGTACATAAGTGACTTAAAAAAGGACTGTTCTTCGCCAATGTTTGGAGGGAAATGCAAGGGGGCTTTTTAAATATGTATACCTACTCTCTGGGTAAATGAATGTTAACCCCATTTCCAACAAAAAGTCAAACGGAGAGAGCCTATGCCGCTGAAAACGTACAGCTACTTTTTATACATTAACGGAGATACTGTATCTAAACACACAGGGTTTTCCTGTCACTATGCATATTTACAATTGTTTAACGTCTTCAAATTCAAAAAAATCTTAACTATCTCTTAATTGATTTAAGTAATCCCTAACTACATTCACTTCCTTGCGAATGCTCTTCATCGGATTTCAACTACTCTCCTTGTGGACACGTTATTACTGGTTACCTTAGTATAGTCAAGAACGACAAGTTGAGAGAATTGTTAAAAAAGGGTCCCAAATACAGAGAAAGTATGTCCTTAACATGGAACCAAAATGTCAAAATTATCATGGACTCTTGTGAGGAATATGCAAGATGTTGGGCAAAGAAAGAGGATGTACAGCTCGACTCCCTTTCCGAATGGATAGAATCCATCAGAGGGTTACTTTTATCTAGAATTTACAAATTAAATTCAACTGTTAACACCAGATTCGAGTCTATCTTTAAAGACCCTGATGTTATCACAGAGCTTACCTACCTCCAAGAACATTACGTCATCACACCAGCAGACAAAGCCTAAAATAATTACACATTTACTTGCAAAAAGTACTATTTCGACAGTCTAGTTAAAGAGTTGGGTTTAAATTCGACACCTGGAAATCCAACTTACACCCCAATAAACCTTTCTGCCTCTGAAATAATAGATAACCACAAATCAGCTCTTGCTTCCTTTGGCTTCGACACTAACAATTTAGATTTAGATTTACCATACTTATACTGCATACCTAAAATGCACAAGAATCCGTTCAAACAACGTTTCATTGCTGGTCTTCAAAATGTTCTACCAAATCTGTATCGATCTTACTCACCAAAATGACAAATATGAATAATGACCTTATCCCTGTATACAGTACAGAATAGATAATTCAGAAAATCAGAAACCGAAGGCATACAAAATCAGGATAAAACAGGAACCATAGCAAACAAACAAAAACTCCCACCACATGAAAAGAAGCGAACTCCTGATATGGGAGTGAGACCAAGTGCCAATCTAAGTTTTATCTGAAATGAAATCTGGGCTTCAAAAATATTGTTCGACAGTATATTTTCGCAGTGGTATCAACCAGATGTGGATTTTAAAGAATTCGAAGGAACTTTTAGAAGATATGAAATCCACTCATTTTAGTAGAGTCCATTCGATAAAAGCCTTTGAGTTTTGGACACTTTACACTACAATTCAACATTCTAGATTGAAAGAAAGACTCGCAAAAATTATAAGTCATGCGTTTACAAGTAAGAAGGGTAATCGCAAATACAAATTTATTGTTGTTAACTGTGGCAAAACTTACTTTGTTAAAGAAAAGTCCGATTCTGAAAATAAGTACACTGAAACAGATATTATTCAGATGTTAAACTTTCTGATCGACAACATTTTTGTGGTGTTTGGAGGAAAGGTCTTCCAGCAAATCGTCGGCATTCCAATGGGGACCAATTGTGCCCCACTCCTTGCCGACATTTTCCTTTACTCGTACGTAGCTGAATTCGTTCAATCTTTGGTCTCTGAAGGGAAAAGATACTTAGCTTCTGACTTCAACTTCACTTACAGATACATAGACGATGCGTTGTCCTTCAATAATCCAAAATTCGCGGATGGCCTCAGCAGTATCTATCCTTCGGAGCTTGAAGTCAAAGAAACTACAGAGACAAATAATTCAGCATCCTATTTGGAGGTAAGTTGTGAAAATATCGATCAATTTTTCTCGTTTTTGTATCTTTTACCACGACTGTACTCAACTTTTTGCATTATTCTAATTTTAACTAACTTTTTAAATATGTATACCTACTCTCTGGGTAAATGAATGTTAACCCCATTTCCAACAAAAAGTCAAACGGAGAGAGCCTATGCCGTTGAAAACGTACAGCTACTTTTTATACATTAACTTAGATACTGTATCTAAACACACAGGGTTTTCCTGTCACTATGCATATTTACAATTGTTTAACGTCTTCAAATTCAAAAAAATCTTAACTATCTTTTAATTGATTTAAGTAATCCCTAACTACACTCACTTCCTTGCGAATGCTCTTCATCGGATTTCAACTACTCTCCTTGTGGACACGTTATTACTGGTTACCTTAGTATAGTCAAGAACGACAAGTTGAGAGAATTGTTAAAAAAGGGTCCCAAATACAGAGAAAGTATGTCCTTAACATGGAACCAAAATGTCAAAATTATCATGGACTCTTGTGAGGAATATGCAAGACGTTGGGCAAAGAAAGAGGATGTACAGCTCGACTCCCTTTCCGAATGGATAGAATCCATCAGAGGGTTACTTTTATCTAGAATTTACAAATTAAATTCAACTGTTAATACCAGATTCGAGTCTATCTTTAAAGACTCTGATGTTATCACAGAGCTTACCTACCTCCAAGAACATTACGTCATCACACCAGCAGACAAAGCCTAAAATAATTACACATTTACTTGCAAAAAGTACTATTTCGACAGTCTAGTTAAAGAGTTGGGTTTAAATTCGACACCTGGAAATCCAACTTACACTCCAATAAACCTTTCTGCCTCTGAAATAATAGTGTTATGGGTCAGAATACCCCCAAACGCCAGCAAAAATCAGACAAAGACAGAATATAAATTTACAAGTTTAATTATGTACAAGATATATATATTTGAAATGATTACAACTTACAATACAATGTCCGGATCAAAGTGTCCGTTATGGTCCACAAAGTCTATCGAATGTATGGTTTCCGGTAATCACAAACGTTCTCGAAAGATCGGTGTCCAAACCTTGTTTTAAAAATGGATTAAAGTCTCAACAAATAAAGTGTCCCAGTATATCAGAATAGATGAATGAATCGTGTCTACGAATGTGTACGAATGCCCCCTCAACACAGTTCTTCTAGAACAATGACTCATTACAAATGATTAACAATAGAGTAAATTCTAGAAATCACAGGCATGTGATGATAATGATGAAACAAAGAACATACTGGAATATTCTCTATTGAAATAAACATGACATAGTAAAACCTAGAAAGAATTATTATGAAATCATTAAATAACATGTCTAAGTACATGTGTACCTACACATAAAGTAAAACTAAAATAACACATGACCCAGAACACCTCCCCCCTTAAAAAAAAGTTTGAATGTCAATGAAAACTTAGGTGGTTAATTCTGCAAAAATCACTCATGAAACTCTCGATAGTGCATCTGCAATCACATTGTCTTTGCCCTTGATATGGTTAATAATAATATTGTACTCTTGCAACAATAAACTCCACCTTGTAAGTCTTTGACTCTTGTTTGACATTTTGTGCAAAAATGTGAGAGGGTTGTGGTCAGTATACACAAGAATGGGATGTAAAGTAACATTCAAATAAACATAAAAATGTTGTAAAGCTAACAATAATGCAAGACACTCTTTTTCAATAGTAGAGTAATTCTTTTGACAATTTGTCAATTTCTTTGAAAAATAACAAACAACTCTATCTACACAATCATCATTTTCTTGAAACAAAGCAGCCCCGATTCCTACGTAACTGGCATCAACAGTAAGCTTAAATTGCTTATCAAAATTTGGAGCTGACAGGACAGGACTATTCATAAGAACACATTTGATTTTCTTAAAAGATTCGTCACAGTCATTGGTCCATGCAAAATTCACTCTCTTTTGTAACAGATTGGTAAGTGGACCAACAACTGACGAGAAATTTGGACAAAATTTTCTGTAAAATCCTGCCATTCCCAAGAATCTCATTATCTCTTTCTTATTGGTAGGAACCGGGAACTTTGAAATAGCTTCAACTTTGGCCATGATAGGAGTAACAAAACCTTGACCTTGACCTTGACCTACTTTGTGACCCAAATATTCTACAGTCGCATGACAAAATTCACTTTTCGCAAGGTTCACTGTGAGGTTTGCTTTCGCCAGTATGTCGAAGAAGGTACGCATGATGCGGAGATGATCATCCCAGGTGTCGTTGTAGATGATGACGTCATCGATGTACGCCTCGCATCCTTCGAGATGATTTAGGAGCGAATGAATCATCCTCTGGAATGTGGCTGGTGCGTTTTTCATACCAAAGGGCATTACTTTATATTGGTAGAGCCCATCTGGAGTCGCAAATGCCGATATTTCTCTGGCTCTCTCGGTAAGCGGGACCTGCCAATAGCCTTTAAGCAAGTCAAATTTACTGACACATTTTGCACTGCCAATTTTATCTATACAGTCATCGATTCGTGGGATCGGATAAGAGTCAGTTTTGGTGACTGAATTGACTTTTCTAAAGTCCGTACACAATCGGTAAGTTCCGTCTGGCTTCGGAACAAGAATACATGGGGAACTCCAATCACTATTGCTGGGTTCAATAATGTCATTTTCAAGCATGTATTGAATTTCTTTCCGCATGTATTGAAGCTTTATCGGGTTTAACCGATATGGATGCTGTTTGATAGGTGACGTATCACCCACAATGACGTCATGATGAGATGCATTCGTCTTTTTTGGAACGTCCGGAAAGATGGTCGTATATTCCCGCATTAATTGGTGCACTTCCTCTTTTTGATGCACGGTCAAATGTCCGAGTTTCACTTCCGGACTTGTCAGAACTTCGGAATTCTTCAGACGGACACTTTGAGCGAAGTCTTTTTCGACAGTCTCTTCATTACATTCCGGTTCAACACAATTTTCAAATATATTTACATTGGCCAAAGTGGAAACTGGTTTTACAAAATTTCGATCATTTCTATCAAAATACTCTTTCACAATGTTAACATGACACACTCTTTTTTCTTTTCGCCGACCTGGTGTCTTAACCACATAGTTAACATCACTAATTTTACTCTCAATCTCATAAGGACCGAAATATCTAGCTTGCAAAGGATGACCAGGGATAGGCAAAAAGACAAGAACTTTATCGCCTGGTTTAAAAACTCTGTTTCTAGCATCTTTGTCATACCATGTTTTCATTTTCATTTGTGAGGTTTTGAGATTTTCTTGAGTTAATTTGCAAGCATTATGTAATTTCTCTTTGAAATTAGACACGTAGTCTAAGAGATTCAAATCGCTAGTCTCAGTCAACCATTTTCCTTCAACAACTTCAATGGCCCTCTGACCGTATGCCCAAAAACTAGCTCAAAGGGACTGAACCCCAGGGACTCCTGAACCGCTTCTCGTGCCGCAAACAACACGAGGTGAACCCCTTCATCCCAGTCTTTTCCATACTGGTGACAATATGTTTTCATCATAGTTTTAAGGGTTTTATGAAAGCGTTCAAGTGCCCCCTGGGACTCAGCATGGTACGCAGAAGACTTATACTGCCTGATAATTAGCTCATGCATAACCTGCTGAAACAACCCTGACATAAAATTCGAACCCTGATCTAACTGAATAGCCTTGGGAGCACCTACGAAACTGAAAAACTTTGTAAGGGCCTTCACTATAGTCTTTGCCTTAATATTCCTAAGAGGCATGGCTTCAGGAAACCTAGTCGAAGTACACATAATTGTCAATAAGTACTGATTCCCTGACCTACTCCTAGGCAAAGGACCTACACAATCAACTAACACCCTACTAAAAGGTTCCTCAAAGGCTGGAATGGGTTGGAGGGAGGAGGTGGTGTAACTTGATTGGGTTTACCTACCATCTGACAACTATGACAAGACTTACAAAACTCAGACACATCTTTTCTCAACTTAGGCCAGTAAAAGTGACTTAAAATCCTATTATAAGTCTTATTGACACCTAAATGACCTGCCATGGGTGTGTCGTGAGCTAAACTCATGATGTCCCCGCGATACGCTACTGGAACCACTATCTGGTGAACGACCCGCCACACTTCATTAGGGGATGCATCGGGTGGTCTCCATTTCCGCATGAGGATGCCATCTTGTATGCAGAAGCACTCTCCGACTTTGTCCGCTTCTTCTCGGGGAAGGGCCCTCATGCTTAGTCGGATGATCTCCGGATCTTTAGTTTGCTCGGAGAGGAGCTGCTCACGGCTTAAGGCATCTGTATCTCTGTCTAATGGCGGATTGTAATCATCACTAGGTACTGTCGGAGACTTGTCAACATGAAGTGGTACTGACATCTCAGGTACTGTCATCAACAGTAGAAATGAATGTGTCAGAAAGGTCTATATTTTCGGAGGGATGGTCCTCGTTAAGTGCAGAAGTACTCTCAGCCTCTTTTAGTCTTTTCCTGGCCATCGCCCTGGTAACTGCGCAGGCTGGGTACAAGTCGTCGTCTTCATCATCGGACACGACATCGGACGTGATTTTCTCACAAACAATCGGATCGGCTACAACTTTGCCGCCAGCTAAATCGTTGCCAAGCAACAAGGAAACGCCTTGAACGGGAAGAGTAGGTCGAACACCTACGATAATAGGTCCAGTAATTAAGTCTGACTTCAAATAAATTTTATGAAGGGGAACATCAATGACGCCTTGCTCCACACCCTGTAATAAAACTGACCTACCAGTAAAAGTGTGCTCAGACAAAGGCGATGAACCCTCTAACAATAAAGTCTGGGCAGCACCAGTATCTCTCAAAATCTGAACAGGCAACGCTTCGCTAGAATCACTGAGTGAAACAAATCCCTGTGACACAAAGGGCTTATAATGATCCTCCACAAAATCATCAGAACTGGACTTAGAACCCTGAATCTCAGGAGTGTCAGAACAAATCGAATCTAAGGCTTTCCTATCATTTCTAACAGACGCACAGGCCTGTGACTTAAGTTCTTTTTTCTTCTTAAGCTTCAAACACTCACCAATAACATGACCTTTTTTCTTACAATAATTCCGCATGAGGATGCCATCTTGTATGCAGAAGCACTCTCCGACTTTGTCCGCTTCTTCTCGGGGAAGGGCCCTCATGCTTAGTCGGATGATCTCCGGATCTTTAGTTTGCTCGGAGAGGAGCTGCTCACGGCTTAAGGCATCTGTATCTCTGTCTAATGGCGGATTGTAATCATCACTAGGTACTGTCGGAGACAAAGGCGATGAACCCTCTAACAATAAAGTCTGGGCAGCACCAGTATCTCTCAAAATCTGAACAGGCAACGCTTCGCTAGAATCACTGAGTGAAACAAATCCCTGTGACACAAAGGGCTTATAATGATCCTCCACAAAATCATCAGAACTGGACTTAGAACCCTGAATCTCAGGAGTGTCAGAACAAATCGAATCTAAGGCTTTCCTATCATTTCTAACAGACGCACAGGCCTGTGACTTAAGTTCTTTTTTCTTCTTAAGCTTCAAACACTCACCAATAACATGACCTTTTTTCTTACAATAATTGCAAGTAGGAAGCGACCCCACCCCTGGGGATGCCTCAGAACGCTCAGACCTAGGACCGGACGTAGAACCACCTTGAGATGGTGACTGGGAACTAATGGACGACTGAGACTCTTGTAAATTTTTCTTTGGAAAATCTGACATTTTTGCGCTATCGCTAGATTGAGTTTTTGACACAAAATTTTTCTTATGAGTGAGAGCATACGTATCAGACAAAACAGCGGCTTCTTCAAGAGTTTTAACATTTTTGTCTTCCAAATGAGTTCTTAAATCTTGATGTACACACTCTTTGAACTCTTCTATCAGAATGATTTGACGTAAATTGTCAAATGAATTGGGAATTTTCTTAGATCGAAACCACTGGTCAAATAAATCTTCTTTTTCTCGAGCAAATTCAACATATGTTTGATTTTCAAACTTTTTGTACTTTCTAAACTTTTGTCTGTACGCCTCAGGTACTAACTGATATGCTCTCAAAATCGTGTCCTTGACCTTGTCATAGTCTGAACTCTCAGCAATACTAAGCACCGAGTACACTTCAGCCGCTTTGCCAATAAGTACGCTTTGTAACAAAGTTGGCCAAAAATCACATGGCCACTTCAGATTGGCCGCGATTTTCCCGAACGAGCCCCCAATTCTGTTATGGGTCAGAATATCCCAAAACGCCAGCAAAAATCAGACAAAGACAGAATATAAATTTACAGGTTTAATTATGTACAAGATATGTATATTTCAAATGATTACAACTTACAATACAATGTCCGGATCAAAGTGTCCGTTATGGTCCACAAAGTCTATCGAATGTATGTTTTCTGGTAATCACAAACGTTCTCGAAAGATCGGTGTCCAAACGTTGTTAAATGGATTAAATTCTCAACAAATAAAGTGTCCCAGTATATCAGAATAGATGAATGAATCGTGTCTACGAATGTGTACGAATGCCCCCTCAACACAGTTCCTCAGAGGTATATATACTTAATACAAATGAATTTACCAGAAGCTTCTAGAACAATGACTCATTACAATTGATTAACAATAGAGTAAATTCTAGAAATTACAGGCATGTGATGATAATGATGTAACAAAGAACATACTGGAATATTCTCTATTGAAATAAACATGACATAGTAAAATCTAGAAAGAATTATGATGAAATCATTAAATAACATGTCTAAGTACATGTGTACCTACACATAAAGTAAAACTAAAATGACACATGACCCACAACAATAGATAACCACAAATCAGCTCTTGCTTCCTTTGGCTTCGACACTAACAATTTAGATTTACATTTACCATACTTATACTGCATACCTAAAATGCACAAGAATCCGTTCAAACAACGTTTCATTGCTGGTTCCTCAAAATGTTTTACCAAATCTGTATCGATCTTACTCACCAAATGACAAATATGAATAATGACCATATCCCTGTATACAGTACAGAATCGATAATTCAGAAAATCAGAAACCGAAGGCATACAAAATCAGGATAAAACAGGAACCATAGCAAACAAACAAAAACTCCCACCACATGAAAAGAAGCGAGCTCCTGATATTGGAGTGAGACCAAGTGCCAATCTAAGTTTTATCTGAAATGAAATCTGGGCTTAAAAAATATTGTTCGACAGTATATTTTCGCAGTGGTATCAACCAGATGTGGATTTTAAAGAATTCGAAGGAACTTTTAGAAGATATGAAATCCACTCATTTTAGTTGAGTCCATTCGATAAAAGCCTTTGAGTTTTGGACACTTTACACTACAATTCCACATTCTAGATTGAAAGAAAGACTCGCAAAAATTATAAGTAATGCGTTTACAAGTAAGAACGGTAATCGCAAATACAAATTTATTGTTGTTAACTGTGGCAAAACCTTCTTTGTTAAAGAAAAGTCCAATTCTGAAAATAAGTACACTGAAACAGATATTATTCAGATGTTAAACTTTCTGATCGACAACATTTTTGTGGTGTTTGGAGGAAAGGTCTTCCAGCAAATTGTCGGAATTCCAATGGGGACCAATTGTGCCACACTCCTTGCCGACATTTTCCTTTACTCGTACGTAGCTGAATTCGTTCAATCTTTGGTCTCTGAAGGGAAAAGATACTTAGCTTCTGACTTCAACTTCACTTACAGATACATAGACGATGCGTTGTCCATCAATAATCCAAAATTCGCGGATGACCTCAGCAGTATCTATCCTTCGGAGCTTGAAGTCAAAGAAACTACAGAGACAAATAATTCAGCATCCTATTTGGACATAATGTTGTCCTATGACACTGATGGTCACATCAACAACTCACTCTATGACAAACGTGACGACATCAATTTCAGCATTACAAACTTTCCTTTTCTGAGTAGCAGCATCTCTTCATCGCCTGCTTATGGCATGTTCATTTCTCAGTTGATACGCTATGCTAGAGCAAGTACAAAATATACGGATTTTGTCATGAGAGCTAGGCGTCTTTCAGATAAGCTTCTCAGTCAGGGATATGTTTGTGACCGAATAACATCGTCACTGAGGAAGTTCTATGGTCGATATAGAGAACCCTATGATGTCCCACTCTCCAGAATGGTGGATGATATTCTGTCATAGACCATTTGAATCATCCAACCAAAGATTGTACTCTATGTCTTCTGACATGGAAGTAACCGGGTGTGACAGTTCTACCAAATTGAAGCGGCGGGTGTTGCATGCAAGAAGAAGATGCTTACTCTTCCTGGGCACCTGGTCGCACTCCCATATCGGGAGTTCGCTTCTTTTCACAGGGTGGAGGTTTTTGTTTGTTTGCTTTGGTTCCTGTTTTATCCTGATTTTGTATGCCTTCGGTTTCTGATTTTCTGAATTATCGATTTTGTGCTTTATACAAATGATATGGTCATTACCCATATTTGTCATTTCATGTCAACATTTCCTTTTTTAAATACTCCATTCCATAATACCCGTGCTTGCACGGGTAATTGTCTAGTTGCTTCTTGGAATCATAATATCAGGAAATATTTCGAGTATCAGCGAATCTTGAGTAATGTTGAGGTAAGTTGTGAAAATATCGATCAATTTTTCTCGTTTTTGTATCTTTTACCACGACTGTACTCAACTTTTTGCATTATTCTAATTCTTTAAAAAAAGAAACAGGTCAACTTTACAAAAGTTTGTACCGATTGATTACATACTACAGGTCGTTTAAAAGCATTTAACAGTGTGTTATAGTGAGTTTTCAAATAATTATCCTCTAAGTTCTGTCAAATTTCTCCAGTTTATCCCTCTGCTTGATCTGAATTATATGGGACCAAAATCGCGATTCAATTTTTTCATTCTAATTGAAATGTTCAAAATACAACAATAAGACAAAATTCAGATTCTCATTTTTATACAAAGTTTCCGTACAGAAGGTATTCCTCCGAAGCTTGCAAAAACGTCGAACGTTCGTTTGCTATTATGTCAAAGAAAGGAGAGGATCTCCAACAACACCTAGTTGCAGCACCAACAGCAACCTCCCAAAACATCCACCTGTTAAACACAGAAAGAGACGCAGTAGTACAAGGAACGTCAAATCCCATAAAACATAAAACACAAATGACTACACATAAACCAACGAGACCAAAGGGTAAACGGTGACGACTAGGACGGCAATCTGCCACGTCAGTAGCAGACGGTGTGGTTATCCTGGATTACGTGCGCTCAACCCTCCCACTATTCCGATTAGTCAAGTGATGTCCTCCCTCCGCGATGATATTTCAAATACAAAATTAAAAAAAAAAAAAAACGGAATGAAAAAACGACCGAATCAACTTAATTAACACGTAAAATGTAAATATAAGGATTGTTTTTCAGCTTTTGCGATTTATCAGTGTGTATTGGCAGTAGGGAATGGAAACAAGATATGTGAAGCACTTCGATTGTTTCTCACCTTTTGCGCTTTATCGTGCTTTACATATTTTGTTTCCATTCCCTACTGCCAATACACACCGATAAAGCGCAAAAGCTGAAAAACAATCCTTAAATAGAAGCTGGACGCAGTGAACACCGAAGACTTGTTACTTTCAACTCTTCAAGAAAGCAACAAACGGTAGACATACAGCCACCATAACAACAAACAGTAAGAAATATTTAAAATACGCCCACACAAGGAATGAAATTTATTTCAAAAGCAAAAGTGAATCCCCAGTATTAATTATCAGATGGAACTAAGGAATGCCACTGAATGTTAAGGTTCTTCATATAGCGAATTTTGAATTACTTCAGAAGCAACCGTCATCTCTGGAAAAGAAAATTTCATATTCCTGAAATAATTCTCGCTAGCTGTTTCTTAACTCAGAGAGAGAGAGAGAGAGAGAGAGAGAGAGAGAGAGAGAGAGAGAGAGAGAGAGAGAGAGAGAGATTTGCAGTTACAAAATAGAAAGTAGAATTTAAGGAAGGGGCATTTCCTATCGTCGGATATTACATCTATATCTCGTCATTTTAGTATATTCAGGAAGTACTGAATACACATTGTTAGTTTGTGATACGTATACATCAAAATATTGATGATGGAGGTATTACCAAGTGTACGGACTGTGCTACTGATGATATTAGGTAATTGTACTGATTTAAAAAAATCTATATATGCTGAAGATAATAAAAGTCAGTTCAATCAAATATAAAATATCAATAGGTTTCTGAATCCAAAAGCAAGGAATCTCGTAAACAAAATTGGTATATCATTATCATTAGTTCCATGTAACTGAAAACCAATTCTTATGAACTTCGGAAAAAAAACTTCGGCAATAGATTCACCTTGAAGTGATTTGAACTTTTCAATTCGTTTCCCGAAGTTGTGAAACATCACTTGTGGTTACATCTGATCTACTATAAAGCTCAATACGGATGAAATTAAAGCAGCTGACAATTCTTGAAAAAACGGACTTCCTTTTAATTAGTATTAAACGATTTTCACTATAAATTTGATTTCAAAGTTGGAAAGAAGGAAGTAAACATGCTCCATTCGCTACGTGAACAATTTCTTTGGTTAAAAAAGGAAGCGTCTCCTTATACCTCGATCCTACTGGACGGATATGAACTCGGAGTACACAAATACAGCGTTTTGGTCCTGCAGTAATATATTCGTGAATATTTTCTAAAAATTAAGATCCTTTGTTATTACCAGATGATATTTCATACTGATGAAATAATTATCTCTTCATTGCGAAAATTAATCTTACTCCATAAATACTTATTTCATTATATAAAGAAACAAGGGTGGCTATAACAAAAGAGAAAAGGTAATCTCAATCCGGGCGGGGCCCATGAAGACTGATCCTTTACGAGTCTTACTGAGCTGGCGGGAGCACAATGTTTAAAACTTTGTCGCCCAGAAGCGTGACGTTTGATCCTTTTTTCAACATTAAGTAGTTATAATGACAAATATGGATAATGACCATATTATTTCATAGTTTGTCGTGTCGTTATATCTTGTTCTGTCTGTATATTTTCAGTGTTGTTTGTCCAATCTGTCAGGAGTTACCGTTATTACCGTTCATACAGTTATTATTCATACCGATATTACCGTTATTCCTACAGCTACACCTACCGTTACTACAGGACATCGTATTACTACTATTACTCATATACCGGCAGTAGTTACTCGTGAGTATTTACTTTTAAAATATGTATGCAATGCTATCAAAACAATATCTTTATACATATCGTCGATTACTTAACAACATTTTGAAAACCAATTTTGTTTCACCAAACTCAATCAATAATCCTGATTGCGCGTGATTATACACACAGGGGCAGTACAACAGGTATCGTTGTTGGTAGTATCATAGCCGGGGTTCTTATAGCGGGAACTGTACTGTTCATCTGCTGGTTATGTAAGAAAAGACGCAGGTCCCAGTCAACCAGCGGTAGAGTGATACAAACCAGTAATGGTAGGTTTGGAACATTTATTGCTTTCTTCATTTATTTGATCTCTTTTGGGTTCTTCATTTGTAAATCAATCAGTAAGCTAGAACAAAAAGGCCAAAGGCCTATATTGATCGATTCAATCGCGTGCCATTTTGATACAAGATATAAGATATAAGCAACAGTACTTTTGAAAAATAAATCATTGTAAAGCCTTAATGATATTTTTGCCTGTATTCTGTGCAGAGGTTTTATAGAAGATGTAAATGTTTATGAAACACTTATTTCTTGTTGCAGTGTGGAGCAGTTAAAATCGTTCTCCGTGACTTGATGTTTCTTAAGTATATTAATTACTTCTTTCCAGCTCCTCTGTCACATGAAAGAAGCTTTGTATTGGCCTTTTATCAATTTGACATCATATATATTTTTTGCTATTTCGGAAACTTGCCATTTCATCAGAATTAAGAGAGGTTAAGATCTTAGCACCATCCCTACAATGCTATTTTGAACATAGATTTTATTTGAATATGCAACTGAATCGACACTACAGGAAATTGGAGCCGCACACTCTCTGTAATGTAAATTTAATCTCTAATAATAAAACCAGAGGGCTCTTGTGAAATGAATTTGGGCGCCATATGAAAAGCTCTTTGGCTGGAAGCATCACTGATGAGAATATAATATTCGAAACAAGTGTCTGGTGCGTGCATTACAATTGGTTTGAAATTTTCTTCAAGAAGGTATAGAGCTGGAACACTTACGTATTATTTATTGGTTATGTTAAAAGTTTGGTAGAGAATCTAGAGTACTTGTTTCATGCATGGGGCTCGTGCAGCCTTTGTAGTGGAGAAATCGAAAGTGTGAAAACTTCATTCAATATGGACAGACGAGATACGGACAGACTATGTTGATATTAGATGACATTGATGTCTGTTTGAGTTTATGAAGTTTTCTCCTTGCAGTGACCAGCATATCACCACCAAGAGTTGTAGGTACTGTCAATCCCAACGTGGTCACCTATACTACTCAGGAAGGTAACATTGCCTATGCCCCTGCCCTCAATCCACCAAAATACGAAACTGTGGTCACAAACGGATCAGCCGACTCTACTGGTCAGAGCTACGGACAGCCTCCTCCCTACCCTGTTACTACAGGTACAGAGACACATGGACAGCAGGATGATCACGTGACTCATGATACGGCTAAACTTGTAAAAGATTAGAGCAAACCATGCTCCAATACATACGATATATTTGTAATTAATCGGATAAATTTATATATTTTTGTATAATCAAAGATATTTGTTGATAATACTTTATTTATAATATTTTCATTTAACACAGTAAACACAAAGATAAACATGTTTAAAGGTAAAACTACCTTCCTTTGATATACATGCAAATATCGTAAAATTGCATTAAAATTTTGACACGATATATAGTATTTACTTGATTAAAATGTGTCTACATTGAACTTCATATTGGTTTGTTTCTTTCTCATACAATGACTGTGATTGACTAATTTGTATTCCTTCTTGTCCAATCAAAGGAAGGGAGGAGATCTCCAACAAGACCCCGTTGCAGCATCAACAGTATAACACCAAAACACCCGATGCAAAAACACAAAAGACGAGTACAGCACGAGACGGAAAAGAGACACACGACATGTAAACATCAAACACAAAAGACTACACATAAACCGACGAGACCAATGGGTAACCGGTGCCGACTTTGGACGGCCATCTGTCACGCAAGTAGCCAATGGTGTGGTTATCCTGGATTACGTGCGCACATCCCTCTCACTTCTCCAATTACCCAGAGGTCTCGAAGAACGTACAATTGTGGTGTAAAACAACCTCCTCACTGTAAGATGGCATCACACAAACAAGACCGCAAAACGCAGAGGCCCCAGAGACACAGATGAATATGTAAATGGATATAAAAAGAGGGCATGCGTAATACAGTCCGTGCTCTGCCGGCTGTAGCGAGGTAATGGAATAATGATCCAAAATGCGTTAAGAATGACAAAATAAAACCAAAAAATGTAACAGATGCCATATTTTTCCGCATTTGAATCCCTCTCTACTCTATGTCATGTAGTGTAGAGAATCGCCGTACAATTGACAGAAGGACAGATCAGCTGAATGAAGTACCGAGTGGGCGTGGGTCAGAATTGCATGGGTGGTCAGCAGACTGAGTGGATCGTCCATCATCGCCGTTATTGTCTCCATAAACATAGTCAAGGTGTCTGATCTGAAAGTGAGAGGATGTCTGTCAATCTATTCCCAATTAATTAAAGTGATTCCTTATGTGACAGGCGGAATTGAAAACTTGGCCGGTCCGGCAATCCATCCTGAGACCTTCTGCTTCCACGCTCCATCCCACAAAATTTTGAGGTTTCCCGAAGTTGTTAACCAGAAACCGGAATGGAAAACTTGGCCGGTCCGGGAATCCATCCCTAGATCCTTCTGCTTCCACGCTCCATCCCGCCAAATTTTGAGGTTTCCCGAAGTTGTTAACCAGAAACCTAACAAATAAAGACAAATAAATCCCTTTCCCCCCTTAAGCACAAGCAACTCATGATGTTCACTTTCACGACACCAAATAATATGACCGGCAGAATGGAAAATGTGGCTGATCCGGGAAAATAAAACTAGGACCTTCTACGATCAGGGCAGACGCTCTAACCGGGTACGACACCCAAACCGTCACACTACAAGCCAATCTAGTCTTAAGTTTTGATTCGTTGGTACTGCTTATAATGTACTAACCTAATTAAATAAACATTAAAGAAGTACCGATCAGTTATTCAGTCTCAAAGTCGAGAAGGCAAGGCAAAATAATAAGATTTCCCATAGGAATGGTTGCGAATCTCGGAATGAATAAAATTCCGAAGTAAGACCAGGTGCCTGGGGAAAATCAACTTCTCCTGATTGCATGCAACATCCGTCGCAACAGCTCCATGGAAACCTGTTAAATTCGGCGATTGTCCTGATGTACATACTAATACACATCAGGTAAGTCTTGTTTGGTGGTGACGACAACCATCCAATCACAATCCAGAATGTCACCGATCACTCTGGAAAGGGGATCCGGCACGCTGCGACCGAAGAACTTCCTCAAAGATGATTGCTGCCGTTGTACAATGTACCCCTGAACGAGAAGCTTACTTACAAGTTGTCTTGCTCTAACGATGGAATCTTCATATTTAGAACATGCCCTGGCATACCTTGTGAGCTGGGAAAAAAACGTCATAAGCAGGAGAAAAGGGAATGTTGCTACTCATGAAAGGGAAGTTAGTTATGTGGAAACTGAAATCATCACGCTTGTCATACAGTAAGGTGTTCAATGGCCGTTTGCGTCGAAAGTTAGAAGTATATCCAAGTACGAAGCGGATCTGCCGCTCTCGGTTGTTTCCTTGATCTCTAGTTCATGAGGATAGATTTCATGTAGATCATCCTTAAAGTTCGGATTATTGATGGACAACACGTCTATGTATCTGAAGGTAAATTTGAACTAAGATGCAATTTGATTTCGCCCATTCGAGAGCAAGGTCTGGATGAATTCAGCTTCATATGAATATAAAAATTAGCCCGGAAGCAGTTGGGCGCAATTGGAACCCATTTGGATGCCAACTATTTGCTTGAATACAATTCCTCCAAACACAACAACAATGTTGTCAATCAACAACTCAAGCATCCGGATGATATTTTCTTCGGTATACTTTTTGTTTGAATCAGAGTGTTCCTTCACGAAGTAAGTATCCTCCCGCCCTATGACAATGTATTTGTATCTCCTGTTACCATTTTGAGAAAGAAATGTATTGCCAATGATATTGGCCAGTCTGCTTTTGAGCTTTTGGTATGGATTGGTAGTGTAGAGCGTGGAGAAGTCGACAGATTTTATGCTGGTAATATGAATGAAATTGGTGGCTTTTAAATTTTCCAAAATTTACTTAGAATTCTTTAGGATCCACATCTGATTGATTTATTTCTGGAATATGTTGTCTCGCAGTATGTTTGAAGACCTTGCTTGATGTGTGTTAATATTTTCGTAAGCAAAATGGAAAGTGGTTTTGTGGAGCCCCTGGAGGAACCGGCAATGAATCGATGTTTGTAAGGATTTTGTGCATTTTTGGAATCCAGTAGATATAAGGTAGTTCAAGATCAGAGTCATCAGTATGAACACCGAAGGACTCAAGACCAGATTTGCGGTTGTCAAGTATTTCAGATACAGATAAGCTTGTAAGTGTGTATGCTGGATTTCCAGGTGCTGAATGTAGTCCTAGTTCGTCTCTCAGGCATTTGAAATAGTAAGACTTGCAAACGAAAGTAAAATTGTTTGCCTCTTTGTCAGCAGGAACAATGATGTATTTTTCATGGAGGTCAGAAAGTTCTTTGGCAACAACAGGTTCATGAAAAATTGACTCGTGTCTGTTGTTTACTGAGTGCCAAAGATGCTCTATTCTTTTAAGTGATTCTGCGATGGATTCCATCCATTCGGAGAGTGTGTCTAGTTCTAGTCCTCCTTTTTTGCCCACAGACTGGCGTACTCCTCACTTGCATCCGAAATAAGTTTTCCTGCCATGTGTGCCCTGTATTCTGGACCTTTACTGAGAAGGTTTCTAATTTTACTGTTACCGACGATATTAAGGTCACCGGTAACCTCATGACCACAAGGTTGGTAGATGAAAGCAGAGGATGTGACATGCACAAGTACTAAAAATATAGATAAACTTACGTGATATAACGGCTGCCCCCTTTCCGTACTTACTTGACATAACGAATGCCCCCTTTCCCATATTCCTTCCCTGTAGTGTACTTACATGATATAACGGCTGTCTCCCGATCCGTACTCCTTACCTATAATGTACTTACGTGATATAACGGCTGTCCCCCTTTACGTACCCCTTCCTGTAATGCATTCACGTGATATAATGGTTGCCCCTTTTCCTTATTGGTGCTCATTCCCTTTAATATATTTACTTGATATGACAGTTGCCCTCATTTCAGTACCCCTTCCTTTAATGTACTTACGTGATGTAACGGCTGTCCCCCTTTTTGTATTCCTACCTGTAATGTATTTCTGTGATGTAAGAGCTGTCTTCGTTTCCGCACTCCCTCCCTATAATGTGCTTATGTGATATAACGGTTGTCCCCCTTTCCGTACTCCCTCCCTGTAATGTACTTACGTGATATAACGAATGTCTCCCTTTCCGTACTCCTTTCCTCTAATTTACTTTCGTGATATAACGGCTGTCCCCTTTCCGTACTCCTTTCCAATAATGTTTTACGTGATATAACGGCTGTCCCCTTTCAGTACTCCTTCCCTGTAATGCACTTACGTGATATAACGGTTGTCCCCCTTTCAGTACTCCTTAATGTACATACGTGATATAACGGCTGTCCCCTTTTCAATACTCCTTTGCTGTAATGTACTAACGTGATATAACGGCAGTCCTCTTTCCAAACTCCTTTCCTGTAATGTACTTACATGATATAACGGCTACCCCCTTTCAATACTCCTTCCCTGTTATTTACTTACGTGATATAACGGCTGCCTGTCTTTCCGCACTCCTTCCCTGTAATGTACTTACGTGATATAACGGCTGCCCCTTTAAGTACTCCTTCCCTGTTATGTACTTAGGTGATATAACGGCTGCCCCCTTTCCGTACTCCTTCCCTGTAATGTACTTACGTGATATAACGGCACTTACGTGATATAACGGCTGTTCCACTTTACGTACTTCTTCCCTGTAATGTACTGACGTGATATAACGGCTGTCCCCCTCTCCGTACTCTTTCCCTTTATTCTTGTAAAGTCTTTGTAAAACAATCTTTTTATTGAAGCGTATCCAGTCAATGAAATGGAAGGGTCTGTTTTGTTTCCATGTAAGGGGGAAAGTTATGAGTTAGTTTTCCGGATAATCAATTTACATGAAAAAGAGCCGCACTGTATTAGCGATGTATTTTGGCACATTGCTCACCTTCCATTATATGTGTTGCTATTAATATTTGATGTTTCTGAAACACTAGGCTGCAGCATCCAAAGGAAAACAACACATAGAAATACTGAGATCAAGAATGGCACACATATAATGACACACATATAATGATGAGGGTTAAGTACCCGAAACGTGCATGTCTGGTCCACGTTGCCAATTTATCTGTTCTTAAATGATGCTATTCAATTTGAAGACGTTTACATATACCGGTATGTAGATGATAATGTATATATATAGATGAAGCTTATGAACATATATACAAAACATTATTCAAGATTGCTGAAAGTCATTTAGAAATAGATGAATAGAGAAAGAGAGAGAGAGAGAGAGAATCACATTGGCAAAATAGAGAGTACATATATAATTTAAGGAAGGGGCATTTCCAATCCTCGGTATCAATCTCCTTCTCGTCATTTAAGTAAATTTAGAAAGTAATGAATGAATAAACACACTTATAAGTTTGTGATAAGTCCAGCAGCATAATTTATAAAGATGGAGAAATTATCAAGAATTCTTAGGGTACGAGCTGTGGTATCGATGTTATGTCTCATATAAATTGTCTATGTAGTAAAGCACAAAATATAGAAATTAAATGAATTGTAACCCCTCTTACATGTATAATTTAAGGAAGGGACATTTCCTTTCCCCGAGTATTACATCTCCTTCTCGTCATTTTAGTAAATTCAGGAAGTAATGAATGATAAAACGGAGTTATAAGTTTGTGATAGGATCAGTAGGATAGTTTATTGAGATGGAGAAATTATCAAGAATTCATTGTGTACGACCTGTGTTATTGATGTTATTATGTGAGTATACTGTTTCATATACAAACTCTATGTAGCAGATCACAAAATATAAAAAAATAAATCTAATGTGACCTTTTTTCCGATATTCGAGTAATGAACCATAATTTCGTTCAAAAAATGCGTATGAGTGGCGATTCAGGACACAAACTTATCATTAAACCACGATAATACCGCAAGTACGACCGTGGTTATGGTTACTAAGGATAGTAACAGAAGTTTACGGATAACGCCCCTGAGTTGGCCACGGATTGTCACAAGTCTCCTTTAAAAATAGCTAAATTGGGAACGCAAGACAGGGGAATTGTCAAAACTCGTGCACGAATAGCTACGTCTTAAATACATACTATAATATTCAAACATTTTGTTTCTTGACGACGCTATATTGATATCTACTTATATTTCATATATGACAAAAATTGAATGCAATTTGGATACATCCAGCTTTCTGTGCAACATTTAGACAACATCATATGCATTAATCAATGACAAATATGGATAATGACCATATCCCTATATACAGCACAAAATCAACAATTCAGAAAATCAGAAACCGAAGGCATACAAAATCAGGATAAAACAGGAACCAAAGCAAACAAACGAAATGAAAAGAAGCGAACTCCCGATATGGGAGTGAGATAATAACAACAAAGTAGGAAAGAACTAAAGGAAGTTAACATGCCTTATTCGGTACGTGAACAATTTCCTTGGTTAAAAAGGAAGCAGCTCCTTACCTGACCTGACTGATATGAATTCAGAAAGTACACAGATATAAATTTATTTCAAACATAGTAGTAGGTATCTCGTAATAATGAAATAGGAATTCGTAATTACTAGGAAAGATTTCATACAACTGACATAACTAATTATGACATGAAAAAGATTTCATTCACCTCGATCAGGTTCAAACATATAAACTTGTGCATACGGAAGTCGAGTGGTGCCAAAGAATATCTCCAAATGAATTTAGATATTTTCCTTTTATATGTGCTATAGAGCTCGCCTGCGGTTTATTCACAATTCCAAAATTCCTTCTTGCTCCAAAAAGCGCTAACTTTATGTGCCTCTCTATTGATACATGATAAGTAAACAAAGGAACTTAGCGGAGTATTGTGGAAATATGAATTCTCCCATACCCTGTTATTGATTTTCTGAAGACATGACCATAACCAAATACACAGTACAAAATCGATAATTCAGGAAATCACAAACCGAAGGCATACGCAATCAGGAAAAAACAGGAACCAAAGCAAACATACAAATAACTCCACCATATGAAAAGAAGCGAACTCCCAAGGAGTGAGACCAGGTGTCCAGGAGGAGTAAGTATCTTCTGCTTGCATGCAATGTTCGTCGCTTTAATTCGACAGAAATATCACTTCCAGTTACTTCCATTTCGGAAGATACAAGTATAGTCTGTGGTTGGATGGTTAAAATTGGTCTAAGACAGAATATCATTCACCTTTCTGGATGATGGGACATTATAGTGTACGATGAGTTCCCGTATCGACCGTAGAACTTCGTAGTGACGATGTTAGTATATCACAAACGTATCCCTGACTGAGAAGCTCATTTGAAAGACGACTAGCTTTCAGAACAAAATCTGTATATCTGTTTTTTGCTCTGACATCAACTGGGATATGAACACGCCATAAGCAAGTGATGAAGATATGTTGCTACTTGATAAGCAAAGTTTGCGATGCTGAAATTAAAATCGTCACGTTTGACATAGAATTAGGTGTTTATGTGACCATCAGTGTCAAAGGACAGCATAATGTCGAAACAGGATGCTGAATTATTTGGCTCTGTAGTTTCTTTGACACTAAGCTCCGACGGATTCTGCTAAATTTATTCGCGAAGTTTGGATTATTGATTGACAGCACATCGTCTATATATCTGTAAGAGAAGTTAAAATCAGATGCTAAGTGTCTTTTCCCTGTATAGACTAACGATTGAATGAATTCAGCTTTGTACGAGTAAAAAGAAAAATGTCCGAAAGGAGTTGGGCACAATTGGTCCCCATTGGAATTCCGACAATTTGTTGGAAGACCTTTCCTCCAAACATAACAAAAGTGTTGTCGATCAGGAAGTTTAACATCTGAATATTATCTGTTTCAGTGTACTTATGTTCAGACTCTGACTTTTCTTTAACATAGTAGGTTTTGTTATAGTTAACAACTTTGCGATTACCGTCCTTGCTTGTAAACACATTACTTATAATTTTTGCGAGTGTGTAGTGTAAAGTGTCAAAAAATCAAATAAGTGATCGAATTGGCTCTACCGAAATTAGTGGATTTCAGATGGTCTAAAAGTTCTTTCAAATTCTTGAAAATGTCAAATTCTGATAACTACTTAAGCTATACTACTCCTATAATCGGAATTCATGAAAATAAAAGTAACAACTACCAAGCCTAGTTTTATTGTCTTGTAATTCCACTTGTCGCTTAAACCAATTAAAGTATCATTAATTTGATTGGTTCATGCAACAAGTGGTAATATCGGTAATAAATCACGGCTAGGTAGTTCTCATTTGTTCAAATAACAAGATATGATTATGAGAAAAGATTTCATAATTTACAATATACAATACAAATATTATTGAATGATATTCAAAACTTCTTACACAAAACGTTTTTTGAATAAGCCCATACCTGTTTTTTCTTTGTTAAGCGCCAGGTAAAGCAATGGAAACCTATCTACCTATCAGTTAAAAACAAACAACAGAAAGACGTGAATATTTAGAGTAAACGTAAAACAAATATCCAAGTGAACTGCATCTCATGATAGGGAAGCAAAGAAAAGGGCATACAATTATCCCTTTTGTGTCATTTAGTTATTTTTTTACCTAGCCTTTCTAAGACTAAATATCCAAAAATAGCAATCCAAGGAATGCTTGTGTCGCCTGCGAAGCGGTTTGATTATTATTCTAGAAAGTGGATCAAAATTATTGGTATCAGTAGAAAAGTCTTGTCAAATGAAATTCATTTGAAATATCAGACCTCTTAATAACATTAACAAATTAAAAGATATGGTCATTCTCAAATTTTAAGAAAAGAGTGTCAGTCATCTAGGTCAAGGTCACTACGTAAAAATTGGTATCAAAAAGGTCTCATCATAAGAAATATTAAAGACCTATCACCTACCAATTAAAAGATATATACAACCTTAGAAAAGAAGATCAAATATCTAGTTCAAGGTCAAAAGGTAAAACATTATGGAATGTGTGGAATGGCATTGTTACAAGGAAAATACATGTGAAATATCAAAGCCCTATCACCTACCAATCAAAAGATATAGCCAATATTACTTTTCTTGAAAAGTAGGTCAAATATCTAGGTCAAGGTCAAATATTATGGTCTGCGTAGAAAGGTCTTGTCACAAGGAATACACATGTGAAATACCAAAGCCCTATCACTTACCAATCAAAAGATATATCCATTCTTAATTTTTTTGAAAAGTAGGTCAAATATGTGGGTCAAGGTCAATAGGTCAAAAATTATGATATGTGTAGAAAGGTCTTGCCACAAGGATTGCACATGTGAAATATCAAAGCCCTATCACTTACCAATCAAAAGATATAGCGAATCTTATCTTTTATTCAAAAGTACGTCAAATTGTATCTAGGTCAAGGTCACAAGGTAAAAAATCATGGTATGTGTAGAAAGGTCTTGCCACAAGGATTGCACATGTGAAATATCAAAGTCCTAACACTTTCCAATCAAAAGATATCTCCATTCTTAATTTTTTTGAAAAGTAGGTCAAATATGTGGGTCAAGGTCAATAGGTCAAAAATTATGGTATGTGTAGAAAGGTCTTGCCACAAGGATTGCACATGTGAAATATCAAAGTCCTAACACTTTCCAATCAAAAGATATCTCCATTCTTAATTTTTTTGAAAAGTAGGTCGAATATGTAGGTCAAGGTCACTAGGTCAAAAATTATGGTATGTGTAGGAAGGTCTTGTTACAAGGAATACACATGTGAAATATCAAAGCCCTATCACTTACCAATCAAAAGTTATGGGCGGTGACACCCAAAGTGTGACAGACAGACAGACGGACGGACAGACGGAAAAGGGACAAAGTGATCCCTAAGTGTCGCTATGCTTCGCAGGCGACACAATAAAAAATTGTTGAGACAACATTTATGTCTGGAAATAAGCAAATAGTGATGAAGATACGGAAATGAACTAGGTTTTTTTGCAACTAATACCCTGAAAACCTACTCGTCCGTTGACGCTTAACGAAGAAAAAAACTTGCTGTGGCTTAAAGCTGAACTAAGTCTTTAAAAACCCCCATGACGTAGTAAATTTTTTTAGGGAACGGAAATTGTTAGAAGTGAAACTAACAATCTCCGTCCCCTAGCTAAAAATACACTTGGTCATGTGTTGATTTGAACTTTCCCCCTGATGACGTTTTGCATACTAATGTATCGTGACCCAAAATCCACTACCTCGAGTACTCGAGCGGTATATAAAGAAGCCTGGACGCGTGGACATTGTCATTTGTATGAGATGTCGTCTACCTGTAAAGATGAGTTCAGAAATTAGAAAATATCATAGAAAACCATACATTGAAATAGAAAATGGATAAAGTAATCATGAAATCTTCAGTTTTACTGAAATAATTAAAAGACGGGTACGTAATCTTGGGAACATGTGGAAGGGGATGGGTGGGAGGGGGTTGTTTTAGAACGGGATGAGGACGGGACCGGATGGGTAGGTTCTTTCATACGTTTTATATAAAATATTGCAAACCAAAAAGATGAATTCAAAATATTCATAGTTACATGTATTTACAATGTCAAAAAATTATATGCTACGTTTTACATTGATCAAAATTTGGTACATATGTGAAATAGTGGTTGGGTGGGATGTTGTTGGATTCAAGTATATCATTCAAACCAACAGACATGAAAGTAAATTGAAATCAATTTTCACAAGCAAAGGAGATCAAATATACATGCAGATGAAGAGGGAGCCCAATGTTTATGATCAACCAAGACATGTTGGGCCGGAAAGGGGGTGGGGTTAAGTTATTGAAAATTCATATTATCTGAAGTGAAATAGTATATTGATCAGTGTTTACTGCTTAAAGTTTACATCAAAGAATGGCATGCAATTTATTAAACGGAAGAGTAGTTGGGAGGGGGATGCCGGTGGGGGGGGGGAGGGGGTGTTATATCGAAACATTGTCATGCAAAAAAGCACAATAAAAGCACATACATTAACATACTAAAATACGATAGTTAAATTCTTCTATAATATTCTATTTTCATTACATACGATTTTGTTACATATACCTGTTTACTGTGAAAGGCAAGTACATAGCTGTTTCTCTGCATTTTCCTCATTTCAAAATTTCTTTTGGAAAATGTAATTAATCAGCTAAATTTCGAGAATACAAAACTGCATGATAATTATAGTGTTTTACTTACATGATATTTTAGAAAATACAATCCAATACAGGCCAATGGTCGGTACACAATTTTCTATAGTCCGGATTATCAGGACTCTTAACATATGAATATGTAGAGTCCTGAGGGGACCCCTTTTCTCAAGGTATATCTGCGCAAAAAATTGAAGACGATAGTAATTAAAATAATTTGAGAGCTTTCGTGGAAAATTCTTCGGTCCATATCTATTCAAGAGGCTACCGGCTCTTACTTTGCATGGATAATTTATCCCAATTAAGTCCACATACTTTAATAAACACTTTTCTCACTGGCCTCTCCACATTTCCTCTATTTTTTATGTTGGGACAACTCGACCAAATTATTAAGTCAATCCATCCTTGTTTCCGGTTGCCCAACCAATGTAGACAATTTGTCAGATTTTCTTTGTGCAATCTGTGTGATACTGGCCAATTTTCAATCCATCGTTTGGATGAAATGGTATATATTTCCTCCAGACATCGCCATTTATTCGTTTGGAACATTATTTCGACATTCTATAGCCATATCTTAAGGCTTTGTCGGATTACAGTATCTGGTCAGAGGAAATCGGGAACCAGTGTCACATAGGTTGCATCGACTGACATTCGGTCAGGTGACAGTGCAACTGGGGGTCCAAACAGACTGCCCAGGTACGTGTTTTTGGTCGTTCCCCTAGGATCAGTGGTTGTTTTACTCTGAGTACTTCTGTTTCTTCCACCAAAACAGCTGGGTTACTGATATTCCACCGGAAACAAGGATGGAGTGACTTAGACATTTGGTCAAGCTGTCTCATTATAAAAAATGGAGGAAATTTGACACAAAAGAGGAGGGGCCAGTAAGAAAAGAGTTTATTAAAGTATGTAGACTTATTTGGAATAAATTATCCATGCAAAGTAAGAGCTGAGAGCCTCTTGAATAGATATGTACCAAAGAATTGTCCATGACAGTGCTTGAAGTATTTTTATTTACTTCGCAAATTTGACACTACTTGGACTGCACTTTGAGAAAAGGGGTCCCCTCAGGACTCTACATATTCATATGTTAAGAGTCCTGATAATCCGGACTAAATTTTCTACAACATACATGACCTCATTGTGTAGACACATGTGAAAGTCGCGTGTTCGATTAGACTATTCGCATAATGAAAATGGGCTTTTATAAATTCATATCAATTAATTTATACATGTATACAAGTTACCGAATATTTGAATAAGCTTCATTATCCATTGGAATTTATATTTATGATTTGTTTGTATGATACGTTTGTATGCTTATTTCCATTGATGTGTTAAAAAGGGGGGGGGGGGGGCGTGAACGTGGAGACCTTGGGATGCAACAGATGGAATTCGCATCGGAAATGGGAAAGAAACAATTTAAAGAATTCTTGAAAATCCTATTTATCAATAGTTTATAGGTTTCCTTTGTGTTGAAACTATTTTTCGTCGAACAACTCTACCTGGGCCATGTCTTAGATCCGTTTCCTCCCAATATCCCCATCTCAATAACTACCCCCCCCCCCTCCCCCCCCCCATCAAATTCTGTATAGCCCTTTCTTTTCAGGGCCGGGTCCAAAATTTATGCTGAGGGAATGTGGAACATAGTGGCCTTACAATGTACACACTTTCCCGATACCATAACCATGACAAGGTCAAAGCTCCAGGTCAAGGTCACTAGGTCAAATGTTAAGGCATAAATTGAAAGGTCTTGTCATGGGCAATCTTCATGTATGATATAAAGTTTCTACTGCGTAATGTTCCTCAGATTTTGCTGCAACCATAAACTTTAACAAAAATGTTGACGAAAGACGGACAGACAGACAGACGGACATCGTCAATCTGTTACCGGGGTGGATTTGGTGTGGTGTAATGAATAACCAAAGTCCGGTGGATAAAGTTTGGATCCTTTATTACTGACTGTATAATTAATAATAATAACAGTCCTGAAACATATTAATAATCAACATAAGTATATAGAATATAATATCATTTGTATTTCATATATATTATTTCATATCAGCACAAAAATCACAGTCTGCATAATTATGTTATCGACACGGTATATTGTATTTAAACATGACCAATTTACAAATCTGTTAATGAATCAATTCAATCGAGCATCTCATTTCTAAGGGAAATAACTCTGATTCAAAAAATAGAAATACGTTAAGTATAAATAGAGATTGTATTTTATCTTTGCATAAATATCAAGGTCAAAATATTTAATTTAAAATGAACAATAATATTGCGTACCAGTTTATGGAACTAGACTGGGACTTGTGATAAATTCGTCTTGGCTATCCTCAAATCTCTTTAGCCAACTACATGATGGTCGAAATACTACAAACAATATAAAGTTCGATACAATATTCGTACGGGCGAATTAAAGTAAGGTAAGTATGAAAACAGCTTTCTAAACGATAGCAAACTGATCTATTCCAAAAATATAACTCATAAAGTCTGAGAGACCATACAAAATATATCTTCGACTCAGAAAAAGGTAAGTATTCAAAAAGTTCATAATATACGGATTTGTAACAGAATTACTCTTTCATAAATAACTTAACTAAATAAAGCTACCTTTCGTTCATCTCGTATTCTCAAAGTTAAAATAACGTTAATCTCAGAAATAAAGAGGAAAGTGGAAAATGGAGAAAATAAAGGAAAGTAACTTACAGTGTTCTGCACCAGGTAAGTATACAAGTGAATGTAGGTACTGTATTTAATTGTGTGAACAACTCAGACTCCGAGAAGACAATCATAAATTCAATACAATGTCCGTCTGACTAGCTCGGGGCTCAGGACAAATCTGGCCGAGCGGGAGTCTTAAACAAAGGCTTGGGCGCTAGAATGTTCGTAACCAATGAAAAGGTGTCATTTAGTCATATGTCTTAAAGAAAGTCGGTAATTGGTTAGTATGTAATTAGTTAAGTGACGCAGTGTGCGCAATGCGGCATTTAAATCGCTATATTAATTAAACGGAAATGAATCGCGCGCATGACCGGGACTCGCGTACTATTTAACAGGAAGTACGTATATAAATAAGGGATAAAAACGGACGTAAATATAAATAAATAAATACGGGTCCAAACTCACTCTACCACATACTCCCCCTGCTTGAAAAAAATGACGTCCTCGTCATTTCCATGTAATAAAAATAGGGAGTATATGAATTAATCATCAAAAGTCAATGCAAGTCAATAATCATGGTAGGGCATATCATGATAAACCTTGACAAAACTTTTCATCATACTAAAAGTTGGTATCACGAAAAAGACAGTTTTTCAGGAAGCATACTTCTGAACTATATCTTCAGAATAATGACCAATTCAAATAAAACAATTGCCTCATCATATGTTGCTTCAATCAGAGGGAATCTATGTGTGAAATATGAAATGGTTTCCATCTGAATGATTTTGCAAAAAGGGTTAAAATGATATATACAAATCAGGCTTACTCTTTTATGATACTGAGCATTGTATCAATGACCTTTTCCTCAAAGCCTTTACAACTGCCTGTTGTAATCAAACTTTGCAAGTATTGTACCTTTTCTTTCCAGTCCCCATTCTTACCTCTTTGTATGGTATTCACTATGAAATCTCCACTAGACATCCAAGCTGGTTGAGATCTATTTCTCGTACTGCGTCTCGGATACTCATTATCATCATCTTGACTGACATCTGCTTCCTCATTATCAGGAACGCCATCTGTGTTACCTGAAATATCAACATTGTCACCAGAATGTGACATCCCAACCCTGTCAGCAGAAGAATGCTGATCTCTGATCTCTGTGTCAGCAGATTCAACTTGTTGAGCGTCCTCAACATCTTCTATCTGACTATACTCATACTCAGTGGTACTATCTAGTTCATCATGTGGGATGAAAGATTCCACTGTTTGCGGTACCGGTACCTCTTCATCATCTGTATCATTATCATTTTCTGTATCTATGATATCAGTCTGTTGTTTCTCTTTTTCTGATGGTGTGGTTGGTTGACTTTGCTTTCTGGGTGCTGGTGTTGGTCTCTTTGTGTCGGATGGTTCTAGATATCCTATAGGCAAAAGTAAATTCCTGTGCAGTGTTCTCTTCTTTCCTTCTCCATTCTCTTTCTTTACAACAAAAACTGGTATCAAGGGATTAGGTTGTTTCACGATTATGTAGGTATCATTTTCCCATCTGTCTGCTATTTTGTGCTTTCCGTCAAATGCAACTACTTTCACCAATACTCTATCTCCCTCCTTGATGTTAGATCCTCTTATCTTATAGTCATAATTCTCCTTTTGCCTAGATCTTGCTTGCTGTGCACTTGCTGTTGCAACTTCATATGCTTTCTTCATTCTGTCTCTTAACTCTTCAACATACTTAGTCAGGCTTTTCTGTTGATGTTCGTTGATACCAAATGCAAGGTCGACGGGAAGACGGGGTTCTCTGCCGAATAGTAGATAGTATGGGGAGTGACCTGTACTCTCATGTCTGGTGCAATTGTAAGCATGAACTAGTGGTGCAACATGCGGCTTCCAGTTGGATTTCTGTTGAGGTTCCAGGGTTCCCAGCATATCTAACAAGGTTCTGTTAAAACGTTCCGTCATCCCGTTTCCCATAGCATGGTAGGGAGTCGTTCGAGATTTCGTCATTCCCGTAATGTTACATAGCTCCTTAATGATGTTTCCTACAAAGTTAGCTCCTTGATCGCTATGCAATCTTGTTGGAATTCCATAGAATGTGATGAAGTTGTTGAATAAGGCTTCAGCTGTTGTTTTCGCTGTCATATTACGTGTTGGTACTGCTTGTGCGAATCTCGTGAAGTGGTCGGTTATAACGAGAATGTGTTGAAATCCGCCTTTCGATCTTTCCAGCGTGAGAAAATCCATGCACACCAACTCTAATGGATATGTAGTTTCGATGTTGACGAGTGGTGCACATTGATTCGTTGGTGTTTTCCTTTTTATACATCGGTGACATTTCTTGATCCAATCTTCTATGTCTTTGAACATTCCGTTCCAATAAAATCTATCTCGTACTAGTGATATAGTTCTTTCCCTTCCTGGATGTCCAAATTTATTGTGTAAGAAATCTAGTACTGTGTTGATGTAGAATTTAGGAAGTACAAGTTGTTTTCTGTCCTCGCCGTTGATTTTCGTGTTTCTGTATAGAATGTCATCTTCCAAGACAAGATTGTTGAAGTTTCTTAGTAACGCATAGGAGTCTAGAGTATGTTTCATTTCATTTGCTTTTGGTTTCCTTCCTTTCCTGACAACTTCCTTCCATTCTTTGATTACAGGATCTAAGTTCTGCCTCTGTTTCCAGTCAATATCTTGAATGTCTGATATTGCTGTACCAGCATCGCTGTTGTCTAATACTTGTGTACCAAGAGCAAAGCAGTCAACCAGTGTATCTGTGTGTACTGAGTGACAAATGGCTTTAACTGAATCCTCACTGATGATATGTTTTTCATCTTCTGTTTCTGACTTAATGCGAGATAATCCATCCGCATCTGCGTTCTTCTTCCCTGGTCTATAAATGATTTCAAAGTTAAAGTTTGAAAGATCGGCTAGCCATCTGTGTCCTGTAGCATCAAGTTTCGCTGATGATAACACGTATGTTAGGGGGTTATTATCTGTATAAACTTTGAATGAATGTCCGTAGAGGTAGTCCTTGAATTTCTCAGAAATTGCCCATTTTAATGCTAGAAACTCCATTTTATGTGCTGGATAATTCATTTCTGATTTGGTGAGACCTCTACTTGCGTAACTGATGACTCTTTTCTGTCCTTCTTGTTCCTGATAGAGTACTGCCCCCAATCCTAGTGCACTTGCGTCTGTGTGTAGTTCAAATGGTAATTGATAATTCGGAAATCCTAAGATTGGAGGTGAGGACAACTTGTCTTTTAGTGTATTAAAAGCTTCTTCCTGTTCTTTCCCCCATGTCCATTTCTTTCGAGCTACCTGTTTTCCTTTCGCTTTATCTTTCCCTATTGGCATTAAGCTAGTAAGTGGCTTAGCTATCATGCTGAAATTCTGTATAAAACGACGGTAATATCCTATAAATCCTAGAAATTTTCTAACATCTTCCGGTGTTTTTGGTGTAGGCCAATTCTTTACTCGTTCTGTTTTATCTGGATCTGTCTCTATTCCTTCCTTGGATACTATGTGACCTACGTATTTGACTCTTTGCATGAGGAAGTTGCATTTCTTCGGTGATAATTTTAGTCCTGTATCTCTAAGTTTGTCAAAAACAAGTTGAAGTCTGTGAAGATGTTCCTCGTATGTTTTAGAAAATATGATTAAATCGTCGAGAAATATGAAACAGATGTTCAAGTGTAACTCTCCTAAGCAATCCTCCATAAGACGCTGGTATGTTGCTGGGCTGTTGGACAAACCAAAGGGCATTCTATTATATTCGTAGAATCCCAATGGGCCCACAGTAAACGCTGTTCTTTCTTTATGTTCTTCTTTGATGTTAACTTGATGGTATCCAGACTTGGCATCCAAGACAGTAAAGTATGAGTTTCCACTTAGATTCTCGAGTATCTCTTCTACGATAGGCAGAGCATATGCATCCTTCTTGGTCCTGCTGTTCAATTGTCGGTAGTCAACACACATGCGCAGTTCACCGTTCTTTTTCCTACAAAGTACTAAGTTACTGGTAAACGGTGACTTTGATTTTCGAATGATTCCTGCCTCTAACAATTGTTGCAAATGGTCTCTGACTTCATTGTACATTGAAGCTGGTATGCGTCGATGTCTTTGTTTGAATGGAGTAGGGTCAGTAAGCTCGATGTTGTGCTCAACAGATGTAACATGTCCTATATCTGTTCCACTCCATGAAAATAAGTCTTTGTTGTTGTCTAAGAATGTTCTTATTTCCTGGTACTGTCCTGGTGTAAGGTTGTCAGTAGCAATGTTGATAAGGTCTAATTTCTCGTCGATCTGTTGTTCCTTTTGGTCTGGAATGTTTTCTATATTGACAGTTTGTAGTTCACATAAGACTGCTCGTGGTGATATAGTAACTGTCCTTGTTGTAATGTTGCATATGTGAACAGGTACTTCGGTCTGATGTTCGTAGTTGTACGTGATGATAGTTGGTACAATATCTAAGTCACGATGAAGTGATGAGTTTGAAGTAGTGTGTAACATTGCACACGAAGACTGATACGGTATCTTTCCATCAACGTATCCTTTGACTATAGTGCTACTGTTTGGTGATATGGTAATTCTAGATGTTTCAGCAGACTTTACTATTCCGAGCTTGAAATTGTTCTTTGATAGTTCTTTTTCTCTAAGTGCTAGACATCTAAATGCCAAGTACCAAGGTGTGTGTAACTTTGCTTCCTGGAGATATCGTACGCCATGTTGTGTTTTGAGATCATTGAGTAAAACTGACAGGATGTTGGTACCTATAAGCAGAGGTACTTTATGGTGATAATCTGTGTCCTCTACTATAAGAAAGATGCATGGATATTTCTTAGAATTCTGAAGTCCTTGTGCTGATATTTCTGTTTCAATGTATCCTTGGTAAGGTAGGTGATTTCCATCAGCACATTGAAGTTTGAAGATGTTATCTAATTTAATCAACGGTTTGTCTGATAAATGCTTTTGGTAAAATGACAATGCCATCGTTGATACTGTCGATCCTGTATCCAATAATGCTCTTGTGTTTGTGTTTTCTACATCTATGTCTATTTCGCAGGATTCTCCAACTAAATTTGTATTGTTGCTGTTATTATGACGCTGTGATCTTATATGACCTAGTGTCCGCGTCGTGACCCAGGTCTCCTGTAGTTTAACGGTGGTCGTCGCAAATGGTCAAGTCTAACTCTACAGCCCAATGCCAAGTGGCCCTCTTGTCCACATCTGTAACATATAGGATCTTTCCCATAGTAGTTATTCTGTCCCTGTTGTTCATAGTGTTGTCGATTATACGTGTAAAATGGTTGTTGGTATCTAGGTTGTCCTCGTCCACTGTTATAGTGACTTCTATTTGTTTGACCTCTGTATATCCCTCTACCTCTATCATTGTTAAAATGTGGCTGATGTTGCATTGTGTTGATCTGTTCGACTTGTTGTGTTGGTGCCCTTTGATCCGCCATGTCCTTTTTCATTTCTGTCATATCAGATGTAAGTTTCTGAACCATAGCTTTTAATTCATCGAGATCGGAATGCTGTGTTGTTATAGCTTTTACGTGTTCCTTTGATAAAGTTGATTTCCTTTTATTTATTTCTTCTTCTTTTCTTCTAATAGATCTTCTTAGATTATCAAAATCTTGTGATTTATCGAAGATGTGTCCAACTGTATCTTGGAGTGATGGTTTAAGGCCTTCATAAAACATGTTTCGAAGCATTTCGTTAGATTCTGATGGTTTAACTTGTCCATGAAGAATGGCTTTATTCATTAGATCTTCAAGCCTGCATCCCCAACTGGCTACATCTTCATCTTCCTTTTGTCGTGCACTAAAGAATTCTGAAAGTACACTGGCCTTAGTGTCTATGCTGCCAAATATGCTTTCTAGTTTGTAAAGTATTTCGCTTACGGAAGCTTCTGAGCCAAGGCGCATGATAACTCTAGCTGCCTCTCCTTTAGTTGACCTCCTAATGGCATGTGTGATGATGGAATCCGAATATTTATCTTTCATGAGACACTCTACTTCATATTTCCATAGGTCAAACGTAGCATCACCCTTTTTATCTCCAGAAAAGGTTGGAAGTCTGGGAGGTTGGTATGTAGTGGTGATTTGTTGCTGTTGTTGAGATCTACCAGGTTCTGATTTAGTTCCTTCTCTAGACCTTGCTCCTTTTGAGAAATCTAGTAGCCATTTTTGGAAATCTTCCTTGGATTTAGCGGATGGTTTTATTCCCATTTCCTTAAAGGCGTCTGACATAGCTTTCAGTTCGTCTTCGTTGAGTTCTGACATGATGAATGTCTGATGTAAGCTATGTAAGCTATAGTTCTTAACTAAGTGTACTATGTAAGTACAAACGAAAAATGACAAAGTAAAATATAAGTACATACACAATTCTGATCAAAATATGTCAAATGACACTCAAAAATATTTAACAAAGTATGTGTGTATTCTATGCTAAAGAATACAAAAATGTTCAAAAGTATTTACACAATCATGATCAAAAATACATATAGCGCACAAACAGATATGCTAAATCTGTGTAAAAATTCTAAGGTAGGTATTCTATCGATGTAACGGGAAAGAAAAAAAAATCAAAGTAGTTATCGATCAGATGATCCGACTGATAACTTTAACTCCTAATTAAGTGACATAATCAGAACATTCGAAAATGTCAGATAAATGTTGAATATATTTCAACTAAGAAATATCTAAGCTAATGAAAAAAAATTACAAAGTCAAAAGTGACTTAAAATAATTTGCAAAGTTTGCAAAATGACAATCTACCAAAAATTAAAGGGAGGTAATCCACTTTTCGAGTAACCCCGAGTTACGGAAGACAACTCTAACCGGAAGTGAGACCAAGGTGCGTAACTCTTGAATGACTTGAGTCAATGAAAATCAATGAATAAAAAATTGATAAGTCAAAGTACGAAGTTTCACTGACTTGATGTAACTTAAAGCTAATTCTAAACTAACTAAGTTCTAAAATGCTACATCTAAGATACATACCATTACTGCTGAGTGGCTGTCCATATGATCAAATAGGCGAAAGTATCGCGTAACGAGTTTGTGCACAACGGTCAATTTATGGAACGAATTGACAGAAGAATGAATAAGGGTCAATATCTGGGACGTTTCGACCAGTAAACGAATGAAAGTACAAATGAGTGACTTTCTATAAATAGTATGCGTATGCGCTATTTAAGTGCAAAGTTAATGCATTAAAATATGAACATGCAAAACAGTCAGGCGTCAAGTTCGATTGTCGAACACAACAACACTTTGCAGTAAAATTTGTCCATTTCAATCCGACAGACAGACGACTATACGATATACACTGACAGACAGACAGTCTTCACTGTGTGAATATGTACGGGCGTGTATGTAAACTACTTCAGAAAGGCATCACAGTAGATAGTTATAGCTTGTTAGAGCATTAATATGCATCTCGAACACTCTTCTTGTATACCTCAATACATTTATCTTAAAGTTACATAAAATAATGACAAAAATAAGTTCTGTATATGATATGGGAACTTTTCAGTGTTGTCAAAATCAGCTGTTTTATTAAACCAGCTTTTCACTTGTTGTTTGGTCAAGTGAAACCGTCTATAGCTCAGGTAATAGACTATACATGCATGAAATGAAATCTAATCAAAAAGTGATTTCTTACCGTGTCGCAGACTGTAACACTAATACAAATCTTTCAATGAATTATACTGATACAAAGAAATGTCAATTGTGGTAAACTGCACATCTGAGTGTCCGAATATGTATTCACTATAAAAGTTCGATTCACTGAATAGCCTCTATATCTATAACACTGTCCGATATAACGTCACTTGAGTGTTCGTATCACACGGAAAGTATCCTGGATATGCGCCGGTCATCAATCAGTGGTGGATCCAAATCACGTTGGGCGCCATTGTTACCGGGGTGGATTTGGTGTGGTGTAATGAATAACCAAAGTCCGGTGGATAAAGTTTGGATCCTTTATTACTGACTGTATAATTAATAATAATAACAGTCCTGAAACATATTAATAATCAACATAAGTATATAGAATATAATATCATTTGTATTTCATATATATTATTTCATATCAACACAAAAATCACAGTCTGCATAATTATGTTATCGACACGGTATATTGTATTTAAACATGACCAATTTACAAATCTGTTAATGAATCAATTCAATCGAGCATCTCATTTCTAAGGGAAATAACTCTGATTCAAAAAATAGAAATACGTTAAGTATAAATAGAGATTGTATTTTATCTTTGCATAAATATCAAGGTCAAAATATTTAATTTAAAATGAACAATAATATTGCGTACCAGTTTATGGAACTAGACTGGGACTTGTGATAAATTCGTCTTGGCTATCCTCAAATCTCTTTAGCCAACTACATGATGGTCGAAATACTACAAACAATATAAAGTTCGATACAATATTCGTACGGGCGAATTAAAATAAGGTAAGTATGAAAACAGCTTTCTAACGATAGCAAACTGATCTATTCCAAAAATATAACTCATAAAGTCTGAGAGACCATACAAAATATATCTTCGACTCAGAAAAAGGTAAGTATTCAAAAAGTTCATAATATACGGATTTGTAACAGAATTACTCTTTCATAAATAACTTAACTAAATAAAGCTACCTTTCGTTCATCTCGTATTCTCAAAGTTAAAATAACGTTAATCTCAGAAATAAAGAGGAAAGTGGAAAATGGAGAAAATAAAGGAAAGTAACTTACAGTGTTCTGCACCAGGTAAGTATACAAGTGAATGTAGGTACTGTATTTAATTGTGTGAACAACTCAGACTCCGAGAAGACAATCATAAATTCAATACAATGTCCGTCTGACTAGCTCGGGGCTCAGGACAAATCTGGCCGAGCGGGAGTCTTAAACAAAGGCTTGGGCGCTAGAATGTTCGTAACCAATGAAAAGGTGTCATTTAGTCATATGTCTTAAAGAAAGTCGGTAATTGGTTAGTATGTAATTAGTTAAGTGACGCAGTGTGCGCAATGCGGCATTTAAATCGCTATATTAATTAAACGGAAATGAATCGCGCGCATGACCGGGACTCGCGTACTATTTAACAGGAAGTACGTATATAAATAAGGGATAAAAACGGACGTAAATATAAATAAATAAATACGGGTCCAAACTCACTCTACCACAAATCTATAGACCGGAATTGCTTTGCAATCCGGCCAATTAAAAGTGGCGAGTTGGAGGGGTTTTGTTTGGTCTAAATCATCCATGAACGATCATCATATGCACTACTCTGGAGCTGAAATGTTGGAAGAAAGAGTAAAATTACTTTGAATTTCTGTGATTTTTTTTAATCCACATTAAAAGTATAGGAATTGGAATTTAAAATTAATTTCATCTGAAACTCATCAAAGCTTTTATACATGCATTCACATGGTTTCATTTTTGAACAGCTATTCCTTTTTCCCTTTTATCAATGATTTTCGAATGCATGATTTCCCCAAAACTACTGAACGTCTCGTTCTCAGCGAGGCGTGTCTGTCTGTAGGCATGGTCCATTTAATATTGGGGGGGGGGGGGGGGCTTGGGATTTTTTTTTGTCGGAGCATGATTATTTTTTTCGCCCCATACCGGAGCAAAATTATTTTTTTTCTTGCAAAGTTGGAGCAAGGAATTTTTTTTATAATAAGTGATGTGCAATATATAAAGAATGTTTGTGTTTTAATAGAAATTCTTGATTTTTATTCAAAACTCTAAAATATTACTTTATTTTTATGAAAAAATTAATTCACTTCTAAGCAGAGAGATAGAAGTATTTACAATATAATCCTCAGTAAACAAATTTTATATCTTGTAAGAGGGTCTGAGGGGAGGATTTTCTAGACAAATTTTGAATTAAGAATTATAAATTAGGGGAAAAACTGAAGTTCTCCTTCGAAGCTTGTATATGAATAAGACTCTATGGTGAAACATGCATCTATTACATGTAATAATATGAATTATGGCAAAGCCATTGTGAGGACGCAGATGAATTATAATTTCAATCATTTTTCACCATACATCATTGAATATTTTTTTTTTCACTAAGTTAATAATAAACAAAATATTTCATACAATTTGTGTTCTTATTATTCTTTTCCAGCATCTTTTTTATTTTATCAGTCTTAATTTTTTTTAATCCATAATCATCTACAGGAGAGGGGATATTTTTATAGAAAATTTCTTGATCGACAGCATGCAAATAACTCTTAAATGCGGGGAAACAACTCTCAATGTCGGCCGGCTTGATGTCACAAAACAATCAGTAAACATGAAATCGCAATGCTTTAATTTTGAAACTTCAATGACAGATGAGAAGAGGTCAAGTGATGTAATCTTAATCTATGTATATATTGTAAGTCCTTGGACCTTGACGAAAACCAAGGAAAAGAGAACTCGGACAAGAAAACTATTAAAATTAAAAAAAAAAAAAAGATTTTTTTTTTTTACTTTTTTCTAAAGTGTTAACATATTGTAAGATATACATGTATCTTGATTATTCAATTCAATAAAACTTTAAAATTTTTATTTTTCAAATTTCATTGGGTGATGAAATGTCAGTTGTCGTGCGCCCCCCCCCCCCCCCCTTGCACTCCCTTTTACTTTCACCGGAAAAATTAACATTCAATATGTACTGAGAAGAAAGAAAACCTCCTTTCCAGCGCTGTCTATAGTGTTATCAGCAATATATCGTTTTATGGGATGGCCTGGAGAAGGCCTAGGGGGTTATACTAAAATAAAAAAAAAAATTAAAAAATCCATTATAATATTTGTATCACAGGATTTTCCCTTCTGAATAATGTTTACAAATGATTTTCCAATATAATGTCTGAAGACAAAATTCATTCCTTTACTATAAACATTCAGGCGCGTAGCTGGCCCTGTTTGGAAGTGCAAGCCCGATATGGCAAGGGGTCTAGGGGCCCGACGGAGAACGATTTCAGCAAATTTAAGTGGCTAAAAATACATTTTAAATGCACATTTTCAAACAAATTTTCTCAATAACTGTACTATCAAAAGCCACAAATTTTCAATAAAATGGGACCACTGGAACTCGTTTATCAGCTAGTATAAGGCACGGTCCATTTGATATCCTGGGGGTGGGGGCCTTTGGTTTTTTTGTCGAAGCAAGCTTAAGATTATTTTTCTCGCCCCAGAGTGGAGCAAAATTATTTTTTCTTGCAAAGTTGGAGCAAGAATTTTTTTCAGATTTCAATAGGTTAATTGGTGAAAAACTGAAGTTCTCCTTCAAAGCTTGCATATAAAATTATAATCTATGGTGACACATGCACTGCATCTATTAACAGTAGCACCTTTAAGGAAACCCTTTTTTCATTAACATGCTGTGTTATAAATACAGATAATCAACTGACTGATCATTTCGCTACATACTGTAGCCTCAATCTAATATCAAATGTTCCACAGTCCTTTCGTCGCGATGTTTGGCTCTACAACCAGGCCAATTTCGACCAACTAAAAAACGACTTACATAATACAGAATGGGGTTCTATTTTAAACGACACAGATATTGATGTTGTCTGTCAGAATTTCAATAACAAATTGAAGGAAGTGGTCCTTAAACACATACCTAAAAAGTCCGTTATCATACGCGGAAACGACAGACCTTGGTTCAATTCCACCATCAGAAAAGAAATAAGGCTTAGAGATAGATTCCGTAAAAAATACATAAGCACTAAATCACAACAACATAAATATATATATAAACAGCAACGAAATAAAGTGAATAACTTAAAGAAAATCCTAAAGGAAAAATTTATTATTAACCTTGACGACAATATCGATGAAATAAAATCAAGAAATCCAAAACTGTATTGGTCAATAATTAGGACTTTGTTAAAAGGCACCAAACCCTCACAGACATTACCCCCCTTAAATAGCGAAAATGGCCTAGTTTTCAGCGATAGTGAAAAATGTGACCTTTTAAACGAGTATTTCTGCAAAATATCTAGTCTTGAAAATGATGATAAAACCCCACCTTCTTTTGATGAACGAACGGAAATACATGTTCTAAATATAACAGTAACTGAACAAGAAATAAAAGATATAATTGAAATTCTAGACATAAATAAAGCATCTGGATCTGATGAATTCAGCCACAGGCTTATCAAAAATATAAGAGACGAAATTGTTACTCCTCTTGTTATAATATTTAATAAATCTCTTCAAACTGGAAAATTTCCCATTCAGTGGAAACACGCGAACGTTATACCTGTTCATAAAAAAGGATCTAAATCCGACACAACTAACTATCGCCCTATTTCTCTACTCAGCTGCATAGGCAAAATTTTTGAAAGAGTTATGTTTAAACACTTTTATAATCACTTAAACTCCAACAAGCTTCTCCATAATATGCAATCCGGTTTCCTCCCAGGCCACTCCACCACCTTTCAGCTTATTGACATCTATCACCATATATGTCTTGCTTTAGATCATAAGGAATATTTAGGTTTCACTTTTTGCGACATAAGTAAGGCCTTTGACCGTGTCTGGATCAAAGGCCTAATTCACAAACTGAACGCCTATGGGTTTAAGGGTGAAATATTAAAGTGGATTTCCAGCTATTTAACTAACAGATCACAACAAGTAATATTGAATCAATGTTCCTCTACAATAGGCAGACCAACAGCCGGTGTACCACAAGGATCGGTCCTTGGGCCATTGTTCTTTCTTGTATTTATTAATGATCTCCCTGATGCTATTGAAGGTCTCTCTCGTCTGTACGCTGATGATACTTCTGTTTTCCATTCTTCCTCTTCTTTATCTGAAATAGAAAGAAATACTAATTTAGATATGACAAATATAACAAAATGGTCAAAAGACTGGCTAGTTGAGTTCAATCCGGCTAAAACTAAAGTACTTGTATTTGGAGCAGATGATAATGAGCTTGAAAATCTAATTTTTATTTTCGACAATATTCCTATCAACCCGGTCCATTCGCACAAGCATTTAGGTATTACCTTTGACAATAACGGCAAATGGACAAGTCATATAGACGATATTGTAACTAAAGTTTCTAAACTCATAGCAGTATTTCGTAAAATCAAGTACAAACTCAATAGGAATACACTTAATAAAATGTATCTTACTTTTATTCGTCCACATCTTGAATATGCTTGCGAGGTGTGGGATAACATAACAATTAATGATTCAAATAGATTAGAAAAACTTCAAAATGAGGCGGCAAGAATCGTAACTGGCCTCCCTAAATACTGCTCCTTAAATTCTCTTTACTCTGAACTCAGTTGGGAAACACTCAAAAAAAAGGCGCGAAAAACAAAAATTAGGTATTATGTACAAAATTAAAAATGGCTTAGTCCCCGATTATTTATCTGACATACTACCTCCTGAAGTTCATGAAAATACACCATATAATCTACGAAACAGTCATAATATTCAACAATTAAATACTAGACTCAACCTTTACAAAAATTCCTTCTTTCCGGCAACAATAAAACTATGGAATGATCTTCCTCTGGATACTAGAAATTCAACATCAATAAACACATTCAAAAGAAAACTCAACACTAATATATACTTACCTCCTAAGCACTATAGTTATGGTAACCGTTTGACAAATATCCATCACACAAGGCTTCGACACGGTTGTAGCTCGCTAAATGCTCATCTATTTAAATACAATATTTCAACCAGTGATCGATGCAACTGTGGAGAAACAGAGACATCTAAACACTTCTTTCTTGACTGCAAACTTTACGACAATATCCGACTTCCTCTTATAAGTGCGATCACTCAAAACGAAGGTACTGTAAACATGTCTACTATACTTTGTGGAGACGAAACTCTCTCCTTATCCTGTAATACACGTATAGTAAATGCTGTTCAGACATTCATTAAACAGAGTAAACGTTTCTCTTAATTCATCAACTTACCTGCACTGCACTGCACCTCCTCTTTCCCTGTATCTTCCTCTTCTCTATCTTCTTCACCTCGTGCACGTCACACAACACGCACATATTGTTTTATTACATGACAATAAGTACCACTGTAAATCTTTAAATTGATACTTTTTTGTATATACTTGTATGGAGACGGCTTTCTAAGTTGTGAAAACTTGTGCCCGATCCAATTGTTTACTAAGACAATAAAATATGTTTCATTCATTCATTAACATGCATTCTTTTGATATTTTCAAATAAATAAATGAAATATGATATTTGGCCTAAAAGAAATAATGTTTTGATAGATAACTATGGCAAGCTATTTTTCAAATATGTTTTCATTGTTTTTCATCTATTTATCATTTATTTATTTTTTGTTTAATTTCATATTTTTATCACCGAATAATGTGCAAGCCCGGGCTTATTGGCTTACATGGCAGCTACGCGCCTGACATTGATAAAAGAAGGTGAAAGCGAGGGAGAGGAAGGGGCGGGAGGAGGGAGAGAGGGGAGCGTGAGGGGGAGGGAGAGGAAGGATGCGGGAGGGGGTATGTGAGGGGGAGATAAGGGGGCGGAGAGAGATATCCCCTGTCTTTTCCAGAACCCTAAAAAGGTAAGGATGAAAGGGAGGGGAGGAAGGGAGGGAGGGAGCTGGGAGATGTCAGGAGGTAGGAGAGGGGAGGAAGGGGCGGGACGGAGGAGAGAAGTATTCTGAGTAGAAATTCACCCCTGTCACCCCCTTCCCCCACAATTACAATCAACCCCCCTCTTTCTAAAAAAATCTGAAGCCTTCACTCCCTCCTCCTTTTTTGAATAACCCTGGATCCGCATATGATTTACCTCAAAGGGGAAGAAAATACCCAGCCTTATTCACAGAGCCCCAGTTTGTGTTTACCTATTTGCACTAAGTACTGTTAATGATGACGTAAGTTGTGACGCGTTGTGTACAGTATAGAAGGCAGCAGTCATTTAGAATGAGTTAAAGAAGATCCTGACGATAATCTCAACAGCACTCACAATAGAGCACCATGTTGAGCATCGACGGACCCCTAGCAAGCTAGAGGTGGGATCAGGTGCCCGGGAGGAGTAAGCATCCCCTGTTGGCTAGCCGCACCCGCCGTCGATGTTAATGCACGATAAAGAACACAGTATATAAAATGCATGCACTGTCTGACTTTATGTCTATATAGAAAGTGCTATGGCGACCAAGTCAGGGAAATATATTCAAAACACTTACTGTCAAACCCCTCGCGGGGAACTTTTTTACGAGCTCCACACGGCAAAGGGCATAAGTGTGACACAAATGAGTTAAAGAAGATCCTGACGATAATCTCAACAGCACTCACAATAGAGCACCATGTTGAGCATCGACGGACCCCTAGCAAGCTAGAGGTGGGATCAGGTGCCCGGGAGGAGTAAGCATCCCCTGTTGGCTAGCCGCACCCGCCGTCGATGTTAATGCACGATAAAGAACACAGTATATAAAATGCATAGAATATAAAATATATAGAAGTTTGTGTTGCATTTTGGGATTTACACTGCATAGATTTCCTGTAGATTCCACTCACTGTACATGTAGATCTTATATGTGTGGAGAGAAACCACATTATTCGATCTACATGTATCAAAATATCAGCTGCAAATCATCCTCGAAAGCAGAATGAAGTTTGGTAAGTCGCTGATCGCTCTGATATTTTTTGTTTGTACAAAATGTATTTTCATCCCAGCATTATGAGTTTATCCATGGATTTGTCTAGGGGGCTGTCGATGAAAGAAACGTTGAGAAAGTCCGCGAAACAAAGTTTTATGCTGACGTCGCATGCTGACGTCACGTTGTAATTTTCAAAGAGGATATTCGGACTAAACATGATATATGTTGGAAATGATGGTGCAATGTCAATATTACGTGAAGCAAAGTACAAAACATACATTGGAACACTGGAGGAGTAAGCCAAACGGAGAATATTCAAAGGAGATTGATAAATCCTGGCCATCGATAGGTTTCATTCTGTCGTCAAGTGACATTGTCAAAAAAATAAGCTTGCGCTTCACGCCGATCAAATGGGCAATGGGGAGAATGACGTCATTGACCACGGTTTTGGAACCTATAGGTATAGCATAGAATTCAATAAAAAAACACAATTTTTCCTATATATATACACGTGTTACCTTGATGAGGACTACGTCCGCGCCTGCGGCGCGGACTGCGTCCTCTAGTAATGCATTATATTCATAGTATATTTAATATGAATTATGGCAAAGCCATTGTGAGGACGCAGATGAAATACAATTTCAATGAATTAATACCCAATTTTCACAATACATCACTGAATATTTTTTTCTACTAAGTTAATAAGAATAAAATATGTCATACAATATGTGTTCTTGTTATTTTTTCCAGCATCATTTTACCGTCTTTATCAGCCTTACATTACTTTTTTTCTTGAAATCCAGAATCATCTACAGGAGAGGGGATATTATAGACAATTTCTAGATCGACAGCATGCACATAACTCGTAAATGCGGGGAAACAATTCTCAATGTCACAAAACAATCAGTTAAAACATGAAATCGCAATGCTTAATTTTGAAACATAAATGACAGATAAGAAAAGATCAAGTGATGTCATCTTAATCTATCATTTAATTCCTTGGACCTTGACGCAAACCAAGGAAAAGAGAACTCGGGCAAGAAAACTGTGGGCACAAACCATTAAAATTGAAAAAAGAAATTTTTTTTTACTGTTTTCTGAAGTATTTATATATTATATAAGATTAACATGTATCTTTATTATTCAATGAATTCAATTAAACTTTTAAATGTTTACATTTAAAATTTCATTGGGTGATGAAATGTCAGTTGTCGTATCAGGAATACGTATCCCCCCTTGCACCCACCCACCCCTCTCCCCTTTTACTTTCACCGGAAAAATGAGCATTCAAAATATAGAAGAGAGAGAAAACTTCCTTTTCGGCGCCGTCTATAGTGTTATCAGCAATATATCGTTTTATGGGATGATCTGGAAAAGGGGGTTAAAACTTACAAATTAAGTACAGTATAACATTAGTATTACAGGATTTTCCCTTCTAAATATTAATGTAAATGATTTTCCAATGTAATATCTGAAGACAAAATTCTTGCTCATTCCTTTACTTTAAAAGAGGGCGAAAGGGAGGGGGAGGGGCGGGAGGAAGGTGAGAGGGGGAGAGGGAGGGTAGGGAGGGAGCGAAGGGGAAGAAGGAAGGGTGTGTGAGGGGAGATAAGGGGGCGGAGAGAGCGGGTACCCCATGTCTGCTCCCCATCCCCATAAAAGGCAAGGATGAATGGGAGGGGGAGGAAGGAGGCAGCTGGAGGGAGGCAGAAGGGAGGGAGGGAGAGGTTAGGAGGTGGGAGAAGGGAGCGGGACAGGGGAGAGAAGGAGATAAGTTAGTAGAAATCTTCCCCCTGTCCGCCCCCCCCCCTTGAATACAATCAACCCTCCCCCCTTTTTAAAAAAAAATCTGAAGCCTTCTCCCCTCTACCTTGGATCCGCTTATGATTTACTACCTCAAAGGGAAAAAAAATACCCACCTTATAAGTAATTTCTGACAGAAAAAGAATATACTTCATGCTTAAAATTAACAGAGCCCCATCTGTGTTGCCCTATTTGTACTAAATACTGTAAATGATGACGTAAGTTGTGACGCGTTGTAAACAGAACCAAAGGCAGCAGACATTTAGAAGTTTTTGTTGGGATTTACACTGCATAGATTTCCTGTATATTCTACATGTAGATCTTATATATGTGGAGAGAAACCACATTATTCGATCTACAGGTATCAAAATATCAACTGCAAATCATCCTCGAAAGCAGAATGAAGTTCGGTAAGTCGCTGATCGCGCAGATATTTTTTTGTTTGTTTTTTCTCCCAGCATATAGTTTATCCATGGATTTTTCTGAGGGAGCTGTCGATGAAAGAAAGTCCGCGAAACAAAGTTGTATGCTGACGTCGCGTCGTTTGCTGACGTCACGTTGTATTTTTCAAAGAGGATATTCGGACTAAACATGATATATGTTGGAAATGATGGTGTAATGTCAGTATTACGTGAAGCAAAGTACAAATCACACATTGGGACACTGGAGGAGTAAGCCAAACGAAGAATATTCAAAGGAGATCGAGAAATCTTGGTCATCGATGGGTTTCATTCTGTCGTCAAGTGACATTGTCAAAAAAATAAGCTTGCGCTTCACGCCGATCAAATGGGCAATGGGGAGAATGACGTCATTGACCACGGTTTTGGAACCTATAGGTATAGCATAGAATTCAATTGAAAAACACCATTTTTCCTATATATATACACGTGTTACCTTGATGAGGACTACGTCCGCGCCTGCGGCGCGGACTGCGTCCTCTATAAGCCTCTAAGGAAGCCCTTTTTCCCCATTAACATGCATTCTTTTGATAGAGGACGCAGTCCGCGCCGCAGGCGCGGACGTAGTCCTCATCAAGGTAACACGTGTATATATATAGGAAAAATGGTGTTTTTCAATTGAATTCTATTCTATACCTATAGGTTCCAAAACCGTGGTCAATGACGTCATTCTCCCCATTGCCCATTTGATCGGCGTGAAGCGCAAGCTTATTTTTTTGACAATATCACTTGACGACAGAATGAAACCCATCGATGACCAAGATTTCTCGATCTCCTTTGAATATTCTCCGTTTGGCTTACTCCTCCAGTGTCCCAATGTATGATTTGTACTTTGCTTCACGTAATACTGACATTGCACCATCATTTCCAACATATATCATGTTTAGTCCGAATATCCTCTTTGAAAATTACAACGTGACGTCAGCATGCGACGCGACGTCAGCATACAACTTTGTTTCGCGGACTTTCTTTCATCGACAGCTCCCTCAGAAAAATCCATGGATAAACTCATAATGCTGGGAGAAAAAAACAAACAAAAAAATATCTGCGCGATCAGCGACTTACCGAACTTCATTCTGCTTTCGAGGATGATTTGCAGTTGATATTTTGATACCTGTAGATCGAATTTATGTGGTTTCTCTCCACATATATAAGATCTACATGTAGAATATACAGGAAATCTATGCAGTGTAAATCCCAACACAAACTTCTAAATGTCTGCTGCCTTTGGTTCTGTTTACAACGCGTCACAACTTACGTCATCATTTACAGTATTTAGTACAAATAGGTCAATGCAGCTGGGGCTCTGTTAAAAGCATGAAGTATATTTTTTTCTGTCAGAAATAACTTATAAGGCTGGGTATTTTTTTCCCTTGGAGGTAGTAAATCATAAGCGGATCCAAGGTAGAGGGGTGAAGGCTTCAGATGTTTTTTAGAAAGGGGGGAGGGTTGATTGTATTCAAGGGGGGGGGGGGCGGACAGGGGGTAGATTTCTACTAACTTCTCTCCTTCTCTCCCCTGTCCCGCTCCCTTCTCCCACCTCCTAACCTCTCCCACCTCCTAACCTCTCCCTCCCTCCCTCCAGCTGCCTCCTTCCTCCCCCTCTCATTCATCCTTGCCTTTTATGGGGGTGGGGAGCAGACATGGGGTACCCGCTCTCTCCGCCCCCTTATCTCCCCTCCCACATCCTTCCTTCTTCCCCCTCGCTCGCTCCCTGCCCTCCCCTCCCCTCTCACCTTCCTCCCGCCCCTCCCTCCCTTTCACCCTCTTTTAAAGTAAAGGAATGAGCAAGAATTTTGTCTTCAGATATTACATTGGAAAATCATTTACATTGTTTAGAAGGGAAAATCCTGTAATACTAATGTTATACTGTACTTAATTTGTAAGTTTTAACCCCCTTTTCCAGATCATCCCATAAAACGATATATTGCTGATCAATAACACTATAGACGGCGCCGAAAAGGAAGTTTTCTCTCTCTTCTACATTTTGAATGCTAATTTTTCCGGTGAAAGTTAAAGGGGAGAGGGTGGGTGGGTGCAAGGGGGGGATACATATTCCTGATACGACAACTGACATTTCATCACCCAATGAAATTTTAAAAGTAAACATTTAAAAGTTTAATTAAATTCATTGAATAATAAAGATACATCTTAATCTTATATAATATATAAATACTTCAGAAAACAGTAAAAAAAAATTCTTTTTTTTAATTTAAGGATGACGAATACTTAAGGGATTCAAGGTCAAAAGCTATTTAAAACTGCTTTAATTGATCAATGTATCCTAAATGAAGAAATATACAAAAAGAGTTCATCTCAATCCAGGTTTTTTTATATATTCAATGGTCTGATGAGCATAATGGTCCAAAAACAGAAATAAGCGGACGTTACATTTGTAACGGTTTATGCCATAAACAATCAAAATTCGAAGCTTTTCAATATTTCCTTGATATCTACACAAATGACATTCGAGTTTTCTGAATATCTTGATTCATTTAGAGCAAAAACTTCATCAGTATAGACAAGTCTCAGAAAATATTCGCCATTTTGCCTCCATGTACCCCATGAATAATAACGTAAAAATACTCAACAGTACCATATAAACCGGATATAAACCGGATATAAAACAATAAAATCAAGGTCAAACCATGCAAAAATGGTCGTTGATATAATTTAATCCATAAGATAAATTGATTTGTAACGAAAATTTTATATGTATCCATATAAATAGTAAAGATACAATGATATTCAACCCCCCTTCCCCCCATTTTTTCCTCGAGAAAAAGATATATTGCAACCTATAGCTTTTCACTTATACAGGTTTGCTACCTTAATATCAACAAAAATATAAATAATTTTAAGCATACACTGTCAGGCAATTTCATTGTAATGACCTTGATCATTCAGCTTGATAACTCTTTTACGTGTATATAAAAAAAACTCAAACGCATTCTGATGTTCACGTACAAGACGACATGAAGCATAGCATTCCCTTGCCTAGTAAGAAAAACCTTGGACTTTTCATAGTGTCTCATTCTGAGATGTTTTAGATTTTTTTCCACAAGTTTTCTTTTATTTTCACCTCTGAGCTTGAGTTTCAGCATTTGACCTTGAAAATCAATCAATTTTATCCAATCACCCAATCCATATAATAGTCGTGGAAAATTGATGACGTCATCCGACTATTGGTCCTTCTTAAATGGTTTGTGCCCAGTTTTCTTGCCCGAGTTCTCTTTTCCTTGGTTTTCGTCAAGGTCCAAGGAATTAAAATGTATAGATTAAGATGACATCACTTGATCTTTTCTTATCTGTCATTTATGTTTCAAAATTAAGCATTGCTATTTCATGTTTTAACTGATTGTTTTGTGACATTGAGAATTGTTTCCCCGCATTTACGAGTTATGTGCATGCTGTCGATCTAGAAATGGTCTATAATATCCCCTCTCCTGTAGATGATTCTGGATTTCAAGAACAAAAACTAATGTAAGGCTGATAAAGACGGTAAAAATGATGCTGGAAAAAATAACAAGAACACATATTGTATGACATATTTTATTCTTATTAACTTAGTAAAAAAAAAATATTCAGTGATGTATGGTAATTCATTGAAATTATATTTCATCTGCGTCCTCACAATGGCTTTGCCATAATTCATATTATTTTCAAATATAATCTTTGCCATTAAAAATTAATGTTTTGATAGAAAGCTACAGCGAGCGAAGCGAGCCAAACTTTTTTTTTTATAGAGGACGCAGTCCGCGCCGCAGGCGCGGACGTAGTCCTCATCAAGGTAACACGTGTATATATATAGGAAAAATGGTGTTTTTCAATTGAATTCTATGCTATACCTATAGGTTCCAAAACCGTGGTCAATGACGTCATTCTCCCCATTGCCCATTTGATCGGCGTGAAGCGCAAGCTTATTTTTTTGACAATGTCACTTGACGACAGAATGAAACCCATCGATGACCAAGATTTCTCGATCTCCTTTGAATATTCTTCGTTTGGCTTACTCCTCCAGTGTCCCAATGTGTGATTTGTACTTTGCTTCACGTAATACTGACATTGCACCATCATTTCCAACATATATCATGTTTAGTCCGAATATCCTCTTTGAAAAATACAACGTGACGTCAGCATACAACTTTGTTTCGCGGACTTTCTTTCATCGACAGCTCCCTCAGAAAAATCCATGGATAAACTATATGCTGGGAGAAAAAACAAACAAAAAATATCTGCGCGATCAGCGACTTACCGAACTTCATTCTGCTTTCGAGGATGATTTGCAGTTGATATTTTGATACCTGTAGATCGAATAATGTGGTTTCTCTCCACATATATAAGATCTACATGTAGAATATACAGGAAATCTATGCAGTGTAAATCCCAACAAAAACTTCTAAATGTCTGCTGCCTTTGGTTCTGTTTACAACACGTCACAACTTACGTCATCATTTACAGTATTTAGTACAAATAGGTCAACACAGATGGGGCTCTGTTAATTTTAAGCATGAAGTATATTCTTTTTCTGTCAGAAATTACTTATTAGGTGGGTATTTTTTTCCCTTTGAGGTAGTAAATCATAAGCGGATCCAAGGTAGAGGGGAGAAGGCTTCAGATTTTTTTTTAAAAAGGGGGGAGGGTTGATTGTATTCAAGGGGGGGGGGCGGACAGGGGGAAGATTTCTACTAACTTATCTCCTTCTCTCCCCTGTCCCGCTCCCTTCTCCCACCTCCTAACCTCTCCCTCCCTCCCTTCTGCCTCCCTCCAGCTGCCTCCTTCCTCCCCCTCCCATTCATCCTTGCCTTTTATGGGGATGGGGAGCAGACATGGGGTACCCGCTCTCTCCGCCCCCTTATCTCCCCTCACACACCCTTCCTTCTTCCCCTTCGCTCCCTCCCTACCCTCCCTCTCCCCCTCTCACCTTCCTCCCGCCCCTCCCCCTCCCTTTCACCCTCTTTTAAAGTAAAGGAATGAGCAAGAATTTTGTCTTCAGATATTACATTGGAAAATCATTTACATTAATATTTAGAAGGGAAAATCCTGTAATACTAATGTTATACTGTACTTAATTTGTAAGTTTTAACCCCCTTTTCCAGATCATCCCATAAAGCGATATATTGCTGATAACACTATAGACGGCGCCGAAAAGGAAGTTTTCTCTCTCTTCTACATTTTGAATGCTAATTTTTCCGGTGAAAGTAAAAGGGGAGAGGGGTGGGTGGGTGCAAGGGGGGATACGTATTCCTGATACGACAACTGACATTTCATCACCCAATGAAATTTTAAATGTAAACATTTAAAAGTTTAATTGAATTCATTGAATAATAAAGATACATGTTAATCTTATATAATATATAAATACTTCAGAAAACAGTAAAAAAAAATTTCTTTTTTCAATTTTAATGGTTTGTGCCCACAGTTTTCTTGCCCGAGTTCTCTTTTCCTTGGTTTGCGTCAAGGTCCAAGGAATTAAATGATAGATTAAGATGACATCACTTGATCTTTTCTTATCTGTCATTTATGTTTCAAAATTAAGCATTGCGATTTCATGTTTTAACTGATTGTTTTGTGACATTGAGAATTGTTTCCCCGCATTTACGAGTTATGTGCATGCTGTCGATCTAGAAATTGTCTATAATATCCCCTCTCCTGTAGATGATTCTGGATTTCAAGAAAAAAACTAATGTAAGGCTGATAAAGACGGTAAAATGATGCTGGAAAAAATAACAAGAACACATATTGTATGACATATTTTATTCTTATTAACTTAGTAAAAAAAAATATTCAGTGATGTATTGTGAAAATTGGGTATTAATTCATTGAAATTGTATTTCATCTGCGTCCTCACAATGGCTTTGCCATAATTCATATTATAAATTGAAAACTGTGGCGAACGAAGCGAGCCGGAAAATTTTCAGGAATTTTTAGCGAAATTTTAAGGTAATTCTTCAAATTTAGACTACTTGTGAAAACAAGATTATTTTTTTCTGACACACCATAAGCAAATTAATTTTTTCCATCAAAATTCAGAGCAAAATTTTTTTTTCGAAAACCCCCCCCCCCCCCGAATATCAAATGGACCGTGCCTTAGTTTTTCGAATTTTATGAAACTTTTATTGTATATATTGAAATAAGTTTTGATATGTGAGTATATCTTAGATTTATAAAGATAGAGTTTTAGTCTTGATTCCTTTTTTCACGTCGAAAAGTACGTATTACATTCATGATATTTTAACTTTTCTGGACTTTTTTCTTCATTATTGAAGCTATTGTACTACTTTTTGGCACTAGTGTGTGAATATATATGTCGGTGTAATTCAGAGGTAGTTCAAATTAGTTTTCAATTGACCTATTTGTACAAGAGTTCTTGTTCTTGGACCTAGTAAAATTCAAGTTTTTCCTAGATTTGATAATTCAGACCTTTTTAGCTCACCTGAGCGAAGCTCAAGTGAGCTATTGTCATAGCGCGCCGTCCGTCGTCGTCGTCGTCGTCGTCGTCGTCGTCGTCCGTCTGGCGTAAACTTTTAACATTTTCGACATCTCCTCTGCAACCGCTGCACAGAATTTCATGAAACGTTACAGGAAGGAAGTACTTAAGATCCTCTACCAAGTTTGACGTGTTTTTTTGTGCCGATTGGTCAACAAATATGGCCGCCGAGGGCTCTGATTGGCTGACACATTTTCGACATCTCCTCTGCAACCGCTGCACAGAATTTCATGAAACTTTACAGGAAGGAAGTACTCAAGGTCCTCTACCAAGTTTGTGTTTTTTGTGCCGATTGGTCAGCAAATATGGCCGCCGAGGGTTCTGATTGGCTGACACATTTTCGACATCTCCTCTGCAACCGCTGCACAGAATTTCATGAAACTTTACAGGAAGGAAGTATTCAAGGTCTTCCAACAAGTTTGTGTTTTTCGTGCCGATCGGTCAACAAATATGGCCGCCGAGGGCTCTGATTGGCTAACACATTTTCAACATCTTCTCTGCAAAAAAACCACTGCACAGAATTTCATGATACTTTACAGGAAGAAAGTACTCAAGGTCCTCTACCAAGATTGTGTGTTTTGTGCTGATCGGTCAACAAATATGGCCGCCGAGGACTCTGATTGGCTGACACATTTCGAAACCTCCTCTGCAACCATTGCACAGAATTTCACGAAACCTTGCAGCAAGCAAGTACTCAAGGTCCTCTGCCAATATGGAATTTTCTTGTCGATAGGTCAACAAATATGGCTGTCAAGGGCTTCGATCTGTAGAAGTATTTTTGTGAATTTTAACCCTTTGTCTGCAACTCAGGTGAGCGATGTGGCCCCCTTGGGCCTCTTGTTTTCAACTATTACATGTATCGCAAATGTTGAACTGTGTTTTGGTTTGTGATAGATCATGTTCAATATTTGCTGAAGCTGACCTAGTTTTAATAGAGTTATTACCCTTTGACTTTGTTATTTTCATTACAGTTTCAGATTTCTTGTCTTTTCTTTATTGATACTATTACAGATACCGAACTGGTATTTGTCTGCACATGCATTGAGTTCAGTATTTGTCGCAGATTTATACCGGTAGGGGATTTGTATCGCTTTGCGATAAAAAAAAGTTGTTTGTTCTAAGTAAATATAAAATACTCCCAATATGTATAAAATATTCTAGTCCATGAGAGTGTATTTCCTACAAAAGCCAGTTCGTACCATGTCATAATTCGTAGTTGCGAGAAAAATTGTGGTAGTTACGAGAAAAAAAAATGCGTAGTTACGAGAAACAAATTTCGAAGTTACGAAAAAAAAAAAAAAAAAGAAAAGAAATCTCGTTATTACGAGAAAAAAAATTGGAGGTAAAAACTATTCGTTTTTATCAAAAATCGCTGAAAAAAGGAAAAACTCAATAATTTAACCGTCTTTTGGACAAATTTACATCAGATTCTGAAGTTTTAGATATGTGTAAAATATGGTAGACTAACGTAATTTGAAAGTTTAAAAAGTTTGATATTTGCACTTATCTTTGGAAATTTTGTATTTTGTATTTTTTTTTTTTTTTTTGGAAATATGGTATCCCCATATAGATCCGATTTCTTCAAGATACCCCAGAGTTGGAATTGCTTAATTTTATTCAATTTGCAAAATTGAAATGTGATGAATGAAAACATTCATTAACTACTTTTGATATGAGTACTTGTCCAAAGTATGTGAAGACTCCAAAAAATTGAATAAAATAAAGCATTTCCAATTTTCAGCATTTTTATAAAATTTGTTATTTTTTGAGTAGGGCCTTTATACTTTCAGAAAATACTTTCAAATCCCACAAACAATGGGGCCCTCCCCCTTATTCTTGTGATTTGTCCAAAATTGCTGTTTTTTCCGTTTTCAAGTTGAATTTTACTAATAACCATTTATATGCCCAAATGGGGACACCCCCACCCCTACACTGACAGTGACGACTTGGAAACAACACCCCTTGGAAAATGTATAGATCGCTTTAATTCATCAAAATATGAGCCATTTTTATTTAGATGTAGCACTCCTTATTTTGTCCCAAACATAGAACATAAGGATAACGAAACTGTGATCTTACTTACTATTTACAAGGCAAGTATCACTAAAGCTCTAATCGAACACGCGGTTTTTTTCACATGCGTGTAAAATGGTAACATGTGTACCGATCATTTGTAATATAGGATTGTATTTGCTTTATCAACATGTAAGTAAAACCATGCAATGTACAGTTTTTTATTCTGATATAATTTTAGAAGATTGAGACAATGGACTTGTTAAAAATAAATTTTGAAATTAGGAATTTTTTGTATTAGACGTTTAGTAAACAGGTACAATGTACATGAATAATGTGGGTCACTAAGTGTATTTATGTAATTGTGTAAGATACAGCTATACTGAAAATGAATATTTTATAGGCAAACATAGCTAAGAAGCATTTCAGTATGTAAAAGAGTGTAATTTTGAATTACATTTGGAGTATGCATTACTTCGTCCCTGTAACGAGCACCCCCCCCCCCCTCCCGCGAACTCGAAACCTCACAACGCTTCTTTTTCCCAGATCTTTTTTCGTCCGGATCTATTATGTAAATTACAAGCAAATAATATTTCGCTTCATATATTTTATTTCAACGCTTTGATTTTGGGCTACCATTCGATCAACCCCCCCCCCCACCAAACCCTCTTGATCTGTCCAAATTTTGAAACATCGAGTTCCCTACATGCATATGCATTGTGATAAGTTTGTGATCATGTTATCTTTGTAAATGATCATTTGTTATTTACTACATTTCATGATGATTTACTTGTAGCAAATCTCCCCCCCCCCCCCCAACTTTTCCAATCTGTACCTTTATTTTGATTTTTAAACATAGTACTTGTATATATCATTATGCATACGCCATAATTTCTTTTGGAGGTGCTGTATATGTGAAACATGTACCGGAGCCCCCCCCCCCCCCAACTTCTGATCCACCGAGTCCCCCTCCCTCTATCACGTACCCGGGGCAGATCTCATTCATTATAACTATATATGAGAAAATAATTTCATTCTTATTTTAAAATTATATATTTTAATGTATGATTTTCTATGCAATTTACTAATTTCTGAATTCATCTTTACAGGTAGACGACATCTCATACAAATGACAATGTCCACGCGTCCAGGCTTCTTTATATACCGCTCGAGTACTCGAGGTAGTGGATTTTGGGTCACGATACATTAGTATGCAAAACGTCATCAGGGGGAAAGTTCAAATCAACACATGACCAAGTGTATTTTTAGCTAGGGGACGGAGATTGTTAGTTTCACTTCTAACAATTTCCCGTTCCCTAAAAAAAATTTACTACGTCACGGGGGTTTTTAAAGACTTAGTTCAGCTTTAAAGGTGTTTCTATTATTACCGCTCGCACATTTTACATTGTCGTTATTAGCTCTTTCTATATATTTTTCAGTGTTGTGCGTGCATTTTTTTACGTTTCTGTCTCTACCACTCGTATAGTTTCCTTTGTCGTTACATACAATTTCTTTACATTTTCAGTGTTATATGTGATGTTTTAGTGTCTATTATTACAATTTGCTTCGTCGTTATATGTAATTAATATGTATTTTCAGTGTTGTATGTCCACTCTGTCAGGAGTATCAGGAGTTATCGTTCTTACCGTTCATACAGTTATTCTTACCGATATTACCGTTATTCTTCCGGTTACACCTACCGTTACTACAGGTCGTACTACTACGATTATTCCTATACCAGTAGTAGATCGTGAGTATTTGCTTTATACTTGAACATAATGCATGTACTGTGCATAAATAGTATAAAACACTTTAAATCTCTTACACAAATTGTCGACTACTTAACTTTCATCAAGTATAAATGAGCGATCAAAACGTCAACTTGTCATCAACAATGTTAAGAGGATAATTAAGTCAACATGCTCTGAAACTGCCCTTAATATCTCCAAATTGAAAAGTAAATCCCGATCTTGAGCGTCTAATTATACATACAGGGGGAGTACCACAGGAATCATTGTTGGCAGTACCATAGCGGGGTTAATAATAGCTGGTTCTTTTCTGTTCATCTGCTGGTTCTGTTGGAAAAGACGCAGGTCCCAGTCCAGGAGCGGTAGAGTCATACAAACAAATAATGGTAGGTTTTTATCATTTATTGATTTCAAAAAGTGTTTTGCGTCCTTTCAGTATCTTAAAACTAACAAGCCTGGCACTATACAGCAATAGGGCTTTTAAAAACCACCAAAGAAAATGGTGTAAAGCTAGATAATATGCGTAGCTATTGCAACAGAGAAGACAGAAATGGTTTATACTATCAGATAAATTGGCGATCATCGTATTTGAAGAATGGGTTAAAAACACAATTTTTGACCTTAAGTACTATAAGCTCGTATGGTTCTGACAAAATATGTGCAGTGGTTGTCAAAACGTGACGGACGACATAGATCTACCTTTCCCATAGAATGTTTTAACATGTCTGAATTCATTATTTGTTTCCGTGCAGTAACCAGCATATCACCTTCAAGAGCTGTATGTGCTGTCAATCCCAACGTGGTCACCTATACTACACAGGAAGGTAACAATGCCTACATCCCTGCTGTTAATCCACCAAAATACGAAACTGTTGTCCAAAACGGATCAGCCGACTCTACTGGTCAGAGCTATGGACAGCCTCCTCCCTACCCTGTTACCACTGACTCAGAGACACATGGACAGCAGAATGATCACGTGACTCATGATACAGCTAAACTTGTAAAAGACTAGAGCACATCATGTACCTATATATTGTATCTGGATACTCAAACAACCAATAGTAATTATATGATTACGGTGATAGGTATATATATATTTGTACAATCGAATCATTCAATTTTGAAATCTTACCTATTTATGATATATTTATCTAACCTACTACATGTACATGTAAACATACTAATATAGTGACTTTATTATAAAGATTTTTGTACATACAGAGATAGACATTATTACGAACAGACTTGTATTACATGTCACGTAAAATTGCACCACAGCATTGTCAAAGTATATACTTTTTCTATCTCATGAATTGCGAAAGACCTAACTCGCTAAATAGTATAAAATATCTAGAAAAATAAAATTACATTTGTTGCTTCTTTAAACTTCATAAAGCAAAGAACGCTAACGCATTTTACTGAATTATACAAATCATTATACACTTTTGATGTCAAATTCTGAAAGTAAACAAAACTCATACATAGTATGAACCATCCAACCAAAGATTGTACTCTATGTCTTCCAAAATGGAAGTTACCGGATGTGACAGTTCTACCGAATTGAGGCGGCGGGTGTTGCATGCAAGCAGGAGATGCTTTCTCTTCCTGGGCACCTGGTCTCACTCCCATATCGGGAGTTCGCTTCTTTTCATATGGTGGAGGTTTTTGTTTGTTTGCTTTGGTTCCTGTTTTGTCCTGATTTTGCATGCCTTCGGTTTCTGATTTTCTGAGTTATCGATTTTGTGCTGTATACAGGGATATGGTCATCATATCATAGTATGTGCATTTTTTCTTTTTTATGGATTTGCTTTATGCCCAATCCAACATAACAATGAACAATTATGCATCTAGATTCTTTTGAAGCAATGATATTTAAAATGTACACACAAAAGAACGAAATGCGAGTGGTGGTCATTTATATAATGCTTTCATAAATAATACATATATACAAATTTATACTCCCGATCTTTCAATAAAATATCCTATTTCGTCTTTTTCTTAGAGTTGGTTCATACCATGACAGTGATTGGCGGATTATTATTCTTACTTGTCCATTAATGTTAATGGAATAATGACCCAAAATGCCCTTATAAAGACAAAATAAATCAAAACTTATAACAAATGCCAGAGTTCTCCGTGTTTGAATCTCTCCCTAGTCTCTGTCATGTAGTATAGAGAATCGCCGTATAGTTGACAGAGGGACACGGTCAGCTGGAGGAAATATCGATGAGGGGCGTGGTTTAGAATGGCGTGGGCGGTTAGCAGACTGTCAATCACCGCCGTTATTGTCTCCATATACACTGTGGACGTTTCTGTTGTCGTTTACATGTGGTATTATTGCTTTGTTCAAACTCAGATTATTTCATTAAATTGAAAGGGGATTGGGCTTAATTTGAAGAAAATATCCCAACAATTCACAAAACAAAAAAAGACTGGGATGACGAATGGATTACATTTTACATGGATCTTTTAACAATATATGAGATCCCTTTTTCTAGAATGATCAGTGACATTCTGGATTGCGATCGAATGGTTGTCATTATCACCAAACAAGTTATCTTTACCTGCTATGTCCATTTATATGTACATCGAGAAATCACCGAAAATGACAAGTTTTCAAAGAATTGCAATCATCAAACGCCTTTTATACCGTGGATATGATCCTAATGTCACTGGACGGACACTCGGCATGGTATTGGACCAACCTACAGTCTTGTACCAGCGCATCCTTAAGACTTGCACTCTAACCGACTGTGACGACGGGACTCCATGATGGGCCTTGTCCAAACCTCTTTAGAGAAGACAGGGCCCGACCACCTGTCCTATCTGAATGTCGGTCGGACTCCTCGGGTGATAACATGCATGAGCTCGGTACAGCCGGCAGAGCACGGACTGAATTTCGTACGCCCCTACCCTATTTTTATATATATTTACATATTCATCTGTGTTCCTTGTGCCCCTGCGTTGTGCTGTCTTGTTTGTATGGTCATCGTACCATGCTTAAAGTGAGGAGGTTATTTTACACAACAATTGTGCGTTCTTCGAGAACTTTGGGTAACCGGAAAAGTGGGAGGGTTGTGCGCACATAATCCGGGATAATCACACCATCTATTACTAACGTGGCTGATGGCCGTCCTAAGTCGGCACCGATTGCCCATGGGTCTCGTTGGTTTTTGTGTTGTCTTTTATGTTCGACGTTTGATGTCTCGTTTGCTGTTCCTTGTCTCTTGCTGTGTGTGTCTTCTCTGTGTTTTCACTTGGGGTGTTTGATGTGTTGCTGTTGGTGCTGTATGTGTCTTCTCTGTGTTTTCACTTTGGGTGTTTGGTGTGTTGCTGTTGGTGCTGTATGTGTCTTCTCTGTGTTTTCACTTTGGGTGTTTGGTGTGTTGCTGTTGGTGCTGTGTGTGTCTTCTCTGTGTTTTCACTTTGGGTGTTTGATGTGTTGCTGTTGGTGCTGTATGTGTCTTCTCTGTGTTTTCACTTTGGGTGTTTGATGTGTTGCTGTTGGTGCTGTATGTGTCTTCTCTGTGTTTTCACTTGGGGTGTTTGATGTGTTGCTGTTGGTGCTGTATGTGTCTTCTCTGTGTTTTCACTTTGGGTGTTTGATGTGTTGCTGTTGGTGCTGTGTGTGTCTTCTCTGTGTTTTCACTTGGGGTGTTTGATGTGTTGCTGTTGGTGCTGTATGTGTCTTCTCTGTGTTTTCACTTTGGGTGTTTGATGTGTTGCTGTTGGTGCTGTATGTGTCTTCTCTGTGTTTTCACTTGGGGTGTTTGATGTGTTGCTGTTGGTGCTGTATGTGTCTTCTCTGTGTTTTCACTTTGGGTGTTTGATGTGTTGCTGTTGGTGCTGTATGTGTCTTCTCTGTGTTTTCACTTTGGGTGTTTGGTGTGTTGCTGTTGGTGCTGTATGTGTCTTCTCTGTGTTTTCACTTTGGGTGTTTGATGTGTTGCTGTTGGTGCTTCAGCCGAGTTTTATTGGAGATCCCCTCCTTTCTTGCTTTCAAACAGGAGACAATGACTCTCCCCGGGTACCTGGTCTCACTTCAGAATATTGAGTTTACAAGGGATTGCAAATGTTCCAATGAAAGTTTTAATGATTTTATCTGACGTTCTCGAGTTTTAGACAGAATAACTGATGGTTATTTCTTTGTTGTTTATTACATATAATTTATATGGTTTCTGATTGAGGATAATGAAAAAGCTTATGAACATATATACAAAATATAATGAAAGATCGCATAATGTCATATAGACATAAATGGAGAGAGAGAGAGAGAATTCGCAATCGCAAAATAGAAAATAGAAAGTTGTATTTGTGGCGCACTCCTTAAATGTACTTTACTATGCATTACTTATAAGCACCAAAATATCTAAATAGGTGGTCAGAAACACATAGTTTTGGGAATGCATCACCCTTTACCATAAAAGTTGTTGATATTTTTGTTAAATACTTGGATGAATGAAAATTGAAAAATAAGTCATCGTAACCATAAAAGACGCCATGATGACAAATATGGACAATGACCATATCCCAACACACAGTACAAAATCGATAATTCAGAAAATCATAAACCGAAGGCATACATTATCAGGATAAACAGGAACCAAAGCCAACAAACAAAACCTCCACCATATGAAAAGAAGCGAATTACCAATATGGGAGTGAAACCAGGTGTTCAGGAAGAGTCAGCATCTCCTGCTTGCATGCAACACCCGTCGCTTCAATTCGGCAAAATATCATATTCGGTTACTTCCATTTCGGAAGATAAAAGTATATTCTGTGGTTGGATGATTCAAATGGTCTAAGGCAGAATAATATACACCATTCTTGACAATGGGACAGTGTATGAAGGGTTGCCAGTAGTTCTGAGAAGCTTATCTGAAAGATGCCTAGCTCTCAGAATAAATCTGTATACATGTATTGCTCTGGCATAATGTATCAATTGAGATATGATCACACCATAAACAGGCGATGAAGGGATGTTGCTTCTCAGAAAAGGAAACTTTGTGATGCTGAATCTGAAGTGTTCCATGGTAAGAGGACGACGCCTATTGATTTTCAAAGTAGGAGATCAAAGGTTAAGATCACAAAGGGCGATATAAGAAAGGCTTTGTGGACACATTTGAGGTGGCAGTTTACTTCCAATCTTCATCAAACTTTGCATATAGGTTGTCCATGGTAAGAAGACGACACCTAATATTTTCAAGGTCAAAGGTCAAGGTAACCATTGACGATAATAGAAAAAACCTTGTGGACACTCTAGAGGTCACAATTTACTTCTAATCTTCGTCCAACTTTTTATGTAAGTTGTCCATGGTGAGAAGAAACACCTATTGACTTTCAAGGTCAGAGGTCAAAGTCACAATGGACAATATTAGAAAAAAATGTAGACGCTCTTGATGTCACAGTTTACTTCATATCTTCATCAAACTTTGCATGTAAATTATCTATGGTGAGAAGACGGATTTTCAAGGTCAGAGGTCAGAGGTCAAATTTATGTCAAAATAAACAATAATAAAAACCTTGTGGAACCTTACAGGCCACATTTTACCTTCAATCTTCATCAAACTTTGCTCGTAAGTTGACAATGGTGCAAGAACGACACCTTTTCATTTTCAGGATCAAAAATCAATGTCACAATGGGCGATATTAGAAAAAAAACTTGTTCAAAGGGGTAGGGCCACGAAGCCCTATATTGGCCCTAATTTTGATAAATTTTGAACATTGTACTGCATAGAATTTTTAACTGTTATTCGACATTTTGAAACGTTCTCTACTGAATCACGAATCTACTTTTTGTAAACATTGCTTTTATCAACACCTTTTAGCCCTTTGAAAACACCAAAATAGGTCATATTCGGCGAAATTGATGCAAAATCTCAATATTTCTATTAAATTAGCAATGGCCGCATGCATTAAATATGATGGAAAATTTATATGTGAAAGATTATCATTATATCCTTTTGTCATAAACGTTTTATCTCGGTTAATGCATGCGGCCACATTGAATTCTACGACAAAAGACAAAATTCCCAGCAATTTTCGTCATATTTTAGCAATAACGTCAAAGTTACGTCACTTCATGACGTCATTACAGTTAAATGACACATTGTTTGGTGATATTATTCTTTTCATGAAAAGCGGTAAACATTCGTGTATTTTCATGAGAGATATCAAATATTCCTCATGAAATTTATTTTATGAGAAAAATCGAGGGCCGATTTAGGGGTCTCGTGGCCCTACCCCTTTAGATGATTGGATAAATATATTATAATAAATATTAGAAATTTCGTTGCCACGCAAAGGATGCTTTCCGATTTTAACTTTTCCCAATATGATAATCTTACCTAGTAAACTAGAACTTAAATATTGAGAAAAATATAAAATCGCATGATATAGTTATTTCATTATGCAGATTTTATGACCATACAGGAATCTATATTACTACGGTCACGTAAAATTGCACTAAAGCATCGTCATTTATCCTTCTCTTCTAAAGTGGCTTTATGTCCCCATTCAACACAACGATGCCTGATTACGCATCTATATTCATTTGCAACAATGATATTTAGAATATAAATAAAAGGTAGGACATGTGAGTAGTGGTCATTTATATCATGTTTTCGTAATAATACACGTACACAGACGTATGCTCGTGGTCTTTCAATAAAAATATTCTATTTTGACTTTTTCTTCGAGTTGGTTCTTCTGTCTTTGTCATACAATGACTGTGATTGGCTGATTCGTTTTCCTGCTTGTCCAATCAAAGTTAATGGAATAATGATCCAAAATGCGTTAAGAAAAACAAAATAAAACCAAAAGTGTAACGGATGCCAGAGTTCTCCGTGTTTGAATCCCTCCCTAATCTCTGTCATGTAGTATAGAGAATCGCCGTACAGCTGACAAAGAGACACGGTGAGCTGGAGGAAATATCGATGAGGGGCGTGGTTTAGAATGGCGTGGGCGGTCAGCAGACTGAGTGGACCGTCAATCACCGCCGTTATAGTCTCCATACACACCGTGAATGTGTCTGACCTGAAAGTAAGGCATGTCTTTGGTTTAAACAGTATTTATTTGTAAATTTCATAATATTTGACATGTCTTTCGATGTATACGTCAACTAGACTGAATTTGACAAACATCTGATATTTTTAAATTCTTGTCTCAGGTTAAGATTTTTTAAAATAATATGTTCATGTAACGATTTTATTTAATATATGTATACATAATCGCATCCCTATCGATAGATAGATGTTTCAAACAATATTAAAATACTCATTTGTTATAACTTACGTGATATAACGGCTGTCCCCTTTCCCGTACTCCTTCCCTGTTTAAAGATAAACATTTTATTTTCCTCAAGATTTTCGTATTGAAAATTTTGTCGAACTAAAGCCGACACATTCTAGTAAAACTCTTGTAAGACAATAATTGTTGCTATGATATCTATATAGAGGTAGTCAATCGTAATTAGTAAAGGGGGAGAGATGTGAGTAAATAATCCGGGTAATCAGTCTACAGGAAACGAAGCCTCGCTGTCTGCTACGTGTGCTGTTTGATGTAAATATACTCAAGAATCCAATTTCCAAATTTCTCGGCATAACATACCAGTGGTTCCCTCTATTTTTGTATCGTTTGCTATGAGGGATGACCAAGATTCCGTTGTGTACATATGTTACATGTCGTTAGTTTAAACTGGTATTTATTTCACTTTCATTATGTAATAGGAAACAAAGAGGATACTTAAATAATGTCGTTCATAACTATTAAAACTCAAATGAATAGATATATAAAACGTAAGTGTTCTTGTCATGCTGTACGCAGATCAAATTATTGAATTATAATGAGCAGTAACGATCTGCTCATGCAAAGATACCGAAAGTGAAAGTAGAAAAAAAACCTTACACATTTGAGCTAGATATGATGAGGATCCGGCCAGTGTGTCATGGTACAAACTGAAGTATCCCTCCAGGATGGAGTGTATGCCTCCACACACAACAAACCAGCACACAATCAGGCGATCCGTCACCCCCAGTCTCCGGCGGGTCGAATATACCCAGGTAACAAACAGAACTACACCCACAAGAGAGAAAAACAATCCAAGAATTTCCAACAAAGGTCTGTCGTTCGGCACATAATGCGGAATGCTTACACCCCTGGGGAAGTAAGGGTGTGGCACTCCTTGTTGTTTCTGCCCTGACATACTGTTGTCAGGTAAGCTGTAGTCATGTAGAAAGCGTGCTATATATTGATCCCTGGTCAGGATACAGTGCGCTGCGATTGCGAAATATTCTCTCTTTGTTAATTAAGTTAGACATGATGTCAAGTGCGTGCTGTATTAATATTTTATTGTTAAGAATAAATAAAACTTGAGGAAGTATTTTTTTTACTATCAAATGCATATTGATAATATTCTTAATAGTCCCGGAAAAAGGAATAAGATGATTTAAATTTCTCATTGTATAGATGGAAAAATGAAGAGAAGTAATAAAATTCCCATGTCAAATACTTAAACAATACAATGTTCTCTGAGTCTCCTTGGTTACGGCCGTAAAAGGAGTCGTATTAAAAGATACTCGCCGTGAACGTACGTTGCTAATGATACTAATTTTAAAAGCGTCGAAGAAGTACCATTCGATTACTAGTATTAAGTCTCAAATTCGGGAAGGCACGGCAAAATCAGAATTTCCATTGGAACAGCTGCTAACATCTTAATAAACAGTATTACGAAGTGAGACCAGGTACCCGGGGAGGGTCAGCGTCTCCTGTCTGTATGTAACAGAAGTGAGACCAGGTACCCGGGGAGGGTCAGCGTCTACTGTCTGCATGTAACAGAAGTGAGACCAGGTACCCGGAGAGGGTCAGCGTCTCCTGTCTGCATGTAACAGAAGTGAGACCAGGTACCCGGAGAGGGTCAGCGTCTCCTGTCTGCATGTAACAGAAGTGAGACCAGGTATCCGGGGAGAGTCAGCGTCTCCTGTCTGCATGTAACAGAAGTGAGACCAGGTACCCGGGGAGAGTCAGCGTCTCCTGTCTGCATGTAACAGAAGTGAGACCAGGTACCCGGGGAGGGTCAGCGTCTCCTGTCTGCATGTAACAGAAGTGAGACCAGGTACCCGGGGAGGGTCAGCGTCTACTGTCTGCATGTAACAGAAGTGAGACCAGGTACCCGGGGAGGGTCAGCGTCTACTGTCTGCATGTAACAGAAGTGAGACCAGGTACCCGGGGAGAGTCAGCGTCTACTGTCTGCATGTAACAGAAGTGAGACCAGCTACCCGGGGAGAGTCAGCGTCTCCTGTCTGCATGTAACAGAAGTGAGACCAGGTACCCGGGGAGAGTCAGCGTCTCCTGTCTGCATGTAACAGAAGTGAGACCAGGTACCCGGGGAGAGTCAGCGTCTCCTGTCTGCATGTAACAGAAGTGAGACCAGGTACCCGGGGAGGGTCAGCGTCTCCTGTCTGCATGTAACAGAAGTGAGACCAGGTACCCGGGGAGAGTCAGCGTCTCCTGTCTGCATGTAACAGAAGTGAGACCAGCTACCCGGGGAGAGTCAGCGTCTCCTGTCTGCATGTAACAGAAGTGAGACCAGGTACCCGGGGAGAGTCAGCGTCTCCTGTCTGCATGTAACAGAAGTGAGACCAGGTACCCGGAGAGGGTCAGCGTCTCCTGTCTGCATGTAACAGAAGTGAGACCAGGTACCCGGGGAGAGTCAGCGTCTCCTGTCTGCATGTAACAGAAGTGAGACCAGCTACCCGGGGAGAGTCAGCGTCTCCTGTCTGCATGTAACAGAAGTGAGACCAGGTACCCGGGGAGGGTCAGCGTCTCCTGTCTGCATGTAACAGAAGTGAGACCAGGTACCCGGGGAGAGTCAGCGTCTCCTGTCTGCATGTAACAGAAGTGAGACCAGCTACCCGGGGAGAGTCAGCGTCTCCTGTCTGCATGTAACAGAAGTGAGACCAGGTACCCGGGGAGAGTCAGCGTCTCCTGTCTGCATGTAACAGAAGTGAGACCAGGTACCCGGGGAGAGTCAGCGTCTCCTGTCTGCATGTAACAGAAGTGAGACCAGGTACCCGGAGAGGGTCAGCGTCTCCTGTCTGCATGTAACAGAAGTGAGACCAGGTACCCGGGGAGAGTCAGCGTCTCCTGTCTGCATGTAACAGAAGTGAGACCAGGTACCCGGAGAGGGTCAGCGTCTCCTGTCTGCATGTAACAGAAGTGAGACCAGGTACCCGGGGAGAGTCAGCGTCTCCTGTCTGCATGTAACAGAAGTGAGACCAGGTACCCGGAGAGGGTCAGCGTCTCCTGTCTGCATGTAACAGAAGTGAGACCAGGTACCAGGGGAGAGTCAGCGTCTCCTGTCTGCATGTAACAGAAGTGAGACCAGGTACCCGGAGAGGGTCAGCGTCTCCTGTCTGCATGTAACAGAAGTGAGACCAGGTACCCGGGGAGGGTCAGCGTCTCCTGTCTGCATGTAACAGAAGTGAGACCAGGTACCCGGAGAGGGTCAGCGTCTCCTGTCTGCATGTAACAGAAGTGAGACCAGGTACCCGGGGAGGGTCAGCGTCTACTGTCTGCATGTAACAGAAGTGAGACCAGGTACCCGGGGAGAGTCAGCGTCTCCTCTCTGCATGTAACAGAAGTGAGACCAGGTACCCGGAGAGGGTCAGCGTCTCCTGTCTGCATGTAACAGAAGTGAGACCAGGTACCCGGGGAGGGTCAGCGTCTACTGTCTGCATGTAACAGAAGTGAGACCAGGTACCCGGGGAGAGTCAGCGTCTCCTGTCTGCATGTAACAGAAGTGAGACCAGGTACCCGGGGAGGGTCAGCGTCTACTGTCTGCATGTAACAGAAGTGAGACCAGGTACCCGGGGAGGGTCAGCGTCTACTGTCTGCATGTAACAGAAGTGAGACCAGGTACCCGGGGAGAGTCAGCGTCTACTGTCTGCATGTAACAGAAGTGAGACCAGGTACCCGGGGAGAGTCAGCGTCTCCTGTCTGCATGTAACAGAAGTGAGACCAGCTACCCGGGGAGAGTCAGCGTCTCCTGTCTGCATGTTACAGAAGTGAGACCAGGTACCCGGGGAGGGTCAGCGTCTCCTGTCTGCATGTAACAGAAGTGAGACCAGGTACCCGGGGAGGGTCAGCGTCTCCTGTCTGCATGTAACAGAAGTGAGACCAGGTACCCGGGGAGGGTCAGCGTCTACTGTCTGCATGTAACAGAAGTGAGACCAGGTACCCGGGGAGGGTCAGCGTCTACTGTCTGCATGTAACAGAAGTGAGACCAGGTACCCGGGGAGGGTCAGCGTCTCCTGTCTGCATGTAACAGAAGTGAGACCAGGTACCCGGGGAGGGTCAGCGTCTCCTGTCTGCATGTAACAGAAGTGAGACCAGGTACCCGGGGAGGGTCAGCGTCTACTGTCTGCATGTAACAGAAGTGAGACCAGGTACCCGGGGAGAGTCAGCGTCTCCTGTCTGCATGTAACAGAAGTGAGACCAGGTACTCGGGGAGAGTCAGCGTCTCCTGTCTGCATGTAACAGAAGTGAGACCAGGTACTCGGGGAGAGTCAGCGTCTCCTGTCTGCATGTAACAGAAGTGAGACCAGGTACTCGGGGAGAGTCAGCGTCTCCTGTCTGCATGTAACAGAAGTGAGACCAGGTACTCGGGGAGAGTCAGCGTCTCCTGTCTGCATGTAACAGAAGTGAGACCAGGTACTCGGGGAGAGTCAGCGTCTCCTGTCTGCATGTAACAGAAGTGAGACCAGGTACTCGGGGAGAGTCAGCGTCTCCTGTCTGCATGTAACAGAAGTGAGACCAGGTACTCGGGGAGAGTCAGCGTCTCCTGTCTGCATGTAACAGAAGTGAGACCAGGTACCCGGGGAGAGTCAGCGTCTCCTGTCTGCATGTAACAGAAGTGAGACCAGGTACTCGGGGAGAGTCAGCGTCTCCCTTCTGCATGTAACAGAAGTGAGACCAGGTACCCGGGGAGAGTCAGCGTCTCCTGTCTGCATGTTACAGAAGTGAGACCAGGTACTCGGGGAGAGTCAGCGTCTCCTGTCTGCATGTTACAGAAGTGAGACCAGGTACCCGGGGAGAGTCAGCGTCTCCTGTCTGCATGTAACAGAAGTGAGACCAGGTACCCGGGGAGGGTCAGCGTCTCCTGTCTGCATGTAACAGAAGTGAGACCAGGTACTCGGGGAGAGTCAGCGTCTACTGTCTGCATGTAACAGAAGTGAGACCAGGTACCCGGGGAGAGTCAGCGTCTCCTGTCTGCATGTAACAGAAGTGAGACCAGGTACCCGGGGAGGGTCAGCGTCTCCTGTCTGCATGTAACAGAAGTGAGACCAGGTACCCGGGGAGAGTCAGCGTCTCCTGTCTGCATGTAACAGAAGTGAGACCAGGTACTCGGGGAGGGTCAGCGTCTCCTGTCTGCATGTAACAGAAGTGAGACCAGGTACTCGGGGAGAGTCAGCGTCTCCTGTCTGCATGTAACAGAAGTGAGACCAGGTACCCGGGGAGAGTCAGCGTCTCCTGTCTGCATGTAACAGAAGTGAGACCAGGTACCCGGGGAGAGTCAACGTCTCCTGTCTGCATGTAACAGAAGTGAGACCAGGTACCCGGGGAGAGTCAGCGTCTCCTGTCTGCATGTAACAGAAGTGAGACCAGGTACCCGGAGAGGGTCAGCGTCTCCTGTCTGCATGTAACAGAAGTGAGACCAGGTACCCGGAGAGGGTCAGCGTCTCCTGTCTGCATGTAACGGAAGTGAAACCAGGTACCCGGGGAGAGTCAGCGTCTCCTGTCTGCATGTAACAGAAGTGAGACCAGGTACCCGGGGAGGGTCAGCGTCTCCTGTCTGCATGTAACAGAAGTGAGACCAGGTACCCGGGGAGAGTCAGCGTCTCCTGTCTGCATGTAACGGAAGTGAAACCAGGTACCCGGGGAGAGTCAGCATCTACTGTCTGCATGTAACGGAAGTGAAACCAGGTACCCGGGGAGAGTCAGCGTCTCCTGTCTGCATGTAACGGAAGTGAAACCAGGTACCCGGGGAGAGTCAGCGTCTCCTGTCTGCATGTAACAGAAGTGAGACCAGGTACCCGGGGAGATTCAGCATCTACTGTCTGCATGTAACAGAAGTGAGACCAGGTACCCGGAGAGGGTCAGCGTCTCCTGTCTGCATGTAACAGAAGTGAGACCAGGTACCCGGGGAGAGTCAGCGTCTCCTGTCTGCATGTAACAGAAGTGAGACCAGGTACCCGGAGAGGGTCAGCGTCTCCTGTCTGCATGAAACAGAAGTGAGACCAGGTACCCGGAGAGGGTCAGCGTCTCCTGTCTGCATGTAACAGAAGTGAGACCAGGTACCCGGGGAGAGTCAGCGTCTCCTGTCTGCATGTAACAGAAGTGAAACCAGGTACCCAGAGAGGGTCAGCGTCTCCTGTCTGCATGTAACGGAAGTGAAACCAGGTACCCGGAGAGGGTCAGCGTCTCCTGTCTGCATGTTACAGAAGTGAAACCAGGTACCCGGGGAGAGTCAGCGTCTCCTGTCTGCATGTAACAGAAGTGAGACCAGGTACCCGGGGAGAGTCAGCGTCTCCTGTCTGCATGTAACAGAAGTGAGACCAGGTACCCGGGGAGAGTCAGCGTCTCCTGTCTGCATGTAACAGAAGTGAGACCAGGTACCCGGGGCGAGTCAGCATCTACTGTCTGCATGTAACAGAAGTGAGACCAGGTACCCGGGGAGAGTCAGCGTCTCCTGTCTGCATGTAACAGAAGTGAGACCAGCTACCCGGGGAGAGTCAGCGTCTCCTGTCTGCATGTTACAGAAGTGAAACCAGGTACCCGGAGAGGGTCAGCGTCTCCTGTCTGCATGTAACAGAAGTGAGACCAGGTACCCGGAGAGAGTCAGCGTCTCCTGTCTGCATGTAACAGAAGTGAGACCAGGTACCCGGAGAGGGTCAGCGTCTCCTGTCTGCATGTAACAGAAGTGAGACCAGGTACCCGGAGAGGGTCAGCGTCTCCTGTCTGCATGTAACAGAAGTGAGACCAGGTACCCGGAGAGGGTCAGCGTCTCCTGTCTGCATGTAACAGAAGTGAGACCAGGTACCCGGGGAGAGTCAGCGTCTACTGTCTGCATGTAACAGAAGTGAGACCAGGTACCCGGAGAGGGTCAGCGTCTCCTGTCTGCATGTAACAGAAGTGAGACCAGGTACCCGGAGAGGGTCAGCGTCTCCTGTCTGCATGTAACAGAAGTGAGACCAGGTACCCGGAGAGGGTCAGCGTCTCCTGTCTGCATGTAACAGAAGTGAGACCAGGTATCCGGGGAGAGTCAGCGTCTCCTGTCTGCATGTAACAGAAGTGAGACCAGGTATCCGGGGAGAGTCAGCGTCTACTGTCTGCATGTAACAGAAGTGAGACCAGGTACCCGGAGAGGGTCAGCGTCTCCTGTCTGCATGTAACAGAAGTGAGACCAGGTACCCGGAGAGGGTCAGCGTCTCCTGTCTGCATGTAACAGAAGTGAGACCAGGTATCCGGGGGGAGTCAGCGTCTCCTGTCTGCATGTAACAGAAGTGAGACCAGGTATCCGGGGAGAGTCAGCGTCTACTGTCTGCATGTAACAGAAGTGAGACCAGGTACCCGGGGAGAGTCAGCGTCTCCTGTCTGCATGTAACAGAAGTGAGACCAGGTACCCGGGGAGAGTCAGCGTCTCCTGTCTGCATGTAACAGAAGTGACACCAGGTACCCGGGGAGAGTCAGCGTCTCCTGTCTGCATGTAACAGAAGTGAGACCAGGTACCCGGGGAGGGTCAGCGTCTACTGTATGCATGTAACAGAAGTGAGACCAGGTACCCGGGGAGAGTCAGCGTCTACTGTCTGCATGTAACAGAAGTGAGACCAGGTACCCAGAGAGGGTCAGCGTCTCCTGTCTGCATGTAACAGAAGTGAGACCAGGTATCCGGGGAGAGTCAGCGTCTCCTGTCTGCATGTAACAGAAGTGAGACCAGGTACCCGGGGAGAGTCAGCGTCTACTGTCTGCATGTAACAGAAGTGAGACCAGGTCCCCGGGGAGAGTCAGCGTCTACTGTCTGCATGTAACAGAAGTGAGACCAGGTATCCGGGGAGAGTCAGCGTCTACTGTCTGCATGCAACGTTCGGCATATATACATGTATCATGTTGTGAAATATTCATGAAAACAGAGGTATTACTAGATTCATACTTTATGAAATACTTATTTTCCGGTGCAAACACCCTTTCTAGCTCTGCAGAGAGAAAAAAAACTTAGTTTGCGACTTAATACTTCCTTACTGCCTGTGCAATGAAAGTTTCATGTAAAAATTTGTTCGTGGTTATTATATATTTAGGTTATTTTTGGAGGGCTTTTTTTTATTCTATGTATACCAAATGCATTGACGAAGATATAAGGCGACAGAAATTTAATTTTTAGTTTTACGGATTTTATTTTTTCAAAATAGGGTAGGAGGAGGAAATAAAAATAAAATAATAATCAGTAAACTTCAACATTTCATGTTTTGTGCCACGATCACGATCTTAATTCAGCTTGTTTATCATGTTTTCAAAGCCACATTCTCTTAAAGACTTGTACGATAAAGATTAAGTGAGAACGAAAAATTAAAACCTATAATTTGGATGAGAGGAAGAAAAAAATTGTACAATCAGTTCATTTTATTTTTTCAATATTGTGGTAAAATTAGGGTCGGCGGATCCGTAAAACTAAGAATAAAATTTCTGTCGCCTAATCATTGCACATTATTTTAAAATGGCTTCATGATTCGAAATCCCCGACAAATGACTTGTTGGTCAATTTGATTTCATATCATAAAAGGATAATAGATAAAGAGTTAAAGTATGTACATAGAATAAAATAGCACATTTTATCATACCCAGTTCACGGGACCATTACGTGTTAAAAATAATAACTGATATCATCTATTGTAAGGACACAAATAAGTCTGTCAGTGACAACAAAATAAATAAGGAAGGATGCCATAAATAAGATTTTGAGAATTAGTCGCTTGCATATAGAAATGATTAGGTGATGAGTTCTGTAGTCTTACACAGGGGACATGAGCCTTCCGGCCCTGTTAATCAGATATTACACACAAATGCAAAAATATTTGTAAATTGAGAAGTTTGACATTTGATTGGTCATAAGGGAATAATGCTGTAATACTATTACATTACCCTCACAAAACTTGCTCGAGAGCCAAATATGTCTACTTATTAAGCTGAATCGTTGACGGATACGTGTACAAAATTCGTAAGTACTCTTTAACATCAACTTTATCTATATGTTTAAGAACAAAAAGGAGCTGTTAAGATAAGGGCCGTATTTAGCCCTGAATCTCGTGACTTATTTCTTGCGCATGGCGAAACGTATACAGAAAAACATGAATCATTATTGAAATATAATGTATTTGCAGAACTTTTACATGTTTTACATTATGTTAAGGAACTCTTAAGGTTGTAAAATTAAGGTCGAAAGAGGTAGGGGTGCTCGGATAGAAAATCCGATAATATCGACAAAAAACGTATACATTTTTGAATATTTTGTCTAAAATGGATAAATATAAGCTAAAAGACATCAAATGTGTCTACATTGTGTATCAGAAATAGATTTCGAACGTTCTACCTCCTTTAATCGGTAAATAATGAAATCCGGAACTTAAAATACGGTCTTATTCTTCATTCAATGGCTACAATGTAAGCCTTTTAGCGCGAAATACACATTGACGGAGAAATGAACATCACTCTTGCTTATTCCGTTCCTAATTCTTGTATCTTTCATTCAATCATATTGAGTACACAATGTTTGATGGATTAAAGAGGAAAAATAGTCAAATGTGCAATATTTAATGGTCAAAAAGATCAATTCTTAAAAAATGCACCCCCCTTTCCATTTTTAGATTTTCGTCTCTGGGGTAGTGTTCCCCCCGGAGATACAGAACCCCACTTTGCCAAAAAATTTGTATCATGGATACACATCTCCAGTAAAAGTGGCTTTCTGTATATCCGGGGGGAACAATGTTCAATAAAACTTTTCCGTTTTCTATTGATTTCTATGAGAAAAAGATAAGTTTTGACCCCAAAATTAGCAATATTATGCAAAACAGATAAAAAAATAACTACATATTCTGATGGGATGCCGTATAGGTATACATTTTACCAAAAAAGGTTCTTGAAATTTCAATTTTCAAAATTCCACTTTTCAGGGCTGATTTTACGCCTTATCTTAACAGCTCCTTTCACTTTTTAATGTATTTTGTAATATGTTTTAAATGATTAACGATAGAGAATTCATCATTTCAGAGTTTTTTTTTTATATTTTTGTTTAAAATATAATTTTAGACTGTCGTTTTACTTTCATTGCATTCAGTATTCGCAGGTAACAATCATTCCAAAGTATAGATTTTTCCCTGACCTTGAAATGATATTCGAATATACATTTTTTTCATTCTATAGACTGATGTTTTACTTCGATTGAATCTAGTATAACTTGTCCTTACTAGTAAACTTGCAACGTCTATCCTAAATATCTAGGTATTACTTTACTGTATTTTACTAGCTGCTATCGCAAATCATACGTTGAATTATCAAATAATAGAATCATTTCCATTGTTTTTTGACATCTTTTAGATAAGTAGAGTAAATTGTTTTAAACTAATAAAGCCATGTCACTAAGCTTTTCAACCCAGTAACCTGCGGTCTTTATCTTTTTTTTTTTACACAATTTTATTTTACAGATAACGATATTAATATTCATATTCAACAAAGTTTCTGCCATGATGGAATTTTTAACACAGACCTTGGTTGATTAATCCGGCAGTCAAACACAGACCTTGGTTGATTAATCCGGCAGTCAAACACAGACCTTGGTTGATTAATCCGGCAGTCAAACACAAACCTTGGTTGATTAATCCGGCAGTCAAACACAGACCTTGGTTGATTAATCCGGCAGTCAAACACAGACCTTGGTTGATTAATCCGGCAGTCAAACACAAACCTTGGTTGATTAATCCGGCAGTCAAACACAGACCTTGGTTGATTAATCCGGCAGTCAAACACAAACCTTGGTTGATTAATCCGGCAGTCAAACACAGACCTTGGTTGATTAATCCGGCAGTCAAACACAAACCTTGGTTGACTAATCCGGCAGTCAAACACAGACCTTGGTTGACTAATCCGGCAGTCAAACACAGACCTTGGTTGACTAATCCGGCAATCAACGGCCATGAGTCATCATGACAGGTATGTGTTTTACGAACATGATTTCTTGTTCACCAACATGTTCCACTGGGGGGATAGTTGGGGTTGTGTGATCGTGGTTCTAATTGTGCGTTTGTGTGTGTGTTTGTGGGGGGGGGGGGGGGGGGGGGAGGATGGGTGGCTGGGCAATCGTGCTACCAGCTCCATTGACATTGTATCAGAAATTGACATCTAAACCTACATAGAACCACATCCCTTTTTTCCTACCATTGATTCGAATATTTTAGTAAGGTTTCTCGTTCATTCGGGTTTTTGATGGCTCAATTGGATTATTTGATTATTTTAATTTTGGATGTACATTGCAGAGTTTTAGTCAGCTTGTATCCTTTTTGTGCGTGTGAGTTGGGTGACAATGGAATGATATGATGTAGGGCCTTATGGAATTATATTTGTCAGATTAAACCTCGTATGGATTTGTTATCATTAAGAAGAGAGTAAAACGCTTGTGTCCTAGGTAACACAGAAATGATATCAAAAGCAATGTGATATGGAAAACAGTCAGCGCTCTGCTAGCTGAAGCTATAAATTGACGTTACCAATATAAAATGAATGTTTACCTAATGTTGTTTTCGGGGGCAATCCTCCAAAATATAAATCTCAGAAATAATCTTCTGATATATAGAGAGGATGTTGATTGATTGTACGTTGATGTAACATGTATTGTATATTTATTTAGTGTATTGATAGTGGTGGTGTGTGCCCTTGGTTTGTTTGATGTTTGATGTAACATATATTGTACATTTATTTAGTGTATGGATAGTGGTGGTGTGTGCCCTTGGTTTGTTTGATTGTTGATGTAACATATATTGTACATTTATTTAGTGTATTGATAGTGGTGTTGTGTGCCCTTGGTTTGTTTGATTGTTGATGTAACAAATATTGTACATTTATTTAGTGTATGGATAGTGGTGTTGTGAGCCCTTGGTTTGTTTGATTGTTGATGTAACAAATATTGTATATTTATTTAGTGTATGGATAGTGATGGTGTGTGCCCTTGGTTTGTTTGATTGTTGATGTAACATATATTGTATATTTATTTAGTGTATGGATAGTGATGGTGTGTACCCTTGGTTTGTTTGATTGTTGATGTAACATATACTGTACATTTATTTAGTGTATGGATAGTGATGGTGTGTGCCCTTGGTTTGTTTGATTGTTGATGTAACATATATTGTATATTTATTTAGTGTATGGATAGTGGTGGTGTGTGCCCTTGGTTTGTTTGATTGTTGATGTAACAAATATTGTATATTTATTTAGTGTATGGATAGTGATGGTGTGTGCCCTTGGTTTGTTTGATTGTTGATGTAACATATATTGTATATTTATTTAGTGTATGGATAGTGGTGTTGTGTGCCCTTGGTTTGTTTGATTGTTGATGTAACATATATTGTATATTTATTTAGTGTATTGATAGTGGTGGTGTGTGCCCTTGGTTTGTTTGATTGTTGATGTAACATATATTGTATATTTATTTAGTGTATTGATAGTGGTGGTGTGTGCCCTTGGTTTGTTTGATTGTTGATGTAACATATATTGTACATTTATTTAGTGTATGGATAGTGATGGTGTGTGCCCTTGGTTTGTTTGATTGTTGATGTAACATATATTGTACATTTATTTAGTGTATGGATAGTGATGGTGTGTGCCCTTGGTTTGTTTGATTGTTGATGTAACATATATTGTACATTTATTTAGTGTATGGATAGTGGTGTTGTGAGCCCTTGGTTTGTTTGATTGTTGATGTAACATATATTGTATATTTATATAGTGTATGGATAGTGATGGTGTGTGCCCTTGGTTTGTTTGATTGTTGATGTAACATATATTGTATATTTGTTTAGTGTATGGATAGTGGTGTTGTGTGCCCTTGGTTTGTTTGATTGTTGATGTAACAAATATTGTATATTTATTTAGTGTATGGATAGTGATGGTGTGTACCCTTGGTTTGTTTGATTGTTTATGTAACATATATTGTATATTTATATAGTGTATGGATAGTGATGGTGTGTACCCTTGGTTTGTTTGATTGTTGATGTAACATATACTGTACATTTATTTAGTGTATGGATAGTGGTGTTGTGAGCCCTTGGTTTGTTTGATGTTTGATGTAACATATATTGTACATTTATTTAGTGTATGGATAGTGGTGTTGTGTGCCCTTGGTTTGTTTGATTGTTGATGTAACATATATTGTACATTTATTTAGTGTATGGATAGTGGTGTTGTGAGCCCTTGGTTTGTTTGATTGTTGATGTAACATATATTGTACATTTATTTAGTGTATGGATAGTGATGGTGTTTACCCTTGGTTTGTTTGATTGTTGATGTAACATATATTGTATATTTATTTAGTGTATGGATAGTGATGGTGTGTACCCTTGGTTTGTTTGATGTTTGATGTAACATATATTGTATATTTATTTAGTGTATTGATAGTGATGGTGTGTACCCTTGGTTTGTTTGATTGTTGATGTAACATATATTGTATATTTATTTAGTGTATGGATAGTGGTGTTGTGTGCCCTTGGTTTGTTTGATGTTTGATGTAACATATATTGTATATTTATTTAGTGTATTGATAGTGATGGTGTGTGCCCTTGGTTTGTTTGATTGTTGATGTAACATGTATTGTATATTTATTTAGTGTATGGATAGTGATGGTGTGTGCCCTTGTTCTGTTTGATTGTTGATGTAACATATATTGTATATTTATTTAGTGTATGGATAGTGATGGTGTGTACCCTTGGTTTGTTTGATGTTTGATGTAACATATATTGTATATTTATTTAGTGTATTGATAGTGATGGTGTGTATCCTTGGTTTGTTTGATTGTTGATGTAACATATATTGTATATTTATATAGTGTATGGATAGTGATGGTGTGTACCCTTGGTTTGTTTGATTGTTGATGTAACATATACTGTACATTTATTTAGTGTATGGATAGTGATGTTGTGTGCCCTTGGTTTGTTTGATTTTTGATGTAACATATACTGTACATTTATTTAGTGTATGGATAGTGATGGTGTGTGCCCTTGGTTTGTTTGATTGTTGATGTAACATATATTGTATATTTATTTAGTGTATGGATAGTGGTGTTGTGTGCCCTTGGTTTGTTTGATTGTTGATGTAACATATATTGTATATTTATTTAGTGTATGGATAGTGGTGTTGTGTGCCCTTGGTTTGTTTGATTGTTGATGTAACATGTATTGTATATTTATTTAGTGTATGGATAGTGGTGTTGTGTGCCCTTGGTTTGTTTGATTGTTGATGTAACATATATTGTACATTTATTTAGTGTATGGATAGTGATGGTGTGTACCCTTCGTTTGTTTGATTGTTGATGTAACATATATTGTACATTTATTTAGTGTATGGATAGTGATGGTGTGTACCCTTGGTTTGTTTGATTGTTGATGTAACATATATTGTATATTTATTTAGTGTATTGATAGTGGTGGTGTGTGCCCTTGGTTTGTTTGATTGTTGATGTAACATATATTGTACATTTATTTAGTGTATGGATAGTGATGGTGTGTACCCTTGGTTTGTTTGATTGTTGATGTAACATATATTGTACATTTATTTAGTGTATGGATAGTGATGGTGTGTACCCTTGGTTTGTTTGATTGTTGATGTAACATATATTGTACATTTATTTAGTGTATGGATAGTGATGGTGTGTACCCTTGGTTTGTTTGATTGTTGATGTAACATATATTGTATATTTATTTAGTGTATGGATAGTGGTGGTGTGTGCCCTTGGTTTGTTTGATTGTTGATGTAACATATATTGTATATTTATTTAGTGTATGGATAGTGATGGTGTGTGCCCTTGGTTTGTTTGATTGTTGATGTAACATATATTGTACATTTATTTAGTGTATGGATAGTGGTGGTGTGTGCCCTTGGTTTGTTTGATTGTTGATGTAACATATATTGTACATTTATTTAGTGTATGGATAGTGATGGTGTGTACCCTTGGTTTGTTTGATTGTTGATGTAACATATATTGTATATTTATTTAGTGTATTGATAGTGATGGTGTGTACCCTTGGTTTGTTTGATTGTTGATGTAACATATATTGTATATTTATTTAGTGTATGGATAGTGATGGTGTGTGCCCTTGGTTTGTTTGATGTTTGATGTAACATATATTGTATATTTATTTAGTGTATGGATAGTGGTGGTGTGTGCCCTTGTTCTGTTTGATTGTTGATGTAACATATATTGTATATTTATTTAGTGTATGGATAGTGATGGTGTGTGCCCCTGGTTTGTTTGATTGTTGATGTAACATATATTGTACATTTATTTAGTGTATGGATAGTGATGGTGTGTACCCTTGGTTTGTTTGATGTTTGATGTAACATATATTGTATATTTATTTAGTGTATGGATAGTGGTGGTGTGTGCCCTTGGTTTGTTTGATTGTTGATGTAACATATATTGTATATTTATTTAGTGTATGGATAGTGATGGTGTGTGCCCTTGGTTTGTTTGATTGTTGATGTAACATATATTGTATATTTATTTAGTGTATGGATAGTGATGGTGTGTGCCCTTGGTTTGTTTGATTGTTGATGTAACATATATTGTATATTTATTTAGTGTATGGATAGTGGTGTTGTGTGCCCTTGGTTTGTTTGATTGTTGATGTAACATATATTGTATATTTATTTAGTGTATGGATAGTGGTGTTGTGTGCCCTTGGTTTGTTTGATTGTTGATGTAACATATATTGTACATTTATATAGTGTATGGATAGTGATGGTGTGTGCCCTTGGTTTGTTTGATTGTTGATGTAACATATATTGTATATTTATTTAGTGTATGGATAGTGGTGTTGTGTGCCCTTGGTTTGTTTGATTGTTGATGTAACATATACTGTACATTTATTTAGTGTATGGATAGTGATGGTGTGTGCCCTTGGTTTGTTTGATGTTTGATGTAACATATATTGTATATTTATATAGTGTATGGATAGTGATGGTGTGTGCCCTTGGTTTGTTTGATTGTTGATGTAACATATATTGTATATTTATTTAGTGTATGGATAGTGGTGTTGTGTGCCCTTGGTTTGTTTGATTGTTGATGTAACATATATTGTATATTTATATAGTGTATGGATAGTGGTGTTGTGTGCCCTTGGTTTGTTTGATTGTTGATGTAACATATATTGTACATTTATATAGTGTATGGATAGTGATGGTGTGTGCCCTTGGTTTGTTTGATTGTTGATGTAACATATATTGTATATTTATTTAGTGTATGGATAGTGGTGTTGTGTGCCCTTGGTTTGTTTGATTGTTGATGTAACATATACTGTACATTTATTTAGTGTATGGATAGTGATGGTGTGTGCCCTTGGTTTGTTTGATGTTTGATGTAACATATATTGTATATTTATATAGTGTATGGATAGTGATGGTGTGTACCCTTGGTTTGTTTGATTGTTGATGTAACATATATTGTATATTTATTTAGTGTATGGATAGTGGTGTTGTGAGCCCTTGGTTTGTTTGATTGTTGATGTAACATATATTGTACATTTATTTAGTGTATGGATAGTGGTGGTGTGTGCCCTTGGTTTGTTTGATTGTTGATGTAACATATATTGTATATTTATTTAGTGTATGGATAGTGGTGGTGTGTGCCCTTGGTTTGTTTGATTGTTGATGTAACATATATTGTATATTTATTTAGTGTATGGATAGTGGTGGTGTGTGCCCTTGGTTTGTTTGATTGTTGATGTAACAAATATTGTATATTTATATAGTGTATGGATAGTGATGGTGTGTGCCCTTGGTTTGTTTGATTGTTGATGTAACATATATTGTATATTTATTTAGTGTATGGATAGTGGTGGTGTGTGCCCTTGGTTTGTTTGATTGTTGATGTAACAAATATTGTATATTTATTTAGTGTATGGATAGTGATGGTGTGTGCCCTTGGTTTGTTTGATTGTTGATGTAACATATATTGTATATTTATATAGTGTATGGATAGTGGTGGTGTGTGCCCTTGGTTTGTTTGATTGTTGATGTAACATATATTGTATATTTATTTAGTGTATTGATAGTGGTGTTGTGTGCCCTTGGTTTGTTTGATTGTTGATGTAACATATATTGTACATTTATTTAGTGTATGGATAGTGATGATGTGTGCCCTTGGTTTGTTTGATTGTTGATGTAACATATATTGTACATTTATTTAGTGTATGGATAGTGGTGGTGTGTGCCCTTGGTTTGTTTGATTGTTGATGTAACATATATTGTACATTTATTTAGTGTATGGATAGTGGTGTTGTGTGCCCTTGGTCTGTTTGATTGTTGATGTAACATATATTGTATATTTATTTAGTGTATGGATAGTGATGGTGTGTGCCCTTGGTTTGATTGATTATTGATGTAACATATATTGTATATTTATTTAGTGTATGGATAGTGATGGTGTGTGCCCTTGGTTTGATTGATTATTGATGTAACATATATTGTATATTTATTTAGTGTATGGATAGTGATGGTGTGTGCCCTTGGTTTGTTTGATTATTGATGTAACATATATTGTATATTTATTTAGTGTATGGATAGTGATGGTGTGTGCCCTTGGTTTGTTTGATTATTGATGTAACATATATTGTATATTTATTTAGTGTATGGATAGTGATGGTGTGTGCCCTTGGTTTGTTTGATTATTGATGTAACATATATTGTATATTTATTTAGTGTATTGATAGTGGTGGTGTGTGCCCTTGGTTTGTTTGATGTTTGATGTAACATATATTGTATATTTATATAGTGTATGGATAGTGATGGTGTGTGCCCTTGGTTTGTTTGATTGTTGATGTAACATATATTGTATATTTATATAGTGTATGGATAGTGATGGTGTGTGCCCTTGTTCTGTTTGATTGTTGATGTAACATATATTGTATATTTATTTAGTGTATGGATAGTGATGGTGTGTACCCTTGGTTTGTTTGATTGTTGATGTAACATATATTGTACATTTATTTAGTGTATGGATAGTGATGGTGTGTGCCCTTGTTCTGTTTGATTGTTGATGTAACATATATTGTATATTTATTTAGTGTATGGATAGTGATGGTGTGTACCCTTGGTTTGTTTGATTGTTGATGTAACATATATTGTATATTTATTTAGTGTATGGATAGTGATGGTGTGTGCCCTTGGTTTGTTTGATTGTTGATGTAACATATACTGTACATTTATTTAGTGTATGGATAGTGGTGTTGTGTGCCCTTGGTTTGTTTGATTATTGATGTAACATATATTGTATATTTATTTAGTGTATGGATAGTGATGGTGTGTGCCCTTGGTTTGTTTGATGTTTGATGTAACATATATTGTACATTTATTTAGTGTATGGATAGTGATGGTGTGTACCCTTGGTTTGTTTGATGTTTGATGTAACATATATTGTATATTTATTTAGTGTATGGATAGTGATGGTGTGTGCCCTTGGTTTGTTTGATGGTTGATGTAACATATATTGTATATTTATTTAGTGTATGGATAGTGATGGTGTGTGCCCTTGGTTTGTTTGATGTTTGATGTAACATATATTGTATATTTATTTAGTGTATGGATAGTGATGGTGTGTGCCCTTGGTTTGTTTGATTGTTGATGTAACATATATTGTATATTTATTTAGTGTATTGATAGTGATGTTGTGTGCCCTTGGTTTGTTTGATGTTTGATGTAACATATATTGTATATTTATTTAGTGTATGGATAGTGATGGTGTGTGCCCTTGGTTTGTTTGATTGTTGATGTAACATATATTGTATATTTATTTAGTGTATGGATAGTGATGGTGTGTACCCTTGGTTTGTTTGATTGTTGATGTAACATATATTGTATATTTATTTAGTGTATGGATAGTGGTGTTGTGAGCCCTTGGTTTGTTTGATTGTTGATGTAACATATATTGTATATTTATTTAGTGTATGGATAGTGATGGTGTGTGCCCTTGGTTTGTTTGATTGTTGATGTAACATATACTGTACATTTATTTAGTGTATGGATAGTGATGGTGTGTACCCTTGGTTTGTTTGATTTTGATGTAACATATATTGTATATTATATAGTGTATGGATAGTGATGGTGTGTGCCCTTGGTTTGTTTGATTGTTGATGTAACATATATTGGTACATTTATTAGTGTATGGATAGTGATGTTATGTGCCCTTGGTTTGTTTGATTGTTGATGTAACATATATTGTACATTTATTTAGTGTATGGATAGTGGTGGTGTGTGCCCTTGGTTTGTTTGATTGTTGATGTAACATATATTGTACATTTATTTAGTGTATGGATAGTGATGGTGTGTGCCCTTGGTTTGTTTGATTGTTGATGTAACATATATTGTATATTTATTTAGTGTATGGATAGTGATGGTGTGTGCCCTTGGTTTGTTTGATTGTTGATGTAACATATATTGTATATTTATTTAGTGTATGGATAGTGATGGTGTGTACCCTTGGTTTGTTTGATTGTTGATGTAACATATATTGTATATTTATTTAGTGTATGGATAGTGATGGTGTGTGCCCTTGGTTTGTTTGATTGTTGATGTAACATATATTGTACATTTATTTAGTGTATGGATAGTGATGGTGTGTACCCTTGGTTTGTTTGATTGTTGATGTAACATATATTGTATATTTATTTAGTGTATGGATAGTGATGGTGTGTGCCCTTGGTTTGTTTGATTGTTGATGTAACATATATTGTATATTTATATAGTGTATGGATAGTGGTGTTGTGTGCCCTTGGTTTGTTTGATTGTTGATGTAACATATATTGTACATTTATTTAGTGTATGGATAGTGGTGGTGTGTGCCCTTGGTTTGTTTGATTGTTGATGTAACATATACTGTACATTTATTTAGTGTATGGATAGTGATGGTGTGTGCCCTTGGTTTGTTTGATTGTTGATGTAACATATACTGTACATTTATTTAGTGTATGGATAGTGATGGTGTGTGCCCTTGTTCTGTTTGATTGTTGATGTAACATATATTGTATATTTATTTAGTGTATGGATAGTGGTGTTGTGTGCCCTTGTTCTGTTTGATTGTTGATGTAACATATATTGTATATTTATTTAGTGTATGGATAGTGATGGTGTGTGCCCTTGTTCTGTTTGATTGTTGATGTAACATATATTGTATATTTATTTAGTGTATGGATAGTGATGGTGTGTGCCCTTGGTTTGTTTGATTGTTGATGTAACATATATTGTATATTTATTTAGTGTATGGATAGTGGTGTTGTGTGCCCTTGGTTTGTTTGATTGTTGATGTAACATATATTGTATATTTATATAGTGTATGGATAGTGATGGTGTGTGCCCTTGTTCTGTTTGATTGTTGATGTAACATATATTGTATATTTATTTAGTGTATGGATAGTGATGGTGTGTACCCTTGGTTTGTTTGATTGTTGATGTAACATATATTGTACATTTATTTAGTGTATGGATAGTGATGGTGTGTGCCCTTGTTCTGTTTGATTGTTGATGTAACATATATTGTATATTTATTTAGTGTATGGATAGTGATGGTGTGTACCCTTGGTTTGTTTGATTGTTGATGTAACATATATTGTATATTTATTTAGTGTATGGATAGTGATGGTGTGTGCCCTTGGTTTGTTTGATTGTTGATGTAACATATACTGTACATTTATTTAGTGTATGGATAGTGGTGTTGTGTGCCCTTGGTTTGTTTGATTATTGATGTAACATATATTGTATATTTATTTAGTGTATGGATAGTGATGGTGTGTGCCCTTGGTTTGTTTGATGTTTGATGTAACATATATTGTACATTTATTTAGTGTATGGATAGTGATGGTGTGTACCCTTGGTTTGTTTGATGTTTGATGTAACATATATTGTATATTTATTTAGTGTATGGATAGTGATGGTGTGTGCCCTTGGTTTGTTTGATGGTTGATGTAACATATATTGTATATTTATTTAGTGTATGGATAGTGATGGTGTGTGCCCTTGGTTTGTTTGATGTTTGATGTAACATATATTGTATATTTATTTAGTGTATGGATAGTGATGGTGTGTGCCCTTGGTTTGTTTGATTGTTGATGTAACATATATTGTATATTTATTTAGTGTATTGATAGTGATGTTGTGTGCCCTTGGTTTGTTTGATGTTTGATGTAACATATATTGTATATTTATTTAGTGTATGGATAGTGATGGTGTGTGCCCTTGGTTTGTTTGATTGTTGATGTAACATATATTGTATATTTATTTAGTGTATGGATAGTGATGGTGTGTACCCTTGGTTTGTTTGATTGTTGATGTAACATATATTGTATATTTATTTAGTGTATGGATAGTGGTGTTGTGAGCCCTTGGTTTGTTTGATTGTTGATGTAACATATATTGTATATTTATTTAGTGTATGGATAGTGATGGTGTGTGCCCTTGGTTTGTTTGATTGTTGATGTAACATATACTGTACATTTATTTAGTGTATGGATAGTGATGGTGTGTACCCTTGGTTTGTTTGATTTTTGATGTAACATATATTGTATATTTATATAGTGTATGGATAGTGATGGTGTGTGCCCTTGGTTTGTTTGATTGTTGATGTAACATATATTGTACATTTATTTAGTGTATGGATAGTGATGTTATGTGCCCTTGGTTTGTTTGATTGTTGATGTAACATATATTGTACATTTATTTAGTGTATGGATAGTGGTGGTGTGTGCCCTTGGTTTGTTTGATTGTTGATGTAACATATATTGTACATTTATTTAGTGTATGGATAGTGATGGTGTGTGCCCTTGGTTTGTTTGATTGTTGATGTAACATATATTGTATATTTATTTAGTGTATGGATAGTGATGGTGTGTGCCCTTGGTTTGTTTGATTGTTGATGTAACATATATTGTATATTTATTTAGTGTATGGATAGTGATGGTGTGTACCCTTGGTTTGTTTGATTGTTGATGTAACATATATTGTATATTTATTTAGTGTATGGATAGTGATGGTGTGTGCCCTTGGTTTGTTTGATTGTTGATGTAACATATATTGTACATTTATTTAGTGTATGGATAGTGATGGTGTGTACCCTTGGTTTGTTTGATTGTTGATGTAACATATATTGTATATTTATTTAGTGTATGGATAGTGATGGTGTGTGCCCTTGGTTTGTTTGATTGTTGATGTAACATATATTGTATATTTATATAGTGTATGGATAGTGGTGTGTGTGCCCTTGGTTTGTTTGATTGTTGATGTAACATATATTGTACATTTATTTAGTGTATGGATAGTGGTGGTGTGTGCCCTTGGTTTGTTTGATTGTTGATGTAACATATACTGTACATTTATTTAGTGTATGGATAGTGATGGTGTGTGCCCTTGGTTTGTTTGATTGTTGATGTAACATATACTGTACATTTATTTAGTGTATGGATAGTGATGGTGTGTGCCCTTGTTCTGTTTGATTGTTGATGTAACATATATTGTATATTTATTTAGTGTATGGATAGTGGTGTTGTGTGCCCTTGTTCTGTTTGATTGTTGATGTAACATATATTGTATATTTATTTAGTGTATGGATAGTGATGGTGTGTGCCCTTGTTCTGTTTGATTGTTGATGTAACATATATTGTATATTTATTTAGTGTATGGATAGTGATGGTGTGTGCCCTTGGTTTGTTTGATTGTTGATGTAACATATATTGTATATTTATTTAGTGTATGGATAGTGATGGTGTGTGCCCTTGGTTTGTTTGATTGTTGATGTAACATATATTGTATATTTATTTAGTGTATGGATAGTGGTGTTGTGTGCCCTTGGTTTGTTTGATTGTTGATGTAACATATATTGTATATTTATTTAGTGTATGGATAGTGGTGTTGTGTGCCCTTGGTTTGTTTGATTGTTGATGTAACATATATTGTACATTTATTTAGTGTATGGATAGTGGTGTTGTGTGCCCTTGGTTTGTTAATCCTGATCCTGATTATACCGTGCTCCCGTTGTTTGTGTTTCTACCTACGTGAACGTAAAGATCTCAAGAAAGGTATGCTCTTATTGTACATCTACATGTACATATCAGGGATGTCACTAATTTAACACAAAATGTAATAAGATGCAGAATTTTCATTTTACATGCTTCGTAATTGTTTTATTACCAAACCTTTATGCGTTTTGATCAGAAAATTGTCTAACATCGCTCGGTTACTTATCCGTCAGATACTCTCAGTTTTGTCCACAATTGTTTTATTATCAAAACTAATCCTAACCTAACTCAAGAGTGATAAGCTCGAAGAATGGACAAGTAATAACATTTGTATCTTGTTGTCTATAATTACAGAGAAAGAAAGATGGAATACCAAGACTGACAGCGTGAGCTTTGCTTGTGACCTCCGTAAATCACACAGTACAAAAGACGGAGACAAATCACCAAATGACCTTGTAGTAGAGAATGATACCCTCCCTCCTACTTACGAGGAAGCCGTCCTGTTGGCATAGTGGAATCCCCCTCGTGTTGCGGGGATGATAGTTTTCGTCATCATACGTCTTACAACTCGTGAGGTGGTCGCTTATTATCACAACGGACAGATATAAAATGAACCATACTGAGGAAGCATGCATTCCCAGATTTAAAATGTCTTTCATTTAGTACATGGAAAATATATCCAGTTTGTATCTCTTTGGACATAAATATTTATAACTTAAATACTTTTGAAAATACATTCTACTTTTTGTATGACAATTTAATTTTCAGTCATCTTAATTGGTCGTAAGTTTGGTCATTAGTCAAATACGGCTTACGGGCGTTTTACGGCTTGCTATCAACATTGGTCAAAAACCTACGACTGACCCAGAGCAGAATTCGTAAACAATTATGTGCCCTTCACTAAAGGGAGAGTTACGACTTACATCTAAACCTAAGACTTGCGCTTACGACCTCCTTTTGAACAACAGGAGCTCGATGTCATGGATCCACAAAAGTATCTTTATTTCAAGGAGTTTTTTTTTTTACAAAAAACATATAGACATGCTTTATCAGCGATTTCCATGAAGCAAAATTATAATGTCATAGTTTTTTGGCTGTCCCATCTTTAGATATCTTAAAACTAACCAAACATATACATAACTTTCAAAAAAAAAAAAAAAAAAAAAAAAAAAAATCCGACGCAACCGCCTTGAATAAGCCGAGAAACATGTTTTTCTCGTTCGTTCCTTCGCTCCGGAAGTGTATAAAATTAAACAAGGACAGGGAAAGCCCCTCTCTAATTGGTTAATCGTTATATGTACAGCGGTAAATTTGAATACATGTGATCAAATTAGCGACGTATCAGACTTTCAACCAATGATATTTGAGATAGGGTTTCTCCGTGCGTCTATCTGTAGATTTCCTGTCCACTTTGACGTTATTCGAAGAATACTCGGATCTAAGCTAGTTTACGATAGTTTGAGATGTTATGTTTGTGAGTTATGTAAAGATAAGTAAAGATGCGCAAAGAATAAATATTTGTTTGTATAATTTATTAATTCAGAGAAATTTGCTGTTCAAGCGGGGCTATCAGAATTTTAAAATCCTTGAAGGAAAGTGAAAGTACTATAGACAATAGGCGTATATAATTCAGGGTTGTTGGCGCCGAGCTCCTGTGTTTTGAACTGATTATAACAAGGAAAGTCGTAAGTCATCAACGATTCCTTTTTCATATATTGATGCAGATGTATGTAACGTATCGACAGAATTTTCTTATCTTAGATTGATTCCGCTCAGTTAGAATATTTTCCAGAAGTTCTATTTTTCGAGTTTCAATACAGGGATCAATTTGCTTACGTAATTATTAAAGTTCATGAATGCGGCGTCGCACTAAACTTCGTTACATGGGTCGATGTCGCTTTTACAATGGAACTAGTAGATATTATTTATATGAATAGTGTTGTTCTTTTAATTTACAATATATGATTGATATCATTGTCACCTTCTATTTGTTTACGTGGTTGCTATATGTGATGTACTCTTTTACAAGCATGTCGTCTTATGTGCATGTTGGAAATATCATCTTGTATTGTTGTCTCTGCACATTTGAACGATTGTTTTGAATGATATTAATAATTTTTTTCTTTGCTATATTGTGTACGTGTGTGATCCACTTTATTATTTTTTAAAGTTAATTTTAACTATAATACTGTTATTATTCATCGACATCGTATGAAAGATTTGTTGTATAATAAACACGACTCCGCTGAAATCAGTGATAATTCGTAGACATAGCTGGGATACCTGTGCCCTGAGGATAAATGTTTTGTGAATGTTATATCGATTGGTCATCCAAATTATTGTTCGAAGTAGCTATGATATTAAAGTGCATGTTTAGTTAATGTCGTCTATCATAAATTTAAAGTAGAAATTCATGTAAAAGGATTTTCTTGGACTTTCGGGCGATTTATCATGAGCTCGCTCCAGCCAGCAGAGTACGGACTGTTTTCCGTATTCTAATTGTATCCATTTACATATTTGTGTGTTGACTTCCCCTGTGTTTGACTGTCTTTTTGTGATATCACCTCGCATACAGATGGCGCTGTCCTCTCTGAAGAGTCATGGAGTCTTGTAGTCACAGTCAGAGTGCATTCTTAAGAATGCGCTGGTACAAGGCTGTAGATTGGTCCAGAACAAAGCCAAGTGTCCGTCTGGTGACATAACGATCATTTCCAGGGTATAAAAGGTGTTTGATGATTCTAACACAATTTCGATGGTAATTCTTTCTACCTTTTATCCTTCTTATTTTGTTAATTATGTCACCATAAAATGCAGGTTGTGAAATACCAAAAGTTGTATAGTCTGTTGCTTGTATGGATCCGAATTTCAAAAGAAGTTGACAATAATTTTTGTAAAATTTCCAGAAAGTCTTTTCTAGTTTGTGGAAGCGAAAACCTTAACCTAAAAGTTTCTTGGTAATTTGTAAATTTCTACCATTAAATTCCAAAAAATCAGTTCATGCTCTAGCATGACGGATAAGCTGCGAAATGTAGATACCGTATGAAGATGATCTGGGAGCATCACCGTCAAGCCAGGGAAAACACCAAAAACAATGAGAATACAAGCTTACCAAGAGAACTGCCCTAAAATGGACGAATTATAACCACCGCGGGACGTTTCTTATAAACGGTACCATTTATTACGCAACGTTCAATTGTTCAAATTTAACTTATTTAACTCAGGATTAAATGCTTTGGTATGAAAATTTAGTACTTGGTATGCTGCTTTCAGAACTGCATAACTAAAATACTATTATTCTGGTTATAAAGTTCATTACTTCATACATAGGCCCAAAATTAAGGTTAAAGTCACAAGGTCAAAAGTTATGATACACAAATTTAGTGCTCTTTATGGTGAAAATGTGCATGGAATATGAAAGGCCTACCATTGATAATGTGAAAGAAATCTGATTTTAAAGCTTCTTTTCTTAAATTGCAACATAAGCCCAAAGTCAAGGTCAAGGTCACAAGGCCAAAAGTCACGATACAAAACCGATGTACTCTTTGTGTTGAATGTTTGTATAAAATATGAATGGCCTACCATTTATAGTATAAAAGAGATTTTCTTTCAAACTACTTAACCAAAAATGTTGTATAGTGTGAAGGTCAAGTTCAAAGGGTCAAAAGTCATGATACCAAAATGTAGTCCTCTTTATGGTGAATGTATTTTTGAAATATGAAAGGCCATTATAAGTATGAAAGGAATCTACTATCAAAACTTCTCAACCTAAAATGTTGTATAGGGTGAAGGTCAAGGTCACATGATCTAAAGTCATATTGTCGTAGCAAAGTGACCTGACCAGGCGGAGCTAACTGAGTCAAGCGACTGAGACGAATCAATAAAATTTTATGGTAGATAGATTATAAATTGCATGTAGTAATTAATACTCATTACCTGCTAATTTTGTCTAGCTTATATCACCTGGTCAGTATAAAACTCTTCCAATGACCAGGTGAAAATAAGCCCCGCCCGGTCAGGTCAGTTTGCTACGACAATAGTACCAAAATGAAATTTGAAAGGCTTACCATTAATAGTGTAAAAGAAATCTGCTTTCAAAACTTCTTAACCGGACGGACAGACATACGAACGGACGGATGGACAGGGTGATTCCTATATACCCCTCTAAACTTCGTTTGCGGGGGTATAAAAAATAAGTAGCAATGTTAAACGTCTTCAAATTGAATAGCATCATTTATGAACAGATAAATTGGCAGCATAGACCAGACATGCGCGTTTCGGGTACATAACCCTCGTCAGTGATCCTCAAATCTAGTATGTAGTATGCCAAAAAATTATGAAAGTTACTGTGTCGAAAAAGCGTACCGAAAGACGTAGCAGGATGTGTGGGATATGATGCTACAGGACCCACGTTTTAGAAATTTCAAGAAATTTTGATAACAGAAATCTAAAATGCGTTGAAGAAACGATCAACCGAAATTGATCGAACTTGGCTACATGTGCCCTCGGGGACTCCTGGTCAACCAGCAGTGACACTCATCAAGTGGTATAAATGTTAAACGTCTTCAAATTGAATAGCACCATTTATGAACAGATAAATTGGCAGTCAAAGCAGTCCCAGCAGTGACCCCCGGCGGGACTCGAACCCGCAATCCCCGGCTTAGGAGGCCGGTGTCTTAACCATTAGGCCACGGAGGCGATGGAGGTTTCGTAATATCTTCTCTAAGACAAGGCGCCTTTACGATATATGATAGTATACAATATTAATATATGCTTAGCTTTTCTATGCCTTGCATTTATTTTGAGAGAACAATTTCTTGTAAAAAACATGATATGTGAAATGGGTAGTAAGACAAGTGCTGAATGTTGAACATCGAAAATTTCTGTTGTCCTGTACCATCATATCCCACCCATCGTGCTACGTCTTTCAGTACATATTTTGACATCATAATGTTCATACTCTTTGGCTATATTACATTGTGTAGATTAAAGATCACTGACGAGGGTAAAGTATCCGAAACGTGCATGCCATGTCTGGTCCATGCTGCAAATTCATCTGTTCTTAAACGATGCTATTGAATTTGAAGTCGTTTAACATTTGAACTAATCGGTGAGTGTCACTGCTGGTGGACCAGGAGTCCCCGAGGGCACATGTAGCCAAGTTCGATCAACTTCGGTTTATCGTCTGTCTCTTCAACACATTCGAAATTTTTCTGTTGTCAAATTTCTTGAATTTCTAAAACGTGGGTTCTGTAGCGTCCCACAATCCTGCTACGTCTTTCGGTACATATTTTGATATCATAATGTTCATATACTCTTTGGCCATATAACATTGTTTAGATTAAGGATCACTGACGAGGGTACCCGAAATGTGCATGTCTGGTCCATACTGCAAATTAATTTGTTCTTAAATGATGCTATTGAATTTGAAGATGTTTAACATTTGGACTATCTGGTGAGTGTCACTGCTGGTGGACCAGGATACCCCTTTGGCACATGTAGCCAAGGTCGATCAACTTCGGTTTATCGTCTGTCTCTTTCACGCATTCGAAAATTTCTGTTGTCAAATGTCGTGAAATTTCTAAAACGTTGGTCCTGTAGTATCATATTCCACCCATCCTGCTACGTCTTTCGGTACATTTTTTTGACATCATAATGTTCATACTCGATCTTTAGCCATATTATATTGTTTAGATTAAGAATCACTGACGAGGGTTAAGTATTCGAAACGTGCATGTCTGGTCCATGCTGCAAATTCATCTGTTCTTAAATGATGTTATTGAATTTGAAGACGTTTTACATTTGAACTACTTGGTGAGTGTCACTGCTGGTGGACCAGGAGTCCCCGAGGACACATGTAGCCAAGTTCGATCAACTTCGGTTTATCGTCTTTCTCTTCAACGCATTCAAAAATTTCTGCTGTCAAATTTCTTGAAATTTCTCAAACGTGGGTCCTGTAGCATCATATCCCACCAATCCTGCTACGTCTTTCGGAACATATTTTGACATCGTAATGTTCATACTCTTTGGCCATATTACATAGTTAAAATTAAGGATCACTGACGAGGGATAAGTACCCGAAACGTGCATGTCTGGTCCATGCAGCAAATTGATATGTTCTAATGTTATTGAATTTGAAGACGTTTAACATTAGTACCAGTTTTGGACTCTGACCTTTGGTTCTGTGTTTGACTTTATTTCACTTCCTTAACGTTTTGTTAATCTTGACAATTAAAAGTTTTAAATCATTTAAGGAGGTCCAGGACAGCCAGACATAAATTTGATCCTATCATTTAATTTTCCTAAAAATTATAAATGTTAATAATTGAAGCATACTTTTTCTACATGCAAAGTTCATCGGTATTTTACCGTTAGTTTTGAAGCTACGAACGTACATATCTACCCATTGAAAGCCCTAAAATGGGCCGTAAATGTGACGTTAAAACTAATACACTTTAGGTAATGAAAAACAGTAACAAATCTTCTGTAGAGGCAGAATATTAACAAGTTCTGTTTTTTTTCATTTAAATATGATGTGGGCAATCGGATATGTATAGAATTACACATGATCACTAAGACTTTTAAAAGAAATTGTCGAAAGGAGATAAATATATGTCTATTTATAAAACGTCTTTGAGTTGCTAATTTTTAATCATAAAGTCTGTTTATCTGAAACTCTATCATTTATTTTCCGTAAGAACTTGATATTATCTTCTTCATATGTCAAGTCAACCACCGATAAATTCCTATTAAAATTTGACCGTCAGTTTTTAAGTTATAGTGATTTTGTTACCCCCTCTCCCTTATTTCTACGTTACCTAATCCTGACATTCTTGCGAAAAACGCGCCAATATCGCCGTTTCTATTGTGACGTCATAATTGATCCAGAGCTTTCCGATGGGGTTCTTTCGGATACTGTTCTGGACCCCCTTAAGATATCTTAGTTGCTAAATGTAACATTTAAGTTGTCAAAAACTGTAGCCGAGAACTGAACAAAGCTTTAATGTACAAACCTGCCATTAAATTCTTAATTATTTAAATTTTACGAGATATACTGCCTTGCAAAATCCCTCTAACATTTTCGGCCTAACATTCCGAATAGACCCTATCCAAAATTAGGATTCGCTCAATCTTGACAAAATGCGTTGGATCTACAGAGTATACCAGAGAAAAAGTACGCGTAAGTCTCTATTTGACTTAACAATGCAATTGCGAACTCCGAATGGCGGTAGGACCAGGTGCCCGGGAGCAGTGAGTGTTCTCTGTTTATATGCAGCACCCGCCGCAAATGCCAAATAAAAACGTGTGAAATGAATACGCCATGGTCAGATGAAGAGGAAATGTTGCTGCACATGAAGGGGAAGTTTGTGAAAATTAGATGTGGGGCATCGTTAAGATTTTGCAAAGATGGAACAAATACAATTTATGCCTCGTTTACACGGGGAGTTTATTGCGCAATAAACGTAAATTTGTTGCGCAATATATTTGTTTTGCGTTCAAGGTCTTCCAACTGGTTGTTGGCATTCCAATGGGAACCAATTGTGCCTTGCTCCTTGCTGACATATTTTTATACTCATACGAAGCTGAATTTATTCAACCCTTGATCTTTGAGGGCAAAAGGCAGTTAGCTCTTAACTTAAACTTTACATACAGATACGTTGATGATCTACTTTCCATCAATAATCCAAAATTTGCAATTTACCTTGGCGCAATCTATCCCGTTAAACTTAAAATTACAGAAACGACAGAAGCCTTAAATTCAGCGTCCTATTTGGATATAATGTTGTCTTTTGACGCCCTCACTCTATGACAAACATGACGGTTTCAATTTTAATATCACAAATTTTCCTTCTCTTGAGTAACAACATCCCGTCGTCACCAGCATAAGGCGTTTTAATTTCTCAATTTTAATACGTTATCCTCGGGCAAGCGCAATGAACTCAGATTTTGTTCTAAGAACTAGAAGGCTTTCAGTTAAGCTTCTCAGTCAAGAATACATTTATGACCGACTTACATCGTCACTGAGGAAGTTCTATGGTCGATATGGGGAAATGATAGCACACTATGACCCCCCTCCCCCTTGTCCAGAGTCATAAATGATATTCTGAAGTAGACCTTATGTAGCGTGACATATCTATTTATACGTTTGTCTTCCTTTGTGGGAGTTACCGATTGTGACCTTTCTATCGAATTAAAGTGTCGGGTGTTGCATGCAAGCAGGAGATGCTCACTATCCATGGGCACCCGATCTCACTCCGCAGGGAGTTCACTACTCCTCATATCCTAATTAATTTTTATTTCTGTTCCTTTGCCTTCTTCTGGTTTTATCCTGGTTTAGTATGCCCTTAGTTAGATGATTTTTCGATTAACGATTTTGTACTTCTTAATAGGGATATGGTGCTGTCCATATTTGTCATGTAGATTTGATAGATGGTAATCACATCTTACACGGTACTATCCTTGGCAAGACTGAGCAAATAAAAGTTATTAACACAAAACATTCCATGAAAGAAAGAAGTGATAGAATGCATATAAGAAGACTACTGAAGAAGTATATGATACGATGTTTCAATTTATACCACTTGAGGTAAGTATGTTCTTTTTACTGATCACCTCCTCGACAAAACAATCACATAGAACACCTCCGACGGGACTCGAACCCGCAATCCCCGGCTTAGGAGGCCGGTGCCTTATCCATTAGGCCACGGAGGCGGATGAACAATAGTGTCTTCATCTATTTATAACTAACATTCACGTGCAACAACACGCGCATTTATGATAAACAGTATTTATCGACCCACTCCACGTTCTTTCTTTCTACTGACATTAGATAGTTATAGCATGTTTTGTGTGTTAATGTATACAATATATATATGTGTGGTATTTCTAGATTAAAAGTTGTGGATAAAACGATTCTGTGTTGTTAATTATTTATATTTAATTTAATAGAGACAAAAGAAATTTCTTATCAAAGACATGATACATGGAATTAGTAGTTAAGATCAAAAGGCTTTACTAAAAAAGCTTTGTGTTTGGCCACCATGTATTTTATAAGCGATATATCTTCAATGTGCAAATTAGCCATTTCATGGATTCTCACTTATTATCAAATTGTGGGTCACACTCATGAAGGGGGGGGGTAGTAAGAGGGATAGGGGGTACCACTCATCCCTCCCCCTTCCTTCCCCCTTCAGCTTCCCTACCTCCCCCTCATACCCCTTCCTCCCTCCTTCTTCCCCCTTCCTCCCTCCTTTCCCTTCCTCCCTTCTCCCCAAGAAATAAAGTCCTGGAGCCTGTTTTACAAAAATACTTACTTTTGATCGCTTAGTATCTTATAAACTACAAATCGCGTTGTTTTGTTTCTGAGTTTGTATTTAGTTTGTAGAAATGCTATAAGAAAAGACAGCATAATCTAAAGGAACAAAATTTCAAGCTTTTATTTGATGAAGAAAGTTCCATAATTGATATGAATAGAAAGGCCTTAAATCCGTATTATTTTACACTACACGAACTGGCATGACTATATCAGTGTATATTACTTAACTGTTGCTTAGGCCTCTCCATTTGATATTCAAGGTGGTATATTTGGGGGGGGGGGTTGTTGTTGAGGCAAAATTATATTTTGGAGGCAAATATTTTTTCTTGCGAAGTTGGATCAAAGATTTCTTATTCAATTAATTGATGTAATATTATGTTAAACGTCGTCAAATTCATTAGCATCATTTAAAAGCAGATAAATTTACAGCATGGACCAGACATGCACGTTTCGGATATTTCATCCTCGTCAGTGATCCGCAATCGAAACAATGAAATAAAGCCAAAATCTGTGAAAATTATGTCCAAAATATACCAAAAGACGTAGCAAGATGGCTGGGATATGATGCGACAGGACTCAGGTTTCAGAAATTTGAGACAATTTGATAAACAGAAATTTTCGAATGCCTTTGAAGAAACGACCAACCGAAATTGATCGAACTTGGCTACATGTGCCCTCGGGGACTCCTGGTCCACGAGCACTGACACTCACCAAGTGGTACAAATTTAAATGTCTCCAAATTCATTAGCATCAAAAGACGCAGCAAGATGGCTGGGATATGATGGTACAGGACACAGGTCTAAGAAATCTGAGACAATTTTGTGAACAAAAAAGTTTCGAATGCGTTTCAATAAACAAGAATGTCTGTACTATTAAAGTACTTCATTCATGTTATATGTAATTAGAATTGTAGATATTTAAACATTGAAATAAAAATTGTTCTATTCAGATGAAAAACTATGGTGAGCGAAGCGAGCTTAAATTCTTTGAAAATGGATTGAATATGAGCAAAGCAAGCTGGAAGATATTTTAAGGAATATAAAATTTTTCAAATTGAGATTATATACATGAACGCATAAGAGCAAGATTATTTATATTTAAATAATTTCCTACTTTTTTAGTTACTGTAGTCTGTAACCCTCCCCATACCTCTTTCTCCCCTTCCTCCCCCTTCTCCTTCCCCTCTTACCCCACCTTCCTCCTTGATCCCATCCCTTCCGCCACCCTGTCCACCCCCTCATTAATAGACTCCTATTAAAATTTTGAACCATCCAATTTTGAAATCTTGAAGGAATAGGACTGGGCCCAATTAACATTATGTAAATAATTTCTTACCTTATTTAAACTTATCATTATTTTTATAATCATCATTCTCTGTGAATAAGTTTAGCAGAATATTTTACGTGACTATATAGATGATATAAAATGTGCTAAATATACTCTTTGATTCCTTTGAAATGTACTAGTATATTAACTTAATTGCTGCAAACTTGTAATAAGAGTTCAAATAAGTAAGGCACGCATTCCTTGTTGATATATACATCGTTATTTCGAGAGAACACCAACGTACGATAGTCCGACTACAGTAAAACAACAAACAGGTACATACACACAGAAAGTACAATGTAAAATGAGATCATGAATGAACGATTCAGGCAAACAAGGCAACTAACAAAATATGATACTCATTAAGGATTCCGACTTCCGTCGGAATCCTTTCTGTTATTGTATTGTCTTTTCTTTATTCTTATTATTAAGGATTCCGACTATTCCGTCGGAATCCTTTCTGTTATTGTATTGTCTTTTCTTTATTCTTATTATTATTCTTATTATTATTATTCTTACCCCCAGATCGTTCCAGTCACTGTTAAAAAAAGTACCACTTCTTATGATAAAACGAAAAGTATCATGTGAAAGAGCATATGAAGATCTTGAGGTAGAAAAATTTTGTCGTCGAGAAGTTCACATATGCCCCCGCAAGATGTCATCAAAGGTCAAATCTTTAAACTCTTATAACTCCTAAACTAACCGTACGATTTGAACAAAATTTGTTTTATATTGTTCTTTGAGAAATTTGCAAACTTTTATACTTTTACATGCTCCATAAAATATTTACAGTTTTCAAGCTATTTCAAGTTGAAAATGGAATCTTAAATTGGCAAGGTGCCAATTTCTACAGTTTTTGAGATTTTCAGTTGAAACTTGGACAGTAGGTTACTTGTGGCTAGAGATTTTATGTTGACCTGGTTTCAAGGTCAAATTCCTTTTCTCAAGGTCACAACAAACTTTTAACTATAACACAAAGACTGTTTGACCTTGGGAATTCAAGCTTTACACAATCATTCATTGCATCAAGCTCTTTTACATTGACCTTGACCCAAGGTCATATGCAAGATTTCAAGGTCACAGCAGACTTTTGTTGATAAGATATTGAGCTTTCTTCAATTTCAGATATATTTTGATGAAAATAATATTCTATACTTATCCTTTTCCTTGACCTTGGTTTAAGGTCAAAATTCCATTCTCAATGTCATAACAATATTTACTTGTTAAATACACAGTGTTTGTCCTATACTATTTATACTTCATAAAAGAGGCCCTTCTTATATGAACTTTTCATGATCTGAGAAAGATAAATCTTTTATTCTTAATGCTCTTCGTATCATGACTTGTCTCTACTATCATGCTGTTGTCATTTCTAATCAGAGACAGTCATACTGACAGTGTAAGATAGACAGTGTTTGATAGACTGACAACGATGGACGGACGAAGGGACGGACAGACATACGAACAGATAGATAGAGTACTAGATAAAAATGAAGGCGATCGGCGAAAAAAAAAAAAAAAGATTATCCAGACTGGGGATCGAACCCAGTACCCCTGGGTCAGCAGTCCAACGCTCTATCCACCTGACCATTGGAGTTCTTGGATTTTAGTGGTTTTTATTTTTGATATACAGATGAAAAAATACAAATATCTGATTCAGCATTACCAGAATTATCGATTTTTCATGTCACAAATCAGTCCTATTTATAGGTTTTGATTCAGAAGAAAAACGCATTTCATATAGTGCATATTTATTTTACTGTCATTGACTTCAACATGTACATTGAGAAAAAAAACTTGGAAGTAAAAAAAAAATGTTTCTTGATTCATTTGATTATTTAGAGCAGATCTAGACAGGTATGTGTACAAGAGTATGTTGGGGAGCGGGGGGGGGGGGGGGGGTCAAGACCCCTTCCCCCATAATCGCTTGAAAATATTTTTTATCTTCCCCGTTTCATGTATCTGCTACTCCTCCGAAATCATAGACAGGAAACGCTCTATCCCTCTTTTTAAAGTCTTTGAAATAATATGTACAAGACCCTTTGCGTTTGTAATTTGTTTTTTCAAAGAGTGGTTCCATTCTAGCCCTTCTAAGAGGAGTATGGGGTCCTGTCTATGAAGGAGCTGATAAGATAAGGGCTGTATTTAGCCCTGAATCTCATCAAGTATTTCTTCTACACAATGATCTGTACGCAAGAAAAACTTGATAATTACTAAAATGAAATGTATTTGGAGATTCCTCATACAACTTTTATTTTGGTAAGCTTATTTCTAGATACTTAAATTACAATCTAAAGAGTAGGGGGTAGCCATGTTGAAAAGAAGCTAATATCGATCAAAAAACGTTGAAAATTAAGAACAATTTGGCTAATATGGATATCTATAAGCTTTAAAACATAGTTATAGTCTAAACAAGATACTAGAAATTAAATTCAAAAGACTGGTCTAAATCTTTTCCATGAATTTTAAAATCTTGAATCAGAAATATGGTTGTATTTTGTATTCATTGATTACAAAGCAGGCATTTTACCGCGAAATACACATTGTGTAGAAATAAACTGCACACTCCAGTTTATTTCATTCCAAAATCTTGTGCATTTCATGTGAACATGTTAAGAATAAATAAATGAATGACTTTAAAAGGAAAAAAATTAAATTTTGCTTATATTATGGCCTAAAACACAGTTTGTAAAAAGCCCCCCACCCTCCTTTTTTCAGTTTTTTGTCTCTGGGGCATTGTTCCCCCCTTAGCTACAGAACCCCACTTTGTCAAAAGATGTGTATTAGTGATATACACCTTCTGTAAAAGTGGCGTTCTGTAGCTGAGGGGGGAACAATGTTTTAAAAAACTTTTCCATTTTCCATTGGTTTCTATAGAGAAAAGACATATTTTGCCCCAAAATTTAGGAAAACTATGCATGATAAAACTTATGCAACTGCTGATTATGATGAAACCAAGAACTGGCATCAATTTTGTAAAAGAATTTTTTTGAAGTTCCCATTTTGAAAATTCCACTTTTTCAGGGCAGATTTTACGCCTTATCTTATCAGCTCCTTTTGACACCCCTCCCCTCCCCGACTTACATACACATACCTACCTTCACGTTGCCTGTTCAGATCCGTCCTTGAAAAAATAAGCAAGCATATTCGATTGATTCTTCACAATTTTATTATCAATATGCATTGTAACATAGAGTACAAGAAAAACATTTTATGAAAATCCTTGTTGTTTATTTCTGAATACAAACCTCTAAATATAATCGATCGATAAAATTCATCATTCGGAACATACTCGAAACATTGAATCATATCATAGTTGCAAGTATTCATCTTTCTAAAGACTTTTGATACAATGAATTCTTAATCCTGCAATAGCTCAGTTGGTTAAGCGTGATGCTGCAGATCGGAAGGCCCCGGGATCGAAACTCGCTGAAGACACTTTTTTCTTCTCACCATTTTTTTTTTTTTCAGTCATAAACAAACATAGATTACAATGCTTAAACATTGTTTATCGTTTCAAATGTTTTACGAATATGTGTTAGTTCAAAAAATATCTTCTGAATTAAGCATCAAGAAATATCGAATACCAATTCGAAACACTTGCTTTTGTCTTGATTCATTGGAAAATCCCTGACACGATTAATATGCATGACCCAAGGTGTGTTACAATTTCCATTGGTCAATTCAACCACGTGACCTGAGATTACCATACACTACATTACAAGCTACAATGGAGGCCTACCTTGGTGAAGGTACCTGGTTCGAGCCCAGCTGCGGCCAATCTTTTTGGAGTTTTTTCAGTTCTCATTTCTGCTATGAACAAGATGAATATAAGAGGAATCCATCTGCGACGTCCGCAGGAACCTCCATGCTTCTTTTTAAGGATTCCGACTATTCCGTCGGAATCCTTTCTGTTATTGTATTGTCTTTTCTTTATTCTTATTATTATTCTTATTATTATTATTCTTACCCCCAGATCGTTCCAGTCACTGTTAAAAAAAGTACCACTTCTTATGATAAAACGAAAAGTATCATGTGAAAGAGCATATGAAGATCTTGAGGTAGAAAAATTTTGTCGCAAAGAAGTTCACATATGCCCCCGCAAGATGTCATCAAAGGTCAAATCTTTAAACTCTTATAACTCCTAAACTAACCGTACGATTTGAACAAAATTTGTTTTATATTGTTCTTTGAGAAATTTGCAAACTTTTATACTTTTACATGCTCCATAAAATATTTACAGTTTTCAAGCTATTTCAAGTTGAAAATGGAATCTTAAATTGGCAAGGTGCCAATTTCTACAGTTTTTGAGATTTTCAGTTGAAACTTGGACAGTAGGTTACTTGTGGCTAGAGATTTTATGTTGACCTGGTTTCAAGGTCAAATTCCTTTTCTCAAGGTCACAACAAACTTTTAACTATAACACAAAGACTGTTTGACCTTGGGAATTCAAGCTTTACACAATCATTCATTGCATCAAGCTCTTTTACATTGACCTTGACCCAAGGTCATATGCAAGATTTCAAGGTCACAGCAGACTTTTGTTGATAAGATATTGAGCTTTCTTCAATTTCAGATATATTTTGATGAAAATAATATTCTATACTTATCCTTTTCCTTGACCTTGGTTTAAGGTCAAAATTCCATTCTCAATGTCATAACAATATTTACTTGTTAAATACACAGTGTTTGTCCTATACTATTTATACTTCATAAAAGAGGCCCTTCTTATATGAACTTTTCATGATCTAAGAAAGATAAATCTTTTATTCTTAATGCTCTTCGTATCATGACTTGTCTCTACTATCATGCTGTTGTCATTTCTAATCAGAGACAGTCATACTGACAGTGTAAGATAGACAGTGTTTGATAGACTGACAACGATGGACGGACGAAGGGACGGACAGACATACGAACAGATAGATAGAGTACTAGATAAAAATGAAGGCGATCGGCGAAAAAAAAAAAAAAGATTATCCAGACTGGGGATCGAACCCAGTACCCCTGGGTCAGCAGTCCAACGCTCTATCCACCTGACCATTGGAGTTCTTGGATTTTAGTGGTTTTTATTTTTGATATACAGATGAAAAAATACAAATATCTGATTCAGCATTACCAGAATTATCGATTTTTCATGTCACAAATCAGTCCTATTTATAGGTTTTGATTCAGAAGAAAAACGCATTTCATATAGTGCATATTTATTTTACTGTCATTGACTTCAACATGTACATTGAGAAAAAAAACTTGGAAGTAAAAAAAAATGTTTCTTGATTCATTTGATTATTTAGAGCAGATCTAGACAGGTATGTGTACAAGTGTATGTTGGGGAGCGGGGGGGGGGGGTCAAGACCCCTTCCCCCATAATCGCTTGAAAATATTTTTTATCTTCCCCGTTTCACGTATCTGCTACTCCTCCGAAATCATAGACAGGAAACGCTCTATCCCTCTTTTTAAAGTCTTTGAAATAATATGTACAAGACCCTTTGCGTTTGTAATTTGTTTTTTCAAAGAGTGGTTCCATTCTAGCCCTTCTAAGAGGAGTATGGGGTCCTGTCTATGAATTTTGACACCCCTCCCCTCCCCGACTTACATACACATACCTGCCTTCACGTTGCCTGTTCAGATCCGTCCTTGAAAAAATAAGCAAGCATATTCGATTGATTCTTCACAATTTTATTATCAATATGCATTGTAACATAGAGTACAAGAAAAACATTTTATGAAAATCCTTGTTGTTTATTTCTGAATACAAACCTCTAAATATAATCGATCGATAAAATTCATCATTCGGAACATACTCGAAACATTGAATCATATCATAGTTGCAAGTATTCATCTTTCTAAAGACTTTTGATACAATGAATTCTTAATCCTGCAATAGCTCAGTTGGTTAAGCGTGATGCTGCAGATCGGAAGGCCCCGGGATCGAAACTCGCTGAAGACACTTTTTTCTTCTCACCATTTTTTTTCAGTCATAAACAAACATAGATTACAATGCTTAAACATTGTTTATCGTTTCAAATGTTTTACGAATATGTGTTAGTTCAAAAAATATCTTCTGAATTAAGCATCAAGAAATATCGAATACCAATTCGAAACACTTGCTTTTGTCTTGATTCATTGGAAAATCCCTGACACGATTAATATGCATGACCCAAGGTGTGTTACAATTTCCATTGGTCAATTCAACCACGTGACCTGAGATTACCATACATTACATTACAAGCTACAATGGAGGCCTACCTTGGTGAAGGTACCTGGTTCGAGCCCAGCTGCGGCCAATCTTTTTGGAGTTTTTTCAGTTCTCATTTCTGCTATGAACAAGATGAATATAAGAGGAATCCATCTGCGACGTCCGCAGGAACCTCCATGCTTCTTTTTAAGGATTCCGACTATTCCGTCGGAATCCTTTCTGTTATTGTATTGTCTTTTCTTTATTCTTATTAAGGATTCCGACTTTTCCGTCGGAATCCTTTCTGTTATTGTATTGTCTTTTCTTTATTAAGGATTCCGATTTCCGTCGGAATCCTTTCTGTTATTGTATTGTCTTTTCTTTATTCTTATTATTCTTATTATTATTATTATTATTATTATTCTTACCCCCAAGCCAATCCAGAGACTTTACAACAAAGTACCGCATCATATGATAAAATGGAAAATATCATGTGAAAGAGCAAATAAAGATCTTCATTTAAATTTTTTTTCTTGTCAAAAAGTTCACATATGCCCCCGCTAGAGGTCATCAAACGTCAAATTTTTAAAACCTTATAACTCCTAAACTAACCGTGCGATTTGAATGAAATTTGTTTTATATTGTTCTTTGGGAAATTTGCAAACTTTTATACTCTTACATGCTCGATAAAATATTTACGGTTTTCGCGCTATTCAGAGTTGAAAATGGAACTTTAAATTGGCACAGTGCCAATTTCTACAGTTTTTGAGATTTTGACTTGAAACTTGGATGGTAGGTTACTTATAGGTAGTCATTGATGATGACCTAGTTTCAAGGTCAAATTTTGATTCTCAAGGTCACAACAAACTTTTGCCTATAGAACAAAGACTATTTGACCTTGACAGTTCAAACTTCATAAATACAATCATTGATCCAAGCCCTATCACCTTGACCTTGACCCAAGGTCAAATTTTCATTCTCAAGGTCACAACAAAAAATTTCCCATAGAAGAAAGACCATTTGACCTTGAGAGTTCAAACTTTGCGCAAATGTTCCTTGCATCAAGTCCTTTCACCTTGACCTTGACCCAAGGTCATTTGTTCGATTTCAAGGTCACAACAGACTTTTGTTGATAAAATATTGAGCTTTGAATAGATGAAAAGGAATTTTGATGAGAATAAACTAAAATGCTTATCTTTCATCCATGACCTTGGTTCAAGGTCAAATAAACTTTTTCAAGGTCATAACAAACATTTACTCTTGTAGGATTGAGAGAATTTTGTTCTTAAATATTTATTCTTCACACAAGCAGTACTTCTTATTTGAACTTTACGTAGTAAGATAGATAACTCTTTTATTCTTGTTCTATGTTTCCTTTTTTATCTTAGTAGCATTACTTGTCTGTACTTTCATGCTGTTGTCATTCTCTATTTATAGAAATTTTCTCATTGCTAATTCATTGTGCAATTCTTTTTGGGATAGTAATTTCAAAGGAATCAAAATGGATAGAGTAGATCTAGGAGTTTAAAGCCTTCCTAAACTTGAAAGGTATTTATTGTTTTTTTCTTCTATTTCGTTGATAAATAAATAAGAGTCCCAAGTTAGACATAAGCTCTTTTGACTCATTTGCTAAAGTGAATAAGGTACTAAACAACTATTCTTTTTTCATCTTCTTTATTCGGATTTTAACACTTCAGTTCTGAGGAAGGTCTAATAAAGGAGGAATCCGTCTGTTGCTTGCAACAGTAGCCATCTAGTTCTTCTTATTATTCTTATTATTATTATTCTTACCCCCAGATCCTTCCAGTCACTGTACAAAAAAGTGCCACTTCTTATGATAAAACAAAAAGTATCATGTGAAAGAGCATATAAAGATCTAGAGGTAAAAAAAATTTGTCGTCGAAAAGTTCACGTATGCCCCCGCTAGAGGTCACCAAAGGTCAAATCTTTAAACACTTATAACTCCTAAACTAACCGTACGATTTGAACGAAATTTGTTTTAAAATGTTCTTTGGGAAATTTGTAAACTTTTTTACGCTTACATGCTCGATAAAATATTTACGGTTTTCGCGCTATTCAGAGTTGAAAATGGAACTTTAAATTGGCACAGTGCCAATTTCTACAGTTTTTGAGATTTTGCGTTGAAACTTTGATAGTAGGTTAAATATAGGTAAACATTTAATGTTGACCTACTTTCAAGGTCAAATGATGATTCTCAAGGTCACAACAAACTTTTGCCTATAGAACAAAGACTATTTGACCTTCAGAGTTTAAACTTCATACATAATATCATTAAAACAAGCTCTTTCACCCTGACCTTGACCCAAGGTCAAATTTTGATTCTCAAGGTCACAACAAACTTTTGCCTATAGAACAAAGACTATTACGCCTGCAGAGTTCAAACTTAATACATATTATCATTAAGCCAAGCTCTTTCACCTTGACCTTGACCCAAGGTCAAATTCTGATTTTCAAGGTCACAACAACATTCTTCCTATAGAAAAAAGACTATTAGACCTTCAGAGTTCAAACTTCATACATAATCTCAATAAACCAAGCTCTTTCACCTTGACCTTGACCGAAGGTCAAATTCTGATTTTCAAGGTCACAACAAACTTTTGCCTATAGAACAAAGACGATTTGACCTTCAGAGTTTAAACTTCATACATATAATTGTTCAGACACGCTCTTTAACCTTGACCTTGACCCAAGGTCAAATTCTCATTCTCAAGGTCACAGCAACTTTGGCCTATAAAACAAAGACAATTTCACCTTCAGAGTTCATACTTTATACATATAATGCTTGATCTCAGCTATTTCATCTTGACCTTGACCCAAGGTCAAATTCTAATTCTCAAGGTCACAACAAAACTGTGTAAACTTAGGCTATAAAACAAAGACTGATCTTGAAAGTTCTAAGTTTACACAAATATTCCTTGCATCAAATCCTTTCACCATGACCTTGACCCAAGGTCATTTGTTCGATTTCAAGGTCACAAATGACTTTTAGATGATTAGATATTGAAGTTTGCTCAGATTAAGATCTTAAGATCAATCGTGATGAAAATAATCACAATACTTATCTTTCATCCATGACATTGGTTAAAGGCCAAATAATTATTCTCAAGGTCATAACAATAATTTACTCTTGTAGAATTCACACTTTTTGTTCTATACTATTTATTCTTCACCGAAGTAGTCCTTCTTATTTGAACTTAACATAGAATAAGAAAGATAATTCTTTTATTCTTGTTATCTGTTTCTTTTTTTTTTTCTTCTTAGTAGCATTACATATCTGTACTTTCATGTTGCTGTCATTTTCTTTAAATAGAAATTATCTCATTGCAAAATCATTGTGCAATTCTGTTTGGAGAAAGTAATTGTAAAGGATTTGATATTCATAGAGCATGGAGTTTAAAGCTTTCGTAAACATGAAAGGTATTTAATATTTTTTTCTTCTATTTTGTTGATAAATAAATAAGAGTCCCAAATTAGACATGAGCTCTTTTGACACATTTGCTGAAGTGAATAAGGTATAAAAGCAACTATTCTTTTTTCCACTTTCTTTACTCGGATTTTAAAAATTCAGTTCCGAGGAAGGTCTAATAAAGGAGGAATCCGTCTGTTGCTTGCAACAGTAGCCATCTAGTTCTTATTATTATTATTATTATTATTCTTACCCCCAAGCCAATCCAGAGACTTTACAACAAAGTACCGCATCATATGATAAAATGGAAAGTATCATGTGAAAGAGCAAATAAAGATCTTCATATATATTTTTTTTCTTGTCGAAAAGTTTACATATGCCCCCGCTAGAGGTCATCAAAGGTAAAATCTTTAAAACCTTATAACTCCTAAACTAACCGTGCGATTTGAATGAAATTTGTTTTATATTGTTCTTTGGGAAATTTGCAAACTTTTATACGCTTACATGCTCGATAAAATATTTACGGTTTTCGCGCTATTTTGAGTTGAAATTGGAACTTTAAATTGGCACAGTGCCAATTTCTACAGTTTTTGAGATTTTGAGTTGAAACTTGGATGGTAGGTTACTTATAGGTAGTCATTGATGATGACCTAGTTTCAAGGTCAAATTTTGATTCTCAAGGTCACAACAAACTTTTGCCTATAGAACAAAGACTATTTGACCTTGACAGTTCAAACTTCATAAATACAATCATTGATCCAAGCCCCATCACCTTGACCTTGACCCAAGGTCAAATTCTCATTCTCAAGGTCACAACAAAAATTTTCCCATAGAACAAAGACCATTTGACCTTGAGAGTTCAAACTTTGCGCAAATGTTCCTTACATCAAGTCCTTTCACCTTGACCTTGACCCAGGTCATTTGTTCGATTTCAAGGTCAAAACAGACTTTTGTTGATAAAATATTGAGCTTTGAATAGATGAAAAGGAATTTTGATGAGAATAAATTAAAATGTTATCTTTCATCCATGACCTTGGTTCAAGGTCAAATAAACTTTTTCAAGGTCATAACAAACATTTACTCTTGTAGGATTGAGAGAATTTTGTTATTAAATATTTATTCTTCACACAAGTAGTACTTCTTATTTGAACTTTACATAGTAAGATAGATAACTCTTTAATTCTTGTTCTATGTTTCCTTTTTTTATCTTAGTAGCATCACTTGTCTGTACTTTCATGCTGTTGTCATTCTCTATTTATAGAAATTTTCTCATTGCTAATTCATTGTGCAATTCTTTTTGGGATAGTAATTTCAAAGGAATCAAAATGGATAGAATAGATCTAGGAGTTTAAAGCCTTCCTAAACTTGAAAGGTATTTATCATCTTTTTCTTCTATTTTGTCGATAAATAAATAAGAGTCCCAAATTAGACATAAGCTCCTTTGCCTCATTTGCTGAAGTGAATTAGGTACAAAAGCAACTATTCTTTTTTCCATCTTCTTTATTCGGATTTTAACACTTCAGTTCCGAGGAAGGTCTAATAAAGGAGGAATCCGTCTGTTGCTTGCAACAGTAGCCATCTAGTTACACTCATTTTTGGTAATTTTCTTGTTCAAGCTATCATACCGGGGTAAATGAGGCAATATCCTCAATGTTTTTGAATAAAATGAAGAGTGTTTTTGACCTACTTCCTTAGATACTATAACTTGCATCATACTAAATATTGAATCTGAAGACGTTTAACATTTGCAGCATGATTCATGCGATGTTTTTTGAATATGCTTAAACTTAGCCACTTACATTTTTGTACAATGCATTCCTTACGTGCACTTGACTCTTCGTTACAATAAGTTGTCCTTTGTGTTTCTATGAAGCTATGTTATTATCTCCGTCTGTTTGTCGTCTTATTTTCTTTTCTCTTGAGAAAAATCTGTTTTATACTATTCAAAGAATTTTCAAGCCTTTCGATTTTGATTTTGGAATCTATAATTCCGAGTTTTGTGATTGAATCTAATTCACTACAGTTGATCCACTTTAAATGTAAAACAAGGAATAGAGTTTTCATCAGAAATGTTTAAAGCTTTTGAAAAAGTGTTCTGAAGTTGTTATTACTGTACAAAGTTCTAAAATTTCGAAACAATTAAGATCTTTAGCTGAGCTTTCCAAAGATTTGGTTTTCATCACAAGGCGTGTTGTTGAGATAGACTTGAATTTACTTGTTCAGAAGGCTGCTAACTGCGTAAGTGGATTGTTCGTAGTCAGTGTAACATTGTCTTGATCCCTGATATTTTCTTTCTTTATGTTGTTAGAAAAAAAAAACAGCAATTATTTCGCCCTAGCGGAAACAAAACATAAAATCCTTACAACATTAGTTGCCTGAAGTATACAAATAATGAGACCATTCCTCCATGTATTTACATATATGCGTCAGAATCATCAAACGCCTTTTATACCGTGGATATGATCCTAATGTCACCAGACGGACACTAGGCTTGGTACTTGACCAATCTACAGTTTTGTAAAAGCGCATTCTTAAAACTTGCACTCTGACTGACTGTGACGACGGGACTCCATGACGGGCCCTCTCCAAACCTCTTTAGAGAAGACAGGGCCCCGACCACCTGTACTCTCTGAATATCAGTCGGACTCCTCGGGTGATAACATACATGAGCTCGCGGCGGCAGAGCACGGATTGTATTACGTACGCCCTATTTTTATATCCATTAACATATTCATCTGTGTTGTTTGGGCCCCTACGTTTTGCGGTCTTGTTTGTGTGTGGTCATCTGACAGTGAGGAGGTTGTTTTACACCACAATTGTACGTTCTTCGAGACCTCTGGGTAATCGGAAAAGTGGGAGGGTTGTGCGCACGTAATCCAGGATGACCATACCTTCTGCTATTTCCGTGGCAGATGGCCGTCCTAAGTCGGCTCCGGTTGCCCATTGGCCTCGTTGGTTTAAGTGTAGTCCTTTGTGTTTGATGTTTCTGTGTTGTGCGTTGACGTTCCTTGTCCCTTATGCATTTCTTTCCGTGCTTGTCTGCTTTGTGTTTTTGCATTGGGTGTTTTGGGATTTTGCTGTGGGTGCTTATGCCCTTTGCAGTGTGGAGCTCGTAAAAATTTCCCCGCGAGGGGTTTGATAGTAAGTGTTTTGAAAATTTTTCCCTGATATGGTCGCCATAGACTTCCTATATAGACATAATTTCAGACAGTGCATGCATTTTAAATATTATTTTCATGTTTGTGCGTGAACATCGACGGCTCGTGCGGCTAGCCAAACAGGGGATGCTTACTCCTCCCGGGCACCTGGTCCCATCTCTAGCTTGATAGGGTCCGTCGATGCTCAATTATGTGCTCTTTTGTGTGTGCTGTTGAGATTATCGTCAGGATCTTCTTTAACCAATTAGATCAATATTACAACATCTAGTTTTAATTCAGTTACTACTATTTTTGAATTAACTTCTTTCTCGTGATATAAACGATCCCAAGAATCATCGACTTACGTTGGGTTTCGTATGAACGAATTTAGAGTCGCACCAATCCAGTCGTCTCTTATTGATACAGCATTTCTTTTCTTGCCATGTAACGCACCCTAGCTGAGTCATATGCTGAAAGGAAAAGTACCCAACAAGTCTTTTTTGCAACCTAATTAGACGAAATATCCTTTAAATCAAGTCACCTCAACGATGCACTTATAGGTAACTTGCTGAAGAAAAGATTAAGAGTCCCGACTCACATACTGGGAGAAAAAGTCAAGTGAGTATATGTCAATGCTCCAACCGAAACAAAAAAAAAGTTACTTATACACCCCCGGCGGGACTCGAACCCGCAATCCCCGGCTTAGGAGGCCGGTGCCTTATCCATTAGGCCACGGAGGCGGTTACTCTAAATATTAAATTTAAAATGAAATGTTAAACGTCTTGAAATTCAAATTCGATTTAAGAACAGATAACTTTTCAGCATGGATCAGGCATGCACGTTTCGGGCAATTAACCCTCGTCAGTGATCCTCAATCTAAATAATGTAGTATTGCCAAAAAGTGCAAAAATTATAATGTCCAAAAATTTAGCGAAAGACGCAGAATGGATGGGATATGATGCTACATGACCCGCGTTTTGCGGTCTTGTTTGTGTGTGGTCATCTGACAGTGAGGAGGTTGTTTTACACCACAACTGTACGTTCTTCGAGACCTCTGGGTTATCGGAAAAGTGGGAGAGTTGTGCGCACGTAATCCAGGATAACCATACCTTCTGCTATTTCCGTGGCAGATGGCCGTCCTAAGTCGGCACCGGTTGCCCATTGGTCTCGATGGTTTATGTGTAGTCCTTTGTGTTTGATGTTTCTGTATTGTGCGTTGACGTTCCTTGTCCCTTACGCGTCACTTTCTGTGCTTGTCTGCTTTGTGTTTTTGAATTGGGTGTTTTGGGGTTTTGCTGTGGGTGCTGCAACCTGGTGTTGTTGGAGATCCCCTCCTTTGTTTTAGAAATTTCAAGAATTTTTGATGAAGAAATTTTCGAAAACGTTGAAGAGACGATCAACAGAAGTTGATCGAACTTGGCTACATCCGCCCTCGGGGATTCCTGGTCCACAAGCAGTGACACTCACTAAATGATACAAATGTTAAACGTCTTCAAATTCAATAGCATCATTTAAGAACTTGATGAATGAAGAAATAATATACTTGAGTGATAAATACGAAATTCTATTACCTCTGAAAGAAAGGAGGGGACCTCCAACGACAATATGTTGCAGCACCCACAGCAAACCACAAAATGCAAAAACACAGAGTAATCACCCAAAGAAAGAGACGTATGCAAAAGGGACAAGGAACACCAACATACAACATAGAAACATGAAACACAAAAGTCCGTACATAAACCAACGAGACCAATGGGCAATCGGTGCCAACTTAGGACTGCCATCTGCCACGGAAGGAGCAGACGGTGTGCTTATTGGGATTACGTGCGCAAAACCTTCCACCTTTCAGATTACCAAAAGGTAACGAAGAACGCAAAACGGTAGTGTAAAACAACCTCCCCACAGTAAGATGGCCACTCAAAACAGGACAGCAAATCGCAGGAGCCCAAGCAACACAGACGAATATGCAAATGAATACAAAAAGGGGCGCTCGCAACACATTCCGTGTCCTGCCGGCCGCATGTATGCCGAGCAGTCAGACCGACATTCAGAGGATAGGCGGTCGGGGCCCTGTCTTCTCCAAAGAGGTCTGGACTTAACTAAAAACTTTTGCATAGAAACTAATATAAAAAAAAATAAAAGTTGTCAATGCTTTGAATTCCCGATAATTCCATGAATGAAACTTGGATTCCAGTTCTCAATTTCTAAATCCTATATCAAATGATTTCTAATTCCTTTTCTAGTAAAGATTACGAAACCTCTCGAGACAATCTATGACTTTTACCATGTTTAAATAAGATCTAATACCCAAAATAAAAAGGTGTTTGTATGAGAAAGGAGGGGATCTCCGTTGCAGCACCCACAACAAAATTTCAAAACACCCAATGCAAAAAAAAACCCACAGAGCAGACGTCCACAGAAAAAGACACAAAAGGGACAAGGAACACCAACACACAACATAGAAACATGAAACATAAAAGACCACACATAAACCAACGAGACCAATGGGCAACCGGTGCCGACTCAGGACGGCCATCTGCCACGTTAGTAGCAGACGGTGTAGTTATCCTGGATTACGTGCGCACAACGCTCCCACTTTTCTGATTACCCAGAGGTATGGAAGAACGCACAATTATGGTGAAAACAACCTCCTCACTGTTAGATGACCACACACAAACAAGACCGTAAAACGCAGAGGCCCAACACAGATGAATATGTAAATGGATATAAAAAAGGACATGCGTAATACAGTCCGTGCTCTGCCGGGTGTAGGGAGCTCATATATGTTATCACCCGAGGAGTCCGACAGGCATTCAGAGAGGACAGGTGGTCTGGGCCCTGTCTCCCTAAAGAGATTTGGACAGGGCCCGTCACAGTCAGTTCAAGTCTTAAGAATGCGCCTGTACAAGACTGTAGGTTGGTTAAGTACCTAGTGTCCGTCTGGTGACATGAGGATCATATCCACGGTATAAAAAGGCGTTTGATGATTCTGACACATTTTCGATGGTTTTGCTGTCTACCTTTATCCTTCTTATTTTGTTAACTATGTCACCATAAAATGCAGGCTATGAAATACTCAAAGTAATATATACTCTGTTGCTTGTATGGGTCCGAATTTCAAAGAAGTTGACAATAATTTTTGTGAAATTTCCAAGATGACTTTACTAGTGTGTGAAAGCGAAAACCTTGACCTAAAAGTTTCTACGTAATTTGTAAATTTCTACTATGTAAATCCAAAACATCAGTTCATGCTCTAGCAAACCGGATGAGCTGTGAAATGTAGATACCGTATGACTGTAATCTAGGAACATCACCGTCAAGCTAGGGAAAGTTTACTATGTTGAATCCAAAATCATCTCGTTTGTCATACACACTTGCATGAATCTCTCCATTAACAATTTTGATATTTAGGTCAAAAGATGGTGTTTCTGTGTTTGTAAATTTGCCTTGTTTAGAGTAAATTCTTGTGGATAAATAACATCTTTATACTTTTCAAAAACATGATTGTCGATAGTAAGAATACCTAGAAGTACCAATGAAACATTTAACATATGTTCTTTATTTATTTTCTATCGAATGAAATGAGTTTTGAATTCTTATTTCTATGTTAATCAACATAGCTCTTGCACCAATTTTTAGGAGACTGAAAGTAATCCAGCCGGACAAACAAAACCAATAATAAAACATTTTTAACATAATGCTTTTTTAAATTCCACCCTTCATGTCAGTCTATTGTGTAAACTCTCCATTATTTATAAGAAAGGAGGAGATCTCCAACAATAATCGGTTGCAGCACCCACAGCAAAACTTCAAAACACCAAATGCAAAATACACAGAGCAGACATCCACAGAAAGAGACGCAAAACGACCAAGGAGCACCAACACACACGATATGATCCGAATTATCGATTTTGTGCTGTATACAGGGATATGGTCATTATCCATAATTGTCATAGAAAGACCACGCATAAACCAACGAGACCAATGGGCAATCTGGCCATCTGCCATGTAAGTAGCAGACGGTGTAGTTATAAGGAATGGAGTGCTATCAAAAGCAATTCAGTAATGGAGACTACTTCTGTTAGAAACATGTAAGCAGTAAAGTTGTATTGTTAAAATAAATTCCAACATTTCAAGCTTCTCAATGAATTAAGATAAATATACAACATCATTATCAGTTTCATATATAAAAATATACAACACCGCTACCTTAACTAGGACCTACTTTGTATATGATTGAGATATCCGAATGATTTCTCTCTACCAATTGAGCTTTTTAGGAATTGATGGAGAGGGGTTTATTTAAGATATATAAAACATACGTAATTTTAAGAAGATACATAATATATAATAAGTATCGTACCATGAAATCTATCATATATGATGATCAATATATGTATTACATTTATTAAAGTAGCGGCTGTAGTCATTTAGCTAATTTTAAGCGGGCGAATGTCCTTCTAACTATCCATACCTTTTTTCTACATTCCCTTCCAAATTCTCCTTTAATGCTTTTTTGATTTTAAAGAAGTTTATTTTTTAAATTTATTTCGCGATTTATTTAGCTTTTCTTTTTGTCATGAACTGACTTTCAACTTCAATTTGAATAAAGTACATGTAGAATGATAGCAAATATCCATGACAAAATCCGTTGTAATGTGCTCATGAAACACAAAGTATTTTGTAGCAATATAGAATCGAATTCAATCGTGATATAATGTAATTAATACAGATAATGATAAGGAAAAAATACAATTCTAACTAAACCGCTCTATGCCTTAGGTTCCATAGCGTAGCTTGATTAACACTTATCATTAGTATTTTGCATTGCAAGTGAAATATTCTATGAATGGGCTTTATTTTAGCTCACAGCGTAATATCTCATTTATTAATTGTTTCCTAATGGTCCAAATGCCTATAAAAGCGTTATGCTTATTTACTCATAACTCATTTCCCTTACCGTATCCAAGAACGTGCAGTTGACTCTTTTAGAAAAGGTTAGTGTACTCTTAAAATCATCCAAATTATACTTTCCGCACTTTCTGCACAATGTATCTTTTCATTTACTCCTTATATCTTTCGTCAAAAGATACCGATTTAATGTTAATTTATGTTCTATTTGTATTCTAAATCTGAGGAACTTTACAAACATCTTATGATGAAAACTTGTAATATTGTCATAGATAACTGACCTATTGTTTGTAATGTTAACTAGATCCATAATGAAGACTTCCATCCTTTGTCTGTTTGTACTGTTGGCGGCTGTCAGCGCCCAGTTCTCTAACTACTACTGCTCACATGGTAAGGTTAAAGCTTTACTGATTAGTATGTCCTGTTAGCTTATTGTGATGTAAAAGTAAAAAAGAACATTACTTTTGATCCAGTAACACTATTCCTACCTAAATACAAACTACCAATATGAACATCAATGAAATAATTCATGCGAAGAATTTAAATCTTTACACTTACATTTAAAAATGCATTGTTTGAATATATTTATTGTCTCATTCTTTTTGTCTTTTCAGATAATTGTAATGGAATGGTAAGTTAATTGTTATTTACATGCTTCATTCCATTGTTACTGATAGCCAAAATACCTTGTGTTAGATTACATCCCTTCTATTCTGGGAATATTATGACTATGGTCGTTTACGTCGCAATGCTTTCATTACGAGACTAAATGACTGAACTTGTTAAATTTCATGTGATGATAAAGGGTTGTTGTCACTACTTACTCTGGTTCGTCTGGTGTTTGATCAATGCCTAAGGTCCGTAAAGAGAGCACGTACTTTTGTTTAACAATGATACGGAAGTGTTCCAACTCTATACCTTCATAAAGAAAATTCCAAACCAATATTCCTGCACCAGACAAGAGTTCTCATCAGTGATGCTTCCAGCGGAGCCACGAAGATTCATTTCAGGAGCGCCCTCTTCAATGTTTTGTATTTAAATTTGTACATTTACTATACAGAGAGTGCGCTGCTCCAAATTTCCTATAGGGTCGATTCAGTAGCATATCCAAATAGAATATATGTTCAATTATTTCTACCTATTTCTATACTGTAGAACTGTCGTGAGATGGGAAGTAATTATCGTTGTATGAGGAACTACTACCAAAGATACGGTCCCTTCCGTAACCGTGATTGTTACTGTAGAGACATGAACATGGGACGGGACTATTACAACAACTATGGAGATTACAACAACGGGTTCTACAACAACGGAAACAACAACAACAACGGATGGAACGGATATTACGGATACAACAACGGATACAATAACGGATATAACAACGGATATTATTGAACGTAAGTAGACAATAAATAAGTCGTATCTGGATAGCAAGCGGAACACCATGTGTGAATAGTGTGAATAGCATCACAAGCAGTAGATTATTAAGCTTTATGGAAAGGTTATCTTTTTTCAAACTTTCTTATCAATGTAGATAATATTGCTGCTGTTAAGTAAGTATATATTGCTTTTAATCCATGTGTCTGTTTTTCGATGATTTAATATAAACTTTTGTATTTAAAAGCCATTTTTGAATGATTTAAATAAATAATTTTTCTGTTTTGTTCAGATGGTGTTGTGAAGCGAAGCATGAGACAGACTGTGGTTGATGTCCCAAACATCTATTTAATTACTATATGTACTCCAGGTGCTGCATTTATTCTCAATAAAATGATGTTTTATTGAACAGCAATAAGCTTTGTCTTACTATGGTTTCTTGCTACCAAGTTTGAAGACGTAATTGATATCATTTTGATTAGCATTGGTAAAATGAACCAAACTGTCCAAGAACAATCAGAAGGAGACGATTATGTTACATCGATTACAGAGGAACAAACACTCATTCGATGAAAGCAAAAGAAGAAACAAACGAGACAGCGAGAAAAATGACATCACATCATTGATACATAAATCACTAATGACATGTGAATTATCTCCAAGGAGTTCTTTTGTAAAAAATAAAATTCATTGTAGGAGGCGCCACTAAAAATAATCAACACCTCGCTGCACAAATTCAAAATTTGTTATATAAATACAAATGAAAGAAAAGATGTCGTAGAATGTTCATTGAATATTGAAATCGGAAAGTAGAACTATCGATTGTTCAGGTGTTTTGTTATGGGCGCTGCTACAAAGTACTGTTGGATACACCCTCCTTTCTTTAAAAAAAATCAATCTAAAGATTGTATTCTGTCGCTGAGATATAACTATGAATGTAGATATGAAAAATATTTTACTTTAATATGGCTTGCCAAGTTTTCACGTGGATGCTGGGTCAAGTTACCCGCAGGAAATGTGAATATAAACTCTTATATAGCAATAAATAATAGACATACAACACATATAGCAATAAAAGATGGACATACAACTCATATAGCAATAAATAATAGACGTACAACTCATATATCAATAAGAAATGGACATACAACTCATATAGCAATAAATAATAAACGTATAACTCATATAGCAATAATAGCTGGACATACAACTCATATAGCAATAAATAATAGACGTACAACTCATATAGCAATAAAAAATGGACATACAACTCATATAGCAATAAATAATAGACGTACAACTCATATAGCAATACAAAATGGACATACAACTCATATAGCAATAAATAATAGACGTATACCTCATATAGCAATAATCGATGGACATACAACTCATATAGCAATAAATAATAGACGTACAACTCATATAGCAATAGCAAATGGACATACAACTCATATTGCAGTAAATAATAGACGTACAACTCATATAGCAATAGAAAATGGACATACAACTCATATAGCAATAAATAATAGACGTATTACTCATATAGCAATAGAAAATGGACATACAACTCATATAGCAATAAATAATAGACGTACAACTTATATAGCAATAAAAGATGGACATACAACTCATATAACAATAAATAATAGACGTACAACTCATATAGCAATAAAAGATGGACATACAACTCATATAGCAATAAATAATAGACGTATAACTCATATAGCAATAAAATATGGACATACAACTCCTATAGCAATAGATAATAGACGTACAACTCATATAGCAACAAATGATGGATACAATTAGAGACAAATCGACGTATGCATGTGTAAAGATATATATTGTGACATTGAGCTTAAAGAATACATTCCATCTCTAACATCGTCTTTCGCCATCTCTACCAGCATAACATAAGTATAATGCTTATTATTTTTAAAAGTAATAGATATTAATTTGAAATCAGTGAATGTCAATCAGAAACACAGAATCAGAAAGTGAAAATCATAACCATGAAAAATGCAAAATCAAAGACAACAGCCAAAATATTCTACAAAGGAACACCCAAGAGACATGCGGGCGGGTACCCTGTAGAGTAAGGATCAACACTTATCACTTCAGCCGATCTGACAAGGTGAAAAGCGTTTGATATTTCTATTTGGTAGTTTTATATGGTGTTATAATTCTAGAATATATTTCATATATATAAATATACTTGATATTTTCATGTATTGTCCACACTTTTCGCAGTGACAATGCTGTCCACAAACTCGTTTAGTAGTTTTTCGTGCTTCCAGAAAGCTGTACACGGACGATGCTGCTACCACTCATTCTTTATAGGGAGAAGGAGTGTAAATTTGTTTCAAAAACAGAAACAGTACAAGAAAGATAATTTCATGTCTTATTATCTAGTGTCCAAACAGAGCACAGATTTTTCAATTCTTCTAATATCAAAAAGTTATTTGGAGAAAAGATAGAATTTTTCGTATTGCATGATTGAATCTTCTTTATTTTCCAAAAATCCACAATGAAAGGAAAGAAAGGAGGGGATCTTACACAGGGCTCGGTTGCAGGACCCACAAAAAAAAAACATCAAAGTGAGAAGATGCGAAAACACAGAGAAGACATACAAGGCAACAAACGCAAAGGGACAAATAACACTAAATATGGCAACAAAACATCAAACATAAAAGACTACTTATAAACCAACGAGACCAATGGGTAATCGGTTCCGACTTAGAAATGATGTATTTATCCGGATTACATACGCACAACCTATCCAAGAGATATCGAAGAACGCACATTTTTTGTGTATAAGAACCTTTTCACAGTAAGGTGACCGCACAAACAGGGTGCATTTGTAAATTAATATAAAAATACAAAGAACATTCGAAAAACAGTCCGTGCTCTACCGACTGAGGCAAGTTATCACCCGAGGAGCCAGACCGACATTCAGAGAGGACAGGTGGTCGGGATACTGTTTTCTCTGACTAACTTTGTTTTTTTTTTTTACCCATAGACTGATTAAAAAGATTTATGGATTCTAGTATGATTATCCAAGAATGCATACCACGTTTAAATGAAGACAATAAACCGAAGAAGTGATCTCCACGATGACTGGTTGCAGCATCCACAAAAAAAACACACACCATGCACAACAAGAGAAACAAACGGGACAAGGATCACTAAATACCAAAGACGACATCAATAATGCGGAAGTGTTCCAACTCTATACCTTCACAAAGAAAATGTCAAAACAATTTTTCTGCACTAGACACGTGTTTCGAATATTAAATTCTCATCAGTGATGCTTCCAGCGGAGCCACCAAAATTCATTTCAGTAGCGCCCTCTTTAATGTTTTGAATTTAGATTTAGAAGCACTTTCCACAAAGATTGCGTATTTAAGCTGCTCCAACTTGACCAATGGGCAATCCGTGTAAATTAAGGATAACAATCGGCATTTCATTACTCCACATGACTTCCATAACATGAACCGCAGGAAGGAAAAGGTTTGGAAGAAAAGTCCTCTGTGAGATGTCTTAAAAGTCTTAAAGAGAAAACAATATTGTTGAAACAGTTTGAGTATAAGTAAACTAAGATCGAAATGTATGACAAAGACTTTATTCGATCAAGTATGACATTGTACTCTGTCAAAGCAATAAAATTTCAGTTTATATGTTTTATGGATTATAGATAACAAATGTTGAACGTCTTCAAATTCAATAGCATCATTGAATAACAGACAGTCATCAGTGATCTTCAATCTAAACAATGTAATATGGCCAAAGAGTGCGTAAGTTATTATGTCAAAAATGTACCGAAAGATGACATAGGATGGGTGGAATATGATGCTACAATACCCACGTTTTAGAAATTTCAAGAAATTTAGAGAACAGAAATTTTCGAATGCGTTGATTAAGCGATCAACTAAGGTTGATCGAATTTGGCTACATGTTCCCTTCGGGACTCCTTGTCCACCAGTAGTGACTTTATCGTTTTCGCATTTAATTAGCTATCAAATACTAGCTATCCCATACAGTACCTCAAAATGCTTATACATAATAAAGTTTGACACTTTACTTTTCTTTATAAGCAGGAAATAGGCATCGTCGCTTGTTGATTCCTTTACACGTCGTGGCGAGTTTCTTATTGTCACAATTTGTTTTAATTACAATCATTTACAAGTTACTGTGTGTTAAAAAATCTGCGACTAATGTGAATGCTTCGTTATCACTTAGCATATGCTTTTGATAAGAAAGGAGTATCCACTTGACCTGTCAACAATGCAATAATAACAGGGAAACATTTAGACAAACTTCAATTAAACATCTAAAATAGATATCAATTAAATAAATAGTTCATGAAAACAAACGATTACACAAGCAATTAATTACTTTGCCCTGACAATAAGTTTATAGGTCTAATAACTAAAATAAATCATAATAAAAAAACAAACCCTGCTATTATTTCCAGAGGAAAATAATCTTGGAGCCATGAAAAGTTGGTGGTTGCACAAAGACTTGGTGTTTGCTGTGTTTTAATAGCAAAGTATACCAGCAGAGAAGTATCAATCGCAGTTCAGGAATCAAAGATCCAGGTGAATATGGCAAAATTGTGTATGTTTCCATTAATTAACAAGGCAATCGCGAACCCTCGGATGGATGCAGGGCCAGGTATCTGGGAGGAGTGATCGAGCATCCTCTGGTTGCATGCAACACCCGCTGCGAATGCCAAATAGAAATTTATTAAATCCGCCGATGCCCAAATAGATAAAAGACAGTAAATTGTAAAGGTCGTACTCAAGAATGTCCTTAATCATACTTGATAGGCAAATGTCGAATAGTGCAATACGTTCTTTGTAGCGACCGTAGAGCCTCCTTAGTGACATCTTAGTTAAGTCGTTCCCTTGAATAACCATGAGCTAGCAGCTTACTGATGATCCTCTTTGCCCTCAATATGAAGTTCTCGTATTAAGAGCATTTCTTGTATAACGTATTAGTTGTGAAATGAATACGTCATGGGAAGGCGAAGAGAGAATATTGCTCGACATGAATGGGAAGTTTGTGATGGTGAAGTTAAAATTGTCACGTTTGGCATAAAGACACACAATGACCGTTGTCACTGATCGATAGTACTATGTCTAAGTAGGAGGCAAAAGTGTTGCTCTCAGTTCTTTCTTTATTTCCAGTTCAATGAATCAGATGGCGCCAAGGTAATCATGAATGGTTGGATTATTGATGGAGAGTATGTAATCAATTAATGAATATGAACGACCAGTTGAACTGAGAAGTTAGCTTCTTTTTCTTATTTAAAGCAGAGATTGTATGCATTCTGCCTCGTATGAATAAAAAGAATATGCCAACTAGGAGAGGGGCACAGTTTATGCCCCTTGGAATTCCAACAGTTTGTAGGAATAATGTTTCACCAGTTCAACGAAAATATTGGCGATAAAAAATTCCAGCATCTTGATGATGTCGTCTACAGTGTAGTTGTGTAAGATATAAATAAATGGACGAAATTCATAAAATTATCATTAATAAAAGAAAGGGGAAACCTTGAACAAGATGACTTTGCATTTTCCAAAACTAAACATACTTGCGTGAAAGCTAAACAAAGTCCAACATGAATATAAAACAAATCATACTAATTGTCAATATTGAAATATATGTTTTATAGTACCAATTTTGTTGTACTAGACACGTGTTTCGGATATTTTAACCTCGTCAGTAGTACTTCATTCCAAACAATTTAAATAAAGCCAATGTGAATTTTCCTGGAGCCATCTACAGAACAGAGCTTTAATTTCCTCTTTCCAAAATGAGTGGCTCCAAATTTTGTGAAGGGTTTATTCAGAAGCGTAATACTATTTAAGTGAAACATATGGCCAAAATCGTTGGAGGGTAGGCGCAAGGAGCTTAATTCTAGACATGACCGACAAAAATTATGCCGAAACCCAGCTAAGGACAAAGCTATGCAATTAGGGAGATCCCCCCTTAGATTTAGAAATTAAGGTCTAATTTGATGACAGGAAATTGATAATACATTTCAATGAAGTGAATAAATAATAAAACTAGGTGAGCGATATCCTCGGGTACTTACAGTCCACCAGCAGCGATACCAGCCCAGTGATTGAAATTGTCAATATTGAAATATACGTTCTATAGTACCAATTTTGTTGTACTCACTTACACTCACTTATAGTTGTAGAAAACCTATCCTTTTTGATGGCGAAATCTTCTTTGTACAGTGACTTCACCTTGAATTCATTTTTTATTAATTCGATTTTTAATTTGCGGGTCCTTACAGTTCTGACGATTTAATTTTAGCGCTGACTCCTTCAATATATACTCAAAATGTTTATCAGGTGAATCGCCTGTTGTTGCTTATTCATTAATGACGCATGTCTATCAAGTGCTAGTTACATTGTAAAGACTCCATTGCAGTTGTCATGTACAACATTGACAGCATAAGACTTCGGTTTTTCTTGATGTTGTCAATATACTTTTATCCAAAATCTTCGAAAGCAAAGAAAAAATGATTACTTTAAATGGTACTTCTAGGTGATATTCTCACTATCGGAAATCCTGTTTTTGAAAAATATAAGAATATTATTTATCAACAAGAATTGACGTCGAACAGAGCAAACTTTATAGATTTACAATCGAATTTATATCGTGGATATGATCCTTCTGTCACCAGACAGACACTTGGCTTAGTACTGGAACAATCTACAGCCTAGTACCAGGGCATTCTTAAGAATTGCACCCTGATTAACTGTGACGACAGGACTTCATGACGGGACTTGTCCAAACCTCATTAGAGAGGACAGGGCCCAAACCACATGTCCTCTCTGAATTTAAGTCGGACTTCTAGGGTGATCACATGCATGAGCTCGCTACAGCCGGCATAGCAAGGACGGTATTTCTTATGCCTTCTGTTTTTATGTCCATTTACATATCCATCTGTGTGTTTCTTGGGCCTCTTCGTCATGCTGTCTGTTTACCTTACAGTGAGGAGATTATTTTACACCACAATTGTGCGTTCTTCGAGATCTCTGGGTAATCGGAAAAGTGGGAGGGTTGTGCACAAGTAATCCGAATAAATACACCGACTGCTACTTGCGTGGTAGATGGCCTTCCAAAGTCGGCACCGGGTGCCCATTGGTCTCCCTGGTTTATGTGTGGTCCTTTGTGTTTGATGTTTCCGTGTTGTGTATTGGTGTTCCTTGTCCCTTTTGCGTTTCTTTCTGTTCTTGTCTGCTCTGTGTTTTTGCATTGTTTTGGGGTTTAGCTGATGGTGATGCGGCCTGATGTTGTTGGAAATCCCCTCCTTTGTTTTACAATTACAGAACACCATTTTTTACCTTAATATCAAAATTGTAAATGTAGAAATTCATACGAGTGTGTATGACGATTTTGGATTCAACATAGTAAATTTCCCCTGGTTTGACTGTGATCTTCCTAAATTACCGTCATACAGTATTTACATTCCACAACTCATCCGGTACGCTAGAGCATTTACTTACATAGTTAAGGCATTCCGGAAATTTTACGAAAAATACTGTCAGCTTCTTTTGAAATTCGGGCCCATTTAAGAAGCAGAGTATATTACTATGTGTATTTCACAACCTGTCTCATACAGTGACACTATAAACAAAATAAAAGGGGAAAAGGCAGATAGTATTACCATCGATATTGCGTCAGAATCATCAAACGCCTTTTATACCGTGGATATAATTCAACTGTCATCAAACGGACACTTGGTTTGGCACTTGACCAATATACAGTCTTGTATTTTTGAGTTAAAGAAGATCCTGACGATAATCTCAACAGCACTCGCAATAGAGCACATAATTGAGCATCGACGGACCCATAGCAAGCTAGAGGTGGGACCAGGTGTCTGAAAGGAGTAAACATCCTCTGTTTGGCTAGCCGCACCCGCCGTCGATGTTCACGCACGAAAATGAAAAAAATATATAAAATACATGCACTGTCTGAGGTTATGTCTATATAGAAAGTGCTATGGCGACCATGTTAGAGAAAAATATTCAAAACACTTACTGTCAAACTCCTCGCGGGGAACTTTTTTTACTTTTTTATTTAAAGCATTCTTATGGGTGCACTCTGACTAACTGTGGTGACAGGACTGCATGGCGGGCCCTGTCCAAAGCTCTTTAGAAAGAACAGGGCCCCGACCTGCTGTACTCTCTGAATGTCGTTCGGACTCCTTGTGTGTGATAACATGCAAGAGCTTGCTACAGCCGGCAGAGCAAGGACTGTAAGCCCTCTATTTCTATATTCATTTATATATCCATCTATGTGTTCGGGGCCCTGCGTCATGTTTCTTGTTTGTATGATCATCTTACAGTGAGGGGGTTATTTTACACCACTATTGTGCGTTCTTTGATACCTCCTGCTAACCGGAAAATTGAAAGGGTTGCGCGCGTAATCTGGAAAACCACGCCATTTGCTACTGGCGTAGCAGATGGGTCCTAAGTCGGCACCAGTTGCCCATTGGTCTTGTTGATTTATGTGTTGTCTTTTGTGTTCGATGTTTTTGTGTTGTCATTTGTGTTCCTTGTCCCTTTTGTCTCTCTTGCTGGTCGTGTCATCTCTGTGTTTTTGGATTGGGTGTTTTGCTGTTTTGCTGTGGATGCTTCAACCGAGTGTTGTTGGAGATACCCTCCTTTCTTTTCATTGTCAATTTTGTGTTTGTAATTTAAATTGGCCTGAAAATTGTAGATCTACCGAAAAGCTCGCAAATTTACTAAAAGTTTTGCAAAGATTTTTATTTTTAATTAAACAGAGTACAAAGAACATTTTTCATTGGTAGGTTAAAACAAAGAAGGTTTTGAATGGTCGTATTAAGAAAGTACTTGTTCAAAATTGTAAGTTTTGTTCGTTTTGTTTTCCTTTACAATATTAGATTACCTATTTTAAAAATTGATGCAGGTTGCTTGATACTGCTTGCTAACACTAGTACATGTGCACATTTTATAACATACTGTAAACGCTAATTACAAGTTAATGATAAGTACTCAGAAATGACACCATCATTAGAAATGTTTTATCTCGTTATTTACTCCTTCGGCCATATATCCAATATGGATTTATAACGATAATGAATTTATAATTATTCAAGTCATATACGAATCAGTTTATGGATTAGTATAAATACCAAAACTCAGCAATTGTATTATCATTTCAGAGCTTAGGATTCCCTGTGAAAGGTCGGTATTATAGAGTAATATCTGCAAAAATATGATATCATTTAACCTAAGCTTAGAAACATTTCTTTGTCTTCATTCTTTGTTATAAGTCGGTATTATTTTAAAAAGTTTTATCACAACAACTGAAGTAAATAATTGTTTGATTATTTAATTCGATAACAATAATGCGGTTAGGTATAGCTAATCACTAGAGTACCCTTAAATGACCACATGCTGGAAAAATAACCCAAGTTAAAATTTGTTTCAACGATTCAATGACAAGAGTTAAACGTCTTCAAATTCAGAGGGTATGGCAAACAATCAAAGTAAATGTATAGATATGTAAATGCATAATAAAATGACGGATTTAATGAGATATTGTGCCTTTCTTTCAGACAATCAAATACCAGTGATACCCACCGAGATGAAGTCACTTACGGTAGCATTCATATTTGCCGTGTTACTCACTGCGTATGGAAATCCATGGAATTATCCAGGAAGATATTATTATGGATACTCCAATTGCTATGACTGTAAGTAGAATATGTTCTACAAAGTCGAATTCTCTTGCATAAAGCGGAAAATACAAATCAGTATCAGACAATAAATTATGATAAATTGATAACTGAGAAACAAATATAAGACTTTGGAAACGAAGTTAAATTATACCCACATCAAAATAACATATCGCGTCTCCGTTAGATTGTTGAACATGCAAATTGCCTTTTGTCTTCACAAAGCTTTTTGTATTCCTATTTCAGATGACTGTAATGGAATGGTAAGTCGACAGTTTGAATGTTTTGCATATTACTATGGCGGCTTATGAAAAGCATTTTGGCTGGAAGCATCACTGATGAGGATTCAATATCCGAAACACGTGTCTGGTGCATAATGATTTACATGTAGTTTGAAAATTTCTTCAAGAAGGTAAAGAGTTGGAACTCATCCGTATTATCATTTTTAAAACTATATCTCCTCATCTTATTTTCGCAAAATAAAGATAAATTCATTTATTTTCAAATCTGACAATAGCATTTTGCATTTTTGGCGTTGTCACATCTTAGCTTACTAAGCTAAGAAATTTAAAATCACATATAATTCATTTCATTTGGACATCACCGTCTCTTTGGCATTCACGGCGGATGTTACATGCAGTCAGAGGACGCTCATTCTTCCCGGGCACCTGGTTATACTTCCATTCGGCAGTTGGTGACTGCTTTGTTATTAAATGAAGACTGACACAATTATGCCATGATATATCTCTGTATCTTTGACTCTTTTAACTGTGATTCGTTCATCTCCTCTAGTATACTTTGTGAATAAAAATTCCTTTGAAGTCCTCAATTTATCTTATATTCACGAGGTAAAAGACTATTTAAATTAAAATAAAAACCACTTAAATTCAGATTATTTTTCCTGTACATTCTTTTTTACTATTCAATACATAATATCTTCCGGCATGTTTAATCCGGCATCCATTGATTTAGGCGATTATTTTACACCACTATTGTGTTCTTCGAGACCTCTTCGTAAGCGAAAAAGTGGGAGGGTTGTGCGCTTGTAATTCGGATAACATACCGAATGTCCGTCCAAGTCGGCATCTATTGCCCATTTGTTTATATTTAGTCTTGTGTGTTTGATGTTTCTGTGTTGTGTTTTGGTGATCATTGTCCCTAATGCGTCTGTTGATGTACACGTCTGCTTTGTCCTTTTGATGGAGTGTTTTGCCTCGGGTGCTGTAACCGACAGTTGTTGGAGATTCCCTCCTCTCTTTTACACAGAGATCTTCAAAGATGTACAGTTGTGAAAAGCAAAAACAAGATATCGGTGTCAATGGATCAGTGGGAGGATTTAATACCCTCCATCGTTTGGTTAGATCTCACGCATCCTCGTCTGGTCGGGGTTGATTTTGTCTGGTCGTGGTTGATGTTTGTCTGGTCGGGGTTGATATTTGTCTGGTCGGGTTGATATTTGTCTGGTCGGGTTGATATTTGTCACTCTATCAATCCAGGGTTTTAAAACTACATTAACATTTTTGAATGGTTTCATCGATTTGTTTCAGAACTGCAGATCTATGGGTAACGACTTTTATTGTATGACAAACTATAGATATTACCCCATGTTTGGTAACCATCACTCACGATCATGTGAATGCAGGAACATGAACATGGGTAGAGAGTTCTTCTATCGTAACAACTGGAACAACTATAACATGAACAATTGGTGGAACAGATGGAACAGGAACAACTGGTGGAATAACTGGAACAACTAGTGAGTCTCTCTCTCTCTCTCTCTCTCTCTCTCTCTCTCTCTCTCTCTCTCTCTCTCCTATCGACAAATATCAATATTGAAATACATACTCTATGGCAATAATATTAGTACTCCATATGCGCATTTCAAAAAATAATGTATCGTCAGTGATGCTCAAGAACGTAAAAGAGGAAATTTAATTTATTGCTATATAAAGAGCGACATCCTAAACATGACTTAAAATAAAGAACCCGCTAAGAACAAATCTTCTGGGGCATTATATATTGGCAATGTTTTAATAAAATTCAGTTAATTTTTTCTACACAAATAGGTATCGCCGTCTCTGGAGTATTTTTTGTGTTCGTTGACATAATAACTAATACTAGTATTCAAGAAAAGAACATTAAAGAGCTCCCTTTATTACAGGTATACTTGTTTTATCTTTTTTTCAGGATGAATTGACTTGCGCTTCTGAAAGTAAAAGTGTTCATCGCCTGTGTGTCTTTGTTGTGATGAGAATATGAAATAAAATTGAATGCACATTTTGTTTTAAGATTATATTGTTCTTTTTTGTATCTATATAAGAGGTACATGAAAAGGCAAGTACGTGAAGTAAATCTAGCTTCACGTCCTCTCATACATATTACAATCAAGCTTCATGGTACCAAACTAGACAATATGTCAAGAGATTTTCTTTGGAAATTTCTTATGATTCAGGAATTTTGACACAAATTGCATAGAATTCTTTTTTCAAAGGAATTTAGTAACAGAATTATAGTGAAAGTTGTGAAGGTCATCGCGCAAATAAGATTAATTTTAAACAGAGAAGATGGGCGCACTTGTAAGAAAATACCATTCACATTCCGTCAAACTCGTGCAAGAATTTCAATACAGAGGGGTATTATAATCTGATTTCTCTGTATTGTACTTTATTGTTCAGAAGAATCACTTCTGTTGTAAAGTCTTCATCCTCTACAAAGTCTGATATACATATATTAATGCCAATATGTGAGGGCACCTTGTCTCCGAGCCATGATAGGAACGCTCTGGTGGCCTTGTGGGCGAGTCTGTCCTTTACAGAGGAAAACAAATGTCCAGCCACGGTCGCCGTTGACGGTGTGAGTACTCCCTGCCATACATAGAAAGCACCATTGTCCGAACGAGTGTGTCCAAAGTAATTATGCTCATGAAACTGTACCAAAGATGACGTGCTGGAAACATTAGCCCAGGGTGATGGGATCAACTCACTTGGCCAAGTGAAGTTAACCGAATTCCACATAGGATTGTGGTAGAAGATTATAAGTCTTTGAGGCGTTCTCCAGAAATGTTCTAGAGTAAGCTTCCATAATGATAAGTAGGGATTGTATTCGGCGAGTTTAGCACCAAATATGTCCTTGATTTCATTCAGAAGTATCGTGTGATCGTCGGGTGTCATGTTATAGAAATGATTAAAGTCTAACAAAATAATTTCTTGAGGATGTAAATGAAGAAATCGTTCTATGTCCCTCAATCCGTCTGACACTCTTTGTCCGTACAGCCCGTGTACAAAGTATAAGTCTGCACTCTCTGGCTTGCCACAAACCCTTAAATCCAAGTACCGTACTCCCTTATCCAGTTGACCTATGAAGTCCAAGGTTTGTGTCTGTGACCATTTATGAATCACAGATTTACCAAGACCGCAACAACACGTGACGATCCTTCTAATGGCATCAGACTGATCAACTGCCACGCCCTCCTCAGGGTGGAGACAGAACGTCCCAGAGTCGTGAGATCCTGGTGATATATATAAAACTTAATGAATGATAAATTATTAAAACATTTGATAGATTTTGCGTACAGCGAAGTAGACATAAATTAGGGGCATTTAGGAGAATGAGAAGATCTCCAGCAAAACTATCTGAACTGACCACAGCGGAACACACCAACAGGAACAAACATGGGACAAAACAACTTCAACAAACAACAGGGGATAACTTTTACATATAAGATTCATACCTGCCTTGTACACTGATTTTGATCACATCAACTATTGCTACGGATCGCTACGGATCACTATTTGCTGATATTGACGGTTCTTTTCCTTTTGACATAATCGGACATTCTATACAGACAGTTTGTAGTACTATACGTTAATCTATCCTTGCTCCCTTCGTTTAATTGACCTTTGATCTTAAGCCTGATAGGGTGCAGGAATAATCAGGAATTCTTCAATTAACACCAAAGAAAATAATTTAATTGTGGTTCAGCTTACAATGAACATAAATATGTAAATGAAATCTTCGAAAATAATGTCACAGGAGGCCTTGCAAAATAGTCAAACCGTAAAAATCTCCCCTTTTCTACGACCTGTGTTCCACTGTGGTAGATCTTCTCTACATACGTCATACGTGTAATTACTGCACTCTCTTGAATTTAGAGGAATTTAGATGAGCTCCGCCTAACAAAAAATGCTCTTTTTTTAAATTTTATGCAGACATTTTAACATTTTATGCAACATACATGTAAAGACAAAAGGCAACTTTCACTCACAGACTCGTACCTGAAAATATAAAATCTCCTTACCTGGTATGGCAAGACATGATAAGGGGACTTTAGTTAAACTTGTAGGTAGGTCTCCCATCCAACTGGACGTTTGAAGCGTCTCTCTGTCCAACATGTTACATGGTTTGAAATGTCTAGAACTCTGATCAATGCCTTATCTTTCAAGTTACAACATCTGAAAAAAGGCAAGAAATAAAAAAGGCATAACAGGACATCGATCAAGATAGAAATGTTTCATTGATAGTATTTTTGTGTGTTTTCAACATAGAAATGACAACGAGACCAACGTACAATCAAAACAGACATAGAGACAGAGAAAACATGAATGGCAACACACACATTGAGGGAAAACATAAATGACAACACACACATTGAGGGAAAACATGAATGACAACACACACATTGAGGGAAAATATAAATGACAACACACACATTGAGGGAAAACATGAATGACAACACACACATTAAGGGAAAATATAAATGACAACACACACATTGAGGGAAAACATGAATGGCAACATACACATTGAGGGAAAATATAAATGACAACACATACATTAAGGGAAAATCATATGAATCAAGGCAAAGCCTTTTGTGCGAGCGGAGAGAAAATAGATATGATTATATAAAGTAGAAAAAGACCTTTCTTTTTTATTTTGACTGTGATGGTTTATCTTATCTTACAAAACTTACTGTTTGATGATTGCCAAAAAAGAAAAAGGTAGTATAAGGCTGGCGAGTGGAAACATGGAAGCATTTGTAAAATTGATCTAGTCCAGCAGATGAACATTTTAAGGGGGGGGGGGATGGCTTAAAATATGGTTCTTTAAAGATATGGTTCTTTATAATTCATTTTTATTTTGTAAGAATAATGTTTAGGCTACCTGAAAATAAATTACTTAAGAACAAAAGAAAAAACATTCATATTCCGACTTCTGACAGTACGAAACCACCCGAGACGAGAAAAGCAATCAGAGCGAAACGTCTCGTTTAAAACCGGAAATGTCGGATTTCCCGTGGTTACGCCACCTTGTTGATACTTCATCGTTACCTGATTTACGAAAAATAATTTCAATGAACTTAACTAATAAACAAAAATTGAGTATAACATATACGTCTACTTGGAGTCGAAAAAAAATTTAAATGGCATTATCCAGCATCTCCGCAGCAACTCTGACTGCGAGGGGACGAAAGTTTTTGAAATCATAGTAGTACATTCTCATTCTTTGATTCAGCATATTTTCTTAATATGAATCAAGGCAAAGCCTTTTTGTGCGAGCGGAGAGAAAATAGATATGATTATATAAAATAAAAAAGATCTTTCTTTTTTATTTTGACAATGATGGTTTATCTTATCTAACAAAACTTTCTGTTTGATGATTGCCAAAAATGGTAGTATAAGGCGAGTGTAAACACGGAAGCATTTGTAAAATTGATCTAGACCAGCAGATGAACATTGAAAATATGGTTCTTTATAATTCATTTTTATTTTGTTAGAATAATGTTTAGGCTAGCTGAAAATAAATTACTTAAGAACAAAAGAAAAAACAAACATATTCCGACTTCTGACAGTACGAAACCACACGAGACGAGAAAAGCAATCAGAGCGAAACGTCTCGTTTAAAACCGGAAATGTCGGATTTCCCGTGGTTTCGCCGTCTTGTTGATGCTTTATCGTTACCTGATTTACGAAAAATGTTTTCAATAAATTTATCTTGTAAACAAAAATTGAGTATAACATATACGTCTACTTGGAGTCGTAAAAAAATTTAAGTGGCAATATCCAGCATCTCCGCAGCAACTCTGTCTGCGAGGGGACGAAAGTTTTTGAAAGCATAGTAGTACATTCTCATTCTTTGATTCAGCATATTTTCTCAATAAGAAATGTGTATACATACGCGTTACCATAAGGGCGAGCTTCGCTCGCTAATAAGATATGTGTATACGCGTTACCATAAGGGCGAGCTTCGCTCGCTATAAATAACAACACACACATTGAGGGAAAATATAAATGACAACACACACATTGAGGGAAAATATAAATGACAACACACACATTGAGGGAAAACATCAATGACAACACATACATTGAGAGAAAATATAAATGACAACACACACATTGAGGGAAAACATCAATGACAACACACACATTAACGGAAAACACAAATAACAACACACACATTGAGGGAAAACATGAATGACAACATACACCTTGAGGGAAAACATGAATGGCAACATACACATTGAGGGAAAACATAAATGACAACCCACACATTGAGGGAAAACATGAATGGCAACATACACATTGAGGGAAAACATAAATGACTACCCACACATGGAGGGAAAATATAAATGATAACACACACATTGAGGGAAAATATAAATGACAACACACATTGAGGGAAAACATAAATAACAACACACACATTGAGGGAAAACATCAATGACAACACCAACATTGAGAGAAAACATAAATGACAACACACACAATGAGGGAAAACATCAATGACAACACACATTGAGGGAAAACATGAATGACAACATATACATTGAGGGAAAACATACATGACAACACACACATTGAGGGAAAATATAAATGACAACACACACATTGAGGGAATTCAAAACATAAATGATTACACACACAATGAGGGTAAACATAATGACAACACACACAATGAGGGAAAACATGAATGACAATACACACATTAAGGGAAAACATGAATGACAATACACACATTGAGGGAAAACATAAATGACAACACACACATTGAGGGAAAAACATAAATGACAACACATACATCGAGGGAAAACATAAATGACAACACACACAATGAGTGAAAACATGAATGACAATACACACATTGAGGGAAAACATAAATGACAACACACACATTGAGGGAAAAACATAAATGACAACACATACATTGAGGGAAAACATAAATGACAACACACACATTGAGGGAAAATATAATTCTAATGCACTCCGTTTGTAACGCGCATTCTGATTGGCTGAGCGATTAAAAAACTGCAAGGGGATTCACGTTTCACTGCAGTTTCTGCTATGACGTCGTGCGTTGCTATGACGACGTCGTTAAAAGCAGACGTTTTCTAGCTTCTTACTGACCAAAGCATTAGAATAGGGTTACCATACTGATGTTTTACAAAAACTGACAGGGTATCGGCGAATCCCCTGTCAGAAATATCCGTTTTACCACTCGGCTGACGCCTCGCAGTAAAACTCAATTTCTGACAGGGGATTCGCCGATACCCTGTCAGTTTTTGTGAAACACACGCATGGTAACCCCTAAATGACAACACACACATTGAGGGAAACCAATGTGCACCTTGCTTTACACCGACTTTTGAGGCCATCCGCTAGATGTATATAACAAGTGATTAATATTTTACGTAAAGAGAAAACATTTCCGAATAAAACATACTTTTCATTTCAAGAATATGCAAAGAATAAGATATGTCTTCCATATACTAGAAAGACAGAAGTAACTATTATTTTTCAAAGCACAAGGTCTGTCAATAATTCAGTTTGACAAGGAAAAGTCAAGATAAATCGAATTCTTCTATACAATGGAGTAAATTAACTCCGGTGTTCCGTTACAACAAATTGAGTTGAATTTATAGGGATAAGAATGAAAAACGGTAGAATCGCACGGAGCAACCGTGACGTTACCATAACGTAAAAGGCGTACTCGTTAAAGAATATTGGTTCTATACCTGTTACAATGTACTATTCAACGGACCATTGGCCAAAATACTCGCTTATTTCCAAATCTTCAGTAGCAAAGTTTTTATGTTTAAGTTTTGCAATGTTCACAGATCGATGCTAAACCCCCCCCCCCCCCCCTCCCCCCTCACAGTCGGTTTTATGGACTGAAGATTTACATCTATCATTTGCACCTTCATTTCGTCTCCACCAATTACTAGTGCGCGTATTTCCGCTGCCTTTTTTATCATCGGAGGTGTTTTAACCTTCCGAAAATCGTCTGCCCCATTTTTCAACAAGTTTTCGTGATACAGTTCTAAAGAAGTTATACTCTTGTCAAGCATCTTTATGGTCTTTAAAGGTGTCTTTCTTCAGTCATCGCGAAATTGTGTCATTGTTTGTTGTTTTGCCTCGGACTAGTTTGACCCAATGGGAATGCTTGAATTTGGTCATGTGACTGCCCGACAAATTCTTGTGGAAAGTCAGTTTCAAAAATTTGTAAGGCAATGGCCGACAATTAGCAAAACTGGGTAAAACTTTACAGCACTATTGCTTGGTAAAGCAGGAGGACAGTAGGAATCACCATGTCAAAATGGTCCTCGACAAAACAAATCAGTTATTAGGTTTGTTACTGACCTTACACGGAAATCTGTCGGGTTGATAAAGCCCATAGAAGGCTCGGCGCAAGCGCCTCGCCTTCTATGGGCTTTATCAACCCGACAGATTTCCGTGTAAGGTCAGTAACAAACCTAATAACTAATATTGCTCCGCCGTCCGAATGCTTGACGTCTCGTTTTTCAAAGAAAGATCGGACATGCTGCCTTTACATTTTCTATTGTTTCTGCTTGTTACTAAATATGGAGGATATGCACAGACTGACACAGACTGACACAGGGTATCAAACATCGTTTATTTGATTTTCAAGATTCTCATTAAAGTAAATTAATTGATTGCATTTATGTAATAATCGAGTGATGAATGCGTATAATTTGAAATAGTAAAAAAGGTCAATTAGTTATTGGATACCACTTTCAGTAAGAGATTTGCATCCAATCTTTTAAAACGGACCAGTCCGCGAACTTTACGTGTTGTGTGACCTTGACAATTTTTGACAACAAAATTAAGGAGAACAACTCTGTACCCCACAAATACTTACAGTACGATGATTATATAATTCGTTAACACAACAACTCTGGTATTACATGTATATTTAGTGAAAAGTGTTACATGTACACGTATATGCTTAATATATGTCTTTATTGAACTTTTTTAAGCGCACAACAAGTCAACAATTTGACCTTATTGGAAATTTTTGAAGACTTTTGACTCGGTATGGCTTGATTTATTGAAATAACTTTCTTCAAATAATAAAATTAAAGCTATGAGTAGTTGATATGAAAGAAAAATTAGTAATTGGTACCAATATACATTTTGTAGGTATACAGTAGATAATTTGTAAAATACCACAGTAAAGGAAGAATAGAATACTATTAGTTTACAAATTTCATAACGAAAGAATGTGTAAATCAATAGGTGATTAATATAATTCATAATTGACAGTATAACAGAAACAAACAAGATTTATCCACTCTTTTTCCGATTCATATTTCCCGCTTTCGGGAATTTATTTTGGTTTTCCAAATAGGGAGGTAAGCCGGAAGTTGTCTGATGCTCCTTACCCACAGCTCTACATACCTAGGTAAGGCACACTTTATATACGCTCTGATATTCAGTACAATTTACCTCTATATTTTTGTTGAAATATCAAAAGTGATATCAAATGTTTGATTGCTTCTATCATGGTTACAATTTCAGACTTTCATTGTATACTAAGTTCATGAAACATGCAAAGGGGACACGCCCTTTTTCTTATCAAGTACAAGTCTTGGTCCGATGTTATGTATACAGAACTACACTACAGGCTGAATGCTTTGTTGATTATGCTATGACTTAAAGTTAAAGATGATTAAATAAAATATCTGTATAATATACATACCATGGTAATTATCGTTACAACATATGTAGATCTATACATACCTTGTAAAAATTCCACACATAACATTACAATATTATTTACAAGGGTACATGGTGACACACGGATAGGCTAGTGTGTAAAATCCAACACTGCACTGATAGTAGATGGTATTTATGTACATACTTTTATCTCTATTTCTAGGCCATGGCAATAATGTAAAATGTTATTGTAGAAGTTGACATAAAACTTGTGACTAAATTGAAAAATTACACCAAAGGGAAAAAAAAGAAGAAGAAGAAAAAAGAAAAGAAAAATGAAGGAGAAGAATGATTTGAACTTCAATACTGAAATTTTGTATAAATATACTGACTGACACATCCAAGTGTGGATCTTAATGGAGTTTGTGGGGGATGGGGTGGGTGGGGGTTACGTCAGCCCCTCCTCTTGGGGATGGGGGGGGGGGTACATCAGCCTCCCTCTCCCTCCTTGAATTTGCGTAAATTCCTGATTAGTTATTGTGGAGGGTGTTTGTGGGGTGCAAGGCAATTCTGAGGACAAGGTTGAGAGCTAGGGTAGAGGGAGGGGTGGTTGTGAGGATGTTAGGCGATCCTGAGGACGAGCTTCAGAGAACTATGGGAGAGGGAGGGTGGTTGTGGGTGTTGGGCGATCCTGGGGACGAGATTCTAAGAGCTAGGGGAGAGGGAGGGTGGTTTTTGAGGGTTCAAGGCTATCCTGGGAATGAGGATCTAAGAACTAGGGGAGAGGGAGGGGTGGTTGTGGGTGTAAGGTGATCCTGAGGATGAGATTCAGAGAGCTAGGGTAGAGGGAGGGTGGTTGTAGGGGTGCAAGGCGATCCTGGGGACGAGGTTCTGAAAGCTAGGGTAGAGGGAGGGTGGTTATGAGGGTGCTAGGCGATCCTGGGGACAAGGTTCTGAGAGTTAGGGTAGAGAGAGGGGTGGCTGTGGGGTATAAGGCGATCCTGTGGACGAGGTTCTTAGAGCTAGGGTAGAGAGAGGGTGGTTGTGGGGTATAAGGCGATCCTGGGGACGAGGTTCTGAGAGCTAGGGTAGAGAGAGGGGTGGCTGTGGGGTATAAGGCGATCCTGTGGACGAGGTTCTGAGAGCTAGGGTAGAGAGAGGGGTGGCTGTGGGGTATAAGGCGATCCTGTGGACGAGGTTCTGAGAGCTAGGGTAGAGAGAGGGGTGGCTGTGGGGTATAAGGCGATCCTGTGGACGAGGTTCTGAGAGCTAGGGTAGAGAGAGGGGTGGTTGTGGGGGTATTAGGTAATCCTGAGGACAAGGTTCTGGGAGCTTAGAGAGAGGAAGGGGTGGTTGTGTGGTGTTAGGTAATCATACGGAAGAGGTTCTAAGAGCTAGAGGAGAGAGAGGGGTGCTTGTGGGGTGTAAGGCGATCATGAGGACGAAGTTCAGAGAGCTAGGGTAGAGGGAGGATGGTTGTGATTGTGTAAGGCGACCCTGAGGACGAGGGGAGAGGGAGGGGTAATGAGGGGTATTAATCGATCATGAGTACGAGGATCTGATCGATCACGGGGGGCGGGTCGCTTTTAATATAAAGAAGTATCTACCCACGCATTTTGAGATAAGAAATTTTGTAATGTTTAGTTATTTTTTAAGGTACATGTATCAAGCATTTTCTACAGATACACACATATATATCTACATACTGTATAGATTTAACATAGGTATATTTTGTATACATACGATAAATCTATATATATAGCTTCAGTGTAGCTCTGTAAAAAGGATGTTTTTGGTACAGGCTGGCAGCCAGGCAGACTGTACGAACTTTCTCTGCTATAGATAATATTCAAGGCCGTGCTAACATATCTACCCTCTGAATCATCACTCATAATCACTTCACAAACTTGAAAGGGGGAACACCGCCACATAACTTTACGTGAACGGGGAGAGAGGTAAGATCCGCTTGTAAACCACACAAAACTGTAATGTGTTAATATAGAAGCTGATTTACATAGTTATAAATGCATGTGTTTATAATATTCTCTGAAAATTTACGGTTTATTATAAATCTGTTAAAAAAATTCTTGTGCGTTAGCTTAATAACGATGAGACTAATCTGATGTTCAGGAAAGTTATGGAGTTCTACCCCCCCCCCCCACCTTTCTTGCATGACTCAATTGACTATTGATGAAGGTGTGGCGGATCAAACGTGAAATTTTTAAATAGTATATATCATAGCGATCAGACAAATTCTGGCGACTACCGAGGAAGGGGATTTCTTATATTCAAATATTCAAATTCGGTTACGTTTCTAAAGATCTTTGACAATCGTTCACTCCACCCACCTTTATTAACGACACTCCTATCATTTTGCATCGTTCCTTTTAAAAAAATATTTGTGAATCTCAAATGAAATAAAATGCGGAAGATTTTGCTACAAGATAAAGAGTTCGAGAAACAAAGAGTGAAAAGAACCAAACATACAACATACAACTTCCTGAAGTAATAAAACCTGGCTACCGACATATGTCATGCATGTATACAGATGCATGTTGAAAGCATTAGTCTTATTGCACGTTCACGAAAACGCGGTGATTATCAGGTTTATCTATAGATGATACATCAAGTATAACACGGAAGGATCTTCTTGTTACAATGTAAAGTCACTTTATCCTACAGAGCCGGCTTGATATGTACGTACTGATGGAGTGTAATTATTTTCTGAGTATCATGATAACTATGTATCTCTATCATCATGATCATGATGTATCTAGATAGCACGAGGGACGGGAAAATATTGAGGTTGACGTATGAATGTAAAGCTATGTGCTGCACTAAGACCGAGAATAGAAAATTGGGGTCATGCTGATAAAAAGGGTAAAAACTTCAAAAACATGAAATTCATATTGTGTCTTTGAAACACAAGGAAAAGAGAGGAGAAGGGATCAAAATGTTTGTATAAAATTTTGAGTTTTTAATTTTGTACAAGACTCGTACATACATGTAGCTTGCATTTGGCCTGAAGTGTAAACGATGTACAAAAAAAAAATGTATATCTAGAAGGAAAATATTTAAAGTCTGACATACACTGAGACTGAATGGACGTATTACAGTGTATTATGTAAATGTCTAGTCTACTCTAGCGTGAAAAGATGCGTCAGCGAAGAAAAAGCATTCCTTGTGTGTTTTTACGCTTGGTTGCCTCCATGAAATTCTAAGTGAGGTGAATGAATGTTGAGGAAATCTAATTAGAACTTGTTTGTGGAGTAAGTATAGGAGGTTATATAGACAACATTTGGTTTTTGTTTTCTCCCCTCTGCGCTCTCGATCTTCAAGTAAACTTAGTGAACTAGCTGTTACCATAGTAACATTTTCGTTTATAATCACCATAACCGATTGTCTTCCAGGTGTTGAAACAGAGGAAAAAACAGCAGAATAACTTATAAACATGGCAGGTTAGTTTATGTATGATTTTTGTGTAGGATATTGATTTTTGTATGAAATAAGCTTACTTTTACCTGTATATTTGGCACAGCCACAAGTAATGGGCTTGTGAATTAATATAGGAAAATCTGTTTTCCTTAATTTTACATTTAAGTTATTAATACATGTACTTAATGTTCAATAAATTCAGATTGTAAATTATAATTGAGTCATTTGGGGAATTTAAGAATTAAGTTTTTTTTTTCTGTCATTGCAGGTCTAAGGAAGGCAAAGAAGTATGACTGGAAGGACTCGAACATGGCGTTATTTGGCTCTGACACTGAGAGGAAAGTCAAAAGTAAGTACCGTATCAATTCAATGTATGAAGAAATCAATTGTCTGTGAGCATATAAAATTTGTGTGTTGATTATACAAGTAAATCTTTGACTGCATATTTATAACAATTTTATGGGCTGATCTAGAATATTTTTTTTCATAAGGGAGAGGGGGGGGGGGGGGCAAGCCTTCAGATGAAGTACAATCTATGGTTTTGAGAATACTTATACTTTTTAAAAAATTGGATACTAGTTAATCAGGGGAGAAGAGGGGTTTTGTTAAAATTAACTTATCTAGTACATGTACTTCTACATTTTAAAATAAAATCTTAGATTCCCTCATATGTCACCAGTCATTATTTTTCTGTATTATAGAGGAGTCGGCCATGTGTGAACCTGCGTGGGAAGGTGCTGGACAGGAAGTGGGACTCCAAATCTGGAGAATAGAGGTAAGCTATATCATAGTGTTATAACTCCAAATATGGAGAAAAGAGGTAAACTATAGCATAGGGTTATAACTCCGAATATGGAGAATAGAGGTAAACTATAGCATAGGGTTATAACTCCAAATCTTGAGAATAGAGGTAAGCTATATCATAGTGTTATAACTCCAAATATGGAGAAAAGAGGTAAACTATAGCATAGGGTTATAACTCCAAATATGGAGAAAAGAGGTAAACTATAGCATAGGGTTATAACTCCAAATATGGAGAAAAGAGGTAAACTATAGCATAGGGTTATAACTCCAAATATGGAGAAAAGAGGTAAACTATAGCATAGGGTTATGATTTGGGAGGAAATGGGAGGGATTTGATAGGAATGATGATCTTACTTTAAAAATTAACACAAGGAATATATTTGGTTAGACTATCTATAACCCAACTGCCTTAACAGACATACATAGATGATAAGTGCAGAGTTCATGAAAAGTACCGGTTTTATCAGATTTGCTGATAAAAATTATTTGGTCCGATAAAAAGTCACGTTGTGTCTATTATTTGGACCAAATGTCCGACATTTCATTGGAAGATTTCAAGAACTCTGAAGTGATACTTTTCAGAAAACTTCAGATTGGGAAATGCTAAATTTTTAGCCGTGTTGCAAAACTTGGCTCTTAATTTGATGTGAGACGGGCAGGTGGGCGGTTGGGCGGGCGGGTGTCAGCAATTGGTTTCCGGACTATAATTCAAGTATGATACATGCTAGTGCAATGTTACTTCATACACATACTCACCATGAGTCAAGGATGACCCCTATTGATTTTTGGGTCAAAAGGTCAAAGGTCAAGGTCATAGTACTCCGATGTTTGAAATTGGTTTCAGGATGATATGAGAGGGTGTTATGCATGCTAGTGCAATGAAACTTCATACACATACTCACCATGAGTCAAGGATGACCTATTGATTTTGGGGTCAAAAGGTCAAAGGTAAAGGTCATAGTACTCCGATGTTTGAAATTGGTTTCACAATGATATAAGAGGGTGTATTGCACCTTTGATCATGAAAGTTGCCAGAAGTGATTCCCATGAATCAAGGATGACCCCTATCGATTTTTGGGTCAAAAGATCAAAAGTCAAGGTCATAGTACTCTGATGTTTGAAAATGGTTTCCGGATGGTATAAGACGATGTATTGCATCTATGATCATGAAACTTGCCAGAAATCTTTCCCATGAATCAAGGATGACCCCTATTGATTTGGGGGTCAAAAGATCAAAGGTCAAGGTCATAGTACTCTGATGTTTGAAAATGGATTCCGGATGATACAAGAGGATGTATTGCACCTATGATCACGAAACTTGCCAGAAATGTTTCCCATGAATCAAGGATGACCCCTATTGATTTATGGGTTCAAAGGTCAAGGTCATAGGACTCGGATGATTGAAAATGGTTTCCAGACCATATTAGAGCCTGTATTGCACCTAAGATCATGAAACTTTCCAGAAATATTTCTCATGAATCAAGGATGACCCCTGTTGATTTATGGGTTCAAAGGTCAATGTCACAGAACTCTGATGATTGAAAATGGTTTCTTGACGTTATAAGAGCCTGTACAGCACCTATAATCATGAAACTTGCCAGAAATGCTTTCCATGAATCAAGGATGACCCCTATTGATTTTGAGGTCTAAAGGTCATAGGTCAAGTTCTTATCACTGATGATTAAAAATGGTTTCCGGATAATATTTGAGCATGTATTGCACCTATGATCATGAAATGTTCCAGAAATTTTTCCCAAGAATCAAGGATGATCCCTAGTAATTTTGGCATCAAAAGGTAAAAGGTCAAGGTCATAGGACTATGATAATTGAAAATGGTTTCGGGACCATTTTTGAGCATGTATTGCACTTATAATCATGAAAGTTGTCAGAAATGTTTTCCATGAATCAAGGATGACCCCTATTGATTTTGGGATCAAAAGATCAAAGGTCAAATTCATAGGACTCAGGTTATTGAAAATGGTTTCTGAATTATATATGAATGTGTATCAATCTGAAATGTGCCTGTGACATTTCCCATCTGTCAAGACTAATCAAGTTTTACAACTCGGCACTTCGCATCTTTGATGCATTTTAAGCTTATAAGCTAGATTAAAATAATAAATGAAAATTTAAGAGTTATTAAAAAAGTATTTTATTAATATGGTAAAGGAAGGAAATAGTGGAGAACTTTACTAATGAATCTCAAGACTTTGCAAAAGGAAATGCGCAGAAATTATTATTCATTCATTTTATATTAAAGCTTTTCTTCTTTAGAAATTCATTGTGAAGGATTGGCCGAAACAAGACTATGGAAAATTCCATACTGGTGACTCCTACATTATACTGTATGTAAGTATGTAAGAAGGAAGTTTTACATGCAATCACATTGGGCAATAATAACTTAGTAATCAACAAACCTGAGTCTGAATAATATGGATCTTGTCTTGTTAAAAAGTTGACTGTATTTATGAAGTTTTCAATATATCTTATACCTACATATGCTGGGATTTTTTTGCCCCTTTTTGGGGCCGTTATTCGGTCCCATTCCCAATGAAAAATAGTATCTTTTTTTCCCAATTGTGGCTCTAAAATTTCCCAATCACATACAGATGGAATAATCACCGAACTTCGTGAAATCTACTGGTTCAATAGTAGCAAATTTACTAATTATTTGCCATATTTTTGTAAGCACAAGAAATTAAATCATATTTGAAAGAAAATTTTTTGATTAAACATTTAATTCTGAACTCTTGATTGTATAAACTAAACTGTCATTTTACTTTTATATTAGTAAATCCAAAAATATTCCCAAACGTTGTTAATTTTCCCAGTTGCACGGGCCCCGACCCCATTCCCAAATTACTGAAAAAAATCACTGGTATGTACGTCGATATTAACTCTAAAACTAGGGAATAGAAATAGGACATATACATGGTGGTGTTGGTTATAGTGGACAGGTAGTGACCTAACATTACACCAGAGTGACCCTGATAAGACATGGATGACCATCCCTGATTCACATCATTCATGACATATTTATATGTACACGTCATACGTCAGTGTGTAACACTGTTTACCTGACCAGTCTATAGGTATCGTCAGTTCTCATATTATACCTGTTATATTGTACAAACATTTTTTTTGTTGTGAGTTGACAAGAAATTCATAATGCATTCTGAGTGAGTGGGAAGTGACACAGGTGAAAGGTGTTATTAAATGAGTTTTCATCTAATTATGAAAATAATTTACAGAGAATACATTAAAATTTAGTGATGAATAGTATTTTAATAATTCATTCTACATGAATTTTGACTATGTAGATATAGCTCAATTTTAAGAATGAAAGATAGATATACATGTATCTCAATTTTAAGAATGAAAGATGACTTATATTTTTATTGGCCCGTATGAGAAGCAAAATCCGGCTTATGAAATGGCGATGTCTGTCAGTCTGTCTCTCCGTCTGCTTCAACAATTTGGTTCAGCTGTTGCGTTTAGCTTAGTTGTGAAAGAACTATAAGGGGTACAATTTTCAAACTTGGTATAAAGATAAAATATGGTGAGAAGATCTGAACACAGTAATTGTTCTTGACTTGAGATTTGACCTTGACCATGAAAAATGTATAAATTTTGCGTGTAGATTATTTGTGAAAGAATTATAAGGGATACAGTCTTCAAACTTGGTGACTGGTCTGAAGATAAAGCATGCTGAGAGGATCTGAATGCAGGTTTTGTTTTTTACCTTGAACTTGACATTTGACCTTGAAGTTGAAAAATGTCATCTTGTGTTTAGGAATATGATAATGGTTACAATCTTCAAACTTGGTACAAAGATAAAGCATGGTGAGCTCGAGAGGATCTGAATGCAGGTATTGTTTTTGACCTTGACCTTGAGGTTTGACCATGACCTTGAAAATGAAATTTTGCGTTTAGGTTGATTGTGAAACAACAGTAAGGGGTACACCCTTCAAGTTTGGTACAAAACTAAAGCATCAGGTGAGAGGATAAGAATGTAGGTATTGCCTTTGACCTTAACCTTCAGGCTTGACCTTGAAAATGTAATTTATGGAATTTTACATTCAAACTTTGCATAGAGATAGGAAATAATGTGTTGACTTTATTTCAGGTATTGACCTTGACCTGGCCATTTGAGCTTAACCTTGTAGATACAATTTTGAATTTGACTTTACCATAGTAAAATACTAATAATATATCACATATCACATCTTAACTTTAAATTCGGATAGATCTAAGCAAGTGGATCTGATTTCAGGTATTGACCTTGACCTTGAGATTTGACCTCAACCTTGAAAATGGGATTTTGAATTAGGCTATGTTGTACCAATATTACATGTATATGAAACAATGAGCAAGACTTTATTGTACAATATATATAGCACATTAAATTTTTTCATGGAGGTAGAAATTTATAACTGAACTTGATTTCAGGTATTGACCTTGAACTTTGCAGTTTTATTATGAACTGGACATATACCATTACTCTATGAAGTATCACCATAAAACTTGCCATAGAGGTAGATTATGTTTAGTGGAACTGATTTCTGGAACTGAAGTTAACCTTGAGGATTGACCTTGACCTTGAAGATATGATTTTGAATTAGACTAAAGCGTGTCAAAACTATATAGAATCTCACATCGAAACTTTGAATGGAGATATTGATATTGCACTCTGTCGCTTTCAATGGACATAGTGTTTCATAACACAATCTGCTGCCAGCAATCTAGTCATTGATACCGTCTTTAGTGGTGTCTTGTCTCTAATAAATCCATGTTGAAGGGTTCTGACCCTTGTACAAATATATTTTTGAATTTGAATAGTTGCTTAGCATGCTTATAAACTAGAAGTCTCTGATGAGACTGAATTAGCTTTCCTGAATGTTTGTTTAAATTCATCCAACTCATACACCCATTTTCTATAATACCCCAGGGGTCAAGAGCTAAAACAAAATATCAGATGTGCATGAGCAACTAGACATAAGTCGTGATTATAATACAAAAAGAACAAACTCTCCATCATTTATACTTTCTGAGAAATGGTGCTCAAAAGATTATATTATAATAGGAGAAAATGACCACAACCATTTTCTAAGACCCTTGGGTTCAGGGGCTCAAACAAAAAAACTGGCACACATCAAAACCACAGGCTAATTATTATGAACAAGAGGCCCAAGGGGTCCATATTGCTCACCTGAGTTACAGACAAAAGAATGATAATAGACAATTTGGTGATGACCCTTGAGTAATTGATTCCTGTAAAGTTTTGTGAAATTCTGTGCAGTGGTTGCAGTATGAAATCCAAAATGCGTTATCCAATCAAAGCCCTTTTTGGCCATTTTTGTTGACTGATCCACACAAAAAACACAAACATGGTAGAGGACCTTGAGTACTTTGTTCCTATAAGGTTTTGTGAAATTCTATGCAGCAGTTTTTAGAAGAGAAGTCGAAAATGCATCAGCCGATTAGAGCCCCCTGCAGCCATATTTGTTAACTGATTGGCATGAAAAACACAAACTTGGTAGAGGAGACCTTGAGTACTTGATTCCTGTTACGTTTCATGAAATTGTAGAGGAGATGTTGAAAATGTAAAAAGGTATGTACATATAGAGGAAAATGACCACATCCATTTTCTAAGACCCCAGGGATCAGGAGCTGAAACAAAATATCAGGTGCACAACTAGGCCATAGATGTTTATTATTGCAGTAAATATCAGATGCACAACTAGGCCATAAATGCAATAAATATCAGGTGGCAACTAGGCCATAGATGTTTAATATTGCAATAAATATCAGGTGCACAACTAGGCCATAGATGCTTAATATTGCATTAATATTTAGATTTTGTTCATTTATACTTTCTCAGAATAGGTGATTACAAGATCACAAAAAGTTATGTAGGAAAAAATGACCACACCCATTTTCTAAGACCCTGGGATCAGGGGCTCAAACAAAATATCAGGTACGCAACTAGACCATAGACCAATCATGTGCAAAAAGAATTGATTTTCCGTCATTATCAGTTTTAAAGGACTGGTGACTAACAAGAAATGTTTAACGGACTGACAGTGTACAAGCAGGGCATAATATCACATAAGCTCAACTGGTCTTTGACCAGTAGAGCTAATAGTATTTATACATTTTCTTGTTTTTTGACTTCAAATTTCATCATCAGGAAATCTCACTTTTTTAATACATTTTGAAGCAATTAACATTTTTCAAATATCATAGGAATTACTTTGTGCAAGAATTTCAGATAAAGGCATTTACAGATCAGGATTCATGTATATCATTTGAGATTTTAGAAACAGATTTCAATTTATTATTGAAACCTCTTAGTTACCTTTATAAATTACATCTACAGATTTACATTTGTAGTGTAGAAACATGAGATGAACTTATATTAAGTTCTGAACTAATTTAATTTGATTCATCACTTTTGATTTTGCAGTCATACAAAGAGAATGAGTCAGAAGCCATGAAGTATGACCTTCACTTCTGGATCGGTAAAGAGAGCTCACAGGTAATATGTTCGTCAACAGTAAGATACATCATTGATGATTTAAAGCTTAATATGATGGTTACTCAGCCACTGTCTTATATAATGGATAAACAACAAGATGGTATTGAATTATAGTTCTGAGAAAACAATTAACCCGTCGAAGGCCAAAGGCCCTATAGACAGGATACTATGTGGTATTGAATTATAATTCTGAGAAAACAACCCGTTGAGGGCCAAAGGCCCCAGATGGGGTATTTTCTTTGAACTATTCAATACCATTGAGTTGTTTATTTAATCTTTCTTAGATAAATTCACCCTCCTCATTGAGCCCTAATGTGATTTTTATTATAACCATTTATTCTGCATTTCTTTTGAAATATATTCCATAAGGATAGTCATGATACATTTAAGTGTGCAGAATTGACTTCATGTTGCTGAACAAGGATCTTCTTTAACTGCACAACAGAGTCCTATCAGATCATATAGATGTTTATGTACATTGTTAGGATGAGTCCTATCATATCATATAGATGTGTATATTATACATTATTAGGATGAGTCCTATCAGATCATATAGATGTTTGTATTATACATTGTTAGGATGAGTCCTATCAGATCATATAGCTGTTTATATTATACATTGATAGGATGAGTCCTATCAGATCATATCGATGTTTATATTATACATTGTTAGGATGAGTCCTATCAGATCATATAGATGTTTATATACATTGTTAGGATGAGTACGGTACAGCTGCCTATAAGACTGTTGAGCTTGACACCTTCCTAGATGACCTGCCTGTCCAACATAGAGAAGTACAGGAACACGAGTCAGCAAGATTCAAATCCTACTTTGGTACAGTACAGTAAGTATTATCAGGCTTATCAATTATATACATGTATGTGAGAAAAAAAAACACAGACATGAGCTAAAGTAAATATGATACATGTACAGTACATGTTAATAACTTTCAAAGTGGAGCTAAACTTGTTGATGTTTTAATTCAAAAATTGTGAAATACAGTAAGTTTTGTAACCAGTGTGATATTGTATGTGGATAACTACCAAGTTATAGTGTGCATATTGACCAATAATTCCACTTGACATGTTAACCATTCAAGTGTGTATATCATTATAAAGCATTATATAGACATGGTAACAATTTAAGTTATTCATGAGATGAGGGGAATATACCACATTGGTCTAGTAGTATACTAGTCATTTCTGCTCACTTTAAAAATAGAAAATAACAATAATAATGAAATAATCATACATGTAGCTCATGAATGGTTCATGTTAGAATGGCCTCATTATTACATATATTGATTTTAGATATCTGAAAGGCGGAGTGGACACAGGCTTCCGTCATGTGGAACCAAAGGAATATGTACCTCGACTACTGAGGATCTGTAGAACTAAAAACAACACCACGGTCTCGGAGGTATAATATTACTATTACATACTTTAATGCTAAGTATTACTATATCATAACTTTTATGAAAGCATCAAATAATAAATCTTTGGAATTCCATTGGTTGAACACACATGGGACAATAAGGTTGCCAGGTACTATTTACCTATTAATGCCCGTTTGTGTGGGTACTACTCTCTCATAGTGTTGCTTTTGGAAGGAATAGTGCCCGAGCGTCAGCCAATGAAATTCCGAGGATTTATCATGTGATGCACTAATGCTTTTTACGTCGCTTGGAGAGTAATGCACAATAGGTGTCACCACTTCCTTGTAAAAAATCTGAATAGCTTTGGTCTGTCTTTTCAAAATTCTATCAAGGTTATGTGATGCACTAAACCTTTAAATGCCCGTTTGTATGGGTACTATTCTCTCATATATAGTTGCTTTTGGAAGGTAAATAGTGCTGATACTTGGTCTCTATTAATTCCTTTCAAAATCAACTCTCTTGGAGAAAAGTATCTACACAGACAGGTATACATGTATGTAACTACATTTGTATTATATACTATAACTAATAGTATTACTATTACATACTATAACATATAATATTACTATTACATACTTTAACTTATAACATTACTATTTCATACTATAACTTATAATATTATATAACTAGGATGTAACGTCGATTCTGATTGGCTGACGCGCGAGTCATTATTTTCCGATAATGACCGCTGACGGAAGATAATGACTCGGTGTGGTATTTGTCCTGATTTCAGTATTTTTGAAAAAAGTTTTTTTAGTTATTTTGTTAAATATTTTAAAAAGTTAAGATATACTTTTTACAAAAATGTGCAATTAATTGTAGAATTTTTTATGAAAGATTATGTGTATATTTTGTTTTGAATCATTATTTTAATCATATATAGTCTAACTATTCCTTATATAATATAACAAATACATTGTATGGACTTGGCCTCGGTCATTTTGTCATTATAATGACCCGATGATATTTGTAATATCGACCTTCGGCCTCGGTCAATATAACAAATATCATCAGGTCATTATAATGACATAATGACCTCGACCAAGTCCATATTTGTATAATATTACATACGATAACTTATAATATTACTATTACATAATATGACTTATAATATTACACTATCATTATATAACTTATTATATTTCTATTACATACTATAACTTACAATATCACTATTACGTAATATAACATATATTACTATGACATAATATACAATTATGGACTTTTTACGAGGTGAATATGGTGTGATATTTTATTGACCGAGGCGATAGCCGAGGTCAATATTTTCAAATTAAGAAAATATCTTACCATATTCAGCGAGTGAAAAGTCTACAATTGTTTTATTATATAGTGGATTTACTTAGCATTTACAAAACTATATTTTTGAAAATGGCTGGAACCGACTTTTCTTTTACGAAATATTTCAAAGACAAAATAAGCATAATGTGTCACTGAATTATACAAAACATAATGTATTAATCATTCAATAATCAAATGAAGATGATTTCAGAGTCAAAATCCATCTTAATTCTTAGATTGGTTCAAAATTTAAGGATTTTAAAAATACCTCAGCTCTTCAGTGTTCTTGCTGCTGTTTACAAAATTATGTTAACGACGTCACAGATATAAATTTTACGCGTTTTTGATATTTCATGGTAAGCCAAAAGCAGGAGTTTTCGCGGTAGTGTTATTTAATGAAATCGCCGTTTAGAGGTCAATATGATGTGACAATGACTCGTAACGTGACAGTTCTCAGCCAATGAGAGTGGCAATAGAAATAGACTATATAATAATATAACTCAAAATGTTACTATTACATAATATTACTTATAATATTACTATTACATACTTTAACTTTACATTCTATAACTTATAATATTACTATTACATACTGCTATAATTGTCCATTGAGGTAACTACACATCTGTCATTTGTGTCAGCCATAATGTGCATAGAATAGATTGTCTCAAAAATTGTGGTATAATAAAAAACATTCTATATTGATAAAAACAAAATCACTCTACAAATGCACAAAGTTTCAACAATGTATATGATGGCTAAGTAAAATCCATCATTTACTTTTCAAGCGTTCATTTGAAATGTTTATGTTAGATCATAGCATCATTCTATATCAGTCTAGCTGTATGATTTTCTGTGCTCATTCATAGCAAAAGTGTGATATTTTTTCAGTGTGCCTTCAGTAAGAAGGCATTGGATTCTGGTGACGTATTTATACTTGACAATGGTCTAGAGATTGTACAGTGGAATGGATCCTCCAGTAACGGCTTTGAGAGGAACAAGGTAGGCTGTCACTTTACTGTACACAGCCAATTGTGCTTCATATGAAATTCATATGAAATTACATGAAAGTTCACTTGAAATTTATGTGAAACGAGCACAAACATGAAATTCACATGAAATTTTTCACATGAAATTCATGTGAAGATTTTTACATGGATGTAATGTGAATTCAGTTTCCTGTGAAGGTCACTTAGAAAAATTCATGTGAAATTCATGTGAAGGAGATTTATGTGAAATTCATGTGAAATATTTTTCACATAAATCTTATGTGAAATTTATATGAATTTTTCATGAACTTTCATGTAAAATTTACATGATGCTCATTTCATATGAATTTCATGTGAGGCACAGTTGGCTGTGTATACATGTTAAGGCTACAATTAATTCTATATATCCATTGAATAAGATAGCTGCCTCAAACAAAGCATACATATCATATCTCAAGAAATATGTTAACTTGTCAATATCGGGGTCTTTGAAAATTTCTTTAGTTTAAACTTATGTTTTATTTTCATAAATAGTAAATAACATTATATTAACCTTTTTCTGATATATAACGTTTTATTTTTAGGCTGCATCCTACTGCCAGGCTTTGGAGTCAGAGAGAGGTCATAACAACACAAAATGTGTGGAAGAGGGACAACATGTATGTAGCAACCTATGATATACATGTACATGTCACAATATAAAACTCTTTCATAGTCTTCTATGAAAATACATCAGTTCTACCCGAGGAATCTCAAAATTATGTAAAACCCGAAATTTGCCAAGGGTTTTGAAAGATTTTGAAACCCTGAGGGTGGAAGCTATGTGTCTTTTAAAATAGCAGACCATGAATAAGTATTTTTGGCCCGATTGTGAAGCAAAATCCGATCTATGAAATGGCGAAGTGTGTTTGTCAGTCAACATTTTGGTTAAGGATGTGTTGCGTTTAAAACTGTTGAGGGAAAACTGCTCGGAGCAGTAACTTGAAACTTAACATGGTGATGGACCTTGATGAGACCTAGTGACTTTGACCTTGGAGTTTGACCTAATTTTAAAAAAGTTAAACCCGGGCTATATCTCATGAACTATAGAGAATATGTCTTTGATATTTCACTTGCAGAATCATTATGACCAGACCTTTCATTTGATATCATGACTTTTGACCGAGTAACCTTGACCATGGAGTTTGACCTACTTAAAAAAACTAACCTGGGCTATACCTCATATACTATAAGGGGTAGCGGTTTGATATTTCACATGTAGATTCCTCGTGACCAGATCTTTCATTTGATATCATGACTTTTGACCAAGCGACCTTTGCCTTTGACCTACTTTTGAACTAAAAGGGGTAGGGCTTTGATATTTCACATGTAGAATCCTCATGACCTTAGCTTTTTAAGCTCACCTCACGAAGTGTCGAGTGCACATGTTAGGAAGATTTAGGTATCAATGTTAAGAAGTTTTATTTCTCTATTATAAGTGCTAGGAAGTTCAAACTTGCACAGATGATGTGTCTTTAAGAGTAGATCACAAATCTACGTTCAAATGTAGGTCATGACCTATATTTTCCGCTTGAGTGCACATGCTAGGAAGATTTGGGTATCAATGTTAAGAAGTTTTATTTCTCTATTATAAGTGCTAGGAAGTTCAAACTTGTACAGATGATGCGTCTTCAAGAGTAGATCACAAATCTACGTTCAAATGTAGGTCATGACCTATATTTTCCGCTTGAGTGCACATGCTAGGAAGATTTGGGTATCAATGATAAGAAGTTTTATTTCTCTATTATAAGTGCTAGGAAGTTCAAGCTTGGACAGATGATGCATCTTTAAGAGTAGATCACAAATCTACGTTCAAATGTAGATCATGACCTTTATTTTCCACTTGAGTGCACATGTTAGGAAGATTTGGGTATCAATGTTAAGAAGTTTTATTTCTCTATTATAAGTGCTAGGAAGTTCAAACTTGCACAGATGATGCATCTTTAAAAGTAGATCACAAATCTCCGTTCAAATGTAGGTCATGACCTATATTTTCCGCTTGAGTGCACATGTTAGGAAGATTTGGGTATCAATGTTAAGAAGTTTTATTTCTTTATCTTAAGTGCTAGGAAGGCCAAACTTGCGCAGTTCATGCATCTTTAAGAGTAGATCACAAATCTACGTTCAAACATGTCAAATGTAGGTCATGATCTATATTTTCCGCTTGAGTGCATATGTTAGGGAGATTTGGGTATCAATAGAGTACACCCATTCATGCAAAATTTGGGTCAATAAAGGAAATACTCTACTTCCCTTTTCTATTTTGTTTTTGTGTGGTATCATTTTTGTTGGTTCTCTGTAGGACAGGTTTTCAAATTCACAACTGTGTAATCTTTGACTCATTTCTGTTTGCTGCCATGAAAGAATGCTGCCATGAGATGAGCTTTGTAATCTTTGATTACACTATGTTTTCATTGTGCAATAGTATTATTGACCTTTGACCATTCTGTCTGCACAAAAAAGTATATGTCATCTAATACAAACACTTCGCAATCCAGCCTTATCACCTTTAGCAGTTTATGGTTTTATTCTCTCATACTAAAAGACCATTACTATATTATTTAATTTATACTTTAAAGTATAGATTGAAAGAAAAGAGATGAAATTTGTAAAATACCGAGTTGATCCGATAATTTTACAAATTCGAACTCATCTCCCCCAAAAATGGTTTATTCTTTTAGAATAAGCTAAAATTTTAGGCTTTCAAATATATTAAGAAAGAATACATAGAAAAAGGATTTTAAAATACATTTTTTAATCATTTATTGATCATGAGATCCCATTATATGTATGACTTGCATAAAGCTGTATGGTCTATTGATATTCCTTTCAGAGTAAAATAGATGAAATTGTGCCCGATGATGATATTGATGATGATAAATCTGATGATGAAGAGGTTGAAGTGGGTGACATGAAACTTTTCAAGTAAGATATGTCATTAGATTATATACATGTAGTATGATACATTCCTTAATTTACAATAAATTATCCTTTTCTTTACAACTAAGTAATTATTATACAAGTACATCATTATAATTTTGATTTTAGATGAACAGAAGGACAATAATTAGTATGTATTTTTAAAGGACTTGAGTGACATTGTGAAATGTTTTTTTAGGATCTCTGATGCTGATGGCAGTATTGGTATGGATGAAGTTAAGACAGGAACCGTAACCATGGCTGACTTAGGATCAGATGTAAGTAAAGTCGTTGCCTAAAAAATGTTGTCTAAGACAATAACATTAATAACAATGCAGATTTTCTGAGAGGATAGAAAACCCTTACCAATCTTATTCGCTATTTTCGAAAATCAGAGTTACTTCTCATTTGAGACGGTATCTAACATGGACTGATTATGACGTCATCAAATTTTATATGGAAACAGTCCTAAAAGTCTGGGAAATGACGGTATAAAATGGACATTACCATACCATTTTCATGACGTCACAATGGTTTTACGTCAGATACCATCTGTAAGGGGGAAAAACTCTGTATTCCGCAAAGACTCAATACATGTATGTTTGAAATTTGATGTCGACCAATATCAGTGTCAGAATTTGATTTCAGGATTTGTACTTAGGACTGAAATAATGACCATAATTAAATGTTGAATATAATTGCGTCTTGCTTTTTTATTCTGCTTGGCCGGAAAAAATAAGACTAAATAAAGACAGGTCATTTTTCATTTGTTTTTCACTTGTACTACAGATTTCTCTCTATCCATTTTAACATATGTCATAAAGTTTTCTTGCTTTTGTTTGTCTGGCAGGATGTGTTCCTTGTTGACACTGGTATGCATGTGTTTGTGTATGTGGGTGCCAATGCCTCCATAGAGGAGAGGAGAAATGGACTTCCCTATGCCTGTGTAAGTTATTTAAGGAACACTAGCTATCAAATCAGAAAGTTTTCTTCCCTATGCTTAAGTAAGTCATTTAAAGAACATTGCCAGATCACAAAGTTTTCCTACCTCTGTGCAGTAACCTAGCTATATACCAAGAGAGATAACTCCAAAATTACCTATGCTGGATAACATGACGAAAAATTTGTACATGTATATAAGGTTTGAGTTGTATTTTCCATCTTTATAAATCTTTCCAAATTAAATCCTTGTTTTATAAGGTAAAGTTTCCGAATTAGATACCCACAATTATTAGAATTTACTTCTTAAGGCATGTCATATCTGAATGAAGGTATTTCAAGGATTTTATGAAAACCACAAGAAATTATAGGATTTATGTCATTTAATCATTTTATGAAGGAAAATTAATAGGTCAGTGTTGAAAATCAGATTTAAGCTTATTTGAAAAACTGGGAAAAATGCTTGAAATTTATTTCTAAAAATTGCACACTTTGCAAAGAAAAATCAAAAAGTGTTAAAATGCACTTATTTGATTTTTATTTTAGTTTTCTTAATGTTAACGTACAATAAAATTCAAATAGCGCTAATTTTTTGGTTGAAATAAAAAGCAATACTGCGACACATTTTCTTACGCATATTTCATTCAGTTTAGATCAAAATTTCAAACCTATTCTCTTTTAGGTGTTTAATGAATTAAAGTGTTCAATAGAGTCAGAAATTATACGTTGACCATGATAAAGTGTATCTATAACTATATTATTCAAGCTCAATGAGTGCTAAGAATGATCTAAAATTGTGACCAATGACACACCTAAAAAAAAAAGGGGTGTTGTTTCACTTTGAAAAATTGAGTAATGATATTCACTTCCAATACTGCGCTGCCTGAATTTTAGCATTATTGCACAAAATTCAAGCAAAATAGTTGGAAGAAGACATCTCTGTCAGCTGAGATTTAAGATATCAATATTATTGCACTGATAAAAACCTTTTGATTTTTTTATGAAATTTTTAAGATAAAATGAATAATATTTTCTAATGATATTTTGCAGAATTACGTGAATACCCAATGCAAGAAGCCATGGACGCCCTGCACAGTGGTACGAGAGGGAGACAGCAGTCAGCTGGAAAATGAGATTCATTAATCATAACACAAACACCACAATAGTGATAATCTGATCACCAAGAAACATTAGATCTTATTTCTTGGTCCTTGCTGTTTTTCCTCTTCTGTCTTCACCTTTAGACTAACGTAAACCTTCAAAGGGTAGCAAATGGAAAATCTGATCTTTCATCCATGGTTTCTACAAGAGAACTCAAGCAGTACTTCTTTGATAATATTTCAATGCTGTATGATGATGTTGTACATACAATGTTCGCAATTATGAGCAAGTGTTCTTTCATTGACATTTTTGAACCAAGGATGCCATTTGCTAAATTTGAATGAAATTTTGCTATCTGCATATACATTTATATACAATGTATTTGACAAGTTTGGAAAAAGTGTTACATGTATGTCATTTTTAAAAGTGCAATAGAAAATCCTTCATCTTGTTGTTGATGCTTTCTTCATGACTGCCGAGAGTTTTAGTCGTTGAGTGCTTTTCTTGCCTTTTGCAGATTTGCTAATTTTCTATTATTCTTAAATGCCTCGATGGGGAAAAATGTGCAAGGCAATGTAAAAAGTTTTTTACAAATGTATGTTAATTATATATTGTTTATATAGAATAACAATGTTGTAACCTCTATATTGTTAGTTGTGTAGATCACCAAAAAAAAACCTGTTTATTTTTATGCTTGATAAAGTAGATTGTCACTTTTGCTAGGGACTGCATTTAAGTCTCAAGATAAATCATGTGCTATTGTCTCCTTATTGAAATATTTTGTAGAAATGCTCATGCTCTCAATGTATGATTGGGGTACGGTTCTAATCATAGGCCATTCTTACCACTGCTCAATTTTTGCGAAGGAATCTTAATGCAGTGCATTTGTGTCAAAAAATGTTATTTCAATTTTAGTTTTTTCAATCATAATCCTTACAATTATGATACAGAACATTTGTTATAATTAACTGTATAATAATATTAATTATCAAAATGAAATAATTTGGGATTGTTTATTAATTTTGTATTCTTTCACTCGGACCAAGCTGCATTGCTGCAAAGTGCCACTTCATATTTTTTTACTTTCATACTTTGTTATGTAATTTTATTTGTTCAATCTATTTAAAAGGCCATTTATGTGAAAATGTTTATTTAAAAGGGTTTTTTTTTTTATAATTTATTTCTTTTGCTTTTTGTCAGATTCACTTTTCGTATTGGTTGCTTTTAATTAAATGAAAAAATGCTGCCTTTATTTTTACACTGGATATGTGATATTTACAGAAGACTTCTATACATAAACCATGTCATCTACTTTTTCTGTTATTTTAGATTTCTAACATAGTCTGTCTTTACCATATTAAGTGCAATTAGTTATAAATCAACACATATCTGCCAAAATGCTAATAAGACATATATATTGCTTACAAATAAAAGATTTAGCAGCACATGATTTGTTGAGTGACTTATTGTCATTTTCTATACATTTATATTAAGGATGAGGAATACTTGAGGGATTCAAGGTCAAAAGCTATTTAAAACTGCTTTTATTAGTCCCCTACTGGCAATGTCGAAGGGGACTCTTAGTTTTTTATCAAGTTTCAGAAAATATTCGCCATTTCGCCTCCATGTACCCCATGAATAATAACGTAAAAATTCTTAACAGTACCATATAAATTGCACATAAAACAATAAAATCAAGGTCAAACCATGCACAAATGGTTGTTGATATATTCTAATCTATAAGATAAATTGATTTGTAAAGAAAATTTTATATGTATCCATATAAATAGTAAAGATACAATGATATTCACCCCCCCCATTTTTTTCTCGAAAAAAAGATATATTGCAATCTATAGCTTTTCTCTGATATAGGTTTGCTACCTTAATATCAATAAAAAAAAATATGAATAATTTTATGCATACACTGTCAGGCAATTTCATAGTAATGACCTTGATCATTGAGCTTGATAACTCTTGCATGTATAAATAAAAAAACTCTAACCCATTCTGAGATTTATGCACAAGACGACACGAAGCATAGCATTCCCTTGCCTAGTTATAAAAACCTTGGACTTTTCATAGTGTCTCATTCTGAGAGGTTTTAGAATTTTTTCCACAAGTTTTCTTTTATTTTAACCTCTGAGCTTGAGTTTCAGCATTTGACCTTGAAAATCAATCAATTTTGTCCAATCACCCAGTCCATATAATAGTCATGGAAAATTGATGACGTCATCCGACTATTGGTCCTTCTTAAGCTGAATCCATGGCTCTTAAAGAATTGTATTTACAAAGGACCTAGAGATGTTTATAATTGCTCTGATTGACTCACCGGACTTATTCTGCAAAGATAAGAACATATATTATACATACCGTGCAAAATAACTTCTTTTCTTGGGTTTCTGTCTCTGTTCTGTCAGAGTAATAAAGCTGATATTTTGATTTATCCATTTGCAATCAACATCCAATGAGATAGAAGTAACATTGTAATAACTAATTCCTTTGGTTCCCTTTCTCTATTCTGACAGAGGACATACAGTTGATGTTATAAGTGATCCCATTGGCTCTCTTTATTTGAAAGTGTAAACGTCTTCAAATTGAATAGCATCATTTAAGAACAAATAAATTGGCAACATGGACCAGACATGCACGTTTCGGGTACTTAACCCTCATCAGTGATCCTTAATCCTAAATCTAAACAATGTAATATGCCAAAAAGTATGAAAGTTACTATGTCGAAAAAGGGTACCGAAAGACGTAGCAGGATGGGTGGGATGTGATGCTGCAGGACCCACTTTTTAGAAATTTCAAGAAATTTTGATAACAGAAATTTAGATTGCGTTGAAGAAACGATCAACCGAAATTGATCGAACTTGGCTACATGTGCCCTCGGGGACTCCTGGTCCACCAGCAGTGACACTCACCAAGTGGTATAAATGTAAACGTCTTCAAATTGAATAGCATCATTTAAGAACAAATAAATTGGCAACATGGACCAGACATGCACGTTTCGGGTACTAAACCCTCATCAGTGATCCTTAATCCTAAATCTAAACAATGTAATATGCCAAAAAGTATGAAAGTTACTATGTCGAAAAAGGGTACCGAAAGACGTAGCAGGATGGGTGGGATATGATGCTGCAGGACCCACTTTTTAGAAATTTCAAGAAATTTTGATAACAGAAATTTAGATTGCGTTGAAGAAACGAAAGTCGGAAAACAAAGACATGATGTCATGAACGATTCAATCTGTATTTAAAAAATAGGATACAGTTTTAATACCCACTGACGTACACGTTTTGGCTCATTTTGTACAGTCAGATGACATGAAGATAAAGTTGTAGAAAACCCCAATTGTTCTCCTCTTCACCTCACTGTATGACAAGAGTTATGATTTCAGCTTCCACATAACTAACTTCCTTTCATGAATAGCAACATTCCATCTTCTCTTGCTTATGGTGTTTTTGTTTCTCCTCTGATACGGTACGCATGGGCATGTTCCAAATATGAATATTCCATCGTTAGAGCCAGACGGCTTGCAAGTAAGCTACTTGTTCTGGATTACACAACGGCTGAAATTATTATGGAGGAAGAGTTCTTTGGTCGCTAAGGGGATACGATAAAAGCATATCAGATCCCCTTTTCCACAATGATCAGTGACATTCTGGATTGCGATTGAATGGCTGTCATACTCTCTAAACAAGGAATATTTACCTGATATGAACATCGAGACAATTGCCGAATTTGACAAGTTTTCATGGAGCTGTTGCGACGGGTGATGCATGCAATCAGGAGACGCTGACTCTCCCCGGGCACATGGTCTCACTTCGGAATGTTTCATCCCGAGGTTCGCAACCGTTCCAATGGAAATTCTAATGATTTTGTCTTGCCTTCTCGACTTTGAGACTGAATAACTGATAGGTACTTCTTTGATGTTTACTTCTGAACTGTACATTTCAGTGCATTCTCGATTCCCTAAGGACTAAAGGCACTACATTCACATTACCAGCTCATCTCGTGCCGGGTTCCTGGTTAACTCCCGGGTGGAGAGAGTGCAATGTAGTTCAAAGTAACTCGCACAAGGTTGCAATGGTGTTCCCTGACCGGCAATGGTGCGTTATGAAACCTCAAGTTACGGATTTGTAGTTCACCGTGCCAACCACTACCCTACAACCGCTACAAGAGATAAGTTAGAGATAAAATGGGAAATGACAATTTAGAGTCCTGTCACATTGAAAAAAGTTATAAAAACGAATATGAATAAAAGAAAAAAAAGGAAGAAAATTGGAGGAACAACTAAATGACACATAGCAAAAACATCAAGAAATATGTGTAAAATCTTAAGCAAGATGCATTAATCGATCCATTGGGATTCTTTAACCGTTATGACAAAGGACAGTGGAATTCCTCGTTTACCTCTACTTGAAACAGGTTATCAAACAATGATACAGGAGATCAAGCAATAATACATATAATTCTAATGAAAACATTGACATAGTATGCGATGTTTGTACAGCACCCTTCATACTTATAATGTCTGTTTGTAACGAGATAAATATCCTGATGACAATCTCAACAGCACTCGCCATAGAGCACCAAATTGAGCATCGACGTACTCCCTTGCAAGCAAGAGGTGGGGCCATATGCGAGTCATAATGCCACAGCAATATCAACTTGCCTCTACGAAAGTTGGCCAGACTCCTTGGATGATTGTGTGCACCAGCTGGCAGAGCACGGACCGTTTTATATATAGCCTTATTTTTTTAAAAACAAAGGATTGGATCTCCAACAACTCTAAGTTGCAACACCCACAGCAAAACTCCAAAACACCCAATGCTAAAACACAGCAGACACGCGTAGAAAGAAGTCAGGGATATGTTTGTGACCGACTAACATCGTCACTGAGGAAGTTCTACGGTCGATATGGGGAACTATGATGTCCCACTCTCCAGAATGATGGATGATATTCTGTCATAGACCATTTGTACCTTCCAACCAAAGATTGTACTCTGTCTTCCGAAATGGAAGTAACCGGATGTGACAGTTCTACCGAATTGAAGCGGCGGGTGTTGCATGCAAGCAGGAGATGCTTACTCTTCCTGTGCACCTGGTCTCACTCCCATATCGGGAGTTCGCTTCTTTTCATATAGTGGAGGTTTTTGTTTGATTGCTTTGGTTCCTGTTTTATCCTGATTTTATATGCCTTTGGTTTATGATTTTCTGAATTATCGATTTTGTGCTATATTCAGGGATATGGTCATTATCCATTTTCTCTTTGTAATGCTGAAATTAAAATCATCACGTTTGTCATAGAGTGAGGTGTTCATGTGATCATCAGTGTCGTGGGACAACATTATGGCCAAATAGGATGCTGAATTATTTGTCTCTGTAGTTTCTTTGACTTTAATCTCCGAAGGATATAACTGCTGAGATAATTGGCAAATTTTGGATTGTTGATGGACAGCAAATCGTCTATGTATCCAAGCATCCTCTGCCCCTAGAGAACAAAGACTGAATGAACCCAGCCTCGTACGAGTAAAGGAAATGTCGGCAAGGAGTGGGGCACAATTGGTCCCCATTGGAATAAGATTCTTGATAAGCTGCGAAATGTAAATACCGTAAGACGGTAATCTTGGAACATCACCGTTAAGCCAGGGGAAATTTTCTATGTTGAATCCAAGATCATCTCGTTTGTCATACACACCAGTATGAATATCTCCATTAACAATTTTGATATTTTTGGGTGATACTTAAATATGTGTAAGCTTGACTAATTAGCACTGCGCGCTTTTAACAGCGCCTCCTACAATACATTCCGTGCTTGCACTGAACTCTGGAGATTGTTCATAAGATAAAGAAAAGGGAAGGATCTCCAGCATGACCACTTTGCACTCACCCAGCGAAACAAACCCACAAGAAAGCTACACATAAGTGACATCAGACAAAACTACAAACCTCAAAAAGACACAACAATATTCACTTGAACACCATGCGAAACGATCGAAACAGACGTATAGAAACATCAAACAATAATGACAACTCATAAAAGGAAGGAGAACCAATGTGCACCCGGCGCCGACTTTGGACGGCCATTGCTATAAGCAAATTGTGTTGTTATCCGCATTACATGCGCACAACCCTCCTACTTATCCGGATACACAGAGGCATCCATAGACGCTCAATTGTTGTATAAAAGATAAAACGTCTCCCTGTAAGGTGACATCACAGACGAGATTTTAATTGGTCTCGTTGGTTTCTATGTAGTCCTTTGTGTTTGATATGTCTGTGTTGTGCGTTGACGTTCCTTGTCCCTTATGCGTCTCTTTCTGTGCTTGTCTGCTTTGTGTTTTTGCACTGGATGTTTTGGGGTTTTGCTTTGGGTGCTGCAACCTGGTGTTGTTGGAGATCCCCTCCTTTGTTTTAAACGCAGCGGCCTCTTGTAACAAAGATTCTATGTACATGGATCTATAACATTCTATGGCATTCGTATAACAGTCTGTGCTCTGCTGACTGCTGCGAGCTCAAGATCAATCACCTGAGAAGTTTGACCAACTCTTAGATAGGACAGTAGAATAAGGACCCAGTCTTTTCTGACGATATCTAAACAAGGACCGTCATAGAGTCACGGTAAAGATGTCCTTCGTATTTCTATGGAGGTGTTGTACTGTCTCCGTCTGTTTGTCCGACTTTTCTTCTCTCCTGGGAAAGTTCTGTTTCATTATTTTGGATTGTGATTTCGAGTTTCGCGCTTTGACTTTCATTCACTCATTGTCTGCACTGTTTATACGCATTTGGGTGTTTCCATGTTTAAACAGGGATTTACGGTCAAAATGATATCACACAGTATGACATCTCGTTGCTCCTAATGTTAATTCTAAGATATTCTGACTTGGACCTTCTAGGGTAGATGAAAACGGAATATTCTCTCACTTCAGACGGTTTTGTCCGCGAAATTACGTGTCAGGAAAAATGTTGTCCCACCCTGCAGGATGAGATAAGCTCATTGCGGAAGTGCTTTTAATGTAACGTCATTGTGACGTCGTACATGATTGCTGCGTTAGCCGGTCAAAATATTTAAAAAAAAAGAATACATAAAGACTCATTTTGAGCTCTTTTAGATATTGAGAGAAAAATAATCAATCCCCAGATGTTTTCAGGGACACGGAAATCTAACCCTCCTGTCCAGGTTTTGCTTGTGTCCAAGACTTGGCATGCCTAGTCGTGGTACATGTACAAGCAAATCCTTGACACTCGGGTTAATTTCCTTGTCCCTGATCACACATAGGGATATATTCTATTATTCCTTATTTGAATTAGCTCAGATTATTAAATCTTCAAATTTAACACGAAAACAGTAATTAGTCATTCTAATTCGGAAGCTGACTCCACAGTCTTTTGGGGATTAACATATGACAGAATCTTAACTTTATATTATTTCTCCTTTTTTCATGGGGTTGTACTCGTCTTGATTACATGATATATTTGATACACTGGTTTTTCATGACTTTCTTTATCGATCTTCTTTTCATTTAAACATATCCTATTGTCTCTTCATGAACGACCTGTCAAAGACCATAACGCGCGCTGATCTTATATTTTTCTCAATGGCACTCCTTATCAGTGCTGTCTCAGTACAATGAAGTTACTGATGTCATGCTCCTTGTCCATACCATCAAGAAAATTGTGTAATAGTTGAAGTTATGATTGCAAGTGGTGTATATCCTCATTCGATTTGTCTACGAAAAAATATGTTTCAATTTTGTCAAAAGATCGCGTTATCAAGCTCTGTCGAAGAACATATTGAAATGTAATTACCGCGTCATCTTTCACTTAGTCAACATTATTAAGGATTCCATTTATCCTCTTTTCTTGTCAAATGATCTCGTTCGCATGAACTCCGTTATGTCTCTGAAATGAGCTCAATAGATCTACACATATTTATCAAAGCAATGCTAATTTTATGTCAATCAAATAAGGAACTTGCCATTTTGTCATCAAAAGCCGATGAAACATCGATTTCCTCCGTTATGAGATAGTATACTTCTACAATACATTGACGTCTTTTCAGAGAAAAATATGCAGATAAGTTCTCTATCTCATTATTGCAAATCAGAAACTCTCTACTTTCGTTTCTAACGAGCTTCAAGACAATGTAAGACTTTTTGAAGTCATGAATTTTGTATTAAAGCGTGGGATGTAACTGGGAGGACGTTTCTGTATACGCCAAAAGCGAACAATTGTATTGTTTTAGGAATACGAAATGTTGTAGATGAAATAGAAAAAGCTGTACGGTATCTTAAAAATTAATTACCCGATTCATGGGTATGTTGTTTTTGGTAAGTTCATCTGGAATAATAAGAAGATTTTGACCATCATTTTTATGGAAAAGTGACAGGGAATACATACTCCACTTGCGTATTCCTTGTGATAAGAATTTCTATTGGTACTAAAAAATTGCACTCATGATCTTAATCTTAGAGTTTGACCTACTTTCAGCTGATACGGTATCCCAGGGCATGAAGATCGTTAGAGTAAAACGGCTTGCAAGTAAGCTGTTTGTTTAGGGTTATGACAAATATGGATAATGACCATATCCCTATACACAGCACAAAATCGATAATTCAGAAATCATAAACCGAAGACATACAAAATCAGGATAAAACATGAACCAAAGGAAACAAAAACCTCCACCACATGAAAAGAAGCGAACTCCCGATATGGGAATGAGACCAGGTGCCCAGGAAGAGTAAACATCTCCTGCTTTCATGCAACACCCGTCGCTTCAATTCGGTAGAGTTGTCACATCCGGTTACTTCAATTTTGGCAGATGTAAAGTATAATTTTTGGTTGGAAGGTACAAATGGTCTATGACAGAATATCATCCACCATTCTGGAGAGTGGGACATCATAGTGTATGACGAGTTCCCCATAATAACCGTAGAACTTCCTCAGTGACGATGTTAGTCGATCACAAACGTATCCCTGACTGAGAAGCTTATCTGAAAGACGCCTAGCTCTCAGAACAAAATCTGTATATTTGGTACTATCTCGGGCATAGCGTATCAACTGAGATATGAACACGCCATAAGCAGGCGGTGAAGGAATGTTGCTACTCAGAAAAGAAAAGTTTGTGATGCTGAGATTGAAGTCGTCACGTTTGTAATAGAGTGAGGTGTTCATGTGACCATCAGTATTGTAGGACAACATTATGTCCAAATAGGATGCTGAATTATTTGTCTCTGTAGTTTCTTTGACTTCTGCTGAGGTAATCCGCGAATTTTGGAGTATTGATGGACAACACATCGTCTATGTATCTGTAAGTGAAGTTGAAGTCAGAAGCGACGTACCTTTTCCCCTGAGATTGAATAATTCAGCTTCGTACGAGTAAAGAAAAATGTTCTCAAATTGGTCTCCATTAGAATTGCGACAATGTGCTGGAAGACCAGGAAGATATTACACAACAGCTGAAATCATCATTGAGGAAGTTCTTCGGCCGCTACGGGGATATAATAAAAGCATATCAGATCCCCCTTTCCAGAATGATCACTGATATTCTGGATTGTGATTGAATGGATGTCATCATCACAAAACAATAAATGTATATTTAGACAATCACCGAATTTGAGAAGATTCCATGGGGCAAGTACCCGAAACTTGCATGTCTACTCCATGCTGCAAATTTATCTGTTCTTAAATATGTCTATTGAATTTGAAGACGTTTAACGTTTGTACCACTTGGTGAGTGTCACTTCTGGTGGACCAGGAGTCCCCGAGGGCACATGTAAACGAATTCGATCAACTTCGTTTGATCGTTTCTTCAACGCAGGAGACGCTTACTCTCCATGGGCACATGATCGCACTTCGGAATGTTGTTCATTCCGAGGTTCGCAACCGTTTGAATGATTTTGCCTTGCCTTCTCGACTTTGAGACTGAATTACTGATAGGTTCTTATTACAAAAAGAAACTGAATTGGTCTCGTTGGTTTATATGTGGTCTTTTGTGTTTCATGTATCTATGGTTTGAGTTTGTTTTTTTTGTGTGTGACAAATATCGATAATGACCATATCCCAATACATAGTACAAAATCGATAATTCAGAAAATCAAAAACCGAAGGCATACAGAACCAGGATAAAACGTGAACCGAAGCAAACAAAGAAAAACCTCTACCATATGAAAAGAAGCGAGCTCCCAATATGGGAGTGAGGCCAGGTGCCCAGGAAGAGTCAGGATCTCCTGCTTGCATGCAACACCCGTCACTTCATTTCGGTGTTTCGTGTTTCTATGGTGTTCCGTATGTCTTTAGTGTCTTTTTCTGTTGGTGTCTGCTCTGTGTTTTGCGTTGGATGTTTAAGAGTTTTGCTGTGGGTGCTGAAACCAAGTGTTGTTGGAGATCCCCTCCTTTCTTTTAAAAACCTTAGCTATATCTTTTAAATGGCAATCATATCTTCCATGTGTATACCTTCTAACAATATATTTTCCAATGTCCCTTGTATCCATTTGTTTCACAAACAGGACCTGTTCATTTGTATAGTCTTCTGCATGGTGTGAATGATTGGCGCTGCTGTTAAATTAACAAGCGGCAAAGTGACTATCCTCGTGCACCAAAGACACTGCTTTGGATTTGATATGCTCATATTTGTTTGTTTTGCTCTTTTGTATTTATTTGAACTCTTTTCTTATACATGTAATACAAGGAGCGTTGCCGTATTTATTCAACTTTGTTAAATTGCGCAATTTGTTTAATTGCGCAACCTATGATAATTATTATTCACGCGCCTCCAATTGACTCTTTTGATATAATTTATACTTATCGTGCTGTACTTTATTAAATACAAAGTTTCATTGATGTGATGTTGCTATCACTGTGTTTTTTTTATCGTGTGTGTTCCGCTGTAATCACTACGACGTCATCATGTTGAGGGTCTCCTCCTCATACAATGGTCAATTGTTTAGTCATTGATGTTAATTTGATCATCATATCGTTTTTTTTAATTATAATGTAAATGTACATGCAACAATCTTTTGATATCGGAAATTTGGTCAGCATGTTGCAATTTAGAAATAGATATTTTGAATAACAATCAAACAACAATTCACAAATATCGTTGGTATCTTGGTAATAAATAAATTAAGCAGAGAAAAATCCAATTCATTTTGAGTAGTAGAATGGATTTATTGTATAGAGAAAAAGGAAGGATCTCCAGCTTGACCACCCTGCTTGATGTCACACCAAGCTTTTGTACAAACTATTGAATCTTAGGTTACATTTGTGAGCGACTGACTTTGTCACTGCAAACATGTTTTGAACGATACAATGAATATATAAAACATTATAAGTTAAAGGAGATCCTGACGATAATCTCAACAGCACTCACAATAGAGCACAAAATTGAGCATCGACGGACCCCTAGCAAGCTAGAGGTGGGACCAGGTGCCCGGGAGGAGTAAGCATCCCCTGTTGGCTAGCCGCACCCGCCGTCGATGTTTATGCACGAAAATGAAAACAATATATGAAACACATGCACTTTCTGAGGTTTATAACATCTCGTTGTCAGCAATGTACTTATATGAGATTATAACATCTCGTTGTCAGCAATGTACTTATATGAGATTATAACATCTCGTTGTCAGCAATGTACTTTAGATGGGATCAACGAATTTAACAATTTACCGGATATGTTTTTTTCAGCACGACATATGTGACGGGTGTTGCTAACAGGAGATGCTTACTCTACCCGGGCACTAGATCTTATCTCCATTCGAGAATTACTTTTGCTTCTTTACAGAATGTTTAAGTTGATTGTATCATTTTAATATCCATAGGCGTTTTTGTAGAATCGGAATTCATTGTAGATGGTGCTGTTAAAATTGATTTGTGCGGCGCCGCTTACATGTAAACTGTTACAGATAGCTTCTGAGTAGTAAGAAATTTTGTATTCTGTTCAAAAATAGAAGTTGATTGTTGTATTATTTTAGTCTTCTACTTTGGATTCCACAAGAAATTATCATGTGTGGCAGGCTTTGGGATCGATGGAGTTGCATTTCATAGTTGTAGTATACATTCTTTTGCTCCACAAAACCTCTATCCATTTTGCTTACCAAAATATTAACTCGCATCAAGCAAGGTCTTCAAACATACTGCGAGACAACATATTCCAGAAATGGAATCAATCAGATGTGGATCCTGAAGAATTCTAAGAATATTTAGGAAAATATAAAAACCACAAATTTCAATGATGTAAAGACCCTGTCAAACATACACTTTCTCTCAAGACGTTCTTACTAAGTTCTGGAAGTCCTGAAAATTTTTCATGAACGTAGTGAGAACGTAGCATTTTTCACTCGGAAGGGCTTTCCGAAAGAATAATTGACGACTTCAATACGTTTGCATTACGATCTTTAGCGTCCGTAACACGTTAGATGTGAGTCCTTCCTGTCTTTAATACGTTTTAGTCAAGTTTGCACTATGATTGGCCCCAAGTTCACACTACGACGAAGGCATCTGTGTTACGACAATACAGCGTTTACTGCGTTCATGCTACGATCATGACACGTTCAAGAGATGAATTGTTTTGACGAACTGTATTCTGACTTTTTCGAGCCCTAAAACTGAGAACGTGAGACATGACGATCTCCATACGATTATATGTAAAAGTTTTTGCAGTCCGTACTAGTTACGACCTTACTATGTTCGCAACACGTTTCTAATATGTCAATGAAGTTCTCAAAAGACATTTTCACCGTGACGAACTTCGCACTTCGTACTTCGAACTTCGAACTTCGCACTGTAATTATGATAGAAAGTTTTATAAGTGGGTTGCAAGTAGTACAGGAAGTTCAGTATACCAATGCCATTGAGTATAGAAATCACTCAATTTAGATGTAGATGACTTCGATGATATGTGAACGGCAGAAACGCAACTGCTTCTTCAATTTTCGAAGTGCAAAGTACGAAGTTCGAAATACGAAGTACGAAGTTCGAAGTACGAAGTTCGAAGAACGATGTCCGTCACGGTGAAAAAAGTCTAATACGTTCACAAGTAGTCCTTCGGTCATCAGCGCGTCCTCACTACGACTGTTTTGGACAGTTCGAAACGTTCGTGGTGGCTCGGCGTTCCGGCACGTTCACGGGCGTCCTTACTCGATCTCAATACGTATCAGCGAGTTCTTACTACGTTGCCCGTGTCCTTACTACGTTCAAGCCACGTTTCGTACAATTTTGGAGGTCGTAGTACGAACGCCATGCCAGAACGTGTTGGTGTGACAGGGCCTTTACCGGCATGAAGTTTTTTGACTTCTACACGCTCTACACTACCATTCTACACCAAAATCTCAAAAACAGACTGTCAAATAGTATAAAAGTAAATCTGCAACAAGAGGCGCACAGTTGGTACCCATTGAAATCCCTACAACCTGTTTGTATAGATCCTCACCAAATCTAACATAACTATTGTCCAAGAGGAGGGACAAGGCATCACACAGGTCGCTGCATATCCATGATTTAAATGATATGTAGTCTGTTGAGGAAAAGAAACCCTTTGATTCAGATGTACAAATGTAAGTTTTCCCCTCTCGATCAAAACACAATTTAATTAGTTTAGACAACCGATCATTAATTTTGTCGTGAGGAAGCGTGGTGTATATATGAGAGAAGTCGTAGAAATGGTTTTGGATTGGATATTTTTAGTTTTCATTTTGTCAATCACATTCCCTGAATTTTCAATAAACCAAAAAAAAATCGTTCCTGTTAAGACCAGTTTCACAATATCATGTTACGTATTCCTTTATCGCCGTAAGTTCTGATGTAAGATTTCTAGACAAAACTGTAGTGGAACAGTTGCAAGAATTAACAATAAATCGAAATTTGTAAGGAGACTTGTGCCGTTTAGAAATGCAATACATGGTCGGATGATCCAATTTAGAAATAGAGATGTTGAATTAAGACAGTTCACTGTTATGCTTGTGCAAAATATTAGAGACACTTTCATTGCTTTTGATATAAGTATTTGTAGACGAAAGTTCCGAAACTAAAGTTGATATGTAGTAACGTTTTCAAAAGATAATGGTGTTGTTGGCTGCTTTATCTGCAAGTGCAAAAAACAAATTTTTCCTGCAACTTACGTCACTTCGATTCGAAGTATCTTTTAGATTTGGAACGTGGATTTTGAAAGAGATGAGGGTTTTTATGAGAGTTATCTATACGAATATCCGTTATATCTTAATTGATTTTTTTTTTCTGGTAACTCTGGTCAAAATGGTCAAAATGTGGGTTATCAATATTCAAATAAAAAAAAACTTGAATAAAGGATCAATGATACCCCGCCAAATATATTTCACATCTAAGCAATGTATATAAATAGACTTTGAGACTGAATAACGGATGGGTACTTCTTTGATGTTACAAGCTTGAAGGGGCAGAACTCTGTACAAATGACAACTATGGATAACGACCATATCCTTGTATACATTACAAAATCGATAATTCAGAAAATCAGAAGCCGAAGGCATACAAAATCAGGATAAAACAGAAACCAAAGCAAACATACAGAAACCTTCACCACATGAAAAGAAGCGAACTCCCGATATGGAAGTGAGACCAGGTGCCTTTGAACTAAATGACTTATTGAGCTAAATTGAGCTAAATAATCCATATTCGAACTTGACCTGTATTTCTTGATGTAAAAGCTATATACAAGAAAATGAATTGATTATCTGTAATTGTTTAAATGTCCGGAAACCACAGGTGGGACGGACGCACGGACGGACATGTGCATCACTAATACCCCCACCAATTTATGGCAGGGGTACGGGGATATAATAAAACAATATCAGATCCCCCTTTCCAGAATGATATTCTGGATTGCGATTGAATGGCTGTCAAAAAAGAAATATATACCTGATATGTACATCAATATGTACGTGTATCCAAATCTTAAAACACACAAAAAATACGATGATTTGAAATGTTTCATTTTTGGACCTATAGATATCAAAATTGTTAAAGGAGAGATTCATACAAGTGTTTATGACAAAAGAGATGATTTTGGATTCAACATAGTAAATTTTCCCTGGCTTGACGGTGATGTTCCTAAATTACCGTCATACAATATCTAAATTGGACAGCTCTTCCGGTATGCTGGAGCATGTAGTGATGTTTTGGATTTTCATAGCAGAAATTAACAACTTTTAGGTCAATGTTTTTGCTTTCACAAACTAGTAAAGACATTCTGGGAATTAAACAAAGATTATAGGCAATTTCTTTTATAATTCGGATACATAAAAGCAACAGCACATTCTTAAGAATTGCATTCTGACTGACTGTGACGACGGGACTCCATGACAGGCCATGTCCAAACCTCTTTAGAAGAAAGGGCCTCGACCACCTGTCCCTCTGAATCTCAGTCGGACTCCTTGGGTGTTCACATGCATGTTCTCGTTACATCCGGCAGAGCAGGGACTGTATTCCGTATGCCTTCAGTTTTTCATATCCATTTACATATCCATCTGTGTGTATCGTGGGCCTTTGCGTCAAGCCGTCTGTTTGGATGTTCATCTTACAATGAGGAGGTTATTGTACACCACAAGTGTGCGTTCTTCGAGACCTCTGGGTAATAGGAAAAGTGGGAGGGTTGTGCTCGCGTAATCCGGATAAGTACAACGTATGTTACTTGCGTTGCTGTCCTAAATCGGCACCGGTTGCTCATTGGTCTAGTTGGTTTATGTGAATATGTTTATCTTTGCAAAACAGGACGGCGTGTTTTAACAATGACATCTACAATGCAATCTACAATGCATCACGCACTTGCACTGGATGTTGGAGATTTTTAACCAGATAAGTTGTCTTTTTTGTTTCTATGGAGCTATATCATAGTCTAAGTGTGTTTGTCCAATATTTCTTTTCGCATAAGGAAGTTCGATCTGTTTTGTATCTTTTTTTCTCAGAGTTTGTAAGCCTTTGGAATCTGATTCTGGCTTTTGAAATTCACTTTCAACCGTTCAACCTTTCAACCGTTCCAATGGAATTTCTAATGGTTTTTGCTTTGAGCCTAATGACTAATAACTGATGGGTACTTCTGTTATGTTAATTTCATTCCATTCACTGATTTAGTTACCCTTTTGGATAGTCTGTCATCTGGGCTGATTTCCAGTCAATTCGTATTGGTACTTTACTGTCGTATCAATTCAGTGGAAAAATTATATTAAACCTGTATGGCCAAAGAGCATAGGAGGGATGGTGCTATTATGTTTACCTCCTTTAATTTTGATGATATTCCAGGATATGAGCTGAAGAGCTCCTTTAATTTTGATGATATTCCAGGATATGAGCTGATGAGCTCCTTTAATTTTGATGATATTCCAGGATATGGGCTGATGAGCTCCTTTAATTTTGATGATATTCCAGGATATGGGCTGATGAGCTCCTTTAATTGGATGATATTCCAGGATATGGGCTGATGAGCTCCTTTAATTGGATGATATTCCAGGATATGAGCTGCTGATGAGCTCCTTTAATTTTGATGATATTCCAGGATATGGGCTGATGAGCTCCTTTAATTTTGATGATATTCCAGGATATGGGCTGATGAGCTCCTTTAATTGGATGATATTCCAGGATATGGGCTGATGAGCTCCTTTAATTTTGATGATATTCCAGGATATGAGCTGATGAGCTCCTTTAATTTTGATGATATTCCAGGATATGAGCTGATGAGCTCCTTTAATTTTGATGATATTCCAGGATATGAGCTGCTGATGAGCCTTCGGCTCAAAGTATTTTGAAATAAACAAACAGGATGAAATGGCAAGTTTTCAAAATAGCAAAGTAGTATAATGATGTCAAATTTTCGATGCATTAAAATAAGCACGAATTGAAAATAGCGATAATAATCATTGATACTGAATTTTCAGCTTTTTTCTATCCTGTGACCTGTTATACGACCGATATATATAGGTTATTTTATAATCGAATTGATTTTTCGTATTAATTCTACTTATCGGCAATTGGAGGCAATGTTGAGTAATTTGCTTGAAGTGCTAGCAAATAAAGACCCTGTTGCCAACGTAACATAATCAATCGTGGAACTTATGTTGTTACAGAAATTGAATGAATATCATTTGAGACCCTAGAGCGTTTTGGTAAATTGTTATATATTGTCACAACTTATTTTGTTCGTTTTGTTTTGAAAAATATAAGATATACTAAAAAAGCAAAATGAATAGAGAAATTGATTAATTTACAACTTCTGCTATTTTTGCATGATGACTATTGAAATGAAATGTCATTTATTCACAAGCGTACACAATTGATTATACGTATCGAATATGGGTTCTATAAATATCATTCTGTGATACCTTCTGTTTGCTATCTTTCGTACGTATAAATTGAAAGAACGAGTTATTGGTTGAAAAATCTGAGCGACGGTTATAATTGGTAAAGACAAAACCCCAATAGATCCCGGTTGAGGTCAACTCACTTTGAGGTAAAACCTAAGACGAAAAAGTAGGGTCTCAACCAATCAGAAGCGACCAAAACAGGCACACAATAGTAACCATAGGATAAAATTTCCAATGACGTGGAATGCATATGAATCCATAATGAACTTTGATGTGGGCGATTACTGAGATATTTATCATCATTTTTCCTTTGTCACGTTCATGTAAGGGGATTGAACCTCAGATTTGCATAGAAAAATAAAGATCAAAAATAAATATATACGCATATCCTTTTAAAAATTAAGAATTCCCAAGTACTCTCCCAGCCAAGGAACTTTCCCTCTTCTCGGGTTATGCAGAATAATTATTCAGACATTTTGTATCATATCATATTACCTATCAGTTGTATAAGATGAATGTGTAATATGATGCCTTTATTTTGTATCATATCATATTACGTATCAGTTGTATAAGATGAATGTGTAATATGATGCCTTTATTTTGTATCATATCATATTACCTATCACTTGTATAAGATGAATGTGTAATATGATGCCTTTATTTTGTATCATATCATATTACCTATAATTGTATAAGATGAATGTATATATGATGTCTTTATATTATATCATATCATATTACCTATGAGTTGTAAAAGATAAACTTTTATATGATGCCTTTATTTTGTATCATATCATATTACCTATCAGTTGTAAAAGATGAATGTATGTATGATGCCTTTATTTTGTATCATATCATATTATCTATCAGTTGTATAAGATGAATGTATATATGATGTCTTTCTTTTATATCATATCATATTACCTATCAGTTGTAAAAGATGAACGTTTATATGATGCCTTTATTTTGTATCATATCATATTACCTATCAGTTGTAAAAGATGAATGTATGTATGATGCCTTTATTTTGTATCATATCATATTACCTATCAGTTGTTAAAGATGAATGTATATATGATGTCTTTATTTTATATCATATCATATTACCTATCAGTTGTAAAAGATGAATGTATGTATGATGCCTTTATTTTGTATCATATCATATTACCTATCAGTTGTAAAAGATGAATGTTTATATAATGCCTTTATTTTGTATCATATCATATTACCTATCAGTTGTATAAGATGAATGTTTATATAATGCCTTTATTTTGTATCATATCATATTACCTATCAGTTGTAAAAGATGAATGTATATATGATGCCTTTATTTTGTATCATATCATATTATCTATCAGTTGTATAAGATGAATGTATATATGATGTCTTTCTTTTATATCATATCATATTACCTATCAGTTGTAAAAGATGAACGTTTATATGATGCCTTTATTTTGTATCATATCATATTACCTATCAGTTGTAAAAGATGAATGTATGTATGATGCCTTTATTTTGTATCATATCATATTACCTATCAGTTGTTAAAGATGAATGTATATATGATGTCTTTATTTTATATCATATCATATTACCTATCAGTTGTAAAAGATGAATGTATGTATGATGCCTTTATTTTGTATCATATCATATTACCTATCAGTTGTAAAAGATGAATGTTTATATAATGCCTTTATTTTGTATCATATCATATTACCTATCAGTTGTATAAGATGAATGTTTATATAATGCCTTTATTTTGTATCATATCATATTACCTATCAGTTGTAAAAGATGAATGTATATATGATGCCTTTATTTTGTATCATGACAAATATGGATAATGACCATATCCCTATCTACAGTACATAATCGATAATTCTGAAAATCATAAACCGAAGGCATACACAATCCAATCAAGATAAAACAGGAACCAAAGCAGACAAACAAAAACCTCAATCATATCATACCTTTTGGTTGTATATGATGTATGTATATATGGTGCCTTTATCAACCTTATAACACAAACAATCTCTACTGACGTATTTAAAGGCATGAAGAAACAGTATACTCGCCGTTCATGAGGAAGTGACTTGATTTTTTTTCTCAGTTATATGTAAAATCAGGAGAAAATGCAGTTTCAAACTTTCACTATAATAAAGGCACTTTTTGATCAAAACCCTGAGAAACGAGAAGGCAAGACCAACCCTGAGACGTAAACAACTTCACTAGACAAATGTCAAATATTAGCCCTCAAATGGGCGTGAGAAATTTTAATTTAAAAGCTTTGATTACAATTAAGTAACTGTTTGAATTTTTGTGTTTATTTAAATGAGTGTTTTGGAACTTATATTGGTAGAGCCTAAGTAACAATGCTCTATGAGGAACAATTATCAAACCCTCACATAAACTTGATCACAATACATCTACTCGCAGCATGAAAAACAGCATAATACATATACATCAAACAAACACACGACATCAAACAATAGGGGACAACAAGAAACATAATATCCTAACACCAAACGGCAAAAAAAAAAAAAAAACCCTGACACACATTATCCTCACACTGAGCGGCCAAACAAACAGACACACAACATACTCACACCGAACGACAAAACAAACAGACACACAATATTCTCACAATGAACGGCCAAACAAACAGACACACGACATCCTCACACTGAACGGCCAAACAGACAGACAGACGACATCCTCACACTGAACGGGAAAACAAACAAACAAACACACAACATCCTTACAACGAACAGGAAAACAAACAGACACAAAACATAATTACTCACATCGAATGGCAAAACACACAACATCCTCATACCGAACGATCAAACAAACATACACACATCTTCACACCAAAACGGTCAAACAAAAAGACACACATCCTCACGCCGAATGGTCAAAGAAACAGACACATAATATCCTCAAACCGAAGGGCCAAACAGACAGACAAACGGTATCCTCACACCGAATGACCAAACAAACAGACAAACAACATAATTATTCACAAAGAACGGCCAAACAAACAGATACACTACATCCTCACACTGAACGGGAAAACAAACAGACACACAACATCCTCATATCGAACAGCCAAACAAACAGACACACAACATCCTCATATCGAACGGCCAAACAAGCATACACACAACATCCTCACACTGAACGGCCAAACAAACAGACACACAACATCCTCACACTGAACGGGAAAACACAACATCCTCACACTGAACGGGAAAACAAACAGAAACAAACCATCCTCACACCAAACCGAAAAACAACAACAGACATACAACATACTCACATCGAATGGCCAAACAAACATACACACAACATCCTCACACCCAACGGTCAAACAAAACATGCACACACCATTCTCATACCGAACGATCAAACAAATAGACACAAGACATCCTCACAACGAACGGCCAAACAAATAGACACACGATATCCTCACACCGAATGGTCAAATAAAACAGACGCACAACATCCTCATACAGAACGATCAAACAAACAGACACACAACATCCTAACACCGAACGGCCAAACAAACAGACACACAACATCCTCACACCGAGCGGCCAAACAAATAGACACACGATATCCTCACACCAAACGGTCAAACAAACAGACACACGGCATCCTCACACCGCATGGTCAAACAAACAGACACACAATATCTTCACACCAAACGGCAAAACAAACAGACACACAACATTCTCACACTGAACGGCCAAACAAACAGACACACAACATCCTCATATCGAACGGCCAAACAAACTGACACACAACATTCTCATACCGAATGACCAAAGAGAGACACAACATCCTCATACCAAATGGTCAAACAAACAGACACAACATCCTCATACTGAACGGCCAAACAAACAGACACACAACATCCTCATACTGAACGGCCAAACAAACAGACACACAACATCCTTATACTGAACGGCCAAACAAACAGACACACAACATCCTCATACTGAACGACAAAACAAACAGACACACAATATTCTCACAATGAACGGCCAAACAAACAGACACACGACATCCTCACACTGAACGGCCAAACAGACAGACAGACGACATCCTCTCACTGAACGGGAAAACAAACAAACAAACACACAACATCCTTACAACGAACAGGAAAACAAACAGACACAAAACATAATTACTCACATCGAATGGCAAAACACACAACATCCTCATACTGAACGACAAAACAAACAGACACACAATATTCTCACAATGAACGGCCAAACAAACAGACACACGACATCCTCACACTGAACGGCCAAACAGACAGACAGACGACATCCTCTCACTGAACGGGAAAACAAACAAACAAACACACAACATCCTTACAACGAACAGGAAAACAAACAGACACAAAACATAATTACTCACATCGAATGGCAAAACACACAACATCCTCATACCGAACGATCAAACAAACATACACACATCTTCACACCGAACGGTCGAACAAACAGACACACATCTTCACACCAAAACGGTCAAACAAAAAGACACACATCCTCACGCCGAATGGTCAAAGAAACAGACACATAATATCCTCAAACCGAAGGGCCAAACAGACAGACAAACGGTATCCTCACACCGAATGACCAAACAAACAGACAAACAACATAATTATTCACAACGAACGGCCAAACAAACAGATACACTACATCCTCACACTGAACGGGAAAACAAACAGACACACAACATCCTCATATCGAACAGCCAAACAAACAGACACACAACATCCTCATATCGAACGGCCAAACAAGCATACACACAACATCCTCACACTGAACGGCCAAACAAACAGACACACAACATCCTCACACTGAACGGGAAAACACAACATCCTCACACTGAACGGGAAAACAAACAGAAACAAACCATCCTCACACCAAACCGAAAAACAACAACAGACATACAACATACTCACATCGAATGGCCAAACAAACATACACACAACATCCTCACACCCAACGGTCAAACAAAACATGCACACACCATTCTCATACCGAACGATCAAACAAATAGACACAAGACATCCTCACAACGAACGGCCAAACAAATAGACACACGATATCCTCACACCGAATGGTCAAATAAAACAGACACACAACATCCTCATACAGAACGATCAAACAAACAGACACACAACATCCTAACACCGAACGGCCAAACAAACAGACACACAACATCCTCACACCGAGCGGCCAAACAAATAGACACACGATATCCTCACACCAAACGGTCAAACAAACAGACACACGGCATCCTCACACCGCATGGTCAAACAAACAGACACACAATATCTTCACACCAAACGGCAAAACAAACAGACACACAACATTCTCACACTGAACGGCCAAACAAACAGACACACAACATCCTCATATCGAACGGCCAAACACACTGACACACAACATTCTCATACCGAATGACCAAAGAGAGACACAACATCCTTATACCGAATGGTCAAACAAACAGACACAACATCCTCATACTGAACGGCCAAACAAACAGACACACAACATCCTCATACTGAACGGCCAAACAAACAGACACACAACATCCTTATACTGAACGGCCAAACAAACAGACACACAACATCCTCATACTGAACGGCCAAACAAACAGACACACAACATCCTTATACTGAACGGCCAAACAAACAGACACACAACATCCTCACACCGAATGGTCAAATAAAACAGACACACAACATCCTCATACAGAACGACCAAACAAACAGACAAACAACATCCTCACACCGAATGGTCAAATAAAACAGACACACAACATCCTCATTCAGAACGACCAAACAAACAGACAAACAACATCCTCACACCGAATGGTCAAACAAACAGACACAACATCCCCATACTGAACGGCCAAACAAACAGGAAGGTCAATGTACTTCTGGCTCCGACTTTAGACAGTCGTCCGCTATATAGGCGTAGTGATATACCGATGCCAATGCTCACACTGTGTGTCAAATATGACGATTTCTTTATGAAAGAAAGGAGGGGATCATCACAATGTTTCATGATCACTAGCATAGGGTTTGGTCAAATCTTTAACACCCTCCAATTGGATACACTTTGTTCTGATATAAAAGTTTCTGATTCAGAATTGCTTGGTTGATAGAATGGAACCATCTTGAGGAGATTCTACTCAATGTGGAATCCTTTTATCCAGAATCTTGAATGTTGAGGTCGGATAATTCATATATGTAACCATTTTCATTTTTCCTTTCTGTGCACCGTTCTCTTCAAAACTGGTCGCATGAATAATGCAAGGATATTGCTTAAATGTAAACATTGTTAATCTAGACTCAGAAACTGAATATCGCTTTATCATGTTGTCCTGTTTTACATTTCTAGGAATGACATTAATAAAGCCTTACATCAGACAATGTGCTTCCCTGTTGCAGATTTACAATTCATCTATATATAGATATCTGTCATGACAAAAGGCTTCAGATTTATCCTGAAATACTCAGAGTTTTGTTCTGGTGTCAACTTTCGGGTTTTATTCATAACTCTGGATAAAAGACCTCTCGGATATTTTTTTTTTCTATTCGCCGTATCAAGTTTCCGCGATAACAACGACGGAGGATATTGCAATATTTTGTTTCCATGACAACAAACACTTTTTTACCTCAGATTGCGTGAGAATGAGGATATTAAGCCTTGTAATATCACATCTAATACATCACCGTTGTCCTGCTTTCCCTCTGATATATCATAATGATCATAATACATACAAATATAGACGTAAGACAGCGGATTAACGACCTCGTTATACTCCTATGTCTTTATTAATGATCAGATCGGAAGAGCGGTTTATGCATAAATCTGAATTTCATTTTTAAGTCAAAAAGTAATACCGGTAAATAATATAGAAAGCTTTAAAAGAAATTTGGATTGCTTACAATGATGACAATAATGAAACAGTAAAACACTGTTATAAACACAATTATTGTTTTATACTGTAGTTTTTGTAAAGCAAAGAAATATATAATTTTGTCAGACTATCGAGAACTAAAACAATTAGTAAATACTATCGATAACTTTATAGGAGACTAAGATGGCTTCCGAATAAGAAATAAAGTATATTAAGTTATAATGAAACGTATACAAAAATGATAAACAAAATTATTGAATACATTTCAGACAGAAGAACGAAAGCCTTATTATTTTGCCAGATTGTCTCATGTCAGAAGCTTTTTATCGCTTGCCTTGTAGTACAGGAAATTCAAGTGACATGTAAGAAAAAAAATATTGCGTGGTTGCTATTTACAGAATATGGCCAACTTTCATTTCATGACTTTATTCGAACTGAATTTATAAACGAGATACAACACATTGATGTCCAAACATAATTTCCAAATTAGTCGGTATTATTTTCATTTTTTAACCAAGAATCATCGATTCTTGGAATCATTATGCAAATCCACATCACTGATTAGTTTACATCTACAAAATTCGCATCTTGCATTAAAAAAATATTTGTTCCCCAGAGGCAAACAAACTAATTAGAATGCAGAACTGACGATAGAGTTTATTCACAACCTCTGCTAATAAACAAGGATGACAAATTATCTCATACCTGGAACTGATGAACAGCATTGTTTTCGGGGTTTACAGGTGCATTTTCCAATTAATATACATGTTACACGAAGGCATATGAACGTTAAAAATAAACGAGAGGATAGAACCTTCGATATAATGCTTCAATGATGATATTTAAGCAAAATCGTCTTTGGCAAGAGGACCGAATCTTTTCTTAGAATTGATATTTTTAGAATAAGAAAGTAATGCAAATCAATTAATTCCTGATCTCGATCGATGTCCCATCTGATGGTAGTTTGCGTCGTAAATCATAACGTTCTGATGTCATATACTGAATCGTTACACGTCTTGTGAAAATTCTGTGTATTCAGTAAAATGGCAGTGTTATGAACACTAATGTGCTATGTAAAGTGACAGTGTTATGAACACTAATGTGCTATGTAAAGTGACAGTGTTATGAACGCTAATGTGCTATGTAAAGTGACAGTGTTATGAACACTAATGTGAGCACTATGTAAAGTGACAGTGTTATGAACACTAATGTGCTATGTAAAGTGACAGTGTTATGAACACTAATGTGGTATGTAAAGTGGCAGTGTTATGAACACTAATGTGCTATGACCATAGCGAAGGGCTGACCCGAGTCGACACAATATGTACAATCAAATCTGTCTTAAAATGACCCTCTTCTTAAGCGACTTCCTGCTTTATACAACCTTTCTCATTCCTCCCGAGCGATTTTCCTATCAAACTTACCTGTATATAGCGATAACCTGTCTAACGCGACAACGACCGTAATTTTCCTGTCCGTACCGAATTCCGACCTTATTTCTGTCGGCCCTTGCAAAGTCACATAAGACAGGTTTGACTGTATAATGATCTTCCTCCTTTCATTTGATGTCTTTTGTGTTTAAGTGAAGTCTTTACTTGATTTTGTGGTCTATTTTGTTATGGGGGCATTTTTCTTGTTTTCGGTATTTTGTTGGTGTAGCCGTGCTTGCCAAAATGTTTTGAGATGTTTGCGAGAACGAGGTCCTTAAAGTTTGAGATGTCTTTTTAATAGAGTATCAATTGCGATATGGATATACAATCTATAGGTACATGTAATCATGGAGATACACAAAATTAAAAAAAAAAAAACCATCAAACTAAAGGGCGCTACCAAAATTAACATAACTGTGTCTGAACTCTCTTTGGCTTTAAGAACCACTGATAACAATTTACTATCTAAAACACGTATCTGGTGCATTATAATATTGGTTCATATTATTTTTCAAGAGGGTAACAAGTTGGAACAATTCCATCTTCTTAAGAATGCACAAGCTTGAAGATGGGCCAATTATCATACAGAGTGTCCATATCATATCCATAGTGTATAATGTTTAACGTCTTCAAATTCAACAGCATCATTTAAGAACAAATAAATTTGCACCATGGACCAGACGAGCATTTATAATGGAGATTCAGTCTACCTTTGTTTACCTGTTTTGTTTATTAAATAACCAGTAAAAGCAGGTAATGACAATCCCTTGGTATTTATTCTCTTTTGCATGTATAGATCCATACATCACATTCTCTCCTGTTTTGCATTTTCATAGAAAATGAAATAAATAATACTAAAAACTTACTTTAATCAAATGAATTCGTTGTTATAATCTTTCAAAAACATTTTGTAAGTTCCTATCAAGTTGGTTCCACTTTATTTTTCGAAATTTCAAGATCTAAGTGTGCACCATTTGGAATTTCTTTGTCATTACGTAATGGTGAATTGATAATCAAAGCAAAAAAAACAGATCAAAAGAAGATAAGACTTTAACTGAAACTGTAAAACGATCTCAAAACGATAACATCACGTTTTTATCGAAAGCCATCCAGGGTACTGAATCAATCTACAATTCTGAAGCAACATTTTGTTCATTATTGCACAATTCCCAACGGTGACGACGGGACTCAATAGTTGGTAATAGTACAGGTTGTGAGAATTCACATAGATAAGATTATTGTGCTGACAATAGCTGGTCTCCTAACCTGGGTCTGATAATTAAGTCTAACTGTTTAATGATACAATGTTTAAATAACCACATTACTTGCTACTACTACGGTTGACCATTGGTCTCTTTGGTTTATAAGTAGTCTTTGATGTTTTATGTATTGATGACCGTTATAAGCCGGGACCGGTTGACCATTGGTCTCTTTGGTTTATAAGTAGTCTTTGATGTTTTATGTATTGATGACCGTTATAAGCCGGGACCGGTTGACCATTGGTCTCTTTGGTTTATAAGTAGTCTTTGATGTTTTATGTATTGATGACCGTTATAAGCTAGGACCGGTTGAGGCACCATTGGTCTCTTTGGTTTATAAGTAGTCTTTGATGTTTTATGTATTGATGTCCGTTATAAGCCGGGACCGGTTGACCATTGGTCTCTTTGGTTTATAAGTAGTCTTTGATGTTTTATGTATTGATGACCGTTATAAGCTAGGACCGGTTGAGTCACCATTGGTCTCTTTAGTTTATAAGTAGTCTTTGATGTTTTATGTATTGATGTCCGTTATAAGCCGGGACCGGTTGACCATTGGTCTCTTTGGTTTATAAGTAGTCTTTGATGTTTTATGTATTGATGACCGTTATAAGCTAGGACCGGTTGAGTCACCATTGGTCTCTTTGGTTTATAAGTAGTCTTTGATGTTCTATGTATTGATGTCCGTTATAAGCTAGGACCGGTTGACCATTGGTCTCTTTGGTTTATAAGTAGTCTTTGATGTTTTATGTATTGATGTCCGTTATAAGCTAGGACCGGTTGAGTCACCATTGGTCTCTTTGGTTTATAAGTAGTCTTTGATGTTCTATGTATTGATGTCCGTTATAAGCTAGGACCGGTTGACCATTGGTCTCTTTGGTTTATAAGTAGTCTTTGATGTTCTATTTTTTGATCTTGCCTTTAATGCTTAGTCTGCGTTGTGCCTTTGTAATATCTTGTGTTTCTCCGCTCTGTGTTTGTGGTTATGTTTTGCCGTGGTTATGTTTTGCCGTGGTTTTGTTTTGCCGTGGTTTTGTTTTGCCGTGGTTTTGATTTGCCATGGTTTTGTTTTGCCGTGGTTTTGATTTGCCGTGGTTGCTGCAATCGAGTCTGTTTAAAATTCCCTCCTATCTTCTATTGTGATCATATAACATTTTCTTGCTCAACTAAACAACATCTTTTTGTTAGTTTACTATTTGCTCGATTTGTCTTCAATCGTGATAACTTATATTCTACATCTTATTCCTTTTATTCGAAAATAATCATACGAAAAAATTATGTTCAATCATGAAAATTAGAATCTGATCTATCTTTAGATAAAATATACTTTATAATATGAAATATATAATACATGAACAAATAAACATGTGATGAAGGGCACGTCTTCCTTGTGCAGTTATTTCAGGAAACAAGATATTGACATAAGAATTAAGGAAATGACTTATTATCTTGTAAAGTTTTTTCGTACGAAGTACTTACACGATGTATTTGTTCTCAATGACATCGCTTAATTCATATATTGTCAGATGTGAATTTGAGGACTAAGAGTTGCCGGGCAGCCATTCGTTCTTTCCAAGAACTGTACAAAATTTTCTGTCGTTTGTACATAAAGATCCACACTCGATGTCTCGTTGTCTTTGCCGCATTGTTTACAACGTGACCATAAATGCTTAAGACTCTCTCGTATAGAAGTGTTTATCCAGCCATAGAGAAATGGGTTAACTGCAAAGGAAACATACCCTATCCACAGTGTAACCGATTCTGCTATCATATAGCTAGTGGAGTGCAAGTTCTGGGATACTCCGATAATTTGTAATGTAAAATAAGGTCCCCAAAGAACTATGTAAAGAATGAGCAACACTAATAAGGTTTTAGCTGCCTTTAACCTTTTATTCTGACATCGTAGTCCGACAGAATCGGCGAGGTTGTTGTTGTTGTTAATGTTGTTGTTGTTGCAGGTAAAGTTGCCTGTCTTTACAGGATTGACGACAACGGTATGTCTGGTCGGCTCTGAGATACTATCGTTAGAATCAAAAGGAGCAATGTTGCCGATAGTTGGGTGAACCTGAGTTGCAGATAATTTTGCTACCTTGTAGATTCCAAGGAACGTGAAGCATAATACAAATCCCGGTATCAGGAAGCAAACACAACTTATAAGGATGATAAAGCTTTGATGTCGCTCCTCCGTTTCCCACGAAAGCAGACATTGTACTCGATAAGGCAGATATTCGTATTCGTTCCAACCTAGCACCGGAAGTGACGCAATAGCACTACAGAAAATCCAAACAATAAGTATAACAAGAAGCACCTTGGTGACAGAGCAATGGGCCGCGTGGTGCATAGGGAGTTTGATGGAATAAAATCTTTCTATGCTGATTGAGCATATACTCAATATTGATGAAAAAATACAAAAGGATACGAGCACACCGAGGATTTGACACAAAGATTCACCCCATGGCCACCCTTTGGAAATGAAAGTGTGTATCGAAATGGGCAGTATGGTTGAAGCACTAATCAAGTCTATAACACACAGATTTATGAGAAGATAGTTTGTTGGTGTGTTTCTAAGGCGTTTGTTACTGAGAATTCCGATGATTACGGTCACATTCGCGAAAAATGTCGTTACGTTAATTGCAATCATGGCAACACAAGCTGCATAATCAGCCTCTTGTAAATGTTTGGAGTCAAGTAGATCTTCTGCGCTTCCATGTCCCGACGACGAGCTGCCATTCATCTTACTACTGAAACTCAAATAAAATCTGACATGTAAAATTATAAAACATTAGGGGAAAAAACACTTAAAGATGATATCAAAAGAGAATTGGGTATTAATGAAGCGTAACAATGACTATTCGTGAAATGTAGCTATTTAATTCGACTGTTTCTTGGAAAATATGGAATCAATATTTTCTGAATTATGTAATAAATTGAGGAGAATATCCTCTGACAGATTCATTAATTTTTAAATTCGACATGTATCATGCTAGTCGGATCAGCACTGAAATGAATTAATTACAGCATTATCTGTATAATGATATGTCCATGTATTTGATTTACAAATTAATCCACCGATAAGAATATACTGCATCCACTGATCACAGCGGACCACATCCGCATGATTGCAACGAGCAAGGATTATCAAACAGAAAATAAATTAAAAAAAAAAAACAAAACAGTCCAACAAACAGCAGGGACAGCGCGACGCAAGAGAAACCCACATGAGTGTTTGAAAATTCCCATGGCATTAGTTGTGTAGACGTATAATATTATTTATATACATGATGCATGATATCACAAAATGTACTTATAAGATTATATTAGAAGACATTTAATCATATATGCTTTTTAAGGCACATTAATTGGTTAAAGCAGTCCGTAGAATTCTGTTAAAACACATATACATAAGAAAAAGTATAAACTGTAAATAAATAAATAAACAAATAAATAAATAAATAGATAAGTGAGATTTGATTCTAAGAATGAAAATGATCTTGTACATAGAATAAATGACCTTTGACAACTTAAATGGGTCATCAGATAAGAGAAATTTTTAATAGTTTCTCGATGCGTTGAAGAGACGATCAACCGAAGTTGATCGAACTTGGCTACATGAGCTCTCGAGGACTCCTGGTCCACCAGCAGTGACACTCACCAAGTGGTACTATGTTAAACGTCTTCAAATCCAATAGCATCATTTAGGAACAGATAAATTTGCAGCATGGACCAGACCAGACGTTTCAGGTACTTAACCCTCGACAGTGATCCTCAATCTAAACAATGTAATATGCCCAAAGAGTGTAAAAATCATTTTGTCCAAAAATGAACTGAAAGACGCAGCAGGATGGGTGGGATATAATGCTATAGGACCCACGTTTTAGAAATATCAAGAAACTTTGTAAACAGAAATTTTCAAATGCGTTGAAGAGACGATCAAATTCGGTTGATCGTCTCTTTAACGCATATGAACATTTCTTGAAACTGGGCTACATGTGCCCTCGGGGACTCCTGGTCCACCAGCAGTGACAATCACCAAGTGGTACTATCTTAAACGCCTTCGAATTCAGTAGCTCATTTTTGATTAAATTGGTCGCATGTCTATTATTCTAACAGAAGCAGTGCTATTACATGTGCTTAACATGTTTAGATTCATCTTTTATTTTGACTTTTATCATTTAGAATACAATAATTACTAGTAATTAATTGTCTTTACTTTACAGTACATATGGACGGGTTATATGGAAAGCCTGTCTTATACAAAAGAGCTTACATATTATATAATCCGTCGTGAGGTGGGGATTTAGCCATAGTGATTATGTTTGACGTTTTGGTTGAAAGATAGAAGTAAAATATGAAATTCAAGATATGTTTGCGGCTGGTAAAGGCTGAGTTTATGGCAAGAACATCCATTCTTCTGCTACCGTGTCACAAAAACAACGCCTCAGTTTGCGCACAGGGAGAGAAAAAAAAAGAAAGAAAAGGGCGGTCACCAATTTCTCCAAGAAATCATATTTCCCAAGAGATGTCGTATTTTTCAAAGCAATAGATATTGTCAACAGTTGTATTGTTATTTATTATGCATCTGAATGTACTGACATTTCTTCAAAACGCTGTTCACAACGAAAAATTGGTCCCTTTAATAGCTCAGGCGGTGCAGTTGTAAACACTCACTGTTACTTCCTGTTAAAAGAGAAGGTAGCCTCTGATTGGTCAACAAATGATGTTTATTCAAAAGTGACCAATCAGAACTCATCTTGTAGAGAAAAAGGAAGTGAGTGTGAGTATTTACAACTGCTTGGAGAATTTTGGTGACCTTCATTTTCTTTCCTTCTCTCCTCTCAAGCAGAATTTCACTATGTCTGATAGGCCCTGTGAGTTTGCGAGTTTGCCAGCATTTCAGTTTATTGGACCAAACATTACTTCAGAAGTTAGTCGTTTCCCAAACATTGGGCAACGATTATTACTTGGCAAATGAGCATACCAAGTAAACATATAGATTGCAGATTGCGACTGGAAAAAAAATAATTTAAAAGAAAAAAGGTGGAATAGATATCAAGATAGTTAATCAAAAGTAGTTTTGTAATGACAGTATACACATGTAGCCAAGTTCGATCAATTTCGGTATGCGGTTTTTTCAAACGCATTCGAAAATTTCTGTTTACAAAATTTTCTCAAATTTCTGAAACTTGGGTCCTGTAGCATCATATCCCTTGTTACGTCTTTCCGAAACGTGCATGTCTGGTTCATGCTGTAAATTTATCTGCTTCTAAACGATGCTAATTAATTTGAAGATCATTAACATTTGTACCATTTAGTGAGTGTCACTGCTGGTGGACCAACAGTCTCCGAGGGTGCATATAGCCAAGTTCGGTTCGTAGTTTCTTCAATGGCATTCGGGAATTTCTGTGTACAAAATTTTCTAAAATCTTTGAAATCTTGGTCCTTTAGCATCATATCCCAGCAATCTTGCTACGTCTTTCGTTATATTTCGGACATAATTTCCCCATATTTTGGTCATATGTCATTCTTTAATTGAGGATCACTGACGAGGATTAAATACCCGAAACGTGCATGTCTTGTCCATGCTGTAAATTTATATGCTTTCAAATTATGCTAATGATGAATTTGAAGACGTTTAACAGTCAGAGTAATCACTAATTTCAGTAGTTCTTTTTTAAATATCCAATATTTATTATTCATGTATCTCTTTCCTTTGTAAATATAAAGCAATCAAGATTTTTTGTTTGTTTGTTTTGCAAATGATGGAAATCATTTAAATGAAAATAATTGATTTTCATCCTATTTCGAGATTTATCCGTTCTTAATTGATGCTATCTAGTTTGAAGACATTTAACATAGCTTTACCAGTCAGGGGCATCACTGATTTCAGCCCTCTTCGGAAATGACTGATACTTATAATTTATTTTTCGATTTCCTTTGTAATTAAACACGATCAAAGATATTCATTTTGCAAAATGATAGAAATCGGTCACATAAAAATGATAGAATCCCGTCATATTCTAAAGTTTGTCCATTTGGTTGCCTTTACTACGCTATTTTGGGAAATCTAATTCCAAGGATTTGTAGTACTTTCCATTATGCACCCAATGAAATCATAAAATGAAAATGCGCAGGAATAAATTTCGAGAAATAAGAATGCGCGCAAAAAGTATGGAATTAAGTCATTTGGAGGTAAAGCAGCAAGTTAAGTCAAAATCAAAATTACTGATGTTAGTAATTTCTGAAAGAGTACTGAAATCAGTGATGCCCCTGACTGTTTACTAAACGTACTGGGATAATTATTCCAAGGATTTGTAAGTACGTCGTAGTCTGCATCAAATGATAATGCGCCGTAAAGAATACAAGAGAAATAGAAATGTGCGCAAAAATTATGAAATTCAGTAATTTTGAGAATAAACCGAAAATAAAATCATAATTATTGATATCAGTCATTTACAAAATGGTACTGAAATTAGTCCCTGGCTTGTTTTGAGAAAAAATAAAGCCCTTCAAAACATTGACTTATTTTTTTAAAAAAAGCTCAATTTTCTGTCACTAGAATTAAAAGAAATTAACATACCTGTATCCCCAGGCCGTCGTATATCTGAAATAAAGCTTCCTTATGCTTTTGAAATCAGGAATAGATAAATCATACCGCCTCCAGTTCGCGCCTATCAGGTTCTCGTCACGTAGCGAATTTGCTGAATATGAATACAATGACCGATGTTTGTCTGAGAGTGGTCGGAATCAGATCGATATGACTGTAAGTGGTGATTGGCATCAGTTATTGTACCATTTATATCTAACAGGAAATGAAGTATGGTGAAGCTACAGTTAAATGTGAAAAAATGGATTACATTCACACTTTTCTCTCTTATTTTTATTTCATGTGTGACTGGATGAAATTCGCCAGAGGATTCATCTTTCAGTAATTATTAAAAACTGTATGATGAATTAAATCTCCAAAATATATTCTGACTGCGTAGAATTAATTCAGAGCATACATATACCAAGAAATACAACAGCGCATCTCTATGTGTCTAAATGGACTTTTGTGTGCCTTGCCTAAATTTCTGCCGAGCAGATAATCAATATTTTAGCCTACATTGTGAAAAGGTGGAGCAACTAAAATGAACTTGTGCGGCGCCAAACAACATTTTAACATTGATTCATTATCAATACGTTGAAATACAAATGTAGATAATTTAAGAATTAATGAAATTTCCATATAATTTATCATCTCTGATTTAATCTTTGAACTAAACTAAGAGCACTACATAAATGCCATTGAAGAATGGTAATTTTGTTCCTGTCTTTCGTTAATAACTATAATATTTACTATCTCAAAATCTCGAAGAGTAAATTACGAATGTAAGTTCTGATTTCTGTACTCCGATTTAATACCACTCTGATCAATAATGACTTAAATCAATAGAAATTAGAAGATTTTATATAAAAGATTAAATTATAAAGAAAAATATGCCAATTTCCCATGTTATGCTTTAATCTATTTTCTGGAATCAAAGAATGTTGAGTCATCATAATTTCCTCTGAATAAGTGAGTATGATAATATATCGCTATCGTATCTATCAGTTGTAATTAACCCCTAGAGTAAATGTATCAATTATTGACGAATCAGTTATTGTTTGAACCATTATTTCTTTGCTACATAGATCTCGAGTTATTAAGTATCGTCGGTACTCGTCCTTACATCTGTATTTGCCTCCCACATAAGGTGTAGAACGTGAGGGAGGTGTGTTGAAAAACAAATAGTGTCGTAACCAACACAAAAGCACGTGTATGTTGCATTCACGTGGTATTGAAATAAACATAAAACAGATAAGTATGTGATAATTCCGCCTTCTACAATTGCCACAAGGACATACGTATCAAGAAAATAAGAGCAACTCCGATCAGGGGTTCCGTCAATGGGTTTCTTTAGATTAGATTTGGACAAAGTTTATAATGGAGTCCAGTTCGCTAATTTCTTCGTCATTTCCTGCTTTTGACTTCCGTAAGCTACGGTTGCATCAATAGATGAAATTTTTCAAACACAAAAACCAAAATCATTGTTATAAGGGACCTCCAACAGTGAAAAAAAAAGAAACATACTCTTTTAACTCATAAGACGAGAAAAAGAGGGCAAATGAAGATGATATACAACAATTATTATACGCAACACCCCTTAATAGAATGCGACGGAGTACAAACATCGAAGTGTCCAAAATAACTTCAAATAAACAATTAAATGATGTTGTGGTATTGCTGTCGAATAAAAAATATGGCAAAAAACACCTTCAGAGGAAAGGATGGGATCTCCAACAACACTCGGTTGTATCACTCACAGCAAAACCCGAAAACACCCAATGCAAAAACACAGAACAGACATCCACAGAAAGAGACACAAAAGGGACAAGAAACACGAACTCACACCATAGAAACATGAAGCACAAAATGCAACACATAAACCAAGTATACCAATGGGCAACTGGTGCCGACTTAGGACGACCATCTGCCACGCAAGTAGCAGAAGGATTACGTGCGCACAATCCTGCCACTTTTCCGATTATCCAGAGGTCTCGCAGAACGCACAATTGTGGTGTAAAATAATAAACTCTTCAATGTAAGATGAACATACAGACGACATGACACATTGCCCAAGAAATACCCAGATGGATATGTAAATGGATATAAAAAACAGAAGGCATACGAAATACAGTCCATGCTCTACCGACTGTAGCGCGCTCATGTAATTTTAGTCCAGTCATTCTACATCTTCACCTCAAACTAATTGCAACAGAAATCATTTTTATGAAATTTGTTTTGTAGTATACTTATAATGATCATATCAAAAATCGAGAAAAATCGAGATAGGGGAAAGTGACCATTTTGCGAATCAAAGGTCACACATTCACGTTCAACGCAGTATGTTACAAAGCGGCTTCCATAGACACAGAAGAGTTCACAAAGGGAGATAACGCAAAATTATTATGCAGACGTTGCATGTTGTTTGCGTTCTGTTTGAAGTATTTCTAACCTTAGTTTTCACTTTCTTTTAAGTTTTGACTTATTTTACATTTCTAAATGATAAGAATAAAGACTATTTTTGATTATCTGAGTGCGAACGAAGATCGACGCATACATTTTTTGTACATGTATACGGAAGTCGGAACTTATGACAGGCGCTGTTTTAATTTAAAACATAACAAAAACATTTTTTTGTATCAGTTCTATGAATGGGAGACCTATCATATACAACATTTTAATCTAAAAATGGCGAAAGTTTGATTCTTGTAACGAAAATTCATGTTCTTTCCTAAGCTCTGCGAGTGACGAAAAAATGTATGGAAGGCCGTTCTTGACAACAATTCATTGTGTTATTTAAAAATGGACCTGTCAGATAAACGATTTATAAATTATCAATTTTTGACCTAATTTGTCATCCCAAATTAAAAAAAAAAAAGATTATAAATAGATAAATGTAATATGGAAAGCAGATGTCATATCATCCATTTACGGATGCAAATGATACAAAATGTGGCAAACCAAATACATTTGTATATTGAGTCTAGAAAGAAATATACGTATTTAAAGAGAATCAGACGTATACATACTTCTTCATAAATGACCAGGGCATGCGTTCTGTTTGGGGGAATGGTACCCTTACACTAGAAAGGGGGGATTTACGACATTTTTCTAATAAAGGGGAAATTATTCACTACACTTCTTTGATGTTTACTACTATAGTGATAGGATCAAAAACAGAATTATTATACTAGATTTTGACATGGACATATTTATTCTATAGCCGCGATAGCTTGATTAATCTTGCATTATATTAAAGCACAAATGCGAAATTTTGTTTACTTTCTTGTTGCAAAGTATAATGGGGGGGTCCCTCATTTTAGGGTAAAACTACTACGTGTATTTGTGGTGGGGGGCTTATTTCGGCCCCATTTTTGGATGATCGAGTGCCCTTTAATGAAACCCCTTATAAAATCTAGTTTATATATCGCTATGTCCATTTATAAGTCATAAGGGCACGCAGCACATTTCTTAACCCTTTCTCTACAGAACCGGTCAAATTAAACGGTGGCGTCATTTCATTTGACTTTGTCCGATGCAAATGGGCGTTGTTGTGTTGTATTTCAACGAATTTCTTTATGGCGGATATCGTACGTTGTATTCGGGGAGAACATAGAACGGCAAATCTCGATCATGTGCGATCAATAAGCGGCGTTTCAAATCGGCGGCATATTCACAGAAAAAGCAGTGAATACTAAATGCAGCTTGAAAAACCAGCTTTTCAGTGAATACTTTCTTAATCAAGTAGATTTTTTTTTTTATTTCACATTGGTTTTGATAATGTTTCACAATTTTTAGTTCAACAAAAATAGAAAATAATAAATTTTCAAAAATAGACGACATCAAATACTCAAATGGGAAGTTCTGAATCGACAGTTTATTCTAGCCCAATATCTTTCGATTACAGCGATATTTTTTCATCCTTTTTTGTAACTTCTACCTTTTATGGCGCTATGAAAATGGCATTCTTACGTGAAAATATGTTATCGTCTGCGACGTCATATTGCCACATCTGCTTTTTAGTATACTAATAGGCCTTAAACTTCACGAATGGTGCTCGATTTCGTTTCACATTCTTTCTCATTCTTTCCATCATGTATTTTTTCACCTTTTTTGTTATTCATAGTTAAAAAATAAGCAGAAATGTAATAGTTTTTGTCTACCAAAATTACAACCGTATGAAAGCAATTCGTCGTCAATTCAGATAATACTATAACATGTAGGCCAATATTTATTGATGCTTTGTTAATTATTATATTCTTTTTGTTTACTTTCATACTGTATTTTAAAATTACATACATGTACATCTAATTAACATGAAATCAAAGGAATGAAAACACACAAATGCTGTTATCTGATAGAAATATTACGAATTCTGATTTTTCATCACTACTTTTTTTTTGCATGGGCCGTAATTGGTAATTTCATACATATACTCATTTTTTTATAGACGTTACAGATCGCCAAAATCTTCCCAGCGATTCTCAATAATCGATAGTGAAACTTTACTGTTGGTTATCGTCTGTTCAGATAAATCGACTTTCGATTAATAAAAATTTAAAGGGGCTTCAGTAATTTCAGTAATAACACCTATAATACATAAACAAATTTGGTTGTGGTGGCGGGGGGAGTATTTATTCTGTACTCGTTGTGTACTGTAGCCCCTGTGATTAAAGTACATGAAATCTGTATTCAAATGATATCAGCAAAATCAGATAAAAACGACTACGATGCTACACATTTTATTATTTTGGAAG